>CM062811.1:1020845089-1023273049 GCA_031772625.1 Pinus tabuliformis | reverse complement strand
GGACAAATAAGTGAATGAAGTAGAATGAAAACAACCCCCTAGGCCACATGTTGGGGTACAAGGGTATCTAATAAAAAGCCCAACTTGGGTTTATAATGTATAGGATGGAGAAAATCGTGGTACATGAGGTGCCCCGACCTTGATTTTTTCACCCATCTTTATATGCATTTTTCTTTTTTATGATTTCCTTGGATTAACTTCTCAGGGCTCAATGGGTAAGAGCATGATGCATAAGATATAGTAGTGAATACCCTCTTTTAAGGTAAGTTGGTCCATTGCCCACTGGGGGTTGGAAAATCATGGGTTCCTATGTGATGAAGGAGGTTCATAGAACCTGTAGTAACGATGGTGATGGTCATGATGATGGGGTAGAGCTCATGTATTGGTTTTTCCCCACTGGCTAAATGTGTTTGTCTCGGCCATCTTTTTCATTTTTTGGAACATCTTCCTGTTGAATGTGGCCAAATATGTTTTTGTTTTTTTCTTTAGCTACATTAACCTCCAGGCATCATTCCAGGCCTGTACACGGGTTGTGAAAGAGGCAGGGGTGAGCTAACCCTATGTGGACCTAGTGGAGAAATGTGGACCTAGGTAGGAGAGATGATGAAAAGGGTAATAATAGGTGGAAATGGGGTAATATGAGCAGATAAGGGAGCAGAACCATGTAACCAAAATTGGGTTTTCCCGTGAAATACCATCCCTAAAGCCAATTGGTCAATAAAAGAGATCCCATGGGACTAGAATCCAAGGTTAATATTCGAAAGGGGTCTAGGGGACAAATGCACAGACCTAACCCATTCTTTGCATTGAATCCCCCCCATTAATCCATACCCAGAAGTGTCCATGATAAGCAAACTGAAATAATCAATTACGAAATTATAGGGCATACCTTTAGGTTCGGGAGGCCCACCTTCAAATATATGATCATGGAAGATGGACGAGGGACCACATGGCTGGCTCAGGTGGTGAAGAAATAGCGCAATGAGCTAGCTAGTGAGTGCAAGGGGTTGTTAGTTGCCGGTTGAGGACCATCTTGGACAAAAAAAAGTTCTCCTAGGGATATCACCCACAAAATGGTGGGTAACAATACCTAATTAGGAGAAAATACTAAACCCTAGTAAGGAGTAAGGAAATATGAAACCCTCGGTTTCAAACCCTAGCTATCATTTTGGTGGGGGAGAATTCAATGAGGAGATCTAGTCAAAGTATTCACTCATGAGATTGTCATGCAAATTCTAAGATGCAGAATGTATACAATATCATTACTAAGATTCCATAAAAATATCTTTTATAATTACTAGCACATAGAAACCTTCGGCAATAACCATTCCATGCAATAGTCATAAAATAAATTCCAATATAAGAAATAACTTACAAGATAGATTCATGGATAAATTCTTTATTGCTCCAAAATGGAATTTCCAATACCAAATAATAGCTCCATAAGAAAAAAATACTCAATAGATCACATCGCCACAAGATACAAGACAAATTTTAGCTAGGCTAAAATCTCTAAGAGGTTTGAATTGATCCACAAGTGATGATCCAAATGAAATGAAACTAATTTATATTTATATGAGTTTTGGCTCAACTAATTTAGTCCAATAAATTCCCTAAAAACAAGTTTTATATGAAATGAACTTGGATTACAAATCAATCTTATAACTAATGACAAATAGACCAAATTAGCCCAGACATGTTGAGAAATTTGGGGGAAACCATTGTAGTTGTTTTCTATTATAATGAACACTACTTGTGATGTATTTTTACTTTTAATACTTAGCTTCTTCTTTTGAATTTGTTCCTTATTATATTTTTTCTTCATCAAATAGCTACCAAACCATAAATAAAAATAAGATAAAGGACACAAGATATAGGTGATCAACTAGGGCCAAAACCTCTCCAAACCGAGAGGAAAACCCACACAAATTCTTCTTCTTATAGAATCTTCATTAATGAATTCCAAGACCTAGACCTTGACCAAATGACCCCTCGACGTCCATGTCACACTTCTTCTTGAATTCTAGTAAATTCAACCCAAGTCTCTTTACTTCAAATATGTCCTCATAAAAAACTCGGACCTGCAGTTTGCATGTGAGGCGGAATCATGGTGAAGACGAATCCTCTTCTCCTTCACTTGGGTAGCAGTTCATTCTCTAATGACTCAGCTTGTATTCCCAAAATTTTTTGACCCTTGATACTCCTTCTTGATTTGACTATATTTTCATCTTCTCGCAGCTGAAAGTGTGCCCTAGTTACAGTTTTCACGTGTGAGAGATATGACCCAAAACATACCTAAACACATACGCTTTTCTTCCTTCTTATGTTTCTCCTTTCTTTGCTAGGGTATGAGGCTCCTTCTTGTCTCTTGATCGAACTTTTTTAGTACTTGAGTGAGTCTTCTTGAGAGAGGCCGAGTCCTCCTTTATATAGGTGTTGTTGGCTCCAAAATAGGCTGACTTCACTAGCAGGCCAACTTGATGATGCATATAGGCCGACTTGACTTGTAGCTTGTATACTTGGTCTTGGAGGGGTTTCCTTGACAATCTATAGACTAATATAATTTCTTTTGTAATATGTAACATGCCCAAGAAGGGTCTCTTATACATGACAAAGACTCATTTGACTTGTAGACCACATGACAAGCCCTAGAAGCTCTCAATGGGAACTTTACCTACAAAATAAAATCCCTTGAGCATGAAACCCATGCCTCAGGCATAAAAAATTAATTTTATTTTTCTTCTTTACATCAATTACATAAAATCATTATTACATATGTAATTATGAAGACCTAACATAGATACATATTTCAACACTCCCTCTTAACTAGGGAGGTATTCATAATCCATACAAGGTACTTGGACATTCTCAATCTGAAGAATCATCATAAGAAGATTCATATTGGCAACCCATCTATATAGCATCGTATCATCCAACATTTTCACATAGCAAGGACTTGACTAACAGCTCTATCTCTCCACAAGATAACCACAGAATGTTGGTGAGACCAATGATTTATAGACACCTTCATCATTGTCTTTCAAGTTGCACACCCCACCCGATTGTTCACAGAGTATGTCCTTCCAGGACTATTCTTATCTTGGATTCCTAGTCCTCAAAGAATATTGGTCCTCTATGACTACTCTTATCTTGGATTCCCTACCACATCCTCAAAGAGTATCAAATTCCAGATGATTACCCAATCCTCCATTCTTTCTTCCCAAGTGAAGACAAGAATGATGTGTCTAACTCTCCCTCCTAACTAGGGAGAATATACCCATTCCTATGAAGGAATGTACCCATTCCTGTAAAAGGAATGTACCCTACTTCCCTCTTAACTAGGGACTTGTCCAAGCTCCCTCTTGGCTTAGGGACTTCCTTTCAAATTTCTCCTTAATCAGAAACTTGCATCTGGACACCCTCTTAACTAGGGACCTGTTTCCAAAATCAACTCTTTCTTCCATGGGACCTTCAATTTCTTGTAGTGCTTCTCCATTCAACGTCATGAATTTCATTTTTATTATTATGGATCCTTCATATTTTGGACTTATTTGTAGGTAATTGACCATCCAACACTTTTCTTCATGAATCAGGGTAGTCATGTCATCCTTCCTTTCATCAGAGAGTGATCCATTAGACCATATCTGGCTTTTCCTTATACAACTAAATTTTCCATTTCATGTCTCCTTCAGGATCTTCCATCCCACTACATGAGTACCAGTTGTAGATGACATCCACACCTTTCTTTTGGTAGCCATGTATTAGCCCATCCAGATATTGTTCAAAAATAAAAAATGAACATCAAATAAAAAATTACCTTTTGTGATGGCCCTTCATCATGACATATGCTTGTTGCAACATCAACATCCTGCATTCATATTGACACATCTCCAAGATATTCAATTGTCAAGGGTCTTCTTTCTTTTCAGACTTTCCCAAAGTCTTCATATCTTTCCCATGGAGATATCATGGCCAATTCTCCTAGTTATTGGATGTTGATTGCCTTTTCTATGT
This sequence comes from Pinus tabuliformis, assembly GCA_031772625.1. NCBI lineage: Eukaryota > Viridiplantae > Streptophyta > Pinopsida > Pinales > Pinaceae > Pinus > Pinus tabuliformis. The sequence goes on along the minus strand of CM062811.1, from coordinate 1,023,269,035 downwards.
GATCATAGTTGCATATTTCATGATCTCTTCTTCCTTTTCTTCACATATTGTTTCTCAGGAACTTCTAACCATAGTTCCTCCATCTTTGTCAATGACCTCATATGAGGACATATTATGTTGATTTCATCTAGTCAATATGTGAATCATGCCTTCATGCATTTCTAGAAGAGAACCCTTTCCTTTGATCATACTCATGAGGTAGAGTATCTATCCCTGTTATCTGCAACTATATGATGACATGACCTAACTTATCAAACATATGCATACATACCTCTTTCCTTCTCTTGGTCATCTAGACTTCCTCCAACAACTTCCTTTCCTTGATTGAGAGAATTTCAACCATCTCGACATGCTGCATTCCTTTGTCATCATACCATCATTCATCCAAATCGTGAATCCCATCCAAGGTGGTATTCTTAGCGAGACACTTGCTTCTTCCAAGAGATGAACCTTCTAATGAAGATTCCTATGGAGGATCTTGAATATCCTTGTCTTGCAAATGCTCTTTTCCAATGATGTATGATGAGATCTATACTAGATGACTTCCTTCTTCCATAAGTGCTACTTATGCTTCTAATGAGGTTACCAAGAGCTACTTTTTCCTATGATGACTGTTACAAGTATGTAGACTTTTACTTTAGCTATGACATGAGCTCTTGCTTCAATAATATGCTTATTATGATGCCTAAGATGCATCCTATCATTCTTTAACCATGGCAGAGGTCTTTCATATTCTACTTTTCCTTGCTATCTACATCATGAATAGTGTCTAAGGGTCTTTATAGTTCCCTTCTTCCATCATGCTTCTCAAAGGATCATCCCATCCATATTTTAATTCTTGTACCTACAATACTAACTTAACAAGTACCCCAAGAAAAAAATATGATACCAAAACATGATGTCAAGTTATCCTTTTAGGGTTTCTATGCAACCAAGAGGTCATCCTAGGGTTTCTTAGGTTCAAACCCTAAATCATATTCATCATACTAGGTTTTCTATCATGCCCTAAAATCCTAAAAAACCATAGAATTTAAATCACAGGGAACAAGTACTTTAAGATTCGAGTTTCTAAATACTAGGGTTTCTTATGAGCCATCAACACAAACCCTAGAGTCATAACTTAAACTCTACAACATTTTATGATGGACCCTTAACAATAATAAAATATTTTCATCATACATACCTTATGGATACCTACTGGTGTTGCCATGGTTCCTTCACAAAGGTATATTTGTTGTCCTTTTCGCTAGCTTTCAGACTTTGTTTTATTGCTTTCTTGATGGGACAAGTTTATTTAATACATGGATTGATTGTAGCTCCTTTCTGCTACCTTGATGAATACAGGTCTTTTGTGCAATTGAACTTCATATTAGGGATCCAATTCGTTGCACTCATGTTTTTCCTATAGATCAATTGTTTTATAAAAAATGTATAAATGATCATCAACCCTTTTAAATGATTGATTGTGTTACAAGATTGGTACCTGAATTTTTTAGTGCCACGAATATTTATTTCTCCATGCAATTAGTGAGAGTAACACGACTTTTAATGAAAGGTGATATAAAAATGATAATATAACCACTCAAGGAAAGAAATGATTGATTCCAAGACATGTAATGTATCAACGCATAGATTTGTGAACATGAAATTGCAAGAGATGTCAAGGCTACGAATTCTGGCTCATATTAATTGTGATATTTTTATCTTATATTTCATCAAAGTACATTTTTTCTTGATGATTAATTTATGATTTTGTACATGTGTAGGATTGAAGTGGCGAAGGCAAGTCCCTGTCATTTATGCAGACACTTGAGCCTATTTGTTGCTAAAATGACCCAAAGGATCGTTGTTGCGGAAATGCATGACCTTGGTCAACAACAGATATTGAAGTCAAGCTAGCTCCAAGGCAAAAGGAAGGTTGAAAGATATCGCCATCTTCTACAGTAGCATAGAACACGTTTGTGAATATGAAAGTTCATGTGGAATACCAAAAGTCACCAGGTAGATGAAAAGTCATGAGGAAGTTCAAGTGTCAAGGGTAGGCCAAGAGTCACTCTCACCCTATAAATATACCCTCATGCCTCATTCACAAGGAGGGGGAGCTTTTGAGAAGGACTCTTCTGGAGATATAGATACATTACTTAAGAGAATCTATGTCCTTCTCATTGATACGAGGAGTATTTGTACGTTTCCACTATTGTATTCTTCAGATATTTTATGTTCTAATGCCATGAGTATTTTCTTCACTTGATGGATCAGATGTTCCTGAAAGCTCTTTGATGTGCGGTTTCCTCATATGTTGTCTCATACTCCAAACTTTGTGTTGCTTCGTATGAATGGTATTTGATTCACTAACTCTATGCTCATGCTGGTGAACTATTTCTTTGGTATTGGTATAATTTGTTTGACTGCACCTTTGTTTATGCTCATAAATGTTTGATCATTGTGAACTAATTTACAATTACTAAGCATTTTATATGGGCAAACATGAGTCTTATTTGAAGCCTACTAACAGTAACTTTACATAAGATTTATGTTTTTTATAGTCTGGCTATTCATGGTTTATGTGGCATAAAATATTTGTCAATTATTTCCTTGTATTTATTGAGGTACATGCTTTCAATTGAGTTTATATTTCACCTCCTTCCAAAGCAAGCTCAACAAAACTGAACGGCAACTAGGCCTACATATCGGAAGGGACCCCTATCACAAACGGTGCAGGCTCTAGTTGGGAACCTACACCGGGGAGGTCCCCCTTGCTGTTGGCAGAGAATTCCAGCCCGTTAACAGATTTGGCACTAGAAGGAGGGCCAGTTGACAAGCTGAGACCTTGGAGCCTGTAGTTTAGTCTCATATCTATTAGTGGCTCCGACCAAAATCTTGCTCCCAGGGTGTTTATCTGGTTTGTCTATTTTCCGATTTTCCATCCCCCAGGAGCAGCTCCATCACTTGTCTCAGTTAAAGTTTAATGGTGAGGATGGAACAACCTTAAACGAGCACATTTATAATTTCCTCGAGTTTTGTGAATCTTTTGAGATCAGCGATGAAGAGTTTGCTTGTGCGTTTCTCTCCTTCACCCTTGAAGGTCGTACCAAGCAATGGTGCCACACATTTCCAATGGCATCCATTCATTCGTTCGAGCAACTCGTCGGTAAGCTCCAATAAGCATTTGACAGGTACGACTTTCAAGATGTGTTAAAGAGGATAAATGAGCTTAGGATGAAACCTGAGGAATCTTTATAAGGTTTTGCTTCCATATTTGTGCATATTTGTTTTGAATTTCCTGAAAGTGATATTTTCTGGGTGTATTTGAATATAAATTTTCAGCGATTGGTTCTCGTTTCTTTACAACATTTTCCATTAGAACAAGTCCTGTTCCGCATGAGTATCATCATAATTTGTAGATTACAAAGTGTCCAGATTCTTCCTGTAATTTTGTTTGGCCTATCTCTTTGAATATGGAACAACCTCAAACCCCCGTGGAAGAGATTGCTGTTTGTGGGATTTCTCATCCTCCTCTTGACTTGTTATATAATAATATTGTGACCATAAATGGTTTAAACGATGACTAGTGCTTTTTGGAAACAAATCTGATGGTCTCGCCTCTGATTCGCTCATACATTCTTTTGGTTTGGAATCTGAAAATCACATAACATATGTTCCGATCGAATCCATTCAACATACGTCGCACTATATCCCAGGATCTCATTCAACTATGCATGATGGCGTTGGTCTTATCTCAAGTAATTTTTATTATCTTATCAAATCCAGAGAGCATATCAAGCCTTTAAATTTATCTTTCTCTTTGGCAAACATAAATGGGTAGGATGTGAGTCTGGGTCCGATCGGTGTTCCTTCATCTGACCCTGTACATCCATCCTACCCTGATTTAATCTATGTGTCTACTGCACTGGAAGTTCCTCCAGATCATTCATATATTTATCTCGCTCATAATGATGCAATCATGTGCATGGGGGTGAGGTTTCGCAGTCAAAGGATGCAGAGTCTAAATCCCTTATGTCGGATGTTTGCCACTTGCATCCTATAACAAGTGAGGAAGAGGGCCATGCATCTTGCCCATCTCAATCTATTTCTCTCATTGATCCCTTTTCGCTCCTAATCCAAGAAAAGCCTTATGTTTCAGATACCCAACTTGATCAAACTGGTGATTTCAGAAATTCTCATTTTACGGGGAGTATATTCACTCATGCCTCTAGTGATTATCCTACTTATCTCTTTGTTCATCCTACGAGGCCACTAGAATTTCCTGACCCACCTTTTCAATGTTTAGGGACTCATCAGGAAGTTGAGGCACTTCAACTTTCGTTGATGGTTATGTCAGGTTCTCACGTTCTTGATGAGACCCTTGAACCAAGTTGAATTAGGGTTTCTACACATCACGCTCCTATCAACATCACCTCACTAGATGCAAGCTCATCTTGCAAACCCTTTGATTTGAGCAATGTCTCTCTGAGAGAATCTTTCCATCACCTTTCGACTGATGCACATCAACCTCTATATCCTAATTTGTTTGCTGAAGGGGGTGCTCTGGCCATTGTCACAAATATTTTTTATTGTCTCCCAGCCAATATAGTCTGTCAACATACGCAATCAAATGATACCTTACAAACTCCTAGATGGGAGGGTGTCAATCGCCTGATCTCCCCTTCATTTGATACTCTTGTAATTGATTTGGTTCATTCTCTGGAATTTAAAGAATCTCATTTGTCAAGCTACCATTCTAGCAATGTCCAGTCAATGGATCCAATCCAAAATATTTTCACTGATAGTTGTCCGGTCACAACCAACGATAACCATATGCACTCACATATTAATCTTGTGAAGCTACCATTATTGGATGGTGTGTTTTTTGAAGGTTCAGAAGTTGGCCAGGACAATGAGGCACTTCAGCGTCTGCTGATGGTTATGTCAGGTCCTCACGTCCTTGATGTAGTCCATGAACAATTTCAAACTAGGGTTTCTGAAGTTAGGGTTTCTATGTTTGAATCCTCAGGGATCTCAGTTACACTTGACAGAGGCCCCTCTTTTAAGGGTTATCACGTTGATCATCCTCTTCATCATAATAGGGTTGCTGATCGGATTAATCTGGCAGATTCCTTTATTAGCCGGAAGCATCTTGCCTCACTTGCATTGGATTTAGGGTTAAGCATAAACGGATGTATGTTATGGTTGGATGACTATAAATTTCATGATTTTGGTTCGGTTTACCAGGATTGGGTTGTAGTTTTCCCTGAAATGTCTTCTCTGACACATTTCCCTGTAGGTGGACGAGATGTTCTTGCTGTTGTGAATGCTTTATAGGTAAACATGTTATGTTTTTCACAACTCTTTCCACAAATTCTAATTTTTGTCATCTTTGTTTTTATAGGTTGGGAACTACTGCGGTGGTTGCATTGGAAGTTTGATTTCACATAACCCGACCTATGCTTTGGTTAAATTAGGATTTAGGGTTTTAGACTAGCTAGGTTTTAGTTTTGCTTATTAGTTGGCTGATTGGAATTTTCTTTATGATTGAAATTTGTCATGCTTCATTTTCTTTACTATAGGTAGTTAGTTCCCTGCATGTTTATTTTGCACTCATGTCCTTGCATTTGCTTAGTATTACATGGAATCTGTGAAACCTCTGCATATGCATTGCATTGGTATTTTAATTGCAGTTAGCTTATCTCTTATGTACATATCATTACCTTGCATCATAAGCCCCATCCACTGCATCACACCATACATATTTTCTTTCTTAACAAACACTTTCCTTGGACATAACCTAGAAATTCCCTCTATTTCGCATACCACCTGATTGAACCTCCATGAGCCTGAAGCTTTCAAATTGGTACTGTGAATATATTTCTCACGCCTTTTTTTTGCACTTGCTCAAACCTTAAATTGTGTTACTTCAACCTCTTTGCACATGTTGAAACCCTAGGAGAGCTTCCCTAGTCATCAGAAACCCTAGAATTAAAACTTGAGCCCTAATGATTGTGTGAAGTTGTGATGGTCACGCCAATGGGTAGCTTCTCTTAGAACCAGCCATCAAAGTTGCCTCATGGATATCTTTCCTACGAGTCTAATTTACTTACAAGGAATATAAGAACAGATTGCTCGTGGGGAACCCTAATCAGTTTGAATGACCTATACCCTTAACCTGAACCTTGTGCTCACCATGGTCGTAACAGTTTCAATGACTTGTTTTGTTTGTTCACTTGTTAACTGGAGATGAGATGAGGAAGCTTGACATGAAGGAAAACCTAAATGAGGATATCTTTTAGTTTCTACTAAACAAGAAACAACCTATCTTGCTCGTAAAATAAGTCGGGATCCCTCGTCCGCCCTAGCGTAATGAACGCCTAGTAATAAGTGTAAATTTACACATAAAAGAAAATGAAGTTAAATAAAGGGTAAAGGATCGAGAAAGGCTTCCTATGCAGAGAGGTAATGAAACGACTCCACTGGGGTACTATCCAGGCTTGCTGGCAGCGGAGCAATGTTTATGATTTCTTGAAGTGACTCCACCAGGGTACTGTCCAGGCCAGCTGGTAGTGGAGCAACACCAGAAACTTACTTTAAAATTATGAATATAATAAGCCCTCTGCCTCATTCTTTGCATCATCATCTACTATTGGCACGTGTGAACTTCTAATTGGATGTTTATTGACTTACAGGACTTGGATGAGACACAAAGAGAAGGCATATCTATAAAGGTAAAAGTAAAAGGTACCCATAGTAATTGTTCAATATTCCCTTGCATTGTTATCTAGACTCGAGCTATTGTAGGGATGTGGGCCGAGATGCTAAATTCTACCCGTGAATCGCCAATTGTTGTAGTGCTGCAACAACCCCTCCAAAATTTTCCAACTCTTCAAAATTTCGAAGCTCATTCACCTTTTCTATAGCTACCACCCATCCTTAGATTCTATTCGGAAGCCGGGAAACCCCAGAAAGGTCTAGAAAAGACTCGCGCCTCTTTCATAAGCCAAACCAAGTTGCATAAGTCACAAAGTCGCACAGGTCCCAAAGGTCACACAAGTCGCATAGGTTGCAGGTCGTAAGTCGCATAGGTCGCAGGTCACATAGGTCGCACATATAGCATAGGTCACAAAGGATTCACAAGTCGCACAAGTCGCACAAGTCACAAGGTCGCATAGGTCGCAGGTCGCAAGATCGCGTAGTCGCACCTCCAACTACTCAACTATCATGCGACCCCACGACCTTCCAAGTCGCAAAGTCGCAATGTCACAAAGTTTCCTAATTACCGTCAGTCCCTCGTGTGACTATGCAACTCCGCGACTCGCAAAGGTCACATAGGTCGCACAAGTTGCAAAGTCACAAAGTCACAAAGTTTCCTTCATTACCGTCAATCCCTCGTGCGACTATGTGACTCCGCAACTCACAAAGGTCACATAGGTCGCACAAGTCGCAAGGTCGCACAGGTCGCAAAGGTCACATAGGTCGCATAGATAGTATAGGTCGCATAGATAATATAGGTCGCAAAGGTTTCATAGGTCGCACAGGTCGCGAGGTCACATAGGTCGCAGGTCGCATAGGTCGCAAGATGCATAGGTCACAGGTCCCATAGGTCGCAGGTCGCATAGGTCATAGGTCGCACAAGTCACGAAGGTCACATAGGTCGCACAAGTCACGAAGGTCACATAGGTCGCACAGATACTATAGGTCGCAAAGGTTTCACAGGTCGCAAGGTCGCATAGGTCGCAGGTCGCATAGGTCACAGGTCACATAGGTCACAGGTCGCATGGGTCACAAAGGTTGCACACTAACCTATATCAGGCCCTGCGACCCATGTGACCCCACATGCATGACCTAAGACTATAAATATAGGCCTCAACCAGCCATTTACTTAGTACCTTTGCAAATGTTTAAAAACAACACAATGCAACAATGCCAAACATGTGAGACGAGGAAGAAAAGGAGTGTGAAACGTGATATAACAATGATAATCTAACCACTCAAGGAAATAAACGATTGATGCCAAGACATGGAACATATCGATGCATAGATTTGTGACCATGAAATTGCAAGAGATGTCAAGGCTACTACGAATTCTGGCTCATATTAATTGTGATATTTATATCTTATATTTCATCAAAGTACAATTTTTCTTGATGATTAATTTATGATTTTGTACATGTGTAGGATTTAAGTGGCGAAGGCAAGTCCTTGTCATTTATGTAGACACTTGAGCATATTTGTTGCTAAAATGACCCAAAGGATCGTTGTTGCGGAAATGCATGATCTTGGTCAACAACAGATATTGAAGTCAAGCTAGCTCGAAGGCAATAGGAAGGTTGAAAGATATCGCCATCTTCTACAGTAGCATAGAACAAATTTGTGAATATGAAAGGTCATGTAGAATACCAAATTCACCAGGTAGATGAAAATTCATGAGGAAGTTCAAGTGTCAAGGGTAGACCAAGAGTCACTCTGGCCCTATAAATATACCCTCATGCCTCATTCACAAGGAGGGGGGCTTTTGAGAAGGACTCTTCTGGAGATATAGATACATTACCTAAGAGAATTTTTGTCCTTCTAATTGATACGAGGAGTATTTGTACGTTTCCACTATTGGATTCTTCAGATCTTTTATGTTCTAATGCCATGAGTATTTTCTTCACTTGATGGATTGGATGTTCCTGAAATCTCTTTGATGTGTGGTTTCCTCATATGTTGTCTCATACTCCAAACTTTGTGTTGCTTCGTATGAATGGTATTTGATTCACTAACTCTATGCTCATGTCGGTGAACTATTTCTTTGGTATTGGTATAATCTGTTTGATTGCACCTTTGTTTATGCTCATAAATGTTTGATCATTGTGAACTAATTTACAATTACTAAGAATTTTATCTGGGCAAACATGAGTCTTATTTGAAGCCTGCTAATAGTAACTTTACATAAGATTTATGTTTTTTATAGTCTGGCTATTCATGGTTTATGTGGCATAAAATATTTGTCAATTATTTCCTTGTATTTATTGAGGTACATGCTTTCAATTGAGTTTATATTTTTCCTCCTTCCGAATCAAGCTCAGCAAAACTGAACAGTATTTGGGCCTACATACCGGAAGGGACCCCTATCACAAACGGTGCAGACTCTAGTTGGGAACCTACACTCGGGAGGTCTCCCTTGTTGTTGGCAGAGAATTCCATCCCGTCAACAGATCTGGCGCTAGAAGGAGGGCCAGTTGACAAGCTGAGCCCTTGGAGCCTGTAGTTTAGTCTCATATCTTTTAATGGCTCCGACCAAAATCTTTCTCCTAAGGTGTTTATCTAGTTTGTCTATTTTCCGATTTTCCATCCCCGAGGAGTAGCTCCATCACTTGTCTCAGTTAAAGTTTGATGGTGAGGATGGAACAACCTTAAACGAGCACACTTCTGATTTCCTCGAGTTTTGTGAATCTTTTGAGATCATTGATGAAGAGTTTTCTTATGTGTTTCTCTCCTTCATCCTTGAAGGTCGTGCCAAGCAATGGTGCCACACATTGCTAGCAGTGTCCATTCATTCGTTCGAGCAACTCGTGGGTAAGCTCCAACAGGAATTTGACAGGTACGACTTTCAAGATGTGTTAAAGAGGATAAATGAGCTTAGGATGAAACCTGAGGAATCTTTAGAAGGTTTTGCTTTCAGATTTTTGCATCTTTGTTTTGAATTTCCTGAAAGTGATATTGACTGGGTGTATTTGAATATAAATTTTCAGCGATTGGTTCTCATTTCTTTACAACATTTTCAATTAGAAACAAGTCTTGTTCCGCATGAGTATCATCATAATTTGTAGATTACAAAGTGTCCATATTCTTCCCGTAATTTTGTTTGGCCTATCTCTTTGAATATGGAACAACCTCAAACCCCCGTGGAAGAGATTACTGTTTGTGGGATTTCTCATCCTCCTCTTGACTTGTTACATAATAATATTGTGACCATAAATGGTTCAAACGATGAACAGTGCTTTCTAGGAAACAGATCTGATGGTCTCACCTCTAAATCCCTCATACATTCTTTTGGTTTGGAATCTGAAAATCACATAACATATGTTCCGATCGAGTCCATTCAACATACGTCGCACTATATCCTAGGATCTCATTCAACTGTGCATGATGGCATTGGTCTTGTCTCAAGTAATGTTGATTGTCTTATCAAATCCACGGAGCATATCAGGCCTTTAAATTCGTCTTTCTCTTTGGCGAACATAAATGGGCAGGATGTGAGTCTGGGTCTGATCAATGTTCCTTCATTTGACCCTATACATCCATCCTACCCTAATTTAGTCTATGGGTCTACTGCACTGGCAGTTCCTTCAGATCATTCATATCTTTATCTCGCTCATACTGATTGCAATCATGTGCATGGGGGCGAGGTTTCGCAGTCAAAGGATGCAGAGTCTAAATCCCTTATGCCAGATCTTTGCCACTTGCAGCCTTTAACAAGTGAGGAAGAGGGCCATGCATCTTGCCCAGCTTAAGTTGTTTCTCTCATTGATCCCTTTTCGCTCCTTATCCAAGAAAAGCCTTATGTGTTAGATACCCAACTTGATCAAACTGGTGATTTCGGAAATTCTCATTTTACCAGGAGTATATTCACTCACACCTCTGGTGATTATCTTACTTATCTCTCTGTTTATCCTATGAGGCCACTAGAATTTTCTGACCCACCTTTCGAACGTTTAGGGACTCATCAAGAAGTTGAGGCACTTCAGCTTCCACTGATGGTTATGTCAGGTTCTCACGTTCCTGATAAGACCCCTGAACCAAGTCGAATTAGGGTTTCCAAAATTAGGGTTTCTACACATCACGCTCCTCTCAACATCACCTCACCGAACGCAAGCTCATCTTGCAAACCCTCTGATTTGGCATCATCTTTAAGGAGGTGGAGATCATCACCAAGAACTTGGTCCATGCAATAAATAAGTTCAAGAATCATTTCCTTGGTTAATGTTTCAGCTTATTTATGGTCTCCTGACTATTGCATTGTTAATTATGTTCTTTTAACCCATTCCTTAACATGTCCTTTGGGTTAGATCTAGAATGTATCTTGCAAGCAATGTATTTTGCAAAAATATTTAGAATATGAAGCATATTCACTACTAGCCTAAGATTTTTAATGACTTTATTTTTGTTAAAATTGGCAACCAGGGAAAAATTTCATGTGGGTCATCTTATTCATGGCTAATAATATTTTTATTAGATTCCTCTCGTCGAGAGGTGTAGGATTGATATAAAGATCATCCAATTCCGATAAGTATTCATGGAGATATGAATTTATTTTGATTATGGAATTATTATCAAGCCGACCTACAACTCATGTAGGCTCAGAAGCCCAACAGTCGCATCTATTCACCCACCAATGTTGTGTATAAATATAAGAGGACTTTTCCTCATTTGGACTCACTCATCTCATCACATTTCTCTCTCTCTTCTGCGCAGATATGAGTCTCTTCTCTACTGGGCTGAAATGGGTCTCTCTCTCTCACACATGTGAAGCCGGAAACTGCTGAAACTGAAGATGCAACTGCAGAAGTAAAGATTGACTTGCGTGGCCTAGAAGATCTCCTCATATGAACTATGCTGTAGGTTCATCTGAACCTCCTTTGAAAGCTGCAACTTTTGGTGGTGGAATGAAGTCAATCCGACGAACGGTTTGCAAGATATCGACTGCCCTAGTTTGAAGCCGGAAACTGCTGAAACTGAAGATGCAACTGCAGAAGTAAAGATTGACTTGCGTGGCCTAGAATATCTCCTCATCTGAACTGCATTGTAGGTTCATCTGAACCTCATTTGAAAGCTGCAACTTTTGGTGGTGGAATGAAGTCAATCTGATGAACGGTTTGCAAGATATCGACTGCCCTAGTTTGGAGCCGGAAATTGCTGAAACTGAAGATGCAACTGCAGAAGTAAAGATTGACTTGTGTGGCCTAGAAGATCTCCTCATCTAAACTACGCTGTAGGTTCATTGAACCTCCTCTGGAAGCCGAAACTTTTGGTGGTGGAATGAAGTCAATCCGACTGTCGGTTTGTGAGATATGGTCTGCCCTAGTTTGATAATGAAGCCGCTAATGCTGATGCTACTGATCTAGGGTTTTGCTGCTGCTGATATGAATCAGATTTATTGTATTATTTCTCTCTGCTTAATTATTGAAGATAAAAGAAGATTTGATCAAAGGGTTTCCCCACACATTGTGGGGTTTGTCCCTGGCTAGCCGCCACATCTTGTGTCTCTTGTCTTGGCTTGTTTTTTGTCGATCGTTTAATGTTCTATCTGCACTTTACTTTATGTACATGTGATTGCTAATCGGTGGAATATAATAAGAAAAAGAAGTAAACTGTTATAAGCATAGAACATACCATAACTTAACATGGTATCAGAGCTGAGGTGAAGACAAAGCCCGAGCAAGAGCAATCATCAAAGAGAAGATTGGCAAGGCTATCCTAAAAGAACTATGGGGTCCTCAACACTCTTTCCTGCCGAAGACAAGCTCCGTGAGAAAGCTGACTATCATGGATGGAAGATGTCTATCGATCTAACCCTAGAAGATCAAGGAGTGTTGGACCATGTAAGAGGCAATATTGTTGAGCCTCCATCAAATGCATCCGTTGCTGCCTGGAACAAATGGAAAAATGGAGAAGTCAAAATAGAAGATCATCCGGGACTCTATCGACAAGCACTTGGTGTCCTACATCTCTGAACTAGACACCTCCAAGGAAATCTACAATAGACTGGATTACCATCCGAATGGTACGTGTTCAAGACTACTCTTCTGAACTATAATGTAATTCATGGTTTCGAGGAATTAATGGCTAGATGCATTCAAGAAGAAACAAGGGAAGAAGTGCAAGAAATGCCCATGCCTAAAGGTCCTCCTGCTGCATTTTCTTCTCATGCAAAGAGAAGAAAGGACTCACACTGGGACGATGATCAAAATCCCTCTGATGGCAAATCAAAGGAATGACAAATTCAACAGCAAAGGTAAGAGGAGAGCTGGAGATCGAGGAAGAGGACAACCATTCAAGAAGGCTAGAAAGTCCAGGATGTATTAAATGCACCTGACCTCAAAAGGAACCTAATGTCCATCTTGGCAATGGAAGACAGAGGCTACAAGGTAACCTTCAGCAATGGCAAGGTATGTATATGGAAAAATAATGTTAAAGATTCCTTTACTCTTGGGTTTAGTGTTGATTCATTATATCAGGTTGATGGAAGTCCGCTAGGTGTCATGTCTTGTGACACAACTCTTTAGTCCGAACTTTGGCATCGGAAGTTTTCCCACCTTCAATACAAAGCTCTACCCGATGTAAGACAAATGGTAACAGGGATGCCCGAATTCCAGTAGAGAAAGAAGGTGTATGTCCGGGATGTGCCAAAGGAAATCTCAAAAGGGAACCATTCCCCTCAAGCCAAAGCAAGACCTCCGATATATTACAGTTGGTTCACTCAAGCATACCTGAGGTTGGCATTAAAAGGGAGACTAATACACCACATAATCCTGAGCAAAATGGTGTGGTGGGAAGGTAGAACCGCACGATGATGGAAGCTGTCCAGGCCATGCTACATGATCAAAGACTTCTGAAGTTTCTATGGGCTGAAACTACAATCACCACCGTATATGTACAAAATCAATGCCCTCATCAAGCATTGGGTTCCAAGACTCTTGAAGAAAAGTTCACCGCAAGGTGAACAATCTTCTGACTTTGAGGAGCTCTCAAGAAGCCGACACCAGGGAACCGAAAGAAAAGGATGATGAATCAATGCCTGATGTAGAATAACCCATGGATCTGATTGATTCTCATCCACATGAGCCTTCCTCTTCTAGGAAGAGGCCTTCGTGGCTTAGTGGGATACTTGATGATTCTGAAGGACATGCTGCACCCTGAGGAACCTTCCGTCAAATTAAGAAACTTAACAGGTATCAGGGATACCTGACCATCATGAGCACGATCATACAAAAGGAGCCTTCATCATTCTCAGATGTCGTCAAGCATTAACTATGGAAGGGTGCTATGACCATAGAATATGAGTCTATTATGGAGAATGATGTCTGGGAAGTAGTTCCTAGACCCTGAACAAGACAATTGTTACTTCAAAATGGCTTTACAAGATAAAGCTCGCAGCAAATGGAAGTATGGAAAAGTATAAGGTTCATTTTTTTGCTCGTGGTTTATCCCAGAAGGAAGGTATAGACTATGATATTTGCACTTGTTGCCAGATATACGAACATCCGCTTGATCATAGCCCTTGTGACTTCACAAGGATGGAAACTACATCAGATGGATGTCAAGACTGCGTTCTTGCACGGTTTGATCAAAGAAGAGGTCTACGTGGAGCAACCCGAAGGATTTGAGATTTATGATTGAAAATCTCATGTATGCAGGTTGAAGAAGGCTCTCTATGGGCTGAAGCAAGCACCCCGAGCATGGTATGAGAGGATCGATAGCTACTTGATGAAGCTGGGATTCACTAGGAGTGAAGCCGATCCTAACCTTTACTTTAAGGTTGAAGATGACAAGCCTCTCATACTGGTGTTGTATGTGGATGATCTCTTTCTAACAGGTGCAGACCCTCTCATTCACAAATGTAAGAGGGAGCTGGCCTCTGAATTTGAAATGAAAGACCTAGGACTGATGCACTACTTCCTAGGACTTGAAGTGTGGCAAAAGCCAGGAGAAATTTTCCTATCTCAAGGAAAATATGTGGTAAAGGTATTGGAAAGATTTGGTATGATGGACTGCAAGCCTATGACTACCTCGAGGATCTTAACTTTTAAAAGTTATATGGTAGTGATGTCGGACCAGATTTGGGAAATGCCTCTGAGTTTCATAAACTCATTCGCATTGATGTTCTTGGTGAACCTCCATCCGAACATATGTTTTGCAGCTAGCATTGTGAGCTCATATTTGGTTGAGCCTCACTGGATTGATGCCAAGAATCTTCTGAGATATCTTCGTGGCACAATGGGTTAAGATACACTGTTGGAGTTGTGAGACTACTTGGATATACTGATGCTGATTGGGCAGGCAGTGTGGTGGACCGTAAGAGCACTTCCGAGTGTTGTTTCACCTTGGGATCTGCTTCGATATCCTGGATGAGCAGGAAGCAGAAGTCGGTGAATTTGAGCACCGCTGAAGCAGGATATACTGTTGCTAGCATGACCTCGTGTGAGGCAGTCTGGTTGCGAAAGCTCTTCAGTGAGCTGTTTGGATTTACATTGGATACCATTGTGATTCTATATAACAACCAGAGGTGGGATTTGATTATTGAGGAATCCCGTATTCGTCGATTGCTCCAGCAGATAGACATCATCTAGGATATGGTAAGTTGATGAGCAAGGAGGCTCCATCGCATTAAGATGATGTACAGGTTGATACACCTTGTCAAAGCCCCGAGGAAAGATCTAATTTGTGATTTTCCCAAACGACTTGGAGTCATCAAGAAACCCTTGTACAAGGGTCCTGCATGTTGCATACATTGAGCTCTGGGAGCTCTGAGGGCTTGTGGTTCTTACTGGAGCAACATAAGACCACAGGGTGACTCACCCTCCCCTGGTGGTGCGCACTGGAACAAGATGATTCGCTCTCTTGAGGAACAAGATGATTCGCTCTCTTGTGGAACAAGATGATTCGCTCTCTTGTGGGACAAAATGATTCGCTCTCTTGTGGAACAGGATGATTCGCTCTCCTGTGTAGCAGGATGATTAGTTCTCCTGTGAGGCCTGGATTGATGTGTTCTCCATGGCGATTGTAACAGGATGGATGTGTTCTCCTGTGAGGCCTAGATTGATGTGTTCTCCATGGAAATTGTAGCAGGATTGATGTGTTCTCCTATGAGGCCTGGATTGATGTGTTCTCCATGGCAATTGTAGTAGGATTGATGTGTTCTCCTGTGAGGACAGGATTGATTAGTTCTCCTGTCGAGGCATCCTACCCATGCAGTCTGGGACTCATGGGAAGTACCTCTCATCTGATCAATGAGCAGGGAAATGAAGTTAGGGACCATAGTAGTACCGATGGACGCATCGTTGTAAATACCGTACTCCCTACGCTAGGATGACCTCCATTGATCTGGTATCAATGATACTGGTCTGGGACCAGTGGTAGGAGTCATACCATACTATGACGCTGACTTCGGGATGGTTTAGACTGGTCTGGGATCAGTGGTACATACTCTGAGACTGACTTTGAGTCAGTGGAGGATGATATTGGTCTGGGACCATTGGAGTTGTACTCACTATGACGTTGACTTTGGGTTGGTTGAGACTGGTTTGGGAATAGTGGTACATACTCTGAGGCTGACTTTGAGTCAGTATGATACATCCTCGATCATTTCTTCTTCTTCATAATTCGGACAAAAGCAGAGTAGAATAGAACAATGCAAGAGTAGAGCAGAACAGAAAAATCAGTACAGATTAGTGCAGGGCAGAACAAGACAAAGCAGAATAGGCAAAATAGAGCAGAGCAGGGCAAGGGTCAGGCTATACAAGACAGTGCATTTGATGGATGAATAGTAACGACCGATAGACAGATTGTAGATGAAGTTTTCCATGGTTGAGAGGGAGTGTTAAAATTGGAAACCAGGGCAAAACTTCATGTGGGTCATCTTATTCATGGCTAATAATAACTTTATTAGATTCCTCTCATCGAGAGGTGTAGGATTGATATAAAGATCATCCAATTCCGATAAGTATTCATGGAGATATGAATTTATTTTGATTATGGAATTATTATCAAGCCGACCTACAACTCATGTAGGCTCAGAAGCCCAACAGTCGCATCTATTCACCCACCAACGTTGTGTATAAATATAAGAGGACTTTTCCTCATTTGGACTCACTCATCTCATCACATCTCTCTCTCTCTTCTGCGCAGATATGAGTCTCTTCTCTACTGCGCTGAAATGGGTCTCTCTCTCTCACACATGTGAAGCCAGAAACTGCTGAAACTGAAGATGCAACTGCAGAAGTAAAGATTGACTTGCATGGCCTAGAAGATCTCCTCATCTGAACTGCGTTGTAGGTTCATCTGAACCTCCTTTGAAAGCCGCAACTTTTGGTGGTGGAATGAAGTCAATCCGACGAACGGTTTGCAAGATATCGACTGCCCTAGTTTGAAGCCGGAAACTGCTGAAACTGAAGATGCAACTGCAGAAGTAAAGATTGACTTGCGTGGCCTAGAAGATCTCCTCATCTGAACTATGTTGTAGGTTCATCTGAACCTCCTTTGAAAGCCGCAACTTTTGGTGGTGGAATGAAGTCAATCCGACGAACGGTTTGCAAGATATCGACTGCCCTAGTTTGGAGCCGGAAACTGCTGAAACTGAAGATGCAACTGCAGAAGTAAAGATTGACTTACGTGGCCTAGAAGATCTCCTCATATGAACTGCGCTGTAGGTTCATCTGAACCTCCTCTGGAAGCCGAAACTTTTGGTGGTGGAATGAAGTCAATCTGACTGTCGGTTTGTGAGATATGGTCTGCCCTAGTTTGATAATGAAGCCGCTAATGCTAATGCTACTGATCTAGGGTTTTGCTGCTGCTGATATGAATCAGATTTATTGTACTATTTCTCTCTGCTGAATTATTGAAGATAAAAGAAGATTTGATCAAAGGGTTTCCCCACACATTGTGGGGTTTGTCCCTAGCTAGCCGCCACATCTTGTGTCTCTTGTCTTGGCTTGTTTTCTGTCGATCGTTTAATGTTCTATCTGCACTTTACTTTATGTACATGTGATTGCTAATCGGTGGAATATAATAATAAAAATAAGTAAACTGTTATAAGCATAGAACATACCATAGCTTAACAATTTCCCCACTCTATAACCTTTCTTTGAGAAGGAGTGCCAAATAGCCACATACATACACATGGAAGAGTTGGTTTAATTCCAATGTACCACCCCATGTGGTTCTTATTCATGAGAATAACAAAGAGGTAATGGAGGTCGTAGGTGGAGATAGGGTGAAATACAAGCCATTATTCCTCCCTTTTCTCATGAGATGACAGCGTACTC
Source organism: Pinus tabuliformis (assembly GCA_031772625.1). Classification (NCBI taxonomy): domain Eukaryota; kingdom Viridiplantae; phylum Streptophyta; class Pinopsida; order Pinales; family Pinaceae; genus Pinus; species Pinus tabuliformis. The sequence goes on along the minus strand of CM062811.1, from coordinate 1,023,251,015 downwards.
CCAATGAAATTTATGATTGATTACCACACTTTTACTCCAAATTTGGTAGTTTGAGGAGGGAGAGCTATGCAGTACAATCTTTCCCATTATTCATTTGACTAGTGCAAACTCTCAATTGATACAGGTGTATGAAGTGTTTTGTCTAGTCCTAGAGTTTATAGGCAATCATTTCAAGGGAGGTAAAATAGGATGAAAAGGAGAATCATTGACTTGGAATGTCGAATAAGGGACATTACAAGAAATAAAATCATACTAGGGTAATACACAAATCTACGGAAGCTATTATTCCATACAAAAGGAATATCTCACCACTAATCACGCGAGACATTAAAGAAATTAAAGACAAAATTCAATAACATAATAAGGGATGCATGAATTTTGTGTTGATGATGAAACTTTAGCATGAGTTAGATGGAGGAAGTATCCAAGCACATGACACATTTTGAATTTATTTGATAACATAAGATATTTTTCCTACATTAGTTTTAGAGCTCAAGATGATAAAGGGAGATTTTGGAGAAATGAAAATTATTTTGAAACCTGATGCAAGGCTTGTTAAACATCAACCTTATTATTTGAATCTGCAAGTTAAATAAAAGGTGAAGAGGGAGATAGACGAATTGTTGGTTGTAGGGCTTATATTTCCTGTTGATGAAGCTGAGTGAATTGGTCCTATTATTATTCAAGGTAAGAATGACTGGAATGACATTAGATTCTATGTAGACTAAAGAATCCATAATAATGTTTGTGTCCATGATTCGTTTCCTACTCCATTTAGTGATAAAGTCTTAGACAATTTTGCAGGTAATGAAGCTTATTCTTTCATAGATGTGTTTTTTGGATATCATTAATTTCATATTGTAGAAGAGGACAAAAGGAAAACCACTTTTAAAACTAAATGGGTTTCAAATGCTTACCGTGTCATTCCATTCGACCATAAGAATGATGTAGTTATCTTATCTAGAATTGCTATTATTTCTTTCTAGGATTATATTCATAAATTTCTTGGAGGATGCATGGATGATTGGATATTATACAACCTTTTGAAGAAGAATTCTGGCTTGTTATGCATTATCTTTGATCGTTGTAGACAGTTGCATATTTCTTGAATCTATAGAAAAGCATATTTGCGGTGCCATTTGGGAATTTGCTAGGACACATTGTTTACAAATATGGTGTATGTGTATACCTTTCCAAAGTTGCAGTGATCTTGAAAATTCCACCACCACCGAGTGTTAAACAGTTGTGGTCTAGATTGGGGCATAAGGGGTATTACAACATATTTATCCATAACTATGCATTCATCACTGTGCCATTGGAGAAGTTGTTGAAGAAGTCCGAACGTTTTTTGTGGGATGAAGAATGTGATTTTGATTTTGACACTTTGAAAGAAAAACTTGCAAGTGCTCCAATATTGGTTTATCCATATTGGAACAAATAATTTCATGTACATATTGATGCATATGGTTTCACTCTTGGAGCTATCTTGATCCAACTGGGTGTAGGTAATATTGATCATCCAATTTATTTTGCTAGTAGGAAACTCTCTAATGCTCAAAGGAATTACACCACAACTGAATGGGAAGCTCTTGCCATGGTATATTCACTTCAAAACAACAAGAATTATTTTCGTGGGGGTCCTTTCAAGTTATTCATGAATCATTCTGCGTTGAAGTATCTTGTTAATAAACTTATTCTTGAAGGGAAAATCTGTAGATAACTACTTTTGTTCTAGGAGTTTTCATTTGAAGTTATTGTTAAGCCAGGTCATACTATTGTGGGACCATACCATCTTTCTTGCTTGGAATCAAGAGAAGTAGGAGGGTCACTTGATGATCAATTTATCGATGCTAACCTAATTAGAATTGAAGTTGTACCATATTATCTTCAAGGCATTGCATTATTTCTTGCAACTGGTAAATTTCCAGAATACTAATGCAAAATAAGTGTTTGGTGGTGTGTGCTACAAATTACCAGTTAATTACAAGACAATTGTATAATATGAGACTTGACCATATCCTACACATATGTATTCTTGATCATGAGAGAGAAGTTATTTTATGGGAATGTCATTGTGGCATTGTGGGAGGACATGTTGGAGGAAAGGTGACTGCAAGGAAAGAGCTCCAAGTTGGACTATGGTGACCGACTCTTTTCAAGGATGATAAGGAGTATGCTAAAAGTTGTGATGTATGTTGGAGAGTAGGAATACCTTCCCATCAATATGACTTTCCTTTACATCTAGTCAGAGCGCTAGAATCCTTTGAGAGTGGGTTTTTGATTTTGTTGGGCCCATAGATCCTCCTGTGTGACATTCACACATCCGCTATATTATTACCACAACTGATTGTTTGATGTGATGGTATGAAGCACCTCCCATTAAGGATTGTATTGTTGATACTACTGCTAGGTTCATTTTTAAAAATATTATTACAAGATTTGGTTTCCCAAGGAGTCTCACCAGTGATGAGGGATCAAACTTTATTAATGAAAATATTGTTATATTGTTGAGGGAATTCATTATTCAACACCATAAAATTAGACCATATCATCCCCAGGAAAATGGGACTATTGAATATTTTAATAATATTTTGGAAAAGGGGCTCACTAAATTATGTTTTTCTATCAGAGACGATCGGGATGAAAGAGTTTCTGCTACATTATGGGCATGTCACACTACTATCAAGTGCATGCATAAGTATACTCCATTTTAGCTTGTATATGGTTGATAAGTTGTGGTACCTGCAGAGTTCATCATTCTAAATATGCTCATTGCATAAGCCAACACAGTGTCGAATGATGAATCTATTCCACAATGGTTGTAGGGGTTGTGGGAGTTGGATGAACATCAGTTCCTTGCATATTTCCATCAAAGTGTTGAGAAGAAGATACATAAATATTGGCATGATTGACATATCAAAAGAAAATAAAAAATTTATAGGAAAACAAGTTCTGCTTTATGGCAGTAATTACCAATTGTGGCCCCAACATCCCCTTAATTTTTTTAGATTTAAGGAGACCTTCTAAAGAATTTTACAATTTCCATAGGCATATTTCATTTGGTTTTGACACTTTTATCTTGCTTAAGTAAACTTATAACTCGATTTTCTCCAACTACCTTCATTCATTAATGATTCCATTTAAAACAATCCTTTGATCAAGTGCGTTGTATTCTTTCTTTATTTCTTTAGCTTATTTCACATTGCATTGCACTACCCCACAATTTCTCTATAGAAATTACGATGGCAAAAAATGTGGTGTTAATTTTCAAAATTATTTGTTGCATTTTTCTTGAACCCTTATAATCACCCACCAAAAGAAAACATGTAAATATTTGTAAATCAAACTTTATATTTAAATATTTATCATGTAATTATTATAATATTGCATATTCACATATTTTATATTATTTAAAAGTTAATTTCAAAAAACATTTTTATATGGCATAAAATAGACACATTGTATATACATAATAGAAAACAAAAATGATCTAAAATCCTAATTATATATTAATATAATTAATAACACATATGACACCTCTTGTAATGTATAATTTTTAAAATAACCCAAGACACTTACATAATATAAAACACAAAATGAGAATCATCCCTTTATGTTAATTCAAAACAAGAATGGGTGAATTTTTTAATATAAAGGTAAAAGCACATAAAAAAATGTGAAAGCTTGATAGCATATTAATCAGCGAATGCAACGATTAGCACATAAGCCTAAATTGCCTATTTAGGCAACACAATGTGCATAATAAATAAATTTTTTTTTTTAATGTTTATGAGGCTAAAGATAACCTATGGGACATATTGCTTCTTCATTTGATTGATGTATTTGGCCATTTTCCTGTGAAGCCTCACAATAAACGCTCCCAACTTCTCGACAAACCCCTCACTAAATAGATTATCCCAAGAGCTACCTGGTAGAATATCTGCATAACTTTCCTTGTTGTCTTTGAAGGCCTCACATTCTAAAATGAAATGGTTTTTTGTTTCCATTTTTATGGAAGAACAAAAAATACATACTCTTTCCTCCCACACTTCATTTGGCCTTTTCCAGTTCCCTATTTCACAATGGAGTTGATGAGAATTAGTCCTTAACTGAGTAATAAACACTCTCTTGTTACCTCGCATATTCTTTATTGATTTGTTGTTACCAGTTTTTAATAGACAATTTTTGTGGTTGCGGGATTTTACCATGGGTAATAAAGGAATTTTATCCTTGCAACAATCATTCCAATACAATACTTTATGGATTTGGCGAAAACAATTGCGCACAAGAAAAAAACATTATATTTATTGGAGACTCACTCCAAAAAGCGTACGTAGAGACCAATATTTCTTGGAGAGACAAAATTCTTATTTCTTAGATAAGGACTAATTCTCATCAACTATGTTGTGAAACAAGGCTTTGGAAAAGGCAAAAAGAAGTATATATTTTTTGCTCTTCCTAGAAAAGTGGAAACGGAAAAAAAAAAAAAAAATCATTTTAGAATGTGAGACCTTCAAATACAAAAATGAAAGTTATAAATATTTTGGCAGCTAGCTCTTGAGATAATCTATTCAGCAAGGGGTTTGTCAAGAAGTTGAGAGAGTTTATTGTGAGGCTTCACAAGAAAAAAACAGAATACAAGAACCAAATGGAAAAGAAATATGTCCCAAATATTATCTTTAGCCTCATGGACATTCAAATAATTTCTATATTTCTTTCTTTCTTTCTAATTGAAGCTGCTTATAGGAGTATCCCAAGAACAAGCGGATATATTGCAAATGTTTCATCTTATTCATGTCTTTTTCCTCTAAACAAAATTTCGTCAATTTGTTTTTACGGCATATAAAGGATCCCGGTATTACAACACCACTTTCTCATAGCCAAAGGCCCTCTTTCATTTCCTACATACAGAAACATTAAATTGTATTCATGTTTCTTCAAAATGGTTCCAAGTTTGTAACTAAGGAGCAAAATTTGGCATTATGGAGGTCAGTAGTCATTTAAATCTATGTTGGAGCGGTTAGCTGGGAGTTGGAGAATAGGAGGGAGCCCCCATCGTCTTGTATAGTCTTGTTGAATTGATTGAGGGGATAAAAATTGTAGTCTACAAAAGACGAAGGGGGAATCCACTCACGAAGGTAGAGGTTGGAATCTAGAAAGCAAGAGGGACAGTTTTGAATCTTGGTTGGAAGGAGCATGTTGTGAGCACTGGTGTTTTTCTATTACCATTCAAACCAGTGATGAATTATATTTCATGCAAGGTTTTTGTTTTAACATTAATATGGTAACATAGCTTTGTATACTATCAACAAAATCAGTTGCATGTTTTTATATGTGGTATAAAGCTAATTGAATTTCATTTTCTTTGTATCACATGTTTTGGGTTGGTCTTATATATATATTGGTGGCCACCGACCTATTCCACTTGAACCCCCAACACTGTCTCTTTCGGTTTTTCAGTTTCCTTAATCGTAGCATAGTTTCATTAGGGAAATTTTGAGGTCTAAAATGGGCCTCCTAAGAAAAATTTACAACCAAAATAAACTTTATAAGAACCAATAGGATTCAAGATAATGATGTCAACCATGGGGGATGATTCACCATTTTTGGAGTAAAAAGGTAAAAAGATTAAAAATAATAAAATAATAAAACTATTTTTTCAACTCGTAATTTAAAATTATCTCCCTAATGTTTTACTCAAATTTAGAGTGCAAGTACTCGTTATATGAAAATTTTAATTCCTCATCCAAGGAGTACCATTGTTGCATACTTTTGATGGACCCTCCTACACAAAAAATGAGAAATACATGAAAAAACGTGATTGCAATCATGTTTTCCATGTATTTCTCATTTTTCATGTAACAGGGTCCATTAAAAGTATGCAAAATGGGTACTCTTTGGATGAGGAATCAAATTATTCATCCAACGAGTGTTTCCGCTCGAAATTTGAGTAAACCCATAGGGAGATAAGTTGAAAATACGAGTTGAAAAAATATTTTTTTCTTTTTTCCCTCTAAAATTTAATGATGCAATCTAACCTTATTTTATTATTTCCACTATTATTTTATAATTTCCTAAGGAGGCCCATTTTAGACCTAAAAACTCCCCTAATGACTATTTTTGGCAGTTTTTCGGGTCCTAAACTTTCGAAGGTGTTTTGAGGCCCTAAATGACGTTTTTAGGGAAACAGGGAGACCAAAAGAGTCCCAAACTAGTTCCTTGCTTTTTTTTTTACCTCCTCTTCGAGATCTTCGAAAATAGGTATTATGATAGCCAAACAGAGATCGTATGCCAAAGTTAGACACTAGGAAGTTGATGTACCAATTTACCCAAACAAGGGCCACAGTTTTGGTGCTTCATCTCCTAGGGTTAGGTTTTTGGATGTTTAGGGTTTTCCATTGTTTCTTAATAATAAATAGGCCTTTGAGCTTCATTGTAACACAGTTCAGAGGCATGTAGCCACCACATCTCTTCTTAGAGATAAGCTATCATCGCCTGAGATAGTTTATTTCCATTTTGTTTGTAACCATATTTTAGTATTCTGATATTAATGAAATGAAGTGTTATTTCTACTGGATTTTTGTATTTGTGGTTATATCTATAATTTGTTGCATTCCTATTTAAATTCGAATCAGTGGTATCAGAGTGGTCTACTCTTCCTCTATTTTTCTTTGCATGTGCGCAACGAGGTCAGGGTATAAGGAGTTAGGACTCGATCTGGTTGAACCTTTGAAAAGACCAGCCTCGCAAACCCTGATGGCCTCCCATGGTGGAAGAAAACAAAGACGAGGGGTAGAAGATCCTTTCAAAATATTTCTTGAGGAAGCCCTCGAGCGACAGAGGAACACGATGATGGATAAATTTGTTTAGATCCTTTGAAAGTTACCCATAGGCGACATATCTTCATCCAGCTGCCACTCTAGAGGTGCCACTCCTTTAAAGGTACAAGTTAACTTCGATATTCCCATATTTGAGGGTCAGATAGATGCATACATTGTAGATAAATGGTTGAATTTATTGGAAGGATACTTTTCAGTTCATGAATTTTCCAATCGGGAAAATATTACTTTTGCACTTCTCAAAGCCATCCCACACATCAAGGACTGGTGGGAAACCTACCGTGAACAAAAGGATGAGAGGGGATCTTCATTTTTTTCAGCATCACCCACTTGGGATCTTTCTGAGACGCCATCAAGGAACAATATTACCCTATCGGGAGCTATGATGATAAATACATAAAGTGGACCATGCTACTGCAGGGAATGGACCAAGATGTGTTATAGTTCACAAATGTTTTCCATACCCTTCGTACAAAGTTGGGTATCAAGGATGCTGAGTGGAATTTGGTACTCAAGTACCGTGGCTATCTACACAAGTATATCTAGGATGAGATGGAGCTCCTGGACATTTCCTCGCTCGACACGACACACTGATACGCTATCAAGACTGAGAATAAGTTTAAACAGAAGAAGTAAGAATTTGGATCTATAAATCCGAAGCAAGGAAAAGGAACCCCCAAACCACATGCCAAATGCCAAAGCCAAGGCAGGGCGACCCAGGACAACCCACTGAAGCTGCAAGCAAAGAACAACGCCACAAAGACAAAAAAGGACAGGTGAAAGTGGTGTGAGTCCCATAAGAGCTCCACTCACAACACAAGTGAGTGTCAGGCCAAGCAGTCACTGGTGGCCAAGCTGAAGGCATCCGAATCAAACACATGTTCTAACTCTGAGTCAGAACCCAACAAGGGGAATGATAAAGGGAAAAATATAATTGACGCAGAGCCTAGTGCCACTGTGGCCACCACCAAGATCCAGAAGAATGAGCCTGAAGATCCAGAGGAGGGGGAAAGCCTCTTCCACTCATATATTTGGGTGAAAGTTTCTCCGATACAATTCATTTTCGACAACAGGAACCAAAAGAACCTCATTTTAGCAGAGGTTGTGAAGCGACTAGGCCTACAACAACAACACATCTACAACCATACACCGTCGGGTGGCTTCACCAAGGACAAGATCTCCACGTTAGTTAGCAGTGTCGCCTTCCCTACAACATCAAGCCCTTCATCAAGGAGGAACTGTGTGATGATGCTCCTCTTGAAGTTTGTGATGTATCATTAGGAAAACCATACTTATGGAAGCAACATGTTGTATATGAGTATAGACCTTGCTCTGTGATTATTACTTTGGATAATAAGTTGTACAAGATACCAGAGGTAGCCCCACCTACCGCCATCTCTTTGATCACTACAAAGAAATGCAATAAGATCATTTACCAGACCAGGAAATTTATTTTCCTCATGATTCACCCTTAACGAAGGAAGAACATTGTGGCCACGGTTTCCAAACAGGGTTCCTCCACAGAGAAGCAGTATATGGACAAGGTCGTGGACGAATATAGGGACATTTTTGTCTCACCGATAGGTGTACCTATGCACTGTCAGTTCAAGCACTCCATCGATCTGACCCCGGGCGTGCCACTACCCAATGGACTGATTTATCGATGCTTTGTTCTAGAGAATAATGAGATCAAGGGGCAGATTTAGGAGATGTTGTAGAAAGGGCACATCAAGCCAAGCTCATCACCCTCTGGGAGCTCGATTGTATTGGTACAAAAAATGGATGGGACTTGGAGAATCTGTATTGACTATCGGGCACTGAACAAGATCACTATCCAGAATAGGTGCCCAATCCCACGGATTGATGACCCTCTGGACTAGCTCAATGGGGGAAATATTTTAGCAAGATTGACTTGAAGTCTGGTTATCACCAAGTGCTTATCAAACCCTCCAATGTGTGGAAGACTTCCTTCAAATCCAAGGTGGTCTTTTTTGAATGGTTGGTCATGCATTTTAGGTTGACAAATGCACCTGAAACCTTCATGAGATTGATGGATGACATCTTGCAACCCTTCACCAAGGAATTCGTGGTGGTATATTTACATGACATCTTGATCTTCAGTCATAGTTGGGAAGAGAACCTCCACCATATTTGACATGTCCTTCAAACACTGCAACAACACAAGTTGTGTGCCAATTTGGAGAAATGCACTTTTGGCATGACCCAACTTCAATATCTAGGGTACATCATCGATGAGCAGGGTGTGCATGTGGACCCATCCAAGATACAAGTCATTCAGAATTGGCCAGCCCCAACCACTCTAACAGAGCTCCGCAGCTTTCTAGGTCTTGCCAATTTCTACCACAGGTTCGTGTTGGGGTTCTCTCATATCGCTTGACCTTTAAGTCGAGTCACAAAGGGTAGAGCGAAACAATTTTTTTTTTGGTATGAAACCCAATATAAGGCATTTTCTGAGTTGAAGCATCTCCTATTCTTTGCACCAGTTCTCACATTACCAGACCTACATCAACCATTTTAGATTGATACAGACGCCTGCGACTATGTTATTGGTGCAGTTCTTACTCAGCAGGTATTTCCAGTGGCTTACCACAGTGAGACACTTTCAGAAACAGTATGAAATTATCACACTTACGAAAAATAAATGTATTCCATTGTGCAGGCCTTTCGTCAATGGAAGCATTACATTATGGGGAAGGAAACAATCATTCACACAAAACACCAACCCCTGCAGTTCATACAGACACAAGGGAATTTGTAGAATGGTTGCCCTCATAAATGGTCCACATACCTACAACAATTCCATTTGAACATTAAGTACAAGGGAAACACCAATAACATTGCAGACTACCTCAGCCAACCACCAGTCATGGCTCTGATCACTGTGCTCGACTCCTATGGGCATGAGACTTCGAGGTGGCCGCGTCTTTATGAGAGCGATCCAGAATTCGGTAGCACATACCAGACACTCTTGGAAGGTAAGCAAGTTCCAAATTTTCACCTCCATGATGTATTCTTATTCCACCTAGGACACATCTTTGTTCTTTCAAACAAGCGTGACAAGATGATTTGGGAGGCACACCACAGCCGAGTCACTAGACATTTCGGAGTAGAGAAAACAGTGGAATTACTACAGAAGTATTTTTATTGGTTGAGCCTTTGTCATGATGTTGGGAGGTACATTAAATCTTGCACTGCCTACTCCATTTCCAAACCAATCATTAAGAAGCAAGGCCTATATACTCCTCTTCCTACTCCTGGTCGACCTTGGGAATCTGTCTCCATGAATTACATATCAAGCCTTCCTTCTACTAAGCACGAGACTAACTACATTTTCTTGCTCGTCGACATATTTTGGTCAAGTATCTGGTTGATGCTAGATACCAAACTCACTAAGTCCACGACTTTCCATCCCCAAACTCATGGCCAAATAGAATTCGTCAACATGACGATCGTACACATTTTGAGCATGTACAACTTGAAGCATCCAAATACATGGGATGAAATCCTCCCCCATGTCCAGCACGGCTACAACATAGATCTCCATGGCTCAACGGGCCACAACCCCTTTCAGGTAGGGTTGGGATTTCAACCATTATGTCCCATTGATGTGGCCATACCATTTGCTACTACTCAGGTAGATTCAACTCATGTCTAGTCCGAAATAGACATGGCTAACAACTTTATTGAGTGCATTCAACACATCTGCCAATAGTTCCATGATATATTGAACAGAGCCAATGCTAAGTACAAGTAGCGCCATGATCACCATCGAGTGCCACACAAGTTCCACTTGGGCGAAAAAGTTTGGCTACATTTGAAGAAGGACCACCTCGCTAAACCCCACCACAATCTTTGCCCACTCTGATATGGGCCATACACCATCACTAAGATTGTAGGGTACAATGCATTCGAGCTCAGCATTCCATCGTTCCTTGGTCTGCACCTAGTGCTCATTGTAGATCGCCTTTGGCCATACTTTCCACCATTGTTGGACACATCGGACATTGCAGAACAACTCACATCAACAAAGTTAAACCCATACTACATGGAACATTCCACAACTGATTGGATCATGGACACATAGATCAAGAACACTCACTAGCAGAAGATCCAACTATATTGTATTGTCAAAGTTGGCCAACTCCTGCACCAAGGCAAGCGAATCACTAGGGACCAAGTTTAGCAGAATTTTCCCCATCTCATGGAGGCACTCAACACAATGGGGGCCATTTCTTCATAAGGGTTGATCTAGGTGAATATTGGTGGCTACCTGCCTATTCCACATGAACCCCCATCACTATCTATTTCAAGTTTTCAGTTTCCTAAATTGTAGCACAATTTACTATTTTCGCAGTTTTTCGGGTCTTGAACTTCCAGAGCCGTTTTGAGGCCCTAAACAACAGTTTTAGGGAAAACAGATAGTCAAATGGAGATTGTATGCCAAAGGTACGACCCTAGGAAGTTGATGTACTAATTTACCCAAACTAGGCCCACATTTTGGCGCTTCATCTCCTAGGGTTGGGTTTTTTTATGTTTAGGATTTTCCATTGTTTCTCAATAATAAATAGGCCTTTGAGCCTCATTGTAACACAATTCAGAGGCATGTAGCAACCACATCTCTTCTCATACATAAGCTACCATCGCCCGAGCTAGTTTATTTCTAGTATATTTTTAAGCATATTTTGGTATTCTAATATTAATGAAATGAAGTGTTATTTCTATTACATTTTTGTATTTGAGGTTATATCTGTAATTTTTTGCGTTCATTTTTAAGTTCAGATTAGTGGTATTAGATTTTTCTGCTCTCTCTTTGTTTTTATTTGCATGTCCCCAACTAGGTGAGGGTATAAGGAGTTAGGACTCGATCTGGTTGAACCATTCAAAAGACTAGCCTCGCAAACCCTGGAAGGCTCCCACGACAAAAGAAAAGAAAGATAGTGGGGCAGGGGATTCTTTCAAAATATTCCTGGGGGAAGCCATTGAGCGATAGAGGAAGGTGATGATGGATAACGTTTCCCAGATCCTTCGACGGCTACCCACAGGTGACGCATCTTCATCCACCAGCCACTTTGGAACCGCCACTCCTTTTAAGGTACAAGTTAACTTTGATATTCCCATATTTGAGTGCCAAATAGATGCAGATGTCGTAAATAAATGGTTGATTCTGTTGGAAGGATATTTTTCAGTTCATGACTTTTCCAATAGTAAGAAGATTAATTTTCACTTCTAAAAGTCTCCCCACACATCAAGGACTAGTGGGAAACCTACTGTGAACAAAGTGACAAGAGGGAATCCTCACTGTTTTCAACCGCACCCACTTGGGATTCTTCCGAGATGCCATCAAGGAACAAGATTACCCTTTCGGGAGCTATGAAGATAAATACATAAAGTGGACCATGCTATGGCAGGGAAGGGACCAAGATGTTCTAGTGATCACAAATGTTTTCCATACCCTCCACATGAAGGTGGGTATCAAGGATTTTGAGCGGCATTTGGTAGTCAAGTACTACGAGTATCTATACAAGTACATCTAGGATGAGGTGGAGTTCCTATAAATCTCCTCACTCAGAATGGCATACCAATACGCTATCAAGATTGAGCAAAATTTTAAATGGAAGAAGCGAGAATTTGGATTCGCAAATCTGAAGTAAGGAAAATGCTCCCCCAAACCATAGAGAAAAGGCCAAATCCAAGGTGGAGCGACCCAGGACAACCCGCTGAAGCCATAAGAAAATAAAAACACCACGAAGAAAAAGAAGGACACGAGAAAATGGTGCACTGGGTTCTGTAAGAGATCCACTCACAACACACCACAAGTGAGTGTCAAGCCAAGCAGTCACTTATGGCCAAGCTGAAGGCTTCTGAATCAGACGCATGTTCCAACTCTTAGTCAGTCCCGACAAGGGGAATGACAAAGGGAAGAAAATCATTGACACGAAGCCCAGTGCCACCATGGCCACGACCAAGATCCAGAAGAATGAACCTAAAAATCTAGACGAGGTTATTGTGAGATGTTTCTCCTCTTGAATTTTGTGATGTGTTATTAGGAGAAGCATACTTGTGGAAGTGACTTGTTGTATATGAGATTAGACCTCGCTCTATGATTATTACTTTTGGAAATAAGTTGTACAAGATACCTGAGTTAGCCCCGCCTACTGCCATCTCTTTGATCATGGAAAAGCAATGCAATAAGATCATTTCCCAGACCAGAAAAATTGATTTCCTTGTGATTCGCCCTCAAGGCTAGAAAAAATTTTTGGTCACAACTTCCAGACAAGGCTCCTCTCCACAGCAGCAATAGATGAACAAGGTCATAGAGGAGTACAGGGATATTTTTGTCTCACCTACAGGGGTACCATTGCACTGTTAGGTCAACGACTCCATCGATCTGACCTTGTGCATGCCACTACTTAATGGACCGAGCTATCGATGCTCTGTTTTAGAGAACGATGAGATCAAGAGGCAGATTGAGGAGTTGTTGCAGAAAGGGCACATCAGGCTAAGCTCATCACCCTGTGGGAGCCCAATTGTATTGGTACAAAAGAAGGATAGGACCTGGAGACTCTGTATTGACTATCGGGCACTGAACAAGATCACTGTCCAGAATAGTTACCCAATCCTACATATTGATGAACTTTCGGACCAGCTCAATGGGCACAAATATTTCAGCAAGATTGACTTGAATTTCGGTTATCACTAGGTGCCTATCGAACCCTCCGATGTGTGGAAGGCTTCCTTCAAATCCAAGGAGGGCCTTTTTGAATGGTTGGTCATGTCTTTCTGATTGATGAATTCCTTCACAACCTTCATGAGATTGATGGAAGACATCTTGAGACCCTTCACCAATGCATCTGTGGTGGTGTATTTAGATGACATCTTTATCTTCAGCCAGAGTTGGGAAGAGAACCTCCACCATGTTTGACAGGTCCTTCAAATCCTGCGACAACACAAGTTGTATGCAAATTTTGAGAAATGCACTTTTGGCATGACCCAGGTTTAATATCTAGGGTACATCATTGATGAACAAGGTGTGAATGTGAACCCAACCAAGATACAAGTCATTCGGGATTGGCTAGCCCCAACCACTCTAACAGATCTCTACAACTTTCTTGGTCTTGCCAATTTCTACTGCAAGTTCTTGTTGGGGTTCTCTCATATCACTTGGTCTTTAAGTCAAGTCGCCAAGGGCGGAGGAAAAGAAAAAAAAAATTGGTGCGAAACCCAACAGAAGGTGCTTGCCAAGTTGAAGCATCGCCTCTTCTTTGCACTAGTGCTCACATTACCAGACCTGTAGAAATAATTTGAGATTGAGACAAACACCTCTGACTATGCTATTGGTGTAGTTCTAACTCAGCATGGGCATATAGTGGCTTACCACAGTGAGCCACTTTCAGACACAGTCCAAAAGTATCCACTTACAAAAAAGCAATGTATTCCATTTTGTAGGCCTTTCGTCAATGGAAGCATTACATTATGGGGAAGGAAATAGTTATCCACACAAACCAACAACCCCTACAGTACATACAGATGCAAGGGAAGTTGCAGAATGATCACCATTAGAAATGGTCCACATACCTACAACAATTCCATTTGAACACTGAGTACAAGAAATTCAGCACCAATAATGTGGCATATTTGCTCATGCGACCACCAGTCATGGTGTTGATCACTGTGCTCGACTCCTCTGTGCACGATACTTAGGGGTGGTTGCAACTTTACGAGTTGATCCAAAATTTGGCAGCACATACCAGATACTACTAGAAGGTAAGAAAGTTTGAAATTTTTACCTCCAGGAAGCACTGTTATGCTACCTTGGACACATTTGTGTTCCTTCAAGCAAGTCTACCAAGATGATTTGGGAGGTGCACTATAGTTGGGTCGTTGGAAATTTTAGAGTAGAGAAAACAGTGGTCATACTATAATATTTTTAATGATCGAACCTTCATCAAGATGTTGGGAGGTACATTAAATCCTCAACTGCCTGTGCCATTTCCAAATAAACCATCAAGAAGAAAGGCCTATATACTCCTCTTCCTACTCCTAGTCGACCTTGGGAATCCATCTCCATGGATTACATGTCGGGCCTTCCTTCTACTAAGCACAGCAACAACTACGTTTTCGTGGCCATAGACAAATTATCTAATATGGCCATTATGATAGCCCTCAAGAATAGTATCACATCAGAGGCCACTACTAAACTCTTCTTTGATCGAGTGTGCGTACACTTTGGGATCCCACAATCCATTGTTTCTAATCAAGACAACAGATTCCTAAGTAAATTTTGGTCAAGTCTTTGGTCGATGATGGATACCAAACTCACTAACTCCATGACTTTCCATCCCCAAACAGAAGTCGTAAAAGGATGATCATACACATTTTGCACATGTACAACTTGAAGCATCCACACACATGGGATGAAATCCTCCCCTATGTCTAGCATAACTACAACAGAGCTCTCCATAGTTTAACAGGCCACAACCCCTTTCAGATAGGGCTCAAATTTCAGCCATTATGTCCCATTGATGTATTCATACCACTTGCAGCTACTTAGGCATATTCAACTCATGTCAAGTACTAAGTCGACAACGCTAACAACTCATTTGAGCATATTCAACACATCCACCAATAGATCCATGATATATTGGACAAATCCAATGATAAGTACAAGTAGTGCCATGAACAGCATCGGGTGTCGCACAAGTTCCAGGTGGGCGACAAAATTTGGCTACATTTGCAGAAGGAGTGCCTCGCTAGACCCCAACGCAAGCTTTGCCCGCTCCAATATGGTCCATACACCATCACTAAGGCTATAGGGGTCAATTCCTTCGAGCTCAAAATTCCATCGTTCCTTTTTCTGCACCCAGTGTTCAATGTAGACTACCTTCAGCCATACTTTCCACCATTGTTGGATATATTTGACATATCAGAACAACTCACACCAACTGAGCTAAACCCAGTCTGCATGGAATAGGCTATAACTAATCGGATCATCAACACAGAGATCAACAAAACTCACTAGTAGAAGATCCAACTATATCGTGTTGTCAAAGCTAGCCAACTCTTGCACCACAGCAAGTGCCTCACCAGGGACCAAGTTCAACAGAAGTTTCCCAATCTCAGTGAGGAACTCAACACAATGGGGACCATTTCTTCCTAAGGGGGAAGGATTAATCCAAGTGGATATTGGTGGCCACCGACCTATTACACTTGGACCCCCAACATTGTCTCTTTCAGTTTTTCTGTTTCCTTAATTGTAGCACAATTTACTATTTTTAGCAGTTTTTCGGGTTCTAAACTTTCGGAGTTGTTTTGAGGCCCTTAAGGACATTTTTAGGGAAAAGGAGAGACCAAAAAAATCCCAATCCAGCTTCTTGGTTAGTTTTCGGCCTTCTCTTTGAAATATTGGGAATGAGGTATTATGATAGCTAAACGGAGATCGTATGCCAAAGTTACGACCCTGGGAAGTTGATGTGCCAATTTACCCAAATAGGACCCACAATTTTGGCACTTCATCTCCTAGGGTTAGGGTTTTTTATGTTTATGGTTTTCCATTGTTTCTCAATAATAAATAGGCCTTTGAGCCTCATTGTAACATAGTTCAGAGGCATGTATCCACCACATCTCTTCTCAGAGATAAGCTACCATCGCCTGAGCTAGTTTATTTCCATTATGTTTGTAAGCATATTTTAGTATTTTGATATTAATGAAATGAAGTTTTATTTCTACTGTATTTTTGTATTTGTGGTTATATTTGTAATTTGTTGCGTTCCTATTTAAGTGTGTATCAGTGTCATTAGAGTTTTCCACTCTTTCTCTATTTTTCTTTGCATGTCCCCAACGAGGTCAGGGTATAAGGAGTTAGGACTTGATTTGATTGAACCTTTCAAAAGACAAGCCTGGAAAATACCGACAGCCTCCCATGGTGGAAGGAACGAAAGATGAGGGGGCAGGAGATCCTTTCAAAATATTTCTCGAGAAAGCCCTCGAGCGACAGAGGAACGTGATGATGGATAACTTTTCCCAGATCCTTTGACGGATACCCACAGGCGACGCATCTTCATCCAACAACTACTCTGGAGGCACCACTCCTTTTAAGGTACAAGTTAACTTTGATATTCACATATTTGAGAGCTATATAGATGTAGATGTTGTAGATAAATGGTTGAATATGCTGGAAAGATATTTTTAAGTTCATGATTTTTCCAATCAGGAAAATATTACTTTTTCACTTGTCAAAACCACTCCATATGTCAAGGATTGGTAGGAAACCTACTATGAACAAAAGAATGAGAGGGAATCCTCACCGTTTTCAGCCACACCCACTTGGGATTCTTTCTAAGACACCATCAAGGAACAATATTACCCTATCGAGAGCTATGAAGATAAATACATAAAGTGGACCATGCTACAGCAGGGAAGGGACCAAGATGTGTCATAGTTCACAAATGTTTTCCATACCCTTTTCACGAAGTTGGGTATCAAGGATTCTAAGTGGAATTTGGTACTCAAGTATTGCGGCTATCTATGCAAGTACATCTAGGAAGAGATGGAGTTCCTAGACATCTCCTCGCTCAGCATGGCATATCGATACACTGTCAAGACTAAGTAAAAGTTAAAAAAAAGAGCCAAGGCTTTGGATGTGCAATTCCGAAGAAAGGAAAAGACGTCCCCAAACCACATAGAAAAGGCCAAAGCCAAGGCCGGGAAACCTAGGACAACTCACAAAATCCACAAGCAAAGAACAACACCACGAAGACAAAGAAGGACACGAGAAAATGGTGTGAGTTCCATAAGAGCTCCACTCACAACACAAGTGAGTGTCGGGCCAAGCAGTCATTGGTGGCCAAGCTAAAGGCTTCTGAATCAGACACATGTTCTGACTCTGAGTTAGAACCCGACAAGGGGAATGAAAAAGGGAAGAATATCATTGATGCGAAGCCTAGTGCCATTGTGGCCACCACCAAGATCTAGAAGAATGAGCCTGAAGATCCAGAGGAGGGGGAACGCCTCTTCCACTCATAGATGTGGGTGAAAGGTTCTCCGCTACAGTTCATTGTCGACAACGGGAGCCAAAAGAATATCATTTTAATAGAGGTCATGAAGCGTCTAGGACTACTAACGACAACACATCTGTAGTCCTACACCATCTAGTGGCTTCCCCAAGGATGAGATCTCCACGTCAGTTAGCAGTGCCACCTTCCCTACAGCATGAAGCCCTTCACAGATGAGGTACTGTGTGATGTTGCTCCTCTTGAATTTTGTGATGTATTATTAGGACAACCATAATTGTGGAAGTAACATGTTGTATATGAGTCTAGACCTCACTCTGTGATTATTACTTTGGGCAATAAGTTGTACATGATACCAGAGGTAGCCCCACCTACTGTCATATCTTTGATCACTCTAAAGAAATTCAGTAAGATCATTTCCCAGACTAGGAAATTTGTTTTCCTCATGATTTGCCCTTAGGGAAGGAAGAAGGTTGTGTCCACAACTTCCAAACAGGGCTGGTTCGCACATCCGTAGCAGATGGCAAATGTCATGGAGGAGTACAAGGACATTTTCATCTCACTGATAGGGGTACCTCTGCACTGTAAGGTCAAGCACTCCATCAGTCTGACCTTGGTGCGCCGCTACCCAATGGATCGATCTATTAACACTTTGTTCTGGAGAACAATGAGATCAAGAGGTAGATTTAGGAGTTGTTGTAGAAAGGGAACATCAAGCCAATCTCACCATCCTATGGGAACCTAATTGTATAAGTACAGAAGAAGATGGGACTTAGAGACTCTGTATTGACTATTAGGTGCTAAACAAGATCACTGTCTAGAATAGGTACACAATCCCATGGATTGATGACTTTTTGGACCAAAACAAGGGGGCCAAATATTTCAGCAAGATTGACTTGAAGTCTAGTTATCACCAGGTGCCTATCGAACCCTCTGATGTGTGGAAGACTTCCTTCAAATCCAAGGAGGGCCTTTTCGAATGGTTGGTCATGCCTTTTAGGTTGACGAATGCCCCTGCAACCTTCATGAGATTGATGGATGACATCTTGCGATGCTTCACTAATGCATTATTGGTGGGGTATTTAGATGACATCTTGATCTTCATCTAGAATTTGGAAGAGCACCTCCACCATATTCATCAAGTCATTCAAACCCTGTGATAAGACAAGTTGTGTGCCAATTTGGAGAAATGCACCTTTCTAATGACCCAGGTTCAATAGCTAGTGTAGATCATTGATGCGAAAGGTGTGCATGTGGACCCAACCAATATACAAGTCATTTGGGATTGGCCAGCCCCAACAATTCTAACAGAGCTCCGCAACTTTCTGGGTCTTGCCAATTTCTACCGCAGGTTCATGTTGGGGTTCTCTCATATCACTTGGCCTTTAAGTCAAGTCACCAAGGGCGGAGCGAAAGCAAAGGTTTTTTCTTCTGAAACCTGATAGAAGGAGTTTTCCAAGTTGAAGTATCACCTTTTCTCTACACCAATGCTCATTCTACTAGACCTGAAGGAACCATTTGAGATTTAGACAGACGCCTCTAACTATGTTATTACTGTGGATCTTACTCAACAGGTACATCCAATGGCTTACCGTAATGAGACACTTTTAGAAACAATCCAAAAGTATCCCACTTATGAAAAATAAATGTATTCCGTTGTGCGGGCCTTTCGTCAATGGAAGCATTACATTCTGGGGAAGGAAACAATCATCCACACAGACCACCAACCCCTGCAGTTCATACAGACACAAGGGAAGTTATAGAACGATCGCCATAATAAATGGTCCACATACATGCAACAATTCTATTTGAACATTAAGGACAAGAAGGGAATCATCAACAAAATTGTAGATTGCCTTAGCTGGCTACCTGCCATGGCGTTGATCACTGTTCTCACCTCGTATGGGCACGAGACTTTGGGTCGCTGCATATTTATGAGAGTGATCCAGAATTCGATAGCACATACTAGACACTCCTGGAAGGTAAGAAAGTTCCAAATTTTCACCTAAAGGATGAATTGTTATGCCACTTAGAATACATCTGTGTTCCTTCAAGCAAGCATGCCAAGACGATTTGGGAGGTGCACTACAATTGGGTTGCTAGACATTTCGGAGTAGAGAAAACTGTGGAAGTACTGTATAAGTATTTTTGTTGGCCGAACCTTTTTCATGATGTTGGGAGGTACATTAAATCCTTCACTACCTGCTCCATTGCCAAACCAACCATCAAGAAGTAGGCCTATATACTCCTCTACCTACTCCTAGTCGACCTTGGGAATCCATCTCCATGGATTACATATTGAACCTTCCTTCTGCTAAGCACAGCAATGACTTCGTTTTCGTGGTCGTCAACAGATCCTATAAGATGTTCATTATGGCAGCCTGCAAGAAGAGTATCACAACAGAGGCCACTACTAAACTCTTCTTTTAGCAAGTGTGGGTATACTTTGGGATCCCACAGTCCATTGTTTATGATTGAGACAACAAATTCCTAATTGAATTTTGGTCAAGTCTCTTGTCGATACTGGATACCAAACTCACTAAGTCCACCACTTTCCATCCCCAAACTCATGGCCAAACAGAAGTTGTCAACAAGATTATCATACACATTATTTGCATGTACAAATCGAAGAATCCACACACATGGGATGAAAGCCTCCGCTATGTCCAGCACAACTGCAAAAAAATCTCTCCACAGCTCAACGGGCCACAACCCCTTTTAGGTAGGGCTAGTATTTCAGCCATTATGTCCAATTGATGTGGCCATACCATTTACAACTAATAAGGCAGATTCAACTCATGTCCAGTCCGGAAGTTACATGGCTAATAGCTTCATTGAGAGCATTCAATACATTTTCCAATAGGTCCATGATATATTGGACAGAGCCAATCCTAAGTACAAGTAGCGCCATGATCATCATCGAGTGCCGCACAATTTCCAAGTGGGCGACAAAGTTTGCCTACATTTGTAGAAGGAGCACCTGGCTGGACCCCAATGCAAGATTTTTTTGCTCCGATATGGGTCATACACCATCACCAAGGTTGTAGAGGATAATTCCTTTGAGCTCAACATTCCACGGTTCCTTGTTCTGCACTTAGTCTTTAATGTAGACCGCCTTTGGCCATAATTTCAACCATTGCTGGACACATCTGACATTGTAGAACAACTCACACCAATAGATCTAAGCCCAGACTGTATGGAATAGGCCACAACTAATCGGATCATAGACACAAAGATCAAGAACACTCGCCAGCAAAATATTCAACTATGTCAGGTTGTCAAAGTTGGACAACTCTTGCACCAAGGCAAGTGGCTCACCAGGGACCAAGTTTAGCAGAAGTTTCCCCATCTCATGGAGGCATTCAATGCAATGGAGACCATTGCTTCCTAAGGGGGGAGGATTGATCCAAGTGGATATTGGTGGCCATGTAGTGACAAACCTAGGGTGCTAGATTAGGCTAAATTTATTATTGACCAGGGTAAGTAAACTTCGAGGCATGCGTCTAAAATCTATAGACATAAAGGATTCCTAACTAAGTGTTCATTGTGGTAGGTTACAGTACTTCTTTACAGAAGGTTAAGATATGTTCCCTATCACTCTTAACACTCAGGTCACTCAACTCATCTAACTGTCCTAAAGACACTGTGTATTGCTAGACCGAGATTTTAATCCCCTTACAAGGATGTTGTGCGTAAAAGCTCTGTCTAGTTAACACTCAGCATTTAACACTCAACATTCATGAAAGATCAAACGCATACTACAAATTTAAATTCATGCAAACAGAGTCTATGAAGATGCTTTAAAAATATAACGATGGATCAGATCTCTTACGAGATACGGTTCAATGATCTTAACGATAAATCCTTTAATCTATCACCATAAACACCATTCATAAGGATTGCCAATTAAATCAACGAAATCATAAGCATAACTAATGACTATGCATGCTATTCAATATTCAAAAGCTGCTAATGAAATGAAAATGATAGTATACCCGTCCACACAGGGCCCATCCGCGTTTCAACGGTATACTGGAATACGCTCAAGCAACTAAGGTATTAATGCATGAACAATGTTATAATGAAACCGTGACTGTAATCGAGTTCTGGTATTAAGTTCTGAAGATCATACAAAAGCTCTGTTTTCAAAACGATATACAGAGATCAACAACCATGTAACTGTAACTACATCCATGTTTTTAAAAACAAATAATACACGGTTTTCATTTGGATTGAATGTACATTCACTATGCTGTTGTTTTCGCTTTTACTATGGAATGATTTTTGGGTCATTTCCATTCAAAACCGATTTCCAAAAAGAAACAAAATGAAACCGGTTTGGAAACCTATGGCTGTTGTTGCGTTTGTCACCAAAAGGCTGGGGCTTTGACCAGCGTTGACCGCATAACAAGGAGTGTTGGATTCGTTGTAGGATCGATGTTTCTCCATGCTTGTACATTCTAGTTTTCATTCCTATTCCTTGCTTTAGCTTGCTTTTCACGCCACATGTCAGATGATGAACCATTTACAGGATGTTGTAACTTCCTGTAACCTTTTTATTAAAAACTCCTAATTTCTAACATAAAAACTCATAAACTAACTTTAATGCAAACTAAAAACTATAATATTGTTAACTAATCAATTTCAAGGAATATAAGGGATCTATGGAGGGAAAAGGTAGACAAATGATGTGTTTCAAGAGGAAAAAGAAGGTCATGGAATGGTACCAACATCTCCCCCAAGCTTAATGAATTAGCATGTCCTCGTGCTAATCCTGATGTGCTGCCTCTAAACTCTGTCCCTGCCTGCACCTCTGCTGCTTTCAAAAATGCATCCATGTTCTTCTTAGCTTGGGCATCTTTCTGACTGTGGAGCTCATGCTTTAAACTCTTGTACTTCTCCTTGAGGGTTTTCTTTTGGTTATAACATTTGGTTGCCCACTTGCAAATGTCAGTTTATTCAGCCTCGAGTTCCTTGATCTGCTCCCTCAACTTCTCATTTTTCTGTTGAGTCTCTTTACTCTATGCTCTTAGCATTTCATTCTCTTTCTTGATGAATTTTTCCAGCATGTTGGCCTCCATCAGTTCTTCCTTTAACTTTTCCATTTGCTTTTCCAGCTTCCTTTGTTTCTTAATGGCGGGTGGTGACTCTTTTTCTTGCCTATTGTTGCTCTCAACCTCCATCTCAGCTTCTAGTCCAGGTTGTGAGTGAGCACTGCTCTCAATGTCCATCGGTGCAGGTGCATTCAATTCTGGTTGGTCTTCTTGTAGCTGGGTATTTTGTGCTCTCCTGGATCTTCTTGTATAGGTAGTAAAAATTTTATCTTGCTCTGCTTTCTGGGCATCCTCTTTTCTCATTTTCCTCGTCTTCACACTACTAATGGGTGGAGGTACATTGCTTGATTTGTGCACAGGAATCTCTTCATCAATGTCATGCATAAATCTTGAGTTCTCTTGCTGTTCTTGCTCATCCTCTTCATCTTTGATTTGGTTGGCAGCCAAGAATTCTTTCCACGTTCTTCCCCTTCTCTGTAATTCATACTCAATAAGAATTTTAATTAGCCCGAAATGATATAAGCTCTTGTCCTCGTTACCTTTTTGCTTTTGGATGGTTTTCGACATTTTGGTTAGGCTCTGCAAGAGGAAGTATGGTAAGCTAATAGTGCACTGCCCTTTCAAATGTAATAGTAGTTTGATGTGGTATAAGTAAACAATGCTGTAGCGGCCCTCACAAGTTACAATTTTTTGGATGATATACACCATTTCGTCCCATGGGTGCATCAGCCAACTCCTAGGGACACCTTTCTTCTAGTTAACGGATGAGACCCTCGATCTGGACATGAATTGGATCCATGATTTTTCTCTAAACTGTTTTGTCTTGAAGTATTTCTCCCCTTCTGGGCTGATCCCTAAGGACTGTGCTATGGTGTCTTCTGAAACCCTGAATGAAAAATTACCTATCAAGGCTTTCTCCCCATTGAATGTAAAGGCAAATTGTTTAGTGACTTCCTCATTGCTTCCATGAAACTTCTCCAAGAAGGGTAGCCATTGTTTTTCTTTTAGAATTGCAATGCAGTCATCGTGGTACTGAGAACTGTCGAATGTGCTTGGCTCTACCCTATTAGTCATTTTGACAGAGAAATTTTGCTCTAACCCTCTTTGTTTATGCCTACGAATTCAACAAAGGTATTTTGGTTTGTTACCTTTGTCTTTTGCTCCACACTGCTGACCTAGTGGCGCCCTCTGTTCTTCGAAACTAGCTCCTTCAGTGACTTAAGCGATGCCCAGATGACTGTCTTGTAATTATGGTGGAGGTCGAAACTTGTAAACCCAAATGACTGTGTTTTCCTTTTGTAGCACTTCCTACTCTCAGCCTTTGCTGTTGAATTCAGGATTGGGGATCGTGAGCTCTCTATTGAAAGAGATGATATTTACTTCCTCACTGGTTTATGATGTAGAGGTTCCCAAGTAAACATAATAGGAGGGAGAGAAGATCCCAAGACCATTGTGGGTTTGGTCTGGATACATTGTAGACCAGGCAGTGTGCTAGTGAGAAACTGGGTTCCTATTCAGCAGATCAGAACTATGCCAATGAGGGAAATTCTATGGATGATCATATGCTTGGCAGGGTCCAAGAGCCAGCATGTTGCTTCAAAGGCTTAGTTTCTACTAGCAATAGACTGCTTACAGCCACAAGTATTCAATTGGTGTGAGGGAGTCCTTTGCCAAGTGAAAGAAGAATTGATAGCTTGCAAGACTCGGTCCCAAAGAGAGTTTGGTATGGTACTCTGATAATATCCTTTTTCCTTGAGAGAGTGCCTGTGTTGAGGCCTCACATGAGTCTAGACATAGTCAGTCCCAAGGAGATGAGACAGGAGTGATGGGCTTCCCTAGCACCTTGTACTGGAGGGGGGCTGACTAGACACTTTTTCGAGGATGACTTCTTCGAGTGGCTCAGTGGCTAGATCATCATGATTAAAGATTACACGGGAGATCCGAAATTGGTTTTCCCACCTGGAACTCAGTGGGGGCCACAAGGTAAGAGGTTTAATAAGAGTACCAAAAAGTATTTTTTAACTTTTTAAATTTATGTAATGTTTTTTATTATGGGTGAACAAGTACTGACATGAAGATTTTTCTTGACACGAATGTGGCACCGGTCCGTACTGCAGGCATGCCCTGCCATACTAGGCGAGTTGATAAACTACCTGGGGCTAGAGAAAGTGAGGCAACTACCAAAGAGGGAGATGACACACAAAGTCTCCATGAGTTTTCTAGGAACCTCGAGGGTTTGAGCATGGGTGTATCGCCTTTTCCCGGCTCATATGCAATGACACACTGTGGGTGTGCCAGAGCAGTTTTTGGTTCCTCTTAGGAGGTTGGCTAGAGTTGTTCTAAGTTATCATGAGTAGCAGGCTTAGCAGTAGTATGGTATAGCCAGTGGGTGTCATAGTGAGGCTTAGTAAAGCCATTTTGTACTTACAAACACCCAAGTTTTGGGAATTTTTTTATGTAAAAAGACTGGATTCGATATATATATATATATATATATATAATGAATGAGACAGATGATAATCTAATATATAATTTTCCAATGAGTCAGCTACTGCATTAAATTCTCGAGGAATGTGTTCATAGGTAATAAACTCAAATTGACGTTTCAAGAGTCTTTCCCTTAAATAAGGATGTAACAAGATTGGATTGTGAATTTGATAATGATTTGTCAATTGCATAACGACTAGATGAGAGTCTAACCTGACCACCAGATTGGAGATGTCCTGAGATGATGCTTCAGTAAGAAGTGTAATTACAAAACATATACTTAGCAATATTGTTGGTGGCAGTGCCAAGAAAAACTCCCCCAGAACTAAGTAATTCTAACTCAGGTGTGTAAATGAACCAAGTAGTTGATGCAATGTGTCATGTGTGACAACTGGCACCATCCACATATCCTATGTATGGTAAGGGTAATGAATACATATGCGCAAAAAGAGACATGCATGAGACAAAAACTCATAAAAAGTCAAAAAATCCAGTCACAAAAAAATAAGAAAAACTTATAAATAAATAAAATTACAAAGTGAATTCCTAGTGCAACACAAGGCATAATACTTTTTCAGATAGAGCCCATTGCAGGGTTCCGCGAATGAGATTCTGTCACAGTCCTGAGGTTCATAGGCACCTTTTGAAAGGACCTTAGTAATGATATATGGAATGATACATAATGGTTGAAGCATATCTGACCCCAAGAGGTCATGTTTTTTTTATCATAAAGTAGAACAAGATCACCTTCTTCGTAAGAATGAGGCTTGACATTTTTGTCATATTGGGCCTTGACTCGATGCTTGTGGACTTCGAGACCCAGTGTGGCATATCAACGAGCCTCAGCCAGCTAATTGAGGGATATCAAGCACTCTTCTTTGGTGGTGGTGTTGGGTAAGAGTTCAACAACTAGTTTAAGTGAAGGAATCTGGTACTCGATAGGTGGAACTGCTTCCAAGCCGTAAGCAAGTTGGAATAGTGAAAATCCTATAGCATTTTTTACTGAGGTTTGGTATGCCCACAATGCAATATATAACATGCGATGCTAGTGGATTTTCTGATTGCCTACTAACGATGGATCATGGTTTGTAGGACACCATTGACGGCTTCCACTTGGCCATTAGCCTGTGGGTAGTACAAGGAAGAATGTTCTTGCCTAAAACATAGCAACAATGTTAAGTCAGGATCATGTGGTTCTGAAAGTGAGAACCATGGTCTGTAATGATCATGCGAGGCCGCTAAAATGATAGATCACTTGATTGAACAGGAATACCTTTGTAGTTTCTCCATCCGCCCAGAAAGTGGGAATGACTTCTACCCATTTCGTAAAGTAGTCCACAGCAAAAATAATGTAGTTGTGTCCATCAAAGGAAGTGTGGTTTCATGTGACAAAGTCAATGCCCCCTTTAACAAAGGGACCGATGGAGATAATCGAGTGTGGGGGGGGGGGGAGGTGCGTGCATTTTCTTTGTAAATATTTGGAAAGGATGACACTGTTGGACTATCTTAATACAATATTTAAACAAGGTCGGTCAACAATATCCCACATGTAGAATTTTCTGGGCGGTAGCCATGCCAAAAAGATGATCGCCACATGCCCCAGCATGGAAGTCATTTAAAACATGTTCCACCTCTTCATGAGTGAGGCAACGTCAAAGAACTATATCAATGCCATGATGATATAAAGTATCGTTCAACACTAAATATTTTCGAGCTTGGTGGTGGATGTGACGTCAGTCGCCTGAAAAGCAATCAGGGCGGAATCAGTGTGTTTAGAGGTAGACAAGAATGTCTCCATACCAAGGATCAATTGAGTCGATTAGATAGATAGATTCATCTAGAAGAGGATCATGGGCTACCTCATCTAAATGGACTATGGGAAGGTCGAACAATAATTCTGCGAAGACTAAGTATTTTTTCACCTTGGCAGTCGTGAAAACCACATCAAATTGTTGGAGGATAACAATCCATTTGGAATATTTTCCTCTGATGACTTGAGAGACAAAATGTGTCTCATGGGATTCTCCAAAGGGATGGAGGTATTCTGTCACAGCAGTATATAGCGTTAGAAGCAATTGACAGCAAAGACAATTGTCAAGGATAACTTTTCCACTTGTGAATATCGGAGTTCGGGCCCAGGTAGGACTTTCGAGAGATAATAGATCACATGCTCACTAAGATCATCATGGGTTTGGAGCAACACCATACCAATAGAGGATGGTGAGGCTGCCAGGTATAGGAGAAATTTATGCGAATAGTTGGGAGCACTAAGTAGTGGGGCAGATATAAGTTCCTCTTTCAAGGCATCAAATGATCATTGGGCTTGATCATCCCACAAGTATGGTACTCCCTTCTTTAGTAGGCGCATAAAGCCTTTCATCATCTTGACATAGTTCATGATGAATTGTCGTAAGAAGTTTGCCTTCCCCTGCAAACGTTGGAGTTGTAAAATGGATTGTGGCGTGGGAAATTGAGTAATTGCCTTTACCTTATCGGGATCAACCCTAATCTCGTGTTTGGAGACAATGAAACCAAGTAGGCATCCAGAATCGACAAAGAATACGCATTTGTGTGGATTCAGATGTATGTTATAGAACCTACACCTAAGAAAAATTTCTCTGAGATGAACTAGGTGTTGGGTTCACTTCTTGGAATGGGCTGGAAGGTCGTCCAAGTAAGCTTGAACAATGTGTTTGATATCATGAAATTTGTATTCCATGGCTCGTTGAAAGGTTGTTCTAGCATTCTTTAAAACGAATGGGAGTTTTCTATATGGAAATATTCCCTAAGGGAAAATGAAGGTAGTTTTGTGTTGATCTGTAGGTTTTATGGAAATCTGGTTATAACCTAAGAAACCATCCATAAAGGAGAAGGATTCGCAACTGACACAATCGTCGATTATCTGGTCAATGAATGGGGTCAAATAATTGTCTTCTAGACACACACCGTTCAAATCCTGGTAGTCGACACAAACCCAGATGGTACTCTATTTTTTATTTGCAGGAACCAGACTAGAAACCCATTCTGTTAAGGGAACGGGGTAGATGAAATCAACACATAATAATGTTTCCACCTTAGTCTTGATAGTTGCAGTTTTCGGGGGTAGACTAGTCGGAGTCTTTGGTGGACAGGTCTGGCATTGCCATAGACCTTGATCTCATGTTCGATGATAGCTAGATGTATGTCGGGAGTTTCCTCATAAGACCAAGAGAATACATCATGGAATTCCTTGAAAAGGCAAGTGAAGCTTGCAATTTCCTCAGGATCGCAATTGGCTCCAATCTGTATATTTTCCACATGTCTGTCTTGACTGAGATATCAATGAGCATTGTCTTTGAAATATTTCCCATGTTCCCTTCCAAATCCAAAGTTTAGATGGTCATATAAACTAAGAGAATAAACTTAGATGGTTCAAAGGACAAGATTTCTATAGGGGTCACATCTGAATCAGATATCGAAATCCTATGGTGAGATTTTTCCCAAGGTCACTCCTCTAAACACATGATCTCTCAAATAGCTTCATTTGAAGGTAGGACTTGATTGAGGAGATCGTTAGAGGGAGCAGTTGTGGGAGAGGAGATGGTACCACTGGTCATGACCAAAGTGAAAAGAGAATCTGATGTAGATTGAATGGATTGATAAGAAAACTCGACTGGTGACAACGACATTTTTTCTCCATAGGAGTTAATGTCTAAAGGGGGCGGGAGGATCCAAGGATTATTTGGGTCATGAGGAATGGTGGAGACCATAGAAACCGTCTGTGGAACTTCAGGCGGTGGGAGAGGAAAAAAACCCATCAGGGTAAAACCCTTCAAAATACCAGTACCGACATTGATGTAAGAGTCAGGTATGCCACCCACTAAAGGTATAGTGCCGCTAGGAAATAGGGATTAATCTGGGATGCAGAAGGACAGATGGTCCACTGTGACAATTCTCCCATCCAATGGAAAGAGGATGAGGTGAAAGACCGAAGAAATAATGGCAGTCATGGCATAAGTCCAACTGTGGCCCAAAAGCAGATTATAGTCGAGATGACGATCTATGACTTCAATGTCCATCGTTACCGTTTTCCCACTCAGAGTGATGGGGTAGTTAGCAAGGTATCCTTTTGGGATGAATGTGTGGCCATCGAATGCTTTAAGGGAATTTGACGATGGAGAGAGGGTTGGAGAACCCAAGGCGAGCCAACATGAATTGGGCATGACACAAGTTGAAGTGTCGTCGTCAATGATCGTTCTATGGACACCTCTGCCTTTCAAAAAAAATTGCACCTGAAATGTAAGTTGGTGGGAAAGACGAGGTTTAAATTTCTCCATGTCGAATATTGCTAGCATGGAATCTTGAGGGTCAACCCCACCAATAGCCGAAAGAAATGCTTTCCATTGTGTTGGACAAGTTTGTAATACTTAGAGTGTAGACATAGTTGATGGTGTTTGCACCAAATATTCTACAATACTGTAGTTCTGGGTAACATGTGTAGATGTATTATGTGTTGTCTAATGAAATGCCCCTTTTGGGGGACAAATTACAAGATCAGAAATAGGACTTTCGATATGAATATCATTAGACAGTGGTGGGTTTGATCTCGAGGCAATGTCTTGAGCGTTAGCGAGTGAAGCTCCATATGCTTTGGCTCGTATTTGAAGATCAATCGTTTCAAAGGTGTAAATGGTTGACGATCCTTCACCAAAGGAAGGATGGTTTGAACTACCATTTCCCCCTTATGGGGGTTGAAGCGGGTTTGAAATAAGATGTTTTTGTTGCTAACCAGGGAAAGTGTTGTCTAGGACCGCATGGGTCCATCCAATGTCCTTTTGAGCAAGAAGATCTATGCATTCTTGGAGGCATGGACATCGGTGTGTCCTATGGTCTTCCACACATATTTTGCAAGGGAACTTGATGGATTTTTCCTTTCCACTATCAGATTTTACATCATCTTTCTGCTTGGGGATGGATTGCTTAGCTGGTTGTTCTTCAGAAGGAGAGGTCTTTTACTTATTCTTCTTGTTCTTGCGCTAGGTTTTGCGTAGACTACATAGAGTTTACCGTAGCAGTTGGAAGAGAAGTCGATTGGGTAGAAGTAGTGAGATCAACAAATAACTGGTAAATGTTCCCGCTAAGTTGTTTTACAGCAGTCCTTGGGTTAGCACTGACGATACCGTTAGCGTGCACTCCGAGTTGCTAAGTAGCAGGAGCATTGGAAGTTCTAGGGGCATTGGGGATTACATCATATAGTGTGCCAGACTACGAATAAATCAAATCTAAGTGTTGGGCATGATGAATAGATTGGTCTTCAGTGACCGCACCACCTAAGGCAATGTCCTTGGAAATTTGGGGGAGAAGAGATTTACAGAACCAATCTGCTAGCAAATAATCCGGAATGGGGGCCTTAACTAGCCTCCGCCTACGTCTCCATTCATGAATGTGATCAGAGATGTGGGTGGAGGTTTCTTAGTGCAAGTTAGTAAGAATTTTCATCCCAGTTTCATAGTGGATGGGAAACTGAAAGTGCTTTAAAAATTCCATTGCCAAGGCGCTAAAGGTATTAACTGACGCACATGGTAACTCAATGTACCACTTGGCGGCATTGCCAGTAAGGGTGTGGGGGAAGAGTTAGAGTTGGATACTATCATCCACCATGGAGTTAGAGACACACCATAGATGGTAGGTGGTGACATGTGTACCTAGATCATCCCCTTGTTTCCCTTCAAACCTCAGGATGTCGGAAGGTATTTTTTGTGGGATTGGGGACCAATGTAAGTTGTAGTAGATGGGGTCATTGGTCAATTACTACATATTGGGGATGTCGAGTGTTGCCAAAAATGGAAAAGTATTTGGCGCCCTCGAGTCTAACCAAGGTGATGAAGAATGACTTGAAGGACCCTAGAGTCCACTCATCATATTGTTTCCAACATGATGCATAGTGTTTGCTAGATAATAGTTTCCTTGCGGTGGTGGAATAGTCATATAGGGTGGTTGTCCATAAGGGATGTTAGGCTGGGGGATGTAAGGTTGATTGCCCCTAGGATAAAAAAAATTCCCTCTTGACTCAATTGACGTTGAGTAGGGGGGAACCCAAATGGATTGAGCAAGACCAGGTTGAGGGATACCTCTAGCCATGTAGTTTGCCATCGGCACATGACTAACACTACGGTAGTGTCCATTTGGAGGATTTATGTCAATTAGTGACAATCCAAGCTGACCCATAGACGAAGGAGGTATGGTAATGCCTCTTGTCAGTATGTGCATGTTGAGAAGATTACCCCCTGACATTTGATCCTGGGGTTTGAACTTAACAAATGGTTCCAACCAAAGGAATTGTTGACAGGGCCTGCGTTAACAGTGCTATTTAAAGCATTGGCCGAAGGTCCGGGAGCAGACACAAAACGGGAGGAAACTGACATATACTAGGTTCCACTCACAACTAGTGTCACTAAGTTGCTCGGACTTGGCATATTCTGGATAGCACAGTAAACTAGCATCTGCGTATTAGTGACGATTGGTGTGGAAAGTGAGGGGTGGATTATAAGGAGGAACAACTCCTTCAGTGAAAAAATCCTCAGGCAGTATAGTGTCCTGGGAGGTATTGTTTGATTCAGGATCTAACACTGGAGACTGATTTCTCGAAGAGGGATAATCTGGATCACCAAGGCTTCACTAATCCTCCACAATGAACGGAGGAAGACCTTGATGTCACCGAGATGGACGACGAGGGTTGTATGTAGCCATAGTGACCGATATATTTTATAAAAAAAATTACAGTGATATTTCTTATACTCTCAATGATAACAAACTAGCACTTAAAAAATAAAAAATACTCTAAAATTCAATCAACAAGCAGTAAGTGGATATGACTTTGTCTCGTAACCACCATTTTCTAAAGATGAAACCCAGTATCACAATGTCTAAAAGAGAGAGCTAGCCAAATGTATAGTTACGATTACTCTTGAGCTTCGTTCAAACCTCAGATTAAGGGGCTAAGTACTCTCGTGAAGACAAGAAACCTCCCAGAAACTAATGCAGAGGTTCGTCTATTTAGGTACCAGGGCAACCCGCCTCAGTCACCTTATGTTCATCCCTAAAAATCTTTGGCCACTATGGCTACCTCAAATCACAGACACTACCGGGGGGGACATGGTCGTAGAAAGTACAATGTGTGGGTAGGATACCTGATTCCCCGACTTAGCTCTGATATCCTTGAAGGGATCCCCAATACACAAAATAGACAATGGATATGCAATCGAAGGTGACCTACCTTCTCTTGCATTCCAATGTTGTCTCACATTTAACTCCACTTTGACTGGAGCAGTCCTAGATAGTATGAGTGCAATAGGATTTAACTCACAACTTCCTAGCCCAAAATCCTAGCTTAGACTAATATGTGTGTATACTCAAAAAAGAGTTTTTGATTGCTTTTATTACAATGTAGATTTCTAGAGGTACTTTATTAATGTCTTCGGAAGGGGTGTTGACGTATGGAGTTTTGTGAGACTCTGACACAAACCATGCAAAAAATGCTTTTCAATTTCAATTCGATGAATGAATTATTTCTACAAGGAGAGAATAATTTATACATCAATCAACACCATGCATCCAATGCAGTAAACAAAAGAACAACCTACAGACATGCAATTCTCTCTAACAACTAAACCAATATATAGATGCAAAATCTAACCAACTAAAAAAAAATTAAGAATTTTGTATTTTCTTTTCTTGAAAAACATAAGAACTTAAGCTATTTTCCTAAAAATAGAAAAAAAAAGATCAAGAAACAGGAAACCAAACACAATGCACAGGTTTTAGACCTCTGAAACAAACTATAAGCAACTTCCCAACCCAGAATTCACAAAGAAGGTTATTTATCAAGATATTGGTTGGCTAACGCACTTCAGGAGAGGGTACAGAGCGATTATGGCAGGAGTAACACTCTGTGCATAAGTGTTATAGACATATTTGGGCACTGCAACCCCAATCACATATGTATATAAACCAATGGCTTCTAAACCCCTAAAAATGTTGTTTCATACCCTAAAGGAACAAGGTCAGCTGATTACATCATTTCGCAGAATTTCTCCCTGAAAAACTGCTCAAAACTAGTCAAAACTAGACCATACAGACTACTCCATGCTGAGGGTGTGATGCATCTCACCTGTTACACATGGGTGGTGCGATGCATACTGAAAATCCCTTCTGTAGGGTGCGATGAGTGAGAGCAGACAAATGGCAGAAGTAGTTTGCTAGGTGGAAACTCAAATAATCTTCTAGAAACTGCTCATATGACACTTGCCTCTATGAATTCACCCATGGATGAGTAAGAGATCATGAAATATCTATGTGGAACCAAGAACTATCAGTGAAATGACACTAATCAAAATCCTAGAAGCTAACTCACTCTCCTGCAAACATCTATATATGGATCCCTCATCTTAGAGATCCAAAGGCTGGAATTTTGTAATTTGTAAGGAAGTGTTGTTGGTTTCTCTTTGAAGACATTGTATTGTTGAGTGATCTTGCTTTGTATGAGGTGAAGAGGGCTTTCATGCTGGAAGGATGATGCTGGATTAGACAGCTTGGTTGTAATCCTCTCTTCTACTACTTCTATCAATAAAGCTATTTGAGTTTTCCTCCATATGCTTGTATATCTTTGAATCTTGTATTTGTATATGCATTTATATGGTTAATGTACATCTAATCCTACATTGTTTATGGTTATAGATCTCTATGCTTTGATGGTATTTTGCTGCTTTGACTCTACACGTGTTCTTTGAAGTGGGACAAGTGAGAAAGGAGTGGCGAAAGCTCTATTAAAGGAGAGAGGAAATAAGCAAGGAGACTAGCGAAAGACTGAGGTTGGTACTCTCTGCTTCTTTCTCATCTATCTCTCATAAAGGAAAACACAAGTAACAAATAGTTTGTTTGTTTCTAAGATAGCTACCCGTCTTAGTGGGACTAGCAGATCTGAGTGGACACTAGTTTTCCCGATAACAAAATGGCGACTCCGCTGGGGAGCGAATAGTTTGTTTGTTTTGTTACTGTCGTTTGCTTTATAAACCACAGACAGAGATTGAAGTTAAGCCAGCTAGCCTTCAAACTGCTTTTGCTATGCAATTAGAAAGTAGATCAACGCTGCTTCAATCAATCTTTGGGTTGGTTTATGAACTAAACATCTAACTTGCAAACATCCTAAGTGCCTTATTGATAGCTCAAATACCTCATTAGATCAGCCCCTATACCTTGTGTTTACTGACAATCATTAGCTCAACCTAAATCCTTGAAATTAGCTGCAAACTGTGAGTAAAAACCAAACTCAGTCTCATCCCTGGACCATCGCACTGTCTCTCATTGGAAATTTGGATGCATCGCACCTCCCGTGTGTTGCAGGTGAGATGCATTCCTGTTTCCCGTGTTATAGGTGCGATGATTAAGACTGTTTCTGCCTCCATATTTTGGTTTTTTCTTCATTGTCTTCAGCTTTATTTAGTAGTTTTGCTGTCTATGATCAGTACATCACTGTTGAAAACATCTTCCTTTGCATTATTTCATCCTCCACTGATAAGGAATTGTAAATGTTTTTTATGTATTTTTCATCATTTATAGTTCTCCTTTGCAATTAGTAGCTTAATCGAACTATCGTATTTTGATTTGAAAGTGTCGCAAGTGTCGTTTTCAGTCAAGAAAAAGAGTGTCGAAAAGACTTCCTCTTTTAGATAGTCGATTACACTTTTGCCATTGTATTTGATTTGAATTAATAGTATTTCAAGTGTCGAAAGCAATTTTTGAATTCGAAATCGCAAAGTGTCGTCTTAGTCTTCCTTTCGTTTTTTGAAGAGAAAATTGTTAGTATTTTCGCTTTGAAAGAAAATAATTCAGATCTGTACTTATTTTTCTTTTTGTCATTCTCACATTAAGGAAACTGAAAAACAATACATGCATGTGCATTTGCATTTAGACTGCATGCTGAAATTGATTTAGGAAAAGTGCATCTAGTGTGTGCTCTCTGCTCTATGTTGAAAGAATTTCATTTCTCTTTCCTTAGCAGCTAGGATTTTCATTACAAAAAGAAAGTAAACGACTATCTATCATCTTCGATTGCATATTTAGGAATTGTATATCTACATCACGCAGTGAACCTTAAAGGCAAACTTCTTAAGAAAGATCAATTGTAAAATAAACCTCAATGAACATAAAAATGCTTTGGAACCTAACGCACAACATCTAGAAGTCTAGGCTAGAGATGTATTCCGGCGTTGTAAAGCCTGGTAACTATCGCTTTCATCGTAGGTTGGGTGATTCCTCCTCTTTGAGATGACAAGTGCTAGTACGGACTTGTGCTCCCATGAACTGTCGAGTATATATTGGGAGACCACAATAGGCTATATCCTTTATCCTTAGGAAGCCGTGTCTGCCACCCTATCGATCACAATGCACTGAACACAACATTCAGGAAGATTGATTGTCGTACCGTAAAAAATATTCTGCAGTTTTGCAATTGGTTTGGTAATCCCTCTATCTAGATTTCCAGAGAAGTCACTTTTGTTCCTTTTCAGACTCCTTAAAAGAAAAGGTCCATCTAAGCACTTGTCACTTCAGGCTCATTAAAAATCGAAGGTGACTAGAGTCATCTTTAGCTCTTTCTCGACTCTTAAAAATTGAAAAAGCAAGTTGTGTCAAAGCGTCATAAAATTTATTTTAATCGCAATAACATCATTGTTCCCTCATTGGTCTAGGTTGAGAAAATGGAGTCTACCAATCAAGGATTTCCCCTTGGGGGAAATCCTACTCCTTTATCCTCTTGGGGAGATGTTGGTGCTCCACACATGGCTACATTGTCCCTTCCAGGACTCACAATTGGCCTGCCAGTATGGCTTTTCTTGACCTCTGTCGTTCAAAACACCGCAATTCCTCAGCAATCAAATCAGCAACCAGATGATATTGAAGTTTCTCCCCCACCTTCTACTTCGTTTGTTTCTCCCTCTCCTTCTTCCTCTTTGCTTGGTGAAGCTAGTAACGCTAAAAACCAAGTAACTGAGAAGAAGAAGAAAGGGAAGGAGAAGAAGAAGAAGAATCCAATGGCGAAAGGGGGCAACCATGCATCATCTGGCGAAAATCCACACACTGCACCTTCCAAACCTAAATCTCCATGTGTCATTTGCAAAGGAGACCACTATCATCGAGATTGTCCCTACATCCCATGGATCTTGAGGGACTGGTCTCCCCGCTTGCACAATCTGGTGTCTTCAACCTCTGACGATCATGTTGAGAGCACACCATCAACTAGTGAAAACGAAGCCAATGGAAAGAATGGAAGATCTAAATTTCCTTGTAGACTGTGTGAAGGCGATCATGCCCTCCACCATTGTCCTTTCCTAGACGAAGCTAAAAGAGTCTTGGATAATCGTCCTGCTTCACCACAGCGACTTCCTCCTGGATACAAGAAACTCTTGCCAAGTCCATCGCTAGTTGAAAATCTGATTGACACACCTTTGTTGTCGGTTGAAGCACCTATCATTGAAGATAAACCCTCTGATTCCACACCAGACCAAAGTCAATAGGTCGAGACGGAAGTCGACCCAGTCTTGTCTTCAGAAGGCCCACCTTCAGATGATACAGTCACCAAAGAGGATGAGAATGACACTATTCAAATTATTTTTGTTAACACAGAATCCGATGAACATGGGGGCAATCTACCCATTCCTTTACCGCAGGAAGGAAGTTCGTCAGAGATTTACCCGGCCATTTATTCGGTCCCTCCTCCAAGCAATCTAGTCATTTCCTTCGATTGGAATCTACTAGGGAGACCCCGCCTACCATCTAATGTACCATTCCAAATCATAGTACAAGCTTACAGAATGATCATGGTTGGTACTATCATAGATGAAGGGGCTTCTATGAGTATCCTTTCCTCAACTGCTTGGAAAGCGCTTGGTTCACCATCGCTTCTACCTGAGATTCGAAATCTGACAGGCTTCAACAAAGGAACTAGTCGACCGTTAGGGATCCTTCCAAATTTTCCTATAACTTTGAGAAGGAAAACCGTTCATCTAAACGTGATGGTAGTCCAAGGGCCTCTAGATTACAATCTACTCCTTGGGCGTGACTACATTTATAGCATGGGAGCTATTGTTTCCTCACTCTTTCGAGTGATGTGTTTTCCGCATGAAGGCAGAGTGGTCCACCTAGTTGACTAGCTTTCATTCCCTGGTTCAAACACAACTATTAGTCAAATGTCGTCCCTAACTGATCTTTTTGTACAAGGAATGTCTCATCAATATCCAGTCCATCCACCTAATGAGTGTGAGTGATTGTGACTGAAACCCAGGAGGCATGCACCCTGGTCTGCTTTGGCAAAAAAACCCCAGATATAAGGTAGGTTTCCGCATAGGAATATGACTAGTCTGACTATCCTATCCATTTAGGAAAATGGATCAGTCTGGAAAAGGATTCCCCCGTCAAAGGTTATGTGATTGGCACTGACAACAATCACCTTCGTCCATTTCGATGGACAAATCCAAGGAAGTGTTTTGTCTACTACGCGGATGGAACAATCTTGCTAATGCAAGAACTTCCGTTGGGTAACCTAGAAACTCTATTCGTTATACCTGGGGGAAAACCTTTTTGCATGCAAGTGAAAAACGACCTTTTATTTTCCTAGTTTGTAGGCTCTCAATCCTTTAAACTCGTAGGTTGGTCATTCCTAGCTTGCATACGAAAGGCTTCGGAGCAAAGTTTCGGTGGGGCAAGCTCCCTAAAAAGTGAACCGTTTAATGAGAGACATCGTTATTATACGACTAGCATGAGCAGTTTTACGCGAAATTCAAGCTCGTTAAAAAATAAACCTAGAAATGAGCAAATGTTCCCCCAGAGTTTAAGCTCATTAAAAAATGAACCCACCTTCGGTAAATAATCTTTGTGATCGCATAATTATCAGCTTTTGAGCCTTGGTCGTGTTCTTACCATCACCTCCACTCTTTTTTAGCCAATCATACGCCTCCATTTGATTGTTTACCCTTTTGAGGAACAGTTGCGACGAGTGATTCTATTAGCCACCTTCTTTACACTGTTGTGATTGAAAAATTCCAAACCT
This sequence comes from Pinus tabuliformis, assembly GCA_031772625.1. Classification (NCBI taxonomy): domain Eukaryota; kingdom Viridiplantae; phylum Streptophyta; class Pinopsida; order Pinales; family Pinaceae; genus Pinus; species Pinus tabuliformis. Next base: position 1,023,212,521 of record CM062811.1, on the reverse strand, counting down.
TACCTGCAACCAGCTGCTATTCGAAAACGTCACTCGTTCCTAAAAAACGAGTCTCCTTTAAGATCTTTTCATCTGACTCATAAAATATGAAAAGATTCCCAAGAAATTGGCCTCTCCAACTCGTTAAAGTGATCGGAAGTACCATCCCTCCTCTAGATTTTAATCTTTTTGGACCTGAGGGATCATTACACAAAATGATTGAGCGCTTGTCTTGTTCGGCTCGTTAAAACTATCGAAAAGTCATCCCTTTCGTATTATTTTATACTTTTTCAGACTTAAGGGATTATATTACGAAAAAGGACTACCGGGGTTGCCTTTACATCTCTTTTTAGACTCTTTAAAATCGAAAAGGACCGAGTTATCTTTGTCGTTAAACTCGTTAAAACAATAGCGACAAACTTGTCCATGCAGAAAAGAGCGAGTTTCACTGTCGCTAGGCTCGTTAAAACATAGTGACAGGTTTGCCTAAAGGGAAAATTATAGAACAATCATATGTTATCCTCCTCAAGCTTGATAAAAATAAAGAGGTATTGGCCAGCAATGACTGGGGAAAAAGGGAAGAAAACTTGAATAACTTCATTGGTAGCAGGTCTCTCTTGAACATGATACTTTCACTCCATCACCATGATTGAGTCGGGTTGGGTTATTTCGTTCACCGGTCATATCACCATTGGTCCACCGTACCATCCATTTTGGGGTTAACGCTACCAATCCATTTCAGTGTTGCCAATATGCTCAAGAGAAGTCGCTCATAGAATTCACCAACCTAGCTAACGCCTCATCTACTGCAATACCTTCACTCTCCATTTTTCATGACCACCACCCTCAACCTTGTATCATCAGATCGTTTTCACCTCCACAAAATCATTTGCTCCGTTCCATGTCGTAGATGTGGGATTTATTAAGGCCCTCCTACGATGGGTCACTTCTTGTCGACATCAGCTCATTATCCAAGAAGTTGACTTAGGAACAACCCTTTCAGTACTTTGAAGCTTGCATGCCTCAATGGCAAGTTTCTCACTTCCAGCGACAGGTTTACATCAATGGCCTTCGACCAAAAGATTTTGCGTGGTGTTTGACATCAACTCATTTATCCACACCACGTGAATTCTACTACAGTACCTTGAGGGTCATCATCATTATCGGTGATTCCTCTCGCGCTTGTTAACAACTTACATCATTGGCTGGTAATCAGGTGATGTCTTTCCATGTTCGACATCAGAACATATTTTCACATGGATCGACTTGTACTTCGGGTGAAGATTGAACGAGTTTGAAGACCCTGGATCTAGTTTCATCCATCTGGGCTGCGATATATATTTAGGAAAATAAAAACATCAAATGTACATCATAGTTGCACAGATAATCATCCAAACTAAGGGATGATGGCTCTACCAGAATCATCAGTCTGCCACACAGACGATTGTTTGTCTTATGTACATGAAAATGAATTTATAAAGCTGAGCATGGGAATGCTCGCCTCAGCTAGATCATGAAAATATTATGAAGATAATGTATTGTATTGTATCTTATTAGAGGTCACCTTCCAGTTCGAAAAACCTCGAATCCTCATGATAAATCATTTCACCCGACATCAGAAGATTTACGACCGCATGCTTTAGGGGGCAAATGTTATAGACATATTTGGGCACTGCAACCCCAATTACATATGTCCATAAACCAAGGGATTCTAAACCCCTAAAAATGTTGTTTCATACCGTAAAGGAACAAGGTCAGCTCATTACATCATTTCCCAGAAGTTCTCCCTGAAAAACTGCTTAGAAATGGTCAAAACTGGACCATACAGACTGCTCCATGCTGAGGGTGCGATGCATCTCACCTGTTACACACGAGGGGTGCGATGCATACTGAAAATCCCTTATGTAGGGTGCAATGAGCGAGAGCAGACAAATGGAAAAAGTAGTTTTCTAGGAGGAAACTCAAAGAATTTTCTAGAAACTGCTCATATGACACTTGCCTCTCTGAATTCGCCCAGGGATGAGTAAGAGATCATGAAATCTCCAAATGGAACCAAGAACTATCAGTGAAATAACACTAATCAAAATCCCAGAAGCTGACTCACTCTCCTGCAAACATCTATATATGGATCCCTCATCCTAGAGATCCAAAGGCTGGAATTTTGTAATTTGTAAGGAAGTGTTGTTGGTTTCTCTTTGAAGACATTGTATTGTTGGGTGATCTTGCTTTATATGAGGTGAAGAGGGCTTTCATGCTAGGAGGATGATGCTGGATCAGACAGCTTGGTTGTAATCCTCTCTTCTACTACTTCTATCAATAAAGCTATTTGAGTTTTCCTCCATATGCTTGTATATATCTGAATCTTGTATTTGTATATGCATTTATATGGTTAATGTACATCTGATCCTACATTTTTTATGTTTATAGATCTCTATGCTTTGATGGTATTTTGCTTCTTTGACTCTACAGGTGTTCTTTGAAGTGGGACAAGTGAGAAAGGAGTGGCGAAAGCTCTATCAAAGGAGAGAGGAAACAAGCAAGGAGACTAGCGAAAGACTGAGGTTGGTACTCTCTGCTTCTCTCTCATCTATCTCTCATAAAGGAAAACACAAGTAACCAATAGTTTGTTTATTTCTAAGATAGCTACCCATCTTAGTGGAACTAGCAGATCTGAGTGGACACTAGTTTTCTCGATAACAATAAGCCTGGAGGGTGTTATAACTCATTCTGTTGCACAACAGGGTGTGTTACAGGAGCATAGGCTATAAAAAAAGGTCATTTAGGGTCTGAACAAGAGCTAGGCACAAAGGAGAAGGTTGTGTAGTATCCTTGTTGCTTGTTGAGCCTGATTAACTTATTTATTCAGAAGTATCATCGCATTAGACTCCATTTCGTAATGTGGTGGCACTGCCACCTGTAAAATGTGTGCCACCAGGGGGTCTAGGGGGGGCGACGACGATTATTTGGAGCCCCCCTTGGTGGGGGATCGAGGGCAGCACCCCCAAAGCTAAAAATATATGTAAAATTTCCTTGTAAAATGTTGTAATTTTATAGTCAGTCTGGGTCATTCATTAGGCTGAGATCTGACGGTAGAAGTTATGTTTAATTTATGTTTTTTTTTCCTTAGAAGGCAACCCCTTGCTATATATGAGGGAATTGTATTGCGTCTATGTATATCTGTATTTTGAGCGAGAAAGAGAGAGAATATTGTGTGACATTGAAGAGGGAATTATAGTGGATCTGTTGTAGGTTGTATCTCTTCATTTTCTTGGATAATATAAAATGAAGGACTAGTTGTTTCTTCGTGGACGTAGCCCAAATTGGGTGAACCACGTATATCTGTGTCTCTTTTGTTTTATGTGTTTTCTACATTTGTATTTCTGCAATATATTTTATGTGTTCCATTGCTCTATAATATATAATTTTTTAACAACTGATATCAGATTTGAAGGTCTATTTGGCTGATAAACTCACAGGAGAGAAGGATTCCTAGTTCGAGTGGGAGCAATGGTGGAAGATGGTAGGTTTTGGGTCGAAAAATTTAACGACCAAAACTACCAGCTATGGAAGATGCAGATGGAATATTATTTATATCATAAAGATATATACCTACCATTGAGTGGAAAGACAAAGAAGGTGACAAGTATGACAGACACAGAATGGGATATTCTCGATAGAAAGGCAATTGGAACAATACAGTTGTGCCTAGCGACATCGATAGCATCTAATATTTCAAAGGAAACGACAATAGAGGGTTTAATGTCGACATTGGCCAAACTATATGAAAAACCCTCGGCCTCAAATAAGATATTTCTTATGAAGCATTTATTTAATATGAAGATGTCATAAGGTAGATCTGTTGTTGATCATTTAAATGAATTTAATACAATTACCAGTCAGTTAAGTTCTATAGGGGTAACCTTTGATGATGAAGTTAGGGCCTTGTTATTTCTATGCTCATTTCCAGAAAGTTGGAATGGTTTAGTTATGGCCATTAGTAACTCTGTCTCTGGATCTAGTACTTTAAATTTTGATGATGTTGTCGGTGCAATCCTTAGTGAAGAAATGTGACAAAAAAGCTCCGGCGAGACATCAAGTAATGTTTTGACTATAGAAACTAGGGGAAGAAAAATGGAAAGAGGAAAGAGCCCAGGATATCGCAATAAGTCGAGGAAAGGTAGATCCAAGTCTAGTTCAGGGATAGTGTGCTATAAATGAGGGAAGAAAGGACACTTGAAGAAAGACTACAAGTCTCGGAAGGGAAAAGAAGGAGACACGCAGCAAGAAAACAATCAAGAAGCGAATGTGACAGGTGATGTGTTGCAAGATGCTTTGATTCTTTCATTAGAAAATATTATTGATGCCTAGGTGGTAGATTCAGGGGCCTCATTCCATGTACACCTGATAGGAAACATTTTCATGATTATGTTCAAGGATATTTTGGACAGGTTCGATTAGGAGATGATAAACCCTGTAAAATCATTGGAATGGGTACAATTCTCATAAAACAATAGAATGGAAATCAATGGATATTGAAAGAGGTAAGTCATTTTCCATATCTGAAGAAAAATATGATTTCAACAGGGCAGCTAGGAGGTGAAGGTTGTGTAACTACTTTTACAGATAAAACCTGTAAGGCCACTAAAGGAGCCCTAGTAATAGCAAAAGGAGAAAAGGTTGGTACATTGCAATGGTATTTCTAATTATATTAATTCTTTAACCTCTATAGGAGAAAATACGACATTGTGGCATCATAGGCTCAGGGACATGAGTGAGAAGGGGATGTAGATTCTTCACTCAAGAAATGTGTTGCCAATTTTGAAGCATGTTGATTTAAAATTCTGTGAGAATTGTGTTTATGGAAAACAGAAGGGAGTCATATTCCACAGAGTTGGGAAAGAAAAGAAGGGCGAAAAATTAAAGCTTTTGCATAAAGATGTATGGGGAACTTCTCAGGTATCATCTCTCGATGGCTCTCATTATGATGTTACTTTTATTGATGATGCAACCAGAAAAACCTGCATTTATTGTATTTGAAATAAATATGATGTATTTGATACTTTCAAGAAATGGAAAGCTTTGGTTGAAAATGAGACAAGGAAAAGGTTGAAGTGTCTCATATCAGACAATGGAGGTGAATATTGCAGCAAAGAGTTTGATAGGTATTGTTCAGAGAATGGAATTCGCAGAGAGAAGATAGTTCCAGGAACACCACAAGAAAATGGTGTGTCAAAAAGGATGAACAGGACAATCATGGAGCATGCAAGGTGCATGAGATTGCATGCAGGATTGCCTTTACAATTTTGGGTAGATGTTGTAGATACTACTGTTTATCTAATAAATAGAGGGCCTTCAAGTTCCTTGGATGGTGGTATTCCAAAGGAGGAACATACAGGTAAAAAGGTAAACTACTCATTTTTAAAGACTTTTGGTTGTGAAGCCTTTGTCCACATTAATAAAGAAAATAGAACAAATCTTGAGGCAAAATCAAAGAAATGTACCTTTATTGGATATGGTGTTAATGATTTTGGTTATCGATTTTATGATTATGAGAAACACAAAATCATTAGGAGCAGAGATGTCATATTCAATGAAAAGGTTTTGTATTAAGGATCTGATGCAGGAAAAGAAACAGGAAAAGGAAAACAGAGAATACACAGTGCTTGATAAGATCACATAAAAAGTAAAGGTGCCTGAAAAATCATAATGATCAACATCTAGAACAACAACAATAACCACAACAGCAACAAGTACCTCAAACACGTAAAAGTGGTGTTAGAAGATCTACCAGGATAAGTATACCCCTTAAACGATACTCTCCTTTATTATATTATGCATTGTTGACTAATTATGGTGAACCAGAATTTTATGAAGAAGCAGTGTAGGTAGAAACTAGAAAGAAGTGGGAGCAAGCCATGAAAGAAGAGATGGACTCCTTAGCACATAACCAGACTTGGGACTTAGTCAGGTTTCCTACAGGTAAAACAACATTGTAGAATAAATGGGTTTATACGTTTAAGGAAGAAGATGGAGGTAGAAAAAGGTATGAAGCTAGACTTGTGGTGAAGGGGTTTGCACAGAAAAAGGGTATATACTTGATGAGATATTTTCTCATGTTGTTAAAAATGACTTCAATCAGAACTATTTTAAGTCTAGTAGCAGTTGAAGATTTGCATCTTGAGCAATTAGATGTAAAGATAGCCTTTCTCCATGGGGATTTGGAATAAAAGATATATATGTAGCAGCCACAAGGATATGAGATAAAAGGGAAGGAGAAAATACTGTGCAGTTTGAAGAAGAGATTGTATGGATTAAAACATGCTCCAAGGTAGTGGTATCTAAAATTTGATAGGTTTATGTCTGAAAAAGGATATACTAGATGTCACTTTGATCATTGTGTTTATCTCAAAAGGAAAAATGATGGCAGCTATATTATATTGTTAATGTATGTAGATGACTAGCTTGTTGCAGGTTCCAACATGCAGGAAATAAATGTGCTCAAAAGAAAATTGGCGAACTCATTTGCAATGAAGGATTTGAGTGTTGCAAAATGAATTCTTGGTATGAGAATAACTAGAGATAGGAAGAATAAAAAATTAACATTTTCTTAGAGTGAGTACATAGAAAAGGTGTTGAAAAGATTTAATATGCAGAATGCAAAACCAGATAGTATACCTTTGGCTAGCCATTTCAAACTAATGATGTGTGTCCCAAGACTCAGGAAGAAATGTCTTATATGTCTAAAGTTCCATATGCATCAGCGATTGGAAGCTTAATGTATGCAATGGTATGCACAAGGCCTGATATTGCACATGCAGTAGGAGTTGTAAGCAGGTAAATGAGAAATCTAGGAAAATAACATTGGATGGTGTGAAGTGGATGCTTAGGTATTTGAGAGGTACTACAAATCAAGCATTATGCTTTGGTGGTTCAAACATTGCTCTATAGGGATATGTTGGCACAGATATGGTAGGTGATAGAGATAACAGGAGGAGCACCACAGGGTATGTGTTTACTGTAGGTGGAACAACTGTCAGTTGGGTTTCAAAACTGCAAAGTTTTGTTGCACTCTCAACAATGGAAGCAGAGTATGTTGCTGCTACAAAGGCTAGTAAAGAAAAGATTTAGTTACAAAGGTTTCTGGATGAATTGGGTAAGAAGTAGGAGTTGGGCAGATTATACAGTGACAACCAGAGTGACATACATCTTGCAAAGAACTCTGCATTTCATTCCAAGACTAATCATATATAGCTCAAGTCCAATTTCATAAGGTCAGTGTTGGAATATGGACAGTTGATGCTTGAAAAGATACACACTAGCCAGAATCCTACAAATATGTTAACAAAAGTTGTAACCAGGGAGAAATTGAGATTCTGCTCGGTTTCAATTGGTCTTCAAGTATGATGATGAAGATGAGAAATAGCCAGGTCCAAAGTGGATTCATTGTCTAGCAAATGAAGTAGCGGTGGAGTTTCTATAATCAGTCTCCAAGTGGGATATTGTTGGGTGTGGAGCATGATTATATTCTTTATTCAAAGGTATCATCACGTTGGACCCTAGTTTGTAATGTGGCGCCAACACCACCCTTAAAATGTGCACTTCCAGGGGGGTCTAGGGGGTGGGGGGAGATGGCAATTATTTGGAGCGCCCCCCCCCCTGGCGGGGATCGAGGGCAGTGCCCCCGAAGCCAAAAATAGATGTAAGATTGCCTTGTAAAATGTTGTAATTTCACAGTCAATCTGGGTCGTTCATTAGGCAGAGATCTGACGGTAGAAGTTATGTTTAATTTAGGGTATTTTGCCCTAAAGGCAACCCCTCCCTATATATGAGGGAATTGTATTGCGTCTATGCATATCTATATTCTGAGCGAGAAAGCGAGAGGATATTTTTTTTTTATCGGTAAAGACTAAATCTATTACGAGAAATCAATATGGTACAAACAGGAAAGGCAAAAGACCGTCAGACCGGAAATGATAGATACATCAACCTCGGTCCCGGAAGAGAGATACAATCACAGAGCTACAGGAAAGACAAAAGACCATCAGACCGGAAATGATAAATTCATAAACCTCGGTCTCAGAAGGAAGAAACAGACTCTGCTACCCCTGAAGATTCGATAGCAAATACTGACTGTCAGGCTGCTACCCTGGCGGGACAGTGATTACACCACAATGTTTTTTCCCTTTCTTTTTGTTAACTGTTGTCCAGCCCTCATGAGGAGGATGGGCAAGAACAAATTGGAGACTGGAGTTCTCTATCATTGGGGACTCCTTCTCTGAATCAGAGGAGGAGGTCTCATGGGGTCGTTTCTGAGAATTTGCTGAGACATGGGTGTGCTCCATAATGTTCGTGGGCGGATCCATCGTCTGCGGCATCTGATCTGGTTCTGTCTGATTTTCCTCCTTTTCCATACTTGGAACCTTTTCCATACTAGGGGAGCTGGAGCTTCTGGTTGGCGGCGGAGGGCAAGGGGCCCAACGCTTGGGCTTAGTATGAGCAGGGAGGCCCTTTTTTGCTCTTGCTGACAGCGATGGGCAAGAGATATGTAGGTGCCCGGTTTGGTGACAGTGACAGCATCTGAAGGCAGTGTTCTCGTACTCTAGAAACTGGGTCCAGATAGCGTCCTTGATCTTGATATTGATGTACTCTGGCAATCCCTTACTTAAATCAAGCTCCACACAAACTCTGGCGTATGTATAGAGACCCTGCCTCTCTCTTTGGTAGTCTCCCGTCCAAAAGCTATCTAGGGCATTGCCTATTTGCCTGTATACTTCTGTACGCCACAGGTGAACTGGGAGATTTGGAAGCCTGATCCATACCGGAGCCTTGGTGATGATTGTTGAAGCTGGGTCAAAGTCAGGAAACCATGGAGTTAGGAAGAGACCAGCTGAACCCATGAACCAAGGGCCTTCGTCTAGGGCATTGTAGCAATGCTCTAGGTCATCGAACAACACTATGAAATATCCTTTTGTACAGAAATATACCTTACAACGATCAGTCCAGTTGTCTTTGATCCAGTCATAAAGATCCTGTGAGCGTGGCCAGAGCCCATTGAATCTGCAGATGATGGCTCTTTCAGCAAATTTCTGGGTTTCGTCTTCAAGATCAGGGTAGGAGATTTCAACTGTTGGGATCTCCTCCACTTTGTCAACCAAAAAGGGCTTGGGTGAAGTCTGTATTGGTGGCTCTGTTTTTTCAGCCTGCTTGCCATGGACTGCATCTTTGTACGAAAAAACCTTAGCCGAGGAAGGCTCTCCCCCAGCTCCTCCTCTAAGACGAAGGGAAAGGGTAATAGATGCATCTTTCTCAATGCCATAGAAGGAAATGGGAAAGAGATCCTCAAGATGTTTACCTTGGTAGAGAAGCCATTGGTCTGCCGAAGGGATTCCCAATTTGATGTCCAGTGCATGCTTGAGATTCCGCACTGGATCCGCCTGGCAAACCCATTGAAGCATAGTTTTTCCTGAAAGAAGCCTGATTTGAATCTGGAATGCTGCGGATGATTCTGAAGGCCTTTTTCCCCAATCGATCTGAGGAGCGGGAAGGCAGATGCTTTGATAGAGTTTCGAATCTGGCCTTGGTCTAGTGTGCAGGGTCGGCATGCATCTGATTAGTGTCGTCCCTTCTTTTCTGGAAGCGTTGATCCGAGGATAGGCTAAGGGAGCCACACGATTTTCCTTGTCCACTGCTTCAACAGTCGAAAGGGGGCTGCTCCGTCACGCCGTGGAAGCAGGGGGACGGGGCCATGCTTTCCCGGAGCTCTCCGATAAGAGGATAGCAGTCTCTTCTAGATCTATAACCCCAGTGATCATGGCATGGAGATCTTGAGTACCTGCCGATGAGAGAAGATCCCATGATCTTTGCCTAGATCTCTGCAATCCCTTCGCGACCGGAGCGATTTGTGACCCAACGACGGCTTGGGGCCTGGAAGCATCAAAGCTGGGGTTCGAGCCATTGAAAATGGCGTGGCCTTGTTGCTGATCTGTAGCAGAGAGGCAGCCCCGGAGTTTATGCTCCAATCTCTCAAACCTTTTCTCACGCATCTCAATCCAGGAGCTGACGGCGGCCGAGGGCAGGGAGACGGGGGAGCTAGGGTTCGCCATTCCGAGTCTGGGTAATCACTCAAGAGGAAGCTAAATTCGAAAGCGAGAGGATATTGTGTGAGAGAAAAGAGGGAATTACAACAAATTTGTTGTAGGTTGTATCTCTTCATTTTGCTGGATAATATAAAGGAAGGACTGGTTTTTCTCTGTGGACGTAACCCAAATTGGGTGAACCACATATATCTGTGTCTCTCTTGTTTTATGTGTTTTTTATGTTTTTATTTCTGCAATATATTTTATGTATTCCATTGCTCTATAATATATCATTTTCTAACAACCTTGAGTAGTCAGAAAGGGAACCAAGAAGAACAGAAGGGCCTAGAAATAAAGAGATATAGAGGAACTTGGAAGGTAAAAACTAGGAACTAAGTATAGACCCCATCGGAGTCGCCAATTCTACTACAGGGCTTAATGCACGAGTGGTTGTGGTTGGAATACCCTTAAGGATCTTCCCAAGAACCAAGGCAGACCATTCATCTTAATAACAACTGGCACAAAGAAGCATATACATATCTATATCAATGAATGACAATCAAAGCATGAAATGAGAGATTACCTCATATCTTGATGCAGTCTTGTTGAAGAACCCAATGTAGCAGAGCGGAAGAGCCTTTTCTATCTCCTGGATCAACACCTGCATTTAAACAAGACGGAGAGTAATACAACAGCATATGAACTCTGATAATCAAAACATTAATACATAAAGATATGAAAACAAAATGCATCCATTAGGGGAGTTTTGAGGTCTAAAATGGGCATCTTAAGGAAATTATACAATAATAGTGGAAATAATAAAATAAGATTAGATTACATCATCAAATTTTAGAGGGAAAAAAGATAAAACTATTTTTTGAACTCATATTTTCAACTTATCTCCCTATGGGTTTACTCAAACTTTGAGTGCAAACACTCATTTGGTGCATAATTCTATTCCTCATCCAAGGAGTACCCATGTTGCATACTTTCGATGGTCCCTACTACAGGAAAAATGAGAAATACATGAAAAAATGTGATTGCAATCACATATTTTCATGTATTTCTCATTTTTCATGTAGTAGGGCCCATCGAGAGTATGCAACATGGGTACTACTTGGATGAGGAATTAAATTTTTCATCCAACAAGTACTCCCACTCTAAATTTGAGTAAAAACTTTGGGAGATAAGTTTAAAAAGTAGTTTTATTATTTTATTATTTTTTAATATTTTTATATTTTTTCCTTCAAAAATGGTGAATCATCCCCCATGGTTGACATTTTCATCTTGAATCCTATTGGTTCTTATAAAGTTTATTTTGGTTGTACATTTTTCTTAGGGGGGCCATTTTAGATCTCAAAATTCCCCTAATGTAAGCTACTCATAAACTATGGTATTGAATCAACATGTAAATAAACACGACATTAGAACCATCAAGTAGACAACACAACAATAGTTCTATATTATTAGATTGGAAATAATGATTACAACCATATGGTGAATTAAGCTTCCATTAATCCTCCAACTCCTTTCTCTCCCTCTCTTCTTAACCTCATGGCAGCAAAACAACTATATCTCATACAAACTTTCGACAATCATTTGATAATCCTTCAACCCCTTTCACAATGCCTAAGACTCCAATATATTGATGATGAGAGGCTTATCCTTGCCAAATCTCTCATAATTTCCCTTAGGAAAAAGCTAGGATGTTTCCTTGCTTTATTTCTCTTTCCCATTCCACTAGACTCCATTAGGAATAGAAATATCCTTAGATAGGTCGAAGGTAGATGTTTCCTGCTTTTCAGGGTAATATTTGAGTGAAAAGTGGAATGCTAGTCAGTCAACTTGCCCTTTGACCTCTGGAATCTCACAAAACTTGGGTAACGTTGTCCCTTGGGAAAAATAGTGAGTTACCCTAGGGACTAATTCCCCTAGATCATGCATAGGGAGTGTTCTAACTCTTCTTGCTAGTTCCTGGGGAGTGTTACCTTGGAAAATAGGCCTGTGAATTAGGTCATGTCTTTAACTAGACTGTCTTTCTCCTCTGAGCTGATGAGGAGGTCATTTTCCTGTATAAGAATATGAAGCAAGTAAAAGGTGCCCCCAAACCACATAGAAAAGGGCAAAGCCAAGGCGGGGAGACCTAGGACAACCCACCGAAGTGGTAAGAAAAGAAAAAGACCACAAAGACAAAGAAGGACATAGGAAAATGGTGTGAGTTCCATAAGAGCTCCACTCACAACACAAGTGAGTGTCGGGCCAAATAGTCATTTGTGGCCGAGCTGAAGTCTTCCAAATCAGATTCATGTTCTAACGCTAAGTGAGAACATGATAAGGGGAATGACAACTGGAAGAAGATAATTGACGTTGATCCTAGTGCCACTGTGGCCACCACCAAGATCCAAAAGAATGAGCTTGAATATCTAGAGGAGGGGGGACGCCTCTTCCTCTCACAGATGTGGGTGAAAGGTTCTCCGCTACAGCAAATTTTTGACAATAGGAGCCAAAAGAACCTCATTTCAATCATGAACCGGTCGGGCCTACTGACAACAGCACATCCACAGTGATACACCATCAAGTGGCTTAACCAAGGATAACATCTCCGTGTTAGCGAGTAGTGTCACCTTCCCCGCAGCATCAAGCCCTCCACGGATGAGGTATTCTGTGATGTTGCTCCTCTCAAAGTTTGTGATGTATTATTAGGACAACCATACTTATGGAAGTGAGATATTGTATATGAGTCTAGACCTCGCTCTGTGATTATTGCTTTGGGCAATCAGTTGTACAGGATACCAGATCTAGCCCCGTGTACTGCCATCTCTTTTATCAATGCAAAGCAATGCACTAAGATCATTTCAAAGATGAGGAAATTTATTTTCCTCGTGATTCACCCTCAGGGAAAGAAGAAGTTTGTGGCAACGGCTTCTAGATAGGGCTCCTCCACACAGAAGCAACATATGGAAAAGGTCGTGGAGGTGTATAGGGACATTTTTGCCTCACCTATAAGGGTACCTCTGCAATGTTAGGAAAAGCACTCCATCGATCTAACTCCAGGTGCATCACTACCTAATGGACCAATCTATTGATGCTCTATTATGGAGAACGATGAGATCAAGAGGCAGATTTAGGATCTATTGTAGAAAGGGCACATCATTCCAAGCTCATCCCTCTATAGGAGCCCAATTTTATTAGTACAGAAGAAGGACAAGAAATGTAGACTATGTAATCACTATCAAGCGCTTAACATGATCAATTTCTAGAATAGGTACCCAATCCCACATATTGTTGACCTTCTCGACCATCTCAAGGGGGGGGGAATATTTTAGTAAGATTTACTTGAAGTCTAGTTATCACGAGGTGCCTATCAAACCCTCCGATGTGTGGAAGACTTCCTTCAAATCTAAGGAGGTACTTTTCGAATGGTTGTTCATGCCTTTCAGGTTAACAAATTCCCTCGTAACCTTCATGAGATTGATGGACGACATATTGCGACCCTTCACTAATGCATTCGTGGTGGTGTATTTAGATGACATCTTGATCATCATCCAGAGTTGGGAAGAGAACCTCCACCATATTTGACAAGTCCTTCAAACCCTGTGACAACACAATTTGTGTGCCAATTTGGAGAAATGCACTTTTGGCATGACCCAAGTTCAATATCTAGTGTACATCATTGATGAGAAGGGTGTGCATATGATCCTAGCTAGGATACAAGTAATTCAGGACTGGATATCCCCAACCACTCTAATAGAGCTCCACAGCTTTCTGGGTCTTGCCAATTTCTACTGCAGGTTCGTGTTGGGGTTCTCTCATATCATTTGGACTTTAAGTCCAGTCAACAAGGGTAGAGCAAAAGCAAAGTTTTTTTGGTCTAAAACCCAAAAAAATTTGTTTGTTGAGTTGAAGCATCTCCTCTGCTCTGCACCAGTGATCACATTACCAGACCTACAATAAGGATTTGATATTGAGACAGATGCCTCTGACTATGTTATTGGTGCAGTTCTTACTGAGTAGGGGAATCCAATGTCTTACCACACCGAGACACTTTCAAACACAATTCGGAAGTATCCCACTTACGACAAAGAAATTTATTCCATTGTGTAGGCCTTTCTTCAATGGAAGCATTACATTATGGGGAAGGAAATGGTCAGCCACATAGACCACCGACCTCTGCAATTCATAAAGACACAAGGGGATTTGCAGAATGATCTCCATGATAAATGTTCCACATACTTGCAACAATTCCATTTGAACATTAATTACAAGAAGGGAAAAACCAATAACATTGCAGATTGCTTTAGTCGACCACCAATCATGGCATTGATCACTGTGCTTGACTCCTATGGGCATGAGACTTTGGGGTGGCAACATCTTTACAAGAACGATCTAGAATTCGGCATCACATACCAGACACTCCTGGAAGGTAAGAAAGTTCCAAATTTTCACCTCCAGGATGGACTGTTATGCCACCTGGGACACATCTGTTTTCCTTCAAGCTAGCATGCCAAGATGATTTGGGAGGCACACTATAGTTGGGTCTCTAGACATTTCAGAGTAGAGAAAATAGTGGCAGTACTACAGAAGTATTTATATTGCCCGAACCTTCATCAGGATGTTGCAAGGTACATTAAATCCTACACTGCCTACGCCATTCCCAAACCAACCATCAAGAAGAAAGGCATATATACTCCTCTTCCTACACTTAGTCAACGTTTGGAATCCATCTCCATGGATTACATGTCAAGCCTTTCTTCTATTAAGCATGGCAACGGCTTCATTTTCGTGGTCGTCGATAGATTCTCTAAGATGGCCATTATGGCGACCTACAAGAAGAGTATCACAATAGAAGCCACTGCTGAACTATTCTTTGAGAGAGTGTGGGTACAATTTGGGATCCCAGAGTCCATTGTCTCTGATTGGGACATAATATTCCTAAGTGCATTTTGGTCAAGTCTCTGGTTGATTCTTGATATGAAACCCACTAAGTCCACAACTTTCCATCCCCAAAATAATGGCCAAATAGAAGTCGTCAACGAGATGATCATACAAATTCTACACGTGTACAACTCGAAGCACCCATGCACATGGGATGAAATCCTCCCCTATGTCCAACACAACTACAACATATTTCTCCACATCTCAATGAGCCACAACCCCCTTCAGATAGGGCTACGATTTCAGCCATTATGTCCCATTGATGTGGCCATACCATTTGCAGCAACTAAGGCGGATTCAACTCATGTCCAGTCTCAAGCCAACAGGGATAACATATTCATTGAGTGCATTAAACACATTCGCGAATAGGTCCATGATATATTGGATAGAGCCAATGTTAAGTACAAGTAGCGCCATGATCAATATTGAGTGTCACACAAGTTCCAATTGGGCGACAAAGTTTTGCTACATTTGCAGAAGGAGTGCCTCGTTGGACCCCACAGCAAGCTTCGTCTGCTTTGATATGGGTGATACACCATCACCAAGGTTGTAGGGGACAATGCCTTCGAGCTCAGCATTCCACCGTTCCTTCGATTTCACTCAGTATTCAATGTAGACCGCCTTTGGCCATACTTTCCACCATTACTGGACACATCACACATTGCAGAACAACTCACACCAACAGAGCTAAACCCAGACTGCATGGAACATGCCACAACTGATCGTATCATGGAAACATAGATCAAAAACACTCGCCAACAGAAATTCCAACTATATCGGGTTGTTAAATCTGGCCAACTCCTGCACCAAGCAATTGGCTCACCATGGACCAAGTTCAGCAGAAGTTTCCCCATCTCGTGGAGGGACTCAACACAATAGGGACCATTGCTTACTAAGAGGGGAGGACTGATCCAGGTGGATATTAGTGGCCACTCGCCTATTCCACTTGGACCCCCAACATTTTCTCTTTAAAATTCCTTAATTGTAGCACAGTTTACTACCTTTGGTAGTTTTTCGAGTCTTGAAATTTTGGGGCCATTTAGAGGCCCTAAACGAAGTTTTTAGGGAAAATGGAGAGACTGAAAAATTCCCAATTAAGTATATTTGATTTTCTTCGGAATCCTCTTTGAGATATTCAAAACGAGGTATTATGATAGCCAAACAAAGATCATATTCCAAAGTTACGTCCCTCGTAAGTTGATGTACCAATTTACCCAAACGGGGCCCACAATTTTGGCGCTTCATCTCCTAGGGTTAAGTTTTTAGATGTTTAGGGTTTTCCATTGTTTCTCAATAATAAATAGGCCTTTGAGCCTCATTGTCACATAGTTTAGAGGCATGTATCCACCACATCTCTTCTCATATATAAGCTAACATTGCCTGAGCTAGTTTATTTCCATTATGTTTATACGCATATTTTTTCAGTATTATGATATTAATGAAATGAAGTGTTATTTCTGCTGCATTTTTGTATTTGTGGTTATATCTATAATTTTTTGAATTCCTATTTAAGTTTGGATCAGTGGTATCAGAGCATTATGTTCTTTCTTTGTTTTTCTTTGCATGTCCCTAACGAGGTCAAGGTATAAGGAGTTAAGACTCGATCTAGGTGAAACTTTCAAAAGACCAGCCTCGCAAACCCTGAAATCTTCCCATGGAAAATCAAAAGAAAGATGAGGGGGTAGAATATCCGAAGTTCATAAATGTTTTCTATACCCTCCACATGAAGTTGGGTATCAAGGATTCTGAGTGACATTTGGTACTTGAAGTACCGCAACTATCTAAAAAATTACATCCAGGATGATATGGAGGTCTTGGACATCTCCTCGCTTGGCATGGCATACCGATACGCTGTCAATATTGAGAAGAATTGTAAACAGAAGAAGCGAGACTTTATATCTGCAAATCCTAAGAAAGGGAAAGGCACCCCCAAACCATAAAGAAAAGGTCAAAGACAAGGTGGGGCAACCCAAGACAACCCACTAAAGTCACAAGCAAAGGACAACACCACAAAGAAAAGAAGGACACATGAAAATGGTGTGAGTTCCATAAGAGCTCCACTCACAACACAAGTGAGTGACGGTCCAAACAGTCACAAGGGGCCAATCTGAAGGCTTCTGAATCAAACACATGTTTCAACTCTAATTCAGAACCTAGCAAGGGGAACGACAAATGGGAGCAGATCTTTGACACGGAACCCAGTGCCACCGTCGCCACCACAAAGATCCATAAGAATGAGCCTGAAGATCCAGAGGAGGGGGAATGCCCATTCCACTCATGGATGTGGGTGAAAGGTTCTCTACTATAGTTCATTATCAATAGTAGGAACCAATAGAACCTCATTTTAGCAGAGGTTATGAAGCGGTTGGGCCTACTGACAACATCACATCCATAGTTGTACACCATCAGGTGGCTTCACCAAGGAGGAGATCTTCATGTTAGCTAGTAGTTTCCCCCCCACAGTATCAAGCCCTTCATGGATGAGGTACTATGTGATGTTTCTCCTCTTGAAGTTTGTGATGTATTATTAGGTCAACCATACTTGTGGAAGTGACATGTTGTACATGAGTCTAGACATCACTATGTGATTATTACTTTGGGCAATAAGTTGTACAAGATACTGGAGGTAGCCCCACCTACTTCCATCTCTTTGATAAATGCAAGAAATGCAATAAGATCATTTTCTAGACCAGGAATTTTTTTTCCTTGTGATTAACCCTTAGGGAAACAAAAACGTTTTGGCCACAGCTTCCAAACAGGGCTCCTCCGCACAGTAGGAGAAAATGGACAAGGTCATGGAGGAGTACAGGGATATTTCACCTCACCTATAGCGGTACCTCTGCAATGTCATCTCAAGCACTCCTATCAACACTATGTTATGGAGAACGATGAGATCAAGAGGTAGATTCAGGAGCTGTTGCAGAAAGGGCACATTAGGCCAAGATCATCACCCTGTGGGAGCTCGATTATATTCATACAGAAGAAGGACTAGATTTGGAGACTCTTTATTGACTATTGGGCATTGAACAAGATCATTGTCTGAACTAGGTACCCAATCCCACGGATTGATGAACTTTTGGACTAGCTTAATGGGTCCAAATATTTCAGCAAGATTGACTTGAAGTCCGGTTATCACGAAGTGCCTATCGAACCCTCCGATGTGTGGAAGAATTCCTTCAAATCCAAGGCCAACCTTTACGAATGGTTGGTCATGCCTTTCGGATTAATGAATTCCACCACAAACTCCATGAGATTGATGGACGACATCGTGCAACCCTTAACCAATGCATTCATGGTGGTGCATTTATATGACATCTTGATCTTTAGCTAGAGTTGGGAAGAGCACCTCCACCATATTCGATAGGTTATTTATACCCTATGATAACACAAGTTGTGTGCCAATTTGGAGAAATACACTTTTGACATGACCCAAGTTCAATATCTAGGGTAAATCATTGATGAGAAGTGTGTGCATGTGGACCCAGACAATATACAAGTCATTTGGGATTGGCCAACCCAAACCACTCTAATAGAGCTCTGCATATTTTTGGGTCTTGCCAATTTCTACCAGAGGTTCGTGTTGGGGTTCTCTCATATCACATGGCCTTTAATTCAAGTCACCAAGGGTAGAGGGAAAGCAAAGATGTTTTGGTATGAAACCCAATAGAAGGATTTTGCTGAGTTGAAGCATCGCCTCTGCTTTGCACTAGTACTCACCTTACCATACCTGTTGTTAACGCTCGAATCTGCCTCAGGCTGAGGAAGGCAAAAACTCAAGGCAACATCAAACCAAGCTCAGCCTCGTAGCTAGCCCTACGAGGACAGGAGAGGGCTCTCTCCGGGTCTATCTTGGCAAAAGG
Organism: Pinus tabuliformis; assembly: GCA_031772625.1. Lineage (NCBI taxonomy): Eukaryota > Viridiplantae > Streptophyta > Pinopsida > Pinales > Pinaceae > Pinus > Pinus tabuliformis. The sequence continues at coordinate 1,023,193,671 of CM062811.1, read as the reverse complement.
TCTTCAAAGGGGTTGAGATGACCAATAAAGAATACTGATTTTAGGCTAGTAAATTGATAGGGAAAGTTTGATTTCAAATTTTTAGGGTTTTGTTGGACAATAGGGCAAGGCAATTTTGGGTGCGGGGATGAGACACAGTTTTTGCAGAGGTCTTTTTGGGGTAAGGTAGGTGATTGTTTTGATGTATTTAAAGGAATTGAATGGAAAGGTGTGACTGGTGAGGAGATAAGGAGAGCAAGAAACTTTCAGGAGTTCTCCTTAAACAGATGAAAACATAGATATTAAGCAAACTTAAAGGCAGAGCATAGAAAACCATGAATTCTACCTTAACACTTCATTTTCTTAATTTGCAAAAGAGAATAGTAGGAAAATGATACACATAAAAAACTTACAAGTACATGAGAGTAACACACCATCAACACAAATAACCACAGGAATCCCAAATAGTGCTGCAAAACCCTGGTCTTTCCTTTGCCAAAATTGCAGAGATACAATGTGTAATACAGTCTAGGCTTATCCCTCAAGATTCCAACCATGAAAATGACTAAGAAGATACATAATATAGGCAAGCTAACACATTTCCTTGCCTTTAGGGGTCGATCTCATCATCCTAGGAGTTGTTTCAACCAATTCTAAACAAAGCACTACAATCTAGGCAATCAAAACAACTTGCCTCTATAAGCTAGGAAACCAATTCATTCATTAATTTTTTTCTATTTTATGAATGAATCTTCTAGAATAGGTAAATAAGTGTCATGTCAACATGAAAATACATTAATTACATCAAAGAGGGTGAAAAATCCCATCAAAAGTCAAAACTGGTCAAATAGCTGCGTTTTCCTATGCTGAAGATGAAAAACTTAGAAAATACCCTGATGCGTAGCGCGCCAAAACCCTACGCGTAGCGCGCCTTTCAGCTCACTTTTGGCGCACTTCCCGGCATCCAAATTGAGCACAGGTGGGCTTGTTGGAAAGGTCTGTATGTCTAATTTCCAACCCAAGTGGAATTTTTCAATTTGGTTCCCATTTGCCCCTCCAAAAGTGCATTCTCCCAAGACTGCTTCCTGTGTGTCCAAAAAGGGGTAGTAAGGTCATTTTTTGCATGTTTTTTGACCTTTTGGGGGCCCAAAACTTGATGAAATGTCTTGACAGTGGCTGAGCAGGTGTATTTCATCATGAAAAATCCAAAAATGTAGACCTTTTGTGAATTGGACCTCCCCATCGTCAGGGTAGCGCGCGGCGTGCTACGCGTTGAGGGCAAAAACCTGTTTTTAACACAAAAATTTCAAAATTGACCAAAACTTCTCCAAATTTTTTGAGATTTGAGATGGGGGTGTATCATCAAGTACCATGCTCCTTCAAGGAGGCTTCGGCCAAAATTTGGAGTGGATCGGGCCTTTTTCGCCGTTTTAATGCCTTGCTCAATCGCCTCTTAAGGATCTTCATTTTCGCTTTGTAAACATGCATGCGGGCCCAGTAATGATTCTTCATATGGCGGAGCATATCTTTGTCTTTGTTTGCCTTGGCTAACAATTTCTCTAAATGAGTGTTCACCTGGATGAGCATAGACCCTTGCTCAATAGGTGTCAAATCACCGGGTCTCTTGCGGGCCAAGTTTCGGCCTTCTCGGATTCGCCGCAACTCATCAAGAGTGTGTTCATCTTCTAGCTGCTTGTTACGTTGCTCCAAGTAGTTGATTGGCCAATTGGCCGTTTCCAATTTCTGTTGCAACAAGCGATTTTCAGCCTTCTGTTGTTGAATGATCTCCTTTAGCTCCGTGCTAGGAGAGCTGATATCAAGGCCGATAATATCTATGTCCGGATCTCCTGATGGTCCCTCATCAAACATGGGTTGCTTGCCTCTGTCCTGTACCTGTACCTGTGCTTCTGTCAAAAGAGAGGCCCCTTCTACATGAAGTGGAGATAACACTCGCTGTGCTGATGAAGAAGGCGAGACCCCTTCCACCTGATGTGGAGATAACACTCGCCGTGCAGATGCAAATAAGACCCTGTGGCCTCTCTGATATGTAATACATGCTAGAGTGCTGACATGCTCAGGCTCTGGAATGTCAAACTGATGTGAAAGCCCTCCCTCATCATGGACAATCTCATGAGGTGGCCTTGGTACCGTGAAAAAGTCGCGAGAAATGAAATCCTCCCAAGCAATACCCTGTTGTGCCAACTGATGCATCACTATGATTTTAATCAGTGCATAATGATAAATACTCTTGTGCTGCTGTGTTGGGCTCTTCCTTTGTACCAAGGGCACCATCCTTTCTATATTGCGACACATGAAAAAAGGAATGTTCATCATTCGTACCCTTGTGAAATGCATCAACAAACGAATATGGTACGAATAGAGACGTGAAAATCTGCCTCACAAGTGAAATAGCGAATAATGAGTCTCATCAATGGTGCATACTCATCCCTTAGGAATTTGAAAGGAAAAACAACAGTTAAGTGTCTCATACACCTGGGTTTGATATATGGCTCATAGTGAAATCTGTCTAACTGCTGGTGCTTATTCCATTCCTCCCCTAAATTTGGTATCCTGGTGGCTTGAGCAACAATCTCGGGTGATAGGGTGAAGTCCACTCCTGCAAAGTTCACGTGACCATTCTGCAAATGTAGGACAAACAAGCGAGCTAGTTCTCGGTGATGCTGGATTTGTGAGATCCGCTCACAATATTCAAAACATGATTGATACCGAAAACAGTTCATTGCAAGTGGGCAAGCTTGCAAATGAGCCAAAGAAGTGGGCTCCTCCCTGACATGCCGACCACCTTTGCCACCTTTGTGATACCTCCTTGGCACCTCTATTTCTGGTGTCGAATCACTGTCATAACTCTGCTCATAAGCTGACTCGGTTTCTGACATATTGTTGAAGACAAGATGGCTGGAATATATATGCTGACTATGCACACAATTGACTGTAAACGTTTTCCTATTTTTCAAAATGCTGTGACCAAGGGGACACAAATACAAGGGAATTGTTAGGGAAGTGGAAACATTAGGGACATAGGGGCAATGGAAATAAACAAGGAATTTAGGGAAGGGAAAGGATATAGAAATTCTGATAATTTTTAGGGTTTGGGGTGAATTAGGGGATATTATGTTTGGAATAAAAGGGAGGGTTTAGAATTTCATAGAGGGATAGTGTAGGGTTCTACGAGGATTTTTTTTTTTTAAGGAAAATGTTGGTAAACATGGGGGGTAGGAAACACAAAAGTGGGAAAACCTTGGCAGCATATAATTTTGAAAACCCTACAGCAAACTAGACCTTTGAATTCTCACAGCAAACTGAGGGTTTTTACATTTAATTTTCATGGCATAGCTAGCATAATTTATTTACATACATCTTGCAAAACTGAGTACGAACCATGGACATGAAGCCTACCTGTATTCTAACTGAGTTAGAGGATGAGTTGCACACTTGCTGGCGAATTTCTGAGAAAAAATCCCAACGCGTAGCGCGCCTCACCCAACGCGTAGCGCGCCCCTAGTGCGTAGCGCGTGAGTAAATTTACACTGAAAAAGGTGTGCTGATGCATAGCGCGCCCAAGCTGATGCGTAGCGCGCACCCAGCTACATAGTGCATTTTGCAGGAGGCTTTTGGAGGCCTTCCCAGTGTCGAAATCGAGCACAGGATAGCTCGTTGGAAAGGTATTTGAGTCTAATTTCCAAAACAACTGAAATTTTTCAATTTGGAGTTCATTTTACCTATCAAAAATCAAAGCTCCCAAGACTGGTTAAAAAGTGCCAAATGAGGCTGCCTCAAGGCAGAGTGCTGTTGCAGTCAACTTTTGAATGCCTTCCTCAACTCCCAATTGAGCTCATGATAGCTCATTGGAAATATTTTTTTGTCTAGTTATCCTTTAACTTATCAAGCAAGTCATTTGGCCAACCAAGCTAGGAGAAAACTTGATTTTCCCAAGGTCACTTCAGAGGTGCATTCAATTCTCCTGAGGCGATTGTATTTTTGACATTTCTCTAAAACCATGACACCTGTGTAAAAAGTGAAGGAGGTTTTTCTTCCTTGGCCTGTTGTGGACAAAAACCTCTCTCAGTTTTTCAAAATTCATCTTGGAGTTCTCTGAAACATCTTTTGAGTGAAACTTGTCCCAACGTGTGAAACAAGAAATTTTGTCGAAATGAAGCGAAATGAAGGGGATAAGGGGCTTCTAAATTCTTGGGGAAATTTTTGGAAGTAGGGATGGATGTTAGGAAGCAGGGGAAAGTGGAATCTTAGAGATTGAGTGAGGGGAAAGGGGTCCAAAAGGGAAAAACATAGGCCCAACCTAGAAAATTGCCGAGTTGTAGCAAGAAACTAGGGTTTGTGGGAAAATGAGGAATTTGGTGGATCTAAGGGATGGGAAGTATTTAAGAAGGTACATGAAGGATAGGGGAAGGTGTATGAACATCAGGATACAAATTTTTTTGATGATTTGGCTATCCAAGAGAAATTACCTCCAAAACCCTAGGAGAGGGAAATGGACCTTACCAAGACACAACTGAAGCATGAGTAAGCTGTGAAATGACCCAATGGAATCTGACATGATGATGAAAACCCTCTGAATGATGATAGACTCAGCTGAATAGTGACATAGACTGACATTTTAGCAACTTTGAAAGGAATGAAATCAAACCCTAGACTTAATGCCTAGTGACCAAATTTTACTTGAAGACTCACTGAAATGACAAAATTTGACCTTGACACTTTAAAATCACTTTGTAAGAGCATGTTTGATCGCTGGAGGAAGGCTACAAAGGCTAACACTAACACCTGTAGCAACCATTTGAGATTGAGATAGATGCACCCAACCATGCTATTGGTGCAGTTCTTATTCATCTTGGGAATCGAGTGGCTTACCACAGTGAGACACTTTCAGACATCATCTGAAAGTATCCCACTTACGAAAAATAAATGTATTCCATTGTGAAGACCTTTCGTCAATGGAAGATTTATATTCCGGGGAAGGAAACGATCATCCACACAGATCACTGACCCCTGCAGTTCATACAGACACAAGGAAAATTGAAGAACGATTACCATCAGAAATGGTCCACATACTTGCAACAATTCCATTTGAAAATTAAGTACAAGAAGGGCAGCACCAATAACATTGCAGACTCCCTCAGCAGACCACCATTCATGGCCCTGATCAATGTGCTTGACTCTAGTGGGCATGAGATTTCGGGGTGGTCGAATCATTACGAGAGTGATCCAGAATTTGGTAGCACATACCAGACACTCCTGGAACGTAAGAAAGTTCCAAATTTTCACCTCCAAGATGCACTATTATACCACCTAGGACACATTTTTGTTCTCGTGCCAAGATTATTTGGGAGGCACACTATAGCCGAGTCATTGCACATTTCGGAGTAGAGAAAATAGTGGCAGTACTGCAGAAGTATTTTTATTGGCCGAACCTTCATCAGGATGTTGTGAGTTACATTAAATACTGCACTGCCTATGCCATTTCCAAACCAACCATCAAGAAGCAAGGTTTATATACTCCTCTACTTACTTCTAGTTGACCTTGGTAATCCATCTCCATGGATTACATGTCGGGTCTTCCTTCTACTAAGCACGACAACAACTGCATTTTTTCCGTCAACGACAAATTCTCTAAGATGGTCATTATGGCGGCCTACAACAAGAGTATCACAGTAGAGGCCACTGCTAAACTCTTATTTGAGTGAGTGTGGGTACACTTTGGGATCCCATAGTCCATTGTCTCTCATCGGGACAGAAGATTCCTAAGTGCATTTTGGTCAAGTCTCTAGTCGATGTTGGATACCAAACTCCATAAGTCCAGGGCTTTCCATCCCCAAACCGATAGACAAACAGAAGTCGTCAACAAGATGATCATACACATTATGTGCATGTACAACTCGAAGCATCCATAAAAATGGGATGAAAGCCTCCCCTATGTCCAACACACCTACAATAGATATCTCCACAGCTCAATGGGCCATAGCCCCTTTCAGATAGGGTTGGGATTTGAGCCATTATGTCCCATTGATGTGGCCATATGATTTGCATCTACTCAGGTAGATTCAGCTCATGTCCAATCTAAAGCCGACATGGCTAACAGTTTCATTGAGTGCATTCAACACATTCACCAATAGATCCATGTTATATTGGACAAAGCCAATGCTAAGTACAAGAAACGCCATGATCAACATCAGGTATCATAAAAGTTCCAAGTGGGCGATAAAGTTTGGCTACATTTACAGAAGAAGCGCCTTCCTGGACCCCACCACAAGCTTCGCACACTCAGATATGGGCCATACACCATCACCAAGGTTGTATGGGAAAATGCCTTCGAGCTTAACATTCCATCGTTCATTTCTCTACACTAAATGTTCAATGTAGACCGCCTTCATCCATACTTTCCACCATTGCTGGACACATTCAACATTGCAGAACAACTCACACCAACAAAGCTAAACCCAGACTGCATGGAACAGGCCACAACTGATCGGATCATGGACACACAGATCAAGAACATTCATCAACAGAAGATCCAATTATATCGGGTTGTCAAATTTTTACAACTCCTACACCAAGGAAAGTGGCTCACTAGGGACCAAGTTCAACAGAAGTTTCCCCATCTCATGGAGGCACTCAACACAATGGGAACCATTTCTTCCTAAGGGGGGAGGATTGATCAAAGTGGATACTGATGACCACCTGCCTATTCCACTTGGACACCCAACAATGTCTCTTTCAACTTTTTAGTTTCCTTAATTATAGGACAATTTACTATTTTTGGCAATTTTTTGGGTCCTGAACTTCCGGAGCCGTTTTGAGGCCCTAAACGACAATTTTAGGGAAAACGGAGGAATTGAAAAAGTCCCAAACGAGGCATAATAATAGCCAAATGGAGATCGTATACTAAAATTATGGCCCCGAGAAGTGGATGTACCAAATTACAAAAATGGGCCCCATAGTTTTGGCACTTCATCTCCTAGGGTTAGGTTTTTGGACATTTACAGTTTTCCATTGTTTGTCAATAATAAATAGGACTTTGAGCCTCATTGTAACACAATTCAGAGGCATGTAGCCTCCACGTCTCTTCTAAGAAATAAGCTACCATCGCCTGAGCTAGTTTATTTCCATTATGTTTGTAATCATATTTCAGTATTGTGATATTCATGAAATGAATTGTTATTTTTGTTGCATTTCTATTTTTGTGGCTCTATCTGTAATTTTTTGTGTTCCTGTTTAAGTTTGGATCAGTGGTATCATAGCGGTATGATCTTTCTCTATTTTTCTTTTCATGTGCCCAACAAGGTCATGGTAAAAGGAATTACCACTCGATCTAGTTGAACCTTTCAAAAGACCAGCCTCGCATTCTCCAACAACCTCCCATGGCGAAAGAAAAGAAAGACAAGGGGGCAGGAGATCCTTTCAAAATATTACTCGAGGAAGCCCCCGAGTGATAGAGGAACGTGATGATGGATAAGTTTTCCCAGATTCTTAGACGGCTACCCACAAGCAATGCATCTTCATCCAGCAGCCACTCTGGAGGCGCTACTCCTTTTAAGGTACAAGTTAACTTCAATATTCCCATATTTGAGGGCCAAATAGATGCAGACATCATAGATAAATGATTGAATCAGTTGGAAGGATATTTTTCAGTTTATGACTTTTCCTATCGGGAAAATATTACTTATGCACTTCTCAAAGTTGCCCCACACGTCAAGGACTAGTGGAAAACAGACTGTGAACAAAAGGACGAGAGAGAATCCTCACTTTTTTCAGCCCCACCCACTTGTTATTCTTTCTAAGACACCATCAAGGAACAATATTACCCTGTTGGGACCTATGAAGATAAATACAAAAAGTGGACCATGCTATGGCATGGAAGGGACCAAGATGTGTCATAGTTCACAAATGTTTTCCATACCCTCCACACGAAGTTGGGTATCAAGTATTCTAAGCGGAATTTGGTACTCAAGTACCGCGACTATATACATAAGTACATCCATGATGAGATGGATTTCCTGGACATCTCCTCGCTTGGCATGACATACCGATACGTTGTCAAGATTAAGAAGAATTTTATACAGAAGAAGAGATAGTTTGGATTTGTAATTCTGAAGCAAGGAAAAGGCGCCCCTAAACCGTAGACAAAAGGCCAAAGCCAAGGCAAGACAACCCAGGACAACCCGCCAAAGCTGCAAGAAAATAACAAAACCACGAAGACAAAGAAGGACACTGGAAAATGGTGTGAGTTCCATAAGAGCTCCACTCATAACACAAGTGAGTGTTGGGCCAAATAGTCACAGGTGGCCAAACTAAATACTTCTGAATCAGATGCATGTTCTGAATCTGAGTCAGAACCCGAAAAGGGGAATGACAAAGGAAATCAAATCACTGATGCACAACCCAGTGCCAACATGGCCACCACCAAGATCTAAATGAATGAGCATGAAGATCCAGACGAGGGGTAATGCCTCTTCCACTCACCTATGTGGGTGAAAGATTCTTCGCTACAGTTCGTTGTTAATAGCGGGAGCCAAAAGAACCTCATTTCAAAAGAGGTCGTGAAGCGGTTGGGCCTACTGAAGATATCACATCCGCAGTCATACAACATTGGGTGGCTTCACCAAGGATGAGATCTCCGTGTTAGCTAGTAGTGTCGCCTTCCCTACAACATCAAGCCCTTCAAAGATGAGGTATTGTGTGATTTTCTCCTCTTGAAGCTTGTGATGTATTATTAGGACAACCATACTCGTGGAAGCGGCATGGTGTATATGAGTCTAGACCTCGCTCTATGATTTTTACTTTGGGAAATAAGTTGTACAGGATACCAAAGGTAGCCCCACCTACCGCCATCTCTTTGATTCACTGCAAAGAAATGCAGTCAAATCATTTCCCAGACCAAGAAATTTATTTTCCTCATGATTCGCCCTCAGGGCAAGAAGAATGTTGTGGCCATGGCTTCTAGATAGGGCTCCTCTACATAGAAATAGCAGATCAACAAGGTCGTGGAGTACATGGACATTTTCACCTCACTTACAAGGATACCTCTACACTTTCAGGTCAAGCACTCCATCGATCTAACCCCGGGTTTGTCGCTACCCAATGGACTGATCTATCGAAGCTTTGTTATGGAGAAGGATGAGATCAAGAGGCAGATTCAAGAGTCGTTGCACAAAGGGCACATCAGGCCAATCTCATCGCCCCATGAAAGCTCGATTGTATTTGTGGAGAATAAGAACAAAACCTGGACACTCTATATTGACTATCGGGCACTGAAAAAGATCATTGTCTAGAATAGGTACCCAATCCCATAGAATGATGACCTTTTGGACCAGCTCAAGGGGGGGACTTGAAGTCCAGTTTTCACCAGGTTCCTATCGAACCCTCCGATGTGTGGAAGACTTCCTTCAAATCCTCAGAGGGCCTTTTCAAATGGTTGGTCATATCTTTCTGATTGACGAATTCCTCCCAACCTTCATGAGATTTTTGTACAACATCTTACGACCCTTTGCCAATGCATTCATGGTGGTGTATTTAAATGACATTTTTATCTTCAACCAGAGTTTGAAAGAGCACCTCCACCATATTCGATAGGTCCTTCAAACCCTATGATAATAGAAGTTGCGTGCAAATTTGGAGAAATGCACTTTTGGCATGACCCAAGTTCAATATCTGTGGTACATCATTGATGAGAAGAGTGTGCATGTGGACCTAGCCAAGATACAAGTCATTCAGGATTTGCCAACCCCAACCACTCTAACAGAGATCTGCAACTTTCTAGGTCTTTCCAATTTCTAATGTGAGTTCATGTTGGGGTTCTCTCATATCACTTGGCCTTTTAGTCAAGTCACCAAGGGTGGAGCGAAATAATTCTTTTTTGTTGAAAATCAAACAGAAGGTGTTTCCCGAGATGAAGCATTACCTCTTCTCTACACTAGTTCTCACATTACCAAACCTACAACAACCATTTGAGATTGAGATAAACGCCTTCGACTATGTTATTGGTGCAGTTCTTACTCAACAGGGGCATCCATTGGTTTACCATAGTGAGACACTTTCAGACACAGTCTGAAAGTATCCCACTTAAAAAAAAAATGTATTCCATTGTGCAAGACTTTCGTCAATGGAAGCATTACATTCTGGGGAAGGGAACGGTCATCCACACATACCGCTGACCCCTACAGTTCATGTAGACACAAGGGAAGTTGCAGAAAAATCGCCATTAGAAATGTTCCACATACCTGCAACAATTCCATTTGAACAGTAAGTACAAGAAAGGAAGCACCAATAAAGTTGCAAACTTCCTCAGCCGACCACCAGTCATGGCACTGATCATTATGGTCGACTCCTATGGGCAGGAGACCTTGGGGTGGCTACATCTTTACGAGAGCGATCGAGAATTCAACAGCATATACTAGACACTCCTGGAAGGTAAGCAAGTTCCAAAATTTCACCTCCAGGATGCATTGTTATGCCACCTGGGACACATATGTGTTCCTTCAAGTGAGCGTTCCAAGATGATTTTGGAGGCACACTATAATCAGGTCGTTGGACATTATGGAGTAGAGAAAACAATGGCAGTATTGCAGAAGTATTTTTATTGGGCAAACCTTCGTGAGGATGTTGGGAGGTACATTAAATCTTGCATTGCCTGCGCCATTGCCAAACCAACCATTAAGAAGTAAGCCCTATATACTCCTCTACCTACTCCTAGTGGACATTGGGAATCCATCTCCATCAATTACATGTCAGGCCTTCATTCTACTAAGCACGACAATGACTGTGTTTTCATGGTCGTCAACAGATTCTCTTTGATGGCCATTATGGCAACATGCAAGAAGAGTATCACAACATAGGCCACTGCTAAACTCTTATTTGAGCGAGTGTGGGTACGCTTTGGGATCCCATAGTCCATTGTCTCTAATTGGGACAAAAGATTCCTAAGTTCATTTTGGTCAAGTCTATGGTCGATGTTGGATACCTAAATCCATAAGTTTGCGACTTTCCATCCCCAAACTGATGGCCAAATAAAATTCATCAATAAGAAGATCACACATTGGGCACATGTACAACTCGAAGCATCCATGCACATGGGATGAAAGCTTCTCTATGTCCATAACACCTACAACATAACTCTCCACTACTCAATAGGACACAAGCCCTTTCAGGTAGGGATGGGATTTCAGCCATTATGTCCCATTGATGTGGCCATACCATTTACAAATGCTCAGGAAGATTCAGCTCATGTCCAGTTTGAGGCCGACGGGGCTAATAGATTCATTGAGCACATTCATCACATCTACAAATTTTTGGCTTCATTTGGGCTAACCCAGGTTCGATCTATACTGCACACCAACAAAACCCTTAATCACTGGCCCTTTCAGCAGTGACTTGCTTAGCAGATCGCAGTCTCACCCAAAGTGACTATGGGAGGATGCAGAACCAGTTTTATGTAGCCTTGAAGGATGTGGAGATGTGGTATTATTATGTTTTCTTATTCCTACTATTCATAAATTACTTCATCTCATTCATTTAACCACTTAAACATACCATATAAATCCATAAATCATCATTATGCTGAAATAAAGTGAAACTGTAATAAATTGCTACACTACAACAGATAATAAGCAAATATACACATGAAGACATCAAATTACCATGGTTCACCCCAATGTGGGGCTATTTCCACAAGAATTTTTGCTAATATAATGATTCTTTATACAAAAAACAGTTCTTGGCCTACGCACTCAGTTGCAAGTCATCTGCGCACTCAACTGCAGACTCAGGCCTCTGTGCACTCAGATGTTATGCCTCACCTTATTTTCCCAAATGGATCACAAAATTTTAACCATTGTTAGCGCTCAAATCTACCTTAGGCTGAGGAAGGAAAAACTCGAGGCAACATCATACCACACTCAGCCTCGTAGCTAGCCCTACGAGGACAGGAGAGGGCTCTCTCCGGGTCTATCTTGGCAAAAGGTTTTCAAAGGGGCTGAGATGACCAATAAGGAATACTAATCTTAGGCTATTAAGTACAGAGTTTTAAGGGTGATTTTTTGTGGTTTTTGTCAAATCAAAGGAAAAGGCAATTTTGGGTGCGGGGATGAGACACAGTTTCTGCAGAGGTCTGATTGGAGCAAGGTAGGCAGTTGTTTTGATGCTTTTAAAGTGATGAGGTGAATAGATCAGACAGGTGAGGAGCTAAGGAGAGCAAGGAAGTCTCAAGGATTCTCCTTAAACTGAAGAAAACATGGAAAATTAAACAAACTTAAAGGCAGAGCATAGAAAATTTATGGATTATACCTTAACACTTCATTTGTTTAATTGCAGAAGATTAAATAAGGAAAGTGGTACACATACACAACTTACAAGTACTGAGAGAAACACACCATCAACACATAAGGCCACATGAATCCCAAATAATGCTGCAAAACCCTGGTCTATCCTTTGCCAAAATTGTAGATAAAATATGTACAATAGTGTATCAAGCTATTCCCCAAGAGTCCAACCTTGAAAATGACTAAGAAAATACATAATATAGGCAAGCTAACTGTTATATACCTAGGGGGGATAATATGGGGTACCAAGGGAGGTACCCAAGGTAATAATGTAATAATGGGATGGGCCATAGTAATAAATAAGGTGGTTAACCCATGTCATGTAAGGGACCACAAGTAGTTAATAATAATGTAAGGGGCCCATGGTATTAGTTGATGGTATGAGGAAACCATGGTAATGATGCATGGTATTGTATGTATGAGGCCTATATAGAGGCTAGGGACTCCAAATGGAGGGATATGAAGTGAAGTATTATTGTATGAACAGGCATATGGCTTGTGGAGTGCTCTCCTTCCTTAAGGAGTGAATGTATGGTGTTACCCTACCATAAGGGTTTTGATAATAAAGAAGAATTTCTATCTATTTCTATCTTGTTATTCTTGGGTTATTTCTATTGTCATATATTTTTTGGTATCATAACTACAACAAGTGGTATCGGAGCTTAGTGAGATGACCCAAAAAAGAGTCTTCCTGTTCAAAGCGATCTAGGCCCGCCATCACAAAAATATATCAGAGCTACAACAATTGGTATCAGAGCACTTTCTTGGGCAAACCGTGGAAATTTTTTTATTTTTGCAGGGATTTTTTGGGTGGCGAATTCGCAGATCAGATCTGTATATTTTGGTGAAAGATTTGCAGAATCTAATTGCAGATCTGTATTCCTTGTGAAAAAATACCCAAATTCAAAAAAAAAAAATCAGTTGAATCGGAGTCCGGATGAAGGAGATATCGCTGATCTAAAAATCAGTGGGGTTGCAGACAATTTTCAGGGCAGCGAGTTTGCGGCGCAGATCTAGAAGCCCTAGTGCAAGATCTGAAAAATCTAATTATAGATCTGTATTCTATGGGAAAAAACACCCGATTTCAAAAAAAAAAATCGGTCGAATTGGAGTCCGGATGAGGGAGATATCGCTGATTTAAAATCAGCTCTTTTTGCAGACATTTGGGTGACGGCGGGAGAGTAGCAGAGCAGATCTGGAATTCTAGTGTCTGAATCAGGATTTCTATCACATAGGCAGATGCAGAATGGTTGTTCCATTTCCAAAAACAGGTTATAATAGAGATTCTGAGCAATATTGACGAAACTGTAACAATTTCAAATTTTCGCCTTTTTTATGGCGGCCCTAGGTCAGAATTTCAGGGACTTGTATAAATTTGATGGCTCTCATCCAGCCAAATGGCTAGCACAAATGGAGAAATATTTTAGATTGAATTACATCATGGATGATGAGACTCAGTTGGGTGTGGGAATAATGTACTTGGACAATGAAAGACAACAATGGTGGCAATGGTATCAACGTTGCTATCGAAGGCCCTTGACTTGGGACACATTCACAAAAGATCTTATGGACCACTTTGACCGTAAAGCTAATCTTGTGGATAAGCTCACACAGATAGACACACAGCCTAGCAAAGTTTTTGTAGAAAAGAAGGAAACCAAGGAACCTAAAGGGTTATTTTCTTCTGGTATCTCCTTATTGCAGGTTCATGGATTTATTCAGAAGGAGAAAGTCATTGTGTCTATAAATCCGAGTTGCAAACAAAATCTCATAAATGTCAACTTGGCAAAAAAATTGCAAATTCCAGCAAAACACATGGAAAACACACAAGTGGATGATGAGGAGGTTCAAGTGTACAAGGATTTGAAGATTTCTATGGATAAGTATGTGTTGCATGGTGATTTTTATACTTCAGAGATGGATAATATGGATGTTGTTTTGGGATATCCTTGGATGGAATCTGCGGGTACTATCAATATTAATGTGCAGAAGAAATTCCTGAAGCTCTGGTATAAAAAGAAGAAAATTACATTACAGGATATTTCCATCAATAAACAGGTAGAGTACATGGAGGCTGAAGCAGAAGATGTTCCAGGGACTGACATATCAGATGATGAGCCTTTGATGATCGACAATCAAACACAAACAGAGGCTGAAGCAGAAAAGGTTACAGGTACATCAGATGAGGGCTCAGTGGTTGAAGTCATATTGGAAAAGAAGACACCACAACAGGCACCACAGCAAGGTGAATTAAAGAAAAAACCATCGTGGGTTAAAACTTCAACATATCATCACCCACATCACCCCGCAAGACAACAACCAACAAGATGGCAACCAATTAGCCACAAGGACAACAACCCCCGTATGATGGATAGTGAGGAGCGACGATCCACCTACTACACACAGAAGAGCTGCCATGGTCAACTTCCATCTCAAGCAAGCGAGGCACCAGCGAGATCGAGGGTTCACCTTTCTCTTGGATGGCTAGATGCACGTGCATGGTACCAGTGGACTACTCTTTTGAGTAGATCTTATTATTTATGTTCTTCCCATGTTTCGGGGACGAAACATGCTTAGGGGGGTGGAATGTTATATACCTAGGGGGGATAATATGGGGTACCAAGGGAGGTACCCAAGGTAATAATGTAATAATGGTATGGGCCATAGTAATAAATAAGGTGGTTAACCCATGTCATGTAAGGGACCACAAGTAGTTAATAATAATGTAATGGGCCCATGGTATTAGTTGATGGTATGAGGAAACCATGTTAATGATGCATGGTATTGTATGTATGAGGCCTATATAGAGGCTAGAGACTCCACATAGAGAGACATGAAGAGAAGTATTATTGTATGAACAGACATATGGCTTGTGGAGTGTTCTCCTTCCTTAAGGAGTGAATGTATGGTGTTGCCCTACCATAAGGGTTTTGATAATAAAGAAGCATTTCATATTATTTCTGGGTTTCTTTGCATTATCTTATACTTTTATATCAGATCTATAATATTCTTGGGTTAGATCTACAACACTAACCCATTCCCTTGCCTCTAGGGGTCGAGCTCATCATCCTAGGAGCTGTTTCAACCAATTCTAAACAAAGCACTACAATCTAGGCAGTCAAAACAACTTGCCTCTATAAGCTAGGAAACCAATTCATTCATTAAATTTTTGATATTTTATGAATGAATCATCTAGAATAGGTAAATAAGTGTCAAGTCAACATAAAGTTACATTAATTACATCAAGGAGGGTGAAAAATCCCATCACAAGTCAAAACTGGTCAAAACTGGGCGAATTCCTGAGCTAGAAGGTGAAAAATGTGCAAAAAATCATGATGCGTAGCGTGCCTGAGCCCTAAGCGTAGTGCGCCTTTCCACCTGCTTTTGGGGCACTTCCCGGTATCCAAATTGAGCTCAGGTTGGCTTGTTGGAAAGACCTAGATGTCTACTTTCCAAACCAAGTGGAATTTTCCAATTTGATGTCCATTTGCCCCTCCAAAAGTGCATTCTCCCAAGGCTGCTACCTGTGTGTCCAAAAAGGGGCAGTGAGGTCATTTTTTGCATGTTTTTTGACCTTTTGGGGACCCAAACCTTGATGAAATGCCTTAGTAGTGGCTGAGCAGGTGTATTTCATCATAACAAATCGAAAAATGCAAAACTTTCGTGATTTGGACCTCCCAATTTTAAGGGTAGCGCGCGGCGCGCTACACGTTGAGGCCAAAAACCTGTTTTTTACACAAAAATTTCAAAATTGACAAAATTTTCCCCAAACTTGTTGAAATTTGGGCTGGGGTCCCCAATCAAGTACTATGCTCAGTCAAAGAGGCTTCGGCCAAAATTTGGATTGGATCGGGCCTTTTCCGCCGTTTTAGTGCCTTGCTCAATCACCTCTTAAGGATCTTCATTTTCGCTTTGCAAACATGCATGCGGGCCCAATAATGATTCTTCATGTGACGAAGCAAGTCTTTGTCTCTATTGGCTTTCGCCAACAACCCCTCCAAGTGTCGGTTGACCTTCTCAAGCACAAATTACCGCGCAACAGGTGTCAAATCACCCGGTCTTTTACGGGCCAACCTACGGTCTTCACGGATTCATTGCAGCTCTATAAGTGTGTGCTCGTCCTCTAATTGTTCATTGCGCTGCTCTAGATACCTGATATATGAAGCTGTCTCATCATGACTAGTAACAAAACCTGATGGCTCACCTGAAGGCCTCTCCTCATGCTTGGGCTTCTTGCCCTTATCCTATACCTGCGGTGCTGCTGTCGAAAGCGAGGCCCCTTCCACACGAGGTGGAGATAACACTCGTTGTGCTGATGAAGTCAACGAGACCCCTTCCACCCTGGGTGGAGATAGTACTCGTCGTGTAGATGCAAATAAGGCCCTGTGTCCTCGCTGATATGTCACACATGCTGGAGCGCTGACATGCTCTATCTCAGGAATGTCAAACTGATGTGAAGGCCCTCCCTCATCATGAACAATGTCAGGAGGTGGCTGTGGCGCTGTGAAAAGGTCACGAGAAACAAAATCCTCCCAAGCAATGCCCTGCTGTGCCAACTGATGGATCACTATGATTTTGATCAATGCATAATGATAGATGCTTTTATGCTGATGTGTTGGGCTCTTCCTTTGTACTAAAGGCACCATCCTCTCTATGTTGCAACACATGAAAAATGGAATGTTCATCATACGTACTCTTGTAAAATGCATCAACAAATGGACATGGTATGCGTAGAGACGTGAGAATCTACCCTTGCAACTGAAATATCGAATGATGAGTTTCATCAATGGTGCATACTCATCCCTTAGGAATCTGAAAGGAAAAACTGCAGTCAAGTGTCTTACACATCTGGGCTTAATATATGGCTCATAGTGAAATCTGTCTAACTGTTGGCGCTTACTCCATTCCTCCCCTACATTTGGTATCCTAGTGGCCTGAGCAATAGTCTCGGGTGACAAGGTGAAATTCACTCCGGCAAGGTTTACATGACCATCCTGCAAATGTAGAACAAATAAACGGACTAGTTCCCGATGATGCTGGATTTGTGAGATCCGCTCACAGTATTCAAAACATGATTGATACCGAAAACAGTCCATTGCAAGTGGACAAGCTTGCAATTGAGCCAAAGAGGTAGGCTCCTCCCTGACATGCCGACCATCTTTGTCACCTTTGTGATAACTCCTTGGCACACTTACCTCTGGTGTAGAATCACTATCATAATCCTGCTCATAAGCTGACTCGGTCTCTGACATGTTATATATGCTGATATACAACTGTGTGCAAAATTTGACTGTAGACTTTTTCTTTTTCTCAAAATGCTGTGACCAAGGGGACACAAATATACAAGGGAAATGTTAGGAAAGGGGAAACATTAGGGAAATGGGGACAATGGAAATAAAACAAGGAATTTAGGGAAGGGAAGGGACATGAAAATCTTGAAGTTTTAGGGTTTGGGATGAGGTAGGGTAGGAAAAATATGTTTGTAGTAGAAGGGAGGGGTTAGGATTTGAGGGAGAATAGTGTAGGGTTTTATGAGGAATTATTGGGGAAAATATTGGTGAATATAGGGGATAGGGAATCAAAAGGAAATAGGAAAATGAGAACCTTGGTTAACATTTATTTTTGAAACCCTACAACAATCTTGGCATTTAAATCCTTACAGCAAATTAATGGACAAGGAGGGTTTTTACACTTGGTTTTCCATGGCAAATATATCATAATCTCTTACATAAACCGTCCAAAAACCAAGAACAAGCCATGAATGTAAGCCTACCTGTGATTTGATGCTTGAGAAGAGGCGTTTTAGTGATTTCTGGCAAAGTTCTGGGCATAAACTTCAATGCGTAGCGCGCCTCACCCAACGCGCCGCGCGCTCCTGATGCGTAGCGCCCGTGCAAAATTACACTGAAAATTGAGGCCTGATGCGTAGCGCCCGTGCAAAATTACACTGAAAATTGAGGCCTGATGCGTAGCGCGCCCAACCTGATGCGTAGCGCGCCCTGGAAACGGCCCGATTTTCCCACAAACTCACAAAATCGCCTTAACACAATGCTCTTTGCTTTTGGAATGTAGAATGGGTTGCAAATGAGGAGAAATATCTTCATATAGACTCCTTGTTGATTTTTGCTTAACCCAAAACCCATTTTCTTATGTTCGGCTGTTGACACTTTTTGAAAATTAATAGGCTTTGACCTTTTTGGTTTCCCCTTTAAAATTGGTTGAAATAATGATTTTCTCTGATAATTTTTTGCAGGGATAGCTCTGATATGCTCTGGAAAAGGAGACCAAGGCTGCACTTGAACGATTGAAGAACTGAAAATTTTGACAATTTTTACAAAAATGAGATGGCGACTTATCTTCAAAACAGAGTTTTGAAGAGAAGTCCTAATTCAGCTGTACAATGATGAAAATTATTGAAGTGATGATCTATCAAAGTCATCCCTCTGGCCTGCTGGTCTTCTAGGACTTTTCAAGACAAAATTGACTCAACCCTAGACCTAAGACCTCAAAATTTAAAACATGATTGTAAATGTCCTTTGAAGACGTATTTTAATAAACAAGCCTGAACCAGCAGTGCCAAGCATGAGGGGAATGAATGACACAACCCACTTCATCAGAGTATTGGCATGCCTAACGAAATGCAACTGACTAAAACTGATGGGACACCTAATCATGAAATGCAAAAGAGCTTTGATCTCTGACGGAGGGATAACTAGACCGACTCTAACAACCATAACATAGATATGTATCACAACTGATGATTTTCTTCATATTAATTGACCCTATATATACTATTACATCAAGGGTTACATTGTTACAATACCATGGACTAAAACAAGCATTTATGGTCCCAAAACCCATTGATCTTTTACATTATTAAAAAAATATGTGCCTTTACCCTATCCTGAATCCTTTATACCACGTGGTATATTAAAAATTGCTCTATTGCACAGTCCACTTCACACTCCATTGTGCACTCCACAAAATGCGGAGTCTTTTCCAAAAACGAGGCCAAGTTAGGTTGC
Organism: Pinus tabuliformis; assembly: GCA_031772625.1. NCBI lineage: Eukaryota > Viridiplantae > Streptophyta > Pinopsida > Pinales > Pinaceae > Pinus > Pinus tabuliformis. Next base: position 1,023,174,314 of record CM062811.1, on the reverse strand, counting down.
ACCCAACAGACCCCGACTCACATGTTACTTGTCCCAAGTCACTCAGTTTCTTTGCCTCTGATCTTTGTTGAAATTATATTGTAGGTATCGTTGAACTACTGGAGAGGTTCTATGAACTACTGTTATGAAACCAGCTCACAAAAAGATAGAAAAGAGAGATCCACGCCTTAGAATTCAGCCTCTTCGAGGGTGCAACCTCCTTTACATTACATAAATGAACAATTCTTGGATGATACAAATGACAAAACCTCCTTTCTATATATAGGAGTCTAAGGAGTCACAATATAATCCAGCCGACCTAACAATAATAATATAAAGCCACAAAAATAACAATAGAGGGATTCTATGGGGCACAGAAATAACAATATGGGGGTAATAGGGGCACAACAATATAAATAGGGGGTATAACTACAATAGTAATGGGGTAATCACTAGTATTATAGGGACCCAACATGCCCCTCTCCTTCAAAAAAGTGTTGTCCTCAACGCTTGAGTAGTTCTGGATACTTCTGCATAAAATTCTCATCCTCCCATGTGGAATCTTCAGCGGATAAGTTCTTCCACTTGATAAGATACTCTGAAATTGATCGATTTCGTAGCTGTCGAGTTCTTGTTTCTGTGATTGCTTCTGGTTCCAATATAATTTTTCCTTCCTCGTCAAGTTCTGGCAATATTGTTTGAATTGGGAGCTTGTCACCTATAACCTTCTTTAAACATGAAACATGGAAAACTGGGTGCAATCGAGAAGCTGCAGGAAGCTCCAATTTGTATGCCATAGTACCAATCTTTTCCAACACCTTGTACGGACCATAATACTTTGGTGATAATTTATTATCCTTCTTAGCTTGCTTTAGGGACATTTGCTTATATGGTTGTAGCCGTAGGAATACCCAATCACCTACATCAAAACTTCTTTCACTGCGATGTTGATCTGCCTGTTGTTTCATTCTATTTTGTGCCAACACGAGGTTATCCTTTAAGAGTTGGAGGACTTGTTGTTGATGTTCGATGTGATGTTCCACTGCCTGAACCTTAGAATTTTCTCTTAAATATGATGTGATGGATGGTGGTTGATACCCATAAAGTGCCATAAATGGGGTCATTTTTGTTGCTGTATGGAAGGAAGTGTTATACCACCATTCAGCCAGAGGCAACCATTTGACCCATTGTGTCTGTTTATCAGATACAAAGCAACGAAGATATCCTTCCAAACATTTGTTTACTATCTCAGTTTGCCCATCAGATTGAGGATGATAAGATGAGCTATGAGCTAACTGAGTACCAAGACAAGAAAATAATTCTGTCCAAAAATTTCCAGTGAAAATGGGATCTCTGTCACTTACAATAATCTTTGGGTTTCCATGTAGCTTTTGAACTGTTTCCATAAATGCAGTAGAAACTGTACTGGCTTTAAATGGATGTGATAATGCACAAAAGTGTGCATACTTGGTAAGTCTGTCAACTACCACCATGATGACACTCTTTCCCTCAGACTTGGGTAAACCTGTGATAAAATCCATTGAAACCTCCTCCCAACGTTGGCTTGGAATGGATAAAGGTTGTAATAGACCCGGTGTCTTAATTGTTTCAACTTTATTTTGCTGGCAAACCAAACATTCCGCCACAAACTTTTGAATATCTGATTTAAGGCCATCCCAAAAAAATTCCTTCTTAACCCTGTGGTAAGTTTTTAAAAATCCTGAGTGCCCTCCTAAGGGAGAAGTGTGCAATTCCATAAGAATCTTTTGTTTTAGCTGGGAATTCTTACAGAGGTATAAGCGATCTTTGTACCATAACGAATCATTTTGCCAGCTAAATGTATCAGAAGTACTGGAATCTTGTTGTAGCTTTCGAATAAGTGCCCACACTTCTTCGTCATTCTTCCATTCCTCCCTTGCTTCGTTTATCCAATCTGGTTGGATAATAGAAATGGCACACAACAATGCTTCCACATCCTCATCCTTTCTTGAGAGTGCATCTGCCACCACATTTTGCTTCCCTTTTTTGTAGATGATTTCAAAGTCATAACCCAACATCTTTGTGACCCACTTTTGTTGCTCTTCAGAGGATAATCTTTGTTCTAAAAAGTATTTAAGGCTATCATGATCCGTTTTTACCTTGAAGTGTCTTCCCATTAGGTAGGGTCGCCATTTCTTAAGTGCATGGAGTATTGCCAACATTTCCTTCTCATAAATAGCTTTGCTTAAAAACTTTCCCTTGATTGGACGACTTTCAAAAGCAATGGGTCTTTCATCTTGCATTAGAACAACACCAATTCCATTTCCTGAAGCATCACATTCCACAATAAAGGTTTTTGTGAAGTCCGGTGTAGCTAAGACCGGTGCTTGGCACATTGCCTCTTTAAGATGTTCAAAGGCCTTTGTTGCTTCCGAAGTCCATGAAAATGAATCTTTCTTCAATAATGTTGTTAGAGGTGCTGCTATTCTCCCATAATTCTTAACAAACTTGCGATAATACCCTGTCAACCCAAGAAATCCTCGCAGATGCTTTATGGATGTGGGGATTTTCCATTCCTTAATGGCTTTAATTTTGCTAGGGTCTACCTTAACTCCTTCATGAGATACAATATGACCCAAATATTCCACCTCCTGGACTCCAAAGAAACATTTGGATCTTTTTGCATATAATTGTTTCTCCTCCAATAGTTGTAGCACCCTGTCAACATGTTCAACATGATCCTTCCAAGACTTGCTGTAGATTAGTATATCATCAAAAAATACTAACACAAATTTTCTAAGGAATGGTTTGAAAATTGAATTCATCAAACCTTGAAATGTTGAAGGTGCATTGGTAAGGCCAAAAGGCATGACCAAAAATTCATAATGACCCTCATGAGTTCTAAATGCTGTTTTCGGAATGTCTTCAATCTTCATTCTGATTTGATGATATCCCGAACGAAGATCCAACTTGGTGAAGTAAATTGATCCATGCAATTCATCCAGTAATTCATCAATAACAGGAATGGGGAACTTATCTTTAATAGTGAGCTTGTTGAGCTCCCTATAATCTGGACACATGCGCCATGATCCATCCTTCTTGTGCACCAATACTACTGGAGCTGAGAAAGAACTTTGACTCGGTTGAATTATACCAGCCTCTAGCATTTCTGCAACCATACGTTCAATTTCACTTTTTTGGACATAGGGATATCTGTACGGCCTGATGTTTGGAGGAACACTTCCTGGAATCAGATGAATAGCATGATCATGATCACGCATAGGTGGGAGACCTTTGGGAGTCTCAAATACCTTGGAATGATTGTCCAGGACTTTTTGGAGATCTGGAGAAATAGATGATTCCAATGTGGAAACATCTAGCGAACATAATTGTGCAATTACACCTCTTTGCTCCTTTTTTAGAAGCTTTGTCATGCCATTAGAGCTGATTATCTTTCCTGGTTTCCCTGCAATACCCCTTAATTCAACTTCCTTTCCTTCCACAGAAAATTTCATGAAAAGTTCTTGAAAATTAAAAGCTATTGTACCCAAGGATTGTAGCCATTGGACTCCTAGTACAACATCAGCACCTCCCATTGGAATGGAAAGCATTGGGCTAGTCAATACATATTCTCCCATGGATAGCTTGATATTATGGCACTTTCCAGAACAATTTATTGTTCCTCCATTTGCAATCATCACTTGACACTCTGGTGCTGGATATAGGAAGCAATTCAATTCTTTTGCTACCCTACAATGAATAAAATTGTGGGTGCTTCCTGAATCAATCAACACTATTACCTTTTTCTTCTTGATTTGTCCTTCTATCTTGATGGTTTGAGGAGTGGTAATTCCCGCCAATGCATTACAAGATATGGTCGGATTTATTTGTTCTTCATCTAGGCTTTGTTCCTGGAATATATCCTCTTCTTTTGACCTTTCTTGCTCCTTTTCTTCTTCCTCTTCACAATCTATGTAGAATAATTTCTTCTCAGCACACTTATGACCTTTTGTGTATTTGCTATCACAATTGTAACAAAGCCCTTTTGCTCTTTTTTCTTCCAATTGTTGTGGTGTCAACCTTGTAGGTTGTGGAAGACTATGGGCAACAACACTTCCGTCTTTATAGTTGTGAGTGGTATGCTTCCTAGTTGCCATAATTTTGCTTTCCATTTTTCTTGCTAACCTGAATGCCTTCTCTAATGAATCAGGTTCCCAAAGGCGCACATCATGTTGGATATTATCCTTTAAAGACCCTATGAACACATCAATCCTATGCTCCTCTGGAATATCTTTTACCCTTATGTTCAATTTTTGGAACTCCTCAATGTGCTCCATTATTGAACCCTTTTGTTTGAGACTTATCAATTGGCTAAAAAAAGTGTTGCTTTTTGTATCCTCATAATGTGCTATCAATTCTTCCGTAAAAATTGCCCAAGTGATAAATTGTTTACGAGAACAAAGCCATTGATACCATACAAACTGATTTGGTTCCAAATATAAAGTTGCCATACGTACCTTTTGTGTGTTTTGCACATTATTGAGATCGAAGAATTGCTCCATCTGTAATATCCATGTGGCGGGATCCTTGCCATCAAACTTCCTCATATCGATTTTTGGAACATGGTGAGTCTTCGATCCAACATTAGAGTCTATGGAATCATGATTAACATTTCTTTTGTTCTCATCATGAGTTTCCTTTACTACCTTTTCACCATTAGTGACCCTTTCTTGTAGCAACTTCTTCAATTCATCCATCTTATCATCCATGCCATCAATTTTAGCGTCCATGCCATTCACCTTAGCTTCCATGCCATCCATCTTAGCTTCCATGCCCTTTATCTTAGATTCCACGCCATTTGCCTTAGATTCCACACCATTTATCTTAGATTCCACGCCACTTATCTTAGCTTCTGTTAGCTTTTGTGAGCGTGACATTTGTTGCACTTGTTCTTGTATTTTTGATATATCATGTAGCATTTCTTCCTCTTCTTCATGAGTCATGCTAGAGCTTTCAGGTTCCTTACTAGGTGTTTGCATTTTCTTTCCTTGGGGCATCAGTTACCGATAATAATGCTTTACTATGCCCTTTGAATTCCGTTAAACCAAGCTTACACAAAATTTAAAAAAAAAACTACACACCTTTTTTCACTTTATAGAAGCCTGATATTGAATCTGATGTATCTCTGTAATTTCGGATCATCCAATTTTGAAATTGCTACTGTAGTAGCCTTCTGCGTCCTCTTTTCAATGCCACAAGTCTGAGCCAAATTGGATTCTCCAAGGAAGAGTTATGTGAAATCTCCCACAGTGACTTGCTTTTAGACTGGTTCAGTAGAGCGAACTTGTACGACGTGCCACGAGTCCTTGTTTCAACCTTTGAATCTGAAACACACATACAAAAAACTACAGTCCGTCCTCTTTCTGTACCTTCTTACGAAATTTCAATCCGATCCCCAGAGAGAAAGTTATGACGATTTTCCCCAGGTCACCTGTTTTGAATGTAATTCAGGAGTCTGCAAAAAGACCAACTTCCTCAGATCATATCTCCGCAAATATCGCGCGAAAAGCTCTGAAATTCAGACCCAAGGTTCAGCGCAATTTCTTCTCAAATGTGTTTTTTTTTGCGACTTCTGAAACGTCACAGAAAAAACGTTATAGCGAAAATGCCACGATGACCTGTTTGGAGCAGCGAAACCCTAGAATCCAAAGCTCTGATACCAAATGTTATGAAACCAGCTCACAAAAAGATAGAAAAGAGAGATCCACGCCTTAGAATTCAGCCTCTTCGAGGGGGAAACCTCCTTTACATTACATAAATGAACAATTCTTGGATGATACAAATGACAAAACCTCCTTTCTATATATAGGAGTCTAAGGAGTCACAATATAATCCAGCCGACCTAACAATAATAATATAAAGCCACAAAAATAACAATAGAGGGATTCTATGGGGCACAGAAATAACAATATGGGGGTAATAGGGGCACAAAAATATAAATAGGGGGTATAACTACAATAGTAATGGGGTAATCACTAGTATTATAGGGACCCAACAACTACTTTTCTTCGTTTCACACCTCTTCTAGCAGTGCTTCCATCACATGTTCTGTAGCCTTCTGCACCATTGTTGTCTCCCTTTGTCAAAGCTCTTGAAGCTTCTCATCTACTGCCTGTGATAATTGGAGAGCCTCATCCTACCATGGTTGAGTCCTCTCTATTAAAACTTGTTCTTCCTTCTTCAGTTCCTCAATCTTCTTCTGGAGGGCCTTTCCCTCATTGATTTTGGCAAGCTTCTGCGAGATTGGTAATTTCTTTGCAGATGCCCAAATCTCTTCCCACTGCTACTTCTTTTGTTGAATCTCTTCCTACAGTTTGCGGTGAAGTCCAAATCTGTAAACTCTCGTCTAAGAGTTTTCCAAATCCTGCCACTATTGCGAATATGTTGGTCATTGCGATCTTCAGGTCAGTCTCCCTCTTCTCTCTTACTTCCTGTAGCGTGGTTGGCTGCAACTTCATTTGCAACTCACTGATCTACATTTCATATTTAAATTTCACATATTTAATCTTCTACTTGTATCCTTTCACTGCAAGGCCAAGCTTCACGACCTTGTCCTCCACTGATTCTTCTTTGTGGACATCAAGGTCTAGAATCTCTTTACATGTTGCTTCAACCACCTCCTTGATCTTTTGTTGCTGCTGAACTACTTGATCCCTCTCCTGGATCATTTGGTCGAGCTTCTGTTGTAGCAAAGCCTGCTCTTTTTCTACCTAAATATTCAGCTACGAGGTATTTTATTTGTGCAGCTTCAACTCCTCTATTATTTCCAAGTACAACTTAAATAATATATGCAATGGTACTGGTGTGATGTTCATGTTGACATGTTTCCACCCTTTTTCTTACTACTGTACTTCGACAGAGTCAAACTGTAGTGCTCTGGCTGGTATTTGCACTATCATTGCTGCAAGTGTAGGCTCTATTTTCCTTTCTTCTCCAATCCTTTCCACTACCTGCGCAGGTTGCCTAACTGTCTGTGCCAAAATTTTAAGTTATGTGATCCGCTCGTGCACACCTGTGAGGAGTGCGTTGTAGTGATCTTCCCATTTATTCAATGATTATGTTATCGCCTCCTGAATCCTATCCCCAATTTACTCTAGGTCCCAATCAGTAAGGACAATTGGCATGATATCCTTCATCTTATCTGCCTTCCACTTCTTCTTAATCTTCATGGCAACTTTGCCATGTGCCTTCCACTTCTTCTTAATCTTCGTGGCAAATTTTCCATGTGGAGATGTGGTATTATTATGTTTTCTTATTCCTAACATTCATAAATTTCATTTCCGCATTCATTTAACCACTTAAACGTAACATATAAAGCCATAAATCATCACTGTGTTGAAATAAAGTGCAACTATAATAAACTGCTATGCTACAACAGATAATAATCAAATATACACATGAAGACACCAAATTACCGTGGTTCACCCCAAAGTGGGGCTACATCCACAAGAACTATTGCTAATATAATGATTCTTTGTACAACAAACAATTCTTTACCTACACACTAAGTTGCAGGTCGTCTATGCACTCAGTTGTAGACTTAGGCCTCTGCACACTCAACTGCAGAGTCTCGCCTTATTTTTCCAAACAGATCACAAAAGCTCAACCATAACACAGATTTGGATCACAACTGATGATTTTATTCTTATTATTTGACCCTATATATAGTATTACATCAAAGGTTAAATCATTACAATACCATGTCCAAATACCATAGAATCCTTAAAACAAGCAGCTATGGTCCCAAAACCCATTGATATTTTAAATTATTACAAAAATAAGTGGCTTCACCCTATCCTGAAGACCTTATACCATGAGGTACATTCAAAACTACTTCGTTGCACGGTGCACTTCGCACTCCGCTGCACGATCCACAAAACGCAAAATCTTTGCCAAACTCTTGGCCAATTTGGGTTGCGCCCAACGCCAACAGGTCCATGATATATTGGACATATCCAGTGCTAAGTATAAGTAGCACCATGTTCAACATCAAGTGTCGCACAGGTTAGAGGTGGGTGACAATGTTTGCCTACATTTGTAGAAGGAGTGCCTCGTTGGACCCCACCGCAAGCTTTTCCCACTCTGTTATGGGCCATACACCATCACCAAGGTTGAGGGGACAATTCCTTAGAGCTCAACATTCCACCATTCCTTGGTCTATACCCAGTGATCAATGTAGACCACCTTCAGCCATACTTTCCACCATTGTTGAACACATCTGACATTGAAAAACAACTCACGCCAACAGAGCTAAACCCACACTGCATGGAATAGGCCCAACTAATCAAATCATGGACAAACATACAAAGAACACTTGCCAATAGAAGATCCAAATATATCAGGATGTCAAAGTTGGCTAACTTCTACATTAAGGAAAGTGGCTCACCAAGGACCAAGCTCAACAGAAGTTTCCCCATCTCATGGAGGCACTCAACGCAATGGGGACCATTGCTTCCTAAGGGGGGAGGATTTATCCAGAAGTATATTGGTGGCCACCTGCCTATTCCACTTGGACCCCCAACATTTTCTCTTTCATTTTTTGAGTTTCCTTAACTGTAGCATAGTTTACTATTTTTGGCAGTTTTTCAAGTCCTGAACTTCTGGAGCTATTTAGAGGCCCTAAACGACATTTTTAGGGAAACCAATGAGACAAAAAAACCTCCCAATTTATATGATTGATTTTTTTTTTCAGCCTCCTCTTTTAGGGCTTCGAAACGAGGTATTATGATAGCCAAATGGAGATTGTATGCCAAAGTTACGACCTCGAGAAGTCGATGTACCAATTTACCCAAACTGGACCCATAGTTTTGGCACTTCATCTCCTGGGGTTAGGTTTTTGGATGTTTAGGGTTTTCCATTATTTCTCAATAATAAATAGGCCTTTGAGCATCATTGTAACACGATTCATAGGCATGCAACTGCCACATCTCTTCTTAGAGATAAGCTACCATCGCCTAAGCTAATTTATTTCCATTTTGTTTGTAAGCATGTTTCAATATTCCGATATTAATGAAATTAAGTGTTATATTTGCTACATTCCTATATTTCTAGTTGTATCTATAAGTTGTTGTGTTCTTGTTTAAGTTCGGATAAGTGGTATCAGAGCAGCATGCTCTTTCTCTATTTTTCTTTACATGTCCCCAATGAAGTCAGAGTATAAGGAGTTAGGACTCGATCTGGTTGAGCCTTTCAAAAGACCAGCCTCGCAAACCCTGACAACCTTCCATGGTGGAAGAAAATAAATATGATGGGTCCAAAGATCCATTCAAAATATTGCTCGAGGAAGCCCTTAAGCGACAAAGGAACACGATGATGGACAACTTTGCCTAGATCCTTCGACGACTACCCATAGGCGACGCATCTTCATCCAATAGCCACTCTGGAGGCACCATTCTTTTTAAGGTACAAGTTAACTTTGATATTACCATATTTGAGGGCCAAATAGATGTAGATGCTATAGATAAATGGTTGAACTTGTTGAAAGGATATTTTTCAATTCATGACTTTTCCAATCGGAAAAAGATTAATTTTTCACTTCTCAAAGCCGCCCCATACGTCAAGGACTGGTGGGAAACCTACTGTGAACAAAAGGACGAGAGGGAATCCTCACTATTTTTCACTGCACCCACTTGGGATTTTTTCTGAGATACCATCAAGGAACAATATTACCCTGTCGGGAGCTATGAAGATAAATACATAAAGTGGACCATGCTATAGTAGGGAAGGGACCAAGATGTGCCGAAGTTCACAAATTTTTTCCATACCTTCCGCATGAAGTTCGGTATCAAGGATTCTGAGTGGCATTTGGTACTCAATTACCATTACTATCTACAAAAGTACATCTAGGACAAGATGAAGTTCTTGGACATCTCCTCTCTCGGCATGGCATAATGATACGTTGTCAAGATTGATCAGGAGTTTCAATAGAAGAAGCGAGACTTTGGATCTACAAATTTGAAGCAAGGAGAAGGTGCCCCTAAACCACAGAGAAAAAGCCAAAGCCAAGGTGTGGCAACCCAGGACAACCCGTCAAAGCTGAAAGCAAATAACAACACCACGAAGACAAATAAGGACATGGGAAAATGGTGTGAATTCCATAAGAGCTCCACTCACAATGCAAGTGAGTGTCAGGCTAATCAGTCACTGGTAGTCGAGTTGAAGGCTTTCGAATCAGACGCATGTTCAGAATCTGAGTCAGAGCCCAACAAGGGGAATGAAAAATGGAAGCATATCATTGATGCAAATCTTAGTGCCACCGTGGCCACACCCAAGATCTAGAAAAATGAGCCTGAAGATCCCAAGGAGGGGGAACGCCTCTTCCACTCATAGATGTGGGTGAAAGGTTCTCTGCTATAGTTCATTGTCAATGGTGGGAGCCAAAAGAATGTCATTTCAGTAGAGTTCATGAATTTGTTTGGCTTGCCGATGACAACGCATCCGCAATTGTACACCATTGGGTGGCTTCACCAACGACGAGATCTCTGCATCAGCTAGAAGTTTCGCCTTCCATACAACATCTATCCCTTCACGAATGAGGTATTGTGTGATGTTGCTCCTCTTGAAGTTTTTGATGTATTATTAGGACAACCATACTTGTGGAAGCGACATGTTGTATATGATTCTAGACCTCGCTCTGTGATTATTACTTTGGGAAATAAGTTGTACAGGATACTAGAATTAGCCTCGCCTACTACCATCTCTTCGATCACTGCAAAGTAATGTAGTAAGATCATTTCCCAGACAAGGAAAAAAAAATTCCTCATGATTTTCCCTCAGGGAAAGAAGAGGGTTTTGGCCATGGCTTCTTGACAGATCTCCTCTACACAGCAGCAACAGATGGACAAGGTTGTGGAGGAGTACAGGGACATTTTTCGCCTCGCCTGTAGGGGTACCTCTGCATTGTCAAGTGAAGCACTCCATCAATTTGACCCTGGGCATGTCACTGCCCAATGGATCGATCTATCGAAGCTCTGTTCTAGAGAACGATGAGACAAAGAGGCAGATTCAGGAGATGTTGTAGAAAGGGCACATCAGGCTAAGCTCATCACCCTATGGGAGCTCGATTGTATTGGTATTGAAGAAGGACAGGACCTGGAGACTCTGTATTGACTATCAGGCATTGAAAAAGATCACTATCTGGAATAGGTACCCAATCCCACAGATTTATGACCTTCTAGACCAGCTTAAGGGGGCCAAATATTTCAGCCATGGAAAATTTTAGGGGCTAATGTTCGCCCAGTGGGCTAATTTTCCATGATTTTTCCACAAAAAAGATTCGCCAATTTCCAATTTTATAAAAGATGATTCGCCCAAATTTTAGAATATAAAATTATTTTACCTTAAAAATCGCCAACATTATAGAGAGACTATATATAAAATAATTATAAATTTGATTAATTTTACAAATATATCAATAAACATTTATAATTTGCATATTAGGGATTAGTGAGATTCACCAATGTTTTAAACTTCCAGAAAATTTTCCATCCTTAAAATTTTCCTTGAAATTTTCAGCGATATTGAATTAAAGTCAAGTTATCACCAAGTGCCTATCGAACCCTTCGATGTGTGGAAGAATTCCAACAAATCCAAGGAGGGCCTTTTCGAATGGTTGTTCATGCCTTTTGAGTTGAAAAATGCCCCCGCAACCTTCATGAGATTGATGGATGGCATCTTGCGACCCTTCACCAATGCATTCATGGTGGTGTATTTAGATAACATCTTGATCTTCAACTAGAGTTGGGAAGAGCACCTCCACCATATTCAATAGGTCCTTCAAACCCTACGACAACACAAGTTGTGTGCCAATTTGGAGAAATGCACTTTTGGCATGACCTAGGTTCAATATATGGGGTACATCATTGATGAGTAGGGTGTGCATGTGGACCCATCCAATATACAAGTCATTCAGGATTGGCCAGTCCCAACCACTCTAATAGAGCTCTGCATCTTTCTGGGTCTTGCCAATTTATACCGCAGGTTCGTGTTGGATTTCTCTCATATCACAAGGCCTTTAAGTCAAGTCGCCAAGGGTAGAGCAAAAGCAAATATTTTTTGGTCTGAAACCCAACATAAGGAGTTTTTCGAGTTGAAGCATTGCCTCTGATTTTCACTAGTTCTCACATTACCATACTTGCAACAACCATTTGAGATTGATACAGACGAACCCGACCATGCTATTGGTGCAGTTCTAACTCAGTTGCGGAATCTAATGGCTTACCACAATGATACATTTTCATACATAGACTAAAAGTATCCCACTTACGACAAAGAAATTTATTCCATTGTGAAGGCCTTTTGTTAATAGAAGAATTACATTATAGGGAAGGAATCCACAGACCACTCACCCCTGCAGTTCATACAGACACAAGGGAAATTGCAAAACGATCACCATAAAAAATGGTCCACATACCTGCAAAAATTCCATTTTAACATTAAGTACAAGAAGGGCAACACCAATAATGTTGCAGACTCCCTCAGCAAACCACCATTCATGGTGTTGATCATTGTGCTCGACTCCTATGGGCACGAGACTTCGGGGTGGCTACATCTTTACAAGAGTGATCCAAAATTCAGCAGCACATACTAGACACTCTTGTAAGGTAGGAAAGTTCCAAATTTTCACCTCCAGGATGCATTGTTATGCCACCTAGGACACATCTTTATTCCTTCAAGTAAGCGCTCCAAGATTATTTGGAAGGCGCACTACAGCTGATTCGTTGGAAATTTCGGAGTAGAGAAAACAGTGGTAGTATTGTAGAACCATTTTTATTGGCCGACCCTTCGTCAGGATGTTGAGAGTTACATTAAATCTTGCACTGCGTGCACCATTGCCAAACTAACCATCAAGAAGCAAGGCCTATATACTCCTCTACCTACTTCTAGTCGACTTTGGGAATCCATGATCATGGATTACATGTTGGGCCTTACTTCTACTAAGCACGACAACAATTGTGTTTTCATCGTCATTGATAGATTATCTAATATGTCCATTATGGCAGCCTGAAAGAAGAGTATCACAGTAGAGGACATTGCTAAACGTTCCTTTGACCGTGTGTGGGTAAACTTTGGGATCCCACAGTCCATTGTCTCTAATCAGTATAGAAGATTCCTAAGTTCATTTTGGTCAAGTCTCTAGTCAATGCTAGATACCAAACTCCATAAGTCCACGACTTTCCATCCCCGAACTGATGGCCAAACAGAAGTCTTCAACAAGATGATCATACACATTCTACGCATGTAGAACTCGAAGAATCCACACACATGGGATGAAAGCCTCCCCTATTTCCAACACACCTACAATAGATATCTCCACAGCAATGGGTCACAACACCTTTCAGGTAGGCCTGGGATTTGACCCATTATGTCCCATTGATGTGGCCATATGATTTGCATCTACTCAAGAAGATTAAACTCATGTTTAGTCTGAAGTTGATAGGGCTAATAGCTTCATTGAGAGCATTAAACACATACACAAATAGGTCCATGATATATTGGATAGAGCCAATGCTAATTACAAGAAGCACCATGATCAACATCGGGTGTCGCACAAGTTTAGGTGGGTGATAAAGTTTGGCTACATTTGCAGAAGGAGCGCCTCTATGCATCCCACCGCAAGCTTTGCTCGCTCTGATATGGGCCATACACCATCACCAAGGTTGTAGGGGATAATGCCTTCGAGCTCATAATTCCACTGTTCCTTGGTCTGTAACCACCATTGTTGGACACATCTGACATTGTAGAACAACTCACACCAACAAAGCTAAAGCCCAGATTGAATGGAACAGGCCACAACTGATCAGATCATGGACACATAGATAAAGAACACTCGCCAGTAGAAAATGCAACTATATTGGGTTGTCAAAGCTGGCCAACTCCTTCACCAAGGAAAATGGCTTACTAGGGACCAAGTTCATCAGAAGTTTCCCCATCTCATGGAGGCACTCAACACAATGGGGACCATTGCTTCCTAAGAGGGGATGATTGATCCAGGTGGATATTGGTGGTCACTCGCCTATTCCACCTGGATCCCCAACATTGTCTCTTTCAATTTTTTAGTTTCCTTACTTTTAGCATGGTTTACTATTTTTGGCAGTTCTCCAGGTCCTGAATTTTTGGAGCTGTTTTGAGGCCCTAAACAACGTTTTTAGGGAAACGAAGAAATTGAAAATGTCCTAAACCATTTTTTTTCGGCCTCCTATTTGAAATCATCCAAATGAGGTATTATGATAGCCAAATGGAGATCATATGCAAAAGTTACGACCCTAGGAAGTGGATGTACCAATTTACCCAAACATGGCCCACAATTTTGGTGCTTCATCTCCTAGGGTTAGGTTTTTGGATGTTTAGGGTTTGCAATTGTTTCTCAATAATAAATAGGCCTTTGAGCCTCATTGTAACATAGTTCAAAGGCATGTAGCATCCACGTCTCTTCTAAGAGATAAGCTATCATTGCTCGAGCAAGTTTATTTCCATTCTATTTGTAAACATATTTCAGTATTTTGATATTAATGAAATGAAGTGTTATTTCTACTACATTTCTATATTTTTATTTTTATCTGTAATTTGTTGCATTCTTGTTTAGGTTCAGATCATTGGTATCAAAGCGATCTTCTCTTTCTATGTTTTTCTTTGCATGTCCCCAACGAAGTCAGGGTATAAGGAGTTAGGACTCGATCTGCTTGAACCTTTCAAAAGACCAGCCTCGCAAACCCTGATGGCCTCCCATGGCAGAAGAAAATTAAGATGAGGGGGTGGAATATCCTTTCAAAATATTGTTCGTGGAAGCCCTCAAGTGATAGAGGAACGTGATGATGGATAAATTTTCCCAGATCCTTCGACGACTTCCCATAAGCGACACTTCTTCATCCAACAGCCACTCTATAGGTGCCACTCTTTTAAGGTACATGCTAGCTTCGATATTCCCATATTTGAGGGCTAGATAGATGCAGACAACATAGATAAATGGTTGAATATGTTGAAAGGATATTTTTCAGTTCATGACTTTTCCAATCAGGAAAATAATACTTTTTCACTTGTCAAAGCCGCCCCACACATCAAGGATTGGTGGGAAATTTACTGTGAACAAAAGGACGAGAGCGAATCATCAATGTTTTCAGCCACACCCACTTGGGATTCTTTTTGAGACACCATCAAGGAATAATATTACCCCGTCGGGAGGTATGAAGATAAATACATAAAGTGGACCACACTACAACATGGAAGAGACCAATATGTGCCAGAGTTCACAAATATTTTCCATACCCTCCACACGTAGTTGGGTATCAAGGATTCTGAGCAGCATCCGACTCAAGTACCATGACTATCTACACAAGTACATCCAGGACAAGATGGAGTTCCTAGACATCTCCTCACTCGGCACGGCATAACAAAACGCTGGCAAGATTGATCAGAGGTTTAAACAGAAGAAGCGAGGTTTTGGATCTACAAATCTGAAGCAAGGAAAAGGCACCCCCAAACAACAGAGAAAAGGCCAAAGCCAAGGCGGGGTGACCAAGGATAACCCACCAAAGCCACAAGGAAATAACAACAACACGAAGACAAATAAGGATGTGGGAAAATGGTGTGAGTTCCATAAGAGCTCCACTCACAACGCGAGTGTCGGGCCAGGTAATCCTTGGTGGTTGAGCTGAAGGCTTCTGAATCAAACACATGTTCTGACTCTGAGTTAGAACCTCACAAGGGGAATGATAAAGGGAAGCAGATCATTTATGTGGAGCCTAATGCCACCATGACCATCGTGAAGATCCAGAAGAATGAGCCTGAAAATCCAAAGGAGGGGGAACACCTCTTCCACCCACATATGTGCGTGAAAGTTTCTCTGCTACAGTTCATTGTTGATAGCAAGAGCCAAAAGAACCTCATTTCAGCAAAGGTCGTGAAGCTATTGGGCCTACTGATGACAACACATCCGCAGTCATACACCATCAGGTGGCTTTACCAAGGATGAGATCTCCGCTTCAGCCAATAGTTTCGACTTCCTTATAACATCAATCCCTTCACGGATGAGGTACTATGTGATGTTGCTCCTCTTGAAGTTTGTGATGTATTATTAGGACAACCATACTTTTGGAAGTGACATGTTTTATGTGAGTTTATACCTCGCTTTGTGGTTATTACTGTGGGTAATAAGTTGTACAAGATATCAGAGCTAGCCTCGTCGACCACAATCTCTTTGATCACTGCAAAGCAATGTAGTAAGATCATTTCCCAGACCAGGAAATTTGTTTTCCTCACGATTCACCCGCAAGGCAAGAATAAGGTTGTGGTCACAGCTTCTAGATAGGGCTCCTTTTCACAGCAGCAACAGATGGACAAGATCGTGGAGGAGTACAGGGACATTTTCACCTCACCTACAGGGGTACCTCTACATTTTCAGGTCAAGCACTCCATGAATATGACCCTGGGCATAACTCTACTCAATGGACATATCTATCGATGCTCTTTCCTGGAGAATGATGAGATCAAGAGGGCGATTCAAGAGTTGTTGTAGAAAGGGCACATCCGGCCAAGCTCATCACCATGTGGTATCCCGATTGTATTGGTACAGAAGAAGGATAGGACCTAGAGACTCTGTATTGACTATTGGGTGTTGAACAAGATCATTTTCTAGAATAGGCACCCAATCCCACATATTTATGACCTTTTGGAATAGTTAAACATGGGCAAATATTTTAGCAAGATTGGTTTGAGTTCTAGTTATCACCAGGTGCCTATCCAACCCTCTGATGTGCGGAAGACTTCCTTCAAATCCAAGGAGGTCCTTTTCAAATGGTTGGTCATGCCTTTCGGTTTAACGAATGCCCCATAACATTCATGAGATTGATGGATGACATATTTCGATCCTTCACCAATGAATTTGTGGTGGTGTATTTAAATGACATATTTATCTTCAGCCAGATTTGGGAATAGGACCTATTCCATATTCGACAAGTCCTTAATACCCTGCGACAACACAAGTTGTGTGCCAATTTGGAGAAATGCACTTGTGGCATGACCCAAGTTCAATATCTAGGGTACATCATTGATGATCAGGGTGTGTATGTGGACCCAGCCAAGATACAAGTCATTTGAGATTGGCCATCCCCAACTACTCTACCAAAGCTCCACAACTTTCTAGATCTTGCCAATTTCTATCACATGTTTGTGTTGGGGTTCTCTCATATCACTTGGCCTTTAAGTCAAGTCACCAAGGGCCAAGTGAAGGCATAGTTTTTTTGGTCTAAAACCCAACAAAATGTGTTTACCAAGTTGAAGCATTGCCTCTCCTCTTCACATGTGCTCACATTAATGGACCTGTAACAACCATTTGAGATTGAGATAGACGCCTCCGACTATGCTATTGGTGTAGTTCTTACTCAGTAGGGGCATCCAGTGGCTTACTGCAGTGAGACACTTCTAAACACAGTCTGAAAGTATCACACTTATGAAAAATAAATGCATTCCATTGTGCATGACTTTCTTCAATTGAAGAACTACATTCTAGGGAAGGAATAGTCATCCACATAGACCATCGACCTCTGCAGTTCATACAAACACAAGAAGAGTTGTTGAATGATCACTATCAGAAATGGTCCACATACTTGCAACAATTCCATTTTAACATTAAGTATAACAAGGGAAGCACCAATAATGTTGCAGACTACCTCAACCATGTCTTTACAAGAGCGTTCTAGAATTCTACAACACATACCAGACACTCCTGGAAAGTAAGAAAGTTCCAAATTTTCACCTCCAGGATGCACTATTATGCAACCTAGGACACATCTGTGTTCCTTCAAGCGAGAATGCCAAGATGATTTTGGAGGTGCACTACAGTCGGGTTGTTGGACATTTCAGAGTAGAGAAAACAGTGGCAGTACTACAAAAGTATTTTTATTGGTCGAACCTTCGTCGGGATGTTGGGAGGTACATTAAATCTTGCACTACCTACGTCATTACCAAACCAACCATCAAGAAGAAAGAACTATATACTCCTCTGTCAATTCCTAGTCAACCTTGGGAATCCATCTCCATGGATTACATGTTGGTCCTTCCTTCTACTAAGCACGGAAATGACTGTGTTTTTGTGGTCATCGACAGATTCTCTAAGATGGCCATTAAGGTGGCTTGCAAGAAGAGCATCATAGCAGAGGCCACTACTAATATCTTCTTTGAGTGAGTGTGGGTATACTTTTGGATCCCGTAGTCCATTCTCTCTGAGTGGGACAACAGATTCCTAAGTGAATTTTGGTCAAGTATCTAGTCGATGTTGGATACCAAACTCACTAAGTCCATGACTTTCCATCCCCAAACTGATGGCCAAACAGAAGTCGTAAATAGGAGGGCTCAACGGGCCACAACCCCTTTCAGGTAGGGCTAGGAGTTTAGCCATTGTGTCCCATTGATGTGGACATACCATTTGCATCTACTCAGGTAGATTCAACTCATGTCCAGTCCAAAACCAACAAGGTTAACAGATTCATTGAGTTCATTCAACACATCTTCCAATAGGTCCATGATATGTTGGACATAGCCAATGATAAGTACAAGCAGCACCATGATCAACATCAAATGTTGCATAAGTTCTAGGTGGGCAACAAAGTTTGACTACATTTGCAGAAGGAGCACCTTGTTGGACCCCACCTCAAGCTTCGCCTGCTCCAGTATGGGTCATACACCATCACCAAGGTTGTATGGGATAATTCCTTCGAGCTCAACATTCCATCATTCCTTGGTTTGTACCTAGTGTTCAATGTAGACTACCTTCAGCCATACTTTCCACCATTGTTGGACACATCTGACATTGCAGAACAACTCACACTGATAGAGCTAAACCCAAACTACATGGAACATGCCACAACTGATCGGATCATGGAAACACAAATCAAGAACAATTTCCGACAAAAGATCGAACTATATTAGGTTGCCAAAGTTGGCCAACTCCTACACCAAGGCAAGTGGCTCACCAGGGACCAAGTTCAATAGAAGTTTCCCCATCTCATGGAGCCACTCAATGCAATGGGGACCTTTGCTTCCCAAAGGGGGGGGATTGATCTAGGTGGGTATTGTTGGCCACCCACCTATTCCACTTGGACTTTGAACGATGTCTCTTTAACTTTTTTAGTTTCCGTAATTGTAGCACAGTTTACTATTTTTGGCAATTTTTCGGGTCCTCAACTTCTAGAGTCATTTTGAGGCCCTAAACGACGTTTTTAGGGAAAACAAAGAGACTAAAGAAGAGGTAAAATGAATTTCCTATTTGGTTCTAACCTGCTCTTCGAGATCTTTGGAATGAGGTAGTATGATAGCCAAACGGAGATCGTATGCCAAAGTTACAACCTCGGGAAGTTGATGTCCCAATTTACCCAAATGGGGTCCACAGTTTTGGCGCTTCATATCCTAGGGTTAGGTTTTTGGATGTTTAGGGTTTTCCATTGTTTCTCAATAATAAATAGGCCTTTGAGCCTCATTGTAACACAGTTCAGAGGCATGTAGCTGCCACATCACTTCTTAGAGATAAGCTACCATCGCCTGAGCTAGTTTATTTCCATTCTATTTGTAAGCATATTTCAGTATTCTGATGTTAACGAAATGAGGTGTTTTTTCTATTGCATTTATGTATTTGTGGTTATATCCGTAATTTTTTTCATTCATGTTTATGTTCGAATTTTATATATATATATATATATATATATATATATATATATATATATATATATATATATATATATACATATATATATATATATATATATATATACATATATATATATATATATATATACATATATATATATACACATATATATACATATATATATACATATATATACATATATATATACATATATATACATATATATACACGTACACATACACACACACGCGTAGTTATATATATATATATATATATATATATATAGTCCTTTTATGTTGTAATATATTATAATATTCGACATGTATGTTATATATATTGAAAATATTATTTTTGTTTTGCTCTATCCGCATTAAAAATTACAATTTCTAAAAAGGATGTGAATATGGATTTGTAAAGTGTTTTTTAAATGAAATTTTAACTTATTTAGAATCTCACTTATTGATTTTTCAGTTCTAAATTACTAATGGATTAATCGATTTAGTTTGTAAAGGTTAAATAATCATTTATTTTTCTCATTATAAATTAATCTTGTTTTACTCTATATTGAATTTAGGAATTATTTCCTTAGTTTGATGTAGATATTAGAATGAGTCCATGTTACTTGATTGAATTTGGGGTATGTGATTGAAGTCATTTTAATAATCATTTATTAAGGTAATTTCATGGCATAAGTGCATAAACCATTTGTAAATCTCCAAATCATTTTGAGGATTTACAAATAAATCCTAATCCATGGTTCAGTCACTATTTTCTCCCCTTGTCCCATATTTAGCCCCTTGATTGAGAGTATGGTTATCCTTCTTTCGGTCGAGGAAGAATCCATCTCCATTCTCTTCCATATTAGGATTAGTCTTTATTTGCATTCATTTTAAATTCTTTCATTCTTTCAAGTCTCCTTTCGAAGGAGCAAGCTTCATAGTGGATAGATGTTGGCTTAGGGGGTCCTAAACCTAGGTTCAAAGTTAAGTTTTTCAAACAAATTCCTACGCTGCTAGCCCTTTCGGCATCAACCCACGAAGCGCGGTCTGAAGTCTTACCCAAAGCAGTATGGGGGGCTACTGGAACCAAGTTTCCACACCTAGAGATTAGTGTAATGTCGTTTTATGCCCTAACTTTGCCTTTGCGCATATTGATAAGCCCTTTAGGGATTATCGATATATTTCTCTTAATCGTCCTCTAGACCTTCGCGAAGGTTGATGACTGTCTTTTGTGGACCCTAAATAGGTAAATCAATCACTTACATTCCTCTTTGACTACTGGTAATTCTGTTATTACTCAGATCACATTAAGTGTTTTATATCCTTAACATGCAACAAGATATTCTTCGTGTAAATAGTTACTATTACTTGTGTTCTTTTAACAATGTAAAACATGCAGAATCGTGCAGCAATACTGTATTAAATCATAACCCCATTATTCATCTGTTGACAATGTTGGACCCGCCAACGTTCAGGGGATCACCCTGGTATGAAGTCCCAACTAGACCTCACAGTGTTTGGTGTGGGATTCCCATCCGGTATGATGGCCCGGTTTCCATTGTCTTAAAGATTTACCTCAACTCTTGCTTTTTAGCACAGGAGAGTGGTTCACTTTGTCTTCGAGAAGTGAGGTTTGTGTGTCTAGTGAGTGTAAGTGTACTTGTGTCGATGGTTCTTTCACTGTGAGGGGAAGAAGGTGAAGGTGGATTCCAGGTTGAAAGGGATCAGTCCCAACTCGGCTAGGAACACACAACACAAAAGGACATACACAACTTCCGGCAGAGTAATCCACTCAGATGCGGCAATCACAACATACAAGGTAAGATAACACATACAACACTCATGGAATAGTCCGAACGAGTGCAACGGTTTTTATAGCAAGGTTTAGGTGAAAGGTCTGTCTAATGTCCGGCAGAGTAGTTGACATGGATGGGACAACATTAACAACATATACAACACATTTCCATTAATAGATTATGCATTACAACAAACGAAATAGTTCAGATGTAGAACATAGGTTAAAGAAACATGCATTGCAAGTGTTAAATATCAGTCTTACAATAGATACAATACATGTGTGAAAATGTGTTGGCCTATTAATAGGCTTCTGAATTAAGCGAAAGTTCTAAGACACATTGTCACACCATATGTCACTAACCCCGTTAGCGAGGCCCTCACGATTTTTTGACTTCCATGACTGTTCGACTTACATGACTCTTTATTCAACAAGTGGTTCTCTTGGACTTCCACGTTACATCACATTGATTGACAACAAGCCCATAGTGGAGATGTGGGCAACATGACTCATGACGTGACTCGACATGACTTGACATGACAATGTTGGTACATTCATGTTGTTGTTGGAGTGCATGTCGAGCTATAGTGTTGTTGGGTGATGGATGTCTTCATGGTGTATCATAGCTTCACCTCTACATGGTGAAGTGCGTAGAGTCTTCAATGGTACTTGGTTCGCTTGATGAAGCTTTAGCATGGTGTTCCTTGCTTGCATGCTGAAGTCTTGACAGGCTCATCTGTTCACGAAGGTGCATGTTCGTCGCGTTTGTCCGCTTTGCATGCTTCATCAATTGGTGAACCTGTCATTCTGCATGTGCTCCCTTCATTCATCCCATTCATTGTCTTTCCATGTTTTTTGGTGTACCTATACTTGCAGTCACTCATTACGAGATGACATCAAATCCAAAAACTCCTAGTCTACCATGAAACATGATCATTTCGGATGCAGGTGACTGGGAGAGGAAACAAGGTTGTGAAGCGGGATGATGGCACCAGGCTGATGAAAACTACGCAAGAGTCACTGAGTGATGGAGATGGGAAATCTCAGATGACAGTGATTGTCTACTAGGTATAGCTCGGCTAGGAGGAAAAATTGTGCAAATTTTGGGAGGGATAGTCTGGGCTGCTGGAAGGCAAGGAAGGAATGCAATGCCCATTTTTCAAAACGAATGGGATGCAAGGTTCGATAGCCATCTTTGTGCAAATTTCTAGAGGGAACGGGTCGGGATGAATGAAGGGTGAGCAGGCAGGGATTGTGTATTTTTTTGGGGGAACTTCCCGGGAGACTGGTAGCCAAAACTGTGTAATTCCCAGAGGGAACTTCCAATTGGTTGTTGAGTCACTAGCAACCAAAACTATGCAATTCCCAGAGGGAACTTCCAGTTGGCTGCTGGAGTCACTAGCAGCCAAAACTACGCATTTCCCAGAGGGAACTTCCAGTTGGTTTCCTAGAGGACTGGCAGCAGAAATTGTGCAATTACCAGAGGGAACTAGTAGTCTGCTGTTAGGGGCTAATAGCAAGGAAAACTGCACTGAGGCCGGGAGGCCGACCTATTGATCATCTCTCTACAATTTTTGAGTTGAGAAAACTGATGGGTAGCAGAAGGCCTGGTCATGAACATTGCGTAATTTCTGAGATGAACTATTGGTCGATTGTCAGGATGACTGACTGGGAAAACTGCGCAATTTTCTAAGGGAGAGAAGGACGAGCACTTGGATTTTGTCCAGCCCCTCTACATGATTTCCTCACTCATTTGAGCGAGTGAGGTCAGTGGCCTCTACACAAATTTTTAGGGGAGTCAGACCCTGGGTGGCTTTCGGTCCGACTATCCGGGTGGCAAACATGAGAGTTGATTAAATTGCTTGCTGGAAACGGAACTTGAAAAGACTAGCTTGGTGCTTCTGCGTTGTTCTAGTTGACAGTCAATCGAGTCGATGGTAGGGTGATGGCCTGATTTTTAGAGGGGAGTCTAGTCATCAGAACTTTCGGAAAAAATGGCTAAGTGTGTGAACAATCAAAAGATGCATAGGTGATCATATGAACATACACTCGCATGACCTGACGACGAAATGACCAAACCATCTAGACACACATGTTCAACATGACTAACTGACGGTGTAAGTAACAAGCATGAAACTCGTTATTTATCATTCATTGATCGAGACGACGCTTACGCAATAGTGAATGTGACTTCGTGTGTGAGTGCGACAGATGCTTTCATGGCGAACACAACAAGCACATACGAAGTGAAGACTTTGAGTGTAACCAAAACATGGTCACAAGAATGACTTAGACATTAGCATGCAAACACTTGATTGCAATGAACAAGCAAGGTGGATGTAAAGACTCACATGATCTCACGAAGTGAACCCGAGTGTTTGCAGTCATCAAGTGAAACTCTTCAAGGGAGGCTCTGAAATTGGTGCAGGCCGAAATTTTGGAGGATGGTTATAGCCTCTACAACACTTGGCAACACACTGGTAGAACTCCAGCTTCTCTATTTCTGTTCATTTCTAGGACAGGGCCTTGGTCTTTCGAGGAGTATTAAATCATTGTGTGGGTTACTTCTGTTTCCCCACTTACCCCATGGATATATGTGGTTCACCCTTTGCCAACTTAGTCAAACACAATCAAAAAATTCAGCT
The DNA here is from genome assembly GCA_031772625.1 of Pinus tabuliformis. Classification (NCBI taxonomy): domain Eukaryota; kingdom Viridiplantae; phylum Streptophyta; class Pinopsida; order Pinales; family Pinaceae; genus Pinus; species Pinus tabuliformis. The sequence continues at coordinate 1,023,150,218 of CM062811.1, read as the reverse complement.
TAGATCTAAGTGCTTCGAATCTGGCAAGGGTAGCTTAGCTCACGAGTTCAAGATTTTCAAAGTATAATTTTTCATCTCTGGTGTTGATCCGTTGCCAAAAGGCTTGGACAGTACCCCAGAGGATTCACGCGGGAACACACACATTGCTCCACTACCAGTGAGCCTGGTCAGTACCCTAGTGTAGTTGCATGCTTCATCTCTCTGCGCAGGAAGGCATTCTCTTCTTTCACCTTTGTATTTTTCAAGAGGACTGTGCATAGGAACTTATTTATTTTGGGGGCAGAAGAGGGATCCTGAATTATTGGGAGCAGAAGAGGTTGTTCCTTCAGAGAAGCATGTAAGACCTCTGACATAGGTTTTTTCGTTTAGATTTCCCCTTCTCCATTTCTACTAGTTGGATGAGCTTGAACACACAGAGAAGAAGGCTAAGTACAGGCATGGGGCTTCCCAGTGTCGACATAGGTTCATGGTTGGACCAAAACTTCCCTTGCAGATGGTTCATATTTTCCGTCAAGACTTCATTGGCCGAAGGTTACAACCAAGCATAGAGAAGGTGGACACAAGATTGGCCAAGTGTTGCAGTGTCACGAGTTTCCTCAAATTTCAGCCACATACTCTATTCAAAAGCCAAGACGTAGTAGTTGGCAGCACTTATTTCCGGAAACAAAAATAGTAATATATCAAACAAACAAAACGAGCATGAACAAAAATAGTAAGCAGGATAAAACAAAGCAAAGACAAAGATAATAAGAAAAACAAACCAAATGAAACAACAAGAAGCAAGCAGACTATGTACATGGAAAGAGCGTGGCCCGACATATTGAAAATAATGTTTGAGATCTTGGCCATTGGCAGGACGGTTGTTAATCCTCCTGCCCAATGATTGAAAATGATACGTGTGTGGGCCAAGCTTCTCGTAGACCAGTGCAAGTACACCGAGCTCTGCTACTGGAACCTAGTGGCATTCCAGAAGACCTTCAAGTGAAGACAACACCACTGTTTCAAGTACTGCGTGCAACATGGGCTCAGATGATGGCACGGGGTAGTTGTTTTTATTCTGGGAAGGGTTCAAGTTTCTGAAGTCAATGCAATGCATAAGAGGATTTTCCCATATTTCTTACATTCGGGATTCGAATAAAAAAACCAAGTATGATGACGAACTTTGCAAGTAATCCAATCATCCAAAATGTTAGTCGATTTTTTCCATATAAGGAGTGCAAACAACACGTATGTGTTACCTGGTCTTTGTTGCAATGGCTTGTCTCCTCCTTTAGCATGAATCTCATGTTGGATTGCTCATGTGTAGTGTGTAATCAGGTCATCATCTACCCATGCAGACCCATCCTGATACTGTTTGGTTAAGCGATCAAAGTTTTTTCGTTGCTGTAGTGTATAGCTTGTACCAAGACTGGCTATCTTCGGATCATGATAGGTTTCCAGGTTGCTCCGTTCATTCGTAGTGTTGGTCCTTTATGTGTTCAACATGAGTGCTTCATACTCAACATCATTTTTTGTGCCTTCAAACTTCACACAGCTCGAAATCATGCATTGTCTGTTGTTTTGGATGACTGAGGTACACTTGGTCCTTGAGCCATCATGTGTTTCTGATTCGTCAGGACTCATGGCCCACAACTCATCTATACATGGACCGTTTGGTGTGCTAGTACTACTATTGCTACTATTGCTGCTACTATCATAAAAGTAAATTGTGCAAGTTTCATTACCATTAGTTGGGCAAGGAAGGAGTCCTAACTGCGTGTCTGATGAGGTTGGAGTTGGTTGTGTAGGATAACACTCCAATGTCTTTTCCAGGAGGTAGTTTCCAAACATGAGTTCTACAAAGGCAAATGGTTCGTTCTCACCGTTAAGGGGAGTGACATTGTGTTTCATATACCTCTCAAATAACACCCAGATTTGGTTGCATCTGCCCTTGTACGGAAGCCACATGTGAGACCAGTCTGTAGCAAAATATCCATCTAGCTTGCTGGACTAGTCTCTACTAAGTAGCAGGCCATATGCTTCTGGTATGTCCACAAAAACTATGTTGATGCATTGGTGGACTTGACTGTCATGATATATTCGGATGATCACGTCTCACAGTTCACCAATGGATGGTACTGATGTTCTATCAAGTTGGATGATTCTCGCGGATGTTTCACTCCATCGTGCATTGATCTTCTTGGCAATGGAGAGTGGCATGATGTTGGCTGCCGCACCAGAATCAACCAAATAGTTGTGAACATTGCAGTTGAAAATTTGAAAAGATAGTAGTAATGGGGGGAAACCTTAGTGTGATTCTTCCATTTGAAGTGTATTGAGCACAGTGGAAAGTGATCCGGGAGGTGTGCTTTCTCCCTTGTTGGTAGAGGTTGTGATGTATGTTTTTGTCTGTCCCAGTGCACGCAGTAGGATATCTCGTTGATTCTGGATCTTGGTCAACTTGAACAAACTGATGTTTGCTCAAGTTTTCTTCATGTCATCAACAATGTTGTAGTCCATAGGTGGTATATTTACCGAGTTTTCGAGGGTGGAATAGATGTTCACGTTGTCTAGCGGAGTGTTTTGTAGCTTGTTGCTCATGGAAGTACTCTTGCCCACCGCTTTCTTCCCGAACTTGTCTTCTATTTTCTGCTTCGGGGTGACGGGTGGATTAACCTTCCTTATTAGTAGTCTGATCTTCTCTTGCATTTCCCAAAGTGTAGGGGGGTCTCCTTTACTCCTAAGATTGTAACGGTCATTTTATCTTGGGGGATACTTCTCGGTGTTTGTCTTCAGCACTGCTTGCAAGCACTAATATGCATTCACCACATGCCTAGAACTTGATGCTTCAACAGGTGCAATACCTTCGTGTTGTGCTTGTCAATAACCCCCCATTTATTAACGTTAGTAGTAAAATATTACTTTAATAAATGGGGACCCTTTCAAAAAATATATATACCCAAAAAAACCAATCCTAGCATGTAGGTATCTCTTTATTTTAGAATAAATCAAGATATCAAACAAAACCTATAAAACCACTAAAATGTTAATTTTTCATATTTAGCATGAAATGCATCACAAAATATACCTTTCTAACCCACCACGATCTACGATGAAACAATAAAAAATCTAAAGTCTTGCATCGCAACATCACTGTTTATAAAAGACTTCTTTCAGGAGGCTACCCTCAAGGATTACGATCTGCGAAATTGTTATGCTATAATAGCCTTCTCGCATCGCATTTCAGTCACACAACACAAGCCTCAACCTATTATATGCAGATATTGCGAAATGCAATCTCAACCTGGACCCACCTCTTAATCTTTCTATCAACACATGTGGAGGTCCATTATTTGTTAAAAAGAAGCCCGACAAGTGATGACACTTGTTACTCGCATCTCGCATTTTGCACAAACACCAAAAGTGGTAAGTTAAACGAAAATGAATTATGTGATATAGCGATCTGCGATATTGCTTTGCAAATCACAAAATCGTTATTATCGCAGTTTAAAGGCTCACCACCCTAGGAGATTGTTTCTCGATTTACGATGTGAATATTTATGGACATTCAAGTTAAAATATAATGGACCATTAGTGGGCATTTATGAAGAATTAATTGCATTTTTTCGTGAAAGTTCATTTTGCATGATTCGATATCTTCTTACACAGTTTCAAATAAAACGCCTTTATCACCTTTACTGGTTTTCTTCATCAATTCATTCCTACGTTCAATATCATTTTTATTGGATAAATTGTTCCTTTTGAAACTTTCAAGAAAAAACTGCAGAACAGGACGCCGAAAGCAATGGTGAAGAAAGGGAAAGCAGCCACCTATGAGAAGTCAGAAATGAATCCTCTATTCACGGATACCACATGTAATAAGGAAGCAAGGACGTCTACTTGGGAGACTATGTATCAGTTACTAGAGGAAGAACAACCAAGGATTCTTGAGACAACAATTACAGTTGATGGGCGTGATTCCTCTGATGCTTCCATAACTGAGCTTGCATGCTCATTTCTGCACCGAATAGCTACACAACCAAAAATAATCCCCTATACTGACATGGTTAAGTGGATCATTGACAATGCTGATATATCTGACAGAGAATTCAAAATAGGAGGCCAGGAAGTTATGGGATCTTTCACTCCAGATAACCTAAGGCTTATGTACCACCTACCGAAGTCACAAGCTACCTACAACAGGAAATTTGTTGAGAAATTCGTCAAATAAAATGAGGACCTGGTGGACTGCACAAAGAATTGGTAAAATAATGATGAAAGAAACAAGAAGGAAAAAAACAGTATGTACGCCACTGCATCTATTTGTTACCCTTTCTGTTTTGTTGCGGCTATGCTATGTAGACTATTTGGCAAACCCGATAGTAACAAATTATCTTAAGAATGGTTGCCCTTAATAGATGTAGCCGTTAATGCAACAATAATAGATTGGGCACAAATCCTGTCTGATAATTTAGCTAAAGCAATTATAGAGTATAGAAGGAAAAGAAGTATTGCTTCAAGGGTTTACCCTCCGTTTTTCATGAGTGCTTATGTAATGGACACTATTTGTTTTGGTTCTAAATTCCCTCTTATGGGATGGAAGTGGACTATTCAAGATCCACTTCCTATTCACATCCACCACAAAGACATGTGGGAATCCAATTTTGAACCACATTTTTTCAAGATTTGTCATGGGGTTATGCTTCCTATCCATAAACAAATTTATAACCGAGATGCTCCCATATTCTCCCAAGAAGCTGAGGTAGACATCCTCCCAGTAGCCCAGTGGTTTGGGGAAGATACATTTACATATATCAGAGTATTTGGCAGCATCGCCTCTCTGCATGTTCTCCCTTTCTATGTCCCAGATAAATTAATGGCTAGAGAGCTAACCTATCAAATATGCAGTGAAGGAGGGATGAGCAAAACATTGAAGGAGTCAAAGAATTTCATTTGGCCTCAATTTCCTATGTTGCATGGAGTGTTCACATTACATGACCTTGGACATGCGTTCAGGGAAGTAGATAATATGTTGTCTCTACAATTACCTAAGTTCCCCGGAAGACAATACGACCTATTCGGTATTGTCAAGGATTTTACCACTATGGTCAAAATAAAAATATTCAGCAATGAGAAGGACCCATTTGATGATGTTTTCTTACAGAAGAATACCTTCAAAGAAGTGAAGCATATGGCATAAATACTTTTTGATCAAGAGGGTCTTGAAGCATTTTATAGCTACAGAGAGCAGAGATTATCAAAGGTCCCATTGGACCAATTGTTAATTGAACCAATAAGGGAATCCACTCCTAGTGTAAGCATAGATGGTGACTCTATCAAAAAATATAAAACTAATTCTGGAGATGAATCCCGAGAAAATTCTTCCAAGGGATCCGAGAATTCATCAAAAAATATGAAAATCAGGTGCAGGGAATCAATCAAGGATATAGCCTAGTCTGCAGCAAAGGCAGATGAACAGACTTCGACCATCAAGCAGACTGAAACCCATACTCCCTCTATACAGCTAATAATGCCGTAGGTAATTAATTTGGAAGAGGAGTGGGATAATTTCAACAAAAAACTAAACAAAGAGGAACAAGCACTGGAGACGTAAATGACACATCAGGAAACAACTCCGGAAATTATAACTGGGGAAACTGTGAATACTCTAGAAATAGAACACATTCCTGTTAACCCCACCTCTGAGATTGTTTTAAGAATAGAAGAAATTCCCCCACTTGATGTTTTTTATAGCCCACATCACAAGGCTATTATTAAGAGACAGAGAAAGAAAATAAAATTAGAATCCACAATGGCTACCACTCCAGAAAATGAGCCGATGGATTTCCTCTGGAAAGACTCATCCACCGACCCATTGGCCAACCTCACCAGGCTCTCGTAGTTCATAGATGCATACGATATGGCAACCATTGAAAAAGCAAAAGCGGTACAGTTGTTGCTTAAAGAAAAAGAAGAAAAAAATTTGTCACTTGAACATCAGTTACAGCAAGCCAAAACCAACCAACAAGCAGAAATACAATTGGCTAAGCTACAGCAGGAGTTCCAACAAATGCAAATAGAACATCAAAGCAATTTGGAAGGTAAGGAGGCAGAGATACAAAGCATAACAGATCTGCATAAGGATGACCTAAAGATTGATAAGTTTTTCACAGAAGCACTCAGCCTCAACTCCCAACTCACACACCAAAAAGAATTGCTATGCCAAAAAATCTCGCAGTGGAGCTCTGCGAAACAAGCGATAAATTAACAAGCCAAGTTATGGAAATGTGACTTGAATATGATGAAATCCTTAAAAAGGTTTCAGATTTTATAACTTGGCAAAAGTCTTAAAATGGGAGAAGAGCTGACATGCCCAAACTGGATGAATCACATAAGGAGATCTTATTTGCAAGTTGGGATTCTCGGCTCAAAGAGGCAGAACAGGAAATAGAGGATGCAGCAGCGGCGGCAAACAACATCATTGAAAGTATAAATGAAAATTTGCATAGTGCTAATCTTGTGGCAGAGACCACCCCTGGTTTCCTTCCAAATGAAAAACAACTTGAATTACAGTGGAAACAGGCAGCAAAAGAAAGAGCAGAAGCAATTAGGCAAGTGACCAGGTTAAACTGGGAGGCATATTGGCAATATTTGGTAAAACCACATAGCCAGTGGATGACCCTGAGATGCCTAATTGTTTCTACCAAGAAAATGGTGCCAACACTCATCAATTTCGTGTTTACATGACAACTGAAAGCCGAAGTCATCCAACCTACACTCCTCAAGACCATGCTAGATATTTGCGATCTGAAAGATCGAATGCAAGATTAGTCATTATGCACATCTCTATTTTTGTATTATTTTTATTAAATTGAGGCAGATCGTTTATACCTCCTCAACTTTTTTGGTAATAATCTATTTTTAGTTTCATAAGTTAGTATTTAAACCCCTCTCATGCATTTAGAGAGGGGTCCAAAATTTTTATCAGAAACATTCTTCAGAACATGCACTTTTGTCCCTTTGAGGAAATTTCTGGTGAAATTAATGGAACAGGATTTATTTTCTACTTGAATTTGACATATTCTACTGAAATTGCACTTCCGTACTCTTAGATGATGTTGGATGATTTGAAAGTAGATCAATATTGCTGGAACACATGAGTAGAACGTATTATAAATGGTGCTTTTATCACTTAATTCTTTTTACTTATGCGTCAAGCAATAAATTATCTTCAAGTTATTTATGTATGAAAGTTTGAATTTTTTATTACCATTATTGCACTATTGTATGATGATGATTTATAGTTTATGCTAAATACATGAATGATTTTTATGCGATATATCTCTCATATCGTTTCGGCTAACTTTTTATACGAAACGATCATTGTTAAACGGATTCACTTCTTATTGTAATTGAATGATCTTTATTATCAATTGCTTTCAGATATCATTTTAAATCGCATATATCATGTTATTCCCGGGATAGTTATAGTTAGATAAATATATTTTACTAGGACAAACTGCACATGGTTATTAGTTAAATTAGATTAGTTTGAGGATAAGTATTACTCCAAAAATCTCAAAAACATCATTCCATTAGCATGAGCATAAAAATGGATTGGGAAATTGGTCCCATCATCCCTAGTCAGAGCCATTATTCCAAATGGAAAAGGAGTTATCCCAAGGTCTAGACCAGGTGGTTATCCCCCTTATTGAGGCAACGATTTTTTATCCTTCAACACTTCGTCATAATCTCTATCATCCGGCTTCTTTTGCATACCGCTCTCTGCATCGAGTGTATGACTGTATATTAAGTTTGTGACTCGCTTCCAGTCTGAACAAAAGTTCTCGGGGTGATGTTCTTCGTGGAACGAACAAAACTTGAGATCTGCGCACTGATCGACATTGAACACAGAGCTCTGCACATTTTCTTGAGCGGACCAGTTGCTGCCTGATGAATTTCTTCCCCATATCTGTCTAGGTGGATAACTCCTTGAAAATGTGTCTATTTTCAATTTTTTAAGCTCAGACACTTCAGTTGTTAATTTCTTGATGAGGTGAGTGAGGGTTTCACTATCATTTGCTTCCTTGTCTCTACCCTTTCTTGTCATCGCTTGGGACATCCTATTCACATCTTTAGAGTCCTATGCTAGTTCATCATCCTTGATGAGTCCAAACATGCGCATGTCTTTTTTGACAACAATAGCCTCTTCATAGTTTTCCAAGAGTGTTGGTTTTGCAGCTCACTTGAAGAACTGCGCAATGTTGGTCGACAGTGTGGACATGTAATAATCAACAGTGATGGAGTAATGAGGTTTGGTGTCCACTGCAAATTTCTTCAATATGCATGTAAACCTTTGGTTAAAATATTTTACCTTTTCTTTCCCCTCCATCTTCAGGCTACCCAATTCTTTCAGTAACATAACTGGGGTCTTGTCATTAGCAAAAATTTTAAGGAACATGCGCTTGAATGCACCCCAATTCTGTATGGATTTTGGTGGAAGGTTGTGATACCACGCAGTTGTGCGACCTTCCAAGGTACATGGGAACAATATACAAGCTATGTCGTCATGTCGTACCTCAAGGGTCTACAACTACAAGGTAGAAGTTGTCCAAATAATCTTCTGCCTTCACCGTGTTGTCAGGGTTGAACTTGATGTTCATTCTCTCCATTCACTTCAGTATCTTGTGCAAAACCACCAAGAGAGCCAATGGTCCTTGAGTCATCCATTCAAGATTTGGGTAATCCATCTCTTCTTCTTCGTCGTCCTCTTCCTCTCTTTCAGAGTCTAATGGTTCCAGCTCTGAGTCTGTTGGTTCGTCTCCACCTCCACCTCCTCCACTGCCTTCCCCTCTACCTCCTATACCAGAGTCTAATCCCAAGATCACAAGAGTGTCTTGTTCACCTTGCCAGAATATTGGAGGTTCCTCTCCATCTTCAATAGCTTCTTCCAAACCTTCAAGTGTGGCAAGGGCTGCTTCTTCCACCGATGACACAAAAACTCCCGTGGGAGTGGCTTTTAACTTCTTTGATGCATATAGAAGGTGTTGTATGCCTAGGATCAGTTTGACTACTTTCACAAATTGGCAAATGATGGGACGGATGGAGCGAAGGTGTTGATATGGAATCTCGTGTTCAATTATAGGAGGTGGGAAGTAACCAACTGCAGACTTGCATGTAGGTGAGAGGGAGTGCGAATTACTACCTTGACCAAATGGTTAATGAGTGAGTGTGAGGGGAATTTCAGCCATGTACAACTGGTTTCCCTCCTTCTCGTGCCAGAAATGTTGACGGTGATAGACCAACCAACATTTATGGGATCACCGCGGTATGAATTCCCAACTAGACCTCACACCATTTGGTGTGGGAGTCCCATCTGGTATGATGGCCCGGTTTCCATTATGTTAAGGATTTACCTCAACTCTTTCTTTTCAGCAAAGGAGAGTGGTTCGCTTTGTCTTCGAGAAGTGAGGTTCGCATTCCTAGTGAGTGTAAGTGTACTTGTGTCAATGGTTCTTTCACTGTGAGGGGAAGAAGGTGAAGGTGAGTTCTAGGTTGAAAGGGATCAGTCCGAACTTGGCTAAGAACACACAACACAAAAGGACATACACAGCTTTCAGCAGAGCAGTCCACTTGGATGCGCCAGTCGCAACATACAGGGTAAGATTACATGTACAACACTCATGGAACAGTCTGAATGAGTGCAATGGTTGTTACAACAAGGTTTAGGTGAAAGATTTGTCTGATGTCCGATAGAGCGGTCGACACGGATGGGACAACATTAACAACATATACAACACATTTCCATTAATTACATTACAACAAATGAAATAGTTCAAATGTAGAACACATGTTAAAGCAACATGCATTACAAGTGTTAAAGATCAGTCTTACAACAGATACAACACGTGTGAAAACATGCTGGCTTGTTAACAGGCTTCTGAATTAAGCCAAAGTTTTGAGATGCATCGTTACACCATACATCACTAACCCCATTAGTGGGGCATTGGAGCCACTACTTACTCCTCAAAGAAAATATTACAGACTCACTTGGCTATGTGGGAGGAGCTTAGGTGAAAATTCCTTTACATGTACAAATGAGGGGGTATTTATAGCCAAGGTTGAAACTGACCCTTGTGGTTGTTCGTCTACCCTCATGACCATTTGACTTCAATGAATTTTTGACTTACATGACTCTTTGTTCAACAAGTGGGTCTCTTGAACTTCCAAGTTACATCACATTGATTGAGAACAACCCCATAATGGAGATGTGGGTGACATGGCTCATGACATGACTCGACATGACTTGACATGACAATGCTAGTACATTCATGTTGTTGTTGGAGTGTATGTCAAGCTATAGTGTTGATGGGTGATGGATGCCTTCAAGGTGTATCATAGCTTCACCTCCACATTGCGAAGTGCGTGGAGTCTTCGATGGTCCTTGGTTCGCTTGATGAATCTTTGGCATGTTATTCCTTTCTTGCATGCTGGAAGGGTTGACAGACTCATCTATTTGCAAAGGTGCATGTTCGTCGCGTTTGTCCACTTCGCATGCTTCGTTCATTCATCCGTTGGTGAACCAGTCATTCTGCATGTGATCCCTTCATTCATCCCATTCATCTTATTTCCATTTTTGTTGGTGTACTTGTACCTGCAATCACTCATGACAAGACGACATCAAATCCAAAACCTCCTAGTCTACCATGACACATGATCATTTCATATGTAGGTGACTGGGAGAGGCAACAAGGTTTTGAAGCAGGATGATGGCTCTCGACCCTACTGACGAAAAATGCACAAGAGTCACTGAGTGATGGAGATGAGAAATCTGAGACGACAGTGAGTGTCTGCAAGGTCTAGCTCGGCTGAGAGGCAAAATTCTGCAAATTTTGGGAGGTACAGTCTGAGCTGCTGGAAGGCAAGGCAGGCATGCTCTCCACATTTTTCAGAACAAATGGGAAGCGGGTTTGGACAACCATATTTGCACAATTTTCCAAAGGAATGGGTCGGGCTGCATGAAGGGTCAACAAGCAAGGATTGCGTAGTTTTTTGGGGGAACTTCCCAGGAGACTAGCATCCAAAACTACACAATTCCCAGAAGGAACTTCCAGTTGGCTGCTGGGTCACTGGTAGCAAAAAATGTGCAATTCCCAGAGGGAACTACCAGTTGGTTGCTGGAGTCATTGGTAGCCAAAACTGTGTAATTCCCAGAGGGAAATGCAAGTTGGCTGCCCGGGAGACTCGCAGAAGAAACTGAGCAATTCCCAGAGGGAACTAGCAGTCTACTGCTAGGGGCTGCTGGTAAGGAAAAATTCATTGAGGCTGGGAGGTTGGCCTGCAGATCATATTTGTGAAATTTTTGAGACGAGCTAACTGATGGGCAGTGGAAGGCATGCTCATGAACATTGCACAATTTCTGAGATGAACAATTGGTCGACTATCGGGATGACTGACTGGGAAAGCTGCACAATTTTCTGAGGGAGACAGGGACGAGCACTTGGTGTCTATCTAGCCTGTCTACGTGATTTCCTTAGTTAGTTGAGCAGGTGAGGTTAGTGGCCTCTATGTGGCTATTGCGTCCAACTGTCCAGGTGGCCACCATGAGAGCTGATTGAATTGCCTGCGAACAGTGCAACTTGAAAAGAAAATCTTGGTGCTTCTGCACTATTCTTGTTAACAGTCGATCGAGTCAATGGCAAGGTGATGGTCCGGAAGTCAGAGGGGAGTCTGGTCATCATAACTTTCGGAAAAAATGGCTAAGTGTGTGAACAATCGAAAGATGCATAGGTGATAATATGAACACACACTCGCATGACCTGACGCCAAAATGACCAAACCATCCAGATACACATGTTCAACATGACTAACCAACGATGTAAGTAATAAGCGCGATACTCGTGAATGATTGTTCTTTGATCGAGACGATCCTTGTGCGACAATGAATGTGACTCCATGTGTGAGTGTGACAGATGCTTTCATGGCAAACACAACAAGCACATACGAAGTGAAGACTTTGAGCGTAACCAGAACATGGTTGCAAGCATGACTTAGACATTAGCATGCAAAGACTTGAATGCAATGAACAAGAAAGGAAAATGTAAAGAATCACACGTGCTCACGGAGTGAACCGGAGTGTGTGTAGACATCAAGTGAAACTCTTCAAGGGAGGCTCTGAAATTGGTGTAGGCCAAAATTTTGGAGGGTGGTTGTAACCGCTACAACATCATCATAACATAAACGGATTCATTCATAATAGAATTAAATGGACAAAACACAGATATTTCTGGAATAATCTCTTTATTGATACTTCAATTCTTCTTACAGAGTCAAGACTTCCCTGCGCACTCAGCTGCAAGGTTCTGCGCACTCAGCTGTGGACTCTACTCTAGACCTATGCGCACACAGCTGCAGAGCCTCTCTTCTACTCTAAGACTCTTTTCTCTTTCTTCTAATGACCCACTACATTCGTCTTCATCAATATCATGAACTTCACTACCTTAGACTCTCTAAGACTCTCCTTTTTATACAATCCCATGGTCCGCGGACCATGGGTAGATCTACTAAAGCTGACACAACTTACATAAAGGAAGGGAAAAACCCTTTATGACACTTTAGTATCTACGCACTCTGCGACAACAAATTGCGGAGACTTTACACTTTACATAGCAAAACTTGGGATTTTGCCCCAAAATTGACCCTAGGGGACCCTATCCCAACAGTCCCCCAACACAAATATCATGACTCGCCCTCGAATCACTCTACTGGCATGGAGATCTTATTGTGGAGACCTCCCATTTCGACCTGTGCCACTGCTACCTCATCCACTCTCTGTGTGGTTGCCTACTTGATCTGCTCCACTAGCTGCTCTGTTTCTGGTTGTGCATTGTCTTCCTTGATCTTCTACTGTATCCTCTGTAGGCTCACCAACTTCTCCTCAATGTTGGTAGAGATAACACAGGCCTCATCCAACCAAGGCCCCAATCTGGCCTTGAGGACCGCCTCTTTCCTTTTTGCTGCATCTACCTGCTCGAGTAACTGCTTTGCCTCAGCGATCTTAGCCAGTCACTGTGATATAGCGACAATGTGCTCTGTCGCTTTTGCTTCGTCATACTACTGCTGCAATTCATGGGCTTCTGTGTTCAACCTCTGCAGGTTACGATCACCTGGCAGAGTCGTAATGACCTCCATAGACTGCTCAAAGAGCGCGGTGAAATCCGCCACCGCGACATCTACTGTTGCAACTGCATCCTTCACAGTGGCTTCACGTTGTGCTCTAACCTCTAGTGGAGTTGAAGGTTGTGACTTCAACTCAAGCTCTATGATTTTAAGGTTCAGTTAAAACTAAACCTTGGCTACTTCTGTCTTTTCATCACACACACCTGCAACTAATTTTCTAATCTTGGCCTCCAACGACGCTTCTTCTGGGATATGCAATTCTGGAACTATTCTCCATGCGGTGGCTACCATGGCTGTAGTGTGCTCGTTCTCCTCTTGAACCTTCTTCCATACTTCTAGCGTTGTTGTCTTCTCAACGAACATATGTTCATTTTTGACCTTGTACTCGCTAATCATGCTCAACGCGCATTGCTCTCGGACCTTAAGCTCTGGAATCACACCTGCTTGTAGTGTGTGAAGGAATTCACTAGGGAGCGTGGCCAAGTTTAGACCAATATTCTTTAAAGTGTTGACAGTAGCCTTGTCAGTGTCCACCTCCACGCTCAAAGCTCCATCAAGCAGCGCGACTGCCGGTAGATCCAAGGATCGAACTATCTTTGCTGCTTGAGTGGTCCCCGACACCAAACTAGTTGATGTCGCGTTGCTCTGCCCTACACCTATCTGGATTCTAGTTGTTTGGATCCACAACCTTCATAGACCCGTCTATATGGTGATTAATACCTACTTTTGTTGCTACTCAAACTGTTGCAGCAGTTCTGTTGTCGTATCCCTTACCTTATCTCCAATATCGTCTAAGTTGCCTTCTGTCAAGGTAATTGGATCGAGCAACGACTTGGAGGCTTTGGTATTCTTTTGATGTCCCTCCTTTTCCTGTACCCCTATGTTGTTTTACGTGGAAGGGAGTCTCTCCTGATCTTTGCCACCCTATTGTGACTGCTCTTCTTCCTATGTTTGGGGTGAAGGATATTTCTGACTTCTGTCAGAGCCGTGCTCTTCTTACTCCTTTGCGGCGCACTCCTCTTCTGCTTGGGCCTTCTCCTCAGTCTCCTTCTTCCTCTTTTCTACCAACTGCTGAACCTTCAATCGACCCGCTTCCTTTTTCTGCTTTTCTGTGGACTTGCTAGTCCCGGCAGCCAAATCCAATATTGTGTGCCAATCTACTGGCCAACGCTTGAGGACTTCTGCAATGGAATCATCTGTAGCTAAGTAGGGAAGATAATACCACTTCTGATCTAGATCCTTTCGCGCCTAGATGTAAACACGATGGAAGTCCACTTTGAACTCCGAGTACCCAGATAGCTTCTCAAAGATGGTTGGTGACAACCGCAACTTTTCGTTGATTGTTGCGCAGATACTTGCCTCCATCCTTACCCACAACACTTTTCTTTCCCTGACTCGGTCAGTGTCCTTGGTGGCCCATAAAGATGAAAACTTTACGACATCAGGAAAATTTCCTTTGGCAACTCCCACGTGACCAGCACAATTGATAATGGTAGCCATGAATAATGGAAAGTCTTGTTGTGGTCCTGTGCCTCTTTGCAGTTCGCAAGGAACTCGTTGCATAGGTAGCACGCCTAGTTGAACTGTACACCCTCCGCGCACTAAGCCACTAACGAAATCACTGGTGTCGACACCTCGTCTACGCAACACTTTCTCATTAATGTTCCAGCCAAAATTTGGGTGGCAACCTTCACCGCGGGGTCAGTAATACTGGAAATGGAATACACGCGCAAATTCTTGACAAGTTTGAACTTGTCCTTCATCTTCTCGGCGAGGTCACGCTCACCCGTATTTCCACCAAATTCCTTTATAGAATCAATCCAGAATGAGGTAACAATACAATCTGATGTATCAGCATATCATTAATTAGTATTGGCTCACTCAACCACAAGAAGCCATCATGCACAAGGCACAGAAACTACTTAGTGAGTGTCAAATTTATAGGGGCACGGTGATAGTGAGACACCCATAGCAGGTTCAACAACCTGACCTTGTTTACCCCACAAATCCATTCCACCGGCTCTAGCGCAGTGACACCAGACTCCTTGTAGAAAACTCACTTGATGAAGGTATCGGTAGCTAGGTGGGGGAACTACTCGATGTCGCCCAAATCCCAATCTTCAAGCTTTAGATGTGGGATCCACGCCAAGCACTGACCTTCAAAACGTATGTTTTTTGGCAGCAGGGGTGTGTTAAGGAGGAATTTTTCCTCATGTGGGTCCTTCAAGACCTTCACCTTGCCCTGGCGCAGAGGGATGTACTCTGGCAGCTTCGAAATAGGGTCTACCCCCTTAATATCTATGTCCTTCGGGCCCTCCTCGGCCTCCAGATCTACTACTTTGCCTTTCTCCTACGTGGTTGTTTTTTCTTTTCTCTAAGCCTGTGTGGTTGCATGCTTCCTCGGTGACTCACACACCGGCATTGGTTTTTTTTTTATCCTTTTTAAGGCTTGGGAACATCTCTCGTTGGCGTAGGCTTCACCCTAGGCGATGTTAATGCCTTAGGCACTGCTGTGGGAGCCTCCATACTCACGACCACAAGGGCAGCTCCCTCAAAGGCAACAACATCCCTAGTACTAGCAATCTCATCTGGTGCAGACATGAAGTTGCTAATGAGGTTCTGATCAAACTCGGGATACTAATCAGACATGAGGCTTGCAAGAAAATTCTCAGAGAGCTCATTCAACAAACAACACAACTCAGAAATTCTCAAAATCCAAAGTGTTTCTAACTGGATGACCAACTGTGATTTATAGGTAAATTCAAATTCAAATTCGACTGTTGCCCCCAAAATCCATCCATAAATTCGAGATTGGCGGCAGATTTCCAAAGATTTCACACTTGATTTCAGCCTTAAATGCCTTAAATTCCACTCCTGACACCTTTTAACCATCTTCTATCAGTCAAATCATGAATAGTGACGTAACATTCACTTTTTGCCTACATTGTGCGGTCTCCATCCCTATAGCGCAGCTCCCTTCGCATTTTTCCTGTTACTGTGACACCCTTTTGTTCCACACAGACCCCTCGTCGCGCAACCCTACAACCCGGGCAGTGTAGTTTATAGTCCAACGCCTCCTTGTAGCTGCCTGGAGCGCTAAGACTATGCTACCATCATATAGTCATCGGGTCGGATCCCCAATGTATGGCTTCAATTGGCTTCCATTTACCTTTCCCGAAAATGGATCTCCATTCAATTTCACAAGCTGAACTGCTCCACCATCAGTAATCTCCTTGATAACATACGGCCCCAGCCAATACATCTGAAATTTTCCTGGAAACTTATCAAACTTGTTGTCATATAGTAAACTAAATTGTTTACCTTGAAGGTGCGTAATTTGATGTGTCGATTGCGCCATGCCTTTTCACGCTCCTTCTGAACCTGTTGATGGAATCCAACCAAGAATATATCTTCCTTCAGCTTTGTCAACTGTGTAAGCCGCTCTTCTAAGGCTCTACAGTCTGCCATTCCTGTGAATGCCACTATGCATAGACTAGGCACAATATACTCCATAGGCATCACAGCCTCTACACCATAGACCAACCTAAACGGTGTCTAACCAGTAAGATTCTTACAAGTAGTTCTATAAGCCCATAACAAAGTCGGTACGCGCACATCCTAGTCACTCCTCTATGCATTGCAAACCTTTGTCAACGCGTTCTCCAATATCTTATTAAATGCTTCAACTGTCCCATTGGCCTGAGGATGATATGGTGTACTCTTCTGATGATAAACTTGGAACTCCTTTGTTAGCGCACTGATCGTTTCATTAAGGAAGTGCGTACCACGATCACTCATCAAAATATTCAGGAAACTGAACCTGGTCAACACATATTCAAATAGGAACTTCGTTGTTGTTGCCCCTGTACAGTCCTTCACAGGTTGTGCCTCCACCCATCTGGTCAAATACTCAGTCGCGGTGATGATATACCGCGCACCCGTCTTCTTTCCTAGAGGTTGAATTGGTCCTACAAAATCAATTGCCCACTTTTCAAATGGCTACAATGATACTCGCAAATTCAAAGGTAGCTCATCCCTCCGCGATGGTCTACCAATTATCTGACATGCATCGCACGCCCTACAATATGCTTTGGAGTTCTTATGCAATGTTGGCCACCACAACCCAGTGCACAAAATATTCTGTGTTGTTGCTTTTCCAGCATAATGGCCTCCTGTATCTCCTCCATAAGCTTCAGCTAGGATACTGCTTCATTTAAATCGAGCACATAGTGTCGTAGTATCTCGTCTGATCCCATTTCATACAAGTGACCTACAATAACAGAAAAAATTGTCGCGCGCACCACCAATTCCTTCTTCTGTTGACTAGTGTATCCTTATTAAGCCATTCCCGTAGTCAGGAAGTGGATAATATCTACAAAATGATTGTTTACTACGTGCACCACAAAGAACTGCGCATCAGGTAACCCCTCTTCTAAATTAGTAGGTTCCTCTCCTGTTTCAATGCTCGACAAATGATCTGGTCCTATATTCAATCTCCCTGGCTTCACAATTAGTTTGAAATCGTACTCTTGAAACAGCAACAGACATCTACATATTTCCCCCCCAACACAGGCTTGTTGACCAGGTACTTTAATGCATAATGGTTTGTATACATCTTAAAGTGTCTGCCTAGCAAGTAATGCTTGAACTTCTGGAGTGCGTACACCATAGCCAACCCTTCACGCTCCATCGTCAAATAGTTATTTTCGTCCTTCGACATCTTCTTGCTTGCAAAAGCTATCGGATGATCCAATTCTCCTTCATCGGTCTGTGTCAGTAATACTCCTAGCACAATACATGACGCATCCACATGCACATGAGATTTCTTCTTCCAATCCGGGAAGACTAGCATCAGCGTGGTGACCATTTTTTCTTTCAATACATCCAGCCTTCGCTGACATTCTTCACTCCAATAGAATGTAGCATCCTTCTTCAATAGCTTTTCCATCAGCGCGGTAATCTAGGCATAGCTCTTGATGAACTTTCGATAGTATCTAGTATGACCCAATGTTGCGCAGCTGTTTAACACTCCTTGGTGCCTCCAAATTGATTATAGCCACGATCTTAGCTGGGTCCACCATTAATCCTATCCTGCACACTACATGACCCAACAAGATTCTGAAATGGATGCAAAATAGACACTTCTTCAATTTTAGCACGATCTGATATCTCCAGCACGTATCCAGCATCAAGCACAAACTAGCTACATGGTACTTTACCATCCCAAACACTATCCAATCGTCAAAGTATACCTCCAAAAACTTGTGAATGAACTCTCTGAACATCACAATGACTACACGTGAAAATATTTTCGGCGCATTCTTAGGTCCAAAAGGAATTACCGTATAATGAAAGCATCCCCACTCAGTCACGAAGGTAGTCTTACTCTTGCCTTCTAGTGCGATCTTTAACTGATGGTATCTAGAGAACCCATCAGTGAATGAATAGGCCTCCTGCCCGCCAACATTATCCAGCACTTCATCTGTGAATGGAGTTGGGAAAGGATCATGAATGCAAGCATCGTTTAGCTTCCTGAGATCTACGCAAATCCTTATCTCATCCTTCTTATTCTTTTCCTGAACTACCATAGGACTTACCCAATCGGACTCCTCCACTGGTTCAATAATAGCCGCTACCAACATTTTTTCCAACTCCAAGCAGACCTTTTCCTTGTATTTAGGATTAAGGCGATATGGTCTTTTCTAAACAGGCTTTGTGTCTGGTTTCAACGTTTATTTCATTACTCATAAATTTCCTATTATCCCCTTCAAGTCTGAAAACTTTGTAGGGAACAAATCCTGGTATTCGCAAAGTAAATAAGCAACCTCATCAACCATAGCATCATCCCAGTAGTCCCCTATCTTCGTAAACTTCGGCTCAACCTCTGTGCCAATGTTCACTTGTCTAGTTTTCAGCAGTGTGGTGATATCTATATTCTCTATCTGCGACCCCTCAACTTCGCGATGACCTTCTACCTATGGGATATTAATGTTCCTCGGATCCTCCTCTTCTTCTTCAGCGGTCATATTGTAGCACTCCAACGCATGGCGTAGCTCGGTGGTCTAATCTGGTTGAATCAAATCCAACGGATCTTGTCGTATTATGAAGATCAACGCTTTGACCTCCTGCAACGCTTCATCGATGCACTCGAATCCATCCTCAAAGTTGAATGTCATCAAAAATCCCTGTCTCAAAATATCCCATTCGTCTATGCCATGGTGGAGCTCTGTTTCCAAGTACCAATTCATTAGTATTACGTCCAAAGTGTGATAGAACAAATGCACCCACTCCGGTCGCGGTTCTTCTCCATAAGCTTCAGTCCATTTTGCTAAGTGATCACGTGGATCACTCCTCCCACCATATTTATCTATCAATCGCACCTTTGGGCGACCAAACCACAACCTCATCATCCTTTTATATTCACACCATCCATCAAAATTGTCTCTATGTTGACCCCACCATCTTGCAGGCATAGTGTGCAGCGCCAAATCCAGTGCTTGGAAGCGATTCTTCTCAGGAACTTCCCTTTCAAATGCATCCAAAAATTTATCTACATCAGTTAGACCATCATAATAAGGAAAATTCCTTACCTCCGATGATACATAGTGCAGGGATTTAGTCATCATGTTACTGAAATTATTCTCACTATCAAAGTATGGATCACAGAAGTCTAAACTCTTTAATAATCTCTATCACTTCGAAATCACCCAATGTGCTCGTGCCTTCAATATCTACTATCACTCCCTATAATCTTCCCACGGGGATAATATTTTGTTGATTTTCCATCCTTAATTGAATTGGAGACCACTGTAATGCAAGTCTTCCCATTCTCTCCCATGTTTGTTTAGGTAGAACATTCGCATCTGACCCAAGATCCAAAATAACTTGGTCCATTTCACATTCGGCTGCGCGGTGAGCCTCATCTCACGCCCCATTCTTGCCTTATTCTTACCAATTTTCCTGACCACGCGCGGTCCCTCAAGAGTATTTTCTTTACCAACACATTTATTGATCAACCATTGCAATCCTTTCACAGCATAGCAGCTTCATACAGGTCTCCAAAAATGTAGTAAGCATGGATGGGTCCATTTCTTCAAACTGCTTATCATGACTTCCTGAGGTAGAAGCCTCAGCGAAGCTTTTCTTCCCTTCCATGGAGGTATCTTTCGCGCACTCTAAATCAAACCCCACTTCTTTTTCTGGATCCTTGCGGACCCATTCGCTTTCTTCAAGCTGCTTTCCCTTATCTTCAACAATCGTCATTCCACTATGCAGCACAATATTCACATTAGGATCCTCTTCGCGGGGTTCGGCCCTCATCATCTGTAGGTTCTGGGTATTCTGTTGAGGCTGCATCCCTTTTTCGCGCTTCTTAGCTATTAATACAGGGTAGTCTTCTATCGCATGGTCACATTAAGTACAGTATTAGCATGACAGACGCGTCGGGTTCGTACACTCTCGTGCGTAGCGTCCTGTCCCTGCACAATTGTAACAAATAACTTGCCCCTGACCTCTCACAGGTCCTCCTCCGCCTCGGCCTCATCCATGCCCCTAATATCCTCCTTGCGCTCCCCCAACACCTTGATCAGGAGGGCGAGTCTCTGTCTGCATCTGCTACGCAAGCGTTCTTTCCATCATCAGCTCATAGCTATGACAATTATGCTCTGTTGGAAATAATACTGAGAGGGGGGGGTGAATCAGTATTATCAAGCTAAATAATCCCTTTTTAAAATTCAAAGGATATACGCTACTTCAGTTAGTAAAACCCGTGTATATATGCAATTATGTAGAAGGAAACCCACGTATACTATGCAAACTTATGATTTACTTTATCTTTCAGATGTTGATTATTAATCTGTGTATCTGAGTGAAATAGACAGTAACCAGACTAGTAAAACAGAACAGAAGACAGTCACACACAAGAACACAAGATATAAGGTGGAAACCCAATGTGGGTGAAAACCACCTGCTACAATTCGTCTCTATCTCTTTAATTAGAAACTTCCTTTTACAATGTACTGGTGCAGTCCTTTACCAGTACGCAGGCTACAACCTGCAGAGAGCTACAACCCTCTCTCGTTTTCCAGCTTCTCTTGGAAGGGAGCTACAACCCCCTTAGCTCTTGTACTAGCCAAGATACTAGTACGTAGGTGCTAGCCTACTGAAGGCTACAACCTTCTCTTTCTTCCAGGGACCACGTTTCATAAATTTTCAGACTGGATCCATGAACATCAATCAATCATCAAGTATATATGCATCAAACAATCTCCTTTTCCCCAATTAGCACTAAATCAAGTAAACACTTCTATGACAACTGTACCCAGAACACAGTAACAGTAACCACACACCAAATTCTGAACCCAGAATACTGCAGCAATAAACAGAGGCAGCTAGATCATAATTTAAAAGATATATGCTACTTCAACAACCTGAAACCTGCGTGCATACGCTCTTGTGTTTGGACCAACCTGCGTATACGCCGTTTTCATTCACTAAACCAGCGTGTATACGCTCTTTCACTTTACTGAACCTGCGTACAGATCTATAAAGAATAATTCATTCTTTCAAATATTCAAACACTAATTAATCCATATTGTCAGATTTATAGATCAAGCAGACGCCTCATATAATATATCAAAATCATACAAAGATACTATTATTCAAGCTTAAAGATTATGACCCATCAATAGAACTTATCCTTCTTTATGTGCTAAGTTTCCTCCTTCATTCAGATCTAGATCTGCACCATAACCCCAATCACAAATATTTCAGATCTAGCACTTATTTGATATTCAATTCATTCAGATTGATTGCCTTGCCAAATGATCTCCTTCCTCTTTTATAGCCTTAGGCCTTTCACAATACCACGGTCCAAAACCATAATAACACAATACCATGAACCCAATACTTGGGGTCAACACTTTTGGATGAAATACCACGAACCAAAACCATAGGATCAAAAACTGTCGGACTAATACCATGAGCCAGCCATGAAAGTGCTGAACTTTTCTCTTCATGAAAGGAACTTTTCTCTGCATGAAAGTGCATGAACTTTTCTCTATATGAAAGAAACTTTTCTCTGCATGAAAGTGCGTGAACTTTTCTCTACATGAAAGAAACTTTTCTCTGAATGAAAGTGCATGAACTTTTCTTTACATGAAAGAACCTTTTATCTTCATGAAAGTGCGTGAACTTTTCTCTACATGAAAGAAACTTTTATCTTCATGAAAGTGCGTGAACTTTTCTCTACATGAAAGAAACTTTTATCTTCATGAAAGTGCGTGAACTTTGCTGCACTATAATTTATCATCTGAGATGAGTGGGTTTCCATCAAGTACAACATATGTATCATAATGCCAACAATCTCCCCCTTTGGACTTGATGGCAACAACAACCAATCACTCTCCCCCTTTGTCATCAAGGGCAGAGGGAAAACCATGATAATCTCTTTATTAGATAAACTTTCCACTGCCCATACTCCCCCTGAGTACCTGCTGAAATCTCTGAATGAGCTCCCCCTTTGTATATGCCAAGGTGTACCACTCTGTCCATGCTTCCTCTGAGTACATGCTAAAGTCTCTGCTCTGCTGAAGTGTGTTGTTCATGCTCCCCCTGACTATAAGCAAGGTCTGCAAAAAGATGTTTTACAAGAAGAACGATGACTTATACATCATAAAATACCATCCTATCACCAAAAGACTCAATACATACATCCATCACCCAACCAAGTGGGGATCATCCACCCAACCAAGTGGGGATACATAAAAAATGTACATATGACAACCAAAAACATTACATCTTCATCCCAGGCATAGTGGGGAAACCAAGATAGGCTGTTACATGACCTTGACACGATAGAGACGACATATCTAGAGCAATAATTATGAAAGACACCAAAAACTGATAGCAGCAGCATCTGTTAATCACCATTCAGATCAGCAACCATGATTTCCTTCTATTCTTTCTCTGCATTTGTTCCACCTGAAACCAACAACAGCTGTGAACTAGAACCAAAAGCTTCTAA
This sequence comes from Pinus tabuliformis, assembly GCA_031772625.1. Taxonomy (NCBI): domain Eukaryota; kingdom Viridiplantae; phylum Streptophyta; class Pinopsida; order Pinales; family Pinaceae; genus Pinus; species Pinus tabuliformis. The sequence goes on along the minus strand of CM062811.1, from coordinate 1,023,127,036 downwards.
GATAATTCCAACAATGCATCATTAGAAGTTTATATGCTCCCCCTGAACCTGTGCCAGAAGGTCTCTGTCAGACCCAATTTAGATTATGTCCACCATAACCAGAGCCTATCCCTAATGATATCCATCAAGCGTCCATATACGCGACTATATATGCACAAACCTGCGTATGTACGTGGATCCTCTTCAGGAAATTCGCGTACACCCATTTTTCTCTGAAATAGACAAGATTTAACAGCAAGATGATGCATCAACTACCCCCAGCTTCTATCTGAGGTATTCAAATGTCTCCCTGGGCAGTGGTTTGGTGAGAATATCAGCGACTTGTTCCTTAGAAGGAACATACTCCAACTTGACCTTTTGTTCCAACACTTTTTCTCGGAGAAAGTGATACTTGATTGGTATGTGCTTGGTTTTTGAATGCATGACTGGGTTATTAGAAATGCTGATTGCACTTGTATTATCACATAAGGTGGGGATAGGTGGTGTACAAGTGATTTGAAAGTCCTGCAAGGTTTGCATCATCCAAAGAAGTTGAGTGCAACAAGATGCAGCAGCCACATATTCCGCTTCAGCTGTAGATAAAGCAATCGAACTCTGTTTCTTGCTGAACCAAGATACTAATCTGGAACCCATAAAGAATGCTCCACCACTTGTTCTCTTTCTATCATCCACGCTTCCAGCCAAATCTGCATCTGTATAAGCATGTAGAGTGAGATTTGTATCTCTAGGATGCCATAAGCCATAGTTTTGAGTTCCTTGAAGATACTTGAAAATTCTCTTTACTGCCTGAAGATGGGTTTCTTTAGGATTTGCCTAAAATCTTCCAACTATTCCCACTGCATGCATGATGTCTCGTCGAGTACCTGTCAAATAAAGAAGACTTCCAATCATGGATCTATAGGTTGGTTGATGCACTGCTGCAGATTCATCATTTGCACTGAGGCTGCATCCTGTAACCATATGGGTACACTGGTTTTGCATCTTCCATGCCATATTTCTTCAAGATCTGCTTGAGATACTTGGTTTGAGACAAAAAGATACCGCCTTCATTTTGTTGGATTTGCAATCCAAGAAAATATGTCAGTTCTCCAAGCAAGGACATTTCGAATTCTTCCTGCATTACCAAGGCAAAACTTTTACTCATAGCTTCTTCATTGTTGCCAAAGATAATATCATCTACATACACAACAAGTATTATCAATTTGTCATTTTCAATTTTTATATAAAGATTGCTATCTGCTGATCCTTTTGAAAAACCCTGTTGATGAAGATATTTGTCCAAACGGTAGTACCAAGCCCTTGGAGCCTGTTTAAGACCATAGAGAGCCTTTTTTATTCTGCATACAAGATTTGGATCATTCCCAAGGATGAAGCCATTTGGTTGCTCAATGTACACTTCTTCTTCTAAGTCTCCATTCAGAAAGGCTGATTTCACGTCCATTTGAAATACTTTGAACTTCTGAAAGCTTAAGAGAGCAAGGAACATTCGGATGGCCTCAAGTCTAGCAACGGGAGCAAAAGTTTCTTCAAAATCTATACCTTCTTGTTGAGCATACCCTTTACAAAAAAGTCTAGCCTTGTTTCTAATCACTTCCCCATTTTCATTCAACTTGTTTTTAAGGATCCATTTTGTCCCTATGACATTCTTATATTTTGGTCTAGGAACCAACTCCCAAGTGTTATTCTTTTCGATCTGCTCAAGTTCTTCATCCATTGCCTTGACCCAGCATTCATCTTTACATGCCTCTTTTACATTTTGAGGTTCAGTGGAGGAGAGCAATGCCAAATAGCTTGAGGCTTCTGTAATTGTTCTTCTTGTTTGTACACTTGCCTCTTTCTACCCCAAAATCTGAGATTCTGGATGATTCTTCTGAACGTACCTGGATGGAGTCTTCTCTTCTATCCTTATATGTTCCTCTGGTACCTCTTGAGGTTATTCTTCATCATCAATCTGATTTGGAGAGTAGTCTTCATCCTCTTCGATATTTTCATAATTTTCTGTATCCTTTTTCATCAACCACTACATCAGTGTTGTCAACGATTCTTCCAAGTCTTTTATTGTAACACGTATATGCTTTGCTGTGGGGAGAATAACCAAGGAGAATGCCTTCATCTGCTCTAGGTTCAATTTTGCCAAGCTGTTCATCATTATTCTTAATATAGCATTTGCTTCCAAAAATTTTGAAATTCTTTACCGAAGGAGTCTCACCATACCAGAGCTCATGAGGAGTTTGAGTGTTGTTCACTCGAACATTTTTTTTGTTGAGAATAACAACCACAGCAAATGCAGCTTCACCCCAGAAGGTTGCGGGAGTTCCAGACTCATCAAGCATAGCACGAGCCATTTGTTGGACCGTTCTGTTCATCCTTTCCACCACTCCATTTTGTTGAGGAGTCCTAGCTGTAGAGAATTCCCTTCTTATTCCATGTTCTTCACAGAAATCGAAAAATTAATTTGAGGTAAACTCCCCACCTCTGTTGGACCTGAGGCACTTAATTTTGTAATCTGATTCGTTTTCAGCCAAGGCTTTGAAGGATTTGAATTTTTCGAATGCTTCGTATTTGTGCTTCATAAGTCCTAACCAAACCATCCTGGAGAAGTCGTCAATGAATAATATAAAGTATTCTTCTCCTCGAGGTGACCTTGTCCTAAATGGACCACATACATCTGTATGGACTAGCTCAAGAGGCCTGCTAGCTGATCCTTCCTTCCCAAGGAAGTTAGTTCTGGTTTGCTTACCAAACTGAAATGATTTGCATATTGTGTTGTCTGGAATTTTGATATCTGGAAGACCATGAACTGCCTGGTATTTGTATGCTTTCCTTATTTGTGAAAAGCTTAGATGCCCCAACCTACGATGCCATAACCAGTGTTCATCATCCTTGCTCAAATAGCATTGTTGTTGTCCTTCTTCAAATATGTATAAATTATTTGGAGTTCTTCTACCTTTGATCACTGTTTTTCCTGTATCAAGATCACAAACACTACATCCATTTGATCGAAATATTACCTCGGTTCCTTGATCGTACATCTGACTGACACTCAGTAGATTATGCTTCAAGCCATCAACATACAAAACATTTCTAGCTTTGACCTTTTCTTTCAACTGAGCAGTGCCTCTTCCTTTTATGACTGCAGGGGTATCATTTCTAAAAGAAACTTTCTTTCCCTTTTCTAAAACACTATATGATTCAAGTTTTTCTTTATCACCTGTCATATGCTTCAAACATCCACTATCAATGTACCATAGATTTTCCTGTCCTTCTACATAAAAAGCTATCCCACATCTTTCTGGCTTTGGTTCCTTTATTCTCCATGTTCTGGTGCTTGAGACTTGTTCCTTTGTCTGCTGAAACCTGCTCTTGCATTCAGAATCTTCATGACTGAAGTTATTACAAATAGAGCATTCAATTTCATTTTCAAGGGTCGAAAAGTTGTTATAGGTCCTTTTCGTAATCCCAGTCATACTTCTTTGTTTTTGAGCTTCTCTAGTCATGATTGTCTTATAGGCAACACATTGAGTTGCTTTGTGACCAAAGTTATGGCAAGAGAAACATTGGCCATTGAAGAAACTTCTTCGATTATCAAATCTACCAGCCAAATGATTGTAGTTTCTATTGTCATCCATTCTTGAAGAAAATTGAGATGTTTTTACCTGTGGTTGGTTGTAGCTTTTGTTCACCCTTAAGATGGATTGCCCCTAGTTTACCTGGTAGTCTTTGTTTATTCTTGATGTAATTCGTCCCTGTTTTACCTGGTGATCTCCATTGGGCTTTTTCTCATTCCTCCTTGATGCATCAAGATAACTCTTTGAGGTGGATGCCTGAGATGCTTCTCCATTATACCCAAGACCTGTCTTGATTAGTGGAGAATGCTATACATTGATAATCTCATCCAGAGTTTCAGATCCTTTAACAAATTTAAGATTAAGAGCCTTTGTTTTCTCAATTTATTTTCTAAGGCCAACAATTTCACATTCTAACTTCTCAAGAAATTTTTCTTTTTCATCAAGTTGGAATTGCAAAGTATCAATGATCATATCTTTTTCTTCTAAACATGTTTTGAGTCTAGAAATCTCTTCATAAAAACCATATACATCTATAGCGTCCATGTAATCATCATCTTCAAAAGCCATTAAAAGTTTATAATCATCACCTCGTTCATCTTCATCACTATTTGATAGGCCATCACTGTCTTCATGAGTGTAGTAACTTTTCTTAGTTGCATTATGTTTCTTGTTCCATCTAACAGGTTCCTTCCCTTTGTCAATCTTATCCTTATGAGGACACGTGGCAGCATAATGACTGACTCTTCCACAAGCAAAGCATTTGAAAGGTAACTTACCTCGGAATCTTCCAGCACCCCGTTGAAGATTCTTGACAAAATTTGATTCTTCTTCTTCTTCTGACACGTGTCCTAACTCATAGTAGTCTCCTTTGCTTGAAGCCTTGAAAGCAGCTTCTCTCTCGTAGTTGCTCATGATGATGGATCTTCCTCCAAGCGATCAAGGTTCTTCAGAAGGACCTGCTCTGATACCAATTGTTGGAAATAATACTGAGAGGGGGGGAGGGTGAATCAGTATTATCAAGCCAAATATTCCCTTTTTAAAATTCAGAGGATATACGCTACTTTAGTTAGTAAAACCCGCGTATATACGCAACTATGTAGAAGGAAACCCGCGTATACTATGCAAACTTATGATTTAATTTATCTTTCAAATGTTGATTAATAATCTGTGTATCTGAGTGAAATAGACAGTAACTATACCAGTAAAATAGAACAAAAGACAATCACACACAAGAACACAAGATATAAGGTGGAAACCCAATGTGGGTGAAAACCACCTGCTACAATTCGTCTCTATCTCTTTAATTAGAAACTTCCTTTTACAATGTACTGGTGCAGTCCTTTACCAATACGCAGGCTACAACCTGCAGAGAGCTACAACCCTCTCTCGTTTTCCAGCTTCTCTTGGAAGGGAGCTACAACCCCCTTAGCTCTTGTACTAGCCAAGATACTAGTACGTAGGTGCTAGCCTACTGAAGGCTACAACCTTCTCTTTCTTCCAGGGACCACGTTTCATAAATTTTCAGACTGGATCCATGAACATCAATCAATCACCAAGTATATATGCATCAAACAATCTCCTTTTCCCCAATTAGCACTAAATCAAGTAAACACTTCTATGACAACTGTACCCAGAACACAATAACAGTAACCACACACCAAATTCTGAACCCAGAATACTGCAGCAATAAACAGAGGTAGCTAGATCATAATTTAAAGATATACGCTACTTCAAAAACCTGAAACCTGCGTGCATACGCTCCTATGTTTGGACCAACCTGCGTATACGCCGTTTTCATTCACTGAACCAACGTGTATACGCTCTTTCACTTTACTGAACCTGCGTACAGATCTATAAAGAATAATTCATTCTTTCAAATATTCAGACACTAATTAACCCATATTGTCAGATTTATAGATCAAGCAGACGCCTCATATAATATATCAAAATCATACAAAGATACTATTATTCAAGCTTAAAGATTATGACCCATCAATAGAACTTATCCTTCTTTATGTGCTAAGTTTTCTCTTTCATTCAGATCTAGATCTGCACCATAACCCCAATCAAAAATATTTCAGATCTAGCACTTATTAGATATTCAATTCATTCAGATTGATTGCCTTGCCAAATGATCTCCTTCCTCTTTTATAGCCTTAGGCCTTTCACAATACCACGGTCCAAAACCATAATAACACAATACCATGAAACCAATACTTGAGGTCAACACTTTTGGATGCAATACCACGGACCAAAACCATAGGATCAAAAACTGTCGGACTAATATGAGCCAGCCATAAAAGTGCGTGAACTTTTCTCTTCATGAAAGGAACTTTTCTCGGCATGAAAGTGCGTGAACTTTTCTCTATATGAAAGAAACTTTTCTCTGCATGAAAGTGCGTGAACTTTTCTCTACAAAGAAACTTTTCTCTGCATGAAAGTTCATGAACTTTTCTTTACATGAAAGAACCTTTTATCTTCATGAAAGTGCGTGAACTTTTCTCTACATGAAAGAAACTTTTATCTTCATGAAAGTGCATGAACTTTTCTCTACATGAAAGAAAATTTTATCTTCATGAAAGTGCGTGAACTTTGATGCAATATAATTTATCATCTGAGATGAGTGGGTTGCCATCAAGTACAACAGATGTATCATAATGCCAACATTCTCATCGTGACCCACTGATTTGGAGAAGTTGCAGAAGAGTTGTTGTGGTGTCTGTACAAATTTCTGCAGCAAATGACAATTATTTGTCACATGTTTTCTAGCTACCTGACATATAGCACACCACAGCGCAGGCCCCGTACTTGGCGCAGCTTGAGCTTTCGGTCTTAGAGGCATCGGCACTCCTCCTACAACATAATTCACGAAGATAGGGAAATGATATTTATCATGCCCCTGACTCTTACATTTCAGACACCAAACTTTTTCACGCACCTCTAGCTAAGCCACTCTATCCTTTTTCAAACTTTGGAACTCTATGCAAAGATTTTGCAACTCCACGTGAATCTGTTGAACTCCCAAAGAAGCATCTTGAATAAGTGTCTCATGCAATCTCATCACAATCTCCAGGGTTTCCGCCTGGGTCCTAATCTTTGTTGTGATAAAGAAACCCTTAAATGAGGCAAGAGGGCAGCCATGAACCATTCGCGATGCTGCCCATTCGTAAGATTCATGTTAGCTTTGCGGATCTTGCATTTCAGTCTCTGATCTAGCTCCCAGGGTGTCTCACTTGGTTTCATCATGATTTCCTTGAATCCAATGATTGATTACGCTTCAGACTTGGGTCTACTGAATTCCTTATTTAGCGCAGTCTGAATGTCTGCCAACGCAGTTGTTGGGTTATTGGTGTAGTACTTAATGTACCACGTTAGCGCGCGATCCTGTAAAGCAATAACCAACGTTTCTTTCTTCATCTGATCATCTGTAATGTTCTGGGTTGTCCATACGGCCTTCGCAATGAACCAAAACTGGTTTGGGTCCTCATTTTCCAAGCCCTTGAAAATAGGAAACGTCACTGCATTCGCCATACTGAATGGTGGCGAAGGTGGTGACGGTGTGGGCAACAATGTATGTTGTGGAGGTGAAGATGGAGGTGGCATGGGAGGATGGGGTATTCACAGGAACCCTTGCCTTACTAATTGGAGAGTGCTGTGTGGTGAAGCATGTGTTGCTCCTTTGTCGCCACTTAGAGGAGGCTCAATCAACAGGCTATATTCAAGACCTATTCTTCTTCTATCCTTGAATAAATTTCCACTTCGTGTAGCTCTAAACATCAAGGTAATTTCATAACCTGCTTTTCACACAAGAACATTTTAATCCAAGTATTCAAAGATCTCAAATACTTACCTCACGCTCCCTTGAAGAAGCGTTTCTCTACTTTATTGTAGCTGACCGAGGTATCGACCATGAAATCTGTCACAAATCCTCCGATGGCACGATCAACCCAGTGATCGACAGCACGCATGATCTTATCTTCAGAGGCTTCCAATCTCTGCACTATCTCTGTTGCCCACGCTATCGGACCATTAAGCCTCCACCTTCCTGGTCGTCTGCCAACATAGCGATCCACTCGTATAGCTCGACTAGGAAGGAACATGTGAGGACCATGCCCAGACCTTTTTTTTTTTTTTTTAACAGCAATGACAACCAGAAAAGAAACGCATTGAATTTAAAATTTATTTAGCACACACATTCCTACCACTCATTTCAGGAAACATACCATGACATTTTCATACCTTTAACTAAGATCAATAGTAATGAAATACATATGTATTGTTCACCAGAAAGCGAGACTCCGCTTGCTCTGCTGTTGTTGGTATACCCTTGTAGCTGGTCACCTCCGCGAGTGAATGATGACGCACTTGATCCAAATGCGAAGACTCACCGGTTAACCTCCCAGCCTACTCCTTGGGTACTCTTCTTCCCCGCGGACCCCCGAGCTGCAATGGGGTTGTACAATGGAGACAAGCACTAGCTAGTAGAGGAGAGCACACCTTGCCTCAAGAGTCCCCTCTCTAAATCCTCTACCTCACCAAACTCACTATAGCTTCGTAATCACTGCTCTCACAACATCTCATCCATCCAACAATAGGGTTCCCAAAAAGTCCCTTCTTCCATGGCTTGCCCCTTCTTTTATAGGAGTCCTCATAGGTGACACTTGTCATGTCATGCATAATTAATTATTTTTTTTATAATTCAATAGCTTGATTATTCACCCACCCATGTGTCATTCTCACATCAAGGGTCTCCCAAAATTATTTACTTAAATTTTTATTTAAAACTAATATTTTCCTCACCTCAACAAGATTCCTATTTCTTCTCCTAGTTGTCTCTTTATTCCCCCCTTTTATTCCTTAATTTGTGTTCATTACTTGAAGTCAATTAATGAGTCAAGATTTTATCCCCAATCTACTCCCTAATTTAACTCAGGTTATCTCCTAGATCGATATTTTTATGTTGGATGTTGACACATGGAGCTTCTCTACATTTCTCTAAATTTAATTTATTATTCTCATTTTAATTCACCTTCCCCTTTTCTTAATTAGGTTTAAATTAGTTTAGGATTAATCTTTATCCTTACCATTATGTTTGTCTTTCCCCTTTTTCCTAATTAAACCACATAATCTTCCTAGTATTTTCCAAAATGGGAAGGGTAGAGTTTTTAAGGTACCCTATTTTAATTCTTCCTATGATCCTCCTTATTCCAAGTTTTATTTTTGATTTAATTACATTGGTTTCTAATCATCATTTACCCTTGATGTAAATTTACCTAGTTTTCATTCCTTGCTTATATTTATTTATTATTATTTATTTTTAATGATTCCAAGGATGCCAAGTTTGGTTGTGCCCTTCAAGAACTTCCCTAGAAGTTCCAAGGGTGCCACACCTAATAGCTTATTTGTGATGTCAAGGGTGCCAGTTTGGTTGTGCCCTTCAATAGCTTCCCTAGAAGTTCCAAGGGTGCCACACCTAATAGTTTATTTGTGATGTCAAGGGGGCCAGTTTGGTTGTGCCCTTCAAGAACTTCCCTAGAAGTTCCAAGGGTGCCACACCTAATATTTTATTTGTGATGCCAAGGGTGCCAAGTTGGTCGTGCCCTTCAAGAAATTCCCCTGAAGTTCCAAGGGTGCCACACCACTTGCCCTTCAAGAATCCAGTGATTACGAGGGGAAAATATAGTGCAACGTCATAGACCACTATCATCTCTTATGTTGCCTGCTATAGTGAGACTAATGGTGTCGGGGATCAAGGAATCCGCCTTGATGCGCGCCCCCCGGTAAATTCCTCATGAGCGACCCAACTTTGGAACCTGCCCTCATGGCATCGTGATCTTCAAGGCGAAGGTGCTTCAACCCTTCCAGCCCAAGTCACGGCGGGAGTGCTAGTGGGTGAGATGAGGGACTCTGTTCCACCCCTCCCATGTAGTTCCATCCACTTGTACAACCCCATCACCCATATGTGAGTCATTCGGTCAAGCAACTAATCTGTGCCTGCAACCATTAATATATCATCAAAATATAGTTTAACATATATGGCAGATTCTAAGATCGACTTAGACTTTCAAAGATAAAATAATATGAATTTTCGTCAAACCAGGTGTCATCAAATTGTCATATGCGAGTGCCTCTGATGGTTCCCTGCCATACTCAATAATCATCAGTAACACGGTTTCTCAATGTTAGTCAATTATCATAATAGCATCATTAACAATTCCTGGTCATTCACATCATTGTCCATTGTAAGTCTGAACTAAAGGAAGTAGGTAACATAGGGGACACATCCCTCATGGATATCATCAATAATCATCAATGGAGACATACATATTCATTAAGCTATCAACATCGTAACATCGTATAAATATACCTATCCATTATCCTCATTATGCTTTTAGTAGAGCGCATACATATTCTTTACTACCCTCGTCATAATTTCAAATAGAGACCAACTTAACTATTTAATATTGCAATCATCAGAATACTGATAGATAAGATACATAACCATTCATGCTACCATAATATCAATGGAAAGCATTCATAACATCACAACCATGAATATCTCCATCGCTAATAATAGTGTTATGGGTCCAGATCCTCCACCTGAGGTCCTCCTAGAATAAAGTATCTAAGATATGTCATATTAGGGTCAGAAAACTAGAGTGGGCACTACATACACCCCCTCTTAACAATGGACTTCGTCCCGAAGTCCTTAGAACATAAAGGAAAAACGACGACACATATTCTAAGAATCCTTTCTGGAACTCTTGCTAACCTTCTGGTGGGCAGGTTAAAATTTTCCCAAGGTATCTATAACACGAATTCCGTTATAACTGAAGGACTATAACTGGGGAACATTGCAACCCACTTTTTGTATAAATGTACAAAACATACATTATAGATATTATTAAAATTAATAGTTAAAGGAAGCGTCATATATAAGCTTTTCCAACAAAATCATCATAATCAAATCACAACTAATTAAAGCAACAATTAATAACACCCACCTTCCTTCAATTTACAATTTTGACTAATTTAGGAGAAATCTCTCTAGTTTTATTCATTAAATCATGCAATTAAGATAGCAATAATTTTGTATTAACTCAAATTCATAGGGGATGCTTATGCCTTTTTCATAGGAGGAACTACCCACCTTAAGCTTGGACTTCAATATTTGTAATGGTCAATAATAATTGTGTTAATTATTGTTTGATATTTCACCTATGACATAATCCACCTTTGTTACCATGTTCTAAATCTTCAATTTTTGTTAGGAACTACAGTCAGTACGTTGAAAATAAACATATGCCACTGCTTGCTAGGGGGACCTAACAATGCCTACTACACCTTCTTAAAGACTTGATTTACCTTCATGATCCATGTTCTGAAAGTTCAATGATGTACAACTACCATTTCCACTTTAAAATAAATGCGTACCACTCCTTTCTAGTGGATACCTAATGGTACACACTATCTAGAGATAAAAAGATGTTAACTACATAGAACGTAATCATCACTTGAAATGAATGAGTAGTCCAAACCTTTATCCCTTCAAACCCAGCTACCCTACTTCCTTTCGCTAGGGTAAGCGAGTGAGGTTATCTGGGGCCTATCTTCATTTAATCCTACTGAACCTAATGATAAGGAGTGCAATATTGTTGCAATCTTTAAAGGTGTTGTGACTATTAAGGCTCTTAATTTCCTGGTGATGAGGAATGCATATTCTCGCAGTGGCCATCCAAGCTAATGGAAGACAAAGCATATAGCAAATTTCACTAGTGACCCAAGATGGCAAGCAGACATCATTTACCAATCTTTGCTTGATTCCAAGCAGAACTAAAAGCTATATGGATTGAAGCCAAAGATATGCACAGAATGTAAAACAATAAAGAGAAACCCATGTCTAAAATGATCATTGACTGTATCGAATGGCATTGGTAGAGTATGGTGCTCCAGATAACCATAAACCAATACTATAGCTCTATTTTTGCATTAAGAACTAGCAAAGAATCCAAAAAGTTATAAAGGCAAAGTTTTCTTGTTACATTACAAAACATTGAACAAAGAAGTCAATCAAATCAAACAAATAGAAGCTCAAACTCCTTGTGAGATTACAGGAAGAGAGCAGAGAAAGAACGACTAAGTTTGGCATCTAACATTCAAGGTGATGAAATTGAAAAGCTGCTGCCTATGGTGGACAATTTTGAAAGAGCCAAAACACAAATTAAGATATAAATCATAACTATTACAATGTATAATATTATCATGATTGTAATATGCTCCTATGTTGCTTCTTGTTGTTTTGGTCCATTTTCAATTGTTCTAATTGGAATTAGCCTCAGTTAATCCTTTACCATTGATAAACAATAAGACCTATTTAGATATTGCATGTACATAATCACTCTCTGCTGGATCATCCTTTCTTGTTGGATAAAATAAATCTTAAATAGGGCTGAACTCTTGGATTCAACTTCATCTACCAACAAGGGGTTTATTCCATTATAAATTTGATAAATTCTTTATAGAAGTTTCAAGAATAAATATAGTTCTATTACTACTATTATGATTTAAGTTTATATATTAGATTACCTTTTATTGTATCAATTTATAGGGAACCAAAATGAGCAAGCTAAACATCAAGAGAAAAATCACAATAAATCAAGAAAGTTGAATACTTAATAGAAACTAAACTAATTAGAATTACACTGTAAATTTTTATTGCAAATTTTATTTCAATTAAAAATAATACTTTCAATATATCTCACTTAAATTCTCCCTGGCAAAACAACCCGGAGCAATATAGCCATATGAGCCTGCAACAGCAGACATTGACTTCAATATATCTCACTTAAATTCTCCATGGCAAAAAAACCAGGAGCAATATAGCCATATGAGCCTGCAACAGCAGACATTGACTTTGAATACGGAATATCAATCAGCTTGGCCAGTCCAAAGTCTCCCACATGAGCTTCAAAATTATCATCGAGTAGAATATTATTGGACTTTATATCTCGATGAATAATACGTGGTTTGCAATCATGATGTAGATATGATAGCCCCTCTGCAGCTCCTATGGCAATTTTGTAGCGAATATCCCAATCTAATACAGATGTTTTTCCATGAAGCAGCTCGCCCAAGCTTCCTTTTGGCATATACTCATACAAAAGAAGATTCGATTCTCGGTGATAGCAGAAACCATACAGCTTCACGATATTGCGATGTCTGATTTTACCAAGAGTAGATATCTCAGCATTGAAGCCATTTTCTACATTGTTTCCTTCCCTTTGAGAAGCCAGCTTTTTGACAGCAATAAATTCTCCCGAGGGCATGATGGCTTTATAAACTGTTCCACATGCTCCTCTTCCAATCACAGCTGTCTCAGAGAAATTATCCGTGGCTTCTACTAGATCCTGGAAAGTGAAGCCCTCTTTTGGGAAAAAGTAAACATCTGACATAACAGATTGTTGATCTTCGGAAGGGACAAGCACACGTACTGACCGCCTTAGGAAAAATTTAATGGCCACCAAAATAATCAATGAAGACCCCCCTACCACTCCAGCAACTATGGCCACAATTTGCCCCGTTGGGGTTTTTGTCTCCCGCAAGGCAGGTGGAAGGGCCGATGGCCATACATTTAAGGGCTGGCATGCATCTGGCAATGGTCGTCCACAGAGCCCTTGATTTTCAATGAAACAACTAACAGGCATGTTGCGAAATATAGTTATATTAGGCAGAGGCCCAGTAAGGTTATTGTATGAAACATTGCACACGATCAAACTGTAAAGATTTCCAAATGAAGCAGGAAGTTGACCAACAAATTGATTGTTATTGAGATATATGGATTCTAACAAACTCAGGTTGCCCAGTTCATATGGTATTTCTCCTGAAAGCCTATTCAAACTCAGATTTAGAGCAATCTGCAAGCCTGTAAGATGACCAAGTTGTGGTGGGATAGGTCCTGAAAAGTTATTCCCACCCATTTGCAGTTCTGTCAAATGGGAAAACCCTCCAAGAATACCAGGTATCCGTCCTGACAGTTTGTTATCAGAAAGCTTCAGTAATTCCAAAGCAAGAAGATTGCCCATCTCTTTTGGGAGACTGCCACTAAAAGAATTTCTGCTCATGTCAAGTCGTTGAAGTCTTGTGCATTTGCCAAGCTGCGGAGGAATGCTTCCTGTAAGTTTATTTGATGAGATATTAAAAGTCACTAGTTGCGAAAGATTCCCAAGCTCGGGCGGGAGGTGACCCACCAAATAGTTATTGGAAAAGTGAAGCCTCTCCAGGCTTTTGCAGTTCCCTAGCCCTGGTGGAATTAATCCACTGAACTGGTTCTGATATAATTCAACAGCAGTCAAATTTACAAGTCGGCAAAGCTCTACGGGTAGGCTACCAGTCAGTTTGTTCTCTCCCAGACGCAGCTGCATTAGGGATTTGCAGGTCTTCACACCATAAGGAATATTCCCCACCAGCTGATTGGACCAAAGGTTTAACAGTTGCAATTTTCCAAGCTTGCAAACTTGACTTGGTATACTCCCACTGAGAAGATTTTCTGACAGATCAAGCACTGTTAGTCTACTGTAAATTCCGATCTCTGGAGGAATTATACCATTCAGGAAATTATCAAAAAGTTGTAGATGTTCCAAAGAAGTCAAATATTGGAATTCAGTTGGGATACTGCCATTAAGTTGATTGATAGATAGATCCAATCTCTCTAACTGTCTTAACTGCCCCAGTTCTCGAGGAATATTTCCCGTAAGTTTGTTCTGAAACAAATGAAGCAGCCGCAAACCTTTTATGCGACTAAGCTCTGAAGGAATGTTTCCTGTCAACATGTTTTCAGAGAGATCAACCTCAATTGCAGAAGCACAGTTTGCTAGCTGCCATGGGATTGTTCCATTCAAATTATTCCTATACAGATATAGTTTCTTTAGATTTTGCAAGTTTCCAAGCTCCACTGGAATCCTTCCAACCAAATTGGTTTCATACAAAGCAATCATCTCTAACTTGTTGCAATTTCCGAGCTCTTTAGGAATTGAACCCGAGAATCCGTTCACCCACAATATCAATGTCGTTAAGTTACGAAGCTTTCCTAACTCCTTCGGAATTTCACCTTGAAAATTATTGTGAGCCAATCCAAGAACCTGCAAGCTATCACACTCGCCCATTTCTGGGGGAATTGGACCTGACAGCATATTCTGCCCGGCTCGGAAGACTTTCAAGTTCTTGAGATTCTTAAACGATGTAGGCAATGAACCAGTAAGATTATTGGTATAGATAAGAAGCTCCACAAGAGATGAAAGGTTACCAAGCTCTTGTGGCAGATTTCCACCAATGTCATTCTCAAACAAATAAAGTTTTTTCAAGGACGATAACTTGCCTAACTGCAGAGGGATTTTACCTTGCAGCCTATTGGTACTCACATCAAGAATCTCCAGCTGCAAGCAGTCCCCAAACTCTGGCAGCATCTCACCCGACAGCTCGTTCTTTGAAACGTTAAAAACTCTCAGAGAAGTCAAATTTGCAATATTGGGGACAAGCTCCCTGTTAAATTCATACCACTGAGATTGAGGGACCGTACTCTAGGATTACCAGTACTGTTTATGCACTCTACACCCTCCCAATTACAGGGATTCTCATCGGTGGACACCCAACTTTTCAATTTACTAAAGTGATCAAGCTTTCTCTTAAACTCAAGCAGACATTGTCCTTCTTCATTAAGCCCATTAAGCTGAACCACCAAAAGGACAACCACAAGTGCTCTCAATGAAATACTCAGGGACATTTCAGGTTTCCTCATGTTGTTTGGCGTCTGCTTTTCTTGGCAATAGCCTCATTGTGTGTCAAAATGTTCAGGAAGAGTTAAGCATGTTGTCATAATGACCAGAATTTTGGAGAAGACCATGAAAACCCATATGAGTAATGAAAACAGCAACAGGTATCCAAAATGCCAAAAAATCACAAAGTAGTCAGAAACCCACTCTGGACCTCTGGGCTTTGTTATGCAGGGTCTGATTCAACAACTTAAATACAATCATAGAATTACAGTGCAAGTGGAAAAAACACAATGGAAAACCAGCAAAGTCAATCCTCTCCTCTAATGAAATTATCTCAGAAAATGATACTAATGTGAATGCCAATGCAATTGGCATCTTAGTCATTTCAGAAAGTAATTTATGGGATGAATACCTGATAGTGCACCTCTCAATATTCCAGCCTTAAATCATTGACCCTGCCTGTCACGCCCCTACACCTGTGGTGATCTTCCAACCGCTTGTAGCGAGGTGCGGCACCACCGAACACTTTCTTTTTAACAATACTAACGTTTATGGACTACGCCTACTCCAACATAAACATACTTAACTTGTGTTCTTATAACCGAATAAAGTATTATCCTTTATACTTTAACAAAGAACATTCTCAATCATTAATCATGTACAATAAACTGAGAACAATACACAAGTATAAAGGGAGGGGCAACTCCCGGTAAAGTCTGCCCAACAGTATATTATAACAGCTTCTTCAATTTTACAATACAAGTGTGCTTGACAAACTTCAAGCCAACACTTAGAATAATTTTACAACAGGCATAGAACAGCCTTTTAGAACATTTTATGCACCTTTGCATAAGAAGGAGTGCTCACCCGAGCCACTCGTCCTTCCCACCAAATCCTGCATAAAACCGCACACAACTCCCCACCTTCACACCTCAAACCGTACTTAAGTCAAAACTACACCTTAGAAGTACTACGCATGAGATATGCGTAGTCTTCTTTACCCTTATGTTTTTTTACCCCTTGTACGAATGAAGATGAGCGAAGATGCTTGATGATAAAATGAGCTCTCATGCTCATGTATATATACGCATACGTATGTGATGTTACATGCCATATTAACCCATGGCCAACCCCCATAATATTATGTCGTATGCTCCACATACTCCTTTTATATGTCGGCTCCATGTTTAATCCTTATAAACCTTCGCATATCCCTTTTACATGGCTCGATTATATTATATTTTATTGTTTATTATTCCACGTATGTAAACCTCCATATTACATAGTTTTAACATGTCGTATAAGTGAGGAATGACACTTAGTCATTTTTGCATGCTCCCTTTCGTCGCATTTTTATGTCGCAATTCCACCGCACACCGTCACACAATCGTCACTTGGTGCGCCCGCGTGCCCGCCCATGCCCGTGCACGATCGCCCACCCGGCGCCCGTCGCACCCGCAACCGGTGGTCCTTACATTCTCCTCCACCTGAAATCGTTGTCTTCCTCGACAACATACCATCCCGGTAGCCATCCACCAAGATCATCATCATCCACGATGTCAACCTTTCCACACAAGGCAAACATCCCTGCAACATACATAGAGACTCTTCTCCACTATGTCTCGGCTTAATGACCACTGCCACCAAGCTCATCATACCAAGGTATGTATCTCCATAATCCATGCTCGAGTGTATCACCAAAGCATCATCATCATCATTGTAACTCTATCACTCCAAAGTGCCTCATCGACCCTCCACATCAAGTCACTCTTCCAAGCCATGCCCATACATGTACTTTGAAAGTATGCATCCCATACTGCATCAAAGTCACCTGACCTCAGCTCCTCAATGCATCAGATCTTCTAAGTCCACCGTACATGAAGTCCCTAAAAGTCACAACAATCTCATGTCATCATGAGCTCCATAAGACATCCCCCAACCAACACCTCAGCAAGCATACAATATGCCTCAGCTCCCCATGTAGTAGGAATGCTCCATAGCTGTTCACAACTCCATCCAAGTAATCAACTCTCAATGTGATCCATTCAGGTCCATGAAGTCCTCTTCATCATCTGCAATGTGCCATCATCAAGTCTTCATTCTTATCAACTCTTGATGTGCCCCATTCAGGTCCATGAAGTCCTCTTCATCATCTGCAATGTGCCATCCTCAAGTTCCCATGTCACACTAGCAAGTCCTCCTACATAACATTCCTGCCCTAGCACCTTGTTTGGATGTCTCTTGACATCTTCCACAAGTGCTTCCACGCAATGTCCTTGCATAGGTCTCTACCATGCTTCATGTCTTCAAGTCTCCAACCTGATGTCCATGACTAAGCTGCCCATTTAGTCTGACCAAGTAGACACATCTCAACATCTGGCCATCTCATCCAAGTATTCAAACTTCGGTTTAGTGAATTCGGTCACCCAACCATCTCATCATCATGTCATGAGTCCCTTCATCATAGCTCCTCCACCAAAGTGTCCATCAAGACTTGCTCTTGGTCTCGGCCATGACAAGTCCACCCAAAACATAAGTGTGTGCCCTCCTCAACCTATCCATGAGTCATGCCGGGCACTTAGCCAATTCTCCATATGGCTAAAGCATGACTCAATCGTCCACAACGATCATCAAGTTTCATCCTTGTTCCGGGTCCTTGCACCTTTCATCACAAGGTCACAAGTAACCCCAACAAGTTCTTCAACAACTGACAATCCCTACTCTTCCATACAAGGTTCCATCATAGTCATCCATGGTAAGATGTCCTCTTGCCTTGGCAAACTGGTTTTTCCCTTCTCTGCACCTGGTCCATCTCCCAAATGCCCAAATGAAACACAAGTATCATCACTTACTTCATCCTCATGAGGCTCCTTCATGTGAGTGACCTCATCCATACATGTTGACAAACTGCACGATCCTGGTTCAACTTGATCAGCCTCAAGTTCATCCTCCATCGTAGTCAAGCCTGCAACATCTTCATCACAGAAGGGGACAACAATAGCCTTGTTGCCTTCCAAGAAATCCCATCCAAGTATCATATCGAAGTCATTCATCTCCATCACTATGAAGTCTAACTGACCTTCCCAATCTTTCATATGCACGGGTACATCGTGTACCAAACCTGCCACCTTAGCTCTAGAGTTCATTGTCTTGATCCCCATATTTGACGAGGAGATCATCAACCCAGCCTCTTCTGCTAACCATGTTGTCATAAAGTTATGTATAACACCTGTGTCTACCAAAGCTTGAATGGTGTTGCCATAAACCATCAAGTTTACGAAACCCAAACTGTTCTCCATAACCTTATCTGCACCTGCTTCACCTGTCACCAACTCCGACCGAGCTCTGATACCAATTGTCACGCCCCTACACCTGCGGTGATCTTCCAACCGCTTGTAGCAAGGTGCGGCACCACCGAACGCTTTCTTTTTAACAATACTAACGTTTATGGACTACGCCTACTCCAACATAAACATACTTAACTTGTGTTCTTATAACCGAATAAAGTATTATCCTTTATACTTTAACAAAGAACATTCTCAATCATTAATCATGTACAATAAACCGAGAAAAATACACAAGTATAAAGGGAGGGGCAACTCCCATAAAGTCTTCCCAACAGTATATCATAACAGCTTCTTCAATTTTACAATACAAGTGTGCTTGAAAAACTTCAAGCCAACACTTAGAATAATTTTACAATAGGCATAGAATAGCCTTTTAGAACATTTTATGCACCTTTGCATAAGAAGGAGTGCTCACCCGAGCCACTCGTCCTTCCCACCAAATCCTGCATAAAACCGCACACAACTCCCCACCTTCACACCTCAAACCGTACTTAAGTCAAAACTACACCTTAGAAGTACTACGCATGAGATATGCATAGTCTTCTTTACCCTTATGTTGTTTTACCCCTTGTACTAATGAAGATGAGCGAAGATGCTTGATGATAAAATGAGCTCTCATGCTCATGTATATATACGCATACGTATGTGATGTCACATGCCATATTAACCCATGGCCGACCCCCATAATATTATGTCGTATGCTCCACATACTCCTTTTATATGTCGGCTCCATGTTTAATCCTTATAAACCTTCGCATATCCCTTTTACATGGCTCGATTATATTATATTTTATTGTTTATTATTCCACGTATATAAACCTCCATATTACATAGTTTTAACATGTCGTATAAGTGAGGAATGACACTTAGTCATTTTCGCATGCTCCCTTTCGTCGCATTTTTATGTCGCAATTCCACCGCACACCGTCGCACAATCGTCACTTGGCGCGCCCGCCCGGCGCCCGTCGCACCCGCAACCGGAGGTCCTTACACTTCCCCTCTTACTCCTCGTTCATTTAATTTCAATTTCCAACTGCCACAGTTATGGGCACCACTCATCCAGTGTGGTAGATGAAGGAATCTTCCTATGCATTTGTGATCAACCACTAATGTTATCTGGGCAAGAAACCACCACTTTCGTGGAATGGAATGGATGAATAACTGTAACTCATAGACGAGCATCATTATTAATTCCAATATCCTAAGCCCTAAATCCAACACGTCGATATCCCAATCCTACCATGAACCCTGGCATGCCACCTTTAAGCATGGTGAGTCAAAACAGAAGTTTCCCTTGCAATTCAAGTGTTTCTGGACTCACTAGTGGTTCTAACAGCGGCTTGAATACCTCCCACACTCGATCTGAGGAATACCCAGAGTCAACAAACATTGCACCAGCTATGGATTCCACTATGTCAGCCAGAACTTTGGGGGGGCTTGAAATCTCCCCAACGGAAGGATTTGCATTCGTCTTCAATATCTTTCACAAAATCCTCGATGACCGGTTGCAAAGCCGGTGCATTGAGCAGGAGGTATTGATGAAATCCGTGCTTTACACACACTCGTGCAACGTAAGAGAACGTAAGAGAGTTTAAGTACCCTGATGCAGAAGAGGGTAAGCGCTGTAGAGATGCTTTGTTATGAGGTAACCCAAAACCAAATCCCCCACAAACTCTAGCTTCTCATAGGATTCAGTATTATTAATCGATGAATGTGTTGTCGCTTCTTTCAAGAGGCATTTGTTTCTGAATTCGTAGTTCAAAATGCCTTCTAATATAGACATGTCGTCTTCTTCTAATCTAGACGCGCGCGTCTTCAGTATCAATACCAAGAGACTGCAACGGCCGAACAACTTGATCCATGGAGATGGGATCCCCAGTCTCAAAACCCACAAGCAAGAACACATCCCCAGCCAGAATGTCGATTCACAGAATGCAGGAGATGCCAAGCAATAGCCGACGGGAAGATGAACAATTTCGTGAAAAATTAAAATTATCATTGACAAATTGGGTGATTTTTTTTTTTTTCGTGTATTACATCATTAGAAAAGTCATTGGCCTAAACTACTTTACTTAACAGAGTTAAACTGAATCACTGTCTATTTAGAGAATATAAATCGGATGACTGTTACAGTCAAATCTTGAACAACAGTATCGACAACTAATTGACCTAAAATCTTAAACTAAACTCTATATCGATATAAAGCTATCTAAAATCAAAAACAATTTAAGTGGAGTTTAGAATTACCAAGTGTAAGGACCAGATTCATGAAATTTAAACAGAGGTGTTTTAGATTTCCTCGGCGGATAGAATTTCAAAGGGAAAAACAGGGCAACAGCTAAAATTGACGAATTTGTGAGCAGAGATTATTTAAAATTCCCCGCCAGACGAAATTGCAAGGGATAAAAAAAGGAGGAGGTCGGAGTTCGTCACATTAGTTAAAGATTTTCATCATATTATTTAACAAAACTAGTCATACATGCATGGGCCCATAGGCCTCAAGGGTTCAACATGGCTCTGATACCAAGTGTGAGGACCATGCCCAGACCTTTTTTTTTTTTTAAACAACAATGAAAACCAGAAAAGAAACGCATTGAATTTAAAATTTATTTAGCACACATATTCCTACCACTCATTTCAAGAAACATACCATGACATTTTCATACCTTTAACTAAGATCAATAGTAATGAAATACATATGTACCGTTCACCAAAAAGCGAGACTCCGCTTGCTCTGTTGTTGCTGGTATACCCTTGTAGCTGGTCACCTCCGCGAGTGAATGATAACGCACTTGATCCGAATGCGAAGACTCACCGGTTAACCTCCCAGCCTACTCCTTGGGTACTCTTCTTCCCCGCGGACCCCCGAGCTGCAATGGGGTTGTACAATGGAGACAAGCACTAGCTAGTAGAGGAGAGCACACCTTGGCTCAAGAGTCCCCTCTCTAAATCCTCTACCTCACCAAACTCACTATAGCTTCGTAATCACTGCTCTCACAACATCTCATCCATCCAACAATAGGGTTCCCAAAAAGTCCCTTCTTCCATGGCTTGCCCCTTCTTTTATAGGAGTCCTCATAGGTGACACTTGTCATGTCATGCATAATTAATTATTATTTTTATAATTCAATAGCTTGATTATTCACCCACCCATGTGTCATTCTCACATCAAGGGTCTCCCAAAATTATTTACTTAAATTTTTATTTAAAACTAATATTTTCCTCACCTCAACAAGATTCCTATTTCTTCTCCTAGTTGTCTCTTTATTCCCCCCTTTTATTCCTTAATTTGTGTTCATTACTTGAAGTCAATTAATGAGTCAAGATTTTATCCCCAATCTACTCCCTAATTTAACTCAGGTTATCTCCTAGATCGATATTTTTATGTTGGATGTTGACACATGGAGCTTCTCTACATTTCTCTAAATTTAATTTATTATTCTCATTTTAATTCACCTTCCCCCTTTCTTAATTAGGTTTAAATTAGTTTAGGATTAATATTTATCCTTACCATTATGTTTGTCTTTCCCCTTTTTCCTAATTAAACCACATAATCTTCCTAGTATTTTCCAAAATGGGAAGGGTAGAGTTTTTAAGGTACTCTATTTTAATTCTTCCTATGATCCTCCTTATTCCAAGTTTTATTTTTGATTTAATTACATTGGATTCTAATCATCATTTACCCTTGATGTAAATTTACCTAGTTTTCATTCCTTGCTTATATTTATTTATTATTATTTATTTTTAATGATTCCAAGGATGCCAAGTTTGGTTGTGCCCTTCAAGAACTTCCCTAGAAGTTCCAAGGGTGCCACACCTAATAGCTTATTTGTGATGTCAAGGGTGCCAGTTTGGTTGTGCCCTTCAAGAGCTTCCCTAGAAGTTCCAAGGGTACCACACCTAATAGTTTATTTGTGATGTCAAGGGGGCCAGTTTGGTTGTGCCCTTCAAGAACTTCCCTAGAAGTTCCAAGGGTGCCACACCTAATATTTTATTTGTGATGCCAAGGGTGCCAAGTTGGTCGTGCCCTTCAAGAAATTCCCCTGAAGTTCCAAGGGTGCCACACCACTTGTCCTTCAAGCATCCAGTGATTACGAGGGGAAAATATAGTGCAACGTCATAGACCACTATCATCTCTTATGTTGCCTGCTATAGTGAGACTAATGGTGTCAGGGATCAAGGAATCCGCCTTGATGCGCGCCCCCCGGTAAAGTCCTCATGAGCGACCCAACTTTGGAACCTGCCCTCATGGCATCTGATCTTCAAGGCGAAGGTGCTTCAACCCTTCCAGCCCAAGTCACGGCAGGAGTGCTAGTGGGTGAGATCAGGGACTCTGTTCTACCCCTCCCATGTAGTTCCATCCACTTGTACAACCCCATCACCCATATGTGAGTCATTCGGTCAAGCAACTAATCTGTGCCTGCAACCATTAATATATCATCAGAATATAATTTAACATATATGGCAGATTCTAAGATCGACTTAGACTTTCAAAGATAAAATAATATGAATTTTCGTCAAACCAGGTGTCATCAACTCGTCATATGCGAGTGCCTCTAATGGTTCCCTGCCATACTCAATAATCATCAGTAACACGGTTTCTCAATGTTAGTCAATTATCATAATAGCATCATTAACAATTCCTGGTCATTCACATCATTGTCCATTGTAAGTCTGAACTAAAGGAAGTAGGTAACATAGGGGACACATCCCTCATGGCTATCATCAATAATCATCAATGGAGACATACATATTCATTAAGCTATCAACATCGTAACATCGTAGAAATATACCTATCCATTATCCTCATTATGCTTTTAGTAGAGCGCATACATATTCTTTACTACCCTCGTCATAATTTCAAATAGAGACCAACTTAACTATTTAATATTGCAATCATCAGAATATTGATAGATAAGATACATAACCATTCATGCTACCATAATATCAATGGAAAGCATTCATAACATCACAACCATGAATATCCCCATCGCTAATAATAGCGTTATGGGTCCAGATCCTCAACCTGAGGTCCTCCTAGAATAAAGTATCTAAGATATGTCATATTAGGGTCAGAAAACTAGAGTGGGCACTACAGAACAGAAGAAGATTTCATGTATCTCTATTTATAGATATTTTTCCAACCACTGTTCTTTCATCAATCACAGATTTCTATTTTCTTGCGCCGTGAATTCATGGATCTTTCTATCCAACCACTCCTCAATTTCTTTCTTTTTTGGATTCCAGTGATGCGACCTCACACATCTCTTTATGCAGATCTTGGTCCCGGCAATGGAACCATTTATTGGCTTAAGGGTTCCTGGCCTAGGTTTAGAGTTAAGTTTTCCAAACAAATCCCTACACTACTGGCCCTTTCAGAATCAACCCACGGAGCGCGGACTGAAGTCTCACCTGAAGCAGTATGGGGGGATGCTGGAGACAATTTTCTGCACCCAAAGATTAGTGTAATGTCATTTTATGCCCTAATTCTTCCTTCATGCAGATTGATAAGCCCTTTAGGGCTTATCGATATACTTCTCTTAATATTCCTCTAGACCTTCTCGGAGGTCGACAACTATCTTTCGTGGACCCTAAACAGGTAAATCAATCGCTTACGCGCCTCTATGATTACTCCTAATTATGTTATTACCCAGATCAGCGTAAGTGTTTGATATCCTTAACATGCAGCAATATATTCTTCGTGTAAACAGTTATTGTTACTTGTGTTCTTATAACAATGTAAAACATGCAGAATCGTGCATCAATATAGTATTAAATCATAATCCCATTATTCATCATAACGTATATGCATTCATTCATAATAGAATTAAATGGAAAAAACACAGATATTTCTGGAATAATCTCTTTATTGATACTTCAGTTCTTCTTACAGACTCAAGAATTCCCTGTGCACTCAGTTGTAGGGGTTCGTGCACTCAGCTGCGAACTCTACTCTAGGCCTCTGCACACACTGCAGAGCCTCTCTTCTACTCTAAGGCTCTTTGCTCTTTCCTCTAATGACCCATTACATTTTTCTTCATCAATATCATGAAATTCACTACCTTGGACTCTCTAAGAGTCTCCTTTTTATACAATCCCATGGTCCGCAAACCATGGGTAGATCTACTAAAGCCAACACAACTTACATAAAGTAAGGGAAAAACCCTTTATGACACTTTACTATCTATGTGCTCCGCGGCCACAACTTGTAGAGACTTTACACTTTACATAGAAAAACTTGGGCTTTTGCCCCAAAATTGACCCTAGGGGACCCTATCCCAACACTAGACTAAGCCCTAGTTGCAGTCTCTGGAAAGGGGATCATCTTATCTAGAGCAATATCATACATATGATTCTATTCTCCTCAGTTTTTTAATCATAAACACCATTTCTTAAAAACAAACTGAAGGCCATCATTGTACATATTGTACATATTAAGATAGTATAGGAAAGATCAACCTTAGGCTAGACTTAGGGTAAGGGCAAGTGGAGACCCATTAAACCAGTTAGGATTGCCACTTCAACGAAAAGGAATCTAGTTAGGACTTTGACCGGGAAATTCCTCCCTTATTGAACCAAGACATTTCCAAGCATCAACGGTACCTTAAGCATCTTGGAAAATTGCAAATTCATTGGTTGGGTGCTTTCTTTGTTGTGGAAATAAGAGAATTTAGAGTTTTTAAGCTCGTACAAATTGATGGAGTTATTTTGCTTAGTTGGGTGAATGGTGCAGCCCTGAAGCTCTAGTTTGGTCATTAATATCATTTGGTTTTTTTCTCTCTAAAAGGGGGCATCAATTAGATTTAAGATTAAGTAAGTCACATCATTTATTAAGTCAATTCTTGTGTTTTTCCTCAATTACAACCCACCGCAACCCATTTTTGTTGGGTAGGTATAAAGTGTCACTTATGTCCTTTGTACAATCATCAATGAGTGTATTTTCAGTAATTAAGTTAGTTTTTTTTCTCGTAATAATCATTTTCCAAAGATTCGATTATTATTTTAAGGCATTAAAGTATTTCTCGAAGATCTAATACCGTGGCATTTCCTTTTTAGGTCATTCACATCATGTCATGGGGATTTGTGTCTTGGATGTCATTAATATCCGGATCGAGCCCGATTTTGCTAAGTTGTCACATTTATTCCCCAACAATTGAGTCACTTTGTGTTATCTTATTTCTTTTTCTATATATGTTGTGTATCATAATCTTATTTCCTAATTGTATTTGTTTATCCTTTCAATATTTTCAACTTGGATTATGTATCTAGTCCCCTTGTGTCTCAAGTTTGTTATCATCCCCCTGCCCAAATTGTCTATAGTCATAATCTTTTGTTATGGGTCGTGTCACTAAGGCAATAGTCCTAAGTGATTTTCAAATGATCGCATTGTGCCCACAGAAGAAATCTTAGGTAAATATGAGAAATCTACCCTAATCGACAACGATTTGTCTAATTAATCCTTATTTCTAGCCTTTAGTTTTGAAATTTATATGTATTCCATTCTAGCTCCAAATAGTGATAATAGACTAAGGCTCAAGGTAGAGTTTCGTGGTTTACAGAGGTCCACCCTATTAAAATTATGTGATTTTTCCGTGCTTGGAACCACAAGTGAAGCCATGTGGTGTTCAAAATTCCTTATCATTAGATTGCATGGTTGTTTGTTGTGGCTCGACAAGGAATACCCCATACATGTGTATGACATTACTCAACTCACAGGATTATCCATATATGGTCCAGATGTTTCAACTGCATTCCAAAGTGTGTCGAAGTGGGGCAAGAAGAAAGGTGATGATAATCTATATGATAGGTATGGAACTTGCCGAAAGGGTCATGGATCTGTCTTCGAAGCCATCAATAATGGAATAATTAAGTTTTATATCATATCATCATTTGGAAACTCATGCGAAACTACACCAAGGGAGAATGTACATTGGATTTCATTTATGTCACAGAGGCTTATGAACGAGGTGAGCAGTTGAGTTGGCGTAGTTATCTTCTAAATGATTTCTTCGAGGCCTGCAAGGATGTATATAAGTGGCTAACATATTTCATTTATGGATACCTGGTCATTGTAGTCACAATGATGAAATGGTGTGCACCTAAAGGTCGGGATTTAGCTTAAGTGTCAGATGGTGAAGCCCTTGCTCTCTCCTATGTCCCATGATGGAATTAAATTGATGCTACTAATAGGGAATTCAATGGAAAGGCATTTGAAAGATGGCATACTAAAATGGTTGATGCTACTTAGACACTACTCAGAGTGCCTAGGTCAATCTTGGATAGGTATGAAATGAAAGTGTGTTTTTGTATCAATCGTGACCATACCTATGTTCGGCCTAAGGTTTTCAACATAGAGACATTCAAGATGAAGCTACTACCTTACTATATGTTAGAGGAAGCATTCTACCAAGAGGTATTTTCTTGGCTAGGAATCCAGTGCATGAAGAAAGACAATGAATTTTGTTATACTCTAAACACATTGCAGCCTCTAAGTTCAACCTTGATGATTTTTCATCTTCTCAAAAGTGTACATCTGATCCCACACAAGTTATTCGACCTATTATGAATAAGTTGCAAGAATGTGTGTCTTCTGTCCATAATACCATGTCAAAAGTTTCATCTCTGATAAGCTTTGATGTTTCCACTTCTCAGATACCCAATGTTGTTCCTTTTATTGGTAAGTCATTTAAACCTCCATCACTTCCATTTGTCTCTATGAGCCCTATTTTAGTTGCTCCCCTTACCACAACAGATATTGAACCCTCTACTTTTGATGTTTTTTCTTTCGCTCAACCCTATGTTGCTTCTAGGCTCCCTAAGTCAATCATTGATCCTTCCACTATTGTTGACCTTACTGATGATGTTCTTTGTGACCCTGACATAGTTACTAATATTGTTGAGGAACATATTCATTCCTCATCCACTCATTCTCCAACACATAGTCATTTTTCTACATCACATACTGCTTCATCATTTGCCACAATTTCAGATAATCCCTATAAACATTCTGACCATGATCAATCCATTGACGACATTGTTGACATGGAAGTCAAATCATACCCTAAGAATACAACACACATGGAGAAAAAAATGACTAAACCTGAGTTAAATACATAGGCTATCACTCTACCACCTGTACAATGTTTGTCTACATCACAGCAAGAACCTAGTACAGTTGCTCATGTGGAAAAAATTTCTTTGCTCAGTCAAAATCAAGATTAATGTCAAGAGGCACTGCAATTGTTTGCATAGTCACATGATATTGTGCCTCTCTTGCCTCACATGTTGTTGCTAAGATTCGAGGAGACATCCAACAGGAGCAGAGTTAAGTATTTGAGACCTTGCCACAAGGACAATTGGAGAATTTTGCCACAAGTGGCCAACCCTTACAAGCTCGGTTCCTTCTGATTGATAATTTTTCTACCATTGATCTTCAAATTGGTCATCCCAGTAGCTTTTCAAATTTATCTAGGCCTCATTGATTCAACTAGAAGATCATTCATTTTTTGCTAAATCAAAGTATAATGAGTTAGATAGCATGCATGAACAATAATAACAACAACTCATTAGTGTTTTGGAGTAAGACCAGTTGCAAGGAGAAAAGGAGTAGTTAACGCAACATATTGAAGAGATTAGTTCCAAAATACAGTCCATATGGACAATTATTGTTGATTTTGTACCCAATGCTCCCAAGGAGTTTTCAGCATGTTTTCCTACACAACGTATGGATTTCTTTGAATCTTCTTGTATAGAGCTAATGACTACAAATAGAGAACTACACAATACTCATTCAAATTTTAAACATTCTCTTCTAGATCCTACAATGCATTTCCAAAAACAAATTGATCAAATTATTGACTAAGCATCCACTTCTCACACCATGCTTCAGCAGTTGATAAGGAATTCCAAGGAAGTCTTCCACCAAGTTCAATACTAGTCAAGCTTGGTTGTTCGACACAACAAGTCACTCTACCCATTGTGGAAACAAATAAACATCTCATTGAGTAGGCTCTTACAAGGGATGACTTCACACAACGACAATAGTTTCTTGATTAGGCTGAAGATATTAAGAATAAAATACACGTGTTAGAAGAGGAGTCGCAGAAGTTCAAGGTTTTTGTTTGTGACCTTTAACTTCTTGCTAAACCCAAATTCATGCAACTTCACAAACTAAATCATGAAGTAGAAGCCCAATGGTAGACATTCTTTCTTACGGGCCTAAATAATTAACTATTAAGGCCACTACTCAATTCAATGAGTGAGTCATTACTTTACTTGCCACATGGAAGTATGTAATGGATAACTATCATACTTTTCAGAATGAAAATTTACAGGTGGTGCCAAAGTTGGGTACTTTGTTTGAACGAAAAGAAGGAGATCAAGAAATAACCACATCAACAATAGATGCATAACAACAACAACAATTAGTGCAGTCGAAGGATTGACTCGAGGGCGAGTAAATTAATTGTGGTCGAGGCTTATTGGGTCCTTCTTTTTTGGTAATTTTGATTAATTTTTACCAAAAAATGGTCACAATAATGATAAACATGAGCATAAAATCAAAATGGTCAAACAAGCTGGAAAGTGAGATCAAAAAGAAGGAAGCAATGATCAAAAGAAGTGGTTATCTTGGGACTTGCTAAAGTCGTGAAAGAAGGATATACACATTGGATTTGAAATCTTCAAGAAGATATGGACCAAAGCACCTGGATTCTATCAAAGGGATCAAAGTGGACCAGATCAAGAAAACGTGGATTGGAGTGGAGAAGGAAAATTATATAAGGATACAAGGAAAGAGATGAGGGAGAGAGATCAAATATATGTTGAAATGTTGTTGGAATGAAGATTTAAGCATTAAGCTTGTGATTGATTGCAATCTGGTTTTATTATGTTTCAGTCATATAATCTCCTAAAATATCTCGCATATGTTTGTGGATTTATGTTGTAATGGTCTCTTTCGATAACATAAAGAAGGTTTCATGGGGATTATTCTGATTCTGTGGAATGTTTATGGATTTATATCTCTCCCTTTAAAAATTTTATTTATATTGTTTACATTTTCTCTACTTATATCTAATGTGTGCATTTTGTTTGATCTTTTGCATATGTATAAGTGTCTAAATAACTAATGCATGTGATAATTAAACCCTTGACACCACTTCTCACTCCCCATCATCATTAATGTCTTGGTGTGACTTAGATGAGACATTTCTCCCTTACAGAGGAATGAAAGGGTTGGCGATGTGCTAAACTACAACATAGTCTTTTCTAAGATACTAGAAGTCAAACCCTGGGTCCGACTCAACAAAAACATTGCACCAACTCAAACCAAATATGTTAGGGAAATGTTGAAAAAATTTGGAATGAAAAATTGTGCACCAGTTAGCACTCCCATGGTTGCATGATGAAAATTAAGCAAAGATGATGAATCAACATATTCAAATCAAACTTTATATAGGTCAATGAATTGAAATTTATTCTATATGACACCATCAAGACCTGATATCATGCAAGAAATAAGTTTGGTTGCAAGGATTTAATCTACACCAAGAGACACATGTGAAAGAGATTTTTTAGATATTTGAAGATAATTATGGATTTTGGCTTATGGTACCCAAGAAGTAAATAATTCATCTTAACATCATATACAGATATATACTGGCCAAGAAGTGTTGATGATAAGAAAAGCATTGGTGGAGGAGCATTTTTTCTAGGAAATTGTCTATTATCATGGTTAAGTAAGAAAGAATCTATCGACATTTGAAGCCAAATACATTGTATAGCAACATGTTTTACTTGGGTTATCTAGATGAAGCAGACTCTAAAGGATATCAGGATAGACTATGATCAACCACTACCAGTTATTTGTGATAATACAGGTGCAATCAATATCTCAAAGAACCATGTTATGCATTCAAAGAAAAAACATATTCCTATCAAATACCACTTCCTAAGAGAGTAGGTAGTTGATAAAAATGTCAAGCTAGAATACATTCCTACTGAAGAAAAAATTATATTAAACCTGTTAGGTTCCTATACCAATAGGAGTCATAATTTTGAATGACTAAGGTTAAGCCTTGTAATATTGTACATACCTTTTCTTTCTGAAAATGTTTTCCATAATAAAAAATTAAAATATGTAAAGAGGGTATGTCCTAAAAGAAAAATCAAAGGAAAAAAAGGAGAAAAGGTCAAAAAAAAGAAAATACATGAACCCCCCAAAAAAAACAAAAGAGACCATGAATTGTGTAATTCAAAATGCCACTACTATTTACTTTATGCATGATAATGATTGCATGCAGCTTGTTACTCATGCCACAATCCATGATAGTCAAATTGTTTAAACATGGCTATTTCATGCTTTGAATTTTGTGTTTATCGCTAGAGAATAAAATCTGAGCAAACAGTTTGATCTTGGCAGATCATTAGATAGGTAGAGAAAATAAAATGAGCTCATCAGCTTAATCTGAGCCCTTGGATGATATAAGGTTAGAATTAGATAGTCTACTTTGTAAAATAAAAGGATTGATAAGGGTTTGCTAACCTAAAATGCACCCAAATAAAATGAAGAAAAAATAGTAGGGTAAGTAGAAGAAAGGCTGCAGAAATATCAAGTGATTACACAAAAGCACTTATGTCATGTTTAGATACATCTTTCAAATGTGCATAAGCAGTAAAAAAAGTAAGGACAATGGTTTACAACTTGGTTTATTTAACATCCCCTCGGTCATTTCACCCCTCTACTTACTAATTTCCCATAAATAAGTTCTAAGTTCTTAAATCCTTTAATTCAAAGAGGCTCAAATCATTTCTCTGAATTTTGGTGGGACCGAACTCTCGGCTTAATGAATTATGGACAAAAAGTGTTAGAATCCCCTTCATAAAATTCGTCTCCCTTCATTTCCCCTCATTAGCTTAACAAAACCCCTTTTTCTAAGGTAAAACTTCATTTGCCTAGGAAAAGTAAAAACCCCCATGTAAATTCTATTTCATCCCTAAACCCACAAAAAGTACTTTATCCTAAGTATCAAATGTATGAAATAAAATGGGCATATTTTACATTTATGCTTAAGGAATAGTTACTCCATTCATTTCATATTAATTTCTAATTTTATTATATAAATCCCCTATAATTATCTTTTTCCCGTATATTAATTAAACCCCTAAAATAAATATCCCAAACCTTAGTTTTAATAAAAACTATATAAATTACCCATATCCCGATACAACCTTACTTAATTTACCTAATCCCAGTAAACCTAAGTTAATCCCGTCATTAACCTCACCCGATTCCCTAATCCTGCGATTAAGCCCTGCCTGATCGCTTAACCCAGGATTAATTCCTAAATTAATCCCAAACCGCTGTGATTAAAACCCCTGCCCCCCCCCCAACTCCCGTTCATTTCCTCTGCGCATCTTCTCCGCCCGACTACCGTCAGATCACAAGCGCCCAAATCTAATGGACCACATCCATATCGGCCAATCCTGATAGCCGACTTTACCCACCTGATAAGGCGGTTTTCCCTGACCCCACAAATGCTACATGTCTCGCTCTAAAGTAGATCAGGTGACCCCTCCTAAAAACCGCCCATGCCACAAAAGCGGTGCAATGGCCCTCCAATACCGCCTCCCTGCTCAACCCACCAAACCACCTACTATTCATTCATAAAATTGCCGCCAAAAAATAACCGTTGCGCGATAAAAGGCCGAGAAGCCCCTTTCTCAGGTTAACCTATGCAAACCAAGGCAACACCTGCAAATTCTGATTTCACCATTTGAACCTCGAATTTGCTCCTGAAGCAACTGCAGAAATCCTAATTGACTTGTCAGTCCGTACCAGTTCCATTCGAACCTCTGCAGCCGCCGTGAACTCCAGATTTGCAGATAATTCACCCAATTCCAGGTATTTTACCAAGAATTACTACTCCCCATTCAAATTTGGAAACGTTCAGCCTGTCAAGTATTTTCATTAAGTAAAATTAATTGAAAAATACCTTAAATTTGAAAACCTGCGGCCAAACCCTCTAATAGTTTCCAATTTCCATTCAAAACCTTTGAATAAATCCCCATAGCCTAATTCAAATCCACAAGAACTCAATAATGGCCGCCCCTGTCACCATGAATTTCAGACTTGTTACAACTCCACATTTGGACCTGGACCACCTTCCCCTCGCTGACAAGGATTTCCAAATTAAAGATACAAGTGCATCAGAGCTCCTGCTCAAAATTCATTGCTTGAGCAAAGACATAAACCCAAACCATTCAGATGATATTGGCCTTTGGGAATCCAATTTACCCAAATATCAGTTCCCCCAAGTACATATCTTCCCAGAAATTGTCCATATGTGCCATGCATGCTATGTCCCTAGCCATAGAGCCATCATGTCTCATGACCAAAAGGTTTTGTTTACTATCACAACTGAATCCATCAATGAAATGTTACATTGCCAACCAAGACCAAACCTAACCCCGCTCTCAATTGGAGATCTGATAGACCAATACACCAAGTTAAGTCCATCAAGATTGGCCCAGTTGTTTCAAACCTTCATTGTAGAAGAAAAACATGTTCCTAAAGATCCCCCTCCATATATGTCAGCTATTTTCTCTACAAGGGGCAAGCATATTGTGACCATGATATCATGTATTTTGGGCTACACTACAAGTGAATACATTGATGAGCTTATACTTTCCTTCATGTCCATTTACACCCCAGGACAACCTCTTGCAACCATGTATGATTATGCCTAGTTCATAGCTGATAGAATGCATGAGCAGTTTACTAGAATGAGCAATGAGAGAGTATTCAAATACTCATCTATATTATACCACCTATTTTTTTATTATCAGTCAGACAGGTTTCCTTTCACTCTCCAGAAGCTTGATACCAGAGGCCAACCCATGTCTGTCATTTTTTGGACCCCATTGTTCCACAAATTTGAATCACCATACACCTATTCATATTTCATAGATTCTTTTGTTCATCTAGTCATGACTATGCTGACAGGAAATCCTCCACCTAGGATAAGTCCAGAGATAAAAAGAGTCCTCCAGCTATCCAAGCAAACCAAAGTGGGAGATTGGTACCTTTACCAAAACCACACAGAGATAAGGATCTATGGGTGCCAACTTGCACCATATAAACTACCCAAATACCTCCCCATGAGGTTATTTTCTTTGGAGTATTATAGGAAAATAATGAACTTAGATGAAGTCAATTTTGTTTCGGCCAAGAAGAAAACCCAGTTTAGAGTCAAAAATCAATTGGGCCCTTTCATCTATAATTCTAGAGAAGCAGGGGAGGAGGCAGATCTCATTTTGCAAGAAATGAAATTCCAAAAAAGTTTCATGTGGAGATATGACCCTCAGGGATTCATGACCAAAATTAGGCAAAAGGTCAAATTGGGGCCTTACACTCATCACCCCATACCTGAGATAGAATCATATGCCAATCAATATGAGTGGTCGGAGAACACTCTTATAGATAGAGATAGTGCAAAGGTAGACATTGAAAATAACTTGATTGATTTAGAGAGGCAACTTGATGAGAGATCATTTCTGCAGGTACCAAAACAGCAAGAGGGAACCATGAGCACCCCTCCAGTCATGTAGACTCCTCAGAATGAGGAGAAAAATCTGAAAATAAATAGAGAGGGAACTTCCACTTCAGGAATGGACACCTCTAATCTGCAGCAGGAAACAAGCCAAAGCAAGAGGCCAAGGCTCAATCCTGTCTCTGAACAGGAAGATACTGAAGGGTTAGCAAAAGTGACCAACACAAAGGGAGACAAAAGCAGGGCCACAACTCCATCTGGAGACATACAAGAGCCATCCACATCACAGACTCAGATGTTGGAAAGGCAACTGAGTGTGGAAGTCTCCTCCTTCACCAGGCCAGCTGATAAAGACATAAAGGACAGGTAAAAAGACATTAAAATGAGGAATGAGAAGCTCAAAGCTCAGACATATGCTCAATATCTAAAACTCACTCCCACAAATCAAACAAGGCTAATGTTAGCTTTTGACATCAAGGAGGGAAAGCTTCAAATGTCCTTTATCAAACCTATAGCACAACAACCCAAGACATCATCAGACTTCAAGAGGGTTGACTTTGAAGTATTGGCAAGGGATATTCATCCCATAGACCAAATAGAACTGCATAAACAGGCTGGAGAGATGATATACTCCACCCTTACAGGTAAAGCCATAGCTGCCCATCAGCTACAAAACTCATTGAATAATATCTCGGCATAGTTTCAGTTGGAGAAGGCCTCCTCACAGGCCAAGGATACCAGGATTAAGTCTTTGGAAGACTTAGTTATTGAGTTGGGACATGATCCCAAAGATATTAAAGCTACAGAGCAGCTCATAAAGAAGAAAAATGATGATATTGTTGCACTTAAGAAGCAATTAAAAATACCCCAGCTGCAACATCCTCAAACACTTGAAGTTTTGGAGACCTAGCACAAGCATGAGGAGTTGATGGACTTGGTCCTACAACTCAATGATCAACTAAGGGAGACAGAGAAAGAATTGGATAGCTTGATCCAATTAAAACAAACTGACATAGCCACAACTTCCACAAATGTCATCCCTACAGTATCTACAGTAGTCCCTTCCACACTAGCAGCTTCACTAACACCTATAGCTCCACCTGCCACAACATTTCTAGTCACAACAGAGTCTACAACAGTAGGTACATTAAGAGAAGAGGTAGACAAATTAATTAGAGCCATGAATGAAATGTTAATCCAGGCTACAGAAATGAACAAACTAAGAGAAAAGGTGGCAAGTTTAGAAACTGGCTACAAACTTGCCCAAATTATGCAAAAGCAAAAGGCACAAAAGGCCAATAGAATAAGTGAAAGATTCAAAGCTATGGAGAAAGACCTAACATTGGAGAAACCCCTTGGACAAGCCAAGGAACTGTTATGGGCCAATATCATTGACTCTGCCAATGATATTTGGCCATTTATTCAAGTTATTTTTGAGCAGACAAAATTGATAAAGATAGCTATAGAAGCTATCCAAAAAGTCAAGGAGGAATTGGGAGACATGCCTGAGGATGCCAATAGACTCATCCACTTCCTTAACAGCAAAAATAGGTATGAGCTTCGTGAGATGGATATAGAAGACAGAACTGAAACCATTTTGGAAATAAGGAAGGTCCTTTCCAAGAGAAACCTAATGCTAAACTTGGAGGAAAAGTGCCAGAACATGCAGGTAGCCATTGATAGATTCATGGCTAAGTTCCAAATTTTGAGGGAGAAAGGATTGCCCAATCCATTGGTCATTAATGAAAAACTTATGACACAACAGGACAATGATAAGAGACTCAGACAGTTGGCTAAAGAACAAGCTAGCACTTCAGCAATAAAAGCACTGCCAAAAAGAAAAGTTTTGTATAATACATTTGAGAACTTGTTTTTCCTTCAGCATGAGATAAAACACTTGTTTATCACTAGCACAATTTTGCCAAGTATACCGAGGCTGATGAGATATATAGGCGAATGAAGAATGTTAAGTTACCTAATGATGAATGGTGGGAAAAGATGATTGATTTACTGTAAGAAATTTACAGTAAAAAGGTTACTATACAGTAAAAGTAGAACAACTAGGTAAACATATGAAAACAGGTCAGCATGCCAAAGTGTGTCAGTGTCAAAGAGTATCAGGTGAAAGTTAAAAGTTAAAGAAGATTCCAGCGTAAAAGACCACAATAGCAATCCAACATAAAGGGCTTAAATCCAACCATAAAAGCCAGCAATACCACAATAAAAGGGTCAGCAGGAAACAATTCAATAACTATCTCTATCTTCTTGCAAAAAGATATTTTTATTTCCTAGATTAAAACTCAAGTTTGTTTTGAGATAGTTTGTAATAATTTATGTATAAATACTTCACAATTCAAAGTATGTAGTGTGGATTCTTAGACATTTATATAGACTTCTTGATCAAAAGACTGTAAAGCTATTGTATCACTAACTAGACCAACAAGTTGGATTGATGAATAAAGACAAGATATTTCACAGGATTCATGTGTAAAGTGAAGTGCAGAAAAGTATTTTCTCACGTTGTTGTTTTCTTTCTTAAAAGTTTTTCCACAATGTATATCTAAATCTGAATGTCATAGCTGGAGTATTATCTCAGAATGTGTTTAATTACACTCTATTTTAACTATTATGCATTTAAATTTTTTCTACTAATATCTATGTTAAGGAATTCTTAATTGCTCCTTAGTTTAGGTTGTCTCTTTATAATCTATAGCAAAGGATTCTTAATTGCCCTTTGTTTTCGATTACCCTCTGTTCCTCGTTTAAGTCCTGGTCTGAGAATTCTTGATTTCTCTCTCACCCTGATTCAAACCATTTCACACCACTAGCCCAAAGACCTATACTATACTCTGCTATATTTCCCTTTGAACATTCCCTTTAGTGAGTTAATTCCAGTTCTACTGCCCTTCTATTGACTCCATAGCCCAATGGTCTAAAGACATCATTCTATCCATCTGTTTTAAGGATTCCACCATCCAATCTTCAATACAAATAAAAAACCCCTTGAACATTCAGAACTAGCCTAAAATCCCAGCAAACAAAGCTAAATCACATAGAGAGAGCCCTCTCTGAGCCATAGGTTGGCTAGAGCCTATGCACAAAAGTTGGTTTGTGGTTACGGTCATTTTCTTTCTTCTAATAACTTCTAAAGAAAATTCTGAGTGATAACATTACCTTCATTGAAAACTTTCCCAGAGAGACATTTGAATATTTAAAATAGAAGTTGGGGGTGATATCTCTCTCATCTCATCAAAAAAAGGAAGCATAAAATTAGGGGGAGTAGTGTCTTTCTCTCATTTATGAAAGGGAGAGAATTGCAGATGAGGAGAAGCATCAGTTTAGTGGGAGTATCCCCTTTCCATTGTTATCAGATGGGGGGAAATTGTAGATAAATGAAGATTTGTAGACAAGGGTAGTTCCATAACACTTTTCCATATTTGTTTGATGGTTTCCATCAATAAAAATAGGGAATATTGTTGTGGCATTTTCATTGATATCAGAGTTAGGGGAAGACCATTAAGCCAAGGTCACAAGTTGGCCTAGAGAAATTGATGGGAGCATGTGTTAAGGAAGCCTAAGCAAATATTTGCACTAAAATGTGTATAAATAATGCGATTGGTGAAGTGCATTATGGAATGGTAGTGACAAGAAGCAATGTGATTTGAGGTGTGAAGAATAGATCAGTGCGAAGTAGTGAGGGGCGAGGAGAAAAGGTGAATGATTAGAAACATGATGATGATCTATGGTAGGGAGAATATCTATAGCACTAAAGGTGGTATGAGGCATGAAAAAAAAAAAAAAAAAAAAAACCTCAAATTTCCATTATAACATGAAAGACCTCACAAATTCAAAGATCTTGAGCCATGATTGTCAGTTAACAGGTAGAACCTTTGCCAATTTTTGACAGTCCATCTATCGGACCCCTGACATATCAAAACTTTTATAAGGTATGTTATGAAAATTTCTTCAATATTTCAATATCATATATCTCTTTATCATAGCCTCTAGTCACAAAGGTGCTAAGGTGTAGCACCTAAGGGATAAAGGCCCTTGGTATATCTCTATATCATTGTTTTGTTAAAAGGGATAGATTCTTGAATTTTACGATATTCTAGTTCATAAAAGCTCTTAGTCACATCCCTCAATGACGAAGGTGCTTAGGTGTAGCACATGAGAGCTAAATGCCCTCAACATATCAACATATCAGACTTTTATGTTAAAAAGTGCAGAATTTTGGTTTCATCACTATCCCAATACCCGGTAGATTATACCTAGTCATAGAGGATCTTGTTTGTAGCATCAAGGGCTTAAGCGCCATTGGCATATTGCCATATCATCAATTTTTTTTTTTTTTTTTTTTTTTTTTTTTTTTCTCGATAACACTGAGCTATTTATATTACAAAAAGTCAAAAATATTACAAAAATTACATCTGGGCCATAGCCCTGTACCTTCAGAGAAGATATCAGTCATTGCTACCTTGCATAGCCGAACGACACGTAACATACAGTAATTGACACGGTGGATTCATTACATGACACGGTGAGTATCCAAACTGACACGATGGATGCATTACTGGACAGAGAGAGCACAAATCGACACGCTGTGGATGGAAAACGACATGATGAACATGTTGAACGACGCGTGGGCTGAAACTATGGTGATATGGACCGAAATTACAGACATGAACTCCATAATCGATATACAAAATTATGAAAATGAAAAGGTCAGAGAAATTCATTCCTTGCTGCCCAGACTTGGCGACTGCTGAGTTAATCGTCATCCGTGGTGTGAGGTTCATCAGATGCTGGACCCTTGAGCTTTTCCGCCGCATCCTTACCCTGGCTCGAGCTCCCTTGAGCGGGTTCCTTACCCTGACGCGAGCTTCTCTGAACAGGTTCGCTGGGGCCTGCTTCATCCTTCTGAACCGGACGCGTGAAGTCTACAGTGGGAGTCTCCATGTCGACCCGCGGGACAGTCACCGTATCCAGACGCCCACGAGCACTGCTGCAATGCTCCACAGTAACCGACACTATCAGAGTGTTATTAGCAAAGGCACAGGGAATTCTATACCGAATGGCCGGATGTTCCGAGTGACCACACTCCGGATTGCCCCAATTGCCTCTGGCATTGCGGCCTGGAGGCCTGTATTGCTCAGAGGTAAATTCAACTGAGGACGATGGAGAAATCTCAGGCCTCTGAGAGGCAGAATGCCCTCTAGCCATTCCCCTGCGACTGCTCATCCTGAGCCTCTCCCTTGGCATTTGGCTGTAGCTTCCCTCACCTACAGTGCCTCCAGAAACCTTGTTCCAAGCAATAACCCACTCAAACGGCCTGGTATGCGGCAGAGAGGTCAAGGAGGCAACCTTAATAGCTTCCAAGCTCCTCGAATGTTGCAGCGCATTGAATGGCACCTGCAACCTCCTGTACATTCCCCCATCGTTCCTCTGCTCCGGACGAGACAACCTAACTACATTCCTCTCCTCGCAATGCATTGCGAAATAACTGATTGACTCGCCTTCCGGCGAATTTAAGGAGCCTGCTCCTTGGCTTGGCGTGGCGTGTCCGGGCTGACAGAGGCCCATGTGACAAGCCACATGCCTCTTTACTGCTCTAACACGCGGCATAGGCGGTGATGTCACCCGCATCCGGGACATATCATCAATTTGTTAAAAGCATAGAGTTCATCAATATTCTGATATAGTCAACTAATAGGAATTATTTCATCAACTGAAGTATGTCCACTAGGACAAAACCATATCAAGATTTTGTTGTACACGAAGAGTTTTCTGATACTCTTATACTCTGAGCTTATCAACTAACAAAAAAATCACCGACAATTGACAAAAAAAATTGTCATCATCTAGGCCCCATAAGTATTTGATTTGCATGTATTTTTAGTGTTAAGAAACTCAAGGTATTTTTTGACATTTTGATGCAAAAAGGAAATTTAGTGTTTGAAACCACTGACACCTCTAGTCACGACATTTGTCAAAGAAGTTAACAACAAGTGTAAGTCTATTGCTTAGTACAATTTCATATTGAGAAATTAAGAAGTATATAGTGCATCCAATCCTTGAGTATCCAATATCCCAGCGGTTTATCCTATTAATTGATAGAGGAGTTATAGACAAATAAAAAAAATGGTCTTGAGGATCTGTTATGGCCACAACAGTCCCCTTAATTTTCAAAAATTATGGGGCCTTCCATTTAACTTTGTTAATGTCATTTTTGTTTGTTTTCCTTTAGTCTAAGAGTTTTCAACTTGCTTCGATTTTCGTCGCTTATGGCTCCATTATGCTCGTCTTCCCTCTCACTTTCCAACGATAGAGATTTCACGCAAATTCATTTCATTGTTTAAAAGTTTCAATTTGTTGAAGTTGGTCATTTTTTTCACCACCTAGGCTTAAATCATATAAATATATATTTTACTTTTTATTTTGTAAGTTTTAGAAACTTATAAAATATGTAAATATTAATTATTCTAGTTAATTTAATTTATATAAATGTAATTTAATTTAATTAGTTTTATTTTATTGTAATTAATTATTGAAACCAAAACCACTGGATTCAAACACTTAACATATATATAAATTATATAATAATAAATTTTATTAATCTTATATCATAATAAATTATATTAGATCTTAGACTTTTGTGATCCATATTGTAAATAATAATGTCTTTCGGATTAATCACGTCATTAAGATTTGGTCGATGTTTCGAACCAACTAATGTGGTTCATCCTTAGGACCATATTGGGAATAATAATATCTTTCGGATTAATCACATCATGGTCGATATTTCAAACCAACTAATACGGTTTATCTTTCAACTAATATGGTTTATCTTCAAGACTAACCATATTAATTGGTTCCAAACATCGACCAAATCTTATATGATTAATTTGAAAAACATTATTATTCACAATAAATTATATGTTAATAAATTTTAATAATCTTATATAATTATTATTGTAACTATATTTACAATAGTATTATATTATAACATTAAAACACTTTACATTTATATATGTTATATATTACAAACCAACTAATACGGTTTATCTTTCAACTAATATGGTTTATCTTCAAGACTAACCATATTAATTGGTTCGAAACGTCGACCAAATAATTATTCATAATAAATAATATATTAATAAATTAGTAATCTTATATAATTATTATTGTAACTATATTTACAATAGTATTATATTATAACATTAAAACACTTTATATTTATATATGTTATATATTACAAAACAAACAAAAGTATAAATGTACCCCAAAAAAACACCCACGTATGTTATGTATATAATTGATACACTTTTTATCCTGCACTTTTATATAAAAACATACCATAAAACACTTTTTAAGCTAAAACTTTACATACTAAAAAACAAATAAAAAATGTAGTTAGGGCATTATATTTTGTCATGTCTTATCACAGGTCAAGGAATAAAAAACAAATTTAACATTTATGAAAACCAAGCAAAAGTTATAATCACCAAATAAGTTATATGCATGGTTTCTGCATGGCACGTTCCCAAATCAGTAAAGGCAGCGATGCATGTGAACGAGCTTGCAAAGGCGTGAGGAGAGGAAGGGTTGCCACCATTTTGTCATAGAATTATTATCGTAAGTCATTCACCTCATACATTGCAACAGAGTCCCTGGACTTAAGCGAGTCTTGGTGGGGCGATGGGAGTTCACTTCATACAACGGTGCACAGGTGAAAAAATGGAAAGAGAGAAGTTGGTTTTTTTCTCTTAGGCCAAAAGTTAGTGCCTTTGTAAACGGTTGGTTCGGTTTCTAATTTTTTTTTGGAGAAGGATGCAAACAAAATTCTGGAACTGCCATGGGGTAAGGGTTATGGCTTCTTAATTTTGTAGAAATGGAATATTGATTTTGATTCTGTTTTGGAACATCTAAAAAGAAAAAATTTCTGGGCAAAATTCCATGGCCTTATACTAGAACTCTGGTCAAAGAAGACTATCTCGATGATTGCAAGATTGGTAAAGTATATTATGTTGATGAGGGTTGTATCGGGTTTCTAGACAAAGGGCAGCCTAGTTCTTGGTGGAGGTAGATTTTTCAAATGGCCTTCCCCAGGCTATAGATATTTTATGAGGCACTTTTTCACTTAGGCAACAGATCAATTTATGGGGTATGGGGTATTCCTTTCGGGTGTATTGGGTGCAAAAATAATGGCCATCTAGTGGCCTCTTGTCCTCTTCGAAGGAAGGAAGGTAGTAATGTGTCAGACTGGCAGTCTACTAGAGACAATAGATTTCCTTGCAGACAGAGTAATCCGGTGGGGTTTCCTCAAGTTGCATCTCCCCACACATCACCCATCCAACCGACCCTGACCCCAAAGTCATCTCAGCAGAAAATTGGATGTTGGTTTCTACAGGGAAGGAACAAAATCAACTTCAAGAAGGGAAATCTCCTAAGCTACCGCCCCCCAACATGATTGGGCAGATAGGTCACTTGGGAAAGTATATCTACTTTCCCCAATTCGATTAAGGTCTGATCTCACAACAAATACATTTCCCCTCTCTATGGACGTTGATATGGAATGTATTGTTGGAGCCTCTTCAATGAGCCTAGAACCCCTATCAATTAAGAGGACATTTTTTCAGGACAAATGTAAAAAGAAACCACAAGCACAGGGGATCAAAAATCCTCCCAGTAGAAGGAAAAATGAGACTAAGTACAAAAAGGTCTCACTATGTGGAGATGTGGGGGTTGAATTGAATGATCATTTTTCAGAGACTTTGAAGGAGACTTTATATCCTCCCTTTGATCCAGGACCTAT
This sequence comes from Pinus tabuliformis, assembly GCA_031772625.1. Lineage (NCBI taxonomy): Eukaryota > Viridiplantae > Streptophyta > Pinopsida > Pinales > Pinaceae > Pinus > Pinus tabuliformis. The sequence goes on along the minus strand of CM062811.1, from coordinate 1,023,083,983 downwards.
CTTGGAGGGACACTCTATTGAAGGTAACAAAGATAGTCGGGACCTTAGAGCAGAGTTCCATGGTTCATCCTTTTTATGATGAAAATAATGTCCTTGAACATCAAGGGACTGGGATCTCCCCAGAATTCTAGATCCCTTCTTTGTTGTATACAGTTAAAGGCTCCATATCTTATCCTTCTGCAGGAGACTATGATTCCAAAGGACAGGACTTGTGAAATTTTGTTGAAAATGTGTCCTCAATGGATTTCTTGTGCCACTAACACTATGGGTAATTACGGAGGATTGGCAGGTTTTTGGAATCCAAAAAAATGCTCCTTCAAAGCATATAAATCAGAGGCAGGCATAATTTTAACTGGATATATTCTAGGGATGAGTCATAGGATCAGAATCCTTAACATATATGGACCCTACTCTAACAGGAAATCGTTATGGGAAAAAACCGACATAAGTGGCCTCCTAGACCTCGAACATTTGATTGTTGCCGGGGACCTGAACCTCATTATGGATGCCACAAGGTTGGATCCCCTTGCTAGGTACTTCAAGGAATTATTCAACCAAAAATTGCTTAAGGGCCAAAATGAAATTATAGCCTGTTCCAAATGGCTTATTCCAAAGGAGAGGACCAAAATGATTGATCGATTCTTAGTCCACTTGTCCTTGACCATGCAGACGGAAGATCTGGAAGCCTCGTCCTTCTACTTTGAAGTCTTTGATCACCGTGCTATTTCGATACAATGAAGGGGTGCTAAGAATCGAAATTCCCTACCTTTTAAATTTAATCATAAATGGATTGAAGAGCAATATTTTAAGGACTTAGTTTTTCAGTCCTGGAATCTTCCTACTAGTCCCGAATACAAATCGAAAATGGAGTCTTTTAGCTGTAAACTACAGAGACTTAAAGGTAAAGCTCGAGTCTGGATTAGAAATCGCAGGGAGGCCCATTCAAAGGAACTGTTGAAGATTGAGCAGGATCTGGCTTCTTTTATGGATCCAACAATTCCTGATTTCTTCTCTGACCATAAGAAAAAATCAGTTCTCGAGCCCGTGGAAAGGAAGAACAGGATCCTCAAATCCCAAGAGGACGAATGGCGCCTTAAGATCAAGGTCGACTGGATCAAAAGAGGGGACAAAAACACGAGATTTTTCCACAGAAAAACATCTAAACGTAAGGCTGCAAACACAATCTGGAAAATCAGGGATGTTGAAGGAAGAAATCTCTCCTCTCTTAAGGACATTCAACAAGAGGCTTATAACTACTTCAAACTACAATTCAAAGAACAGGAGGACCATATCCTAGAAAAATTCGAAATGGAAAACTTATATCCAAGATGTGTCAATGAGGAGGAAATCAAACTTATGGACTGCCCTGTTTCAGAAGAGGAGCTCATCCAAACGATGAAAGAAATAACCAAGGATCGTAGGTCGAGGCCTGATGGTTGGCCTATTGAATTATATATCTCTTTTTTTTGATATCATGGGGACTGAGCTACTGCAAGTGGTAGAAGATTCCCGTACTTTTGGATATATATCAGGTGCTATAAATGCTACCTTCCTTGCTATAAACGCTTCTTGTTTTTCAGACTTTAGACCTATTTTTCTATGCAACTCTGTATACAAATTGATTTTTAAAATTATAGCTAACCTAGTTAAAAAAATCCTTTCTCCGGAGAAATTTGGTTTTCTTCCTAACAGAAAAATTCAAGGCGTTGTTGCAATTGCCCAAGAGTGCATACACTCGATCAAATCAAGCAAGCATAAATCATGCCTCATTAAACTAGATCTTCTGCGGGCATATGATCGAATAGTTTGGGAATTCCTGCGACTGATTCTTCATAAAATCGATTTTCCCTTCCGACATGTGAGATGGATAATGGCATTTGTGACGTTGGCATAAATGGCAGTGTTAATCAATGGGTTCCCTACCAATTTCTTTAAAATAGACAGGGGTAATACACAGGGGTTTGAGACAAGGATGTGCTCTTTCCCAATTGCTCTTTATCTTGGTAATGGACTCGTTTTAGCAGAAGTGTAAGTGCAACTAAATTGAGGAGTAATATCTTTGAATGTAGGGCCTCTTCCACTATCTCAACTCACTTACCTTTTGTGGATTATGTCCCTGGTTTTGGAGCTGCTAAGATTTCTGAATGGGAAACTTTACATCAAATTTTAACTCAATTTAGAAGGGTGTTGGACTTGTTATTAATAAAGATAAGGCTGATCTTATCGTTGATGGGGAGGATGTAGTGGTCAGCCAACAAATTGCAACCCTATTCAGGATTAAAACTATCTCTCTATCCTCCGGTTTCAAATATTTGGTTTGTTTCCTCAAGCATGGAAACTATAGGATTTTGGACTGAGAGTGGCTAGTTATTAAAATCCAGAAGAAGTTGCCTCAATGGGATCATAGGTGGCTGACTCTTGGAGGAAGGGTGATCATGATAAAATCAGTCCTTCAAGGAATCTTTGTGTTCTAGATGCACCTTTTTCTTGTGCCTTCGACAATAATCAACAGAATTAATGATATTATTGCCAAGTTTTTGTGGTTTGGAATAGGAACTTCTAGAAAAACTCATATGGTCATGCAGGATTCAATCACTCACCCTCTAGATGCTGGTGGGTGGGGTATGAAGGATATGAAACGTTTCAATCTGGCTCTTCTCACTCGTAATATTTGGAGGGTTTTTAATGAGCAAGGTATTTGGAGTCAGATTATCCTCGATAAATACCTCATGCAACAAAGTTTGGAAGAATGGGTTTCTGCGGGAGCCTCATTCAAGCGGAGGAAATCATATATTTGGAGCATCTTAATGGCTACTAGAGCTTGGTTTTGTGGAAAGCTCAGGTGGCTTGTGGGTAACGATGACAAGATCCTTATTGGACTGGATGTTATTAAAGGCATGCTTAGTGATCATACTCTATCCCCAAAAATCATCCTTTCCCTTCACCATTTGGGTATCCGCCATATTGGTGATCCTAAGCATCGGTTCCCTAATCATCTTCCCTCTTTTTCTTGGCCTCATTCCTAGGATTTGGGTCTCAACATTGCTTTTGAAGTCGAATGGGAGTCATATAGGCTGAAACTCATCGAGGCAGGGATCGTGATGTTTGAGAGGTATGATTCTCTTACTTACAGTGGACGTGCCACTAGTGGCAATATTGTTGCTAGTGAAATTTATTCATACATCTATGGTTCCGCTTGTTCTCGGCCTAACGATGTGTGGATTGTGGCTATGTGGAGATGGGAAGCTCCCTTGAAGATCAAGTGTTTTTCTTGGTTGGCTCTTTTTAATTGCATTCTGACTTGGGATAATTTGATTAAAAGGGGCTATAATGGGTCAAGTCGATGCCAGTTTTGTCGCTCTTCTTTTGAGGATATCACACATCTGTTTCTGGGATGCCAACATGCCAAGTCTATTTGGGATCAAGTGACAGTTTTGCTGAAAATCAAGGTTGATAGGATTTGGTCTTCCATCTTGGATTGTCTAATGTACTGGGAATTGGAACAAAGGCCATTTTGTGCTCTGCCCTTATATGTTTTTTGGGGTATCTGGCGTTCCAGAAACGCCTCTATTTTTTAGAATGTTTTCTATGATTGCCAATCTACCAGCGTTAAAATTGTCGGCGAGTTCCTACAAATTGGTCTGTGGTTCCCCTCATCTCCACGATGCTCTATTCTATTAAGGGAGTCGGGCGATCATTTTCCTTTGGGCTTCTTCGATGGGGCCTCTGTTGATGGTTCATGTGGACATAGGGCTCTTATTCGTCTCTGCCCTAGTAGGGAATATCATTTCTTCTGGAATGGTGGCAAAGGAACTAACAGTTAGGTTGAGATAGTGGCGATGTGGGGAATTCTCCAAAATGTTGTGTGGCTTGCCATTGATATCTTTAGGGTCGCTAGAGACTCTAAGGTAGTCATAGATTGGCTGTAGGGGCAGAACTCCCTAGAGGGTCCTTCGCTTCACCATTGGATGGTCAACATTAAGGCTCTCTGTTCCTGCTTCTATGATATCTCCTTCATGCATGTGTACAAAGAGAAAAACTTGGTCGCTGACGTTCTATCTAAGCGAGGGATCACTCTGTCCTAGTTTTATGTTTTTGAGCTCTAGATTGATGTCATTGTACAGGAAGCTGACTCCTTTGGTTTTTAATCCTTTGTTTCATTTCTTTTGGGGATGTCTTTGTTTCTTAGTCCGAACTATCCTTTTTCTTCTCTGTCTTGGCCTCGTATGTTTTTTTTGGTGCTGCCAATGTTGGTTCTTAATGATCTCCTCTCTACTTCTTTGGTCTGGTGTTGGTTTGATCCAGTGATTTGGCTTCTTCTCTTTTTTTTTTCTTTTTTTTTCTGCGGTCTACAAAGCCAAATGTAATTTCTCATTTGATTAATGAAGAATGATTTATTTTTTTGTCTGGAAAAAAAAAAAACAAAAAACGAAAACAAAAAACAAAACAAAACCAAACAAAAAAACAAAACAAAAAGAGCAAAAAAACAAAAACAAAAACAAAAAACAAAAAACAAAACAAAACAAAGAATAAAAAGCAAAACAAAACAAAACAAAAAACAAAAGACAAAAAAAAAGCAAAAACAAAAAAAAGCAAAACAAAACAAAAAACAAAAAAAATATTCTATTAAAATCACATGCTATTGGGGCCAATAAACGACGGAAAGCCCAGTGAGTGAATGTAGGATCTAGTATTTTGAATGTTAACCAAATATGCTTTGTCCATTGTACATTATAGTGGGTTCATGTCCATGTTAATCACCGGATTTAACTCTATTTCATGAGGTTGAAGCCCTGGTTTATATTGGAATTGGTCTTGTTGACCTCTACTGGTCAACTACCCATGCAGTGCACCCCATTTTTCTTGACAGAAAAGAGCAGCACCTGATCAGCATGTCTGTGCCGTCCTGCCATCATCAGCAACTTGATCATTTTGATTGTAAACCCAGTCTGCATGTATGAATTGTAAATAATCTAAGCAGATCAGAGTCATGTATGTAAAATTGCCTAGGCGGACCTAACTTTCTATGATAATCTATGTCCCGGAAGGTTTTTTGTCTCACCGATCCATGGATCGGCAGAGTTTTCCTTCAAACCTGACCCCAAAGCCAGGATGCATTTTGTCATTAGAACTTTAGGAGAATCCTAGTGTGTTGATCTGCTAGATTATCGTTGTGTCGCAGAGCTGGGTGATTTGTGAGGGTCTGTATTAAAGGGGTTTTCCCCCTTAAGATGTAAATTTGTAAAAGTCATCATGAAATGTGTCTTGAGGGTCGAAAAATGTTTTGAAACCCCTCATGAGTCCTAAGTCCTAGGTCCTAGGTGATGTTTCCGAAGGCTTAGTTCAATGATCCATTTTAAAATGAATTAAAAAATTAAAAAATGAATAAAAATAATAAAATAATAAAATAATAAAAAATTTAAAAAAAATAATAATAAATTAAGTGAATAAATCGACGGATGAGATCAAGAGATGTCTTGATCCTCATCAACGGTCGAGATCATTTCTACGTGGATCACTCGAACTAGCCGTTGGGATCATTTCCTTTAAATAGGGTGCTAGGGGTCATTTCAGATCATTCGATCTGTGAGTCAAAGACTGAAGAAGCTCTCTTGTAAATTTGTTTCTGGTTAATAAAGAAGACTTTGGGGTCCATATCTTGCTGGTGTTACTCTCTTGAAATGCTGTGAGATTGTTTTAATTTTCTGCATATGTTATTTTCAGCTGTTAATAATAGCTTTTGTAGAGTATTGTGGGTACAGGTATCTTGCTCACTTGCTAGGGTTTGGGTGCTGTTAGGGTTTCTGAAGTAATGGCAGGTATCTCCATTACTTCTTGAGATCTAGCAGCATTCTTGCCCTCTTTACTGATGGTTGTTTCTGAGCTGTGCAGAAAAACCCTTGCTGAAGAAGATTTGGTGGGCGTTAGGGAAAGTTCTCGGCTGAACCAGCCAACTCCCACAAGCATTTTCTGTTGAGCCCAGTGGATTTGATCCTGGGTCTATCATTCGGTTTTATTTTTCTGATCTGCATGAGAAAATTTCTGAAGTTTTTTCACAGTGACAATCTGAAATTTCTTTTCTTTAAAATTTTCCGTGCTTATTGCTGAATCTGGCTGTTAAGGGGCCAAATCTGTAAATTAATTAGCTGATCTAGGGTTTTAATTTTTGCTTTATGCAGTTTTTTATTAGGGTTTAAGGTTTTTTTTTTTTTTTTGGTTTCATTTTAGCACATTCATCTTTTCGAAGTTTTTTTTTTAATCGTTGAATATCGTTTTGGTCATGTGATTTAGCTGATGATAAATGGTTGCTGTCCATGGTCCATGTTCCTATATCATTTAACAAGTAATCGTTTCTACATCAATCTCTTAAGGCACTGGTCTGCTCAATTAATCAAATCCATCGCGTCCTTTTTATAACGTATCTCGTGTCTCCCAACCAACTGGTCGACAGTTGGTCATCATCTCACAGGGACTACCCCCCTTAGCCGCGGGAGACAGGCTTAAACGAAGGGATCGGGGATCAGACTGACAGCCCCCGGTCTGAGCGTTGTCGTGTCAATCCGCGCGACAACAGGTCTTGACGAATTTCAAAATTTTAAATTATGAATAGTTAGGAATTCATAATTTATGAATATTTTTCATTTAATTGAGCTAAGAGGCTTATTCTACAGCCCAGTATGATGTGTAAGGGTGTTCGTCTGTCATCAAAGTTGAAATTTTGTTCTTGTCTGCCCAAATAAAAACAAAAATATAAATATAAATATAAATATAAAAATAAAATTAAAATAAAATAAAATTATACAAAACATTTAAATAATGTCAGCTCATAAGAAAATTTGCACATGAAGAAATTGAATCCCTCTCTGCTCATGTTAGATCCGTATTTAAGATGAATCTATGGTATTATATGATTCAACCGATACTATAGAAGGTATGTAAATGGTTTTTGAGTTTATTTAGTTTGCTCTGTCTTTAATTTATTAAAAAATAATTAATAAAAGCTAAGTGGCTTTATAATTTATTAAAAAAATATTTATCAAATATTGGTAGATCAAGGAAAACAATGGTGTGTTTGCACCACTAGTCTTCCTCTAAGATTTTAATTCATCAAGATATATTTGACATATGGTGAGATAACTGGTTACAATGATATAATTTCAGGTTTGGCCTTTTAAAATTTTTTGGTTTTGATTCCTATATGTTTTAAATCAAATTCATTTGATTATTTTTTTATACATTGTTGTTCTATTTTGTAGACTGGATGAGATAAACAAGGAAGGTAATGTTGTTGATTTCACCTCGTGATCTCCCAAGGTTTCCATAATAGGATGGTTCCCATAACAAAAGGAAAAGGGGAAGTTGTTCCAAGCGACATCATGCAATTGGATCGTCAATTGAGGTTCTTGATAATATTAGTCTAGGTGAGACATATCAATTGGCAATGGTTGTGTGAGCAAGTTCTTGATATTATTAGTCTAGGTGAGACATCTTGTGTGGCAATGGTTATGTGAGCAAGAATTTTGGTCGTCGAGATTCCGGGTTCAAATCTTCTTGGGATAAACAATATAAACATGACACCATTACCAAAATTGCAACCAACCACAATATAAACATGACACCATTACCATAATTGCAACCAACCACAATATAAACATGACACCATGACCATAATTGCCACCAACCTTAACCATTCGGTCACTGAGGTTCAGGGTTCAAATCTTCCTGACCATACATTATAGATGGATTACACTAGTTATGCTCGATATTTTGAAGTAAATGCCTGAAATGATTTACAAAATCTATGGAATTTGAGAGGGACGATCACCCAATGAGGAAAGGGTCATTTCTCACATCATAATGGAATCACGAACATCAACATTCCGAAGGTGTACTACTCGTATAATTGTGGGTAATATGTATCAATTATGAGTTTAGATCAAGAAATGAGATATCTCTGAAGCTAGATAAAACCAGATCATTGTATAGATTGCAAAAGAAACGTGTCACTAGATTATGGGAAATTTTCCAAACAAAACTGTGAAACTGGTACAAACAAAGTCTCAATTAAAATTGAACCATGAAATCCTATGAAAGCATGGACGACACGATTACAAAGAAAGAATTCATTAAAGGAGCAAGGTCATTGGTTAGATTTGCACTATAATAATATATACTTTTTTTTACTTATTTACTGAAATGAAATGATATTTTAGTGTCCACGAGACTAAAAATAGTTTATGAGACCATTAGTTCCACGAGACTAAAAATAGTTTATGAGACCATTAGTTCCCTGTTTTTCACTTTTTTGCAATTCATTCATTTTCCGATTCAAATTGATGATGAGCTAGCCCAACCTTCCAAAAATTCCCTCGCTAAAAATACAATTCCAAGAAACGGATGCTAACATGTTCTCATAACTTTCTTTGATGTCTTCGAATGCAACACATTCCAAAATGAAATTTTTTTCTGATTCCATAGCCCCAGACGTGCGAAATCTACACACCCGTTCTTCTCAAGATTCTTTAGGTCTTTTCCACCATCCTGTTTCACACCGAAGTTGATGTGATTTGGTCCTTAATTGAGCAATAAGAACCTTTTCCCTCCACGAAATTCTAGCTCCAATGAACTCTTTTTGTTGTAGATCACACGTAGGGTTGAATTCCTCAATGTAATATTTCTTCTTTCTACCCAACTCTTTTCCCCATACCTTTTTACGAAACTTCTCCATAACAAAATCCTTTAGCTCCTTGCTATTTGTGGGACAAGCATTGAGGTAGATATTCCATTTTTGCATCCATGTGTAGCTTTGTTTCATCCATGTTTTATTTCTTTCATTCATGCCTTCATTGAAGATAACATTAGGCCATCTACCTACTCTCATTTGCTCAATTCTTTTTAGATATCTTATGAGTTGCACCATAGCAATTGCTTCAATGGGAGTTGCTCTTGTTTCACTCAACATTATCTCATAAGGTACTGAACTTTTTATTTTGAACTTGCTCATGATCAAGCGTTTTTGGATTTTCTCAATTTGTTTCCATTTTGAGACGGGAGTGTTGCTGGCCCACAATTCACACCCATATAGCATCACTAGACAAACTAAGAGTCCAAAAAGAACTTTAATCGTTTTCCAATCCCATAACTCTGCCTCTCTACATATGTTTTGAAGAGAATATAATGCTTTCCACCCTCCTAAATTTCTCTTCTTTCTGCAGTCCTCCCAATTGAGTTTGTTGTTGAAATCAATCCCAAGGTACTTGTACTCATTTACTTCTTCAAGAATGTTGTCTTCAAAGAAGAAAGTATGTTGGCTCTGCTTCCTTTTATTAGAGAAAATAATTATTTTGGTCTTGCTAGTATTGACTTGCATCCCCACTGCTCTACAAAAATTCTCAAGGGCATATAAGTGCATTTTCAATCCATGGGCCGATTTAGAAATCAATACAATATCATCAGCATATAAAAGAAGCTTTATCACAAACTCCCCCAACTGAACACCATATCCACCTTGCAGATTTATCCACTCTTCTAATTTATCAATATATAGACCAAAAAGAGTAGGGGATAGAGGGAAACCTTGCTTGACTCCAATGTCACTTCTAAAGCTTTCTGAAATACCTGCTGAGGTTCTAATTTTGACTTTCACTTCTTCATAAAGTCTATGGACAATGACTCTATAATGCATAGAAATTTCAAGTTCTTCCATTCTATGCCACAACTTATCCCTAGGGACTGTGTCAAATGATTTTTTGAAGTCAACAAAGCAGCAAAATACTTCTTCTTTGTCCTCCCAAACCTTTCCAACAATGTGTCTCAACATGATACCATGATCCGCTATAGAATGTTTCGGCCTAAAACCTGCTTGTCCTCTTATCCTCTTTTCTTTTACATATGCCCACTTACTAATTATGTCTTCTACCATACTGCCGAAAAGCTTTGTAAACAAAGGATTGATCATAATTGTTCTATAGTTGGATGGATTATTAATGTCTCCACTTTTAAAAGGGGTATTGCTAGGCTAGTTGTCCAATCTCTTGGGAATCCTTTCTAAATGATGTTTTTGAATATTTCCATGATATGCGGTACAAGAGTGTTCATTCCCCATTTTAGATACTTTTCTTGAAGTTCATACAAGTCCTTTTCCTTTCTTGTTTTCACCTTCTTAATTCCATTCTCCACCTCCTGTAACGTGAAGAGCTTTGAATTTGTGTTGATCCTAGGGGGGCTCCGCCTCCGATTCTTTATCATAGAGTTCCCTCTAAAATACTTGCTGAGGTTCTAATTTTGACATTCACTTCTCATAAAGTCTATGCACAATGACTCTATAATGTACAGGAATTTCAAGTTCTTCCATTCTACGCCACAACTTATCCCTAGGGACTGTGCCAAATGATATTTTGAAGTCAACAAAGCAGTGAAATACTTCTTCTTTGTCCTCCCAAACCTTTCCAACAATGTGTCTCAACACGATACCATGATCCACTGTAGAATCTTTCAGCCTAAAACCCGCTTGTCCTCTTGCCCTCTTTTCTTTTACATCTGCCCACTTACTAATTATGTCTTCTACCATACTGCCGAAAAGCTTTGCAAACAAAGGATTGATCATAATTGTTCTATAGTTGGATGGATTATTAATGTCTCCACTTTTAAAAGGGGTATTGCTAGGCTAGTTGTTCAGTCTCTTGGGAATCCTTTCTAAATGATGTTGTTGAATATTTCCATGATGTGCGGTACAAGAGTGTTCATTCCCCATTTTAGATACTTTGCTTGAAGTCCAACCAAGTCCTTTTCCTTTCCTGTTTTCAACTTCTTAATTCCATTCTCCACCTCCTGTAACGTGAAGAGCTTTGAATTTGTGTTAATCCTAGGGGGCCTTTGCCTCCGATTCTTTCTCATAGAGTTCCCTTGTATATTCAAACCATTGATTGACTATAATATTATTTTCAATTTTCTTCTTCCTTGGTTGCAGTTCTTGCCAGAAAAGCTTTGGATTATTATTGCTTAAATATATTAACTCTTCTCTCCTTGTTTGCATGAACTCATATTTTTTCCTTTTTAGTATCTATTTATATAACTTTACATGCATCTTCTCATTTCCTGCCTTTTTCAAGGTTCTCCTTTCAATTTTGCATTCCTTATCAAACCAAGCATTTACAGGAAAACAATTTGACTCTGATTTCCTATTTTTTTCTCTTTTGCACTCAAGTGCACTTTGAATTATATTTGTTAACTCATGATTATTGAAGCTTTTGAAACCAGTTTTCTCCTTCTAAATTAATCTCTTTAACATTGTCTTGAAGATAGTACAATTTTCTTGTGTTAGAATAATTTTGCCCCTTGATAGTGATTGTCAAGAGCATTGGGTTTTCCTCCTATGTTGTCTTTCTTCTAACCATCATAACCTTATATAAATTGGGTTATGGTCTGATTTTAAGTCCCAAATATTGTCTTCAATATTAAATTTGTCTATATTTTCTATCAAGCTTTGTGAACACATCACATAGTCAATGACACTTGCCCCATTGTATGTGATGCAAGTGAAGTTCCCAGACCTTTTCCATCTATCTAGACCATTGCAAATAATTAAGTTGAAAGCCCCACATAGTGTCAACAACTCCTCTCCAAAATGATTGCTAACTTTGTCATCTTCTAAACACCTCACCCATTGGGGATTCTCCTCTTCAGTGAGCCAAATAGGATTGTTATCCTCTTTGCAACAAAGAATGCTAGATTGATTATTTTTTGTTCTAGCATTGAAATCTCCCACTAAAACAACTTCTCCCTGCTGAGAGTACATAGAAATATCTTGTTTTAAAGCTACATAGGGATCCTTGCTGTCAAGCCCCTTATTTTTGTTAGTTTTTTAGACTTGAGGGGGAAAATAGCATGCTGCAATTCTTATGTGATTCTCATTATCTGATATTTTCATCCATAAATATTGTTTATTTTCATCTTCTTTAATTAACTGAATGTGACGGCCTTCTTTTTCTTTCACTAAAACTAGTATTCCCCCATACCTTTTTCCATTTTCTGCTACCTTGTTCCAAACTACCAACTGCAAATAACCGTCAAACACAAGAGTTTTGCAACCATCATGCTCATATGTTTCTATGAGACAAATCATGTCTCTACCTTCCACAATAGGCCCTAACCCAGGTGTTAGAGTCGGTCTAGTAGCCCTCCACCAGCGATCAAAGCTCTTTGCATTTGCATAGGTAGGTGTCTCATCAGTGTCATTCTTTGCATTCCGTTAGGCATGCCATAACCCTGATGGAGGAGCTGGTGTCTTTGTCCCCCTCTTGGCATTGCTGGACCAGCTTGTTTCAGTCATTAAACTTTGTCAAGGTTACTTGTCTATTGTCTTGAGATCAAATTTTTAGGTCTAGGGTTTTGGTCAAGTTTGTTTTCAAGCTCATGTATCTGAAGGTCAATAAGTACCCAGCAAGCCAAAGGGATGATTTTTAAAGTGTTTTTTCAAAAGATTCTATCTTGTACAGTTAATTTTCACTTTGGATTTAAAAACCCTGTTTTTAAAGCCAAAGTCATTTCTCAAAATTTTTGTAAATTTTGTAAAAATTCAAAATGATTCAAAGGAAAGCATATAACCCTGGCTCCCTTGCCAAGATCCCTCAAAGCCTATCCCTGCAAAATTATCAAAGAAGAGCATCAAATCAGTCAATTTCAGGACAAAAGGAAACCAAAAAGTCAAGTTTATAAAGTGTCAAGGAAAAACATTATAAAGTGGGTTTGGGCATGAAATTAATTCAAATAAGGTTATAAAAGCCCCAATCTCCCTCCATCGAGCCTCATTGTGCATCTAAGTCATAGAGCAAGTGATTGCAAGAGAGATTGGGAGAAATTTGTGAGCTGGACAGGCGCGCGACCCATTAGAAGCGCGCGACCCGTTGGGTGAGGCACGTGACCCGTCAGCGCCCTCTTTGTAAAACCGCCTGCAAATTCACCAAGGAGCTACAAATCGCCAAACTTCGTAAGGTAGGCCCTCAATCTTAAACAATTCTTGCTTGCCATGGTTAAAGGAAATCATGATTGCATTCTCAAAGGCCTTCATTTGCAAATGAAAAGCTCCACTTTGCTTTGGTTTAAAGTTGTAAAAATGGCTAGGGTTTATATGTTGTTTTAAGGTATCCCCTTGTTATCATTTTCTCCCCATTTCCCATTTCTTATTCCTTGTCATTCCATGTAAATTTCCCTTCCAAATTTGTGAAAGAAACCTAAACTCTACCCCTTTTCCCTAAGAAATAAAAATCAAACCCTAACCCTACCTCTCATAATATCCATGTAAATAAATTTGTATAATGATGTATATGCAATGATTTTGAAATGATTTTCCCCTAAATCCCTGTTTCATTATTATTCCCAATTTCCCTTTAAAACATCCCTTCCCTAACATTTCCCTTGTGCTCCTTGTCCCCTTGAAACAACATTTTAATCAGCAGTTTATAAAGCAGAAACAACAGTACATTTCAGCCACTTTGCTCCTAAAACAATGTCAGAAACCGAAACCAGTTATGAGCAAAGTGATGACCATGCATCAGCTTCAGAGTTTGAGGAACAGAGGAGGCCTCACAAGGGTGGAAAGGGCGGTCATCATAGGAGAGAGGAGCCCACCTCTTTGACCAATTTGCAGGCTTGTCCGATGGCAGTATCATGTTTCCGTTATATGTCTTGTTATGAGTTTTGCGAGAGGATCTCTCGGATTCAGCATCACAGGGAGTTGGCTCGCGTGTTTGTTTTTCATTTGCATGATGGACATGTGAACCTTGCTGGGGTGGATTTTACATTGACACCCGAGATGATTGCTCAAGCCACAGGGATACCGAATGTCGGAGAGGTGTGGAACAAGCGCAGGCTGTTGGACAGTGTTCAGTTTGAGCCTTTCATTAGACCTACATTCATGAGACATTTGACGGGTGTATTTCCCTTCAGATTTTTGAGGAGTGAGTATGCTCCCATGATGAGGCTTATCATGCTCTTTTTCACCTGTGAGGGCAGATTTTCACAGATATATTCGTACCATATTTGCCTATTGATGCATTTCACACGGGTACGGATGATGAACATCCCTGTTTTCATGTGCCAGAACATTGAGAGGATGGTGCCCTTGATGCAGAGGAAGAGCCCAGCACAGCAGTATAGGAGCCTCTATCATTACGGTTTGATTCAGCTTGTGGTCAGACATCAGTTGGCTCAACATGGCATCACATGGGAGGAGTTCATCTCTCGTGAGTTCTTTACAGCACCACCACCACATCCGGAGATTGTTCATGAGGAGGGAGGACCATCACAGCAACATGATATCCCCGAGACTAGCCATGTCAGCTCTCCTCCGCTTGTCACTTATCAGAGAGGCCAAAGGGCCTTATTTGCAGCAGCTCGGCGAGTATTTTCTCCACACCAGGTGGAAGGGGTCTCGCCTTCTTCATCAGCTCAGCGAGTGTTATCTCCACATCAGGTGGAAGGGGCCTCGCTTTCTTCAGCATCAGCTTGGCCTGCACACCCGCAATTTATCTCTCAGATCATGGCATCATTGGGAATTAAAGTGTCGTTTTGAGGAGTTGTACACATTGCCTGTAAACTCAATTTCTACTTCGTGTGTATAAAACTACTATGCTGTAGAGGACCACAAGATATAATAAGTTGCAGTTGCAGTGTATAGTTAATGTATAAACCATTTTACTTATGTTGGGAGGGGAGATTTCTCCAAATATTTTGTGATAACATATATCAGATATCCACTTTGTGTGTATGGCATGAACTGCAGAAATTCTCATGCTAAAGTTGGAAATCATTAGAAGCTTCTGAAGACTATAAGCTTTTCTAATGTACCCAATTGCCTCATTTTAAGGAGTTATCTTCTTCTCCCCGAATGTCGACTGGATGCAAATCTTTGCATTTTAAAAAATGGGAACGTGCCTTCAGCAGAAACACGTGTCATGGCATTTTGAGGGAGAATAAAATTCAAAAGCCAAATTTAAATACAGATAATTATCCCAGCACAGAAATCGAATTAGTTAGTCTATTTTGGGTCTTCACACTGAATCGGTTAGGCAATCAAAGGCGATTATGCGGATGAATAGTGGCAATTATGAATGGCTGGATATGTATGCGCTGATCTTTAGGAACCGATGAGTGGCTTACTATTTTTCATAATGCCAGTTGAAACAGTGTCATCTTTTCCTGGATCGGTTTTCTTCTGAGTTGTTTTGTGGTATTAAAAAAATCATTTGTGAATGAGAGGGGAGAATTCTGAGTGCTGGTGGAGGAGAACAGAGAGTTCCATTGTTCAGCTGTTTGACAGAGATTTTAATAAAAAATGCAGCTCTGACCCCTGAGATTCCTGTGGTATGACAATTTAGCATAAGTTTTTCTTTTGTTTCATATGTAACCTGTTATGTTTCATTTCACTTCATGATCATTTCTAATTGAACAAATGAAGTGTTTAGGTAGAATTCATAATATTTTATGCTCTGCCTATAATTTGTTCATATTTAATGTTTTCTTCTGTTTGACAAGGATTCATCTTCTATGCCCTTGTCAGCTCCTCAGCAGTCTAGCCATCCCATTTAATCTCAATTTGATGTTAAATTTCTTGCCTACCTTGCCTCAAGGGATAATCTGTGTTCTTGATTACATTTCTCTGCTCAAGTTGTTACTTTGCCCATGCAGCCCAGAAAAACCCCGTCATTTTATTAAAAACCCCTTTTTATCAATTTACTAGCCTAAAATCAGTATTCCTTATTAGTCATCTCAGTCCCTTTGAAGACTTTTTTGCCGAGATAGACCCGGAGAGAGCCCTCTCCTGCCCCGTAGGGCTAGCTACGAGGCTAAGTGGTTTGATGTTACCTTGAGTTTCGCCTTCTTCAGCCTGAGGCAAATTCGAGCGCTAACACCAGGTCCCCTCCTCCAAGGGTAACCTATAAAATTCCAACAAACTAAACTTAGGTAGACCTGGGTAGGATTTGACTACTACAGAGTTTGGCACATACAACTCAAATTTGAGTCTTCACCGCTTTTTGTCCATGATGCTCTTCTTGTTTTCGTCCCTATTATTGAATTCTCTATTTTTTCTTTACTGCCAGCTTGCTGCCCTATTTTGCTCAGAGGCCCAAACACTTCAATAACGCCTTTACCATTGTACAACCATGCCCTTTTCCCTTCATTTCTTTTTGTTCTAATTTTCCCCACTTCATCCCTTCTCTCATCGTGTTGTTTTTTGGTTAAATCTTCATCGAGGAAGAAGTGTGAGCCTTTCAAGAATTTCTTTTTGCCCAAAAGCTGGTGTTTGTCTTGTATGCTTGCCATGGTGACTTTTATGGGTCAAGGCCTCTCTTCACATATCCTCCCAACTCTCCTTGCTTGGAAAATTTTCCCTTTCCAATGTAGTTTCTCTTTCAGAAATTCTCTTGTCAAATTGGGAGTACTTTCATTCTTCCCATAATCTCTTATTCCCTTGATAATAAAGTTTGTTTCCCTATCCTGTCTTTCTTTGTGTTCTATTTCATGTGCTCTACGAGCACTTGCATCTTCTTCTTCCTCTGTCCTTATGTAACCATTAGCGTCTTTAGCTCTAGCTTTGATTTATTTTGGACTATCTTTCCCAATGTTCCTTTTTTCCTTCTCTTTGGAAATGTTTGTTTGCTAAGATACTTGTGTATCTACCTTAGTTTATTTAGAAATTATCACATCCTAAGGTAGATACTTGTGTATCTACCTTAGTTTATTTAGAAATTATCACATCCTAAGGTAGATACTTGTGTATCTACCTTAGTTTATTTAGAAATTATCACATCCTTGTTTGTTGTTAGTAATTCTTTCATGCTTTGCCACGCTATCTTCATGCTTTGCCATTCTTGTTTTCCTATCTCTAGAGCCTCTTGTAACATTGTTACATATTCTTTTAAAATTCTATTACCTTCCATTAGACATCGGTTTGCAACTGTGATCTCTGAAATTTTGCGGTCCCTTTCCTATTCTTTGGCTTCCAAAATATCCAGCCTTGTCTTGGCCTTCATCAGTTCTTAGACATATAGATCTGATGACCAAGTAAGAGGTGTAGATGTGGAACTGTAAATGATTAATTATTCTTTATTTTTGTTTCTCTTATTTATTTTCTTTCTTTCGATCGGTTTTCTTCTCATTTTTTCCCATTTAAGGCGAGCAAGCCTACACCTTAAAATTCCCTCATATTGCTTTGCATTTACCCAAATCCACTTTCCTCTTTTGTCTGTGGAAGCAATTTTGACTTGATCGAAATTATTTGTTTCGATAAAATCTGAGATTTCCTTGTCATTTTTAACATTTTTACCATTTTTAGTATTGGCAACAGCGTCTTTCCCTTTCCCTTGTAGCAATTTTCCTGCAGCAACATCATAGGAATCCCTGCTCTTTACACCTTGGCTCTTCTGAGCGTTTTCCATGTTCTCGGAAGACACCGCCTCTCGGCAACTCTCAGTTACTCTCGGTTTTATATTGGTGAGGGAGCTAGAACCTAAAATAAGTTTTTAGTTTTAATTTTAATCATTCTAGTTTTAGTTTCATTTAAATTATTTTAGTTTGTAGTTTATATAGTTTAGTTTATTTAATTATTTTATTTTAATTTCGGTTTTAGCCTTAGCATAGGTTTAGTTAAGCTATTTTTATATTGTTTTAGTTTTTAATTTATTTAATTCTAGTATAATTATATTTTAGTTTGATTCTATTATTTGGATCTTTTTATTTTAATTTGATTATTTTATATTTAAACAAATCATATTTAATTTTAATTTTAGATTTAAATAAATTATATTTAATTTAAAAATAGTTGATTTATTTGGATTGTAGGTCAAATAGAGGATTTGAAGCCTAAGCTTAAGGATAAAGAAAGCAAATTGACAGAGCTATAAAAGAAGCATGAATATGCATTTGAAGGACGTTCTGGATCTAAAAACTATAGGGGGGAATTCTACAGAGAGAGAGATTGTCAATTACACTATTGTAAGAGAAGGATTTCTCTTGTGTAGAATAAGGAGAGTTCTAACTTTCTCAAAAGAGGAGGCTATGCACTTTTGTAAAACCAATTCTTAAAGAAAATTAAGATTTTTAAAAGACTTTGCAAAGACATTTTGGAGCTAAAAATAACGTTTGATTTTCATTTCACTATTGTATGAATTTACAGACTCGTTGTTATCTCATTTATGTTGATTCGATCTTGATTTGTTTATGTTCATGATTATTATATAAATGCTTGATATTGACACTATTGTTAATCTCATGTATTTTATGTTAAATTTGTTGGGTATGGAGCCCGATTATCTTTTTTATTCAAAGGTATCGTCGCATTTGACCCAAGTTCGTAATGGGGCGGAAATGCCGCCCGTTATTTGTGCTACAAGGGGGGTGACAACGATCTTTAGGAGCCCCCCTAATGGGGGATTGGAGGTAGCACCCCCAAAGATAAAAATAGACATAAAATTTCCTTGTAAAATGTCGTAATTTCATAGTCAATCTGGGTCATCCATTAGGTAGAAATATGATGGTAGAAGTTATGTTTAATTTAGGGTTTTTTGTCCTAGAAGGCAACCCCTCGCTATATATGAGGGAATTGTATTGCGGCTATGTAGATGTGTATTCTAAGCGAGAAAGAGAGATGAGATTGTGTGAGAGCGAAGAGGGAATTAAAACGGATCTGTTGTAGGTTGTATCTCTTCATTTTGTTGGATAATATAAAGGGAAGGACTGGTTGTTTCTCCATGGACGTAACCCAAATTGGGTGAACCATATATATCTATGTCTCTCTTGTTTTATGTGTTTTCTATGTTTATATTTCTACAATATTTTATGTGTTCCATTGCTCTGTATTATATAATTTTCTAACAACTGGTATCAGAGTCGAAGGTTTATTTGGATGATAAACTCGCAGGAGAGAAGGGTTCCTACTTCGAGTGGGAGAAATGGCAGAAGATGGTAGGTTTAGGGTCAAAAAATCTAATGGCCAAAACTACTATTTGTGGAAGATGTAGATGGAAGATTACTTGTATCAAAAAGATCTGTACCTACCATTGAGCAGAAAGACAAAGAAGCTGACGAGTATGACAGAAACAGAATGGGATATTCTTGACAGAAAGGCACTTGGAAGAATACTGTTGTGCCTAGCGGCGTCGGTAGCCTTTAATATTTCAAAGGAAACCACAACAGAGGATTTAATATCGACATTGGCCAAACTATATGAAAAACCCTTAGCCTCAAATAAAGTATTTCTTATGAATCGTTTATTTAATATGAAGATGTCAGAAGGTGGATTTTTTGCCGATCATTTAAATGAATTTAATACATTACCAGTCAGTTAAGTTCTGTAGGGGTAACTTTTGATGATGAAGTTAGGGCTTTGTTATTTCTATGCTCATTACCAGAAAGTTGGAATGGTTTAGTTATGGCCATTAGTAACTATGTCGCGGGATGTAGTACTTTAAAGTTTGATGATGTTGTCGGTGCAATCCTTAGCAAGGAAATGTGACGGAAAAGCTCCGGTGAGACATCAGGTAATTCTTTGACTACAGAGACTAGAGGAAGAAAAATGGAAAGAGGAAAGAGCCCAGGATATCGCAGTAAGTCAACGAAAGGCAGATCCAAGTCTATATCATGGATATTGTGTTGGAAATGCAGGAAGAAAGGACACATGAAGAAAGACTGCAAGTCTTAGAAGGGAAAAGAAGGAGACGTGCAACACAAAAACAATCATGAAGCGAATGTGATAGGTGATGTGTTGCAAGATGCTTTGATTCTTTCATTAGAAAATAATATTGATTCCTGGGTGGTAGACTCAGGGGCCTCATCCCATGCCACACCTGATAGGAAACATTTTCATCATTATGTTCAAGGAGATTTTGGACAGGTTCGATCGTGTGATAATAAACCCTGTAAAATCATTGGAATGGGTGAAGTTTTCATAAAACAGTAGAATGGAAATCGATGGTTGTTGAATGAGGTAAGGCATGTTCCAAATATGAAGAAAAATGTAATTTCAATAGGGCAATTGGCAGGTGAAGGTTGTGTAACTACTTTTATAGATAAAACCTAAAAGGTCACTAAAGGAGCCCTGGTAATAGCAGGAGAAAAGGTTGGTACATTGTATTTATGCAATGGTATTTCTAATTCTGTTAATTATTTAGCCTCTACAGGAGAAGATACGACATTATGCCATCATAGGCTCGGGCACATGAGTGAGAAGGGGATGTAGATTCTTCACTCAAGAAATTTGTTGCCAAGTTTGAAGCATGCTGATTTGGAATTTTGTGAGAATTGTGTTTATGGAAAACAGAAGAGAGTCAAATTCCTCAGATTTGGGAAAGAAAAGAAGAACGAAAAATTAGAACTTATGCATACAGATGTATAGGGACCTACTCAGGTATCATCTCTTGATGGCTCTTGTTATTATGTTACTTTTATTGATGATGCAACCATAAAAAATTGGATTTATTATATTTAGAATAAATCTAATGTATTTGATACTTTCAAGAAATGGAAAGATTTGGTTGAAAATGAGACAGGAAAAAGGTTGAAGTGTCTCAGATCAGACAATGGAGGTGAATATTGCAGCAAAATGTTTGATAGGTATTGTTCAGAGAATGGAATTCACAGAGAGAAGATAGTTTCAAGAACACCACAAGAAAATGGTGTGTCAAAAAGGATGACCAGGGCAATTATGGAGCGTGCAAGATGCATGAGATTGCATGCATGATTTCCTTTACAATTTTGGACAGATGTTGTAGATATTGTTTTTTATCTAATAAACAGAGGGCCTTCGAGTTCCTTGGATGGTGGTATTCCAGAGGAGGCATGGACAGGTAAAAAGGTAAACTACTCATTTTTAAAGACTTTTGGTTGTGAAGCATTTGTCCACATTAATAAAAAAAAATAGAACAAAGCTTGAGGCAAAATCAAAGAAATGTATCTTCATTGGATATGGTGTTAATGATTTTGGTTATCGCTTTTATGATTATGAAAAATACAAAATAATTAGGAGCAAAGATGTCATATTCAATGAAAAGGTTTTGGATAAGGATCAGATGCAGGAAAATAAATAGGAAAAAGAAAACAGAGAATACACAGTGCTTGATGAGATCACAGAAAAAGTGAAGGTGCCTGAAAATCATAATGATAAACAGTCATAACAAAAACATCAACAAGAACCTCAAACACCTGAAAGTGGTATTAGAAGATCTACCAGGATAAGTAGACCCCTTGAACGATACTCTCCTTCATTATATTATGTATTGTTGACTGAATCTGGTGAACCAGAATGTTATGAAGAAGTAGTGCAGGTAGAAACTAGGAAGAAGTGGGAGAAATCCATGAAAGAAGAGATGGACTCCTTAGTGCATAACCAGACTTGGGACTTAGTCAAGTTTCCTGTAGGTAAAACATCATTGCAGATTAAATGGGTTTACAGGTTGAAGGGAGAAGATGGAGGTATAAAAAGGTATAAAACTAGACTTGTGGTGAAGGGGTTTGCACATAAAAAGGTTATAGAATTTGATAAGATATTTTCTCCTGTTGTTAAAATGACTTCAATCAGAACTATTTCAAGTCTAGTAGCAGCTGATGATTTGCAACTTGAGCAATTAGATGTAAAGACATCCTTTCTCCATGGGGACTTGAAGGAATAAATATATATGCAACAGCCACAAGGATATGAGGTAAAAGGGAAGAAGAAACTAGTGTGTAGGTTGAAGAAGAGCTTGTATGGCTTAAAACATGTTCCAAGGAAGTGGTATCTAAAATTTGACAGGTTTATGTCTGAACAAGGTTATACTAGATGTCACTCTGATCATTATGTTTATCTCAAAAGGAAAAATGATGGAAGCTATATTATATTGTTATTGTATGTAGATGAAATTCTTGTTGCAGGTTCTAACATGCAAGATATAAATGTGCCCAAAATAAAATTGGAAAACTCATTTGCAATGAAGGATTTGGGTGCTACAAAACATATCCTTGGTATGAGAATAACTAGAGATAGGAAGAATCACAAATTAACATTGTCTCAGAGTGAGTACATACAAAAGGTGTTGAAAAGATTTAATATGCAGAATGAAAAACCAATTAGTATACCTTTGACTAGCCATTTCAAACTAAGTAAGGAGGTGTGTCCCAAGAATCAGGAAGAAATGGCTTATATGTCTAAAGTTCCATATGCATCAGCAATTGGAAGCTTAATGTATGCAATGGTCAGCACAAGGGCTAATATTGCACATGCAGTGGGAGTTGTAAGAAGGTACATGAACAATCCAGGAAAAGAACTTTGGATGGCAGTGAAGTGGATTCTCAGGTATTTGAGAGGTACCACAAATCAAGCATTATTCTTTGGTGGTTCAAATATTGCTCTACATGGATATGTTGATGCAGATATGGTGGGTGATAGAGATAACAGGAGGAGAACCACAGGGTAAGTGTTTATTGTAGGTGGAACAACTGTTAGTTGGGTTTCAAAACTGCAAATTTTTGTTGCACTCTCAACGATGGAAGTAGAGTATGTTGCTGCTACAGATGCTAGTAAAGATATGATTTGGTTACAAAGGTTTCTAGATGAATTGGGTAAGAAGCAGGAGTTGGGCAGGTTATACAATGACAGTCAGAGTCCCATACATCTTGCAAAGAACTCTGCATTTCATTCCAAGACTAAACATATACAACTCAAGTACCATTTCATACAGTCAGTGTTGGAAGATGGACAGTTGAAGCTGGAAAAGATACACACTAGCCATAATCTTGCAGATATGTTAACAAAAGTTGTAACCAGGGAGAAACTGAGATTCTGCTTGGTTTCAGTTGGTCTTCAAGTATGATGATGAAGATGAAAAATATCCAGGTCCAAAGTGGAGACATTGTCCAACAAATGAAGCAGTGGTGGAGCTGATATAATCGGTCTCCAAGTG
The DNA here is from genome assembly GCA_031772625.1 of Pinus tabuliformis. Taxonomy (NCBI): domain Eukaryota; kingdom Viridiplantae; phylum Streptophyta; class Pinopsida; order Pinales; family Pinaceae; genus Pinus; species Pinus tabuliformis. The sequence goes on along the minus strand of CM062811.1, from coordinate 1,023,061,049 downwards.
GGAGATTTTTGGGTGTGGAACCTAATTATCTTCTGTATTCAAAGGTATCACCGCATTGGACCCTGGTTCATAATGGGACAGAAACGCCGCCCGTTATTTGTGCTATAAGGGGGGTCCGAGGGGGGGTGGAGGAGGGGGGGGCAACGATCTTTAGGAACCCCCCCCCAGCTGGGGATCAGGGGCAATGCCCTCAAAGCTAAAAATAGATGTAAAATTTCCTTGTAAAATGTTGTAATTTCATAGTCAATCTAGGTCGTTCATGAGGCGGAAATCTGACGGTAGAAATTATGTTTAATTTAGGGTTTTTTGCCCTAGAAGGAAACCCCTCGTTATATATGAGGGAATTGTATTGCGGCTATGTAGATGTGTATTCTGAGTGAGAAAGAGAGAGGAGATTGTGTGATAGCAAAGAGGGAATTACAACGGATCTGTTGTAGGTTGTATCTCTTCATTTTACTAGATAATATAAAAGGAAGGAGTGGTTGTTTCTCTGTGGATGTAGCCTAAGTTGGGTGAACCATGTATATCTGTGTCTCTCTTGTTTTATGTGTTTTCTATGTTTATTCTGCAATATTTTATGTGTTCCATTGCTCTGTATTATATAATTTTCTAACAAAATGGAAATTTGTGAAGCTATCTTTTCACGTTTGTGTTGGGTCTATTTAAAACCAGTTGAAACCACTAATCCAAATGGAAAAGAGTTTAATTTGGGGCTCTGACTAAGTGGTCTCCCAAATGTTGATGTGGTCATTTTTTGTCATCAACAAGATCAAAGGAATGTTGGGTTTTATGATCATTTTCTTTGTTAATGCTTTTGGGCATTTCTCCCAATATCTTGGTATTGTGGTAAGCATGAGGAAAAAGTAGAAAGTTGCATGTGGTATATATGTTTAAAGCAGGGGTTGTAATGTTTCTTTGATTGTGCATTGTTGATACTAACTACTTAGTGTTATGAGCACGAAATTCTAAAATGTGGGTTGAAGGAAGCACTAAATTATAAATGTGTCACACCGGTAAAGCATAGTTTTAAATATGTGGGTTGAAGGAAACACCTAGTTTAAAGTTACACAAAAAAAAGTGAATGTGAAAATATAGAAAATAGATTAGAATTCATAAAAGCATAGTGGAATATTATAGAATTGATTGCATAGTATATATAAGAGGGGATTGGTGTCTTATGTATGTTGGTGCCTACAAACACTTGCATTGGTGGGATTTGGTGTCTCATGTGGGTTGGTGTCTACAAATCTTGCAATAGAGGGGATTGATGTCTCCTATAGGTTGGTTCCTACAAATCTCATAGCAAAGGGGATTGGTGTATCCTATAGTATGGTTCCTACAAAATATTGAAGCAAAGGGTATTGATGTCTCCATTAGGTTGGTGCCTATAAATTTGTGTATTTGAGTGGATTAGTGTCTCCTATAGGTTGGTTCCTATAAATTATTATATCTATAGGTTGGTGCCTACAAAAAAATATTTCATAAAAAAGTTTTATGGTTTTTCTCCCAAAAGGGTTTCCATGTATATCTTGTGTTTCAGGAATTGCTTATGATATAATTTTCTCATGGTTCTTGAATTCATAAATAAGTAAAAAAATTCTTATACAGATTCACCCACCCCCTGGTATTATCTCAAAGGAGAAGGATTCCACACTAGGAAATCCTTGAAAATCTCTCAACACTCCCATACTCTTGTATACCTACTTATCTATGATATCAACACCATGGTAGTATGTGTGGCCATCCAAGGACCTCACTATGAAGAAGAGGAGGATTATTACCTTCACACTAACTCCCATAGTTAGAGAAAAGTAACGTTATCCCTCTCTTTGCACTATTTGTGCCTTGAAAAAAACATGTAGAACATTTTTTTCACAAGGGAAAATAGTAAGGACAAGAAATGGAGTAGGAAAAGCTAGTTGAAAAACCTTTCCAAGATGCTACCATTCAACTAAACACATAATAAAACCCAAGGCCATGTGGCACTGCTTCAAAGGCACATTGAATCCATGTCAACACACACTGCTAACATGCAATACACATGTAAATTGTAAAACAAGAAGGCCTTTCAATAAAAGATTTGGTTGGGTTATTTACAACATCCAATATAGAAGCTTGTTGAACAATAATAAAATTAAGAATCAATAGTTGATGAATTTGTAGAAATTTGATAGAAATCTCAATTTCTCAAGAAATTGAACTGAAAACAGGAGACACAAATTCTACTCTACTAATATGTGGAATAAAAATCACAATTTAGAACAACATGCATAGACATGCAACAAGAAAAACCACAAGTACATAGTGATTTCTAGGGGAACCCAATTGGGAAAAACCCCTCAATCCTCTTTGAATTAATTAGTTGAATAAAGAAACTATTACAATTACATGCTCCAGTTGTGAGCACCACCTTCAAAAGCAAAATTGTTCTCTCTGTTGAATGAGAACATGTAGCCAACATTTATCCAATGTCTGCCTCCTCTAGCCTCCTATTTCCTTACACAATTCTGAGCTAATTCGAGCTCCAAAACAATAGGGAAGTCCCTATTTCCTTGCGTAATTCTCAAGGAATTGATCTCTTGACTGCATGTGAAAACTATACACTAAAATAGTAGACAATTATTGTTACACTAGCCTTTGTCTCCTCCACTCCAGCTTGGAAATTCAAATTTCATTCATGTTTGGTCTATTTTGGGTTGATTGATTAGTGAACCGATAGATCTCTAAGTTAGACTGTTGTCTCACTGCTAAATTGACCTTCAACTGACTCTATTAATTATTAGAGGTCAGTTAACGGAGTACAATTGAAAATAATTGAACTAGATTGCTAAAATTTAGCAATCAACATATGCATGACTGAACTCCAAGTCCACTAACTCGAATTTGTTGATCTAATTGAGTGACAAAAGCCATGTCACACTAGTTAATTTCCTCCAAGTTGTCATGTTGATGTGGAAATTCGATTTACTCAATTTGACTAAGGCTAAACTAAAATTGAGCCTTTCTAACTACACTTTCTAACACTCCCTCTTAGTAAGAAACAAAATTTTCACCACCCTCTGTGGAATTTGAATTTACCTCTTGACAATGCCTTTTTCAATATGCCAGCGTCTTTCTCCTCAGTTGGAATGTATTGTAACAACATAATTCTCCTCTGCACATAGTCCCGCAAATGATGATATTAGATATTAATGTGCTTGGACCTATCATGAAATACCGAATTCTCAAAGAGCTTAATGTAACTCTGATTATCAAAATATATCACTGTCAGATTCATCTCTTGACTGAAAATACCCATAAGTATTTTCCTCATCCATATGGCCTCACATGTTGCTTGACTTGCAACCATGTATTCAACCTTTGCTGAGTTGAGCACCACAGACCTTTGCTTCTTGTTGTACCAAGAAATAGTTGTGGACCCAACACTGAAGATAGCACCTGAAGTACTTTTCCTGTTTGATGGACTCCCTGCCCATTCTGCATTAGTGAAATCATTGGAGCTTCACTCCCTCTATCCTCTTATACCATAATCCATACTCGGTAGTGCCTCTGAGGTACTGTAACACATGTTTTAATTCCTTTTAATATAGCTTGGTAGGCCTCATCATAGCTTGACTGAGATAGTTTATTTCATAGCACATGTCAAGTCTTATGTTCACAAGATACATCAAATACCCCACATGTTGTCTGTAAATGGTAGCATCAACCTCTTCACCTGAAGTGGCATCCTACTTCCTCCAATTTGTAGCTAGAGGTGTGTCCATAGGCTTACAATTCTCCATGTGAAATCTCTGAAGTATTTCAGAGGCATACTTCCCCTGAGACACAAATAATTCACCATCACCTTGCCATACTTCTAGCCCAAGGAATTAATGCACTAAGCCCATATCTTTCATCTCAAATTCCCTTACAATATCCTCTTTGCAAGAACGGATTAGCTTCTCATCACCTGCCAATATCAAATCATCAACATACAAAACAAGAATAAGAAGCTTACCATCTACCACAATGTGATATAAGTTCACATCCTCTTCACTTTTGGTGAACCCTAATCCACTGAGATAATTTCCGATCCAAGTGTAACATGTTCGGGGTGCCTGTTTGAGACCATACAATGCTCTCCTGAGTCTGGACACTTGTGACTCCCGATAATATGTTTCAAATCCTTTTGGCTTCTCTATGTAAATTTACTCCTCAACAACACCATTAAGAAAGGTGGTCTTCACATCCATCTGGTGGATCTTCCACCCCATTTTCATAACTAATGCAAGAATTGATCTGATGGAGGAATATCTTGCCACTGGGGAAATTTTTTCCTCATAGTCAAATCCCTCTACCTGAGAAAATCCTTTGGCCATAAATCTGGCCTTGTACTTCTCGATGCTCCCATCAATTGCATGCTTCACTTTGTAGATCCATCTGGAACCAACCATTGATTTCCCTTCTAGTCTTGGCACCACTTCCCATACATTGTTCTTCATGATGGATTCATATTCTTCCACCATGGCATCAACCCAAACAGGTTGAGAAATTGCTTCCTCAAATGAAGAAGGCTCTGACTCAATGAGCTCTGTCATGAGAGCCATGTAACCAGTGTACCTCTCAGGTGACCTCCTCTGCCTGCGTACTGATGTAGGGGCTCCCAAATTCTCCCTAGCATCTTGCAACAATCTATCAACTTCTTTGGTTCTCTTTCTCCCTTCTCTGGATGTTTTTGGTTGAGTGGGTGTCTCCACTCGACCTCCTCTCTACTCCTCCATTTTGTTTTGCTCCACAACTTCCTAAATCTCACCCCGAGGCTCCTCCTTTCGAGCTATCAACTCCTACTCTAGTGGGATACTCAGCTCTCATTCCAGAGAGCATCTCATAAACTTCTCCTCACCAAAATTTACATCTCTCCTCACCATTGTCATCCTCAGTTAAGATAAATACAACCAGTAATCGTGTGGAGTTTCAGTGTATCCTACAAAAACTCCCAACTCTATTATAGGCTCGAATTTCTTCCTCTAATCATTGGAGACATGACGATAAAATGAAGCTCCAAAAATTATGAAATGAGACACATCAGGCTTTCTCACAGAGAAAGCTTCCTTCGATGTGATCATACCAATTATTCTATGAGGACTCTGGTTTTGCGAATAAAATGATTTGTTACATGCTTCTACCGATAGATGCAATGGCATCCCCTGATCATGTAATGTAGCCTTTGCAGCTCCAAATATGCTCTTGTTCTTCCTCTCAGCTACCCAATTCTCTTGTGGGTTATAGGGCGTTATCAATTCTTTTTGAATACCTTCTTTGGCATAGAAATACTTGAAGGAATTCAAAACAAATTCACCTCCATTGTTGCTCCTAAGAGCCTTCACCTTCTTCCCAGTCTCCTTCTCAACTAATGCCTTAAATTCTACAAATTTGGAAAACACTTCATCCTTTTTCCTCATGAATAAAATCCAGCATTTTCTAGAGAAATCATCAATAAAAATTACATAGTACTTATGTTTTGTTGTGGAGGTTGGAGATAAGGGTCCACAAACATCTTAGTGGACTCACTCCAAGATTGCATCTACTCTTCTATCTCAACCATAGAAGGTGGATTTGACATATTTTCCCAATGTGCAACCCCTGCAGACATCATGCTGGTCAAGGGAGCCTTTAGGGAGACCGATGGTAATTTGCTACATGATTTTTAAGGAACCATGGTGTAGATGACCCAATCTCCTATTTGAGAGTTCTCTAACATATTGACTCTGCACTTTTTCTACCTTACTTCTCAATGCAGCACAATCTTCCACCTCAAGTTTGTATAGGTTCTTCACTCAGACCCCAATCTGCTTCACTTTCCAGTAGTTATGTGTCTCAGAAAGACTTTCCCTTTACTGAAAATAACAGCATAGCCTCTATCCTCCAATACTACTACAGAGATCAAGTTCTTCTTCAACCTAGGTATGAACATAACATCTTTGAGGTGAAGAGGGGAGGTTTTCTCCCTCTCAAAGTTAACAGTACCAATTCCTATAGCATTGTACCTCTCGTCATCCCCCAATTAAATATGAATTTGGAGATCCTTCTCCTCCAGGCTATTGAAAAATTCCTTGCACCCTGTCATATGGAATGAGGCACTAGAATTGAGGTATCACACACTACCCATAACAGTGTTTCCCATGCATGATATTAGGGTGAATTCTAATTTGAATTATGAAGTCAGTGTTTCACCTCTTGGTCCTCCTGAAGGCTTCTTGTTAGACTTCTTGTGTGGACATTTGGTTGCATAGTGCCCATATTTGTGGGAGTGGAAACATTTTATCTTGCCAAAGTCTTTCTTCTTGCCATTATTTTGGTTGGATTCAGTTTTTCTTTTGGTCTTCTTTTCTTTTCCCTTCTTCCCTTTCCCAAACGAGGAAAATTTATCTTCGTCCTCTGCTCTAGATGATACTCCATCTCTGGTATTGCTCCTAATCTCTTCTTGAACCAAATCAAACCATAACCTTTCCCAATTTAGTAATTTTTCCCTTCTATTCAAAAATTCTTGGTAGTTGTGCAAGGATTTTGGAAGGCCTAGAAGAGCTAGGCTCACCAGATCAATTTCTACAACATCCTCACCAACCCCTCCAAGCTCATCTCGAACTTGAGTGAATCCGGAGAGATATTGTGGAATGGTATCATTTTTGTACATCCTAATGTTTCGAAGTTTGTCTTTCGGGGAAAATTTTCTATGGTCACTGATATTTTCGATTAGCTCAATTAGTCTCTTCCATATAGCATATGGTGTTTCTTTGCCATGGATATCTGAGACCACATGGTCTCCCACACCTTTTAGAAGAATTCTCCTGGCCTTTGCAACATCCTTCTTCCATTGGGCTAATTGTAGTGCATCAGACTATTGGGGTTTCACAATGTTAGTTCATATTCTAACTATTGGATCACTGATTTGTCATCATTCTCACTTGTTTTTGTCATTCATTAAGTCATTACTTCCAAGCATCCATTACACCATTTCACTCACTTGCCACCATTTTTACCATAATTCTTCATGATGTGTCTCTATATGTCTAAGTGGTTAACTAACATCGTTTTCCTTTATTTTTAGTATATTAAGAAGCATTTTGCATGGTTTTAACTAATGACAGTTTAGCAAGTTCAAGTTGTTGCAGTTTTGTCAAGTTTCTGTAGCTACCTCCATGGTTTAGGTAGTAGCACCACTCTAGAAGGAAATTTGGTCCATAGATATTATTTCTAAAGGTTCTAATATGGATTTCTATTGGTCAAATTCCACCCATCTCACACGTGTGGACCTCTAGCATCAAATCAAGGGAAAAACGCAGCAGTTTTGACCAGTCAAATTCAAACTCGTTTTATGAGAAAATGAAAGAAAATTTCGGAAAACAAAAACATGGGTTTTTTCAGCATGGGCCCAATTAGGTTTTGAGAGATTTTTAAAGTTCTTTGGAGCCTTATTTTTCATATTACATGGATATATGGCTTTTTCAACTTGTCATTTAATGCATAGTCAACAAGGAGGCCAAAACAAGTTGTTCTTTAGCAAATTCGTGGCAAGAAGAACATTATGAATAGATCTGGTCTCATCTTTTATCCTAAAATCCTTCAAAACATATTTTATTTTATTCTCAAATTGATTTGTTGAGATCTCATGGCCATGATTCATGTAATGAAATTCTGAGTTTCTAGTGTCTTCAGAGATCTACAAAACACTGTAATCTATTTGATCAAGGGGGTGGTTATTGTTTCAAAAACTATGTTTTTCAATTAAAACTTTTCTTCTTTCTTATTTCCCCATTGTGCGATCCCAATGCGTGGTTAATTAACTTGTGAAAGATTGATAGTGCTACCTGCTTCTCATAGGAGGGCCCCCTAGAGATAACAAGGTCTTCATTTATTAACAATTAGTATTTCAGTTCATATTTCCTATAGATTTTTGTCAATTCATTTGAGTATTTGAGTTTTGATTCTTAGATACAAGTTTGAGATTGTTTTTGCTAATCATTTTATTGTTCAGGTGAAGAGAGATTTCAGATGCACATGGATAGAGTATAATCTAACATAGCAGTAGAAATATAAGCTTTACATTGTAGTGATTTTCAATTATAGAACTAATCCTTCTTTAAATTAAAATAGATTCATTTGTAAGTGTGATTTTATTGTAGAGAGTGATTTGATTCGAGTACAAGTGTGATTTCCATTTAAGCAAGTGTGGTTTTCAAGAGTGATTTTCATTCAAGTACAAGTGTGATTTACATTTAAGCAAGTGTGGTTTTGAAGAGTGATTTACATTTAAGCAAGTGTGGTTTTGAAGAGTGATTTACATTTAAGCAAGTATGGTTTTCAAGAGTGATTTTTCATTTAAGAAAGAGTGATTTTAAGACACATTGAAATTCAACATCATTTTGTAAGAGAAAAAATTCAACAAAAGTAATTTGATTTGATGTATTTTAAATTAGAATATGGTCGATATATTCACTAAGTCTTTGGGCAATAAAATGTTTGTAATATGTAGATATATGCTAGGTATAATAGAGAACTCAATTCCCTATTGAGGGGGACTTTTAAAAATAAATGAAGAAATGTGATTGTTGGAAGATTATGAGAGTGTTGTCAACAGACTTTGAGGTTGGTAGAAAATTGATAGAATCTGGTAATAAGAGTAGAATGTAGGTAAAATATTGATATATTTGGACAATAAGAATACTTAATTAGATAGATATTGTTGGAAATACTGAGAGGGGGGGTGAATCAATATTTCTTTTTAATTGTTCTTTTTATCACCAAAACATATATATATATATATATATATGGAACACAGAAATAGATAGCTGGAATAAATGTTTTTATTAACACAAATAGTGCAATGAAACAAATACAATATATAAATGGTTGCAATCAGTTGCCAAGCACCAACTTGGACTTTTGTGAGGCTCCAACCTCCAGAGCACCAACTCTGTTTTTCCAAGGCAATAGTTCTGCACTTAGGAGCACCAACTCCCAAGGATTCCAATCCTTTCAGTTCTGAGGCTCCAACCTCGTGGGCTCCAACCCTAACCTGGTAGAAACTGTTTTGTTGTAGTTCTCTGCTCCAAGCCTGCTGAGCTTCTGCTTCACTCCTATTCTCCTGCTTCTCCTGCCTCTGCCTGAACTTCAGCTTCCTCTCACTCTGATTATTCGCACGCACACCCTTCTCCTTGTTTTTATCTATTCTTGATGCCTATGATTGTTCATTTTCTCTTTCCACTGACTCTTCGACTTCTTCCACGCTTGCTTCATCTTCCTCTGCGCTGGCTTGACCTTTGGCTTCCCTCTTCTCCATTGATTTGGCTTTTCAGTTTCCTCTGCGCTGGCTTTCCATTCGGCTTCCTGGCTTTTCAGTCGCTGTATGTTAAAAAACTATAACAGAGCCCCGTTTTTTCAATGATAATAGGCATACACAGAGACAGTTTTGTTTAACGGACATGCCACGTCCCAATCGCAATCGCAATCGGCTTTAGTTCAGCCTCCTGAACTATCAGGAGCATTTCTTAATGCATTTTTTCCTTCAAACCCCGCACAAGGAAAATATTCAAATACACAAGAAATATGAGAAAAAACTGGTGAAAACGTTAAAGGGCAGACTTCAAATTTATTGCACCCTCATCTATACCTGCATCGGGTCCACAGTGAAATCGCAATCGGCAGTCGCAGCATATCGCGCCATCCCTTTATAACTTGCAATGGTCACTTCTGACATGGCAGATGCGATATAGCATTAAGTCAATTGTAATGTTGCATCGGGTCCGCAACATTCATCGCAATCGGCGCTTGCCCTTGGCGGAGGTCCGATGCAATATCGCTAATCACTATCGGTGATTGCAATGGGTTGCTTAACACTTTATAACTCTCGCTCCCGAAGTGCCGATGTGATATATGTCGGCAATCACAAATCACAAAGGTTCAGGTCTAGACCTTAACGTAGACCACTCACTTATAGCGATGCGATAATATGTGCTGGACCCAATAAGACTCAACACTCCCGTGCATAAAATTTCAAGTCCGCTTTCCCGAATCCGCTAAGTGTTTAGCGTGATTTCTCTGTGTAAATGGCATTTGGCGATAAACAAGTAAATACACAGGGGTGATGCTATATGGGTTCTACAGACCCGATAGCGTTAAAACTTCCGCCTATAATAATTTCCAATACACCTATGATTTCCACCTCCGATAGTGTATTTGCAATACAACCAAGTCTTCCGCCTCTCGATAGTGTAAATGCATATATATGTGAGTTTTGGCCTCTGATAGTGTATTTTCCTATATATATATTTTTTGGCCTCCGATAGTGTTAATGCATATATATATATATATATATATATATATATATATATATATATATATATATATATATATATATATATATATATATATATATATATATATATATATATATATATATATATATATATATGAGTTTTGGCCTCCAATAGTGTATTCTTTGGCTCGGATAGCTCTGATTGTTTCCTCAATGGCTCTTTCTACTCTTTGCTCCTCCGATAGCTCTGTTTGCTCCTCTTGGCTCCTTGAATATTGCCATATTAACATCAATGACAATCTTTGTCAACAATCTCCCCGTTTGTTATTGATGGCAATATTCTTCTTCTCTCCCCCTTTGACATCAATGGAAAAGGAATGCATACAAACTCTCCCTATCGAACTGCTCCTCCTGTAGAGCTGCTCCCCCTGTCCTACAACATCTTTATGAATGAACTTGAGTGATGCTAAAGAAATAACCCCCATCTTTTGACGAAGATGTTCAAATGCTTCTCGAGGAAGAGATTTTGTGAAAATATCAACTATCTGCTCCTTAGTATTGATATATTCCAAGATGATGTTTTATTCAGCTACTTGTTCATGAAGGAAATGATACTTGATTGGTATATATTTGGTCTTTGAGTGCATCACTGGATTTTTGTTGAGACTGATAGCACTTGTGTTATCACAATAGATGGTAATTGGTTGATCTATACCTATGTTGACATCTTTTAGAGCTTCCTTCATCCATAGTATTTGAGTACAACAATCTGCTGCAACTATATACTCGGCTTCGGCTGTGGATAATGATATGGATGTTTGTTTTTTGCTGAGCCAAGATACTAAACAGTCTCCTAGGAAGAATGCATTTCCACTAGTACTTTTATGATCATCTACACTTCTAGCCCAATCAGCATCGGTGTATGAAATTACAGTAAGTGTTGAGCTCTTAGGGTACCAAAGACTGAAATCAGGAGTTCCTTTCAGATATCTGAGAATTCTTTTTACAACTAACAAATGGGATTGTTTAGGAGCAGATTGAAATCTTCCCACCATTCCTACTGCCTGCATTATGTCGGGTCTTGTAGTAGTTAAGTACAGAAGGGCTCCAATTATTGACCTGTAATGAGTTGCATCTGCTGGAGGGGAGTCATCATCTTTGCTCAATTTGCAATTTGTGGTCATAGGTGTGCTCATGGGTGCACAATCTTCCATTCCATATCTTTTAAGCATGTCTTTAAGATATTTGGCTTGAGATATAAACAATCCTGCTCTGGTTTGAGATACTTGTAGTCCAAGGAAGTGAGATAACTCTCCTATCATTGACATCTCGAATTCTCTTGACATGTTTTGAGAAAATTCATGGCTCATTTCATCATTATTGCTAGCAAAAATCAGATCATCAACATAAACAAGTGTGACTAGTAGCTTACCTTCATCCGTCTTTATGTAGAGATTACTTCTTGCCACTCCCTTCTTGAAGCCTTGTTGTTGTAGATAGTGATCCAATCTTGCATACCAAGCTCTGGGAGCTTGTTTCAACCCATATAATTCCTTTTTCAACTTATAGACTAAGTCTTTTCCTTCCGTTAGATCAAACCCTTATAGTTGCTCCACGTAGACTTCTTCCTTGAGTTCCCCATTCAGAAATGTTGATTTTACATCCATTTGATAGATTTTGAATCCTTTTGAGAAAGAAAATGCCAAGAACATCCTGATAGCTTCCATACGAGCTACTGGTGCAAATGTCTCTTCAAAGTCAATTCCTTCAATTTGTGAATAGCCTTTGCAGACAAGCCTTGCCTTGTTTCTGATAACTTGTCCTTCTTCATTCATTTTATTTTTGAATACCCACTTGGTTCCTATTATGTTTTTGTCCTTTGGACAAGGTACTAGCTCCCATGTCTCGTTCTTCTCAATTTGGGACATTTCTTCTTCCATGGCTTTTACCCAATGAGGGTCCTTACTTTCTTGTGCAAATGTTTCTGGTTTTATCATGGATAGAAGAGAAATAACGTTTCTCTTTGATGTAATTATCATCCTTCTTCGAGTTTGCATCCATTCATCTCTATTGCCAATAATATGCTCTTCTGGATGATATTTCTGGAGAAACTTCATCTTTGAAGGGGTATGAGGTGGTTCTTTTTCCTCTTCTTCTTCTTCCTGATCTATTTCTTCTTCAATAATGAGAGGATCATATTCAGGTTCTTCAATTTCTTTTTATGGAAGGTCTTCATCAATCTTTACATCAATGCTTTCTACTATTTTATTTAGTCGAAAATTGTAGCACTTGTAGGCTATGCTCCATGTAGAGTATCCAAGGAATATCCCTTCATCAACCCAAGAATCAAACTTTCCTGGTGAGCCATCATTGATTTTTATGAAGCACTTGCTTCCAAAGATCTTGAAGTACTTTACTGAAGCAGGTCTTCCTTTCCATAATTCATAAGGAGTTTTTTCACAATTTGGTCTTAATTGAGTTCGATTCAAGGTATAGACAACTGTCCCCACTACTTCTCTTCAGAATTTTGGCTGCAAATCTGTTGCTAATAACATTGTTCTTTCCATTTCTTGAACTGTCCAGTTTCTTCTTTCAACTACCCCATTTTGCTGGGGTGTTCTGGCAGCAGAGAATTCTCTTTTAATTCCATGTATGTTACAGAACTCATTAAATTCTTTTGATGTGAATTCTCCCCCTCTATCTGTTCTGAGGCACTTAATTTTTGAGTCCTTTTCATTTTCTACAAGTGCTTTTAGATTCTTAAAACACTCAAATGTTTCAGATTTATATTTTATAAAATATATCCACATCATTCTAGTATAGTCATCAACAAATAAAAAAAAGTACCTTTCTCCTTGGAGTGCCTGATTTCTAGTTGGTCCACATAAATCAGCATGGATGATCTCCAAGGGCTTTGATGTAGAGAGCTCCTTGATCTTGTGGCTGGTTCTAGTTTGCTTTCCATGTTGACAGGGACCACATACTCCTTGATTTGGTTTGAATAGCCTTGGGATGTCTCGTACAACTTTAATCTTGCTAATATTGATCAGATTTTCGAAGCTTGTATGTCCAAGTCACTTGTGCCACAACCAACTTTCATCTGTCTAACTCAGGTAGCATTTATTTTCTTGAATATTGTTCAGAATGTAAATGTTGTCTGGCAAATGCATTCCAAAGGACAAATTTCCTTTATTTTTGATTAATGAGACAAACTTCCTTTTGTCCCTTGTCATGTGTCTAGAGCACCCACTATCCACAAACCAATGATTTTCATTATTTTGAGCATATAGGGCCAGGCCGCATTTATCCATGTTGGGATTCTCACTACTTGCTTTTCTCCTTTTGAGTGGGCAGTTTTGTTCATAGGGTCCATTATTGTATCATAATGAGCAATTCAGATCAAATTTGGTCAAGGGATCAAACAAATTGAAGGTTTTGATTTGTCCCTGCCTTTTGGGGCATATGGTTTGGTTATTTGACCTTTAGCTTTGGTGTTTCACTCTTGCGAGCCATGCAATGTCTGGCTTGATGACCAAAGTTTTTACAATGAAAACAATGTCCAAGAAAGATAGTTTTGTACCTGTTGTAGTAGCCACAATTTGGGTCAATTTCCTTCCTTGGAATTACTCCCGCTTCATTCTTTGGATTTGAGATGGGCCTTTGATGGAATACTAGTTTGTATTTGTTGTAGTATCCATGATTCGAATCCACATTCTTCTTTGGAGTTATTCTCTCTTCATTCTTTGGATCTAGGATGCACCTTTGATGACATACTTTTTCTTCTTTTGGGTTGCTGGAAAGTGCATCGGCATAGCTTTTCGCACTGTTCTTAGTGCTTGATGATTCTCCTTTAAAACCTATTCCAGACTTGTCATGTTGAGGTTTTTTACTTTTTAGGATAGTCTCAAGTATTTGAGAGCTTTTCCAACCCTTTTTGACTTTCTCCAATTCCTTCCTTAGAGATACTATTTCGACTTCACGTTCTTCACAAGTATCTTCTTTTTCTTTTAGCTTTGTTTCCAAGAGATCTCTTCTTCTTGTTTCCTCGTTTTCTACCTTGAGAGTAATGATTTTATTTCACAATTTTTCATTTTCTTCAATGGCACTTATTAACAGTTCATCTACATTTCCTTCTAGCCCTGAGTCATCATCATTTGTGAATGCCATGAATAACGTTTCTTGGCTTTCATCATGGTCACTTTCCTTATCTGATTTCTTTTTTATGACTACAAATTCATCCTCATCAGACTCATCTTGCTTAGAGAAGAAGTTCTTCTTATTGAAACCTTTCTTCTTGTATACCATTCTTTTAGAATTTCCTTCATCATCACTATCATGTTTATGAGGACATTTTGCAACATAATGACCTATTTTTCCACATTTGAAATAGATAAGAGGGTACTTACCTTTTAGCTTAGATCCTTTCTTCAGCTTTCGTACAAATTGAGCTAATTCAGATTCCACATCGGATTCATCACTACAATCATTTCTTTCTTTCCCCTTCTTTGATTTTGTAGCCTTGAATGCTGCATCTTTGGAGCTTGGGCCACCTTTTCTCATCTCATAGGGAGTGAGGATTCCATGGAGTTCATCCATCTTGAGAGTATCTAGATCCTTTATTTCTTCTATGGCGCTTATTTTGGAGTCAAATCTGTCTGGAAGAGATCTTAATACCTTTTGAACAATGGTACTTTCTTCAATGTTTTCGCCCAATCCTTTAAGAGAGTTGACCACTTCAGCTACTCGGAGAAAGTATGCTGCAATATCTTCTTCATCTTCCATTTTCAGACTTTCAAACTACCTTCTATGAGTTTGAAGCTTTTCTTTCTTGACTTTTGAGTCCCCATCGTATAAGCCAATTATCTTATCCCACATTTCTTTGGCAGAGTTGCAGTTCATGACTTTTGTAAACTCAAAATCAGTGATTCCACTAGTGATGGAGTTCAAAGCTTTTGCATTTGCAATGTAGGCTTTCCTCTCGTCTGGATCTGTTGGAAGAGTGGAAGGAATTGGGTACTCATTTAGAACCGAATGCTAGACTTCAGGTCCAAGGGACATTAAGTAGTAGGTCATTCTCTTTTTCCAGAAACCAAAGTTAGTGCCATCGAACAGAGGAGGTCTTCCTGATGCTTCGTGATTTCTCATCATGGCTATGAATCCTTCTTCAAGCTGTTAGGCTAATATGAAGAAGCCGACTCTGATACCAATTGTTGGAAATACTGAGGGGGGGTGAATCAGTATTTCTTTTTAATTGTACTTTTTATCACCAAAACATATATATATGGAACACAGAAATAGATATCTGGAATAAATATTTTTATTAACACAAATAGTGCAATGAAACAAATACAATATATAAATGGTTGCAATCAGTTGCCAAGCACCAACTTGGAATTTTGTGAGGCTCCAACCTCCAGGGCACCAACTATGTTTTAACAAGGTAATAGTTCTACACTTAGGAGCACCAACTCCCAAGGATTCCAATCCTTTCAGTTCTGAGGCTCCAACCTCGTGGGCTCCAACCCTAATCTAGTAGAAAATGTTTTGTTATAGTTCTTTGCTCTAAGCCTGCTGAGCTTCTGCTTCACTCCTGTTCTCCTGCTTCTCCTACCTCTGCTGCCTCTGCCTGAACTTCGACTTCCTCTCACTTTTATTATTCGCACACACACCCTTCTCCTTGTTTTTTTGTTTTTATGTATTCTTGATGCCTCTGAGTGTTCATTTTCTCTTTCCACTGACTCTTCGGCTTCTTCCATGCTTGCTTCAGCTTCCTTAGCGTTGGCTTGACCTTTGGCTTCCCTCTTCTCCATTGATTTTGCCTTTCAGTTTCCTTTGCGCTGGATTTCCATTCGGCTTCCTGACTTTTCAGTCGTTGTATGTTAAAAAACTGTAACAAAGCCCCATTTTTTCAATGATAATAGGCATACACAGAGACAATTTTGTTTAATGGACATGCCACGTCCCAATCGCAATTGACTTTAGTTCAACCTCCTGAACTATCGGGAGAATTTCTTAATGCATTTTTGCCTTCAAACCCTGCGTAAGGAAAATATTCAAATACACAGGAAATATGAGTAACAATTGGTGAAAACGTTAAAAGGCGGACTTCAAATTTATTGCACCCTCATCTATACCTGCATCGGGTCCACAGTGAAATCGCAATCAGCAGTTGCAGCATATCGCACCATCCCTTTATAACTTGCAATGGTCACTTTCAACATGGCGGATGTGATATAGCATTAATTCAATTGTAATGTTGCATCGAGTCCACAACATTCATCGCAATCAGCGCTTGCCCTTGGCGGAGGTTCGATGCGATATCGCTAATCTCTATCGGTGATTGCAATGGTCACTTTCGACATTGCGGATGTGATATAGCATTAATTCAATTGTAATGTTGCATCGGGTCCACAACATTCATCGCAATCAGTGCTTGCCCTTGACGGAGTGCCGATGCGATATATGTCGGCAATCGCAAATCGCAAAGGTTCGGGTCTAGACCTTAACGTAGACCACTCACTTATAGCAATGCGATAATATGTGTCGGACCCGATAAGACTCAACACTCACGTGCATAAAATTTCAAGTCTGCTTTCTCGAATCCGCTAAGTTTTTAGCGTGATTTCTCTGTGTAAATGGCATTCGGCAATAAATAAGTAAATACACAGGGGTGATTCTATATGGGTTCTATGGACCCGATAGCGTTAAAACTTCTGCCTATAATAATTTCCAATACACCTATGATTTCTGCCTCCGATAGTGTATTTGCAATACAACCAAGTCTTCCGCCTCTCGATAGTGTAAATGCATATATATGTGAGTTTTGGCCTCCGATAGTGTATTTGCCTATATATATACGTTTTGGCCTCCGATAGTGTTAATGCATATATATATATATATATATATATATATATATATATATATATATATATATATATATATATATATATATATATATATATATATATATATATATATATATAGATATAGATATAGATATAGATATAGATATATATATATATATATATATATATATTATATGAGTTTTGGCCTCTGATAGTGTATTCTTTGGCTCCGATAGCTCCGTTTGCTCCTTTGATGGCTCTGTTTGCTCCTCTTGGCTCCTTGAATATTGCCATATTGACATGAATGACAATCTATGCCAACAGATATATGTCCAATTCAAATCTAGATTTTAAAGGATATATTGATATCTAGAAATCCTATATATGTGCATGCATATTTCCCTATTCAATATATGAAATAAAGAACAAGATCTTTCTACAGTCAATTCCATTCTTTTATATGTTTAATTTCTATTTATTTTTTGTGCTTAATTTATGTTTTGAATAAAGACGTATTTGAATTTATGCAACCTAGTCTATCAAAATGATGCCAAAGTAACAAGAATTCGATCACTTCACTAGAAATTTTTTATTGCTTGGTTATTTTGTATGATATGGTTGTTAAATCCACATGTTCATTGTTGAAAATGTAGCAAGAAAATCTTATTTTGACTTTGCCATGGTCAAACTAGAGAAAATTCGAATTTCTATTTCAGCAAAAATCTTGGAGGTAGTTAATTGAGGTGACATGGCACTTGTCACTCAGTTAACTCAGTAAATTCGAGTTGGGGAAGCTTGAGTTATGTTCAATATATTTGATTTCTAATTTGTAGCAATCTATTTCATTTAATTTGAGATATTTGCAGTTTAACTAGTTCTAACTGTTAGAAGAACTAGTGGAGGTCAAGTTCTGGAAGTGTAACTTCAACCACACTCAGTGATCAACTAGTTAATTAATCAATCAACCCAAAGTAATTGTTGCATGCAGATCTTTTTCGAGAAAAATGAAATTTCCTCTTAAGAGAAGCAAGTAAAGAGAGAGGAGGTCTGCAACTGGAGTTAGGGTTGAAGGTGGCACTAGGGTTTTGGCTTTGGGAACCATGGCGGGACGTGCAGGGGGGAGTGCGGCTCCCTCCTACAGTCAGGTCGTTACAGGAAAAAATAAGGAAGCAAGAAAGCAACACTTTAAAAAACCTCTGGAAAAGGCAGCAGAAGCAAGAGGCAAAGGAACATTGGAAAGAAACAGACTTCAGGAACAAGAAGGGGATAAACCGGAAACAAACAAGGAGAAGGAGAATGTAGGAAGCTATGGAAAACATCCTTCCATAAGGACAACGGGGGTCTGCAAACCCAAGTCGAGTACCATTCCACGGGTCATATTGAGCGATCCTGCGCTTCAAGCACATAGGGATCACATGACGGAACATGCGATCATATGCAAATTTATGGGGTTATGGCCGACGGAGAGGGCGCTACATATCTGGATAAGGAGTCATTGGAAGCCAAAGGGGGAAATACACCTACATCTGGGTTCTAAGGGCTTCTTTACAGTGGTGTTCACGAGCCTAGAGGATAAGGATAGAGTGTTCGAAGGAGGTCCATATTTCTATGCTGCAGCAGGACTCTACATGAGGCCATGGATGATGAAATTTGTCCCAGAGCGGGAAACCTTCACATCGGTACCGGTATGGATTAGACTTTACTCCCTTCCTCTGGATTATTGGCTACCAGAATCTCTGAAAACAATAGGCAATAATTTGGGGCATTTTCTAAAGATTTCAGAGGCGACTCTAAAAGGAAAATACACCTCCTTTGCCCGGATTTGTGTGGAAATGGACTTATCTGGAGCTCTTCCAGAAGCAATAATTCTGGAGGTGTATGATGAAGAATGGGTGCAGACTGTGGACTATGAGCACATCCCATTTAGGTGTCGCAAATGCCATGAACATGGGCATTTATTCAGAGACTGCCCAACAAATAATATGGAAGGAAATGCGAAAACTGTTGAGGATAAGAATCATGAGGGTTTCACCAAGGTCGGGAACAAAGGGAAAGGTGGTAAACATCCACAAAAGAAGATGAATGAGGATAGACAGTCAAGACACAATCGGTTCAAAATCTTAGAGGAAGAAGAGGGGAACAAGGAAACAGTCCAGGATATGGAGAACATAATCAATGAAAAGGAAAAGGAAGACGACATGGAGGATATCACGGTAGATAACCAGCAAAAGGATGATCTACCGAGCTATATGGAGATAAGTAAGGACCAAGAGATGACTCCAAGTGAAGTGGGAACAGAGGACTATGAACTACAGGAGATTCTAGATAAAGAAAATCTAGATCTAGAAAAATTTCTGGAACAAGGGACGACTATAGGAGTGGAGTCCTTGCCAAAAGAGGACTATGACAGGGTACAACAGCTCTTTCTATGGAGATCACAAGCAAAAGGAGCTGGAGTCAAAACAAATCATGAAATTCAAGAGCACAGTGGAGTCATAATGATGGAAAATGTACAGGCACAATCATCAAAGAACTCAGGAAGGAAAAGACAGAATGAACTGCTCAACGAATGTAGGAAATTACTGATTAACTCAGGTAAGATGAAAGATCTTACCAGTTACTCCTTTACTAACCTTTCTTAATGAAGCTCACAACCTGGAATATCAGAGGCATAGGAAATAAAAGGAAACAAAGGACTCTCAGTAATAGAATTAAGGAAGAAAAACTAGATATGATCTTTATTCAGGAGAAAAAATGTTCGATGGAAAATATTAGAGAAATTCATAATAAGTGGCTAATTAGATATGAGTACCTAGAGGTTAAAGAAAACAACTCGGGGGGGGGATTCTCACACTGTGGGATCCACAAAAATTTGGGATCCTGGACGCTGAAGCATCTAGGAACTATCTTTCTATGGTTTTTCAACCTATAGGTGATAAGGAAGTATACATGATTACAAATGTTTATGGACCACAAAAGCAAGTAGACAAACTCAAGCTTCTCATCTCCCTTGAGGATCTCAGAGCAAGATACCCCAATTTTCCCTGGATTGTTGCAGGAGATTTCAATATGATAAGATCTCTCTCAGAGAAAAAAGGAGGTA
Source organism: Pinus tabuliformis (assembly GCA_031772625.1). Lineage (NCBI taxonomy): Eukaryota > Viridiplantae > Streptophyta > Pinopsida > Pinales > Pinaceae > Pinus > Pinus tabuliformis. The sequence goes on along the minus strand of CM062811.1, from coordinate 1,023,040,807 downwards.
TTAGACAACTAGGAAGAGACTCCTTGGCTTTCCAGAATTTTATAATGAACATGGGGCTAGTGGACACTGAAACAATAAATGGAACCTTCACCTGGAACAACAAGAGGGGAGGAGCTTCTCAAGTTGCTTCCAAACTTGATAGATTTATTATTTCAGAGGACCTCCTTCTTGCAGGCCCAGCCATGAAAGCTTCTATTCTTCCCTTTGGAGGATTGGATCACTGGCCTGTACAGCTAGAAGCCACATTTATGGGCACGCCCAGAAACAGACCTTTCAGGTTTGAAAATGCCTGGCTATCTCACCCTGAATTCATCAGTAATATTGGAAAATGGTGGAGAGAAGATATGAACATCCAAGGCACTAAAATGTTCATGCTCCATCAGAGACTCAAATACATCAAATCCAAACTCAAAGAATGGAACAAAAAGGAATTTGGTGATATCTTCAAAGCCAAAAAAGAAGTGGAGCAGAAGCTACAAGAGATTAATCAGATAAACATCACAGATGGATTTACCGAGGAGAGGCTAAAGCTTACTGACTCTTTGCAGGAAGAATGGGAAGAGCGATGCTTGCAAGAGGAAATTTTCTGGAGGCAGAAATCAAGGATACAGTGGATTAGGGAGGGAGAAAGGAATACAATTTTTTTTCATAAATCCACCATGGCTCATAGGGCACATAACAGAATCACCAAGCTCAAATATTCTCAAGGAATAGAGCTTGTCTCTCACAACGATATGGAATCAGTCCTTGTACAACACTTCCTCAATATAGCAGAGGAACCCTTGGAGGACAGATCCAGGTTCATTGAACAATTCACTCAATACATCCCTCAGCTGGTCACCAGAGAAGATAACCACAATCTTAACAGGCCAGTGTCGGAAGAGGAAGTCAGCGGAGTGATCAATGAAATGCAAAATGGAAAATCCCCAGGCCTGGATGGGTTCAATGTGGACTTTTTCAAAGCCTATTGGGAAACAGTCAAACAAGATATCCTTGAGGTTGTGGAAGACTCAAGAAAATCTAAAAAGGTTCTAAAGGCTCTTAATGCTTCCTTCATAACTTTGATCCCAAAATAGGAAAATTCCATGACTCCGGATGGTTTCAGACCCATAGCCTTATGTAATGTGGTGTACAAAATCATTTCCAAAGTGATAGCCAATAGACTCAAGCCCCTTCTACCATCTCTAATCTCGGAGGAGAAAACAGGCTATGTGGAAGGAAGACAAATTCTCAACAACATCATCCAAGCACATGAGGTGGTACACTCTCTCAAAAGCAACAAACAATCTGGTATGATCATTCAGTTGGACCTAGCGAAAGCCTATGACAAGCTAAGTTGGTCTTATATAAGAGCAATTCTAAGGGCCTATGGCTTCGACCAAAATTGGATAAGATGGGTTATGGCACTCGTCACCACGACCAGTTTCTCTATACTGCTCAATGGAGCTCCATCAAGAACCTTCACACCATCCAGAGGTCTCAGACAGGGAGATCCACTCTCACCTTTCCTCTTCGTTCTCATGATGGAAGGGCTAGGTAGAGCGTTCAAAGTGGCAAATGTTGAAGGACGTATCCAGGGTATCAAACTCACCGAAGATGGAGCGGCAAATACTCATCAACAATTTGTGGATGATACGATGCTACAGGGTATACCCACAGTTAGGGAAGCCAGAGAGATCAAACATATCTTGATTGACTTTGCTAAGGCAGCAGGCACAGAGGTAAGCCTCAACAAATCCAAAGTTTTTTTCTTTAATACCAATATTGCTATTCAGAGAAATATTACCAGAATTCTTGGGTTTCAAAGGGAACAACTACCTTCCAAGTATCTAGGCATACCTCTTACTGATAAACCTTTGAGCAAGAGTGTGTGGGAGCCAACAATTAACAAACTTCAGGACAAGGTCAGGAAATGGACACACAGGTCACTAAATTTGGCAGGACGCCTAGTGCTCACACAAGCGGTCTTGCAGGCTATTCCCATTTTTATGTTCTCAGCTCTTCCTGCTCCTAAAGGCATTATGCAACAGATTAGGAGTATACAAAGGGATTTTCTGTGGGGTAGAGGTGAAGAAAAAAAGAAGTGGGCTTTAGTAGCATGGGACAAGATTTGCAAGCCCAAAAACCATGGTGGCTTGGGGCTTCATGACCCTGAAACCCTTAGTAGAGTTTTGGGAGCCAAACTTTGGTGGCGATGGATTAAGGAATCGGCAGCTCCCTGGGCTAAGCTGTGGAAACAAAAATATGCCAAGTATTGGCAGGAAAAGGATCACATTAGAATGTCAGGGCAAATCAGGGGCTCCCATATTTGGAATCTGGCCTGGGAGAATAAAAGTATTGTTCAGCAACACAGCTTCTGGGAAATTCGAGCAGGGAACCTAGCAAGATTTTGGGAGGACAACTGGCAACAGGAACCCAACCTATATAAGGATGAATTAGCAACTCTCAAGAGAGACACAGATAACAAAGGGCTGATTATGGTTAAATATTTCTGGGACCAAGATAGGGATAATGAAAAATGGAGGATTTGGAAGGATCTGGGCCACAGTGATGATAGTCCTTTGAAGGTCCTGGCAAGAATCCTTGCCCAGGAGCTAGAGCATAGAAGGATTCTAGTATCCTCCTTACCTAACCAATTAAGATGGGGAAAGAACACCGAAGGCAACTTTAACCTCAAAGAAGCTAAATAGGAAGTAACAGGATTTAACTATCCGAATCCTGATCTAGTCTAGAAGAAACTTTGGCAAAGCCCCCACTGGATGAAAATAAAGTTATTCATCTGGTTAGTGCATCAAAGGAAAATCTTAACCTAGGAGAATCTAAAAAAAAAAGGCTTTATTGGCCCCTCCCAATGCTATCTTTGTGGCTCTCAAGAGGAGACGATGGATCACCTTCTCAACCTCTGTCCTTTCACATCAAACGTATGGGACTGGGTGGCCTCAATCTTTAGGCAAACAGACAGGGATAGTCTCAGCATTTCCAATACTTTGAAGAACTGGCGGGTAAATTTCTCAGGGAATGAAATTATTAATAAAGCTTGGATTCTGGTACCAGGCTTTGTTATCTGGAATGTTTGGAAAGAATGCAATAATCGGATCTTCAAAGACAGAGCAAGAGAGCCCAAACACATAATTGCACAAATTTTGAGGTAGCTCAAAGACACAATAAGAAGCCTGTTGAGGAATCTTCCTAAGGATCCTCCTTTGCCCCAAGAGGCGAGCATTCTTATGTAGTTGGGTCTCCAATCCATAAACCCACAGGGCTTATTCAAGGGAGTAAGCCAAATTAATGCAAATATTAATATTTGGCAGCCTCCTCCTCATGGCTTTCTAAAGATTAATATAGACGGAGCTTCTAAAGGCAATCCAGGGTTAGCTGGCTTTGGAGGGGTTATAAGAGATGAAAAGGGTCAAATAAAGAAAATCTTCCATGGCCACTTGGGCAAGGCTACTAACAACATGGCGGAGCTCATGGCACTAGAACAAGGCTTGGAAATTTTGTTAGTTTCTAATTTGCACAATGTCATCATAGAAGCAGATTCGGAATTGATTATTAGAGCAGCCAAGAAAATATGTAATGGTACTTCTCCAGATAAAGTTTCAAAGCACTGGAGGCTTTTGCAAGTCTTTCACCGTATCCACTTCCACCTGCAAACCTTAAAAACGGTCAGCTTTGTCCATGTGAAGAGGAAAGCTAACATGTTAGCGGATCGCTTGGCGAACGAGGGAGTCACCAACATGGATAGGGATTCCCAGTATGAATGGGATCTAGTACCCCCAGGCAAACTGTTGGAGGACTGTCTCTGTCAGGCGGACAAAGATATAGAGCTATGGATTCAAAGGAAGGACTGAGATGGTACAGAAGATAGGAGGGAGGACAGGGTACCCTAAATTGTCTGCCCTCTTTGGGTATGGGTTGCAATCCACAGCTCAATATTCCTTCGGACCCTCTATGGAAGTACTACAGGTTGGGTCGTCCATGGAACAAGACATTAGGTGGAAATGTTGATGGTGTTTTGGGTTTAACAGTGATTTTGGGAGGACAACACAAGAACCGTCCGATGTGTGAGATCAATGGCTACCGCTTGGCGAAAGAGCGCGGTAGTTATTCCGCGAGGAGTTGTTTTCTAAAACCACAAGAGGTTTATCGGGCAGGGTCTAAGTGGTATCGGGTTTTTTTGAGGAAGGCTCCAATTCCACTCTTCATGTGACACGTAGCAGGGAGAGGTGAGAGAATACCGCTCTCATCGGATGGTTATCCCTTGTGCGACTTGTCCACCTAATATCTCCGTATACCGTCGAATCATCGGTCGAAGATCAACGGTGTTTGATTGATCGTGCAAGTTAGCTTGGTGTCTCGGACCCAGAAAAAGTTTAGAGGGCTGGAATAAAGTTTATGTAGGGTTCGAAAGAATGGTTTGGTATGGGTTGTGGTGGGCCCACGTTCAGTGAGGGTCCAGTGGACTCTAACAGGTTGGTTCGGGGGGCGCAGCTCTTCTTTGTTGGAAGTCTAGTGAACCCTCACTTGAAACTTCTTTTGAGGTCTCAAATTCTTTCAGTACTAGACAGCATGACCAAATGGTCTACTGATTACCTGTTTTCCAGAGTAAACGAAGGTAACTCCCCAGTTGTTTTGTTGTTGTTTTTCTGACTGCACAGTTGCCTGTTGAACTCTCACGGGGCTGCAGCTTGTAAATTATGTATTTTTAACTAGATGAATAGAAGGCCCTACTCTTACCTGATCAAAAAAATAAATAAATTTGTTGCATGCAGAGAATTTGAGTTATCCAATTGAGATGGAAACTCCAAGGCAATATACTATCAGTTTTAGCATATTCCAATGTGTACAGGTGGTGCATGCAGTCATAGGAATGGCCTAAGGTAATTGCGCAATTCCATTGTGTGAAATTCCTAAAAAACAGGGGAAATTTTCCAAGGGAACAACGCAAGGAAATAGGAGCTTAGAGGGATTGAAAATTGGCTAAGTGTTGGCTAGAGTTAGTCAGTTAGGTAGAGGGATAGACTATATACTTGCAGGGTGTGCTCAATCTTGAGAAAGCATGTGTATTTCATCTCTATTCTCTGATTAATGCAATATAGATAGTAAGGGGTTTTGATTAGTTGCTTTCCCCTAGATAAATCTATGTGCACGTGTGATGTTTCCTTGTGCTTGTCTACGATTCTTGTTTTAGATGGTGAATTAACTTCCATAGATCAGTAGAGTAGCTTCACGTCTTGTGATTAGTAAATTTCATGAGAAGTATTGAATCTACACATTAATTTCTACATGGTATCAAAGTTGGAATCACAATAGAGCAAAGATTTTGAAGTTGTCATTGCATGAGGTTCAAATTTGCATATCAGGGTTGTAGGTTTTCTTTAGGACTAAGAATATGGCTTTCAATGGACTAAGGCTTGAGTATGCCCTTGAGGGAAGATCGAATTATGTTGCACGGAAGGACCGCATGGAGGCAGTACTGGAGGATAATGGGTTGAAGTAATTCGTTGATAATGATATTCTAAAACCAGTAGCATCTGATGCTAAGGATCTAGCAGAATGGAAGAAGTGTGTTGTGAAGGTGAGGAGGATAATATTGGAGGGAGTATGAGACCATATTGTCTCAAATCTCCACAGGAAAGAGACTACATATGCAATGTGGCAAGCACTGACATATTTGTTCCAGAATGTTAGTGGCCACAGGAAGCTGGCACTCAAAGACAAGCTTCGAAATATCAATACGCATAGGAACGAGACCATTCCACAATACATGAGCAATTTCAAACAATGTCCTGATGAACTTGGTCAAGTTGGTGTTACTATAGCAGAGGATGATTTGGTGATCCTAGCCCTTCTAGACCTTCCCAAGAGTTGGCACAGCTACCAATCTTTGATGAATTGGAGGGATAAACTACCATATTGGAAGCGCCTATGGTTTAATTTGGTACAAGAGGAAATAAGGTGGAATACCAAACACGGGGCTTCATCTAAGGGCGAGGATGAGGAAAATCGTGCCTTGGATGGAAAGGTAAAGAAAGTGAAAGGGAAGAAATCCCAATCCTAAGCAGAATCTAGTCAAGGGGGCAAGAATAAAGACTTGTCTAGAATCAAGTTCTTTCATTATCATGAATTCGAACACTATCCCATGAAGTTTCAACACAAGAAGACAAGAAAGAAGACCTCGGGAGGAGCAACGAGTGAAGCTTTGGCTTCACAGTTCGAGCTTGATTTTACTCTCATTGCATGCATGGTCAACATAGTGATGGGAATTTTGTGGTATCTCGACAACAGTGTCTCATTCCATATCACGGGGAATAGATAATTTTTCAATGATTTGGAGGAGAAGGATCTCCATATGCAAATCGAAACTTTCTCCAAGTTCTTAGAGTTCAAGGCAATGGTGGAGAAAGAAACAGGAAATAAGGTGAAGGCTCTTAGGAGCAATAATGGAGGCGAGTACGTGTCGAATGAGTTCAAAAAAAATTACAGCACCCCACAACCCACAGAAGAATGGGGTGGTTGAGAGGAAGAATCGAAGCATAGTGGGAGAAGCATAGGCGATGTTGCATGACCAAAGCCTAAATCTGCACTTGTGGGTTGAAGCATGCAACACGACGGTCTATTTGCAGAATGGGAGTCCTCATCGGATTCTTGGCATGATCATACCAAAGGAGGATTTCTCAGGGAGGAAGTTAGATGTGTCACACTTCAGGATCTTTGGAGACTCTGTCTATTTCCATGTCTCCAAAGAATCAAGGAAGAAGTTAGAGCTGAAAATAGATTTTGGGGTATTTTTGGGCTACATTGAAACTCCCCACAACTACAGTGTGTATTTTCCATCACTCAGAATGGCAGTTGTGAGATGAGATGTCAAATTTGATGAAGACAAATCCATGCAGTTCTCTCTTGAGAGGGAGCTTTAGATCCCACCAAATGAGGAGATTTTAGCTCCAAAGAAGGAGCCTCAAGATGTTGTAGAGTAGCTACAAGTTGAGGAGAAGAGAGTGGACATAGCCACTCAAGAAGAACCATCTAGAGAAGGTAGGAAGAGAACCAGAGAAGCTAAGATACTTGTGCAGGATGTGAGGTAGAATGTGGGTGCTCCTTCAAATTAGCACAAGAAGAGAAGGTCACCAGATCGGTACATTGGATACATAGCTCTAATGACTAAGCTAGTAGAGACTGATCCATCCTCTTTTGAGGAAGTAGTAGAGCAACCAGTATGATTTGATTCAATAGTGGAGGGGTACGAATCCATTGTGAAGAACAGTGTTTTGGAAGTGGTCCTAAGACCAGCAAACAAATCAGTTGTGGGTTCGAGATGGATCTTCAAGGTGAAGCAAGCAGCAGACGAAAGCATAGAAAAGTAAAAGGATAGATTTGTTGCCAAGGGGTACTCACAGGTTGAGGGGATTGACTATGAGGATACCTTTGCTCTTGTAGCAAGGTACTCATCTATCAGATAAATCCTTGCTTTGGCTGCACAGATGGGGTGGAAGATCCACCAGATGGATGTGAAAACAACATTCCTCAATGGAGTTATTAAGGAGGAGGTGTATATCGAGAAATCAGAAGGCTTCAATATTTTTGACCGAGAGTCTCATATGTGTAGACTCAAGCAAGTGTTGTATGGTCTCAAACAAGCACCCCATGCTTGGTACACCAAGATTGATATCTATCTCACCAGTTTGGGCTTCACCAAAAGTGAAGTGGATGAAAACCTATATCATATTTTGATAGAAGGTAAATTGTTGATTATTGATTTATATGTTGATGACTTGATCCTTACTAGTGATGAGAAACTGATCAGATCTTACAAGGAGGACCTTGCAAGAGAGTTCGAGATGAAGGACATGGGTCTCATGCACTACTTCCTTGGATTGGAAGTATGGCAAGGTGATGGGGAACTATTTGTCTCTTAGGGAAAGTATGCCAATGAGATACTTCAGAGGTTCTGCATGGACAGGTGCAAACCCATGGAGACTCCTCTAGCGACCAACTGAAGGAAAGAGGATGCCACTTCAAGTGAGGAAGTGGATGCGATTGTTTACTGGAAATTGGTGGGTTCACTCATGTATCTTGTGAACACACTACCATACATGTGTTATGCAGTCAACTAGTTGATTCAAGCTATTATTATGCCAACCAAACTGTTTTGGAGGGCAGTAAAGCATGTTCTACGGCACCTCAAAGGAACTACCCAATTTGGACTTTGGTATAGATGGACAGAGGGTCTGAAGTTGTGTGGCTTCATCAATGCAAATTGGGCGGGAAGTCCATGATACCGAAAGAGTACATCAGATGGAATTTTTAGTGATGGGTCTGCAGTTTCTTAGTACAACAAGAAGTAGTGATCAGTGGCACTCAACTCAACAGAAGCAGAATACATGGTTGCAATTCAAGCAACATGTGAGGCAATTTGAATGAGAAAGATACTTGTTGGCTTGTTTTCTCAGATGATGGATCCTACTTTGATTTACTGTGATAATCAAATTTGTATCAAAATCTCTAAAAAAATTATTTTTCATCATTAATCCAAGCATATTGACATATGGTATCACCATCTACGAGATTGTGTGCAGAGGCAGATTATGTTGTTGCAGTACATTCTAATAGAGGAACAAGATGCAGATATTTTGACAAAGGCCTTGTCCAGAGGGAAGTTCAAATTCCATAGGTGCAGGATAGGGGTGGTTGATAATCCCTTTCTTGCTGAGAGGGAGTGTTGAAAATGTAGTAAGAAAATCTCAGTTTGACTTTTCCTTGGTCAAACTAGAGAAAATTTGAATTTCTATTTCAACAGAAATCTTGGAGGTATTTAACTAGGTGACATGGAGTCTTGTCACTAAGTTAACTCAATAAATTCAAGTTGGGGAAGCTTGAGTTCAGTTCAGTATGTTTTATTGTGAATTTGTAGCAATATATTTCAGTTAATTTGAGTTATTTTCAATTCATCTAGTTCTAATTGTCAGAAGAACTAGTGGAGGTCAAGTTGTGGAAGTGGAACTTCAACTACACTCAGTGATCAACCAGTTAACTGATCAGTCAACCCAAAATAATTGTTTCATGCAGAGAATTCTAGTTACCCAATTGAGACGGAGATTCCAAGGCAGTGTATTATCAGTTGTATCATATTCCAATGTGTACAGGTGGTGCATGCAGACAGAGGAATGACCTAAGGTAATTGCACATGGTGTGAAATTCCTACAAAAATAGGAACAATTTCCCAAGGGAACAACGCAAGGAAATAGGAGCTTGGATGGATTGAAAATTGGCTAAGTTTTGTTCAGAGTCAGTCATTCACGCAGAGGAATAGACTATACACTTGCAAGGTGTGCTCAAGCTTGAGAAAGCATATGTATTTCATATTTATTATCTGATTAATGTAATATAGATAGTAAGGGGTTTTGAGTAGTTTCTTTCCCCTAGATAAATCTTTGTGCATGTGTGATGTTTCCTTTTTCATGTCCGTGATTCTTGTTCTAGATGGTGAATTAACATTTGCAAATCAATTAAGTGTTTTACAATGATGGTGAAAATAAATTTAAAGAATAAAAAAGAGTTGCATTAATCTCATTGAAAAATTATATGTAACTTAGTTTGGACGTTGAAATGCCATATTTAATTAGGAATAAAAAGTAAGAAAATGCATTTTTTTAAATCAAAGTACAAGTTTCATTTGAAAAACTATTTTTTCTAAAATAAATTTTACCAGGTCATCTAATTTTTACCTTGTATAGTTTTTCAAAATGTTAATTGTTATTAACATGACGCTTCGACATCCAAAAGGTTTTAATTTGTAAAAATAGTCAATTGTTAAATAAAGTACCCAATGCCAAATACTTGATGAAGTTGTCAATCCTTCTTAAAATATATTTATGAGTGAACCAAAGATACCATACAACTTCAATAAACCTAGATAGTTGTACACATTCATATACAAGTCAAAACCACTTACATCCAAATGGTATTATATGAAAATTAAGATGCATGCAATGTGACAAATGTGAATAAGCAAACTTGTAAGGCAAGTGAAATCCCAATAATGAAACTATGACAAGCTTTTATGATTGTGTATCAAAGCAATAAAATTAAATATATTATTATTAAATTTTAATCCAAGCCAATAGTCATACAATCATTAATAGGACCCAAAAGAATGAATAATTGAAAATAGCTTAGTGTTCATTTTAAGTTTAAAAGGAGTCCCCAAGTCAATTAATTTGGGACATGCTGAGGCATCAGCACTCTTGATCTATGAATCTTCACCTCATTGATCCATGATATCTATTTAAAGATCAAGGAGCATCTATTCACAATGTTAGTGTGGAATCACATCATGAAGAGTAGAGATTAAACATAATCCTTCTTAATATCACAATGTTTTTTTTGCTCTAATGATGTTTCTCTTTTTGAATGTTTTACCACATAAATCTTGGTGTCTTTATCATTAATATGTGTGAGTTATTTCTCTATTGTGTTCATCCCCTTGATTTTCCACATATAAAAAGCTACGTGGTATCAAAGTGTTTATGAGATTAACTCTTGTTTTATTCAAAAATTGGGGTAGCTTGTGACGATAATGTAGGTTTCTTCAATTGCATGTGTCTTTGTTCATTTGCATGATCAGATTTGGTAGATTTCTTAAATATTTGAAGGCTTTAAATCTCTTTTTTCAAATTTTAAAAGGAAACCTACAGGGCTCTCATTATTATCTCTCAAATGTCTAGTATAATTGTTGCGTTTCATCCATCTCTATATGTTTTTTGCAAATCTAACAATTCCATTAATCATTAAACGATTTTTGAGGTTACAAATGGGCCTCAAAACAAAAATTGTATTATCACAATCAAAATTTAAAATAAACAATAGGATTCAATATGATAATGTCCATCATAATGATAAATATATTTAGACGGAAAGGAAGAAAATTACCTTGTTAAATCATAACTTATCTCATGATAGGTTTACTCAAATTTCAAGTGTATGCACTCATAAGGTGTGGAATTCAAATTCCAAATAAAATTAGTAACCACTCTACATACTTTAGATATACCCACAGTGAGATAAATTGGAAATACATTTAAAAAATGTGTTGCTTTTCAAGAACCACATTTTTTTCGCACATTTCAAACTTTTCATGCTATTGGTATCTCATATTTATATAGATCAAGTATGAAATATCAAGTGTAAAACCCATTGCACCTTAGAGGGGGTCACTATCACCTCATCAACCATTTTCTCACCTTTTTCCAACTTTCCTCGAGTTCAAGGGGGATTCTCCTTGGGATAGGATTGGTAAGGTTTAATAGTTCTAGTATTTGAGCTCAAAGGAAAGTTCCCTAGACATGCACAATCATGGAGAGGAAACCCTAGCAAAACGATTTTAAATATTATTAAGAAATTGGGTAACATATAATAGAAGATAAGTTCCTTTACTTACTAATTTATTTTGGGGAATATGGGGTCAAGAAATAAACAAACTTGAAATGATTTTATGGAGTAGATGCAAGGCTCAAAAATACTAGGGAAAGCTTCCCTACTTTCGCTAGGATTTTGAATCAAGGTTCTCAATATCCAAAAAAAAGTTAAAGGAAGGAGCTTAGCTGCTACTTCCTTAAAGTATTGGAAGAAGGGAAACAAGGATCATGAAGCAAATATGATGCTAACTTTGCTTGATATGTGATTCATGCATCCAATAAAACATGAAACCAAGATAATAGAAGTTATCCTACTATATTTACCATCCATTCATTCAAGCTTCACTATAGTCATCCATGAAAATATATTAAATCCACACCAATGAAGTCCCCAACTCATTCATCCATAGCCAAATTATAAGAAGACAAGAATTGCAGAAATTTTAGACTTGCTAAGGGGTTTCTCTGCCAAATCCTACCATGAGAAAATCAGAGGAAGTGCACCTCAATTTATAATGGACATTCTCAGTTTCTCTCATAATAAAATATAATTTTTTTATATTAAAATCCCCTATTCTAGCCTTTGGAGGCGCAAAATCCGTCTTCTATCATTAATTATTCTAAATTATGAAAATTCAGGGGCATTCATGCCACGTACAAAATTTAGGGGGCAAAATCCATCAAATGTGACCCAAGTCCATAAAATGATGGGAATAGAGGGTCTTCTATGCATCATATAACCTCCAAAAGAACTTCAAATCTCCCTTTCTTCTACCAACCAGAAACACAACCTCAAAGTGTCATCAAGATGCATGCTCCAACCCTATTGACATTATCCTAGTGGACACCCTAGCTCTGCAGAGTGGGCACAAGAAATCTCATAGGAAATACCATGCCCCAATGATCCTCCACATGTAAAGGGAAAGTTTCCAAGTGGATTTTCCAAGTGTACAAGTTATATCTAAGCAAACCCAAGTCTTCTTTAATGTATATATGTGGGCTCGCTACCCACCAATTTGTGGGTAACCCCCGAGGGAAAATCGCCCTCGCCCAACCCTTGATCCTATTGAAATGCATTTGCAAAGTAGAATTTCTAATCATGACAATTACTTGTGACTTTCTTATGTATGTTTGTCCTTTATCATTTACTTCATTCATTAGATCATCAAGCAGTTATACAAATAAAATGCATAAAAACACAAGAGATGCCATAAATTAGGCCAAAGACTAGGGAAAACCCCACAAGGGGAAAACTTTGCAATCATTTCCTTATAGAATCTTTAGTGAATAGGAGAAATCCAAGTCATAGATAAACTTACCAATAATCCAAGTGCCAAGTCATCCCTCCATCAACAACCCAAACTCTACCATAATTTTGTCCACATATTCTTCAATAAGTTTTCCATGTGTCTATGTTTAGATGCCACATCCCACAAAGATAGAAGCTTGCGTAAGCACAAAAGAAATGATGTCTCAGGTATCTCATATCTACAGAAGTATTGTCTCACAGAAAGCTCAGATCCATAGAGATATAATGCCACACAAAAACTAGGATCCACAGAAGGATGATCTTAGAAGTGTAATCCTCATGAAATTCACATGTCATAGAGAGAAGGTACCATAGAAGTTGGCATCATCATAGAAGTACAATGCCACAAGAAACTCACATGTCATAGAAATATAGTTCCACAAGAAAGATCGTATGCCACAGAAGAACAACTATGAATTTCCTTCCACGGATGAGATTTGAATTGCTTGCTAAGTGAAGGAGTATACATGCCAATATATAGTTGTTCATTCATACGAAGGGACACGTCCTTTGAGAAGTCTGGCTTATCTTCTTGGAGGTCCAACTTGGCAGATTGGAGGGACAAATGATGGTTACAAAAATTCAAATTTATTTCTTTTACAAGGGTCACAAGGAACATCCCCTTTTACATTTTCTTTTGAACAAAAATAAAGCATGAAGAACGTGCTAAAAAATAATAATTTTTTCTTCTTATTTTTTTACATAAAATGCATATTGATATAATGACAATTAACAAGACCAAACCTAGTTACAAATCCAACAGATCCATCTTTCTACCTGACAACCCCGCTTTGATCCTTGAATAACCACTCTCAATTTCCTCTTAGCCATTGTCTAGTCAATGATTTATTTTATCTATAGCCAATCCACTCGATGAAAGTGGGTCTTGGAATAATAAGGTACGCTAACCATCTTTGTATCAAGTAATTTCATTTAATGGTTTAAGGAATTCTAGGATGGATCACAAGTCAAATTGGATAATTGAAAACTTGTAGTTGCATCCTTGTTCCCCTACTTCACCTCAATGGGTATCTCCCACCCCTAGTCTAGTCTTCTTGAGACCTTTCCTTTCATTGTAGAGGAGGGGAATGAATAGGGGCATTATTTGATGTTGTTTTCCCATGGTAATCCATAATTACCACCTTCCACCCTTTCCCTTATTTTGTATTCCTCCTTCAGTTTGACTGCTTACTACTCAAATTCTTTGGTTTCCCTTGTGCGCCATGCCTTTAAGTAAGGACTTAGAAACTTGGCCCTAAGAGGAATATGTGGTTGAAAGAAATATAAAAGCCTATATAGACATGCTAAAAGAAAATTGTAAAAAGGACAAAGATGACTGGGACAATATATAAGTGTGTGGAAAAAATCCTAAATTGAGCTCTACCCCTCTCATTATCCCTCCCCTAGTTGTTAGAAAATCATGATTTATCCAAGTAAAAGGAACTTTTGAATTTCGTAACCTAGATTAGCAATGAACCACTACATTTATAAGGGGCAATTGATGAATCCAATAAAGTTTGTAACTAAAATTATGCAAGGAAATAAAAAGAAAATCATTGAACAAAAAGGTGCCCTCAAGTGCTGGTAAAAATAGGCTAAGGAAAGGGGTAAGTCAGGCCCCGCGATTGCTCCATATTCACATCATAATTCTTAAGGATATTTTTTGCATAGATGGTACACCATAGTGGCATCTTCCATGAATTCAAACCCCAAACCATTTCAATTTTTAAGTACACCTTCTAACTGATGGTTCAACCTAGGAATTGTTCCTCCTCTTGAGTTTGGAAGAACCTAATAGGAGCCATTAATAACCCTCCCATATTTAAGTGGATTGACTCATTTACAAGTATTAAGCTAGAAAATTGTTTGAGAATGAGGCGTGTGTGATGTATTTTAATGATTTGTTCCATTAAATATGGCCTACTCTAATACATTTATGGCTTAAGTTACCTTTAATGATCGTATCACTTGATTCCATCAGTTGTGGTATGTTCCTACTCAAATTTTCATTGGCCATCCCTCAAAGGATCAAAGCATGCTTCTTTAGCACTTTAGAGAGGATGTAAAACCCATGTGTCACTCCACTAGAACACTTCTAGGTAGGATTTTGCACACTCTTCGAGGGATGTTGAGCCATGCGATTTGTCAATAGTATAGATGATGCCATCCTCTTCCTCCACCTTTTTTGCTCAACATTAGAGTTGGGATGTTGCCTCCATAAATTATGTACCTTAGGATCATGTAGGATGCCCCTAGATAGATTTGTACCCTTCTTGATGGGCAATTCCTTGTGTTTGATGGTTTTGATAATGATGACTCAGTGAGACCCATTTGGACGAGATTGCACGCCTTTTGGATTGAGGACACTACCTCCTTAAGAAATGGCATCATCATGTTTGAGCTTCAAGATATGAAATGTGAACACATTGACCATGACATCTTAAAGATGATGGACCACTTGATACTTTTGATGGTTTCTTTATGATGGACCACCTTACTTAGACCATGCAGATGAATTTAGCACATTTTAAGGTGCCCCTTACACCTTTTCATGAGAGAGAGGCTCATAAAGAGCATGACATCAACATCCTTTGCCTTATTACTCACACATGTGGGATAATATAAGGATTTAAGTTATGTTTTTGTGTTTAGATGGCTATTATGTTAGTTGACATGTGACCTTAGAACCGTATATTATGGATTATGTTTACCATGGAGCTCTTTTAGCCTTTTTGTTAGGAATTGGCCTACCTTAGAATTGTATAAATAGGAGATTGAATTCCTTCCTCGGATCATCACACCTCGATTCATTTTCTGGTATTTAATTATTTGGAGTTCGCACAATGGAGGCCTAGTTGAGCAACTAGACTTGGGGTTTAGCTTCTTATGTATTCATCTATTCTCAAATTCTTTCTTGGTTAATATTGGATCTTGCATGCATTGCAAGTTGATTTATTTTATATCCATGGGAGTTAAGTAGTTTTTTTTTACATTTAATGTGCATGTCCCTTCTTGAAGTTGTCGTCAATTTCTAAATATTTGATGAGAAGAGTAGGTTAATTCTTCTCCCTTGAATTTCTAGAGAATTGAGAACCCTAATTTAAAACCTATGGCAAGTAGATTAATTTTCCCTTATGTGTTGGAATTAGGTTTTCCCTTTTAAATTGGCCTAGGTTTTAGTTTAAATTCTATATTTCATTTCCCTGGGTGGAGAAGGCATTATTCTTTCTTCATCTAGTGGATACATTTTAGTTTCACAGTTAATTTTGTAAACCCTAGTTTAATTAAAATCATAATTTGTTTATTTTGTGGCATTTATATTGGAAATTATTTTCACCTTTAACATGTTCTACTGGTTTAGTAGTTCTCTTTGATAATTTCAAGTGCATTGAAGAAGCATGTTAATAGTTTTTCATGCAATTTTTTGTAATTTATTAGGGTTGATGCCAACGTTAAATCGCATTTATAATATAATCTAATAGTGTAAAGTTGCTTAATTTTATTTTTTGGGCTGCTAATTTATTAACCTTTCAATCCATGTACTTTTTATGCAATTTGATTGGTTACATTTTTTGTTGTAAGTAAGTCTTTATTGTTGTCAAAAACTACATATTTTGATCTAGATTATAGTAGCCAAGTGTCTTGTAAGCTTTGGGTGTGTTTTGGGATTGCATTGAAGAATCCCTAGGTTTGGATAACCTAAGAATTGACCCATAGGTCCTAAAAACAATATTTCTTGTTTTTCACTCAATATCCACCTTCCCATAGCCTTTATAAGCTTGAGTTGGTAGGTCTAGTCTAGATCCATCTCAACCACGGATCTAGCAAGCGTCAAGAGGGATTAAATCTTTTGAGGTGCAAACCTCTTTTAGGGTGTAAAACCTGAAACAAGGTTTGCACCTCAAGAGATTCAATCCCTCTCTTGCTAGATTTGTGGTTGAGATGGATCTATAGTGGTTATATACATACCCATGCACCCACCCATTAAAATATATACTTGAAAAATGGCCAAAATGTAAAATAATAAGACTACTTGAAATTGTTTAACCATGAGAATTTATTTTTTTTAATTGTTTTTATCATATATGTATGTGTGTGTATATGTGTTTTAACTATATATAATATATACATTGTTGACATTGAAATATCACTTAATCCAAGATATTGAAAATCTTCATTTTTGACCTACATTGAATTTTTTTATTATCACTGAATTGTTTTGAATTTCACATATTAATTTAATATTAAGAATTAAAAGAATTGTGCATATCCCTCCTATTATTCTTTTTACGCGGTAATTGAATCTTTTTAACTTTAATAGCTTCTTCTTTTTGGATATTGAAATATTTTATTATGGTTAACACACACACACACACACACATATATATGGGCAACAAGAGCGAGAGGTGCTCATTCATCCTAAGAACAACCAAGAATTCAAATTCGTTTGGGGGTTAGGAGAGGTGAGAATGTCCCTCCTCTCCTTTTCTGTATATATTGATAGCATATATTATCCCTTATCTTTATTCATATTCTAACCCTATTTTAACATAATTAATATATACTATTAAGCTCTTAATTGCTTCATTAGCATATAATATTTTGAATCTATCTCTTAACTCCTCTTTGCTTCATTATCATAACTCCTCTTTACCTTACTCTTTATAGTATATAATAATTTAGATCTAAACCTCACTAGTATTTAATATTCTTATAATCTCCTAATAACTGTCGTTAGTAATATTTATAGGTTATTCTTAACCATCTTATTAATGTGGAGTATTCTTAACAATACTAATTTATAACTAAATTTATAATAATAAATATTTACTAATTTATAACTAAAATTTATAATAAATAATTCCTATCCCTTGTAGCATATTTGAATCTTACTCTTAACCTTATAACCTGATTATTAATTATATATAACAACTATTTTATCTTATTATTATATAATCTCCCATCCTCTTTTTATTAAGAACTTATTTTAACTTTCTTAACTTATTACTATTATTACTAATTTACAATAACTAAAATATTAATAACTCATAACTAAAATTAGAATATTAAATAATTTATAACTAAAATTAGAATATCAAATAATTCCATTCTAACCTTTTTCAAATTTCTATTTACTTATTCAACTAATATCCAACGGCTTGTTTTCAACAGTTAGTTTTTCGACCTGGGCTATGATGCATCCTTGCTATTTATTTTTAAAGATTGTATGATTTTTTCACCTTGTCTTGAGGATGAACCACACTAGTTGGTTCAAAACGTCGACCAAATCCTAATAATGTGATTAATCCGAAAGACATTCATCTACAATATGGATCACAAAAGTCTCAGATTTAACTTATGCTCTCTATCAAAGTATAAAGCAAGCAATGCAATTAAAAATTCAAAATTCAAAAGATCATCGTGCTAGGAGACTCTCTCCTCACTCTCTCTAGAATCTTAAATAAAACTCTCCCTAATGATCTCAAGCTAGCTCAGAGCATCAAGTGGATTCTCAATTTACTCTATCTCATCCCCAGAAATCAATGTTATCATATTCTAAAGTTGAATAATCTAGTTGCATGTGAAATGGCCAATCTTGTCTCTACTCTCCCCAAAAGAAGTCTATTATTTCTAAGTTCTAACCCAAAGTGTCCCTCTCTCTTAACGACACATATGATACGTCGATACGTCCTAAATTAACGACACCTATGATACGTCCCAAGCATAATTTTGACATTACAAAAAACATTAGAGTGGAGGGTGCCTTCCTCAACCTCCTTGAATATCACCACGAGGCGTACATGTTCCCCCTCTTGTATCTGTCATCTTCACGAACCTTAGATGTGATGTGCAGACAAAAAACCACGATTCAAGGGAAGTGGAGGTGCCTGTGATTTCATGCCC
This sequence comes from Pinus tabuliformis, assembly GCA_031772625.1. Lineage (NCBI taxonomy): Eukaryota > Viridiplantae > Streptophyta > Pinopsida > Pinales > Pinaceae > Pinus > Pinus tabuliformis. The sequence continues at coordinate 1,023,022,177 of CM062811.1, read as the reverse complement.
CTACTCTCATTTATAATGAGCACGCGAGCAACTCTAGAGATGACTTCAGGGCAGGTTTTGAATAGGGGGACTCTTTGATAAGCAAAGGAAGTGGGACGGTAAGCCATGGCAGAAAAACGCCCTCCTCATGATTCCAAGTGCAGGTAAATGTGCTGATAAATTAGAGGTATTTGAGTGGATTTCGAGTGATGAAACACCCGCCTGGTAGCATAATATTGATTATAAAGCCCTCATTCGAAATTGTCTGTCTTCCAAGCTCTACGGTTGTGACAATCTTGCCAATGAAATTTATGATCTGTGGCAACATGTGGTCTATGGTAATTCAAGGTTTGTGGCATTCTTCAAGGAACATTTGTAACAGAGTTGCATCTTAGAAAGTTATAACCTCAATGGGCAACTCAAATGATACCATTCTCAGCACATTCGATCAGGAAATATCCATTGATATCAAAGGCATGCAACCCTCTCAACCCTACATCTACAGCCTAAAGATTGAAGTGGGGGAAAAATATGAGGGCAAAAGTGCCAGCAAGGAGATATAATCTTCTTGATGAATTGTAAATTTTGTTTTATGAATGATCATTTTTAGCGCTCTTATAAGATATATAAAGAAATCAATAGCACAAAATGTCTAAATCTAATGTACTTAGAAAGTAGAGACTAGGTGAAGATAGAAACACCTTCTCTAGGAAACAAATTCTGTAAATAAATTTTCCAGTTAATACATATGAATTTTATGCTCAGGTTTTTTAAATACAAAATTATCCTCGGTTCTGTTATATATATATATATATATATGATATTGAAATAAATTATTTAATGAGTATTTAAATAATTTATTTAATTAATATGGATATTCAAATAATTTATGTCTTGTATTGAAATATTTTTAAAAATATCAGAATTATACATCTTCTTCTCATACTAAAAAGTGAAAATATAATATTTTAATTACTTTTAATTATAGGACCATAATGATAAATCTTTTGTTTGCAAAGCTATTTGGAAGCATACTAGAAAATAAAATTAGCAAGTGGGCAGAAGAAAGAGATAAGTGTGCTAAAGGGCAAGCAGGTTTTAGACCTAAACATTCCACAGTTGATCATTGTATAACTTTAAGGCACATCATTGAAAAAGTTTGGTAGAAAAAGAAAGAAGTCTTTTGTTGCTTTGTTGATTTCATAAAAGAGTTTGACACGGTTCTTAAGGATAAGCTTTGGCACAGAATGGAGGAACTTGGGGTTCCTAAACATTTGAGAGGAGTTGTGCATAGGCTGTATGAAGAGGTGAAAGTCAAAATTAGAACTTCAGCGGGCATTTCTGAAAGTTTTAGAAGCAATATCGGGGTCAAGCAAGGTTGTCCACTGTCTCCTACCCTTTTTGGCTTATATATCAACAAGCTTGAAGAGTGGTTAATTTCACAAGGGGGTGATGTTATTTGTTTGGGCAAGTTTGTTGTAAGGCTCCTTTTGTATGAAGATGAGCTTATTCTAATTGCTAAATCAAATTTTGGATTGCAAGAGCACTTACTATCCCTTAAACATTTTTGTAGAAGTGTGCGGATGCAAGTCAATATCAGCAAAACGAAAGTAGTATTTTCTCTAAAAAAGAAACCATAACTAGCATAAGTTCTACTTTGAAGGAAACATTCTCGAAGATGTTGCGGATTAAAAATACCTTAGAATTGACTTCAACAAAATCTAAGTTGGGATGGTTGTAGAAAGAAAAAAACTTTTTGGGGTTGGAAATCGTTTTATGCTTTTCAAAATAGGTGTAGAGAGGCAGAGTTATGGGACTGGAAAACCACTCAAACTCTTTTTGGGATTTTAGTGATTTTGGTGATTCTCTATGGTTGTGAACTATGGGTCAGTAGTGCATCGAAAATGTTGTGGAAACAAATTGAAGAATTTAGAAGTGTTTGATTACAAACAAATTCAAGATTAAAAGTGCAATTCCTTATGTTATCTTGTTAAGTGAAACAGGGGTTGCTCCTATTGAAGCAATTGCTATGGTGCGAGTCAAAAGGCATTTAAAAAAAATGAGCAAATGGAAGAGGGTAGATGGCCTAATATTTCCTTTAATGACATATTGTGCAACATAAAAAAGACTTGGATGCAGCAAAACAACAAATGGTTTAGTAAATGAGGAATTTGCTTGAACACGTATCCCATAAATAGCAAAGAGATAAAAGCTTTTGTTATGGATAAGTTCCACAAACGTACTTGGGATAAGGATCTAGGAAGAAAGAAAAAGTACTATATTGAAGTGTTTAATCTCACTCATAGTTATCAACCAAAAGCATACATAGAGGTCAATATCTCTTGGAGAGAAAAAATTCTTATTGCTCAATTAATGGCTAATTCTCATCAGATCCGTTGTCAAACAGGGCGCTGGAAAAGGCCAAAATAAGTGTGGGAGGAAAGAGTATGCATTTTTTGTTCTTCCGGAAAAGTGGAAACAAAAAAGCATTTCATTTTAGAATGTGAGGTCTTCAAAGACAACAGTGAAAGTTATGTAGATATGCTAGCAACTAGATCTTGGGATAATCTATTTAGCAAGGGATTTGTTGAGAAGCTGGGAGCATTTATTGTGGGGCTTCGCAGAAAAAGGGTCGAATACATCAAGCAGATGAAGAAGAAATCTGTCCCATAGGCTATTTTTAGCCTCGTGGACGTTAAAATAGTTTTTTTCCTTTCTTTCTTTCGTTATTACTCTATTTCTTTTTAAATTTGACAGAAAATTATATTAATTTACATGGACATCTAAATATTTTATTTATGGTTGATGGTGAAATATTTTTACCAGGTCTCCTTCTTACTAAGGTTGTAATATCGATAAGGGAGTGATCCCAGTGAGAGTGTGATTATTGACGTTTGATAATACTTTTAATTAAAACTAAACCAAATACTTATATTCATTTTTATTTTTTTATTATAGCTAACGCTGCTTTTATATTTAGAGAATATTTGATTTTCATTTTAATAGGAATATGTGCTAGCTCCACATTGAGCACAAAAAGAATCACACATTGTACTCATATTAGGTCATAGAATACGCATCTATGTGCAACCAATATACATTCATCTCAACCACAGATTTAGCAAACGTCGAGAGGGGTCAAATCTTTTGAGGTGCAAACCTCTTTTGAGTGTAAAACTTGAAAAAATGTTTTCACCTCAAGAGATTTGATCCCTTTCAATTTTTGCTATATTTCCCTTGCTAGATTTATGATTGAGATGGATCTACACACCAAAATATATACTTGAAAATGGCCAAAATGTAAAATAATAAAACTACTTGAAATGTTTTAACAATAAGAACTTAATTGTTATATATATATATATATATATATATATATATATATATATATATATATATATATATATATATAAGGTTTCCATAATTTTAATTTAATTACCAATAATTAGTAAGCCGGTGGTAGAGATCTAACCTCCATAAAATATTCTAGAATATTCTTAGAAGTATGAACAAATTAGGGGTTGAGATTTATCTCCAAAGTAATTATGTCAATTTTTTTCTTTTAGCTAAATTCGTTAATTTAAAAATAAAAATAAAAAATTGTTATATGGGAAAATATCATATGAAATGAGTTATATTTTTTGGTCATGTATAATAATAATAATAATAAAGTTATGATTTAGTTAGCCCTCATGGAGCAACTCAATTGGCAATGGCTATGAAATGAAGCTTTATGTTGAAGAAAGTTCAAGATTCAACTCCCCCCAATTCACCTGTTCTTACGAAATGGGCATATGTAGGCACCTAGAGGTTATAGTGGTAGTGGTTGAAATGGACTCTATGTCACATGAATATGAGAGCAACTCAGTTGTTGATTCCTATAGATACAAAAAGGGTTATAATTTAGTTAATTTTTATGATTTTTTTAAATTTTGGCAACTTGTTATGTATGATGAAGTAAATATTTTGATGCTTATAATGGATTGATGTTTATCGACATTACCAACCATTTAATTTATGTGGCTATGCTAATATATACATTGTTGAGATTGAAATATTACTTAACCCAAGATATTGAAATATTTTATTTATGACCCACATTAAAAAAATGTATCATTACTAATATTTTTTAAATTCCACGTATTAATTTAATATTAATTAATATTAAATGAATTATGTATCTCTCCCTATTATTACTCCTTTAAGTAGTAACTTATTTTTTTTCACTTTAATAACTTCTTTTTCTAGGTATATATATGTACGTGTGTGTGGGGTTAAGATGATATTGAAATAAATTAATGAACATGGGTATTCAAATAATTTAGGATTTGTACTAAAATATTTTTAAAAATATCAAAATTATACATTTTTCTCTCAATGTGAAAAATATAAGATTTTCTTATTTTTCATTAATTCATCTCTTTTTAAAGTTTATATAAAATTATGTTATTTTATTTGAAAATTTAAATATTTTATTTATGCCTAGAGTGAGAGAAAAATATTTTTACCACATCTTCTTCTAAGTTGTAATACCAATAATAGAGGAACATAATAAGAGTGAGATTATTGATGTTTTATAACACTTTTAATTATAATTAACCAAATATCTAAATTCATTTTTATTTTTTAATATAGCCAACATGGCTTTTTTATTTAGAAAATATTGTATTTTTATTTTAAAAGGGACACGTATCAACTCTACGTCGAGCACGGACATAATCACTCCACCCTCATACTAGGCTATAAAATGTGCCTCTCAACACAACCAGTACAGATCCATCTCAATCAAGGATCTAGAAACCACCAAGAGGGATCAAACCTTTTGAGGTGCAAGCCTCTTTTAGAATGTGAAGTCTGGAAAAAGAATTGCACCTTAAGAGATTCAATCCCTTTCAACTCTTGCTAGATTCATGATAAAGATGGATTTTATCGATTACACACACACACATATAAATATATACATGAAAAATGACCAAAATGTAAAATAAAAAGACTACTTGAAATGTTTTAACCATAATAATTTAATTTGTTAAATTGTTTATATATGTGTATGTGTTCCTATTTTAGAATAAGGTTTCTACAATTTTAATTTAATTACCGATAATTATTAGACTGATGGTAGGGATTTAACCTCCATAGAATATTCTAGAATATTTTTAGTAGTATACACAAATCAAAAGTTGAGATTTATCTCCAAAATAGTTATGTCAATTTTTCCTTTTCAGCTAAATTTATTAATTGCATCTAGAGATGCTCTCTAGCCCATTATGGAAGAAATGTTGTACCATCATGACATGTTAATTTTTGTTATCTAAAATTTTTGACCCAATCAAATAATGTTAAAATAAAAATAACATTTTAAACATAAAATAAATTATTTAAAATAAAATTAAAAATAAAAATATATAGAAGACTTGGTCACCCCGATGGGGGCAGAGGAACACGGGCATATTGGTCTTGAGGGCAGTGAGTAGTCCCTCCCATCCATACATTTTAGCAGCATGTGGTGAGGGGTTTGCGTGTGGAAGCTTCAAGACAAGGGACGTTAGTATTATAAGAAGGTTGGTGAGAGCGGTAATGTTGCTGCTAGTGAGCTTGGTTATGGGCATACAGTAAGGTGATGAAATAAGTGAAAGGTTTACGTAGATCATCAACTTGTGCATGATCCTTTGCCTTTGGTCTTTTGTTCGAAATTTTTTTGAATGCAAGCAGCAAACCCTTTGTGGATATGTTGACGATTAGGCACACCAAGTCTGGGATCTAGGTGGAGCTTAAACTTGGAGCCTGCACCAACTTTGGCAGAGTCCTATGAAGTGGAAAATCTTCTTGAATTGGGTAGCAGGTTGAGGATGTCTAATCAAGGGCTTAGTGGAAAACTCCTTGGTGAGTTTCTAGTCTGCCTTTGTGAAATTCATACAGTAGTATCCCCATTGTGTCGTAGCAGTGAGATTTGGTGTTGGTTTGCACCTAGTCATATTTAATTTGAGGAAAGGGACGTCGTGGTATCCTAGTCTCTCTCGGCTGCAATTGGGGGCTAGTAACAAGGTTATGGTTGGTGAGTGTAAGAACCCGATTCAGACTATTTACATTTTTTTTTTTTCTAAAAATCACAGCAAAATGCAACTAGAAGAGAAACACATTAGGAATTCATTTCAAGAAACATATCATAACATTTACATACGTTTAACTAAGATCAATAGTAATGAAATACATGTGTATCGTTCACCAGAAGGCGAGACTCCGCTTGCTCTGTTGTTACTGGTATTCCCTTGTAGCCGGTCACCTCCGCGAGTGAATGATGACGCACTTGATCTGAATGCGAAGACCCACCGGTTAACCTCCCAGCCTACTCCTTGGGTACTCTTCTTCCTCGCGGACCCCCGAGCTGCAATGGGGTTGTACAATGGAGGAAAGCACTAGCTGGTAGAGGAGAGCACACCTTGACTCAAGAGTCCCCTCTCTAAAATCCTCTACCTCACCAAACTCACTATAGCTTCGTAATCACTGCTCTGACATCATCTCATCCATCCAACAATAGGGTTCCCAAAAAGTCCCTTCTCCCATGGCTTGCCCTTTCTTTTATAGGAGTCCTCATAGGTGAGACTTGTCATGTCATGCATAATTAATTATTTTTTTATAATTCAATAGCTTGATTATTCACCCACCCATGTGTCATTCTCACATCAAGGGTCTCCCAAAATTATTTACTTAAATTTTTATTTAAAAATAATATTTTCCTCACCTCAACAAGATTCCTATTTCTTCTCCTAGTTGTCTCTGTATTCCCCCCTTTTATTCCTTAACTTGTGTTCATTACTTGAAGTCAATTAATGAGTCAAGATTTTATCCCCAATCTACTCCCTAATTTAACTCAGGTTATCTCCTAGATGGATATTCTTATGTTGGTTGTTGACACATGGAGCTTCTCTACATTTCTCTAAATTTAATTTATTATTCTCATTTTAATTCACCTTCCTCTTTTCTTAATTAGGTTTAAATTAGTTTAGGATTAATCTTTATCCTTACCATTATGTTTGTCTTTCCCCTTTTTCCTAATTAAACCACATAATCTTCCTAGTATTTCCAAAATGGGAAGGGTAGAGTTTTTAAGGTACTCTATTTTAATTCTTCCTATGATCCTCCTTATTCCAAGTTTTATTTTTGATTTAATTACATTGGTTTCTAATCATCATTTACCCTTGATGTAAATTTACCTAGTTTTCATTCCTTGCTTATATTTATTTATTATTATTTATTTTTAATGATTCCAAGGATGCCAAGTTTGGTTGTGCCCTTCAAGAACTTCCCTAGAAGTTCCAAGGGTGCCACACCTAATAGTTTATTTGTGATGCCAAGGGTGCCAGTTTGGTTGTGCCCTTCAAGAACTTCCCTAGAAGTTCCAAGGGTGCCACACCTAGTAGTTTATTTATGATGCCAAGGGTGCCAAGTTGGTTGTGCCCTTCAAGAAATTCCCCTGAAGTTCCAAGGGTGCCACACCACTTGCCCTTCAAGCATCCAGTGACTACGAGGGGAAAGTATAGTGCAACGTCATAGACCACTATCATCTCCTATATTGCCTGCTATAGTGAGACTAATGGTGTCGGGGATCAAGGAATCCGCCTTGATTCACGCCCCTCGGTAAAGTCCTCATGAGCGACCCAACTTTGGGACCTGCCCTCATGGCATCACGATCTTCAAGGCGAAGGTGTTTCAACCCGTCCAGCCCAAGTCACGGCGGGAGTGCTAGTGGGTGAGATCAGGGACTCTGTCCCACCCCTCCCATGTAGTTCCATCCACCTGTACAACCCCATCACCCATATGTGGGTCATTTGGTCAAGCAACTAATCTGTGTCTGCAACCATTAACATATCATCAGAATATAGTTAAACATATATGGCAGATTTCAAGATCGACTTAGACTTTAAAAGATAAAATAATATGAATTTTCATCAAACCATGTGTCATCGAAATGTCATATGCAAGTGCCTCTGATGGTTTCCTGCCATACTCAATAATCATCAGTAACAAGGTTTCTCAATGTTAGTCAATTATCATAATAGCATCATTAACAATTCCTGGTCATTCACATCATTGTCCATTGTAAGTCTGAACTAAAGGAAGTAGGTAACATAGGGGACACATCCCTCATGGCTATCATCAATAATCATCAATGGAAACATACCTATTCATTAAGCTATCAACATCGTAACATCGTAGAAATATACCTATCCATCAAATTTATCCTCATTATGCTTTTAGTAGAGCGCATACATATTCTTTACTACCCTCATCATAAATTCAAATAGAGACCAACTTAACTATTTAATATTGCAATCATCAGAATATTGATAGATAAGCTACATAACCATTCATGTTATCATAATATCAATGGAAAGCATTCATAAACATCACAACCATGAATATCTCAATCGCTAATAATAGTGTCATGGGTCCAGATCCTCAATCTGAGGTCCTCGAAGAATAAAGTGTCTAAGATAATGTCGTATTAAGGTCAGGAAACTAGAGTGGGCACTACAGTGAGATTAGTTATTTCCATGTTCTAGTTATGTTACAGTGATTCAAAACCCCTGGATCTCTTGATTTGTATATATTGGGAGGTACTCCAAGCCCTAGGGTTTGGAGGCAAAGCGCCACAAGGGTCACTTATGGGCTTGGAACCCAAGTATGGTATTTTACACCCAGTCATGTTTGGGGCAATTCTGAAGGCACATTTCTACATATGATTCCGTGAGACGATATAGGGTGTACAGGAGAATCCAACGCTTCACAAATCGTCAAATTCCGAGTTGTAGAAAGGCAGAAATGAATTTTTGAAGTTGACAATTAATCATTTGATCCGGATTTAAACAGGAATGCAACAAATTACAGAGATGACCATAAACACAAAGATGCAGTGGAAATAATGCTTCATTTCATTAATTTAAAATATTGAAATATGCTTACAAACAGAAATGGAAATAAACCAGCTAGGGAGATGGTAGCTTATCTCTAAGAAGAGATGTGATGGCTACATGCCTCTGAATTGTCTTACAATGAGGCTCAAGGGCCTTTTTATTATTGAACAATAAGAAAAAACCCTAAGCAACCAAAACCCTAACCCAAGGATATGTAATACCAAGAGTTTATGGGCCCCGTTGGGGAAGTTGGACAGCCAACTTCGCAGGGTCGTGACTTGGTCATATTATTTCCGTTTGACACGCATCGTAATCCATAGGAAAGATCTCTCCGAGGACTACGACAGAAAATACAATTTTATATATAAAATCTCTAGCGGTAGATTTCCCAAAAAACATTGTTTAGGGCCTCAAAACGGCTCCGGAAGTTTAGGACCCGAAAAACTACTAAAAATAGTAAATTGTGCTACAATTAATGAAACTAAAAAGAATGAAAGAAACAATGGTGGGGGTCCAAGTGGACTTGGCGGGTGGCCACCAATATCCACCTGGATCATTCCTCCCCCTTTAGGAAGCAATAGTCCCCATTGCATTGAGTTCCTCCATGAGATGAAGAAACTTCTGCTGAACTTGGTCCCTAGTGAGCCACTTGCCCTAGTGAAGGAGTTGGCCTGCTTTGACAACTCGATACAGTTGGATATTTTACTGGCAAGTGTGCTTGCTCTATGTGTCCATGATTCGATCAGTTGCAGCTTGTTCCATGCAATCTGCATTTAACTCTGTGGGTGTGAGTTGTTCTGCAATGTCGGATGTGTCTAGTAATGGTGGAAAGTATGGCCGAAGGCAGTCCACATTGAACACTGGATGCAGGCCAAGGAATGGGGGAATGTTGAGCTCAAATTCATTGTCTCCTACAACCTTCGTAATGGTGTAAGGACCATATCATAGTGGTCTAAGTTTCCGATAGGCTCCGGTAAGGCGTTCCTTTTGTAAATGCAACTAAACTTTGTTGTCCACTGAAACTTGATGTTGATCGTGTCGCTGCTTGTACTTGGCATTTGATTTCTCCATAATGTCATGGACTTGTTGGTGAATATGTTGGATGTGCTCAATGAAGTTGTTTGCCTTATATGTTTCGGACTGGACATGAGAAGAATCTACATGAGTAGCTGCAAATGGCATGGCCACATCAATGGGACATAGTGGCTGGAATCCCAAGCCCACCTGAAAAGGGCTATGGCCAATCGAACTGTGGAGAGCCCGATTGTAGCTGTGTTGAACATAGGGGAGGCTCTTGTCCCATGTGCGTGGATGATTTGAGTTGTACATGCGCAAAATGTGTATGATCATCCTATTGACAACCTCTGCCTGACCATTAGTTTGAGGATGGAAGGTTGTGGACTTAGTGAGTTTGGTGTCCAGCATCGACCAGATATTGGACCAAAATGTACTGAGGAACCTGTTGTCCCGATCTGAGATGATAGATTGTGGGATCCAAAAGTGTACCCACACTCGTTCAAAGAAGAGTTTAGCAGTGGATTCTGCTATGATATTCTTCTTGCAGGCTGCCATAATGGCCACCTTCAAGAACCTGTCGACGACCACAAAAACATAGTCGTTTCCATGCTTAGTGGAAGGAAGGCCTGACATGTAATCCATGGAGATGGATTCCCAAGGTCGACTTGGGGTAGGCAGTAGGGTATAGAGGCCTTGCATCTTGATGGTCGATTTGGCAATGGCGCAGGCAATGCATGATCTGATGTACTTCTCGAAATCCTGTCGAAGATTCGGCCAATAGAAATACTTCTATAGTACTGCCACCGTTTTCTCGACCCCGAAATGCCTAGCAGCCCGACTATAGTATGCTTCCCAAGTCATCTTGTCATGTTCGCTTGAAGGAACACAAAGGTGACCCAGGTGGCATAACAGGGCATCCTGGAGGTGAAAATATGGAACATGCTAATCCTCCAAAAGTGTTTGGCATGTGTGGTCGAATTCTAGGTCACTTTTGTAGAGAAGTGGCCAATCAGAAGTCTCGTGCCCACAAGAGTTGAGCACGGTGATAAATGCCATGATCGGTGGTCGACTGAGGCAATCTGCGACATTATTGGTGCTACCCTTATTATACTTGATATTCAAATGGAACTGTTGCAGGTATGTGGACCACTTCTAATGGCAATCATTTTGCAATTTCCCTTGGGTCTGTATGAACTGCAGGGGTCGGTGGTTTGTGTGGATGACTGTTTCCTTCCCCAAAATGTAATGCTTCCATTGTCGGCAGGCCTGCACAATGGAATACATTCCTTTTTCATAAGTGGGATACTTCCGAACTGTGTCTGAAAGTGTCTCACTATGATATGCCATTGGATGCCCGTGTTGAGTAAGGACTACCCCAAAAGCATAGTTAGAGGCATCTGTCTTGACCTCAAATGGTTGTTGCAAGTCTGGTAATGCGAGCACTAGTGCTGAGCAGAGGCGATATTTCAACTCTGTGAATGCCTTCTATTGAGATTCAGGCCAAAATAATTTTGTTTTCGCTCCTCCCATGGTGACTTGACTCAAGGTCCAAGTGATATGAGAAAATCCCAACACGATCCTGCGGTAGAAGTTGGTAAGACCTAGAAAGCTACGGAGCTCTATCAGAGTGGATGGAGATGGCCAATCCCGAACGACTTGGACCTTGGATGGATCCACATGCACCCCCTATTCATCAATAATGTATCCCAGATACCCAACTTGGGTCATGCCAAAAGTGCATTTCTCCAAATTGGCACATAACTTGTGTTGTCGCAGTGTTTGGAGAACCTGTCGGATGTGGTGGAGGTGTTCTTCCCAACTCTAGCTGAAAATCAGGATGTCATCCAAGTATACCACTACAAATGAGTTGGTGAATGGCTGCAGGATGTCATCCATTAGCCTCATGAAGGTTGCAAGAGCTTCTGTCAATTCAAAAGGCATAACCGACCATTCAAAAAGGCCCTCCTTGGCTTTGAAGGCAGTCTTCCACACATCGGAGGGTTCGATTGCTACCTGGTGATATCCTGACTTCAAATCGATCTTGCTGAAATATTTTGCCCCCTTTAGTTGATTCGAGAAGTCATCAATTTGTGGGATCGGGTACCTATTACTGACAGTGATCTTGTTCAGCACCTGATAGTCAATACGGAATCTCCAAGTCCCATCCTTCTTCTGTACTAACACGATCGGTCTCCCACAGAGCTATGAACTCGGACGGTTGTGACCTTTCTGCAACAACACCCGAATCTGCCTCTTGATTTCATCATTCTACAGAATGGAGCATTGATAGATTGGCCCATTGGGCAATGGTGCACCTAGGGTCAGATTGATGGAGTGCTTGACCTGACAGTGCAGAGGAACCCCTGCGAGGGAGGTGAAGATGTCCTCGTACTCCTTCAAAACCTTGTCCATCTGTAGTTGCCGTGCAGAGGGGCCTTTTCTGGAGGTCGTGGCCACCGTCTTCTTCTTTCCTTGAGGACGTATCACCAGGAAAACAAATTTCCCAGTTTTAGAAATGAGCTTACTGCATTGTTTTGCAATAACCAAAGAGATGGCGGTAGGCAGTACTACCTCTGGTATCCAGTACAATGTATTTCCCAAAGTAACAATAACAACATGGGGCCTTGATTCATACACAACATGTTGCTTCCACAAGTATGGTTTTCCTAATAATACATCACAAACTTCAAGGGGAGCAATGTCACACAATACCTCATCCGTGAAGGGCTTGATGTTGTATGGAAGGTGACACTACTGGCTCACGTGAAGATCCCATCCTTGGTGAAGCCACCCAATGGTGTACGGTTGTGGATGTGTTGTAGTCGGTAAGCCTAGTCGCTTCACAACCTCTGCCAAAATGAGGTTCTTTTGGCTCCTGCTGTCGACAATGAACTGTAGTAGGGAGCCCTTTACCCACATCTGGGAGTGGAAGAGACGCTCCTCCTCTGGATCTTCAAGTTCCTCCTTCTGGATCTTTGTGGTGGCAACGACGGTGTTGGGCTCTGCATCGATAATTTTCTTCCCTTTGTCAATCCCCTTGTCGAGTTTTGACTCAGATTCGGAACATGCATATGATTCTAAAACCTTTAGCTCAACCACTAGTGACTGCTTGGCCCGACACTCACTTCTATTGTGAGTGGAGCTCTTATGGAACTCACACCACTTTCCCATGTCCTCTTTTGGCTTCGCGACACTGTTGCATGCTTGCAGATTTGACAGGTTGTCTTGGGCTACCCCGCCTTGGCTTTGTCCTTTGTTCTGCGGTTTGGGGGCACCTTTCCCTTGCTTCAGATTCGCAGATCCAAAGTCTCGCTTCTTCTGTTTAAACTTTTTCTCGACCTTAACGGCATATCGATATGTTGTGCCGAGCAAGGAGATGTTCAGGAATTCGATTTCTTCCTGGATATACTTGTGTAGGAAACTGCGGTATTTGAGTACCAAATGTTGCTCCGAATCCTTGATACCCAACTTTGTGCGAAGGGTATGGAAAATATTGGTAAACTCCTGCATGTCTTGGTCCCTTCCCTATCGCAGTGTGGTCCACTTTATGTATTGATCCTCATAGCTTCCAACAGGGTAGTACTGCTCCTTGATGGCATCCCGAAATGAATTCCAAGTGGGTGTGGTTGAAAATAGTGAGCCTGTACTTTCATCCTTGTGCTCCTAGTAGGTTTCCCACCAGTCCTTGACATGGGTGGCTGCTTTGAGAAGAGCGAAAATAATCTTTTCTCAACTAGAAAAATCATGAACAGAAAAATAACCCTCTAGTAGATTTAACCATTTATCGACAGAATCTGCATCTATCTGACCCTTGAATATGGGGATTTCAAAATTAACTTGTACCTTAAACAGTATGGTGTTTCCGGAGTAGCTGTTGGAAGCCGATGCGTCGCCCGTGGGCAGCCGCTGAAGGATCTGGGCAAAGTTGTCCATCATCGCGTTCCTTTGTCGCTCGAGAGCTTCTTCGAGCAAGATTTTGATAGGATATCATGCCCCCTCGTCTTTCTTTTCATCCGCCATGGGAGGCCATCGAGATTTGCAAGGCTATTCTTGCAAAGGTTCAACCAGTTCAATCCCTAACTCCTTATAGCCTGACCTCGTTGGGGACATGCAAAGAAAAATAGAGAAAAAGCAGACCGCTTTGATACCACTGATCCAGATTTAAACAGGAACACAACAAATTACAAAGATAACCATAAACACAAAGATGCAGGGGAAATAATGCTTCATTTCATTAATGTAAAATATTGAAATATGCTTACAAACAGAAATGGAAATAAACCAGCTAGGGCGATGGTAGCTTATCTCTGAGAAGAGATGTGGTGGCTACATGCCTCTGAACTATCTTACAATGAGGCTCAAGGGCCTTTTTATTATTGAACAATAAGAGAAAACCCTAAACAACCAAAACCCTAACCCGAGGAGATGTAACACCAAGAGTTTATGGGCCTCGTTGGGGTAAGTTGGACAACCAACTTCCCGGGGTCACGACTTGGTCATATTATCTTCGTTTGACGCGCATGACAACCTGTTGGAAAGATCTCTCCGAGGACTACGACGGAAATGACGATTTTAGATAGAAAATTGCTGGTGGATCTCCCAAAAAACATGCTTTAGGGCCTCAAAATGGCTCCAGAAGTTTAGGACCCGAAAAACTGCTAAAAATAGTAAATTGTGCTACAATTAAAGAAACTAAAAAAAAACTAAAAGAAACAATGGTGGGGGTCCAAGTGGACTTTTCAGGTGGCCACCTATATCCACCTGGATCATTATTTGTTTTCAAGTCATGTAGGCTTGATGTAAATCAGTCCAAGAGATGTGTCTCTTCATCTATTCGGTGGAGCCCTTCTTTAGGCTATCAAAAGAGAGTGATGACATGTGTTATTAGAATCCAAATTGTGCAACACATAAACATCAAAGAGGAACTCGTTGGAGAGAGGAACACTTTGATTTAGTCGCAGCAAAGGAAGAAGGGACAACGTGGAGTTTAGCGTTGTTTCTAGGGTCTTTTTGAGGGTCAAGTTTGTTGGAAGGGAGGCCAAGTTAGTTCCCTATAAGGTCGAGGCAGAGGTAAGTGTTTTGAGTATGTTTGGGTATTGTTTTGTGGGTAGATCTCTATCATCTTGTTGTTCGCAAGTTACAGGATTATTATGTGATAGGTACAGGCAATAATTTCACACTAAGGTTAGCGTAATGGAAGATTAAGAGCTGATATATGCCTATGATAACAGTGTGATAGAGGAGGGGTCTCCTATGACTATGTCGCAGATTTTGGTAGGCCACTAAGGGTTGTTCAAGTGTCAGTTAATGAATGTTGCAACCTGCAAAGTATGCCCTAACCAGTGATAGTCAAGGGTAGCATGAGGACAACAGACTTGGAGTAGAAGTTGATGCGTGTTGGGTCAAAGGAGTTGACCAGTCTGGATCGTGATCATTATATCATGTTGGTGTCATGTGGAGGGTCTTCCAAGGAGGTGAAGAGTCTTCGTGGGAGCAGAATAGACAGTGAAGTATTGGGTGTCATTGATCTTATTGGAGGGAATTGTGCTGGCTACCCAAAGTATCCCTAGAGCAGCATACAAGAAAGACACTATTTGGTGGGTGATTGGGTGAAGTTTGCAGCCTAATGAGTAGCTCTTTAATGGAAAAAAGAGGCTAATAGAAGGCATATTGGAGCTCGGGAATTAGGCCTACCCGGAGAGCATATTTATGAGCTCGTGTACTTACAGCAAAAGTGGCATGCATCATTGTTAGGTGGAAGCCCTCCTGGAGTCTTAATGTTTAGTGGCCTTGATGGACTAAGGCACTACTACTGAGTAGTACGGAAGTGAAGGACCGGCAGGACAAGATACGACATAGAAGTTGCAACGACCTTTTTCATTGTATCTTGCATGCCATAGACTGTTGTATTATTCATATTGGTTTAATATAACGAAGATTGGGTTTGTACAATATTGTACAATTTTTTTTAAAAAGTGTGTATATTTGTGCATGTGATTTACTACTTTATATTTTCATCGTGAAAAGGAGTTTATGGTTGAGATTCTTGGTTTGCTAGAATCAGTGATTTTAACTCTCTAACCTAGACCCAAGGTCATGGAAATTCAACATGGTATCAGAGCATGTCAGAGCTACTTTGGAAGTAAGTGAATCAAATTTTTGTGCAACGAAGTACAATGTGAGAGGGAGTTGGTCACATTGTAAGTGAAGGGCTCACTACAATGTCGAAGTTGCATGCAGGTCTCTGATATGAGGACAAGTTGAAGGGTTTTTCCAACTATATTCCTTGGAAGGAAAGGATCAATTTTGTCTTGCAGGTCAACAGGCTTTGGGATTTTTCCAAGAAAGAGATCAAGAAGCCAACCAACCCTAAGGAGTTGGAAATATATGAAAAATTGGATGTGAAGATGAGATTGATCATCCTAGATGGTTTGAAGGATGCCCTAATACCTCAGTTGTCTAAGAAGAACAACGCACATGAGATGTGGATGGCTCTTCAGAATTTGTTCCAAAATAAGAACGATAACCTGGTATTGGTATCTAAGGGTGAAAGTGTGACCTCGTATCTGATGAGATTGTCTCAGGTCAAAGATGAGTTTGCTACCATCAATGTGTCTACCTCAGATGGAGATGTGGTAAGGATTTCCTTGAAAGGGTTCACCGAGGATTGGAATCCCTT
This sequence comes from Pinus tabuliformis, assembly GCA_031772625.1. Lineage (NCBI taxonomy): Eukaryota > Viridiplantae > Streptophyta > Pinopsida > Pinales > Pinaceae > Pinus > Pinus tabuliformis. The sequence goes on along the minus strand of CM062811.1, from coordinate 1,023,005,587 downwards.
CATCAAAGGGATCATTGCCAGCGAGAAGCTTCTAGATTGGGATAGGTTGTAGGATGACTTCATTCAGGAAGAGATGAGAGACAAGGATCTTCACCCGAAGAAGAAGGCTTCAGATCATGACATGGCACTTGCAACATGAATGAAGGGTAAGAAAAAGAAGGACTTGGGTCATTATTCATCGAGATGTCCAATGAAGAAGAAGGGAGATGATGAGAAGAGGAAAGAAAATCAAGTCGTCGATGTTGCCACTTTAGTGGAGATGGATGATCTCTCCAAGATATTGGAAGAGGAGGAGTTTGCTATGATTTCTCATTTCTCGAAGGGTACTATCAATGAGGATGGATGATACGTCGATAGTGTTGTGACGAAGAATATGACAAGGTCACTGGAGGTTTTTGAGACTCTAGCTAAATGAGACTCGAAGTTCCACATGGTGGTGGGCCACAAGAGTTAGTTGTAGATCCGAGGATTGGGTATTGTTCCATTCAAGATGGAGATAGGACATGTGATGCAAGTACATGATGTATTGTTTGTACCAGGACTTAGATATAGCATGATTTCCATCTCAATGATCAAGAGGAAGGTTTTTGAGGTCTTGTTTCAGGATGGGAAGTAAAGACTTAGGCTCAAAGGCTCTAAGTCCGATGGGATTGTGCTTGGAGTTAGAGAGCATGGTCTCTACAGGTTTTCGGGCAAGCCTGTGGATCATGGAAAGAAGCAGGTGGGGCAGGTGCAAGTTCCAGAGAATCAGGAGAAGGTGTAGGTGTAGGCTTTAGAGGAGCAGGTACAAGATCTTGAGAAGAAGGTACACCTTCCCGAGAAGGTCCAAGTTTTAGAGACTCAGAGGGATTCTAGTTTGAGAGGGAGCTTGCAGATTCAGAGGGAGACTCTGCAATCCAAGAAGAGTGTGTGGTCAGTGGGGAGCAAGGGTGCTCCTACAACTTCCAAGAAGGAATCATGGAGAGAGTGGAAGATGTTACATGATAAGAATAAGAAGCAAGGTGCTTCCATCAGTGACAGTGACACTTTTGAGAAGGGCATAGTTCACTATACAGGGATTGCTATGATTGTGAGCGCCATAAGTTGGGAAAGTGTTGCAAGAAGTGATGATAATGACGAGTAACTTCCTAGTCTTGGAAGTACCTCCCTCACTAAGAGGGAGTGTTGATTTGTATATATTGGGAGGTACTCCAAGCCCTAGGGTTCAGGGTTTGGAGGGAAAAGTTCCACAAGGGTCACTTGTGGGCTTGGAACCCAAGTTTATGGTTTTGCACCCAATCGTGTTTTGGGCAATTTCGAAGGCACATTTCTATATATGATTGCATGAGATGATAGAGGGCGGAAAGGAGAATCCAACACTTCAAGAATCATCGAATTTTGAGTTGTAGAAGTGGAGAATATTTTTTTGAAGTTGACAATTAATTATTGGTTTTCAAGTCATGTACACTTCATGTAAATTAGTCCAATAGATGTATCTCTTCATCTATTCATTGGTGCACCTCTTTAGGTTATAAAAATAGGGTGATTACATGTGTTATTAGCATCCATATTGTGCAACACATATACATCAAAGAGGAACTCGTTGGAGAGAACAATACTATGACTTAGCCACAACAAAAGAGGAAGGGGTAGCGTGGAGTTTAGGGTTGCTTCTAGGGTTTGTTTCAGGGCTGAGTTTGCTAGAAGGGAGGCTAAGGTAGCTCCCTAGAGGGAAGAGGCAAAGGTAAGTGTTTTGAGTCTATTTGGGTACTTTTTTGTGGGCAGGTCTCTATCATCTTGTTGGTTGTAAGCTATAGGATTACTATGTGCTAGGTCACAAGCCATAGCACCACAGTAAGGTGATCATAACAGTAGATTAAGAGTTGACATATGCCTATGAAAACAACGTGGTAGAGGAGGGATCTCCTAAGACTAGGCCCCAGATTTTTAGTAGCTGCTAAGTGTTGTTCATGCGTCAATTAGTGGTTGTTGCAGCCTGCAAAGTATGCCCTAACCAGTGACAGTTAAGGGCAGTGTGAGGACAGTAGACTTGGAGCAGAAGTTGATGTTTGTTGGGTCAAAGGAGTTGACCATTTTGGATCATGATCATTGTAGCCTTTTGGTTACGTGTGGAGGGTCTTCCGAGGAGGTGAAGAGTCTTCCTAGGAGAAGAATCGACAATAAAGTATTGGGTGCTTTTGATCTGATTAAAGGGCAGTGCGTTGGCTAACCAAAGTAACCCTAGAGCATCATACAAGAAGGATGGTGTTTGGTGCGTGATTGGGTGAATTTTGTAGCCTAATGAGTAGCTCTTTGATGGACAAAAGAGGCTACTAGAAGGTAGATTGGAGCTTGGGAATTAGGCCTACCAAGAGAGCAGATTTATGAGCCTGTGTACTTGTAGTAGAAGTGACATGAAACATTTTTAGGTGGAATCCCTCCTGGAGTCTCGATGTGTAGTGGCCTTGATGGACTAAGGCATGACTAGTAAGCAATATAGAAGCGAAGGACCAATAAGACAAGATACAACATATAAGTTGCAGCGACATTTGTCATTGTATCTTGCATACCATAGACTGTTGTATTATTCAGATTGGTTTAATATAACGAAGATTGGGATTGTAAAATATTGTTAAAAATTGTGTATATTTGTGCATGTGTGATCACTGCTTTATATTTCCGTTGTGCAAAGTAGTTTATGGTTGAGATTCTTGGTTTGGTAGCGTCAGTGATTTTAAGACTCTAACCTATACCCAAAGTCATGGAAATTCAACAAGCTCATGCTCGATACATGTAAATGTCTGTTGCAAATTACAAGTTATGGGTTGTTAGGTTGCCCTCAGAGCACCTAGAGCAGTACTCTGATCTTGCAAGGTGTCAAATTTGTTTGGTTATGGTTGCAATGGTAGAGCAACAAAAGTTGGTCGAATTCAAAGGTGTTATTCTTGAAAGGAAATTTGGCAGTGCCAAAATGTGTTTTCCTTTCCCTAGCAAGGGTTGGCTTGGGCATTGTTGGATTACCTTTGTTGGGTGCCAAGGTTTCGGGTGGCAACAAGGTTTGCACCCACAATTAGACGTTAGAGGGTGGTTTCAATTGGATGGAGCGGGTGTCATTATGAATATGTAGTGTGGTTGTGTGTGGAGAGGAGTCAATCTGAGAAGATAGAGGGCATAACAACATGGGGAAGACGAGAATTTTGGGCAAGAAGGGGGGGTCGTGGCAAAGATGGAGAAGGAGGTGGGCCCTTCTCCTAGTCAATTTAACCTTCATTCTCCCTTTTATGCATTTGAAACTCAAGTCCAAAATGTCACTTACATCTGGGAGTAGTTGGGATAGAATTTCCAATATGACCATAATGAGATCATAAGCTTCATGAACGATCTCCAGCGGAATCAATGGAACATGTAAGACTGGTTGGCTTCCATTCGATGAGGCCAGAGGAGAATGTTAGAGCGAGTGGAACACCTGGAAGGGTGAATGGCACACATTTAATATCATGTGCATGGTAATGAAATGGATAATCCAGATCTAGATCATCCTCCTATTCCTTAATGTTAGTTGGTTGTTTCTTGATTTTAGGGCTCTTTTGGGCCTTTTGGTCATTCCATTTTTGGATCCTCCATAAATTTTGACATTTTATAATTAATGTTTATGTTTATATTATGGCCAACAAATTTAGTAGGAGTGAGGTCGAAAGAGCAGTAAAATCAGGAGATTTATGTTGTAATCTTTGCATGATATAATAGAAAACATTTTACTGACAAAAATGGATATATAAGCCTTAGTCAAATTACATACAAATAAAAACAAAAATAAAATAAAATTATATACATATACATATCTATATATATATATATATATATATATATATATATATATATATATATATAACCATATTAATTCCCAATATATCCTGTGCCGAGAGGGATCAAATCTCTCGATATGCAAACCTTTGCTCAGGTTTTTCACTCAAAAAAGAGGTTTGCACCTTGAGGGATTTGATCTCTCTTGGCTCTTGATGGGTCCAGTGTTAAGATGGATCTATGTTAGTTTTAAAATGTCATATGGGCAAGTGTCATATGAACTATGGTTTTTTTGGCATGTGGTATTGATAAGCTATAGTATTGGGCCATGATATTGTAACAAAGCTTGTTGACAATAAGAATCTCATGATAAAGTGGAGCTCAATATTTATGGTTAATAATATTATTACATGTTTTTCTAAAATGTATATATGTTTAACTTATATATTGATCCCTTTTATCATAAATAATAATAAGAAGAAGAATAATTTTTGAATTCAAGCTTTTGTGATCCATATTACAATAAGAAGAGTCTTTTCGATAGAAATCACATACGAGAAAATTATGTCGATGCATTTCAAACCAGCTAGTATGGTTCATCATCAGGACCAGATGAAGATGCAAATCATGGCACAGGCTTAAATAGAGGGCGATGTAGAGACCAAAAGATCATATGACGACCAATTTATGAAAAATAATATTTTAATGATGATTATTAAGATCAAATAATATTCTTACAACAACTAGTTTAAGAAATGCATCGGCAAAATTTTCTCCTATGTGATTTCTACCGAAAAGACTCTTCTTGAAGAATAATAAATTAATTTAGTTAATTTTTATGATTTTTTAAAATTTTAGCAACTTGAGATGTATGATGAAGGAAATGTTCGGACACTTATTATGGATTTATGCCTATCAACATTACTAACCATTTAATTCATACGTCTGCACTAGTATATACATTTTTTACATTGAAATTTTAGCTAACCTAGGATATTGAGATATTTTATTTATGACCTAAATTGAATTTTTATTTACTAATATTTTCAAATTCCACATTTTCCTTTTGTATCCCAGAGGAACCGAGCATCCCACCTAACACGTAACTACTAGTAAACCTCTAGGGGTCTATAGTATGTCCTCCTCTCCATAAATTGAGTCACAATTGGGGGGATTTGAACCTTGTATCTCTCAGTTTTCACAGATTTCACATTACTTCGATCACCAATTGAGTTGTTCCCCTGGGACTTAAATTCCACATATTAATTTAATATTAAAAATTATATAAATTGTGCATCTTCCTCTCATTATTTGTAGTTAGTAATTGAATTTTTTTCACTTTAATAACTTCTTTATAGATATTGAGATATTTTATTATGGTTAACATACACATATATATAGGGACGGTTGGAGCAAGACAGTTATCATATAGCCCCGAAGAACAAATGGTTTATAGCTTTGCATGGGGCCTCAGAATAGCAACAAACAATCAAGTTGAATTCTATGCACTATGCAAAGGGTTTGTCATCGCTAGAAGCAAAGGGATAAAAAAATTAAAGGTTATGGGGGATTCTATGGTCATCATTAGACAGATCTCCAATGTGTCTTCGGGTAGCAATTCTAGTCTCTCCTCCATTTTTTATAGGATAGCATTGCAGTGTACAAAATTTGAAGCAATCTCCTTCTATCACATTCTTAGATTTTTAAATGTTGAGGCGGACAAGCTTGCTAAGCTAGGCTCAAAGCTTAAGCAAGGAATTATTGAATTCTAGGATGGAGTAAGGAATGTGGCTCCAATCTTGTGAAATCAAATTGATCTGAACGATATGAAAAAAATGATTTAAATATAAACATGGAGCTATAGAGAACACTAAACTTAAATTAATTAATAACAAATAATGAAAAATGTTTACAAGCAAAATGGAATAAAACTAGCTCGGACGATGGTAACCTATCTCTTAGAAGAGATGTGACAGTTACATGTCTTCTAAAATGTGTTATGATGAGTCTCAAATGCCTTTTATTATTCAAAAACAATGGAAAACTATAAACATCCAAAAACCTAACCCTCGGAGATGAAGCGTCAAAAGTTTACGACCTTGATTGAGGTTAGTTAATTTATTAACTTCTTGGGGTCATAACTTTGGCATACCAACTTTGGTTGATGCATATGATATCCATTAGAAAGATCTATCTAAGGAAAAAAAATTCAATTGCAGAATTTTTCCGCAAGCTACGGGTTTGTCCGTTTTCTTAAAACAAAATGTCATTTAGGGCCTCAAAATGGATTTAGAAGTTTGGGAACCAAAAAATTGCCGAAAATAGTAAATTGTGCTACAATTAAGGAAACTAAAAGAAATAGTGTTGGGGGTCGAAGTGGAATAGGTGGGTGGTCACCTATATCCAACTAGATCATGAATGTAGTCAATTCTAAAGGAATGGTGGTTGCTTCGTCTGAATCTCGTAGCATTAGGGATAAGGGAAATAAATGAAATCTATCAAGTGGAATTTCACTTTTGTGGCATTGTCTTTCGGAAAGACCTTCCACGTGGTCGGAATGAAATCACCATGTATCATACCTTGCTTGGAAGTGATAATAGTTGGTACAATAATTCAAGAGGGAGGATATTATTTAATGAGAGATTGACTCTTCACCTCATGTCAAGGACCCCACTAATTTCCTTTGAGACTTGACCATTAATTCTTTGGAGCAACCCCTCTGCTCGATGTTATACTTTATGGTAGTGGAGGTCGATTTGAGATTTCGAATGAGGTTAGAATTAATGTATTTTCACGAGGAATTCCATCGATGGAGAACAAAAGTAATGATAGATTGGCAGGAATTTTTGGCATTCACTCCATCTCCTTCTAGCTCTCTATGCTCAATTCGGTGGCTCTATAATTGAGTTTCTATTGCTATGGCTACCTTGGATATTCAAGGTCTAGAAGGGGACTTGGGTCGCTTGAAGAAATCAGTTGAGAGGATGTTTAAGGTATTGATGGGAATGTCTGAACTCAATGTAAGAAGGCTAGAGTTATTGGAGTGTGAGAGGGAGGAAATACTCAAGCTCATGGATCAAGTTTGAATCGATGTTAGCTCGAATGGAAAGGAAATTTATCAGCCTGGAGACTAAGATCCTATTGTTGAAGGCGTAGTCAATCTAAGTCACTAGGTCTGAAAAGAATTTCGATATGTATGGTCTCTTTGATTCAGCACTCGACTCGCAAAAGGTTACCGTGGATGGTGCGGTGCATGGCAAAGGTCAGTCTCATGGCAAAGAGGTAGCAACAAGAAACAAGTTCAAAGTTGACCCCTCTATGGAATCTTAGTTAATATGTCATGTGTATTGTAAATTTGAACTCTTTTTCGGTCAATTTTGTAAAATTTATACGAGGTTTCAATGAAAAATTATAGTGCAAAAAGCCCATAGAGGCAAGAAAATTGTGTTGTGGTTGTATTGAAACGTTGAAGCAGTAGAAGTAACCAAAGCTTTTGAATGGTTCTAGCCATGAAATCCAGACTTTATAATATAAAAGATGGATGTTCCGTTTAAACACGCACACATAGTTAATATTAAAATAAATTAATTAACATGAATATTCAAATAATTTGTCTTATACGAAAATATTTTTAAAAGAATTAGGATTGTATGCCTTTCTTTGAAACTAAAAATAACATTTTCTTTGCTTTTAATTACTTTATCCATTTTTAAGGTTGATATAAAATTATGTTACTTTATAGGGACATTTAAATATTTTATTTATGGTTGAGAATGAGAGTGAAATAATTTGACCACGTCCCTTTGATTGGGTTCTAATATCGATAATAAAGAAAACATAATGAGAATGTGGTTATTGATGTTTGATAATACTTTTATTAAAATTAACCAAATATGTATATTCACTTTTTTTAATTATAGCCAACATTATGTAGAGAATATTTTATATTTATTCCAAAAATAACACATGTCAACACCACATTGAGCACGAACAAAATCATACATCAACCTTAGACTGGGTTGTAGAATGTGTGTCTCGATACAACCAGTATAAATCCATCTCAATCACAGTTCTAGCAAATGTCGAGGTGGATCAAATCCTTTTAAGGTACAAATTGTTTTTAGAGTGTAAAACCCAAAAAAAGGTTTGCACCTCAAAATATTTGATCCATCTCAACTCTTGCTAGATTTGTGATTGAGATGGATATATTGTTTACACATACACACACACACCCACCCACCTTCCCACCAACCAAAATATATACTTGAAAAATGGTCAAAATATAAAGTAATAAGACTACTTACCGATGAGATAAAAATTATTTCAATTGCTTATATATATATAATTGTCGGTAGACATGTCTATTTTGGAATAGGGCTTCCACATTTTAATTTAATTACCGATAATTATTTGGTGGATGTTAGGGATTTAACCTCCATAGAATATTACACAAATAAAGGGTTGAACTTTATCTCCATAGTTATGCCAACTTTTTTTTTACCTGAATTCATTAATTTTAAAAAATGTCATATGGGCAAGTGTCATATGAACTTAGTTATGGTTTTTTGGGCATGTGGTGTTGATAATCTATAGTACTAGCCAATTGTTAAAATTGGCAACTAGGGCCAAACTCCATGTGGGTCAGCTTATTTATAGCAGCTGATATTTTTATTGGATCCCTCTCGTCGAGAGGTGTAGGATTGATCCAAAGATCATCCGATTCCGATAAGTATTTATGGAGATATGAATTTATTTTGATTATGGATTTATTATCTAGCCGACTAGCAACTTATGTAGGCTCTAGAAGCCCAAACGTCATGTCTATTCAAACATCCACATTTTTAGTATAAATAGAAGGAGACTTTAAGTCATTCTACACACTCACTCTCTTGTGATCTCTCTTCATCCTGTTTTGGGTTTGATGGAGAAAAGATCCAAAAGAAGTGCCCTAGTATCTACGCTATCCTAATGAAGATGAAATGTTGGACATCTAGATGCAGGCCCTAAACGCAGTCACAGAGGATCCTCATACGCTGTATAAAGGTGACCATAATAAACCCTAGCCACAGTAACAAAAGGAAGCACAACCGCAGTTGAAAGGTGCCCTACCACAGGTCCTAATACGCAGATCAGGGAAGACTTATGATGACATTAATACGCAGATCAGGGAAGACTTGTATGCTGTACATTGATACGCAGATCAGGGAGACTCATACGCAAGATAGTCAACGTGATGAATCATATAGAAAATGTCGCAGTCATAAGGAACAACTGAATAGCGTAGGCCTGTTCATGGTGAGACCTATACGCTGTGCATGGAATTCATTATGGAACGCAGTCATGATATTATGGAATGCAGATATATACAATAAGTGACACAGTCAAAGCAAGGTAAGGTAGATACACGCTGGGTAGTGGAGGCAATGAATACATGTTGGGCAGTCAAGGTTATATTCACGTTGTTCATTACGGATCATATACGCAGGAAATGATATAACATGCAGGCAATGAATACACGCTGGGCAATCAAGGAAATGAATACACGTTGAGCAGACAATCGATACGCTGGACCTTATCCACATTATCTATACGTTGTTCAATAAAGACCTTACCATGCAGTCTCTACACGTTGAGCAGACAATCGATACACTGTTCTATGATGGAAACTCTTATGTTGTTACGTATATGTAGAAAACTCAACGTTGCTATGTATACACATGTCATGTATACAACACAGTCATGGCAATACGTTGCTATGTATATGCAGAGGCTGATATATAATGCATTCGCTGTAAACGAACATATATACACATATGGCAGTATGAGCAGCATGATGCATATGGGCAGTGTGAGCAGCATGATGCATGATGTATGAGATCATGAGCATCATGGTAAATGTAATCATGTGCATGGGCAGCACAATGATGCATGGAGCATGGACAACATCATAGTAAATGTAATCATGAGCATGGGCAACTTGATGGTGGATGAGACCATGGAAAGATGCAGCATGATGAGCAGCATAAAGATGAGAGCAGCTCAGTCATCTAGATCCAGCATTGTGATGGGGCAGCATGGTGCTACATGGTAAGGTGCGGCAAATGGACGAGGTGCAGCACTACGATAGGTGAAGCCATCACCTTGGAGATTCAGTTGAAGCAGAATGTCTTCAACTGATCTCATCGTTATACGAAATGATCTATGCTAAATCTAGATAAGTCAAAGTGTTGACTTCTGTTGTAAATGTACTATCTCTCTCTCTCTTTCTCTGTTGAACTTTGAAGATAAAAGAAGATTTGATCAAAGGGTTTCCCCACACATTGTGGGGTTTGTCCCTGGCTTGCGCCACATCTTGTGTCCTCTTGTCTTGGCTTGTCTTCTGCGATTTATATTTATGTTCTATCTGCAGTTTATCTAAATGCTGATGTGATTGCTAACTGTGAAAATTAATATAGATTGCTCTAGCATAGAACATACCATAACTTAACACCAATGGTATTGTAATAAAGCCTATTTAGATTAAGAATATCATGATAAAGTGGAGACAAATATTTATGGTTAATAATCTTGCTACATGTTTTTTAAAAATGTATAAATATTTAACATATATATTGATTATTTTTATCATTAATAATAATAACAACAACCCAATTTTAAACAAGTTACAATTTAGTTAACTTTTATCATTTTTTAAAATGTTAGCAACTTGAGATGTATGATTAGGTAAATTGTTTGATGCTTATTATGGATTGATGTCTATCACCATTACCAACCATTTAATTATACTTTTTAAGTAGATGGATGAGCCACATTTGTTGAAGAAATCAAGAAATGTGTCAACTTGGCAAAGAAAAAGGTGACAAACCTCCCTCCAACTAATCATTTGGTAGTTCCCTCGCAATAAAGTGCGAAAGAATGGCTGAGGAAAGGGTGGGATTGGTAGGAAATATATAGGTTGAGGAATGGAGTGTTGAGATGTAGCCATCACATGATATTATATTAATTTTACATGCAAATATCATGAAACAAAATTTGCAAAGAATATGTGGAGAAAGATGTATGATTTATGTGTAGACTTTGTCAAAGGTAGTGAAAGTAACATGTGTAGTTTCAAAGCAAAGATATGGAAACAATAATAATATTGGAAATTTGCAGTGGTAACCACTAACGAAAATAAAATTCTATAGCAAAAATAAAAGGTACATGAAACTTTTGTAGTTGCAATAGTAGGTAGATACTAGAAATATTTGTAGCAACAAACATATCAATAGAAATAATGATGTTTGGACCACATAAGATAGAAATATTAGAGTGCTACTGAAAGTTGAACAAAAATTGGAAAGTTGAACAAAAATTGGAAAGTTGAACAAAAATTGGAGTCATTTAGGTTCACCTAGTGGCCTTCATGGTTTTCTTCTCTTTTCATTACAAGGAAAACGCATCAACCTAGTTTTCAAGTTGTCCACTATCTTGTTGTGCCATGAAGGGGTTTTCAACATAATAAATTATATTAAAAAAAAGAGGACTCAACAACAACGTCATTTTCATGAATTTCTTTGTATTATGATATCCAAACAAGGGAGGAATGAACTCAATCACACTCAAGTGCTATGCTTGACCGTGTAAGGAAAAGATGAACTCCTCAGTCAAAGGATTCTTGTGGAGCTTCAATGTATAGCCATAAATGAAAAGTGGAGCCATGTCTTAATCAATAATTTGTATTTGAATATAACCACTGCTAAAGACTATATGACCAAGCCATCTATTTCAACGTTTTGCTTTGAAACCCTTGAATCTTGAGCCATAAAGCAATGCTCAATCACCCATTGGGAACTATACGACCTTGATGGAGTGATCATGTCAAGAAAATCATTAGAGTTAAACTACGTATTTTTTAAAAGGTGCTTACTATTGAATCTCATCCATAGCATTAAGCTAATGAAACCGCCCTTTTGTGCTAAAAAAAGGCCAAGTTCCCACTCTAATGTTATTTAAATATTTCTAATCTCAAATTTGATGGGCATCAAAATAGTTTTTCCACACACTAGATGATAAAGAGTGATGCCAATGGTGATTTCCCAAGTTTTATTGTATGCCCAAATGATTTTGTTGACCCCTATGTTTATAATGACATTAAATGTTCTCGATTAATATGTATTTGGTTATAGTTTTCAAATTTCTATGGTTGGGATTGTTTTTATATGTTGGAAGCTCCACAAATTCACATATTATAGTCAACTTTTCGCAACCTCCAGCGGGGTCCATCTTCAAGACTATCTTTGTCGGCCTTCAAAACTTCACGATCAGTTGCTTTTATTTTTATTTTTATGCGCTAGTTTTCAAGTAACCGAATATCTTTACAAATGTCCCTTCTGTTGGGGTTGTTATAGTTTTCAAATTTTTGTGGTTGGGAGAATTTGTATCTGCCAAGTTTCTTGAGCGTGAAAGTAGACTTCTTGTGATGAATCTAATGCTAATGAGCCAACTTCAAATTGGTTATGAAGTGAATTTGGGACCTTCATCTATCACTATATCTCATGGAACACAATCTAGTTAATTTATTGCATATAGAAACTCAACTACTTATCTTCCTTAGCATTCGATAATGCCTTGATCCTCACCCATTTGGTATGATAATCAATGCAATCAAAATAACATGGTATTAGCTAGGAGTAAAAATCAGTCCAACAAAGTCTAATCCCCATATATCAATTGCATAACAACTCCAAAAGATTGCATCCCCTTTCATGGTGAGATAATATTGGTTGTGCCAATATGCTGGCTTAAAAATCCTACAAGGCCCAACTTAGGCAAAAAGGCGCTTCCAAAAACCCCAACTTAGGGAAATAAATCCCTTATTCGTTTAAAATATAAGTGGGAGTAACCATCAAGGTAATAAAAAAACCACCGGGAGCAAGACTCCTTTAATATAACATGTGTGCAAATTATATACCATATGGCCTTAAATCATGACTATGGATCGAGAGCCTTATAACACATAGTTCCTTACCTTTCTATAATGCAGGTCTAAGTTCCTAGCTTGCATTATTTCCTTTATTTGCAAAGTTCCCGCAAATTCACAAGTGACCAAGGGTCATGACCTTGGTCCCCGACACTTTCTATTATGCGCCACTCCTTTATCCACCTGGGGAAAGTCTTCTGGGACACCTCACTCATTTCATGGTCTCATTAACCAATGCATCTGCTCCATGTCGTCACCCTCACACATCATCCCAACTCTTTTTCGAAAGCACACAACTAAACCACCTCTGAGAGACCAACTCCAGGGAATGGGAATTATTCATGTCAGTTGTCGTTCCCGACCTCTGTCGATTATCATCCTTGATCTTTGACCTCTTTCACTGTGTTGACCTCCTGGGAGGAGTCAACGTCCTCATAGCCTACTTGAAATTGTCACACCAATAAAGCAATTTCGTGTCACTCTAGTGATTGATATGTAGGTTGGCGTCCATGTCTGCTTGGTTGTTTCTCATGATATGCAAAATATTATGCTTCCAGGAGTAATAAACAACACTCGCGGGCCCCTTACCAATCTCATCTTCCAATGGGAACACTCTAGATCATCCCAACTATTTCCACGTTGATCAGTCTCCACGTTAGGCGAGGTCCTTGTCACCTCGGTTGTTCCTTTATGCATTGTTTTTTCAATCACCCAAGGAAGAAACTCTCAGGACACGTCAACATAGCTTCTATTATGCAACGAACTCCTCTCAACAAAACCTTGTTTTTGTCCCTCGACATCCATTATGTGACAGCCTTTTGTGGGTTCCAAATAAATTAAGTCTTTCACTCTTTCTTTGTTTTGTTCTTAGTTTTTGTTGTGCTACTACTACACAAATCCCTTGCCTCCACACTTTCGTTGCACCTTTCCTCTGTGAAACTCTAGTTAAGTTGGATCATTGATCTGACTCGTTGATAAATAATCAACAACTGATCTTTGAATCTTCTACATACTCCTCTCTATGTCCTCCCTTCAACACTCTATAGCCTCCACACTTCATCTGTGCTACTTTGGCTTTGTCCAAGGGAGAATTCTATTCCTCATAGCATCTATGATTTTTGTATACTCTTGCGGGTTTCATCTGTGCTCAAATCCCTCCTAAGTTTAATTGTGTTCAATCTACATCACATGTGGGTAACAATAATTACAAGAAAACATTCAGAGTCATTTACAAAGGCTCAATTTCACACATTTAATGTTTCAAACCAAAGTTCTTCCTCTATTAATGAATATATATACACATAATTTGCAAAATGCCCTCCTCTAGCCAAATTTACATTGCATTGGCCCTTATTGTCCTTATGGCCACACTCGGCCTCTAATCCTCTCGACTCCCTCTCCTCTCTATGATCTTGCCTCAAATTCCTTTTGGGCTTACAAAAATATACAAAAGGATCTTGAACTAGAATTAGTTCAAATCCACAATTCACTCACCTAATAAGCTCTTAAGGATCCTCTAGATCCACAAAATCCTCTCAAAAAATCTAATGTATCCTGAGATATCTAAGTCATTCAACCTCTTGAGGCTTCTTCTTAGAAGAAGATCTAATTCCATGCCAATTACATCAATATTATAGTGTTCCTAAAAACATAGAAAATTACAAATAATTTAACAATTAAGGAACCAACTCCCTCAATAAATGAATGGCCCCTAAGTCTACTTGAATGCATTTGACTTGGAGGTTGGATGTATTGAGAAATCTATATGGCAACACTTACTGTGATTTCTCTTACTTGATAATTGTTTGTTATATTATATTAACTTCTTCTTCTTGTTATTATTATGTTCTCGTTCATCAAACTATTACTAAAACGATAAAACAATGAAGACCATAAAAACAATGAACACAAGTTGTAGGTTCTTAGCCAAGGAAAAACCCCTTTCTTAGAGGAAAACCCAGTCAAATTTATTCTCTTCCTATAGAAAAAGCTTCAAATGAGAAAATATAAGGCCAAAAACATTGGACCAAGACCTCCTCCATGAAGTGACAAAACTTAGAGTTGTTTGTGCTTTAAATCTAAATACAAAATGTATTGTAAGTAATATTTTTATTAATAAAATGAAAATGTACAATAATAATTGAATGTTACAAGTCCACTTATATAAGCAAGTGCCCTTTCAATGAATGGTCATGTCATTTGACCCTTTAACCTTTCATAACTAATAATTAATTAATTAATTAATTATGTAATTAATATTTTATAATTGTTTTATTTGTAACATTACTACTCCCTTAAAAATTACTTTATCCTCAAAACAAGTGTAATTTTGAGTGTAATGAGAATATCTTCAACGAAAAATTGTCTCCCATGATATTTTAACATGATATTTTTTCTTAAATAGACAATATTTTCTGGTGTTAATCCTTTTCCTTGAATGTTGTGATTTAGAGTAAGAATAATCTACCACATATAATTGAGAAACCATCGTAAATCTTCCCTCCTTTATCGTCATTCTTCATTGAAACCAATTTCTCAATTCCTTTCTTCTTCAACTTTAATATTTCAAACCTTGCTCTTTGTCTCAAATGTGCTATTTTTTTTCCTTTTATGTATTTTATTTAGATTAGTTATTAATTAAGTGATATTAACCTTATTCTTTATATATGAAGGGGATTACCTTTTTTATATATAAATAATATAGAAAGAAAGAAATTATTAAGTTACTAATAATAGATAATAATAGATATAAATGAGGCTTTCGTTGAATTTTACACATCGGATAATTTGTTTAATTGAATGGTTATACCCATGGGAAGGTGGTGGTAGCCTCTTAATCTTTAATGAATAAATGATTACAAGTGTCGGTGCATATTTGAAGTGGTGGTCGCTCCATGATACACTCCACCAGAGAGACATCTTAGGCTAATATTCTCCTTGATCAGTAAAGAGGGTGCAGTGCCCTAGTTCTGGTGGTATAAAACCATAAACCTGAGGGGAGACATGGGTGTATCTGATTTTTTTGTTCTAGAACAAGGGGGAGGTGTAGTCGATGAACCCTTCACTACGTTGTTGAGAAATGGTGATAGAGGAGTCCCTGCCATTGCTGCTTGAAATTGTTTAGTTATTAGCGGTTTCGGATGAATTTGCCTTAAATTCATTAATTGTGAATGATTGTCGGCACAATTGGGCTTCATGGTGCTTGCATTGGGTTCTGAATAACAAGTCACCATCTAATAGATATTATAATTAGCACTATTTGTAGGACTAGGAACAAAACTAATGTTTGCATTAGTATATGGAATACAATGATTATTAGAATTAATAAAACCAAAATGACTCTCACAAGGAAAGGAATTCCCTTCGATATAAGGCATGGCTTGTGAATTGCCTTTGATATCAGGCATATCAGGCATGGCATTTGAGGAAAATGATCTAGCGTCTTGACAACTATTCCCTTCGATATCAGGCATGGCATTTGAGGAAAATGATCCAGCATCTTGACAACTGCTGCTAGACAGGCTATACATGTATTTTCCTTCCATGACTGCTCCAAATCCATTGTATTGAATATGGTTTTAACTAAATTAGAAACCACGGTTCCTTGGTTTGCAACTTTGATTTTATCATCTTTCTTAACTGTTTTAATTAACAATCTCATTTTGAGCTTCTTCATCTCGAATTGTCATATACCCACTTTGATTATCAACGTTATTTATATCACTTTGAAGAGATACTAATTCAACAAGTTCTTCATCTCCAATTTGTCATATACCCACTTTGATTATCAACGTTATTTATATCACTTTGAAGAGATACTAATTCAACATGTTCAACATCATTTCCTCGGTTAGAGCATTCTTTATCATTAGTTTCTTTCATGTCAATGTTCTCTTATGTTAGACATGTTGCATATGTTTCAAGAAGTTTTATTGATTCTGCAAATGATCTTTTTATTTTTTAGTTGATGTAATGCTTCTCCATCTTCCTTTAACAGTGTAGATTTATGATATTCACTTAATTATATGATTTCGTGACCTAAACTTAATGGAAAATTGTGCCGCTGATAGAATCAAGAGGATTAGATGCTCGGATACGACTGAAGCGACAAAACTTAGAGTTGATTGTGCTTTAAATGTAAATACACAATGTATTGTAAGTAATGTTTTTATTAATAAGATGAAAATGTACAAGGATGAATGAATATTACAATGAGGGTTAGGCAGGTTCCCTTTCAATGAATGGTCATTTGATCCTTTAACCTTTCATAACTAATAACTAATTAGTTAATTAATTATGTAATTAAAATTTTATGAATTATTTTACTCGGAACATTCTAGAGCGACAAAACTTAGAGTTGTTTGTGCTTTAAATGTAAATACACAATGCATTGTAAGTAATATTTTTATTAATAAGATGAAAATGTACAAGGATGATTGAATGTTACAATGAGGTCTCACTTATATACCTAGGGAGGTGCCCTTTCAATGAATGGTCATGTCATTTGACCCTTTAACTTTTCATAACTAATAATTAATTAATTAATTATGTAATCAATATTTTATGAATTATTTTATTCGTAACGCTCCATGCACAAAGTTATCCCTCCAACAAAATTCCTTCCAACTAGTCAAAGTCAAACCAAATCAACAAGGGTCAAACCCTTCCAGAACTATTGCAAACTAAGAATTTTGGCCCCCAACATCTAAATTTCGTACCTACAGTAGGTCTTCAACTTGAGTGCCCTCCAAAATCTGAGAATTTCGCACATGTGATAAAAATTAGTCCAGAAAATAGGTCAAAACTTCGACTTTCCTTCCTCCTTGCTTCAACTTCTCTCTCCTTTGACTTTCTTGGCTTCTTCCTTGAATTTTGCACTCTTCTATTATAGATCGAACTTCTTGTGATAATGATTGGTAATGAGTTCAAAATCACTTGTATTTATACCCTTTTCAGGGAGTCGAATAGCCTCTTCTAAGCCGACTTGGTCTTGGAGGTCAATATTGACAATTTTGAATCAAAAATAATTCTTCTTTCTTGTTACAAATTTCCCAATAAGGTCTTATATATAGGAAAAGGAATTTATTGACTCATGATACCTCTTATTAACTTGACAAACCCTAGAAGCATGAAATTCATGCTTGACCTAGATAACCACTTAAATGGAGCATGAAACCCATTCTTGAAAAATAATAATTTTCTTTCTTCTTTTGATAGATACATAAGATATGCATAATGACATGAGTACAATGAAAATTATGAAGACTGAACATAGTTACATTTTCAATACTCCCTCTTAACTAGAGGGTTATTCATAATTATAAAACCAGTACAAGGATTCTCTGAAGAGTTCTCATAAGAAGAGTATCATAAACAACATGCACAATGTTAGGGATCTAGATACCATCTAGGCTAACTACCAAGGTATCAACCCATCTAGGTATCATCTAGGTTGCCTTGCAAGGTACCATCCCAATAGGAATCCAAGTGTCATCTAAGCTACCTTCCAAGATACCAGGTGTCATGTAGGCTACCTGCCAAGACACCAACCCTAACATGGTTCTAGTTATCATCTAGGCTACCTGCCAAGATACCAACTCAACAAGGATCTAGGTGTCATATAGGCTACCTGCCAAAACACCAACCCTAACAAGGTTTTGGGTATCATCTAGGAAACCTACCAAGATACCACCTCAACAAGGATCCAGGTGTCATCTAGGTTACCTGCCAAGACACCAGTGTAATCTAGGCTACCTACCAAACATCAGGTGTCATCTAGGCTACATGCCAAGACACGAACTCTAACAAGGTTCTAGGTATCATCTAGGCTACCTACCAAGATACCAACTCAAAGTACCATCATACGAGCTAATCATCCTAATGTACAACAACTCATCATCTCTCCCTCTCAATCAAATAGGAGATAAAAACCAATCCAAGCATGCTTCTCAAAAACTCAAGCTTCTTATTGGGGAGAGAAAATACCAGCTACCTATTCATCTTGTCAAAATATATTGTAGCTTCACGACCCCATCTTGTACCAAACTTCTAATATAATGGCACGTATTATTAATATTCTTAGTCCTAACATGAAACACGAGGTCCTGTGTTAACCTTATGTTTCTTTGGTTATCGCAATATATAACAGTGGGATCCATTGGTCCTCCAAATAAATCAAATAAAATCTTCCTGAACCAAATAGCTTCATTTTCCAATCTCACAAGCAACAACATATTCAACTTCTTACTTCAATCATCAATATGTTCATTAGATGAAAACTTCAATATCATCAGGGTTTCTACAACTCCCTCTTTCCATCATTCTCATCATTATCATGAGGTCATCATCAAGCACAAGGTTTGATTTTTTTTCTTACATTTTCTCATCTAGTTTTCACAATTTCGAAAACCATCTTCATGTACCTGCAACTTTCATCAACAAGTACAACCAAGCAAAATATATACATACAAGACCATGATGTTAATTCTATCAATCTAGGGTTTGTTGGCATTATGATACAGATATTTTCCTTGATGGAAACTCACTCAGATGAAATATCACAGTATAGCAGGTAAACAAAAAAGAATTACAAATCAGTCTTCACAGAATGAAGAAAGAGAGGTATACGCAGGTTCGTCATTGACCAAGCCACGTATACACGCAGGTTCACTGTATACAAGTCGCGTATACATACACACGCACTTTCACAAAAGGAAAAGTGCTTATACCTTGGAAAACTAAGTTTTGGTCCAAAGTATTTGGTCCTAAGTGGTTTTGGTCCATGGTATTGAGAAAGGCCTAGAACCATAAAAGGAGGAGAAGATCATTATGCCAAAGTGTGTACGTATCAAATATCTGATGAAATGTGAGATCTAGTATGCAGGTTATTGGGTTATGGTGCATTGCTGGATCTGAACCAAGGATGAACCTCAACGGATGATGAGGGATTAGATCTAATGATGGATCGGGATCTTAAGGCGTAAAATGAACTATCATTATGTGTTTTTTCTCATGTATATTCTAGATCTGAATACTGATGCATATATTATTCTGTAAATGATATGATCTGGGTATAACTGAAGTCTGGAATAGTTGCAGAATTATGAATTAATATTTGCAGATGTATACACTGGTTGGATTTGAGAAAAGCGCGTATACACACAGGTTCGACACATGCAAGTAGCGTATACCTTATAAAAATGTTTTAGTTACTGTTGTTTGTTGCTGCAGAGTTCTGGGTTCTGGTTACTATATTCTGGTGACAATATTTTGAATAATCAGATTGATGGGTTGTTAAGGTGATTGATTGATTCCGTTGCGGTTGGTTCAAAAGGTGATTAGTTGATGCAGATATATTTGATGATTGAATTACACTTAAGATGTTGTTGATGGATCCAGTCTGAAAATTTATGAAATGTGGTCCCTGAAGGAAGAGAGAAGGTCGTAGCCTTCTGTAGGTCGGCGCCTACGTACCAGCAAACATATCGGCTAGTACAAGAGCTAAGGGGGTTGTAGCTCCCTTCCAGTAGTAGCTAGAAAATGAGAGAAGGTTGCAGCCTTCTGCAGGTAGAAGCCTACGTATTGGTATAAGTCTGCACCAGTACAAAATTGTAAACTGAATTTTCTTATTATTAAAAGAAGACAGAGACGACAGCAGCAGGTGGTTTTTACCCACATTGGGTTTCCACCTTATATCTTGGTGTTCATGTGTGATGCTTATTCTTTATTCTGCTTTTACTGCACTGTCTAATTAATATCTGACATACTGGTTAAAGTTCAATACATGATAGATTGGGTAAATCAAAATTTCTCTACATATACGCTGGTTGATTTAATAACAATCGCGTGTACACGCTGGTTTACTTAGCTAAAGTAGCGTATACAAATCTGCCTATGGAAAGGAAAAATTATTGAGTTACTAATACTGATTCACCCCCCTCTTAGTGCAGGTCCTTTTGAAGAAGCTTGATCGCTTGAAGGAAGATCCATCATCATGAGTAATCAAGAAAGCGGAGGATCCATCAGACAACCAATATTTTATGGGAGCAACTTTTTTTATTGGAAGATAAGAACCACAGCCTACCTTCAATCACTTGGAACAGATGTCTGGGAAATCGTGGAAGGAGGATATACATTTCCATTAGCAATTCCTACATATACGATAGGTAAAAAGCAATATGAAACCAATGCCAAGGTTGTCAATACATTATTGGGAAGTTTGTCACAATCAGAGTTTTTCAAAGTTATGTAGCTCAAATCCACCAAAGAAATATGGGACAAAATCGTTCTAAGCTACGAAGGAGACTCTCAGGTAAAACGTGCTAAACTGCAAACTCTCAGAATTCAATATGAAACTCTCAAGATGCACAATGATGAAAGTATAGCTAGTTACTTCTTACGTATAGATGAGGTTGTTAATTGCATGAAGAATCTAGGTGAAGAGATAAAGGAAGTTACCTTAGTTGAAAAAGTTTTAAGATCCTTATCTGCTAAGTTTGAATCAAAAGTATCTGCCATAGAAGAAAAGCAGGATCTACAGACTATTACTATGACACAGCTTCACAGAATCTTAACTGCCTTTGAGATGAGAAAAGGAGGTCCATCAGATATGAGAGAAGCCACATTTAAAGCTTCAACAAAAGGAAAAGAAGAACTCAATGAATCAGGACATCTTTCAGAAGAAGAAGAGGAAGTAAACTTTGTCAAGAAGCTTCAACGAGGTTCCAAAAGATTCAGAGGTAAACTACCTTTCAAATGTTTTGCCTGTGGTAGAGTCGGTCATTATGCTGCCAAATGTCCTCATAAAGATAAATATGATAAAGGGAAGGAATCTGCAAAATGGAATAGAAAACAAAGTGTAAGTAAGAAGAGCTACTATACTCATGAAGATAGTGATGGTTTATCAAATAGTGATGAAGATGAAAATAGTAATGACTATAGACTTCTAATGGCTTATGAAGATGATGATTTTTTGGATGCTTTAGATGAAGATGACCTTTATGAAGAAATCTCTAAACTTAAAATATGTTTAGAAGAAATAATATGATTATAGATACCTTGACATACGAACTTGCTGAAAGAGAAAAACACAATGAAAAAATAGAATGTGAAATTGTGGGTCTAAAAAAGGATCTTCAGAAAAAAGAAGCTCTCAATCTTAGATTTGCTAAAGGATCAGAAACCTTAAATGAAATTATCAAAGTGTAGCATTCTCCTCTGATAAAGACAGGTCTTGGATATACTGAAGAAGCATCTCAATCACAGAAGCCGTCAACCTCCACTAAAAGCTATCTTGATGCAGCAAAGAGCAATGAAAAGTTTGACAATCGTCAGCGAAGGCATAAAGCAGATCACCAGGTAAATCAGGCTCAATTTACTTCAAGTATGAACAGAAGCCACAACCAACCTCAAGTAAATCGTACTAAATTTGCTTCAAAGATGAATATCAATAGAAACTACAATCACCAGGTCAGTAGATTCGATAATCGCAGGAATTTCTTTAATGGTCAATGTTTCTCATGTCATAATTTTGGACACAAAGCTGCTCAATGTGTTGCTTACAAAACCATCATGACTAGAGAAGCACGAAATCAAAGGAATGTGACAGGGATCAAGAAAAGTTCCTATAATAACTTTTCTCTTCTTGAAAATGAAATAGAATGCTCAATTTGTAACAACTTTGGCCATGAATAATCTGACTGCAGGAGTAAATTTTGGCAAATATCTGAAAAGTAGAAAACTCCATTAAATCCCAAAATATGGAGAAAGAAAGAACTGCAAACAGAAAGATGTGGTATAGCCTTGTATGCAGAAGGACAAGAAAACCAGTGGTACATTGATAGTGGATGCTCAAAACACATGACAGGTGACAAAGAAAAGCTACACTCATATAATGCCTTAGAAAAGGAAAAGAGTGTCTCATTTGGAAACGACACTCTTGCTGTCATAAAAGGTAAAGGCTCTGTTTTCTTGAAAGAAAAAGTTAAAGCTGGGAATGTTATGTATGTTGATGGCTTAAAGCATAACCTATTGAGTGTGATTCAAATGTGTGATCAAGGAAATGAAGTAGTGTTTCGATCAAATGGATGTGTTTTTCGTGAGCTTGATACAGGAGAAACCATGATTAAAGGTACAAGAACTCCAAACAACCTATACATACTCAAGGGAGGACAACAACAGTGCTATCTAAGCAAAAATGATGAAAATTGGCTATGGCACAAAAGATTGGGACATCTAAGCTTTTCTCAAATAAGAAAAGCATGCAGATTCCAGGCTGTTCGTGATCTTCCAGATATCAACATTCCTGAAAATACTATATGCAAATCATGTCAATTCGATAAGAAAACCAGATCTCAATTCATCGAAAAGGAAGGGTCAGCTAGTAAGCATCTTGAACTTGTTCATACTGATTTATGTGGACCATCAAGGAAAAACTCACCTCGTGGAGAAGAATACTTTATATTGTTCATTGATGATTTTTCCAAAATGTGTTGGATAGGTCTTCTAAAGCATAAATATGAAGCATTTGAAAAGTTCAAAGCCTTCAAAGCTTTGGTTGAAAATGAATCAGATCGCAAAATCAAATGCCTCAGATCTGATCGAGGAGGGGAATTTACCTCAGATGAATTCTTTGACTTTTATGAACAACATGGAACAAAAAGCCAGTTCTCTACCGCAAGGACTCCTCGGAAAAATGGAGTGGTAGAAAGGATGAATGGAACTGTTCAACAAATGGCTCGTGCTATGCTAGATGAATCTGGAACTCTTGCAACCTTCTGGGGTGAAGTTGCATTCGCTGCCGTCATTATTCTCAACCAAGCAAATGTTTGGGTAAAAAACACTCAAACTCCACATGAACTTTGGTATGGTAAGACTCCTACTGTAAAATACTTCAAAGTTTTTGGAAGCAAATGTTACATCAAAAGGACTGATGAAAAACTTGGTAAGTTTGAACCCAGAGCAGATGAAGGTATTCTTCTTGGCTACTCTTCCCGAAGTAAAGGATATAAATGTTATAATAAAAGACTTGGGAAAATTATTGAAAGTATTGATGTTGTAGTTGATAAAGCATGCAAAAATCCAAAACAGATAAAAATTGAAGATTATGACAATGAAGAAGATGAGGATCATTTTCCCACATCAAATCACATTGATAATGAAGAAGAAGCCAATGAAGCACCAGAAGAAGATATAACGGTAGAAGAAAAGACTTCGTCCAGGTATGTTCAGAAAAATCATCCAGAAACTCAAATTTTAGGGGAAAAAGGGGCAAGTGTGCAGACAAGAAGAACTATTACAGAAGCCTCAAGATATCTAGCATTACTATCTTCCACTAAACCTCAAAATGTAAATGAAGCATGCAAAGATGAATGTTGGGTCAAGGCCATGAATGAAGAACTTGAGCAAATTGAAAAGAATAATACTTGGGAATTAGTTCCTAGACCTCATGATAAAAATATCATAGGAACTAAATGGATATTCAAAAACAAGCTGAACGAAAATGGAGAAGTTATTAGAAACAAGGCCAGACTTGTTTGTAAAGGATATGCTCAACAAGAAGGTATAGATTTTGAAGAAAATTTTGCACTTGTTGCTAGACTTGAAGCCATAAGAATGTTTCTTTCTCTTTCTAGTTTTCAGAAATTCAAAGTATACCAAATGGATGTAAAATCTGCCTTTCTTAATGGAGACTTAGAAGAAGAAGTCTATATTGAGCAACCAGAAGGATTCATTCTTGGAAATGATGCAAAACTTGTATGCAAGCTCAAAAAGGCTCTCTATGGTCTAAAACAAGCTCCAAGGGCCTGGTATTACCATCTTGACAAATATCTCAACCAACAGAGTTTTTCAAAGGGATCAGCAGATAGAAATCTATATACAAAAATTGACACTGATAAATTGATAATAATTGTTGTTTTGGTAGCAATGAAGAATCCATGAGTCAGAATTTTGCTTCAATAATGCAACAAGAATTTGAAATGTCCTTGCTTGGTGAGCTTACCTATTTTCTTGGTCTACAAGTTCAACAAAATAAAGATGTTATTTTTCTCTCACAAACCAAATATCTCAAACAGATATTGAAAAGGTACGGCATGGAAGATTCTAAACCAGTATGTACTCCAATGGTCACAGGATGCAGTCTCAATTCAAATGATGAATCAGCAGCAGTACATCAACCAACTTACAGATCCATGATTGGCAGTCTTCTTTATCTAACAGGTACCCGACCTAACATCATGCATGCAGTAGGAATAGTTGGAAGATTCCAACCAAATCCACAGGAATCACACCTTTAGGCAGTCAAAATGATTTTCAAATATCTTCAAGGAACACAGAACTTTGTCTTATGGTATCCTAGAGATACAGATCTTACACTTCATGCATATACAGATGCAAATTGGGCAGGAAGTGTTAATGACAGAAAAAGCACTAATGGTGGTGCATTCTGTATGGGTTCCAGGTTAGTGTCTTGGTTCAGCAAGAAACAAAGTTAAATTGCATTATTTACAGCTGAAGCAGAATACGTGGCTACTACATCTTGCTGCATTCAACTACTTTGGATGATGCAAACCTTGCAAGACATTCAGATCACATGTATTACACCCATCTCCATTCTATGTGATAATACAAGTGCCATCAATATTTCAAAAAATCCAGTCATGCACTCCAAGACCAAGCACATACCCATCAAATATCATTTTCTACGTGAACAAGTGCTTGAACAAAAGGTCAAATTGGAGTATGTTCCCTCCAAAGAACAGGTTGTTGATATATTCACTAAACCACTGCCTAGAGAGTCATTTGAATATCTCAGACAAACTTTGGGAGTATTTGTTGCATCATCCTGCTGTTAAAATCCTATTTTTCAGAGAAAGGTTGTTATACGTGAGTTTCATGAAGCGTAGTCACGTACATACGCGGGTTTCTATGGTCACAGTCACGTATATGTTGGTTTGAAGAAAAGCAGTGGGCTAGACTCAGGAAAAAGGGGTCTGCTATGGTTCTATCAAATATCTGCTTTGTTTGATGATGGTTACAATCTGTTGATAACATGTGGAAATATATTGGTCCTCATAAAGTTGTTGATAACTTGATTTATATCTGGTTGATGATGATGTTTTGATATCTCTTACTAACATATGCAATGATCAGATCTGACAGTGAACAAGTGGAACAAGTTCAGGGGGAGAACATGGATGCTTCTAATAAAGCATTGTTGGCATTATGTCTAGAAGTCTTCGGTACCTAATCAATGATGATGAGTTCTTACTTTATGATGATATGTTGCTGGTCTGGATGTTGTTGACAAATGTTGTTGATGGTGTAGATCATATGATAGTTGATGATGACTATCATGGTCTTGTTTAAGATATTTTGTCTCTATATCATGTATATATGTAAAGGTCATGAAAATACCTAATTTGTAACCTCACTATGCATGGGATGGATGATGTAATGATTCTTTTTTTTGTCATGTATAAACAATTGGTATATCCCCACTTGGTTGGGAGATGGATGTATGTATGAGTCATTGGTGATGTATCTATAGAGTCATCTTTTCACGGACTTTGCTTGTGCTCAAGGGGAGCATGGACTCGATCATGGGAGCTCAATCAATACACTTTAGCATATCATAGATTTCAGCATGTACTCAGGGGGAGCATGACTCTTTGCCCTTGATGTCAAAGGGGGAGAGTAACTTGGTGTGGTTTTTGCCATCAAGTCCAAAGAGGGAGATTGTTGGCATTATGATACAGGTATTGTCCTTGATGGAAACTCACTCAGATGAAATATCACAGTATAGCAGGTAAACAGCAAAGAATTACAGATCAGTCTTCACAGAATGAAGAAAGAGAGGTATACGCAAGTTCACCATTGACCAAGCCACGTATACATGCAGGTTCACTGTATACAAGTTGCGTATACGTACACACGCACTTTCACAAAAGGAAAA
This sequence comes from Pinus tabuliformis, assembly GCA_031772625.1. Classification (NCBI taxonomy): domain Eukaryota; kingdom Viridiplantae; phylum Streptophyta; class Pinopsida; order Pinales; family Pinaceae; genus Pinus; species Pinus tabuliformis. Next base: position 1,022,978,888 of record CM062811.1, on the reverse strand, counting down.
GCGCATATACCTTGGAAAACTAAGTTTTGGTCCGAAGTATTTGGTCCATGATATTTTATCCATGGTATTGGTCCAAGGTATTTGGCCCGAGGTATTGACCCTGTAAAAATTTCTGTTTTCCCACCCCGGTTTTCAGTTTCTCCTTATTTCTCCCATGTAGTTAAATGCCCATTCCCATAACCATACATTTAACAGACTGAAAAAATAAATATTGCTGAAAACACAAATTCTGGAAATTTTTCAGAATGCTGGAAATTGCAGAATTAAAAATAAGCAATCAAAAACAGCCATTAAAACACATTAAAACACTGATATTTTTTGTCAACTTGACTCTGGAAAAACCCCCTACAACTCTTGGGGAAAACCAGTTTGAGAGCTCTTTTTTATTTCTGAAAATTGCCTTTTTACAGTGAGAATTATTCAGCAAAAAATCAGCAAGCAAATTTACAACTTATCTCCTTTCTCGTGCCTCACAACAATCTGGAAATTACAGCAAACAGGACATCAATAAATGATGTACGACCTCCGTTTTGTGTGCAGAAAAATCAGCAAACTGCTCCTCGATTTTTGTGCAAAAATCTGCCTTTCACTATGTGCTGAATCAGCTGTACAAATCTGCTCAACTGCTGCCTTGGAATGTGTGCCAAGCTGCTGTCTCCTTCTCCTTCCTGCTCAGAAATCTCTCTTGCTCTCTTGCTCTCCTTCTCCCAATCTGCTCATGAAAGAATGAATGACCTTTTCCTCCTTTTCCTCCTTTAATATAACTCCAAGTGACTTTTGGGTGATCTCTACATCCAATGGCTGAAATAGATTTAGATCAATGGTTGAGATTAAATGCTCATTTAAATCTCACTTTCTATATTTTAATTCACCCCACTTTAATAAAGACCCACTTAGTCATTTATTTCCAAAGTCACTTTTCCTTTCTAATTTTTCATTGACTTTATAAAAGTCACTTTAAAATTAGACTTAATAACTTTATCACTTAAAGTCACTTTTAAATTAGATTTAACTTTATAAAATTATAAAGTCACTTTAGGAGAAAAATTAAATTCTTTTGGACACTTTTCCCTAGGCCAAAGATCAAAGCCTAAGGGAACCACCTGTCCTCCGGTACCAAATTTCAACACTCCCTCTTACCGAGGAAGGTGTTCCTCACCACACCCATCTTGTCTCTGAAGTAGACATGCTTGCCCCATGGTAACGCTTTGGTAAGGATATCTGCAACCTGCTCATCAATGGAAATATACTCAAGCTTCACAGCTCCCTTCTGAACATAGTCTCTGATGAAATGATATCTGATCCCGATATGCTTTGACCTGTCATGAAATACTGGATTCTCCGTGAGTTTAATGCAACTCTGATTATCACAGTAAATCACTGAAGGTCTCAACGGCTGACCAAATAAGCCAAACAACATCTTGCGAAGCCAGATAGCCTCACAACTAGCTAGACTGGCTGCCATATACTCTGCTTCCGCTGAACTCAGTGCTACTGACTGCTACTTCCGGCTGAACCATGACACTACTGCTGAACCCAACCCAAAACAACACCCTGAAGTGCTCTTCCTATCAGAAGCACAACCTGCCCAATCAGAATCAGTGTATCCTGCCAATCTCACTCCATCTCCCTGCCTGTAGTCCATACCATAATCCACTGTCCCCTGCAAGTACCGCAAAATGTGTTTTGCAGCCACCCAGTGAACCTTCCTAGGCTCACACATAAACTGACTCATCGTGTTGACTGCAAAACATATATCTGGTCTAGTGTTGACCAATTACATCAAGGAACCAATCAGCTGCCTGTACAATGTGGGATCCACCAACTCGGAATCCGAAGCATGAAGCTTCTTCCAGTTGGTGATCATCGGTGTCGACATGGGTCTACAATCCTCCATGTGGAATCTGCTAAGGATGTCCACGATATACTTCCCCTGCCCCAGGAAGAAATGCCCCTCCTCCTGCCACACCTCCAAACCCAAAAAGTAATGCATCAAGCCGATGTCCTTCATCTCAAACTCCGCCGCAAGATCTCTCTTGCAGTGCTCTATGAGTCTCTCTGCACCTGTAATGATCAAGTCATCCACATACAGCACCAGAATGAGAGGCTCCTCACCAATCACAATAAAGTAAAGGTTCGGATCTGCCTCACTCTTTGTGAAACCCATCCCCTGCAAGTATGCATCTATCCTGGAGTACCAAGCTCTGGGAGCTTGCTTCAGGCCATAAAGGGCCTTCTTCAATCTGCACACATGGGACTCCTTCCCATGCACCTCAAAGCCCTGTGGCTGCTCAATGTACACCTCCTCCTGTATGAAGCCATTGAGAAATGCGGTCTTCACATCCATCTGGTGGATCTTCCAACCCATCTCTGCTGCTATCGATATAATGGAGCGGATCGAAGTATATCGAGCCACGGGAGCGAAGGTCTCCTCATAATCAACTCCCTCTACCTGGGAGAACCCTCTAGCCACAAACCTCGCTTTGAATTTCTCAATGCTGCCATCTGCAACATGCTTTACCTTGTAAAGCCATCTGGAAGTAACCACGGATTTGCCCTCAGGCCTCGGCACCACCTCCCAAACATCATTCTTCATGATAGAAGAATACTCCTCCTGCATGGCCTCTCTCCAGACCTGCTGGCTAGCTGCCTCCTCATAGCTAGAAGGCTCAGAGTCAAGGATGCTGGTAACCATCGCCATATAGCTACAGAACCTCTCAGGTGGTCTACTCTCTTTGACCGGCCTCTTTGGCTCAGCAACAGATGTGGCATCTCTCAAGGTGTCCTGAAGCCACTTGGGCTTCCTCTTCCCTGAGCATGCTTCTCCCATAGGAGAATGAAACTCCTCCTCCTCATCACCATCAATAGCCTGAACTCCTGACTGTCTGTCTGCTGTCCTCCTGCCTGCACGTGAACCTGTAGAAGCTGAGGTACCGTGTGAACTGTCCATCAATGGACTCCCTAGTGAACTGCTCTGTGAACTGCTCGGAGCACCACCCCTCTGGCTCGGCAAGCCACTGCTCACTGATGGACCTGACATCCTCATAGATGTACCTCCGGATCCTCCTGATCCCTGCCTACTGGATCCCTGCGACTGACTCAACTGCTGTTGAGGGTCTGGCTGATCCAGATACTCTAACTCCCGTGACCTCCTAAAGGCCCTGTCCTCCTCGAACTTCACATCCCGTCTGACAACAACTCTCCTCTGTGCAGGAATGTAAATCCGAAAGGCCTTTGAGGTCTCACTGTAGCCCACAAAGATACCCTTCTCTGCGGTGGGCTCTAGTTTGGTCCTCTTCTCCTTGGGTATACAGGAGTATGTTATGCATCCAAAGATATGAAGATGACCAATATCAGGCTTCTTCCCAGAGAAAGCCTCCTCCGGAGTCATGTGCCCCAAGGCACGATGCGGACTCCTGTTCTGCAAGTAAACAGCTGTGTTGCAGGCCTCTTCCCACAAGAACAATGGCAACCCCTGATCATGTATCATGGCTTTGGCAGCCCCTATGATGGATCTGTTCTTCCTCTCTGCAACTCCGTTCTGTTGGGGGTTGTAAGGAACAGTAAACTCCCTCCTAATGCCTGCCTCCACACAATAGTCAACAAACTCTCCAAGGGTGTACTCTCCTCCATTGTCCGACCTCAAGGACTTGATCTTTCGACCTGTCTGAGTCTCCACAAGAGCTCTGAACTCCTGAAACCGCTTGAAGACCTCACTCTTGGTCTTCAAAAAATAAATCCAGGTCCTCCTGGAGTGATCATCAATGAATAACACATAGTACTCATATCCACTCAAGGAAACATGAGACATCCGACCGCTCACATCAGAATGAATCAAATCAAGTATCTCCGTCGCTCTGCTGTCACTGCTGGGAAAAGGGGATTTGGCAAACTTGCCCATCACACAACCTTTGCAAGTATCAAAGTGATAAGTACTGAAATCTGGCACACCTGTAGTGATCTCCCACAATGTCCTCAAGGCTCCATGATACATGTGTCCCATCCTGCAGTGCCAAATCTCACACAGCTCAGAACTGCTAGCTCTGCTGTCGGTACTACTGCTCAATGCCAAAAGGGGCTGGAATGCAAACTTGTACACCTTTGCATGGCGTACACCTATCACTCTAGCTAAATCAGCTGGAGCGTCCCTGGGATACATCAACACCTGTCCTCCCCTGAACAGTACCTCATATCCTCTGTCCTCCAAAGCTGAGACGGATATGAGGTTCTTCCTCATCCCTGGCACATAAAGAACCTCTGACACCTTCAAGGGAGGTTTGGACTCCCTCTGAAATGTCACTGTCCCCACCCCGACTGCTCTAACAACTCTGTCATCACCGAGTACTACCTCAATATCAGTGCCACTCTCTGAAAGCTCTGAGAAGTACTCCCGGACTCCTATCATGTGACGTGAAGCCCCACTGTCCACATACCAGATACCTGAAGATGCTCCGCTAATCGAGGGAAAAGCATGCTCCCTCTGAACCTGTGTGGCAGGTGATCTTGCACTAGAGGACTCACACGTAGTGAACGCAAACTCCCGGTCAAAACGACCTGCAAAGTCCTCAATCTCTGCTGAAGCTACCACGTCCTGGTTCTTCCCCTTCTTCTTCTTCTTCTCCGGACACACAACTGCATAGTGTCCCATCTTTTGACAATTCCAACACTTCACCTTGGAATAGTCCTTCTGTGTGTTCCCCTGTTTACCTTTACCTTTGCCTTTGCCCCCACCACTGCTTGTGGAAGCCTGCTTCTTCCCTTTGCCTTTCTTGCCTCCTGCCACCAGTGCTACGTCCTCATCCTGCTCAACTGGCTTGGCTGTCCTTTCCTGATCTCTGTCTGAATACAATCATCCCAAAACCTCTCCCATGTGGGAAGGGTCTCACGTGCACAAACCCCATCAGCAAAGTTCAACCATGAACGGGGGAGGCCATTCACTGCAATACACACCAACTCAGTGGATGGAATGGCCTCTTCAATTGCTGCCAACTCATCTCTCACATTGGTAATCTTTGTGAGATATCCAGTTGCACTATCATTCCCCATCTTAATGTTCTTCAGCTTCTCCTTCAGGACCATCTTCCGGTTCTCATTGGTACTCTGGTAGAGATTGGACAATGTTGTCCACATCTCATGGACATTGCTCTTTCCTCTCACATGAGGAATGCAATGGTCTTTGATTCCGTCTAGAATCAACCTCTTACCCTTGTTGTTCTTTTTATTATAAGCTGTCAACTGAGTTGCATCAGTAAGCACAACAACAGGGTGTTGTGCTGTGTGCACCATGATATCCCAGACTTCTGCCTCCTCAAAGATACTCTGCATTCTCTCCTTCCAAACGCTGTAATTTATATGCCCATCCAGCCTATCCTCCACCCTCAATCCCAATGACATCCTGTTGTCCTAAAACTGAAAAATAGCACTGCTGTAGTAAAGATAAAACTGTTGTTTATGAAAAAATCAGCTTGCTGGAATTTTCTGAGTGAAAAATCAGCAACTGTAATTTTTCCTTTTCCTGTCCCAAACTGCCCTTCAGCACTCAAGCTCTGATACCATGTAAAAATTTCTGTTTTCCCACCCCGGTTTTCAGTTTCTCCTTATTTCTCCCATGTAGTTAAATGCCCATTCCCATAACCATACATTTAACAGACTGAAAAAATAAATATTGCTGAAAACACAAATTCTGGAAATTTTTCAGAATGCTGGAAATTGCAGAATTAAAAATCAGCAATCAAAAACAGCCATTAAAACACATTAAAACACTGATATTTTTGGTCAACTTGACCCTGGAAAAACCCCCTACAACTCTTGGGGAAAACCAGTTTGAGAGCTCTTCTTTATTTCTGAATATTGCCTTTTTACAGTGAGAATTATTCAGCAAAAAATCAGCAAGCAAATTTATAACTTATCTCATTTCCCGTGCCTCACAGCAATCTGGAAATTACAGCAAACAGGACAGCAATAAATGCTGTACGACCTCCGTTTTGTGTGCAGAAAAATCAGCAAACTGCTCCTCGATTTTTGTGCAAAAATCTGCCTTTCACTATGTGCTGAATCAGCTGTACAAATCTGCTCAACTGTTGCCTTGGAATGTGTGCCAAGCTGCTGTTTCCTTCTCCTTCCTGCTCAGAAATCTCTCTTGTTCTCTTGCTCTCCTTCTCCCAATCTTCTCATGAAAGAATGAATGACCTTTTCCTCCTTTAATATAACTCCAAATGACTTTTGGGTGATCCAAGTGACTTTTGGGTGATCTCTACATCCAATGGCTGAAACAGATTTAGATCAATGGTTGAGATTAAATGTTCATTTAAATCTCACTTTCTATTTTTTAATTCACCCCACTTTAATAAAGACCCACTTAGTCATTTATTTCCAAAGTCACTTTTCCTTTCTAATTTTTCATTGACTTTATAAAAGTCACTTTAAAATTAGACTTAATAACTTTATCACTTAAAGTCACTTTTAAATTAGATTTAACTTTATAAAATTATAAAGTCACTTTAGGAGAAAAATTAAATTCTTTTGGACACTTTTCCCTAGGCCAAAGATCAAAGCCTAAGGGAACCACCTGTCCTCCGGTACCAAATTTCAACAGACCCTAAGTATTTGGTCCAAGGTATTGGTCCTAAGTAGTTTTGGTCCATGGTATTGAGAAAGGCCTAGAACTATAAAAGGAGGAGAAGATCATTAGGCCAAAGTGTGCAAGTATCAAATATCTGATAAGTGTAAGATCTAGTATGTAGATTATTGGGTTATGGTGCATTGCTAGATCTGAACCAAGGATGAACCTCAACAGATGATGAGGGATTAGATCTAATGATGGATCAGGATCTTAAGGCGTAAAATGAATTATCATTATGTGTTTTTGCTCATGTATATTCTAGATCTGAATACTGACACATATATTATTCTGTAAATGATATGATCTGGGTATAACTGAAGTTTGGAATAGCTGCAGAATTAAGAATTAATATTTGCAGATGTATATGTTGGTTGTCTTTGAGAAAAGCACGTATACACTCAAGTTTGACACATGCAAGTAGTGTATACCTTATAAAAATGTTTTAGTTGCAGTTGTTTGCTGTTGCAGAGTTCTGGGTTTTGGTTACTATATTCGGGTGACAGTATTTTGAATAATTAGATTGATGGGTTGTCAAGGTGATTGATTGATTTGGTTGCGGTTGGTTCAAAAGGTGATTGGTTGATGCAGATATATTTGATGATTGAATTACACTTAAGATGTTGTTGATGGATCCAGTCTGAAAATTTATGAAACGTGGTCCCTGAAGGAAGAGAGAAGGTCGTAGCCTTCTGTAGGTTGGCGCCTACGTACCAGCAAACATATCGGCTAGTACAAGAGCTAAGGGGGTTGTAGCTCCCTTCCAGTAGTAGCTGGAAAATGAGAGAAGGTTGCAGCCTTCTGCAGGTAGAAGCCTGCGTACTGGTATAAGTCTGCACCAGTACAAAATTGTAAACTAAATTTTCTTATTATTAAAAGAAGATAGAGACGACAGCAGTAGGTGGTTTTTACCCACATTGGGTTTCCACCTTATATCTTGGTGTTCATGTGTGATGCTTATGCTTTATTCTGCTTTTACTGCACTGTCTAATTAATATCTGACATACTGGTTAAAGTTCAATACATGATAGATTGGGTAAATCAAAAGTTCTCTGCATATACGCTAGTTGCTTTAATAACAGTTGCGTGTACACATTGGTTCACTTAGCTAAAGTATCGTATACAAATCTGCCTATGGAAATGAAAAATTATTGAGTTACTAATACTAATTCACCCCCCCTCTCAGTATTACTTCCAACAGGGTTATCATGACTTCAAAAGTGTGCATATAGGGTTTTGGTTACAAACCTTAGATATCCCATGACCTAACCCTTATTAGGGTTTCTATCATATGCCCTAAATTCTATCTATTAACCCTAGAAATCAAGAGCTAGGGCTTCAAGAGGAAACAAATAATAAGGGTTATATTTTTCACTATTCTAGGGTTTTTCTAATTCAAGTCCCATCTAGGTTTTATGAACCCTAGATACCAAAAACCTTCAAAAATGTAAAGTCTACAAACCCTAGATTCTAATCATGCAAAATATGCCATCTTCAAACCCTAACACTTTCATTGTCTTTTAGACCTATCATAAAGAAACTGCAAAACCCTAACATACCTCACATGCAAAGACTATGCATTATTAACTAAATGATCGTACCTCCTTTTGATTTTTACTTTAAGATTGAACTACTCCCTTTGAATCAAAGCTTCTTTTAAATTCAAAGTTCTTCCAAGATTTAAATCTCCCTTCAAGGCTCCCTCTGAATCTAGCCACAAACTTTTGACTTCTTCTTTCACAGACAGTCTTTAGAATATACCTACAATCCTTTTCAAGGAGATCATAAAAAGAAAAGATATAGTCAAGCAATGTATATAAAAACAAAGGACTAAGTTAAAGAAAATAATAGTATAAGAAGAGAGATAGAGCACTTATCTTTCAATAATTCCCTTTATAGTTAGTAGTCTTTCAAGAGACTATATCAAATGTTGATCACTATCTTTAGGTTCAACTATCATGTCTTCCATCTGGAAGAGTTCCAAACTTTATCCAAAACTTATCCACACCATGTTCATGTTCAAGTTATCAAGCATATTCTTCTTCTTTCAAACAATAATCTAGTCTACTTCTTCAGAATCAACTACCTCTTTTCTTGATGATGAGACTTCCTTTATAACTATACCTACAAAATTCTTATACTCTCACCATGTCATAATGATTCTTCCATATATTAGAAATTATTTTCATGATTCTATTCTTGTAAAGGATCCTTGTGATCCTTATGATTCCAAAGTGTTGCTACATGAATAGGTCCAAAACCTTCTATTGTTGCTAGATGACTACTTCCAATGCAACTATCTATATGCATTCAAACTATTTTAATTCCATATACTTCTATCCATGATGTTATGAGACTTAAATAAAAGAGATCCTTTGGATCTACAACCTTCAGCTTCTTTTCAGGTTCTTTTCTATCTACAGTTGTGTGAGCTCCATCCCTTTCTTGTTTCTTATTGTTCATTCTATTTTGAGGATTCTTAGGACAATTACATCCATAGAATTTCATTTTGGACATATCTTGTCTTCCTCAAAATTGATTCTTTTGATGAGGTTCAAACTTTCCAAACCTTCCTTTCTTCTACTTCTTTCCTTTAGTAGCAAAGGCTTGAGACTTTTCATATGTGACTTTATACTTCTTCATAACTAGAACTAGATGATCCTTGATGGATTCAATGAGAATCGTTTTAATCCTCATTTCACTTTTAAAGTACTTTTTCCATACTTTAACCTTATTCTTGCTTAGTTATGCAACTATGCTTGTAAATGGATACTTGAAGATGATATTCCTTGATGCCTTCAAGAGGTATCCTTCTTGCTTTGATGATAATCCCAAGGTGCTTGTCACTTCTTAAGACTTCTTTAATGATGTTCCAAAGGTACTTGATATTTCTTTAAACTTACTTTAATGATGGTCCCAAGGTTCTTGTTTTCTTCAAAGAATTTCTAGAAGATCTTTCAAGAGAGAGAGATACTTCTTCAAGATAATGACCTGTAATCAAGAGCTTCTAATTAAAGTGAGAGAAATTTTCTTCCTTATACCTTGCAAATGATGTCTTCCAAAGTCCTCAAAAGAACTTCCAAGATGCTTCTTTCAAGATGTTTCAAGATGTCTTCAAAAGTATTTTCTCAAGATGCTCTCTTGTAAACAAGAACCTCTTAGTCTAGTAGCCTTCCTTCAAGATGAATGATAAGCCTTCTTTCCTTAGAGCTTCTACTTATGTCCTTCCTTATGTTCTTTCGTGTGACTCTCTTGTGTTCTTTCTTATGTCCTTTCGAGATTATGCTAACATGTGTCCTCTTTTTATATCCTCAAGAGTGATCACCAAGCTACCTTTTCCTTCTTCACCTTAGCTCTGATACCATGTTGAGAAATCTATATGGAAACACTTAGGGTGATTTTTCTTACTTGATAATTGCTTGTGATATTATATTAACTTCTTCTTATTATTATTATGTTATCTTTCATCAAACAAATACCAAAACCATAAAACAATGAAGATGACAAAAACAATGAACACAAGATGTAGGCCGTCAGCTAGGGAAAAACCCCTCTCTTAGGGGAAAACCCAGTCAAAATTCTTCTCTTCTTATAGAAAAAGCTTCAAATGAGAAATCCAAGACCAAAAACCCTAGACCAAGACCTCTTCCAAGCACCAAATCATCCCTCCAACAAAAGTCCTTCCAACTAGTCAAAGTCAAACTAAGGCAACAAGGGTCAAACCCTTTCAGAACTACTACAAACTCAAAATTTAGGCCCCCGGCATCTAAATTCTGGACCTGCAGTAGGTCTACAACTTCATCCCCTTGTAGCATCTCATAATTTTGCACATGTGATAGAAAATAGTCCATAAACTAGGTCAGAACTTCAATTTTCCTTCCTCCTTGCTTCAGCTTCTCTCTCCTTTGAATTTCTTGGCTTCTTCCTTGAATTTTGCACTCTTCTATTGCATATCGGACTTCCTGTGATAATGGTTTCTAATGAAGTCAAAGTCACTTGTATTTGTACCCTTTTCAGGGGGTCGAATAGCCTCTTCTAAGCCGACTTGGACTGGCAAGGCCGACTTGGTCTTGGAGGTCAATATTAACAATTTTGACTCAAAAATAATTCTTCTTTCTTGTTACAAATTTCCCAATAGGGTCTTATACATATGAAAATGACTCTCTTAACTCATGACACCTCTTATTGACTCAACAAATCCTAGGAGCATGAAATGCATGCTTGACCTAGATGACCACTTAAATGGAGCATGAAACCCATGCTTGAAAAATAATACTTTCCTTTCTTCTATTGCTAGATACATAAGATATACATAATGACATGAGTACAATGACAATTATGAAGACCGAACATAGTTACCTTTTCAACGGGATACTCTTCCATCATACTCCCAAGGTGAAAAAGATTCATGGTCTCCTTACCATGTGGTTCGATAGGTTGATTGAAATCCCCCTAGATCCCAAACTTTATGTTACAGGTGTTTTGTTGCCTTGCTACAATATGTTATTTCTTTGCCATCCCGATGCACTGTCTATTGCACATTCCAGGATCCCATTTCTTTCTCATTTTCCTATTCATAGTCATGTTGATGCAATCCCTCTCAGTCTAAGGTAATGTGTTGTTGATTATTTTTTCCATTCGATGGAAACTCCATTTGGTTGCCTCCTACATCAATCTCCATGCTCCATCAAGTCTAGTGTCAAGCTCTATCTTTTGCTAGTATATCTCATCTTTGTAATTTGTTTGATGTTGACTTCCACAAGAAATTTGTATGGCTATTATCATTTCTAGCTCCTTATACTTTTGCTCAAAAAAACCGTGCAACCATTGTTGCATACCCTTAAGCTTCAATTTCATATTGTCTACCTAGTCCAACAAACTCACATTTTACATCTTGCTAAAATAATAGATTTTCCATAAACAATTTATATCTTTGTACTCCATTCACATATTGTCATTTCTTCTATTGCAAGTTCTATGCTTGCTCCTTTACAGTCATGCATGGCCTCTTCCAATTCTCTTGTACTTCATCAATTGAAGTATCTCCAAGCCCACTCTTATCCTCTTAATATTTTTCACTAGTTGTACTCATTATATGTGCATATCTTCCCAATGTTGTCTTCTCCACTGAAATGAAAGAATTATGAGTTTGTCCTTTCTTACATTCTTCACTACCTGTAGACACAAACCACTCATTAGTTTCAAAAACATGAGGCTTTGGAGTCCCTTTCACTACTTCCAACATCCTTTCCTTATGCAGCACTAGAACCTTCAAGCCATTCATCATTATTTCATATGCTTCTTCCATTGTAACAACTCCTTCCTTAACATCTTCAATACACATATTAAATAATATTATCAACCTTAGACACCTCTTTATAAAATAGAAACTTTTCTATTTCAGGGATCTCATCCAAAAATACAAATGTTCTACCTAAGTTCCATAATTGAATTTATATAGTCTCCACCTTGATCGCTTTTATAGGACAATTATGTCTTCCTTCCTGTTTAGAGAAATTAGATTATGTTCTCTTTCAATCTCTATAACAATACTCAATGATTGTTCTTCATCCCTACATTGAACAAAGTTAATGTTTTGTCTATCATTTGCAACAATTCCTGCATCCACACACCAATTATCAAATTTAAAATCAATAGGCCCTTTAGCCTCAATAAATGATTATGCCATCATGTGTTGATCTTCCAAAAAATTTATGAGACTCTCAAAAGGTCTCTTCTCAGCATCTTCATCACTTTCATCCTCTCCAAGGATTGATCCCTGCTTTGGTTCACAATAGTGAACTTCCACCTTACACTCAGTTTCTTTGAGTTCTTCCTTCACTCTAACACACATCTTCTATCTCAGATTCACTTGCAATGAAGGCCATCTCACCTTCTTCTTCTTCATTATCCAGCCACATCCTTGGTCTCGTAACAACTGCTTTATATTATTGAGTTTTTCTCTTAACTCTGTCATTTCCCTTTTAATTTCCCCATCTATTACCTGCCTCATGCCAACTATTTTGGCATTTTTATTGTGACCTCTCTAAAAACCCTTGACATGACTTTTAATAGTCATCCTTGTTTCCTTTTTCTTATGTAACCTCACCTTGTCCACCTGTGAGTTGCAATAAGCTTCCTCAATCTCTGTAACAAGTCTCTTACATGCCACTTACACCAATCAACCTCATGGTATCTCCCTTCCATTGGTTCTCTGCACTAAAACCCTTTCTTGAGCACCTTTGCTCTTAAGCTTCCAAAGTTGCTATGCTTATGCACTTCAACTTCTCACCTCTTCATTTCTTCTTTAAGAACTCATGATGTCCTCATTTCAGAAATTTCATCTGTTGTTGGTGGGTTCTGTCACAATTTCCTCTTCCTCTATCACAATTTCACTTGTTATATGTTTGTTTGATTCCTCTCTCTACTATAAGCAAACATAAATTCTTCATGACCACAGGTAGCATAAAAAATATCATATTTCACCTATGCCAAAATATTCCTTTGATTCATTCTACTGAAGTTTCTTTGTACTAATCCTTCTTCAACTAATTTAGTAATTGCTTTAATATCCTTTAACTCGGAATATTCCTCCTCTGTCTCATTCAAATCCTCCAAATCTAATTCTGCAACTCAGTTCCTCCAAGAGCTTTTTGTCCTTTGTATCTTTGTCTTCTTTTTTTTCTTCAGTGCATGTCCAAACAACTGAACCTCTCTATTCTAAGGTTCACAAATAATTTTAGCGTTGATACCGCATGATGTCGAGTTAACACTGGTTGTTCCAATATGTCGGCTTTAAAATCCCACAAGGTCCAACTTAGGCAAAAAGGTGCTTCCAAAAATCCCAACTTAGGGAGATAAATCCCTTCCTTATTCATTTAAAATCTAAGTGGGAGGATCCATGTAATACAAAAACCACCAGGTGAAAGACTCCTTTAATATAACATGTGTGCTAATTGTATATCATATGGCCCTGAATCATGATTGTGGAGTGGAGGTCCTATAACACAGTGTCCCTTACCTTTCTATAACGTAGGTATGAGTTTCTGGCTTGTAGCCTTTCCTTTATTCGCAAAGCTCCCACCAATTTGCAAGTGACCAAGGGTCATGACCTTGCTCTCTGACCCTTTCTATTATGTGCTACTCCTTTATCTGCTCGGTTAAAGTCTTCCAAGACACCTCGCTTCCTTCATGGTCTCATTAACCAATGTGCCTGCTCCACGTCATCGCCCTCACACATCATCCTGGCCTGACATCATCCCAACACTTTTTTGAAAGTGCGCAATTGGACCACCTCAAGGACATAAGCTCCAAGGAACGAGAATTGTTCCCGTCAACTGCCGTTCCAAGTCTCCGTCAATTATCGTCCCCGACCTTTGACCTCTTTCACTATGTTGACGTTTCAGGAGGAGTCAGCAACCTCGTGGCCCACTTGATAGTTTTTCACCAATAAATGAATCTTGCATCACCCTCGCAATTGAAATGTAGGATAGCTTCCATGTCCACCTGACTCTTTCTCATGATGCACAAAAGCTTGTTCTTCCGGGAGGAGTCATCAACACTCATGGGCCCCTTGTTGGTCTCATCTTCCAATGGGAAAAATCTGCACCATCCCGACTCTTTCCACATTGATCAATCTCTAGGGCCTTGTCACCCCGGTTGTTCCTCTATACGCTCTTCTTTCAATTGCCCGGGGAAGGTACTCCCGAGACAAGTCAGCGCAAATTTTTTTATGCAACAGACTCCTCTTAAAAAAGATTTTTTTTGTTCCTTGGCCTCTGTTAGGTGACAGACTTTTGCGGCCTCCAAATAAATTTAGTCTTTCACTCTTTCTTCATTATGTTCTTGGTTGGTGTTGCACTGCTCCTACATAGATCCCTTTCCTCCATGCTTTCATTGTGCCTTTCCTTTGCAAAACTCTGGTTGAGTTGGATCATTGATCTGGCTCATTGATCAATGATTAATAGTTGATCTTTGACTCTTTTGCACACTCCTATCCATGGCTTCCTTTCAGCCTTTTATAGCCTCCACAATTCCTCTGCGCTACTCTGGCTTTGTTCAAGGAAGAATTATATTCTTCATAGCATCTATGATTTCTATATACTCTTGTGTGTTCCTTCCGCACTCGAATCCCTTGATTTTAATTGCATTCAATCTACATCATATGTGGCTAACAATAATTATAGGAAAACATTCATAGTAATGTACAAAGGCTAAATTTCGCACATTCAACGCTTCAAAGAAAAGTGTTTCCTCCATTAATTAATATATATACACATAATTTACCAAATTCCACGCATAATTTACCAAATTCCCTCCTCTAGCCAAATTTACATTGTATTGGCCCTTATTGGCCACGTGACCACACTGGGCCTCTAATCCTCTCGACTCTCTCTCCTCTATGGGATCACCCCTCAAATGCCTTTTGGGCTTACAAAAATATACAAAAGGATCCTAAACTAGAATTAATTTAGATCCACAATTCACTCAACTAATAAGCTCCTAAGGATCCTCTAGATCCACAAAATCCTCTCAAGAAATCTAACTTATCCCAAGATCTCTCTAACTCACTCAACCTCCCGAGACTTCTTCTTAGAATATGATCAAATTCCATACCAATTACATCAATATTACAATCTTCCTAAAACAAGAGAAAATTACAAATAATTAACAATTAGGGAACCAACTCCCTTAATAAATGAATGACCCCTATGTCTATTCAAATGTATTTGACTTGGAGGTTGGATGCTCCAACATCACCCTTTCTTTAGATCAATCTAATGTGTTTTCTCAACTTCTAAGCATGTTATAACTAAAGGATATAAAGTGATGATGCAAACTTGCTTCATATTTTTCTCTAATCCTTCATAAAAAACCTTCAAACCAAGCAATTGACGACGTTAAATTTGTTATGATTATTTTTTAAAATTTCAATCACATCCATACTATTGAGTGGCCATTCATAGTAGACATGTTTTTTGGTACATTTTAGGAAAAAACTAGCAATGCCTTCTCTACTTCTTCATGTTGCTTCTTGATTTTGTGTTATGAATATAATTCATAACAAATGACATAAATAAAATTAATGTAAATATTAAATAATCAAATATTAGTTATGTAAATAATCATTAAGTTAAGTCACGAAAGGTCACCTGCTACAGGGCCTCATTGTAACACTCAAATCATCTTATATCATCTTATACATTTTATATATTAATAAATTATTATTATTAAATACCTGGTGTATTTTAACATATTAAGTCTTCAAGCTATCAGTTTTCTTGCTTCAGCCATAGTTTTTATCCTACAGTGGTTTTAGAGCCATGGCACACGATATAATCATGCAAGTTTTTGAACGTTGTTCGTCGCACAATATGCCTTTACATTCATGTCTTTTTTTTTCTTTTTTTTTTTGTGTGTGTGTAAGTGAGAAGATTATATTATATAACAAGTATAATACAAAAACCTGCCGAAGCAGTGTGAGCAGGGATGTACAATATTCCTGGGCTAATCGCCTGCTCAGAAGAAGTGTTATAGATAAACCAAAACGAAGCACACCACGCAGGGTGGCGATGGACAGAACAAAACATTGCTAAACCACAGGAACTACCGTGAGTAGATAGTAGAAGTAACAACCGAGCAACAGACACAAACTAAAGCCGAGATAACAGAGTGAAAAGTTAACAGAGAAGCAAGAACCCGAGTTGGAAAAAGAGCTAACATGAAGACCTTAGAAGTGGTAATTCCCCATCTGGGCGATGGTGTCCAAGCCGCTGTTCCTGACGTGGCTATCGACCTTCGCCTACAGTTCTTCCAGGGATGCAGGCTGAAACGCTGCAGAAGTAGCTGGCTGAGCAGCATGGTTCGCACTGGAAGTGGCTGGCTGAGCCGCAGGAGCAGTATTAATGGAATTTTTGAGAAGCTGGATGAGCAGCATAAGCAGACGGTTGTGGGTTTTGATCGATTCATTCACCGCGGTTAATTTGCTGTCCAGGGAGCTATTGTAGTCTGTAATCTTGGCCATCTGTTCTGTGGTGAGATTAACCTGTGTAGTGAGATTTACCTCTGTGACAGATTCCAGCGCCTTTGCAATTAAGGTTTTCATGCGCCAGCTCTCCGCCTGGGTACGCACAAATTGTGTGGCCCTCTTCGCGGGAGTACCGGGGTCTGTTACCCAGTTGACCTCAACAGCAATTTCCATATCCGAGCGACCATCCTCCTCAAGCTTCGCCTGAGCCTCCAGTTCTGCAATTTTGCGCTTGATCCTGGTCGCAGTCCTGGTCTCGTAGCCACCTCTTGCTGCCTGAAGTTCCCTATTAGCTGCCTTGCAGCGACTACTTCCCGCTTTCATGGTGAACCTCTTGTGACTTGCCCGAATTGAACCAGAATTGTAAGCAGAACCACTCTCAACACGAACGCTGAGAACAATGAGGAGAACAGGGCAATTGCCCCTGTTTTTATAATGAAAGCAATGATGCTTCCTCAGGAGATTGGAGTAAATGCCGCTGAGAGTGGTGGTACCTTGCTGATGGGTGATCTGAGGAATCGCACAAGCGAGCCTGTCCCTGGAAGAATTGGAGCTCATGATGTAACTGCAAGGCTGACGAGCCGGGCGCCAAGTGTGTGGTGAAAACCTTCTTAAGGGATGGTGGCGCGTGAAGGGAGGTATGCCCCATATGCTAGCATGCCTGATGCTGTTCCTTCGGGCCTTGTTCCACCGTCTTCCACTCAGAATTGCCATTAATGGTGATGAAACCTCTCCATACGGATCCTCTCCATGCGTGCTGAAAGGACGGTGTCTGATGTAATGGATCTCGTCGCTTAATTCGTTATGATCTCCAATCTGCAAGAGCTGCTGCCGCCAGGAGCTCCACCGCCCCCTATGTCCAATCAGCCCGTTGAGGGCTTTAGGTTGATAATCCTTGCCGATCTTCTCGTGATTTCGAGACTGTGGCCAGGTGCCGTCCTCGATTAAGGTTGGGTGATCTGGATAAGATCTTTCGCTGCCAGTTGTATGCATGCTTCCTTTATGATTGGGTCATCAAACTCCCGCCAGCATCTGTCGATGGCAATGTTGGGGTTGTCTGCTCCACAGTTTGCCAGATGGTCAGCAAGACCATTCGCCTTTTTTCTGGTTGTTTGAAAGATTAGACCTTTCATCCCCATAACAAGCTCAGCTATGTTTTCCGTAGCTTTGGCAAGCCTCCAATGCTTGGTTGCTTTGCTTATGGCCGTGCCTGTCTGTAGGCGTTTAGCCGCCACATTACATTCATGTCTTGAATCCATGGAGAATTTTAATAAAATTCAAGAAGTATTTCAGCGTTTAGAAAAATCATGTGCGGACGTTGCAACATTTTTTAAAGAAGATGATAACAATGGTGAAGAAATGAAACAAGAGAATGATGCAAAAGAGGCAACCAATAGAAGACAAGTAATCAGTCTAAGTGTCTCTGAAAGATCTCATGAACAAAAAAATCTAGAGGACGAGGATGGAGAAATTGAACAAGTTAGAAAACTAAGTGATCAAGGTGATGGTCACCATGTAAGTCATTCACCAATAGATATGTGATGTTTTTTTCGGTTATTCTGGAGAAGAAGAACAACAATATGAGGAAGGGAAAAAGGAGAAACCAGTAGGCCCTCCCTTAGAGATGGAGTTTCCATTACACCCACCGCTAGGTCAGCCACAACCAATGGATATTCCAGATGAGGAGAAAAATAAGGTGGCTCAGAAAGCAGAGTATCGGTCAATCAATCAAATGGCACTCAGCGAAGTATCTAAATCGGACATTGTCTATGATCCAGTACGTATCGAAACAGGAAGCTTGTTCGATCGTATCGACCTGGACGACATATTGGATAGTGATAACAATAACATAGCTGCATATAAACCAGAGACTGGCTGGCCTTTCCACATGTACAATATTCAACCCCAACCCGAAATAATAATGCAAATGCGACAACATCTGGTCGTTGGAGAAGAGAATTTTGAGGGTCAAAACATGTTACTACAAGAGTCTGTGATAGAAGACTACCCTGTTGAGATATTGGACGAGAGCCATATGACTGATTATGTGAATTCATTGGCTCACTGGACTGCAAATGATATCAAATTACCGTGAGAATTGAAAATCCTATGGAAGAGTATAAATCTGCTTCGGCTCAATTGCCAGTACAGTGATGCCAACACAAGCCTGTTTCGTTCTGTCGATGGATTCCAAACCCTAATTGAAGCCTTGAGTGTTCATTTTAATATAGATGGACTCAAATATGAAGAAGAGGTCGAGGTGGCCGATAAGGAGGAGACTCTGAATTTGTGTCGAGAAATTGTCAAGCTAGCTGAGATTACTGGTCTGAGTTCAGAGGACTCACGGTTTATTACAGAAAGTGAGGCCAGCGCCCATGCTTTCTGTGGCATTTCGCGTCTCGTTTACTTTGAAGGTGGCTACAGGAAAGACATGGGCAGAATTGTGCGCATAACACATGCAATGTTTAATGATGTGCAGTTGCCCTACTTCGATTTTTACTTCAAAGTCATACTTTCCCACTTGTGGAATCCTGAGGCTACCAGTGAGGAGCTCAACCTCTGTGCAAAAATTGCCAATGGGTTTCTTGGCGCGGG
Organism: Pinus tabuliformis; assembly: GCA_031772625.1. Classification (NCBI taxonomy): domain Eukaryota; kingdom Viridiplantae; phylum Streptophyta; class Pinopsida; order Pinales; family Pinaceae; genus Pinus; species Pinus tabuliformis. The sequence continues at coordinate 1,022,959,647 of CM062811.1, read as the reverse complement.
CAAAGAGAACATCCGCCTGGATTTCTCCATATACTCGTTGTGCCAGGCACTGAGGACTCTAGTTTGTAGGTTTGATTCGAATATGGTGATCGTTGCACGACGTTGGAGAATGTAATGAAGGTTCTGTGTAGGCTCTGTGCCAAATATGGCGACTAAGTTGTTAACGTTATACTAGTGCATGACTACTTCCATCCGATAAAGTCTTCGAATCTAATTCTGGACTATGCACTCTTGCATCCACGAGAGGGGGTGAATTCATTTAGTGGCAAACACTTGTTGTTCAATACTCGGCCAGTTTTTTTGGTAGTGGTTACCGTCAAACGCTGTGACCTTCGGGTTGACGTTTCCAATATATATAATAACTATACATCATATATAGTATATAATAATATTTCAAAAATTAAATCATTCACATGATTATATATATAAGAAAAAAAAATCAATATTCGCATTAACGAGGAGAGGAGATCCATCCAACATTTACAGTTAAAAGTTCGTGTTAATATTTGGGGCATAGGTATATCACTATAGTAGGAGCCATCGGAGAAACATATTATTAAAAAAAAACAGTGTTTAAAAAAAAAGTGCTAAAAAAAATTTAGAGTTAATAAAAAAAAAAACCTTTTGGAGTAAAAATAAATAAATTATTAAAAAAACAAAAATTTAGATTTATTAAAATTTTTATTATTTATATATATATATATATTACTGATGAGCTATAAGACAAAAGGATGGTCAGATTATATACATCGAGACAAATGATAGACACTAAGCAAAGGAAATCGACAGTATTAAAGCTTTGAAGACAAAGCTTCCGAAGGAAAGGGCTATGTTATGAATATAATTCACAACAAATGACATAAATAAAATTAATGTAAATATTAAATAATCAAATATTAGTTATGTAAAAGACATGCCTACTCACGAAAGATCCCCTGCTGAGGTATAAAAACAGGCATCATTGTAACACTCAAATCATCTTATATCATCTTATACAATTTATATATTAATAAATTATTATTATTAAATACCTGGTGTATTTTAACATATTAAGTCTTCAAGCTATCAGTTTTCTTGCTTTAGCCATAGTTTTTATGCTACATTTTGACAATATCAAATTGCATTGCTAATGGATGTAAGATATATGCCTTCTTTTAGTAAGTTTCCAATCTCCATCTTAGTCAATTTAGTTATCATTTTGAAAGATGGTGTAGTGATTCCTTGTGAATCTCTACTCCTTGTAGCATATCTTGATTAGTTCTTAAAAATATCTTTAATCTAATCATTAGAGCACTTGGAGATGTCTCTAGTGAATCAAATTTAAAATTGTTCCATCCATTCTTCTCTCCCTCCCCTTACTAAAGGGAATGAATACTTGAGGAAATGATATCATGGTGATATAAATGAACCTAATTTTATCATACCAATCACTATTGATCAGTCCACTTGCAACTCTCATTTATCAATATTGTCCTTTACAAGGTTAGATTCAACACCTTTGACTCCACAATTTTTTTCTTTTGAAAAACTATTATCTCATAATTTGCCAACTTATTTAATCCGTATTCTCGATCAATTATGTCAAACATTGTGCTATTCTTCTACTCCTTCATTTGCCTCCTTGCTCCTCTCTTATTCATGTATTTACCTATTTTGTTATTTACCTTGTGGATTTATCCATGAAGAAAGCTTAGATGATGAATCAAGATGATTCTAGTCATTAGTTATTCATTTAGAGATTTTTGACTTAATGTTGCATATTGCCCTTATTTGTGCCTTTTCATTTGTGATGAAAATCACAAACACGCATATGCAATATAAGGAAAACATAAAATGCAATGGGGATAATCACCTAAACCAAATATGTAATGACATGAGAACTTCATGTTCATTCGAGGATCAAGATAGGTTACAAAGAAACTATTGAGAAATCAATAGGGCTACAATTAGGGTGATTTCTCTTAGACTTGATAGCTCCGTCTAATGTTCTTTTACTTTTATTTGGTTATTAGCTTCTTCTTTTATTATTATGTTGTTCTTATCATCAAACAGTGACCAAAAACATGAAGATCAATATTACACAAGGACACAAAATGTAGGTTGTAAACCAAGGCCAAAACCTCTCCTCTTGGGAGGAAAAACCACAAATCCCTTCTCTTCTTATAAATTCTTCAAATGACAAATTCCAATGTTAATTTTTCATATGGCTATATTTTTCTTTGCTTTGATAATTGCATTTCTCCATTTACACATTAAATTCACCCCATAAAATCATAACATTATACAGATTTACATCATTATTCATCAACATACGCAACTATGTAGAAAGAAAAACAACATTATCATCAATGCAGCGAAACATAAAGGAACAAGAGAAGAAAAGTATGCACACATAGAGACACCAGGATTGGTCGGAGGCCAGGGAAAAACCCACTATGGAGAAAACCCTTGCAAATCTTCTTCTAATAGATTGTCATCAAATGATTCAGCGAAAGAGAGTACAATGATCCATATCTTCATAACAACTAGAATATCCATGAAATGCATCTAAACATCATAACTCTAATTCTGATAATTGTATTGCATTGTCACTGCCTATAGCCTGCTATCGAACACTTATGTCACTGAGCGAAATCTTCGGAACACTGAAATCTCATCTTGGAGTCCCGGTTGTAGGGAGGAGGAGTTGTGTGAGCGACTATGACAGACAGGGTCGCTCTCTGTGAACTGCATGATAGCGACTATGGCAACTCGGTCGCTCCCATACCATTCTGTGCGAGCGACCGGGGACCAAACTGACCCAGACTCCCGATTGCTCTCATGAAGACTTTGTGCCAACGTCCAAGGGTCCAAAGTCGCTCTCATGACCACTGTGTGCCAGCGTCCAGGGACCCAAATGCTCAGTTCTATGCCAGTGACTTTGAATCAGAAAACCCTAGTTCAGTGCGAGCTTCATCCTAAAGTTTCAGACCCTTGAGCGAGCTTCCTCCATCAGACCTATGTGAGCCAAGACAAAATAGAAGAGGATAAGAGAGCTTGATGTGTGTCCAAATGAGCTTGAGGTCTCTTCTATTTATAGGCTTCCATGAGGGTCCACTTGACCTGTCCATTGGTACATGTGCATAGGGCCGACCTGATCCAAAATATATGTATGAATAAAATAATTCATAACTCAACTTCCGCTTGTCCAAATGAGGTGATCTTTAGGTTGATTTTGGTCCTCTCGGAAAGATGAATCTGATGCCATTATCATATCCATCAAATGAGTAGTCCAAAGTGGAATTCGACCGCAGTTGCATATTTTTAACACAAGGCCTCTAGACCAAGACCAAGCCATACCTTCTTGATGATGTGTTTCTTCTATCCAATTCAAACCAAGTCAAATTTCTTCCAGGTACACAACTTCGACCCCTAGCTACAGATTTTTGGCTCCCTCTACAGGCCTGAAATTTTCGGCCCCAACAATAGTTGCTGCTTTCACACTTGTGGGGGAATTTAGGGCATCTAGGGCTTCATCCCTCCTTCACTTGGGTTGCTTCTTCTTCTAGGGCTAGTAGGAGACCAAATAGACTTGTCCTCTTCCAAATTTGACCTTTTCCTTTCTCCTTGAGAACTTCGACCTTGTTGCTGCAGAAACCCTAGCTTTCTTTGCATGTGAGAGAGAGAGTGCAAAACCCAAAAACTTTGTCCTTCCTTCTTCCTTCGCTTGCCTTTCTTCTTCTTGTCCTTTGCTTGAATGATGAGTGAATGAATGTGTGTCCATAGAAGGTCAAATGCTCTCCTTTATATAGGCTTCCAAGGAGGATGACATGCCCTAATTAGGTCGACATGGCCTTCGAGGGGTAATTTGACACTTTACACACAAAAATAATTATTTTGACCTGTTACAAGGTGCCCAATGGGGTCTTCTACATAAGACAATGACTCTATTAACTTCTTGACTCAATGACAAAACCTAAAAGCACTCAATGGGCTTTGATCTAAAATAAAATGACCTAGAGTATGAAACCCATGCTACAAAAATAATAGTGATAATTTATTTTTCATTTTTACAATATACAATAATCAAGAGTACATATGAAGGTCTAACCTAGTTACATATTTCAACAAAAACCCTAACCATCTTGAATGTTCTTCATATATTATATATTTACTATTAATCATTTACAAAACCCTAGAAAATTATTAGAAAATTATTTCATGAACATAAGACATGTTTTTAGTCCCCACACATAAGGACTCAGCATCCCTCCCAAGGGATAAACTTATCCCTCAATAAATTTATATGTTTCTTCGTTACACATACTAATCCTACTTACAAATACAATGAAGCTCTAATGAGCTAGTTAGGAGACGAAATGGGGCACAAAAAGCCCAAATACAAAATAGTGTGATGTGAATTTCATGTCCTTGAGAAAATTTCTAAAGGAGATTAGGATGTGTGGAAGAGCATGGAAATGTGTTAATGCCAATAATATCCACAAATAATTTTTGATCCAATAATAATGGGAAAATTTATGCCTAGTAATTCGAAACCACTTATATATGTCCGGAGTTTTTTTTTTCCGCTGCTGCTGCTCTGAGCGTGCGCGCGCCTGAGCCTGCCCTCGGCCCTCGGCCTGTGACTGCGACTGTGACCCTGCTCTTCGATCAGCCTCATGGATCCTCCGGATCCGCCTGGTGGGGATCCGGACATGCAACAAGCTTTTTCCAATCTGGTGAAATCGCTTCCTCAGCAAAGACCAAGGCCAACAACAACCAAGTTCGTAAAGAAACTAGATGTGTTACAGGAAGTCCATTTGCCTCCGACCATCCCTCGCATGGCAGCCATCTCGCTAGCAGAGAAAGGATTAATCGGTCAATTTACAGGGCTATGGCCCTCACCCAAAACTGTGCAAAGGTGGGTTGAGCGAAACTGGGCAGACAAGGTCCAAGGGAAAATATCCATTAGGTTCTGTGGCAGAGGATACTTTACCTTTCACTTTGAAACTAAGGAGAACAAGGACCTAATCTTTAGAAATGGGCCTTACTTCATGGATTCCAGAGGTCTCTACCTCAACAAATGGACCCCGGATTTCGATCCCGAGCTGGACATTCCAAGTGTTGTTCCTGTTTGGGTCAGGCTCCCCCATCTCCCTTTACACTGCTGGGGAGATGACTCGGTCAAAGCAATAGGGAACGCAGTCGGAAAATACATAGATCGAAGCGAACCCAAGGATAACATGCAAGCCTGTGCGCGAATATGTGTTGAAGTTGATCTGGGACGCGGACTACCGGAAGCAATCAAACTGAAAGTAGACGACTGGTGCCATATTCAACAGCTGGACTACGAGCAGATACCCTTCAAGTGCAAGGTATGTCACGAATATGGACATTTTGCTAATAGATGCCCTAAGCTTATAACTGTAGAATCAATAGAGCAAGAAGGACAATGGGAAACGGTAAAAAGAAAAAAATCGAACCCATCCCTGAAGCATGCAGAATCTGAAACCTCGGGGCCTTCCCAGCAACATCCCTCTCATCCTCAATCATCCCATCAGCAACCCCCCTCATCCTCTCAGCAGCACCCTCCCCATATCCCCTCCTCACCCCCTCGAATCTCGGACCCCTCCATTCCTCCTTCTTCCAATCCCTTTGCAACCCTCTCTGAGGAAGATCCCGAGCAGGATCCCCTTTCATCTGATCAACATCTCCATACCTCTCCCCCTCATTCTTCTCAGCCCTCTCCTGAAACCAACTCCATAAGGATCACCAGAAGCTCATCAAAGGACCATGGTGCGTCCAGTGACATCCCTAAAAAGCATGGGCCTGGCAGGAAATCGGCTAAGCAGCATAGAGAAAAAAGTGCACAGAAAGATATAGCAATGGGATCCCAGACACCTATAGAATACTACATCTTGGGACACTCGGACAAGGAAAACAACAATAAAGGCAAAGAGAGGCGGGCACCTCTCCATACCACTGGTAAATCATGATGAAGCTACTATCCTGGAATAGCAGGGGACTAGGGCACCCCTCCAAGAAAGCAGCCCTCAGGGAACTAATTCAAAGTGAAAAGCCCGAAATTATACTCATTCAAGAGACAAAGCTAGATCAGTCCGAAATCAACAGACTCATCAATCAACAAAAGCAATACAGTGGCTGCGCCAGTGAAGCAAGAGGTGCCTCGGGTGGCATTCTAACAATGTGGGAAAATAGTAAATGGAGTTGCAGCTTCACCAAAATCCATCAGAACTGGATTAGTGTCAAACTGGAAAGTAAGGAAAATGGAGCAGAGGTAAAAATATACAATGTTTATTCACCAAACCACTACAGGGAAAAAGAAGTATGCTAGAACACTCTGAACACAAATATAGAAGAAGATCATGACATCAATATTATTCTTGCAGGGGATCTAAACCTGGTCATGCATACCAACGAGAAAAGAGGAGGAAACTTTAGCTCAGATCCATTTAGAAACAGGCTTGAGCATATTATGCAGGAGAAAGATCTGGTAGACATAAAACCTAAGAACAGAAGATACACATGGAGCAACAAGCGACTAGGAGCAGGTAATATTATGGAAAGGCTCGACCGCTTCCTCATCAACATTGCCTTTCTATCCACCTTCTCTACCGGTCAGTCAGATATCCTCAACATCTCTGCCTCGGACCACTATCCAATCACGCTCACCCTGCACAGTCATAGTCAGATTGGACCCCTCCCTTTCAAATATTCTCCCCTTTGAAGCCGAATCCCTGTAGCTAGAGATGCGGTGTGGCAAGCGTGGACCCAGCATGTGGAGGGCTCCCCGACATATATCTGGGAATCCAAGCTGAAGCAAACTAGGTAGGCCCTCAAGTCATGGGCAAAGATCAACTACCAGGAACCCGAGCTAGTAAAAAAGGACATCAAAAAACAACTTGAGTTAGTCCAGCAAAATATTGAAGCGTCTGGACTCTCCCAGCAAGCAAAAGAAGATGAGATACGATTGTATACCCAGCTGAGGCAAACAGCTAGAGATGAGGAGATCAAATGGAGGCTAAAGTCAAGACAGTTATGGCTGCGCGAAGGAGATAAAAATACCTCATATTTCCATAAGCAAGCTACAGTTAGGAAGGCAAGGAACACTGTGAGTATAATTAAAGACAGCGAAGGGAAAAGCTACGAGACTCAAGACTCCATTAAAGAAGCAGCAACCGCTCACTTCAAAAATCTACTAACTGAGGATAAGAGCGAGGAGGATTACTCAAGTCTACTTCAATACATGACTAGAGATGTTACCCAAGGAATGAACAGCAAACTCACGCAAGAAATAGAAGAGGAAGAGGTACAAAAAGCAATCTGGAGTCTCCACCCGGACAAAGCTCCAAGTCCTGATGGGTTTCCAATAAGCTTCTACAAAGAATTCTGGCACCTGATCAGAAAAGACCTCCTAAAGATGATCCGTTGGACCCTTCGGAAAGGCAAACTGGGGGGTTTCACCAACTCAACTTATCTAGCTTTAATCCCTAAAGAGAACAGGCCCTCTACCTTCTCAAGATTCCGGCCCATATCCCTATGCAACTCTGCATACAAAATTATTACAAAAATTTTGTCCTCCAGGCTCAAGCCTCACCTCCCCGTATTAATCTCAGAAAATCAAGGAGGCTTTCTGCCCAATAGACACATCTCTGATTCCATTCTTCTTGTGCAAGAGGCTATACATTCTAGCTCCTTTGTCCTAAAACTTGACCTTGCCAATGCCTTTGATAGGGTCAGACACTCCTTTCTGTTTGCAGTATTACACAAAATGGGATTTAACAATACCTTCATTAACATGATCAAAGCTTGCATCTCAAACCCTTGGATCTCCCCTTTGGTTAATGGAAGACCTTGTGTTGCCTTCCAATCCTCCAGAGGCCCCAGACAAGGCTGCCCCCTGTCCCCTTACTTATTTATTCTCATGGCTGAGTCCTTTAGCAAAGCCTTGGACTACAACCGAAGAATTGGCCTAATTACTGGCATCCAATTCGAGCAGGGCACAAAGAACATCAACCATTCCCAATTTGCAGACGACACCCTCTTGATGGGAGGAGCATCGATCACCATTGCAAGACGTTTCAAAAAGATACTAGATCAATTTATGGATTATTCAGGAGGAAAAGTTAACCAAGTTAAAAGTTGCATCTATGGATGGAATGCAACGAATCACACCATATACAGCATTGCAAACACTCTTGGAGTCTCATACAAGCTTGACTGGAGTCACTTCACATATCTAGGGATGCCAGTGAGTATGGTACCTCTGAAGATTGACACTTGGAATGAAATTCTTGATAAAATAAAAAGGAAGATTCAACAATGGGGATCTATGTGGTTGAACCCAGCTGGTCGCCTAGTACTCCTAAAATCAGGGCTGACCTCTCTGCCCATCTACCGCTTCTCTTTGATCCAAGCTCCAATGACCTTCCATCATAAAATGGAAAAAGCCCTTAGACACTTTCTCTGGCAAGGAGGAAAGACGGAGAAAAAAAAGTTTAACCTGGTTAACTGGAAGAATGTCATCCAGCCCCTTGAGAAAGGAGGACTTGGAATAAGATCCCCAAGTCTGCTAAATTTAGCTCTTGGGGCTAAAATTGTTTGGAGGCTAATCACAGGAGACTCAGCTTGGTGGAAAACAGTCCTTGAGGCCAAGTATCTGAACAGCACTAGGCATCAATTGTTGGACACCAATATCCCCAGCAGGGACAGCACCAACATCTGGAAATTATGTAAGAAAATCATTCCCTTTATGGCCCATCATACTTCAAAAGTTCCCGGGGGAGGGGGCAGCATTAGCATCTCCAATGACAGAATATTAGGCCAGTGCTCTATAGGATCCAATATAGAGGCAATCCCAGCTACCAGTTGGCTTAACAACAGAGGAATCTGGAGTTTAGCTCAAATAACGCAGCGGGGAAATCAATCCCAAGCTTGGATAGGCTGGACACTTCCGAACTACCCCAGAGAACTCGAAACAAGCTTCCTAGTCCTAAAGAGCCTTCTGCACAGTAAAGCTCTGGTTCAAAAAGGGAAAAAAGACAGCTATCGTTGGGACCCTACGGGAACTCTTTACACAACCAAAGCAGGGTATCAACAACTGTGTGAAAGCGCCTCTCCACAGGCCATTTGGACTCATTGGAAATTGGTCTGGAAGGCGGAAGCCCCTCCCAAAGTTAAATTTTTCTTCTGGCTCCTCCTGAAAGGGAAGATTCTAACAGCAGAAAACTTTAAAAAAAGGGGCATTTTGGGACCCTCCAGGTGCCCAAATTGTTGTCAAGCCGAAGAAACAATGCAACATTTGTTCCTAGATTGCCAAGTAGCAGAAAAGTGCTGGAAAGATATGGCCTCAATAGGGGAGGTCACATGGGAACCAAAGGCATCCATAGTTGAAACTGTCTACAATTGGAAGAAAAATTGTCCCTGGAAAGGTAAGAAGGGCAAATTAACACAAAGGATATGGAACACAATACCATTAACTCTTGTCTGGAGCATCTGGTTGGCCAGAAACAAAAATATTTTTCAAGACAAAGGGCACAATATCAGAGTTATGTGCCACAAAGCCAAGAGTTTAGCGGTGGAAGCAATCACCACCCGCACTCAAGGCAAGATTGATGCTACCCACTACAGTGTAGAAGAAAGAAATCTGATCAATTATGGACACGGAAGCCTCATCAGCGCCCAGGCACCAAGAAAAGAGAGTCTGCAGCTGAAGGAGACAAGTAATGTCTGGAAATTGAGGCTCAAGGAAGAAGAATTTGCTCTCTGGCTGAGCAACTGTAACAGGTTCTATATGTTTTTCGATGGAGCCTCAAAGTCAAATCCTGGCAAAGCAGGGGCCGGGGGTCTCATATGTAACGCTAATGGTGAGTCAATTCTTCACTTTGAATGGGGGCTGGGCGAATTATCAAACAACAGGGCCGAGGGATTGGCTCTGTTCCAAGGACTTACCCAATTGATCAAGCTAGGAATCAAGAAGGCGACTGTCTTTGGCGATTCTACAATCATAATTCGACTCATGGTGCATATGCAGACCTCGCCAAACACCATATTGCAGCAAATCAATAGCAGGAATCAGATACTTCACAATATGATGGAGGAGGCCAGTTATTACCATATCCTACGTGGCCTCAATAAAGAGACTGACAACTATGCCAACAAGGCTTGTGAACGCCCCAAAGGCCACCTCAGATGCAACAATATCTTGTCCACCCAACCATTGCCATGATCACGCATCCAGTCCAAGTAAGGGGCACCGTAACCAATAGAATCAGCAGCTGCAGGCAAATCAGCAGAGTAGAGGACAGCGCAGATAAGGAAGAAAGGAATTACATCAGGAGCCAGGTCGGGCAATCAGCTCAACACCCTCTTTTCAACTGCCCCCATGATTCACACGAATACAGTCAAACCTCACTGTACAGAGCAGGCATGGTCGATGGGAAATTGCTCAGAAATTGGATTGAGAAATCTGCCCAAAGTGTGGGAACCAGACGAATTGCAGGAAAAAATCGTCCCGCCCGACAGAGCACTTGTGCCAATCCAGATTTTCTTTGGGCTGTGTGGATCAATTTTGGAGATAGCATACAGGATGGCTCCCGCCTCAATCGCACAGAAGCGCTATTTATATCCAGACTGCGCCCCAGTATCCTCCATTCTGGAGAGGCATTATGTGATAGTATTCTCTCCATTAGAGTCGTTACAGTTCAAGCAGCTTCAATCTTTTCCACCAGAGACGCTGGTCTTCAGATTTCTGGGGATTCAGCGGAAACCACTGGTGACAAGAAGCGTTCCCAGAGCTACTGTATCAGAGAGGTGTCAACAGCGGAGAACAGAGAGCTAATCCATCAGAGCCATTATATCAGAGAAGTGATACCTATGGAGCGCCCTGAACAGTGTTTCCACTGCCGCGATCTGCAGGCAGAATTTGAGGAAGTGCGCGCGCAGCAAAGGACTCTGGAAGATCAAGTTCGCAGCATGGAGGCAAGGCATGCAGATCAAATCCGAAATCTGGAAACAAAGCTTGATGAGCAGCGTAGAATCCTTCATGACAAATATCGAGCCGAGATGAATCTATTCCTTCATAGAGTTCACTCATTGCACGAGCAGTTCAACAATCTTAGCAACAGATGTGCTCATGCCGAAGAATCAATCACAGTCCTCAGGTATATGATGGACAAGAAATTCAAAAAAGCTTCATCCTCCTCCAGTGTAAAACCAAACGAGGCTGACCCAAACCCGGAAGATTCTACTGCGCGAAAGATTAGTCACATAGAAATTGATTAGTTATGTGTTGCAGTTGTAAGTTTTGGTGTTTTCAGTTTGTAAGAATCTATAGTAGCAAAAGATGTCTCATAGCTAGAAGCAATAGGATCAGGATCAAGGAAAGGAACTATTTTGTAATTCCTTGGATCCGTAATGCTCAAGAAGCACTCTATGTATGGCAAGATGCCTCCCTCTTTTTTCAGACTAATACATAGCAACCGAACTTGTTATAAAAAAAATTCGAAACCACTTATGTGATAACCCATCAAATACAAGCTCACTTAAAGGAGCAAGGTTGTTCCTACCTGTGTTGGTGTAGAAACATCATGTGTAGGAATTATTGGAGACTCCATCAAGGAATGGTGACATCTCAATTGATGATTGAATGTCTAATGTTGCAACTGTTAAAATGTTAGAAGAGATGTCACAATTGACCAATCGATTATATATGTTAGTAATTACAATCTCCTTATCATTATCGTCGTCTTTATTACCACATCCAATCAAAGAAATTTTGTTGTTATTATCAATATCAAGTGGATCATCCTTAAGCCGTATTTGAGTTTGTCCTTGTGATCCGTATCTTCCTAATTATCTATTAAGTGACAAAGGTTCATTTCTTCTTGTGACAACCAAGGGTGCAACACTAATGGTTACAAAAAAATAGCAAATATGGAGAAGAGTTTTCACTTTTGGGTGATATGGATATCCATCCTAGACTAAAGTGTCTTCCCAGCCTCAATAAATTGCTAGAGATTGCCAAATATAATGTCAATTCTCTAAATCATCCATTTCACATTAAATTCTCTAAACCAAAGGCAAACACAAAAGCAAATTTGTTATAACAATGGTCATTGCCGTCAATAATTTAATCAACTTGATGGGGGCATTATGAGAATCCCAAGTTGTTTGATGACAAGTGCACTTATCATATTTCTAGGGATATCATTGACAAAGTCACCTTATACCACCCAGAAAAATACCACGGGTTATATGTGATAACAATAGGTCCTCAAGGGTCTCTTGAACTAGTATAAAAAGAAAAGGCATTGAAGTGGTTATAATGTAATGGTTCTTTTAGGAAGAACAAATGTCATCTTTACTTAATAATGAAAAAGAGGTACAAGTATCATTTATTTAAAATAATGAAATAAATAATTACCCTACATTGGCTAATAATGTAAACAAGTATCATATTACAATGAGCAACATCTTTACTATTATAACAAGACCGCATAGCTAGCGTTCTCTGCCACTTAGTTTAATAAAATATTTTAATGTCATGATGTGTTGTATGTACTCCAAACAATAATAAAATTGTAAAATGAGTTATATGAATATTGGTTTTTAACCTTTTTTATTAATTTTTTAAATACAATTAAACATTTTTTCCGGTAAATAAAAGTTATGTCTATTATATATATATATATATATATATATATATATTGACATTGAAGAGAATGATAACAAGTTAATAATTATTTATTTAATATTGAATGATGACAATTTTTTTATATAATGCTCGTATTATAATACACATGTCAAGTCATTAGAGTATAGATTGATATAATGAAAGTTGTACAAATTGTACACATGTTATTTTTACATATTTTTTTCAAATTTATATTTTTTAAATTATTTTTTTGTAAATTAAAAAATAAAACCCATAAAAATTGTCTATTCAATACTTTACACCAATGAAAAAATGGAATTTTTGAATTTAATTACAAATATGTGTGTTTATGGTCCATAGTAATTAATATATAATGTTATTTTTCAAATTATTTATATTTATTGTACATAGTAATTAGTGATATAGTACATAGTAATTAATAATAAAGTACACAAAAGTCATTTCTTGCCATCCTTACACAATATATGTGAGATAAATAGAAATAAATTTTATTTAAAAATAATAAACTTAATTTCATAATGTTCAACTTTAGATAGATTTTAAACTTTTTTAGTCAATGAAAAACTTATTAGTTATATCCTCCCACCAACAAATATAATAATAATAATAGCCATAATATCCCCTTTTACAACTTTTAACAGAAATAATTATCCTCTATATCCCTTTTTCACTTTTACAAGGAATAATTATCCTCTATATCCCTTTGAAAATATGCAATCTCGACACTTACGGTCTTTTTGATCAATTTTCATAGGATCGTTGTGATTTACAGGTTTTACAATTAAACCTTTTAGGCTCCATTCAATTTTAATGGTGAGAAATGAGACAGTTGTACATGGAAACTATATCCCACTTTCGATTGCAATGAGAATATGACTCTTATCAATGGGCAGCTCGGTGATAAGACTGGTAATAGTTTAAAAAACCTTAAAATAATGTCCGTTCCGTGTCCTACAAATATTATATCTTTATAAATGCCTCCTTTATACACTTAACCAGCGTTCAATTTATACCATATTTCCATCATGATATGCCAATTTGGATCACCGTCATGGAATGTCTTAAAAATAAACTGCCAATGAAAATGGGTTCCCTTAACTTTTCAATATCATCTCACAAACCACAGGCAGCTTCCCAATATGCAAATAAATATAATGTGTTTCATCACTAGGTGAGCATAGTGGAATTCTTCTTATGAAGGCAAGAAGAAATCGCAACAATTATACAGATAACAAATGTAGAATGGGGTCAAAAGCCACTTTGACAAATAGGTTTACAACCAGGACTGCAGTGACTCCGTTGTACAACAATCAGCAAAGTTATATATATATATATAGTTGGTTTGTAGTCCAGCAACAATTTAGAACGGTTCTCCATGACCCAGCTTCATTCCCCAAGCAGGCGTGCTCCACCCATGAATGTCTATTACTAACTCTCTGTTGTAGCAGCGAAAAACTGCATTCAGATTAGTGACCTAGCCACCCTTGATGTAATCGTGTTTTTCTCAGAATGTGTGTGAGATCTAGGATCTCATGAACAATGGTGAAAAACAACCTAGTGCAATTCGGAATAAATAAATGAACAAAAAAAACGAACAAACAAACAAACCAACCAACCAACAAACAAACAAACAAACCTTTAATAACATTGTTCTGATCAGTGTTGTTAAAATCCCGATAAAATCGCGATTTTTTCAAAAAATCGCAATTTTATCCATAACCCGATCAAATCGCGATTTTTATCCATAAAAATCGCCAATTTTTTTATACCCGATTTTTTTCGAAAAAATTGGGATTTTTTCGAAAAAATCGGGATTTTTTGTGAAAAAATCCCTACTGGTGCGGGCAGCGGGCTTTTATATGCAAAAATCGATTTTTTTTTTTATTCATTTGGCTGTCCGCGCGGAGGACATCAGTGAAAGCAGTGACATTTTCTCGCAAGAGGGGCAGAGGAAATCAATAGGATTAGAGCCTTAGACTTTCATTTCATTGTATATGACATTATGACATGATGAGATACATTATCATATTTTTTGTTGATATTTTGAGGCTGAGTTGGGACTTAGGACTTACTATTCAGGACATGATTCAATGTTATGTGTGATTTTAGCGCTAGAAATGATATTCAACATTTTATATATTAGTTTTTTTATCATATTTATGTGTCAATGTATTTATTTTATGTTGTAGATGGTTTAGATATTAAAAAAATTGAAAAAAAATGAATATTTTTGTGCCAAACGATTTTTTCCCGATTTTTTCCGCTTTTTTCCCGATTTTTTCCGCTTTTTTCCCGGCGCCGAATAAATCCCGATCGCGATTTTAACAACATTGGTTCTGATTGTCCAACTAAATACTGAGGAATCACTGACCCCAATCTAACAGAAGTCCTGAAAAAGTCAAAATGGAAAACAAGAATTTAAAATTGTGTTATGTTGTCAATAGATGAAATAAAGGTGGTAGTACAAGATTATGCTTGGTTAATTATGCATTATCTCGTCCATATCCCAAAAATACTGAAAATGCCAATATAGAAGTACCACTGATATTATATGGTACATATCTACACATCATAGACAACATAACTTGTCCATAGTTGAAAAGTTGCCACTAGCACAATCAATATGTAGTATGTAAATTTTAGTGCATCTGACTGTAGGAGAAAAACATCAACGAAGCAATTAGAAAGACACCTCAGTATAAATCATGTTATTCCTAAGAAGGAGATTTAGATAACAGGGCATGAACCCTTGACCAAAACCTTGTCATACACAACACTCTTTATTAAGGGATTATCCTTGAACTGAGAATCTTGACTTGGTGAAAGACAACCAAAAACAACTTGTCATCAAAAATAGAATGAATCCAAAAGCCCGAGAAAATAGAAAGCGTATAATGCTAATGGAAAAGTATTAACAAACTTGAATCCTCAAGCATGTACTCTTCCTTCATACTAGGTATAGCTACTTATAAATGCTCAGAACTAATAGACGAAATTCCTAAAGATAGCGGAACTATTGCAAAAGTACTCGATAAGTGCAACAACTATTCAACCATCAATTTTGGTGGAAAATTCCATTGTGAATGCAGATAGCATCTCAAATTCAACATTCTATATACATATGCATCAGCTCATATTTGTAGCAGCATGAAATGTTAGCTGTTTCTGTGTTCATGCTTCAAGGATAAAGCATCTCAGAAGGGAATACATGTAACAAACCTAACTAGTACATAAATAGTACGATTATAAATATAGAATTAGTTACTAACAGAGAAAGCTGACTATTCAAAGAAGAGGTATGGTCACAATATAAATATCCCTTAACCCATAATAATAAGTTATAACCACCATTCATATATGAGTGAACTTATTTTTCATCCTTGGGATTTGTGTAAGCTGCATCCCTTCTAAAGACGGAATTCATCATCTCTTATAAGTAACTGGCTATGCATAGTTGTGTCCCCAAATAAAATACTTCGTTCACTAAGTTTAGTGGCTCTTGAACGCTTTCAGAGGAAAACACTAAATTAAAGGATTTCATACAGACATGCACCAAAATCATTACATCTACATTTCCTCGCTTGATATGAAATCAAGCCCAACCATGTTCATGATTTAAAATAGGCAAACAGATATGAGTTAACAGTATGCATTTACCAAGTCCAATACTGGTTTATATCTAAGGCGTCGGTAAACCAAGTGGTTGTTCTATTTAGAAACCATGTCTAGGACTACCCTCTTAAGGCATTACAAGCATTTTTTATCAAAACTTTTATCAAGTAGTCGTGTTTTATACGACACCCAGAAACTTTATTGCCATTAAGAATGTCTATGAGATAGAAGGCAAGGTCCCTTTCAAGGGTCAAATATATAAGCTTTTCAAATTTCAATCTGTAACATTTCTGATTCAGATTAGGACATAAAAATAAAGGCCTACATTAGCCTGAAAAAGATAGCAATATATAAATAATGAATGTGGGATATAGATGGAATTAATGAGAAAGAGAATCTTTCGAGGATTTGTTGCTCTTCCCCATCTTCTACATTCCATTCTTATACATGACCAAATTGATGGTCTTATTTGGGCCCCGGAAAATGTTTTATTCTCAACCGTTTTCACTGCCATGCTCAGTTCCTCTATAGGTATAGGTGTTATTATTTTTGCAAACATATTTACTTCATACATCACCAAATCTATGACACTACTCAGACTCCAGAGTGTACTTAATAACCTAAAAATGACTGTATTCAGTATCACTTTTGATCTGAACTGGCAAGAATGGATGAACTGTCTTTCTCAATAAGCTGAGTGTCTTTCTCCTTGTGAAATAGAGTAGTGGAACACTATTTTGAGAAACCCCTACATTGTCATACGAAGTAAAGTAGCAGAAGCTTTCCATAATCTGCGGGAAAGCTCTGCATCATTTGAAAGGCTTGATGGCTCAATTGTGCAACCTCTGCCTCCAAAAAAATACAGACCTGACAATTCCTTTAAACACCACCACATAAACATGGAATATGTTAGCTACAAACCTTGATCAAGTTCACAATTGGCAATTGCAATGATCATATACAATATGATTTAGTCTAGTTGCATTAATCATTGTACTCAGTACTTCATAGCATCCATTAAGTTTGAAAAAGCATGGGATACACATTGCAGTAGAATAAAAGCAGGACAAATATGATTAACATCAAAGACAGCCATGAACCTAGATCTTCTACATCCTCTGTATAATTAATTTGATAGCACATATCAAAGTATTACTACATCACAAACCAAACCACTGTTGAGATATGAAAGTGGAGTATAAGAAAATGTGCACAGCATAGAGAGAGTCCGTAACAATCTTGATTTATTAGCATCGGTGAGGCACAGGAGTACCAACCACAACCTTACATGATATTTAAGTCATTTAAAAGTCATTTCAAATATATCACTCTTTTAATATCTACAATGCAAGAAGCTGCATACTAGACATAGAAGATGCCTTCCTCTCCCCAATTTGGAGGATTGAAGGTTAGGATATTGAAAGTAAATTCATATACCTAACATGACAAAGTTGCCCACTTCTTCTTGCGGTGATGCAACCTTTGCTGAAAAAACACTTGTTGGGAGAACAAAATGAATGGTCTGGAAGTTATGGTGCAACTATGTGTTTCTGATGAGGTCAGTTCAATCCAATCTATTTGTTACACTTGGTGGGAAGAGGTATGCATGCAATTGTCTTGCAAAGGCTATCTTCTGATTAAGGATGCCAAAGAGTTAGATGCATTAGCTTACTCTGATTTTAATGCAGCTTTAGTAGCTCTAATGAAGAGGATACAAGACTCTTCTGTATAAGCCCTTCTGCTTTTATTTTCATCTTTCTTGTAAATATTTTCTTGTTAATATAAGACGTGCTTTCATTTTTATAATTTCATTTTGATCTTATTTAAAGGGCCATCTGCAACCTGCTCTATAGTGGTGAGATCAGTTAGACTGTACCCTTATTTTCTGCCTTTGATAGAAAGATCTAGGGTGTTCATATTTGAGGGCAATTAAAATGTAAGCATACAAGTTCAACAATTTTTTGTAAAATATACAATATAGATGCAATGTTTTTGAAATTTCACTCTGACAAGGGCAAGATGAGCTTGCAAGCTTTCTTTAAAACAAAAGTGCCTTGCTTCACTTGAAAAAAATACCTGATGCAGTTTTTTATCAAAAGAAGCTTTAGAGAAAATGAGGTGACATGATGGCCTATGAATGTTTCAATGCCAATTTTAGATTACTAACCAACTACTAGGCTCATGTTACCCACCAACAATGGGTGACCCCTCAGAGAAACGTTTCACCTATTCATCTCTTCCAACTGGCAGCCGGGAACCCTAGAGAGCCACTAGTAACCAATGACAACATGCCATTCATATCTCTGCCACCTGCATCAGTCATATGTTTCCTCGCCCATCTAGCAAGAGCACATGTTGGAAGGTGGGCTTCTGATAGAAAGATACTTTATTCATTTTGCAATTGGGTGCTTATGCTTGTTTGTATATGGCCATTTTGAAATGGATTATGGGCTAACTTGGAAGAAAGAAGGGCCTTGACCATGATCTTGTTCCCTCACCTTAAATTGGGGGTTAATTTTCAATCTTAGTCCAATGGGACATTTTGTCGCCTAAGATGCACACCTAAATGCGGGCAAAGTCCTCAATCCCACCAGATGTGATCTTTAAGGCACAATGCTCAAAGAAGGGGTTGTCACCTATTCCCAACTCTCTCCGTTTAAGCTCTCTCCTAGTTAAGATAAGGGGAGTGGTCCCTAAAAATGTTTCTAAAAGAAAAACTTTTTGAAGACAACAAGCTCTAGAAGATAATAGGCAAGGTAACCACCATTCAATATAACTTGAGTATAGATTAGAGATTAATTTAGCAAGTATGAAAGTTTATGAGCATGTAAATATCAACAAGATAGATTCAGTGAAATTAACAAGATATCCTACAAGATAGAATGAGAGACGAATGCCTTTAGAAATAACCTGTAAGAGACAATATGTTCAACAAGCAATTATAATACTTGCAAATTGAAAAATGATGTTTCAGGTTATAAGAATGGCAATGCTGCAAAACAAACGTTAATGAAAGTAGACCACAATAGATTATGTATCAATTTGAGATATGAGCAGCAAGATTTGAAAATAGAACTTGCAAGAGAAGAAAGCTTGTACTTTGAGTAAAAGATGCTTAACCACAATGTGACATTTAAAGGACAACAAGCATGAAACTGAGATCAACAAGTACAAGGATATTGGGTAAAAGCTCGCAAGTAAATAATAAGCTCACAATCCAAATTGTACAATAACCAATTGTGTAATGCAATGATGTGTATGCAAAGTGTGTGAGACAAAGTGTTCTCGGTAGATTTTATTAAATGCCTAATCTACAGTGAGAACTTCCCCTCAATTCCTCAAAACTTGGTAAAAAGTGAGGTGAATTGCAAGAAGGCTAGGATGAGGAGGCACTAGTCCATCATTAACGATACCCACCTAGACTTCAAGACAACCCAAGTGCCTTCGTTCCTACAAGGGCTCGGCCACAAGAGAACTGTGAGGTCGTGTGTTTTAACCTTTGTTCAAGACTCAAGTTTATCAAATTGATTGAAAGTTAGGGAATTATCCTAAAATTTCTATCAACAAAGCTTATGCTTGGAGGTAAATTTTAGAGAATGCAAACTAGTTCTAAAATGCGAATTAGGAATGAGATCTAAAACAAATACTTCATTGAGATTAACATTTACAGTAAGATGCTTCAAAAGTGAAATGTATTAAAATTCACCAATAGCAAATATCATTCCACTTATATGATCAAATTAGCAATTAGCACTTTGAGAACAATTTATTATGCCAACAACTAATGAAGCAAGTGAAAAATTACCCAATAAAGCAATGCGAATTGGATCTATGACAAGATGGAACAATTTTAATGGATATACCAATTAGCAAATTAGATCAAATTATTGAAATGCAAATTAAATTAAATAGCTAGTGAAACCACCATATAGTTTGATCAAACCAAAAAATAAGTGATTCAAAAGATATTATCAAATAAGCACAAGATATAAAATCTAAATCTAACGATTAGATACTATGAACTAATAAGTGCAAAATGAACAAGTAATTGAAACCACCATATAGTTTGATCAAAGCAAAAAATAAGTGATTCAAAAGATATTATCAAATAAGCACAAGATATAAAATCTAAATCTAACAATTAGATATTATGAACTAATAAGTGCAAAATGAACAAGTTAGCAATGAGATCTAATGACTAAGTAAGTTACTGATCAAATAGAGACCCTTCTACCAAATTAGGAGGTGGGATACCATGGGAATAAATCCCAAGCTCCCTCTAGCAAAAACTTATTTTATTAAAATTACAACGATAACCCTTTTAGACAAAGTGAGGGTTTTAAACCTTAAGGAGGATTTATTCCCATGGACCTTCAATATCCCTCCTCAAGATACCAATGAGAGAAAATTCTTATCATAACTTTACAAATTTTATAATGAGAAAATTTCTCCCCATAGGAAATCGATTTTCGCCTAAGTGAAATTTGTTCCAGCAAATTAACGTCAAAGCCCCAAGAGGAAAAATACGCAAGAGGTAAAGAAGAAACCCTGCAGCTAGGAGATTGGAAGCCTCAAGAATTAAATTATTAGATTCCCAAGTCTCCAAATGCCTAATTTCTTCAAAATTGAACTTGGGTAACTTCTCAAGAATTTCGTTGAACTTTTCAAAGCTTTTCACTCAAGGAAAATGAGGAATATCTCTTGTGCTTGTGGCTAAAGAGAAAACGGCTCAAAAATTTAAGATGGTTTCCACAACAGTATTTTCCTAGCCTTGAAAAAAAATCGAAATTGAATCTCTCTTCAAAAAGTTTTATTTAAACCCTTAAGAGTAATTTTGTTCAAGAGAATGGGATGGATCTCTCCCAAATATGCAACTCAAAGAGGTGGCCCTTCAAAATGCAAACGGCTCCCAAAATTTTGATCCAGTCTTACAGATGGATTTCTTCAAAGAAAAATCGAACTTGAGTAGCTTGAAACCCTAACCGTTTAGGATTGATTGGCAGATTTGTTTTAAGAAAAATCCCAAACCCTCAATCCCCTTCAGATCTGCACAAAATAGTCAAGAAGAACAAAATATATATACAAGAGAAATAAAATTTATATATAAGGGTTAGAAATATATACCAAATTATTTACAAAATTTACAAGTGCTAATCTAAAGGGTATGAGGACAACTTCACCCTTTAGAAAGCAAAAATAAGCTTTTTAAATAGCAGATCTATTCAGTTAAAGCGCATTATTAGAGAGAAATAGATGTTTAAATGAGTAATTTTCAAAATATATGGCCAAGAAACCCCTACAAAAATTTAGAATGATAAGCCTTTAGAAGAAATCAAGATGGGTTCTTCCACTTCTATCCTTGGGAGTTGGTTGGTTCAACCAAAAATGTCACCAAACGCCCAAGATCTGATTCATAAGATGGATCTCTACACACTTAAAGTAAAATTGTTAGATCACAAGGCAATAGATAGCACAATAAAGAGAAAGACTATGGGTTCAACCAAAAACCCACTAGTGCTTTCAAATCTAGGGTGTTTCTCTAATCTCAATTACTAATGAAAGATACCTTACAAATACTAGATCCACAAATGGCAAGTGAAATAACAAAATTTATTAACCCCAGTACAACATCAAGAACAAGAAATCAGAAAAAAATCCACAGAAGCCGGAAGAAAAACACCATAATGCATTAGCCCAAAAGACTTTCTTTATTATTCAAAAAATATTTAGTACATAGCAGAACTTCCAAAGGCAAGTGCTTGATTATTGTCTCCAAAGATGTTACAATGAGGAGAGAACCTTCCCTTCAAGTGAAACATCTAGATCCATGGCAAAAACAGCTAGATCCACCCACAAGAAAATCAAACCCTTGATAAGTTGCACAAATTCTAGGAGGTTAATTTGCTTTCCTTAAAGGAGTTGAATCGACCCAATTCTTGACCACGCGATGGTTTGGAGTCTTGGACCACTAGAAATATTTTTATCCTCATTTTCTAGAAAAACTTATTCAATTTTAACCATCTTGGACCATCCTTTTAAAAATTTGATTTTTTGGGTCACTAGATCCACCCGCAAAAACGGCTAGATCCACCCACAAGAAAATCGAACCCTTGATAAGTTGCACAAATCTCTAGGAGGTTAATTTGCTTTCCTTAAAGGAGTTGAATCAACCCAATTCTTGACCACGCGATGGTTTGGAGTCTTGGTCCACTAGAAATATTTTAATCCTCATTTTCTCGAAAAACTTATTCAATTTTAACCATCTTGGACCATCCTTTTAAAAATTTGATTTTTTGGGTCACTAGATGCCTTTCTGGCTCAACGAATTTCCTCTGGGATTTTTCTTGCATGATTTGTGGAGATTCCTTCAATTTTTGACTTGATCTTTTTCTTGGGAAAGTCCACTTCAATTTTAAATTATTTTTCCACTTGGAGAGAATTTTATTTTTCTCTCATTTTATTTTATGGCTAATTTCTGGCTAATAATTTACCATTTTTACCATAAATTAGAAAATATGAATTTTGACGGGTAAATACATATTTTTCCACCTTGAAAGTGTGTCTAGATAGAAAGTTGAGGTGCAATTTTGAGTATCTATACCCCCTACAAATTCTATAGACATCATTTTTTACATTTTACATCAAATATTACATAAAAATCCCATTCAGTGGGGATTTTGACAATTAAAAACTGACCCCTAAACACAACCAAATTTTGTGAAATTTTAGACATGATCTAGTATGGTATTTTACATCGACTCTATACACTAGGACTCACCTAAGACTTTACCATCAAGTCTCACTCTAGCTTTGGGGGATATGTGGGAGAAAAACTTAACCAATTATTTAGAGTTAAAAAATACAAATAATTAAATAAGGAAAAAAACTCTAGCAAAATCCTAAGCTACCTCAGTGTGTTATATGACTCTATTTTCATCATACTAGAATCATTTTACAAATTCCCCGCAGGGTTGCAGAATTTGGATTACAAAATATTGGCCAGAATTGCATGATGATGATGAACTGTTGAATGTTTAAACCATGATGGAATGTTCTTAAATGTGCTTTGGCATGGATTCTTTGACAATTTATGCAGTTGGCACTTGAGCAATCGACAAGACCTCCCCTAATGGCCTAATGGCCCAACGGGTATAAGAGGGGCACTACTTGGGAAGACATGATTGAGATAGAGTAGCCCCAGCTCTCCCTATTTCATACTTACCATTTTCCATCTTACATTACAAGCCCCATTTCCACCATTATTCAGGTTCAATTGACCACTGGTTCATTGGGACTTAGAACTCACACATCCTCATGCATGGGTAGGGCCTAGAAATGTACCCTGGGAAGTTGATGCAGCTAAAAGAAACAAAAATAACATACGATGGCCACAAGAAAAAACAAAAGAAAAATCAAAATGCAAAAGACAGTCGAGACCATTTAAATTAGCATGTGAGCAAAATCCAAGAATGATCTCTACCTCACTTGTTACGGCCATCACCTAATTCCTAGGCCAATGTTTCCCTATCATATTAATGAAAAGGAACCATTCCATGTCCCAACCCTCAGTGGGAAATGAGCTGCCACACCCTAAAGGGGGTAAATAACTGTTATACATCATACAAGGCAAGCTCTCATTCCTTGAGCTACGAGCAATAATACAAAGAAGAATCAAGAAAAAGCAAAAGGCATACGACGGGTGGGAAAACAAAGGCCGAGTTGGTAACCCATGCATCCACGATTGCTCCCTCCTCACATCTATACACCAAGGATGAGGTACTCCATCATAGTCGATCCCTTTGACCATGGCACTTGGCCATGAAGTCATTCCCCCTTTGTTCTATCATTATTCACATGACACCTATCAATTTAAGGGTGGAATGAGGACATGTCATTTTCCCTTAGGGGTTGAGAACACCTAATAGGGTTGTCTATTAACCACTCCTACCTAGGGAGATAACACCATTATGTGACTAAGGCCACAATTTTGGAAGAGAAGCCTTGTATAAGTGTTAATTTTCCCATCTCTTTCAAGCTTGGGTCACTTAGATGCGATAATGATTAAACATACCTAATGTTGAAAGTTGCAACACTGTATATTATGTGTAATTGATAGGTGGTTCCACCTATAGGTCTAGGTACCTTAACTAGGGTCAGGTCATCCAAAGGGACATATTGACACCCACAAGTGAGGTGTTGAGTGCCATGGGCCTCCCGATAGTGGTAGAGCATCACTTATATCCATGGGCACCTTCAGCACCCACAACATTCCTGCACTTTGCCCTATATCATTTACTTTTATGGGATGATGCGCCAAGACTAGCATGCCCCCAGTCGACTTAGCAGTGATCAAAAAGGTAGGCAATTGATGTAGAGCCCAGATGAGGATGGTCTCATACCATGAGACATGGGAGGGATGGCACCATCTTAAGAGCCCTCAACATTGGAGTAGAGTCAGGCATTTGACCATCAGGAGACCCATGAAGACCACCTTTGTGCCCCAGAGTCAGAACTAGGGTCCACAGAGAGATATTGTCAAAGATCTAGGGGCCAACCTCTACATAGCAATTTTAGAGGGCTTATACACTAGTTATGGCACCCATTTCTCTCAACGTCATCCCTTAAAGGGCATCTGCTAGCATGAAATCAACATTTCGGCCTACAAATGTGGAGTTAATATTTTTTATCAAACGCTACTAGGTTGGCTTGTGACCTAGGATGCTTCTTGCACATTATTTTAGGTTTTAGAGGGTCTTGTAGGCTGAAATAGAACTTGGTCTCCTCATATAAATAGAGGAGGCTTTCATTTTTTCTCATCATCACACCTCCTTGGATTTTCAGCCTCATTAGAGGAGTTTGAACATGTTCTCTTGTGGATGATTTGGATATTTTGAAGTTGATTTTGCTTATCTTTGGACCTATTCTTTCGTCAAATGGATGGAATTCTTGCATGTTTTCTTGTAAGTGCACATAATTGTTGAAAATGTTTTTCTCTCTATCCAATGTATGGAATAATTGATTCTAGGTTATGCTAAATTGTGCCCTAATTTAAGGAATTTAGACTTCTGTGATCCATAACATTGTCTGGATATCTTCGGCAAAATCACATAATCAATCTTTTGTCGACGCGTTTCGAACCAACCAGTGTGGTTCATCGTCAGGACAAGTTGAAGAACTGATCAGGCTAAGCTTGATTAAATAGAGTGTGCAGAGACTCCAACGGCTATATTGCAACGGCTAATTTTGACCTGAGGATCAAAGTCAAACCCTTGATTTCTATTAAAATAAACCTTATTTATTAATGACCAATAATTCTAGTTCACCTTTGGACCCCTTGGGTTTAAATAGTTATTATTAAATTAATACACACTTACCGATTGTAACTAATTTCTAGGAATAATAGTAATTTAATATGATTTAATTATATTTAAATAATTTGGGGATAATATTAAATATAGGTTATTTAATAAATATGATGATATAATGACCATTATATTTATTACTCAATTAACTAATAATAATTAATTATATGCTTCTATTAATAGAAATCAAGGGTTTGACTTTGATCCTCAGGTCAAAATTAGCCGTTGCAATATAGCCGTTGGAGTCTCTGCACACTCTATTTAATCAAGCTTAGCCTGATCAGTTCTTCAACTTGTCCTGACGATGAACCACACTGGTTGGTTCGAAACGCGTCGACAAAAGATTGATTATGTGCCCTAATTTGTTGAAGATTAATTGAATTGCTATCTAGATGAATATTGCATGCATTACTCATACATAACATGTAATGAATTGTCCTACCAGTGAACTCCTAGAAGCTCTCCCATGAAAAACCATTCTTCCATTGCATACGTAGATGCTTGAAATCATGTTGCTAGGGCATCAAATTTTGGCCTCCTTGGAAACTTATTGGCTAATTTATTTCATCCTAGACTCCATTCTCCTAAGGGGCAAGGGATTGGTCCAATTAGTTGGTGATCATTTACATCTCTTACCCATTTTTTTTGTTTCTCTCCTTTGAATTTCAGCCCCTTTAAGGCTAAGGTAGTAATATAGGGCTTGGTGCAAATTCCTAGGCAAGGTGAGCTTTGGGGATTGAAGAGCCTAAACATCAAGAGGATAGTATTTACCAAAAAATCTATTCTTTTGATGGGCATCCAGTTCAATTTTATCCATAAATTTTCATGTCCTTAGTTGTTTTCCCTAAGAGGGAAACCCTAGTTTTGACTTCCTTCAACTTGGGGGCTTCTTGAAGGTTTCATGAGCCTTGGCCTTGCTAATATACATTGCTAAAAATCTTTTCTCCTAGCCTTGACCTTTGCCTACTCCAACACTCAACCCATCAATCAAACCCTAAGTCTTGTACCTCATCAAATAGCACTCTACCAAGAAAGTGAATTGCTCCCACTGGAGCCTTGAACCTAAATTGTGCTTTTCTTGTAGAAAGACTTATTGCATCCCCTAATATCCTAACCTTAGAATATCCATTAGGTGACCTTCTCACATACAAGGACTCCTCCCATCGATGACAATTCGTAAAGAGCTAGAGGTTTTGGCTGTGGTGACAGTGGGCCATTACCCCATTGTTGTCTCTTGGTCTAGTTTACGCCTTTTAGGGTTTCCCTCTCCAAGGCCTATAGGATTTCGCGGCAACACTTTTGGCATCGTTGCCAAGGATAAAGTGAATCTATTTCATCCCAAACAAGAAATATATCCTTTCTAGTGACACTATTGGAAGAACGAAGCCCTTGTTCTTCATTGAACCTCAAAATTAATGCTTGTAGGCTAAAGCAAGCATCTCTCAAGGCATTTTGAATTCACCCTGGCGACTCCACATTTGAAGATTATGAAATTTTTGCATGGCTCACTGGAGGAGCCTCTTCTACATGTTTCATAATGATGATCCTCAACCATGTAGTCATGATGTCACCAATATCCAAGAGGAGCTTGATGCCCATCTTGAAGAGTCTCTTGGGAGGCATGGAATTCAAGAATCTCCTCAACACCTTGAAAAGGGGTTGTGGCTCTTCCCAAGGTACAATGACCTTATATTGCCTTTCTCTTCCCATAATGATCAAAGAAATATAAATGTCATCCATCTCCTCCTACCATTTGTAGCATGACTCTTAGAATGATAATGAGGACGATATGCCTAAGGTTGTGTGCTTTATCGAATTTATGAGCATGATTGTTGAATTCTCCATTCTTTTGTCGCAAGAAAGGATCCAATGGCACGGGTTGGATTCCTCCTTTCCCTCCTCATCCATGAATCCTTGATGCATGGTTCTCTTATTTTCGTGCCTCCCACCCTTGTCGTTCATCAAGACAATCTTGCAAGGGAGGATCTAATATTTTGAGGCCTATCTCACAAGAAATAATACGAACCAAAGATGTTATATTGGTCTCATTATATGCTGGTTACATTGGTTGCATGACTATACTTAGATCATGCATTGTATGCTAGCATTGCATGGTAGTGTAGGCGCATTGCAAATTCCATATGCATAGCTAACAATGTCATCTCATGTTCTCATGCTAGATTAGATTGCATGTAAATTAGATTTGCACTTACTCTAGATTTTCCTTTTTGTACAAATTATTACTTTTATAAAAACATGGACAATACCATACGCCCAATGCACATGCTCCCAAACAGTTGTATTGTAATGTGCAAGCTATAAGTTTGTGGTCCCAGGAGATTGTTGAAGTTCTCATGAACTCCACCGTTCAAGTACATGGATTATGCGCTCTACAGTGAGCTCATGTCCCAGTTGGAGCCAGATGTTACCCACCAACAGTGGGTGACCACTAGGAGAAACATTTCTCCTATTCATCTCTTCTAGCTGACAACCAACAGCCCCTAAGAGCCACTAGTAGTTGATGATGACGTGCCATTGATATCTCCACCACCTGCATCAGTCATATGTTTCCTCACCCATCTGGCAAGAGCACATGTTGGAATGTGTGCTTCTAATCAAAAAGTGTTTTATTCATTTTGCAATCGGGTGCTTATACTTGTTTCTATATGGGCATTTTGACATGGATTATGGGGTAACTTGGAAGAAAGAAGGGCCCTGGTCATGATCTTGTTCCCTCACCTTAAATTGGGGGTTAATTTTCAATCCTAGTCTAGTGGGACCTACCCTGATGTCCCAACAAGTATAGGAGGGGAACTACTTGGAAAGATATGATTGAGATAGCATAGCCCCATATCTCCCTATTACATACTTACCACTTCCATCTTACATTATAAGCCCTTTTTCCACCTCCATTTTTTAGGTTCAATTGACCACTAGTTCATTGGGACTTGGCACTCACACATGCTCATGCCTGGGTAGGGTCTGAAAATGTACCCTGGGAGGTAGATGCAGTTATAAGAAACAAAAAGGGCATATGATGGCCACAAGAAAAACAAAAGAAAAATCATTTTGCAAAAGATGGTCAAGACCAAGGTTACTTGGAAGTGGGAGCGGAAGCAGGGAGCGGGAGCGGAAGCAGGGAGCGAGAGCAAAAGCGGGAGCAGGGAGCGACATTTTCAAAAGCTCCCAGTTTGGGAGCGAATTATTATATAATTTTTATATGTTTTGATGCATATCTATCAACAAAAGCAAGTAGAATGATGAATTAGATATAAAAAGCATAAAAACATGGATTACACCATATCACATCAATCATCTAGAAGTTATAATCTTCATCAACCACGTCCACAAGTTACAAGTTTTCATTTATATAGCATGTAAGGGTGCACATAACCAAAATAGCATCAAGTGTAATCCATCTTTGAACTGAAAATACATCAACAAATAGGCTCTAGATGGCCTCTAGCATCCAAAAAAAATCATGCTACAACAAATAGCTACATATCATCAAAATCATTGCCTATCTTGGGATCTTCGTCATTAATATCCATTGTTTTCAAAAACGGTCGGCTCGGAACCGACTCGGTCGAGTTAGTCTGAGCCAGACCCCCGAACTATGACCCAGCCTAGGAAACGGTTCGGCCGACCGGGTTAATACTGAGCCGGTCAGGTTGTCTAAAAACTCGGTCGACTCGGTATTAACCCTGTCGGCTCGGCCGAGTCTGTAATAACTCGGTTGGGTTGCGTACAACAACCCAGTAACCCGTAAAAACAACATTTTTTTTTAAATGTTTTATGTGGTGGAGTCCAAACCAGTTTGTTTTTTGTTTATTTTGTCTTTGGGGTCCATTCCCCTCTCCTAAACCCTATTTAACCCACCCAACCCCTCTCATTTCCTCACAACCATCTCACGCATTTGAGTGAGAATTCCAGAGAGAGTTTGTGAGAAGTTGTTGAGTTTGTTTTTGGAGCAGCAGTGAGAAGTCTTGGGCAAGCATTGTAGCTGGAATGAGGAGCTTCTTGGGCAGCCATTTGGAGCAACATTGAGGAGTTGGTTTCTTGGAGCAAGCTTGAGGAGGTAGTTTGTGCCTGGAGGTATTTTTTTTCACTTGTAAAAATCTGATTTCGCTTATTAAATTTTATGTGCAAATCTGGAAATCCTAAAGAGTGTTTTTTGTGAAAGAAATGAAATCTAGAAATCCTAAAGAGTGTTTTTGTGAAAGAAATGAACATTGAATCAATGGTTTTTTTTTTTTTGTCAGGTTTTTTGCTTTCATTTCCAAGTTAAAAAACGGCACCTAGAGTGAAAGATGTTGCTTGGGCATATGTTGAAATGGTTGATAGTCAAATGCATTGCAAATTTTGCCATATGAAAATTAAGGAAGGTCTTGGGGGCATTAATAGACTGAAACAACACTTGGCTGGGATTAGAGGCCAAATTACTCCATGTACCTCACCAGAAATTGGGGAGATTAGGAAAGATTTGTTAGCCGGCTTTGAGAAGTTTAAGAAGATAAGGCTAGGCAAAAAGAGTTAGAGGCTAAAATTGGGAGGAAGAGGAATATACAAAAAAATTTGGCTACCAACCCCCATTTTGATTATGAGGGTTCTTCCTCTATCCCTTGTACTGATGCATCCAACCCCTTCCGATATGTTCCTCCCTCTTTTGAGTCTATTCAAGAAAAGGGAAAGGGTAAAATGAAAAAGGGTGATATGAATATCAAAAGTTATTTCACTCCCTCCTCTCCATCAAATGCACATGGTCCTCAAGCTAGTAGAAGTCATATGCAACCCACTTTAGATGACCACTGGAAGAAAGAATTGAGGGAGACTGCTTGTGATTACATAGCTAGATGGTGGTATGATGCTGATATCCCCTTCAATGCTTCCCGTTCACCATATTATGAGCCTATGTTTGATGCCATACATGTTGTTGGAAAAGGCTTCAAAGGCCCTACTATGCATAAGCTAAGGGGGTATCGTTTGCAGAAAGAAATTGCCTCCATTAATGAGTATTTGAAAGATTTCAAGGACTCATGGGCAAGAACAGGATGTACCATCATGTCAGATGGATGGACTGATCAAAGAAACCGTACCATCATAAACTTTCTTATCTTCTGCCCACAGGGAACCATGTTTCTAAAATCAGTTGATGCATCTGATAAGGTAAAAGATGGACAATTGTTGTTTCAGTTATTGGATGAGGTTGTTGAGGAGGTGGGGGTGGCCAATGTTGTTCAAGTCATCACAGATAATGCCTCTAACTATGTTCTTGTTGGTAGACTATTAGAGGAAAAACACAGAACCATCTTTTGGACCCCATGTGGCACATTGCATAGACCTCATGCTTGAGGATATTGGAAAATTAGATTGGGTCAAAAACACTGTAGATCATGCCAAAAGCATAACAAAATTTATCTACAATCATTCATGGATTTTGAGCCTGATGGGGAAACACAAAGGGGGCAGGGATATTATTAGGCTTGCTATCACTAGATTTGCTACTCATTTTTTGACATTGCAATCTATGCTTTCACAAAATAGAAACTTGCAAAAGATTTTTTCCAGTAAAGAATGGAATCAACGCCAGTGGTCTCACAAATTGGAAGGCAAAGAATTGAAAAAGAAAGTTAATGAAGAAATATTTTGGAGAAAGGCAGCAGAGATTGTGAAGCTTGCTGAGCCACTGGTTAAGGTGTTGTGGTTGGTGGATGGGGAAAGATTGGCTATGGGCTTCATTTATGAGGCTATGGATCAAGCAAAGGAGCAAATAAAGAGGGCATACAAGGATAGAGTGGCTAAGTATGGGCCCATTTGGGCAATCATTGATGAAAGATGGAACAATCAACTCCATCGCCCTATACATGTAGCTGGGTATTTTTTGAACCCATGGTATCATTATAAAGCTAAGGAGACAGGAGCTTTGAGGGGGGAGGTTAGAGATGGATTGATTGACTGCATTGATCGCATGATCCCATTGGAGTGTGATCAGCTGGAGATACACCGACAGGTCACAACCTTCAGCAATGCCTCAGGTACCTTTGGGAAGAACCTAGCAAAGATTGCAAGGGAAGCAGATGAGCCAGGTAAACAAAAATTTCAATTTTCAAATTCTTAATACTTATTTTGTTAAATCGTTTATAATTTGAAAGTTGGATATAATTTGTAATTTTGTTGAGCTAACTCATTACACTCCTATGTTTTTTGCAGCACAATGGTGGGAGGCTTTTGGTAGCCATTGTCCTGAATTGCAGAAGTTTGCAATTCATATTTTGAGTCAAACTTGCAGCGCTACTGGGTGTGAGTGCAATTGGTCTGTCTTTGAGAAAATTCACACAAAGAAGAGAAACCATTTGGATCAAAAATGGTTAAATGATCTATTCTATGTCCAATACAACCTCCAGCTCAGACGCAACCAATTGTTGAACAAAAGACCTAATTCAGATCCCATTGTGTTGGAAGACATCAATCCAACATCAGATTGGGTAGTGGAGAGTCATCCAGCAGAGTTTGCTTCTGATGAGGATATTGATTATGAATTATAGACGATAGCATCACTCGAACAACATGTTTAGTTGAATGCAGATCCTGATCCACTCGTACCAGCCTCAGCCTCAGAGCTAGCAAGTCCTCCAGTTGCAAGCACTTCCTCTTCTCAGCCACGATAGAAGCGCATATCTCGTCTATCTCAGCTTGTAGTTGTTGCACAGCCTGCTAGTGCTACCACTTCTACAATTGAAGTTGGAGATGTTGATGTTGATGAGGAGGAGCCATGGGGCCCCCTGTCTGACTCTAATCCAGATATTGATCCAGATGATCTCGGCTCCTCTAGCAGTAGCCACTAGCCAGTAGTACTGGTCACAATTTACTTTTGTTGTAGAGGCCATTTCTAGCCTCCTTGGTTATGCGTTTTTGTTTTGATCTCTATATCATGATCATGTATGTATTGGACAGTGCACCGGGTGCCATTTTGATATAATGGATATATTCGTGAGCCTACTTTGATCATATATTGTCTTCTATCTATATTCTAATGCTGTGTGTTTGGAAACATGAATGAAAATCTTTAAAATTATGTTTTTTTATAAAATATATATATATATATATATATAATGTATTTTTTACAACGACCTAGTCATTAAAATCAAGCCGACCGAGTCAAGACCGAGTCGGAGTCAACCCTCGCCCGAGTCGGAGTTTTAAAACATTGTTAATATCAACCTCTAAGCAATTATAATAAGATACAAAAAATGTAGCATGTCAAGTCAAGTTTTTGTTAGAGTGATGGGTACATTTTTAGTAGGGTCATGATAGAGGAGTTCGAAAACCAATGTCACTAACATGAAGGTACATAGAGGGCTTGGCGCTCTTGATTAAATACCAGTCCCATACCCAGTACATGACAAAATAAAATGGAAGCATTGCAATTCCCCCAAATCCTGAAAAACTGATAAGTCTGCTAGATTTTGCATGAGATCTAAAATTCTACTTTCTCCATGTGAAATCCAATGAGGTTGGAACCACTCTCAAACATCCCAAGTCATTTCATGGTAATGTTAAAAATAAGTAAAAGGATGAAAATGAAAGATAAAGGAGAATTTAACATCACCATGAATTACATATCAATACTAGGGCCATAAGCTTGAATATTAGGTTTCCCTACTCAAAAAATCTTGTCTCTTTGAAAACAATGTGTTTGGAACATCTTTGTGACAAAAAAAATGTGAAAAAAAACCAGTGAGTGAATTTTTTGTGCGGGAACGCGCTCCCGCTCAGAGTGTGCTCTAGGAGTAGGAGCAATTCGAAGGGGGGGAGTCGCTCCCCCACAACCCTAGTCAATACCATTTAAATTAGCACATGGGAAAAATCCAAGCATGAACTCTACCTCACTCATTCTGGCCATCACCTAGTGTCTGGGCCAATGTTGCCCTATCATGTTAATGAAAAGAAACCATTTCACGTCCCAACCCCTGATGGGCAATGAGTTGCCACACCCTAAAGGGGGTAAATAACTATTATACATCATACAAAGCAAGCTCTCATTCCTTGAGCTACGAGCATTAATACAAAGAAGAATCAAGAAAAAGCAAAAGGCATGAGAGGGGTGGAAAAACAAAGACTGAGTTGGTAACTCATCCATCCACGATTGCTCCCTCCTCACATCCATACACCAAGGATGAGGTACTCCATCATGGTCAGTCCCTGTGACCATGGCACTTGGCCATGAAGTCTTTCCCCCTCCATTCCATCATTATTCACAATGCACCTATCGACTGAAGGGTGCACCGAGGACATGTCACTTCCACTCGGGGGTTGAGAACACTTAATAGGGCCTGCTTTTAACCAATCCTACCTAGGGAGGTAACACCATTACATGAATAAGGCTGCAATTTTGGAAGAGAAGCCTTGTACAAGTGTTAATTTGCCCATCTCTTTCAAGCTTGGTTCACTTAGATGCAATAATGATTAAACGTACCTGATGGTGAAAGATGCAGCACTGGATATTGTGCGTAATTGATAGGTGGTTCCATATATAGATATGGGGAGCTTAACTGGGGTCCATGTTCTCCAGAGAGACATATTGACACCTACAGGTGAGGCATTGACAGCAGTGTAACAAGAATCGGTGAGTACTCGCGAGTTAAAATCTGATCACCCGTGAAATGAGTAGAGTCAAAACTCTGTGAGTCAAATCGTGTTGACCGAGTTTGACTTGTGGTCAACGCGAGTTTGACTCGCGAGTCTGCAATTGGGCTGATTCCGCGTTTTTTTCCCGAGTCCCGCCAGTTTTGGGTTTAGGGTTTATTGAGTTTCGGATTGTCGCTTTATCGGATTGTTGCCATTCCACAGTCAACACCGCAGAGCCATTCCACCGTCCATGACGCCGCAGACTCGCAGAGAAGCCGACGGGAATATGAAACGAGCAGACTGTGAGGATCACTGTATTAGCCTATATACATAATACAGTGATATACATCAGGCAGAAACCTTGATGTGACATACACCGCAGGTAGAACTATATGATACAACACACATCTTTCTTTACTACAATCCATTACCACGATCTGAGGCATTGAATTAGTTGCATCACTCAAACTTCAAGTGAACCAGCTTGCCATGCAATAACTCTGACACCTGCGTGAGGTAACCTATGTCCTTACATCTCCATATACCTTAATTAATTAAAGGAGCCTCCAAGTGCCCAACACAATTCTGGGCCAAGTGGAGCTCCCACAACCCCAGCCTTATTTTATAAACCATGGTTTAAGGGGATTAAGGAATGGGTCGATATCCGACCCTATTATTAACCATAAGGGTGCCTTATCCAAACTGATCCCTTTTGGATTCAAGAGAATTTATTCACTGCTAAATTGTCTAAGGGCACTGAGTAAGCCCTTAGACAATTTAGCAGTGAATAAATTCTCTTAAATATGGATTTTAATTTCAGATTCTGAGGGAAAGAGGCCAAATGGAGATACAAATTATATTATGAGAGTCACCCACAATTTTTACTCTATTCAGTTTGAGAGAAGTAACACAGAGAAGCCCTTGAAGGAGGGCATAGGCTTCCCAAGACTCCAATCTTGGTGGTTATATTTGGAATGCTTTCAGTATACTAAGAAGATAAAGCATTTCATGTATCAAGCAATATGTTTTTCTGGTTTTATTGAAAGGCAACATTTCTATTTTTTTAGAATAACAGTGATCCTCAATACTGCTCCATAACAGTGATCCTCACTTGCCTTTTGCATAGTCTCTATAATATATATGTTTACTGACATCTATCTTCATTTAATTTTTTAGATTTCTAGCATATTTTAAATTTTTGGATCATTTTTAAATTTAAATTTTTATTGTCTTTCACAGGAGCCAAAAATTTAATAGAAACCATGACTCCAAATCTTAACAGAAGCCACAAATTAAACACAAGTCCAAAACAACAACAATGTCGAGGGAGAAGGACTTTGCTTGGGCTTATTGTGACAAGATTCTCAAAGATCCCAAGCTCGTTTGTAAATTATGCAAAGCGAAATGTAGTGGAGGCATTTATAGATTCAAGTTCCACCTTGCACAAATACCTGGCCATGATATAGGTCTTTGCAACAAGGTTGACGATAATGTCAAACACCAAGCAACCTTGGCCATTGATATGTTGCGTCAGCATAATGCCAAGAAAGCAAAGCAAAATAGTGAAATAAGAACTCTTGGAGTTGATGGTTTTTCTACCACTACCCCCTTGTCACCTCACTATGTTGAATCCTCAATGTCGTTCCCAAGTTTCCCACAAATGCCTCCAAGTCCAAGTCAAACTCAAGGCCAAATGAGTCCTTCCTTCAACACTGGAGGTGGAAACATAAACACCTTTTTTGCTCCCTGCACAAAACCCAGTGCCCAACCTACTGTGGATGCCACTGGTTGGAAAAAAAATATCCATAGTCAGGCAAGGAAGGCCATTGCTAACTTTTGGTACTATTCTGACATACCTTTCCACTGTGCCAGAAGTCCTTATTGGCAAGCTATGATTGATGCAGTTGCTATTGCAGGTCCAGGGTGCAAAGCCCCTACATCAGAGAGCCTTAGGACAGATTTGTTGTTAGAGAGTGTGAAGATGTCATGCTTGTGCTAGCTAAGTTTCGTTCATCATGGGTAGAAACAGAGTGCACCATCATGAGTGATGGATGGACAGATCAGAGGAATAGAACTTTAATATTTTTCCTTGTATCTTGTCCCATAGGCACTCAAATCAGTGGATGCTTCAGACAAGGTTAAGACTGCCCAACTTATCTGCGAAATGATGGAGGAAGTCGTTCAAGGAGTGGGAGAAGAACATGTTGCACAAATTGTCACCGATAATGCAACTAATTATATGGCTGCTGGTAGACTTTTTGAGATTAGGCACCCCACTATTTTTTAGACCTCTTGTGCTACCCATTGCATAGATTTAATGCTTGAGGACATTGGTAAGCTTCATTGGATACATGAGGTTGTGGAGAAGGCAAAATCCATAACCAAATACCTATACAACCACACTATTGTCCTAAACACGATGAGAAAATACACTGAAGGTAAAGAAATTGTTCAACCTGCAGTGACTAGATTTGCAACAAATTTCATATCTTTGCAATCTATGGTTGAGCAAAAGATAAATCTGAAGAGGATGTTCTTGGGACCTGAGTGGATGGCATCTAAACATTCCAAGACCCTTGAAGGCATCGAAATTGTTGCACTTGTGTTTAATGATGGTTTCTGGAAATACGCCGATGAGATTATCATTGTGACAGAGTCCCTTGTTATAGTTCTCAGGTACTTCAAGTCTTTTAACTTTCTCATTTTTTAAATTTCATTTCAAGCTTCTTTTTATTTACAATGTTTCATATTTCTTTAAATTTGAATGCTTGAACTTTTAGGATGGTTGATGGTGACAAACCCACTATGGGTTACATTTATGAGGCGATGGATCTCCCAAAGGAGGCCATCAAAAAAAGATATGGGGATGATGAGACAAAATATATGCCTCTTTGGGACATTATAGATGCACGTTGGGATAGGCAATTGCATTCCCCCTTACATGCTGCTGGGTACTTCTTAAACCCGCAATATTTTTATGATAAGAGCAAATTTAATGAGGATGGGGAGGTTGGCAAAGGACTTATAACATGCATGGAAAGGTGCTTCCCTAATCCAGAATATCAAAGTCGTGTCTTTTCCCAACTACAAGATTATAGGGCGCCATCTAAATTGTTTGCCTATACCAGTGCTATAAGAGAAAGGTCTAAGATGTTGCCAGGTACCCAGCTTGAAGGCTTCATCAATTCATTAAATTTGTTTAAACTTTATTTTGTATGTTAAATGTTTTATTAAATTTTCTTGTCTTTTTAAGTTTTTACTATTTAGTACTTCTACTCACAAACCCTTGCCACTTGCTAGGTCTTTGGTGGCAAAACTTTGGTAGTGATACGCCAGATTTGAAGAGATTTTCCATTCGAATCTTAAACCAAGCATGCAGTGCTTCATGTTGTGAACACAACTAGAGCATGTTTGAGAAAATACATTCTAAGAAGCGCAATTGATTGACACAAAAACGCTTGAATGACCTTGTATTTGTCCATTACAATCTACGACTTCGCAACAAACAAATACTAGGTGAGACTCGAGAGCTTGAATTTGAAGGTTTCATAATCTAGTTCGTACTTTAAAGTTCAAACTTCAAACTTCAAAGTGAAACTTTAATTCACATTTCAATGTCTCGACTCTCATGATAATGACAGGTTTGGATCATTCACCAATCGACCTTGAAGAGATAGATTTGCAAACTACAAATGCGGCAGACTGGGTCCAATTAGAGGAGGCTCCTCTTTTAAGCCTTCATGACTTGGAGAACTTTGAGAGTCAAGCAAGCGAAGGAGTGGAAGGAATCGCTTCTAGTTCTCACTCTTAAGAGTCTTAGACTCTTAGTTACTGATTTTTTTCTGATTAGTATGCAGTTTTTTGTAAACTTTTAGAAGCATATGCTTCTGGTTCTATGTAGTCACTGGTTAGGACTCAAGGGTCAAGACTCAGTGCTTTGGATCATGTTTGGACTCATAACACATATGAGATACTTATTCATTCATGATATTTTGGGCATCTATTGATATTATGCATTGTTTGGACATGCCTTTACCGAATATTAGTGAAAAATGTTTTTTTAATTCAATGTATGTGTATATTTTTATTCAATGAATTCGGCGGTTTTTTTGCCGATTTTTTGCCAATTTTTACCCGATCTGATTGAAACTCTTCGCTCTTTTGCCTCGCCGATTTATTGCCGATTCCGAGTCTGGTAACATGGGTTGAGAGCCATGGGCCTCCTGACAGTTGTAGAGCATCACTTGTATCCATCAGCACCTTCAGCACCCACAATGTTCCTACACTTCGTCCTATATCATTTACTTTTATGGGATGATGTGCTTGAACAAGCATGCCCCCCATCGGCTTAGCAGTGATCACAAAGGCAAGGAGTTGATCCAGGGCCCAAATGAGGATGGTCTTATACCATGGGACATGGGAGGGCTAGCACCATCTTAAGAGCCCTCAACGTTGGAGCAAAGTCAAGCATTTGAGCATCAGGAGACCCATGAAGACCACCTTTGTGCCCCAAAGTCAGAACTAGGGTCCAAAGACATATTGTCAAAGATCTAGGGGCCAAACCCTAAATAGTAATTTTAGAGGGCTTCTACACTCATTATGGCACCCATTGCCCTTAACATCAGCCCTTAAAGGGCATCCACTAGCATGACATCAGCATTTCAGCCTACACATGTGGAGAATTAATATTTTTGTCAAAGGCTACTAGGTTGACTTGTGACCTAGGGTGCTTCTTGCACATTATTTTATGTTTTAGAGGGGTTTTTAGGCTAAAATAGAACTCGGCCTCCTCATATAAATAGAGGAGGCCTTCATTTGTTTCTCATCATCACACCTCTTTGGATTTTCAACCTCATTAGAGGAGTTCAGACTTGTCCTCTTCTTGATGACTTGGATGTTTTGGATGTATTTTGATATTTGGAGCTGATTTTGCTTATCTTTGGAGTTATTCATTGGTCAAATAGATGGAAATCTTACATGTTTTCTTGTAATTGCAACTAATTGTTGAAAAAAAATTCTCTGTCTAATGTATGGAATAATTGATTCTAAGTTATGCTAAATTGTGCACTAATTTGTTGAAGATTAATTGAATTGTTATCTAGATGAATATTGCATGCATTACTCATACAAAACAGGTAATGAATTGTCCTAGTGTTGAACTCCTAGAAGCTCTCCCATGAAAATGCATTTTTCCATTGCATAGATAAATGCTTGAAATCTTGTGGCTAGGGCATAAAATTTCGGCCTCCTTGGAAACTTATTAGCTAATCTATTTCATCCTAGACTCCATTTTCCCAAGGGACAAGGGACTGGTCCAATATGAGCCTTGGCCTTCTTAATATACATTGATGGAAACCTTTTCTTCTCAGTCTTGACCTTTGGTTGTCTCTTGGTCTAGTTTATGCCTTGTAGGGTCTTTAAGACCTGCTAGATTTTGCGGCAGTAGTTCATACAAACTTCAAGTTAACAAATGTTTATTAAAGGACTTTGTGTCACATGTCATCCCCCTTTATTGCTTTGACAGAAAATGCTTGAAGGACACACCCTCAGCGTCAAGATGAGTCGTTATAATCAATTTGTTTAAATACCCTTAGAGGGCTTTGGCCTTGGATGATGGATGAGACATTACAACTAGAAATAATAAAATAAAATTCATATCCATGATGGACGTCAAAGGGACTAACCATTGTATGCATGTCCCAAAATTGAAAAGGGAGTGCACAAGGGACCGATTCATGTTACCAAATGTAAAACAACAAAAAGGTTATCCAATGTGAAAAGTAGTTCGCAGGGCAATATAAGTGGGATCAATGCAATATGTCTAAGATTCCATCCAATAATTTTTTAACTATGAACTACTATAAAATTTAAATTCAGACAATACTAAGTGCTCCAATAAAACTCCATTGTTTCATATCCCCGCCGAGTTTCGACATAATATAGATAATCATAAGGAATTGTGTGGCAATCCCATTTCGGTGGACTAATACAATATAAGCACCAACTTTAGTGATAGTTACCTTGGTCCTGTTGACCTTGGGAGTAACCAACCTAATGATATCAATTTTGCGCTACCAACAATGATGGTAAAAACTTACTTTTACCAACCACATAAGATAGGTAAAATAATTTTATTAATGTCCAATGAATGCCTATAAATAGGTCAACGGGAGTGAAGGATATGAAATGTACAAGAACAATGTGGAAGCGCAAATGCAACTCCTAGAAAATGCCAAAGTTAAATCTAGGATAAAGTGAAGTAAAAAATTATACAATAATAGGACAACCTCAT
Organism: Pinus tabuliformis; assembly: GCA_031772625.1. Taxonomy (NCBI): domain Eukaryota; kingdom Viridiplantae; phylum Streptophyta; class Pinopsida; order Pinales; family Pinaceae; genus Pinus; species Pinus tabuliformis. The sequence goes on along the minus strand of CM062811.1, from coordinate 1,022,919,077 downwards.
AAACATGTATATGACTGAATCATTGAGAAGGCTAAGTGAATAAGTCCAGGGCTAGAGGTCGATGATGTCAAGAATGCCCAAGTCTGATAGCTGACAGTGAGGGGGACAACAATGGCGTTGGCTCAATATCGGTGTCCTCATGATCCAACAAGGAGTCTGACTACATGATCCTAGGGGGATGTAGGAGCAAGGGAGGAACCTGTTTTTTTTTGTGGGGCGTGTTGTTTGAGAATTGTCTGGTACTAAGCCCTTTGATGCTCTAGGTGTGAGTGAACCAATGTGCTATTTGGCACCTCTGCAATGGTTTCAAGAGTACTAGTTCGCCTCCCAAAGGGGGGTCGGGGGGGCTGAGGGAGACACAAGGTCTCACCACTCTAATATCTAAAATACCTTGGAACTCAGCATGTCACTTGTTGCTCCGATCATCCAAATCAGCTTGAAAGTATGATGTGATCATCTGAATCGTCCGACTGAGACAAGGTGGATCTAAAAAATGGAGTGAGAACTAGAACAATTCTCATCTTGGTACTATTACCCACCAAAATGGGTAACCCTATAGGAGAAAATTTTTCTCCTACATTTGATAGCCAACAAAGCAGCAGCCCCTGATAGCCACTATTTGACGTTGATATGCCATGTGCCTCTGCCATTTGCGTCAACCATGCACCTCTCATCCAACAGTAACACATCTATGAAGGTGGGCTGCTATTCAAAAGGTAGTTTGATCATTTTGAAATTGAGTTCCTATACTTTTTTTTGGGCATTTAGTATGGGTAATAGGGGTGATCTAAAAGATTGATTGATCATGACTATATCTCAGTGAAACAGGGACCGCCGATTTTGGCGATTAATCGCGAGTCATACTCGGGTCGGCGGTGAAAAGATCCGAGTCGAATCTCGGCGAGTCAAATCCGCGTATTCACGAGTACGGCGATTATTTCGATTTTGTCGATTCCGCGTTTTCTTTTTTCTCCAGGTTGCATGGTCGTGGAAAGCAGCAGGAGCAGATTGAGTTAGCGGCTGCTCTTTACCATTGCTCATCATCTGTATAATTGTAACGAAATTGGAAACCCTAGGTTATAGAATCAATCATCGTAGAAGCCGCGAAATTCCGCTAAATATTCGATCGATGATCACGCTCCACGCTAGATATTTTGATTGACGATGATGAAATTGCATTGCTATAGCTACACCCAGTTCTGCTAGATATCTTTGGTTGTATTGTTACACATTTAACGTATATTTATTTAGGGTTGAACGGAAGGCATTGTGTGATTGCTTTGTCGGGTTCTCGTCAATGTTATCTGTGTCGTCTTTGTAAACCACTCAAAATTGGGTCAAGCGAGAGTTTGTAAATGCAAGTTGGCCAGGTTGTCCCGTCTTAACAGCAACTTGTGTGAGCTTTTGTCTCATAGAAGATACCAGCTTTTACTTTATTTAATTTAATGTTTTTAAGGTCAAATCACTAGCGTCAATCATACAAATCAAATGAAATAGTTAGTAAAGATAACCATTAATCTAGGATAACTCTAACTTATTTTATTATATATCTATATGGGTTAAAATTAAAAAATTACAACAAAATTTTTAATCATGGAGTTTCAGTTTTACTTTATTATAGAGATTTTTAATGTGTAAATATATTTTGTTACAATACTGTAGGCCAATACTATCACTTATTAATATCACATGTTTCAAACAAAAAGCTCAAGATTTTTTATCAAAAAAATTCACTCCCACTTTATCATAAGTATTTTTCATAAGATCTCAGAAAAATTGTTGGAACTATTTTTCACAAGTATTCTCGATTTTTTGCTGATTTTTTCCCGATCCGATTAAAACTCTTCGCTCTTTTGCCTCGCCGATTTATTGCCGATTCCGAGTCTGGTAACATTGCTATATCTTTGTTCTCTCACTGTAACAAGGGATTTAATCTTTATCCCTAGTCCAATGAGACCTCCTTTGAGGCCTTACGGTTATAGGAGAGGCACTACTTGGAAAAACCAGATTGAGATAGCATGTTCATTTTCCCCTACACCATAATTGACACTTTCCATGACACACTACAAGCCCCCATATCTCAACTCCATTCTTCGGGTATAACTTCTAAATGCTTCTTTGGGATTTGGCACCCATATGTTCACACTCCGTGAGTAGGGCCAAAAAACTATTTCCTTAGAGGTTGATGCAACTAAAAGAATGAAAAAGCATATCATGGCCACAATGAAAGAAAAAATCAAAATGCAAAATATGGCAAGGACATAAGATTAGCATGTAGGAAAAAACCTAGCAAGAGCTCTACCCTCCTCATTGGCCATCATCCGATTCCTGAGCACATGATGCTCCTTTACATCAAAAGGAACCCTTTCATGTCCCAACCCTGAGGAGGGATGAACTAACTCAAGGGGTAATAAAAATGCTACATCATTAAGCACAAGCCCTAACCCTTGAGCTATATGCGGTGATACAAAGAATAATCAAGAAGTAAACGAAAAGCAAGTCGAGCAAGGTAACTCATTCTTTCACGATTTCTCTCGCCTCTGCATTCATACACTCAGGATGTGGAGACCCCATCAGTTGGTCCCTTTGACAATAGCACTCGACCATAAGCCTTTTCCTCTTCATTTTCACATATTTGCACTAATGCCTATTGATTGAGGGGTTGACGTTGGATTGTTTAGCCTCCTCTATAAAGGAAGGGAACACCTTTATGGAACTTGGTCTAGTTAGATATCGAAAGGTGATCCTTGTTTGAAGTATTAACATGCCCTTAATTCAGGTTTGGTCCAAGTCTCTGACAAATGGTTTCTTTCACATGAGTTCATGTTGCTTCTGTCAAGTGGTCCACAGCAGCCTAGGCTTTGAGGGCACCCATGCCACAAATACCCAGGCCTTTTAGAGAAGTATATGGCTTAATAGATGTGGTGTTGAGGGAGTTGGGCCTCTTGACAGCATGAGATGTTACAGGTCCCAAAGTACCTTCAAGACCCATGACATTGGTCTACTTTGACCTAGCATTGAGGATTCTACATCATGACACCACTAAACGCAACCTAATGGGAAGGACTTGATTCAAAGCCCATATGAGGATGGTCTCCAATTGAGAGACTAGGGAGGGCTTGTTGCACCTAGAGAAGCCCTAACACTGGAGAGTGGAACCCTTATTTGGATAGTTGAAACCCATTGGGGACAACACCATTGTACCCCAACTACACTTGGGAACCCAAAGGAGGATTTGAGGTTGATTTGAGGGCAATTCTTCAAATTTTGGATAATATAGGCACTTTCACACTCTTTCACACCTTAGCACACCTTGATATGGCATTTGGAACCCTAAAAAGGCATGATGTCAGCATTATGAGAAGCTACAAGTCACACATGTGAGCCTTTATGGTCTAAATTGTCATTAAGCTAGTGGGTTGGCTTGTAACCCAAGTTTATCTTATGTCAAACTTGTTATTAGGGGCTTCATTAGACTAAAATTACTTGAGGTAGACCTCATATAAATAGAGGTCACCTCCATTTCATTTTCATCATCACATGTGGATCAATTCAGCCTTCTTAGAGATTTCAACCCACCAGAAAATTGATTAATTAAAGTGAATTAATTAAGGAAGTTCAATTTTTCTCTAGAGGCTTCTATCTAGTGAAGTCAAATTGATCTTAGTCATTGGTTGAGATGTGATCGTGGCCATTGAGACTCCAACGAGAGATTATGAGAGTGGGTCCAAGGGTTTGGAAAAAGGGTATCGAATCAGTTGTGAGTTGAACAATTTGACTACCCAGTTGCAAGTATTCAGCAAGGGTGCAGTTGAAGCTAGGGAAGCATCAGAGACAGAGGAATCGGCCAAGATTTGAGAGCAAGACTCTGAAGTAATTTTCTTCAAATATTCCAATGTTTGGGAGACAGAAAGAGGAGGCCAAATTCATCTGCAGAGGAGGTCGCTACTGCTAGTGTGAGTAGCCAGAATTCCCAAAGCGAGTTGTCGGAGGAGCCACATTTTAGTTGCTAGTTATTGGATCAGAGTCCAGGAGGCAAAGGGAGGCATGACGACTTGTAGGAAGGTGATTTTGGGGTTGTACGAATTTTTCCTCAACCAGATCTGTGCATTCCAAGAGGACAGTGCGAGTGGCTAGGAGAAGGCCAAGTTGATTGCAAAGGGAGACGGTTTGTCTCTAATTTATTTTGCCAATGTAGATTGACAGAAGTTTGCCAGTGAAAGGCAAGCAGATCATCGTACTCTTGAATTTGTTGAAGATAATAATAAAACCCTCATCTACTGCACTAGTTTTCCCTTCAGGATTTTTCTAGGGACATTTGTCCAAAAATAACGATGTCAAATTTTTGTATGTGTGCATATTTCTCTGTTCCATATTTTATTTCCACGATGTATTTAATTTGTGAAGATTGCAATTGTGAATTTATCGCTATTTGTCGTAATATTAATTTGTAGTTGACAAATAAACTGCATTCAGTTAGGAGATAAATATCCAATAATAGCAATCAAGGAATGTTCACATTGTATCAGAGTAGATTGAATCGGAGAGGCTCTAGAAGTGAAGGCAACGAGGGTTGTGCAATTCAAAGGGAGATCTGAAGTACAGTGAACCAAGTCCGCGCAAGCCTAGCCAGGTACTACAAATTGATAAGGGAGCAATTCGATTTCAAGTCCAGTCTAGAAGAAAAGTTTGAATTGTCTCAAAGCAGTAGCAGCAGGCAATAAGGGTGTTGTAAAGGGTTTTTGGTGAGCAAATAAGAGATTTCGCATAGTAGAACTAGCAGAGATATTCGCAGGATATGCGTTTTATAGTAGCAGATTAGCGCAGGGCAAGGAAGAGAAAGCGCACTAGGGTTTTATTTCTCTAGTATTCTCATAAGAAAATAAAGGCCAATTTATCTGCAGGAAGAGGGTCAAATCAACCAAATCGAATAGCCAGTTTACCTAGTTCCCAATCCTAAAGCAGTAAATTCATTTCCTATTGTCGGATCTATTTGCCTGATGAAGTGCGAGTAGCTTCAAAAGGCAGAGGGAGGCAATATATTTGCTGGAACGAATTCTGGGAGCATTTCTCAGTTGTCGGTGCGAGTTGCACGATCTAGTGCGCGCTGCACACAGAGGAGTGTGAGTTTGCAGAAGAAGGCCGAGTTAATTTTTGCAAAGAAAATTTAGCTTTTCCAGAGTGATTTGCTAGTAGGAGGAGTGAGAGATCTCCAGTTTAATTGAGTTTCATAGTTTTCAGAGGAGATGGCTGCAGCAAGATTCAGAGATCAACATAGGTTGGATGGAACCTCCAACTTTGGCATCTAGAAGGCTAGGGTGTTATTCCTTTTGGATGAGCATGGTTTGAAGGAGATTGTGACAACAATTGTAGTTGTACCAGCAGAACCTATCTTGTTACATGACTACAGGAAGGACATGGCCAAGGCTAAGAGGATGGTCCTTGATGGAGTTCAAGATCATATCGTCCTACATATCATAGAAAAGACTATAGAGAAGGAGATGTGGGATGCCATTAGCAAGTCGTACCAAGATCCTTTCAAGAGTCAGAAGATGATACTTAAGGAGAAGCTGAGGGCGATCAAAATGTACAAGGGTGAGAACGTAACGTCCTGTCTCACCAAGATTCAAGCGATCAGAGATAACCTCATTGTAGTGGGAGAAAAAACAGCAGAGGACGAACTGGTGCGTACAGCTCTAAACAGGTTTACCAAGGAATGGTGAACCTTCGTTCAGGTGATTACTGGATAGGATACGCTACAAGATTGGGAAGGCCTGTGGAGTGACTTCACTCGGGAGGAGCTAAGGCTCAGTCTCGTTAATGGTACTACTAGTAGCAATGGCAAGGAACCGAAGGTGGAGAAGGAGGAAGAGAATGTTGCTCTTGCAAGAAAGGGAAAAGCAAAGAAGGGTCCTAGTCAGGGACAAGACTCAAAAGAAGAGAAGAAGAAGAAGAAGAAGGAACTGTCGAAGGTTAAGTGCTTTGGTTGTGGCGAGCTTGATCACTAGTCCTAAAAGGAAGAAAGTCAAGAAGGGGAAGCTAACAGCAGTTTCGGCAGAGATAGATGATTTATCCGCCAGGTTAGAAGACGAATTCGCTATGTTTGCAGCATTATCCTCAAATCAGAACCAATTGTTGTGTGCTCCTAAATTGGACCCACAAACTCTTGGCGTTACATCTCCTGGGGTTAGGGTTTTTGTTGTTTAGGGTTTTCTCATGTTTTTCAATAATAAATAGGCCCTTGAGCCTCATTATAACACAGTTCAGAGGCATGTAGCCGCCACATCTCTTCTCAGAGATAAGTTACCATTGCCCGAGCTAGTCTTATTTCCATGTTGCTTGTAAGCATATTTCAGTATTTGATATTAATGAAATGAAGTGTTATTTCTATTGCATCTTTGTATTTATGGTTATTTCTGTAATTTGTTGTGTTCTTGTTTAAATTCGAATCAGTGATACCAAAGTGATCTGCTCTTTCCCTGCTTTTCTTTGCATGTCCCCAATGACGTCGGGATAAAAAGAGTTAGGACTTGAACTAGTCAAACCTTTGCAAGACCAGCCTCGCAAATCCCGATAGCCTCCCATGGGGGAAGAAAAGAAAGATGAGGGGATAGGAGATCCTTTCAAAATCTTGCTCGAAGAAGCCCTCGAGCGACAGAGGAACATGATGATGGACAACTTTGCCCAGATCCTTTAGCAGCTACCCAAGGGCAACGCATCTACTTCAAGTAGCTACTTTGGAAGCACCACACCCTTTACGGTACAAGTTAACTTTGACATTCCAATATTTGAGGGTCAAATAGATGCAGACGTCGTAGATAAATGGTTAAATCTACTAGAAGGATATTTTTTTGTTCATGATTTTTCCAGCAGGGAAAAGATTACTTTTGCTCTTCTCAAAGTTGCCCCCCACATCAAGGACTGGTGGGAAACCTACTGTGAGCAGAAGGATGAAAGTACGCCCTCACTATTTTCAATCACACCCACATGGCATTCATTCCGGAAAGCCATCAAGGAGTAGTACTATCCTGTCGGGAGCTATGTGTTGATCAGTGGTTGTCATTGATGTCAACCCAAGCAGCACCAAGGGCTACCCTGATCTTGCATGGCCATTTTGACTTGACAACTTACTCTATTCTGAGTCAAGGATCTTCTAGATGGATTCTACTCGTCGAGATGTTTCCGTTGATATATGGCACGCCAAGTAATTCTTCACGGTTTGAGAGATATTCATGTTTGAAGTTAGTAACCCCAATTAGTGGGCTAAAACCCTATGGGGTTGTGGCATGGCACTCATAATTGGTTGTGGTCATTGAATAATCAATAATTAATAATAAAAAAATTGCTCCTAAAATCCCTCCAACGTTCACTTGTTGAGGACCCTCTCAACTCAAGACATTCATATAAATAGTGACCTTCATATCCTCCTCTAGTAGGGATTTTGTGGCTTCAAACAGGTCATCGTGGCATTTTCGCTATAACTTGTTTTTTGCGAAGCTTCAGAAGCTGAAATTAAAACCCATTTGAGCCGAAATCTTGATGAACCTCGTGACCGAATTTCAAATCTTGGTTCGCTATATTTTCGGAGATATGATATGAGGAAGTTAGGGTTTTTGCAGGCTCCTGAATTCCATGTCAAACAGGTGACGTTGGGAAAATTGTCATAACTTTCTCTCTAAGCATTGGATTCAAATTTCGTAAATAGTCACAAAAAGAGGACGGACTGTAGTTTGTTGAGTAGTGTTTTCAGGGTCGAAGGTCGCAACAGTGACACGTGGCACTTCGTACAAGTTCGCTCTACTAAACCAGTCTATAATCAGGTCATTGTGGGAGATTGGGCATAACTCTTTCTTGAAGAATCCAATCTTGATCAGACCTGTGGGGTTGGAAAGAGGACTCAGAGGGCTACCACAGGACGAAATTTCAAACCCTGGAGATCCGAAATTACATAGATACAACAGATTCAATATCGAGCTCCTAGAAGGCAAGAAAAAGCATGCATTCAAGGATCACTGCAGTAAGGACCACACATCAACAGTCAAGGGTAAGTCTCTTATAGCAAGGTATGTATGATTAATGTTTACATTTGAATTTTGAGTATCATCTCTGCATATGTTTTTGCAGGACGCCATAAGTATATACAGTGTCTCGATTATATCTCTATGTCTCTATATGTCACAGTTAGTTTTGATACCACATTTCGGATGTCCTATTCTTGATACTACACATTTGATGCTACATATTCTTGATGCTACACCAAGTCTGCTAAATCTATATGATGTTGTAAGTTCATGTTACTTATCTTTTCATAGTTGATATAATGATCTCTGTTGTTGTACTTAGAACTTGGTCCATCACAAGTCTAGGGTATGTCATCAGTTTTTATTGTATATATCTTTAGGTCAGTTTTGGATATAGTCTTGCATAGAGTCCAGGCCTATATCAAGAGTGGGAGTCTTTGTCTACTGCTGCAACAAATCAACAACAAAAGTATCAATCACACTTCAAGTACACATTGTAATTTTAATTTGTATTTATTCATTATTATGCACTTACATGTGTTTTGCAAAGGTAAGTTGAAGGGTATTTTGTTTTGTTTTGGAATTGGTTTCGTCAGGCAAATTTTGCATGCAGGTAGAAGAAGATTCAAGTACAACTTCAAGCAAGAATTCAAGAGCAAAAGTATCAAATCAAAGGAAGCATTGCAGTGGGACATCCTTTGAAGACATGACAGCCATCTGTATATTGTGAAGAAGTGTCAAGGCCAAGAGTCATCATTGTAAAGTTGTAAAAGAGTCATTTGTAAAAGTGTCATCATTGGAAGAGTCATTATTGTAAAAGAGTCAATCTGCCTAGAGTCGAAAAGGCATTATTGGGAGGTATAGGAGTCTCTGTTGGGATGATGTCATGGTTGGGTTGCAGGTCATAGTGTGATTGGGTGTTCGGTCAAAATCATTGTAAATCATATTGTATCGTGGATCGTTGTCCCTGGTACGGGAATCCACACTCTTGTCTCATTTCAGTCATTATAGGGTGGCAGGGAGGTGCTAGGTAGGTGTATGAAGTCGCCTACAGGTTGGGGCCTGTGAACACTTTAGGGTGGTGCTAGGGCGAGTTGTGGCTCACTAGGATGTTGGGGCATCCATTCAGTTGACTATTGAAGAAACCAAGGCGTTGGGGCGTCCTTCCAATGGGAGTTGGAGAAGAATGCTTTTCTAGAATTCTAGGAAGTTGTTGCTTTCATTTCAGTTGGGGCTGAAGATTAAAGAATTTATTAGAAAAGCGTTCGGTGGTTTTTGACTCGAAGGGGGTTTTCCACCTAAAATTCTTGTGTCTATTGTGTTCTTTTATTTATTGTTATTACTGCATAAACATTAATAATAATTGAAGATTAACTAATGCTCTGAAAAGATTTAAAAGTGCTAATTGCTAAGGAATATTGATTCACCCCCCCTCTCAGTATTTCCAACACTATGAGGATTCCGATAAATACATAAAGTGGACCACATTGCGATAGGGAAGGGACCAAGACGTGTCGGAGTTTACCAATGTTTTTCATACCCTTCGCACGAAGTTGCGTATCAAGGATTCTGAAAAAACATTTGGTACTCAAGTACTGCGGCTGCCTACACAGGTACATCCAGGATGAGACGAAGTTCCTGGACATCTCCTCGCTCGGCACGACATACTGATACGCTGTCAAGATCAAGCATAAGCTTAAACAGAAAAAGCGAGACTTTGGATCTATGAATCTGAATCAAGGGAAAGGCACCCCCAAACCGCAGAGCAAAGGGCAAAGCCAAGGCGAGGCGACCCAGGATAACCTGCCAAAGCCGCAAGCAAAGAACAACACCATGAAGACAAAGAAGGACACGGGAAAGTGGTGTGAGTTCCATAAGATCTCCACTCACAACACAAGTGAGTGTCAGGCCAAGCAATCATTGGTGGCCGAGTTGAAGGCTTCTGAGTCCGACGCATGTTCCGACTCTGAGTTAGAACCCAACAAGGGGAATGACAAAGGGAAGTAGATCATTGATGCGGAGCCCAGTGCCACTGTGGCCACCACCAAGATCCATAAGATTGAGCCTGAAGATCCAGAAGAGGGGGAGCACCTATTCCACTCACAGATGTGGGTGAAGGGTTCTCCGCTGCAGTTCATTATCGACAGCGAGAGCCAAAAGAACCTCATTTCAGCAAAGTTCGTGAAGCATCTAGGCCTACCAACTACAACACATCCGCAGTCTTATACCATCAGGTGGCTTCACCAAGGACACAATGTTTGCATCAGCCAACAATGTCACCTTCCCTACAGCATCAAGCCCTTCACGGATGAGGTATTGTGTGATGTTGCTCCTCTTGAAGTTTGTGATGTATTATTAGGACAACCATACTTATGGAAGCATCATGTTGTATATGAGTCTAGACCTCGCTCTGTTATTATTTCTTTGGGTACTAAGTTATACAGGATACTGGAGGTAGCCCCACTTACCGCCATCTCTTTGATCTCTGCTAAGCAATGCAGTAAGGTCATCTCCCAGACTGGGAAATTTGTTTTCTTTCTGATTTGCTCTCAAAGGGGAAGTTCGTAGCCACAACCATGGCCCCCAGGAAGGGTTCCTCCAAGCAATAGAAGCAAGTGGATACGGTCATGGAAGAATACAGGGACATCTTCTCCTCACCCACAGGGGTACCCTTGCATTGTCAGGTCAAGCATTTAATCGATCTGACTCCCGGAGCACCTCTACCCAATGGGCCGATATATCGTCGCTCCATTCTAGAAAATGAAGAGATCAAGCGGCAAATCCAGGAGTTGCTACAGAAAGGGCACATCCGACCAAGTTCCTCGCCTTGTGGGAGCCCAATTGTACTTGTACAGAAGAAGGATGGAACCTGGAGGCTCTGCATTGATTATCGGGCACTAAACAAAATCACTGTCAGGAACATGTATCCAATCCCACAGATTGATGACCTGCTGGACCAACTCAAGGGGGCCAAGTATTTCAACAAGATCAATCTGAAGTCTGGTTATCACCAAGTTCCAATAGAGCCCACAAGTGTATGGAAGACCGCTTTTAAATCCAAGGAAGGCCTTTTTTAATGGTTGGTTATGCCCTTCGGGTTGACAAATGCCTCTGCTACTTTTATGAGGCTAATGGATGACATCTTGCGGCCCTTCACCAACTCGTTCGTGATGGTTTATCTGGACGACATCCTCATCTTCAGCAAGAATTGGGAAGAACACTTGCAACACATTCGGCAGGTCCTTCAAACCCTTCGACAGCACAAACTATGTGCCAACTTGGAGAAATGCACCTTTGGCATGAGCCAGGTCCAATATTTGAGTTACATCATAGATGAGCGTGGTGTGCATGTGGACCCAGCCAAGATCCAAGTCATTCGGGACTGGCCAGCCCTGACCAATGTTTTAAAACTCCGACTCTGACTCCGAATCGGCCGAGGGTCAACTCCGACTCCAACTCCGACTCGGTATCGACTCGGAGTCAAATCGGGTCGTTGTAAAAAATACATTAAATATTTATTTTTATTTTATAAAAAAACATAATTTTAAATATTTTCATTCATGTTTCCAAACACACAGCATTAAAATATAGATAGACGCTAGAAGACAACATATGATCAAAGTAGGCTCATGAATATATCCATTATATCAAAATGGCACCCAATGCACTGTACTAAACTTTAAACAAGCAACTAATCATAATTTGACTAATAACCACAGACTTGCCATGTCCTTTTATTCTTGTATTCTATTGCATTCAAAGATTCCAAGTGTCACAATAATGCAAGGGAATGGTTGATTATGTTCAACAGTCAACTAGATTGAATCAATCATTGCAAATTTAAAGATACTATAAGTTGAATTCCAAAGCATGATCTATGGTGCTATGCTTCATGCTTGTTTATTTTTGATAATTATTCTCCATAGATTGCAGTTATTCTAGAGTAAATCTTGGTAGATTAGTATGACTATGTACTCTTTAGGAAGACTGATGGGTTGGGCTGATTTAGGCACTAATCCTTCATCATCTCATAGCTGATTTAGGCACTAATCTATTAACTTCTATGCTAAATCTAAAATAGATATAGTATTATAAACAGTGTACATTCACAATCCCATTAGCCACTTTTAGGCTTTAGCTACTAATCGATATTCATATAATCCTTCTATCATACTTTTTTCCTATTAATTATATGCACATATTGTATATATTAGAATTTAGGAGTGTGTTAATTGTTAATAGCCCGGTACGCAACCCGGCTGAGTTAATTACAGACTCGGTCGAGCTGGCCGAGTTGTTAGACAACCCAACCGGCTCGGTATTGACCCGGCCGGCCGAACCATTTCCTAGGCCGGTCATAGCTGGGGGATCTGGCTCGGACAAACTCGGCCAAGTTGGTTCCAAGCCGGTCATTTTTGAAAACACTGGCACTGACCACTCTAAAGGAGCTTCGCAGCTTTTTGGGCCTTGCAAATTTCTATCAAAGGTTCATGTTGGGATTCTCCCATATCACTTGGCCTTTAAGTCAGATTACTAAGGGCGAGGCGAAAGCAAAGTTTTCTTGGTCTGAGTCCCAACAAAAGGCATTCGTTGAGTTGAAGCACCACCTCTACTCTGCACCGGTACTCACATTGCCAGACCTGCAGCAGCCATTTGAAATCAAGACAGACGCCTCAGACTATGTTATTGGTGCAATCCTCACCCAACACGGGCATCCAATGGCCTATCATAATGAGACACTTTCTGATACAATTCGGAAGTACCCCACCTATGATAAAGAAATGTATTCCATCGTGCAGGCTTGCCGACAATGGAAGCACTACATTTTGGGGAAGGAGACGGTCATCCACACCGATCACCGACCTCTTTAGTTTATACAGACACAAGGGAAGTTGCAAAACGATCGCCATCAGAAGTGGTCTACATATCTGCAACAATTCCACCTGAACATTAAATACAAAAAGGGTAGCCCCAAACATGTTGCAGATTGTCTCAGTCGACCCCTAGTTGCAGCACTCACTACTATTCTCAACTCTTGTGGTCACGAGACCTCTATATGGCTGCAACTATACAAAAATGATCCAGAGTTCGCCTCGACATACCATATGCTAGTAGCTAGAAAGCAAGTTCCTGATTTCCACCTCTAGGACGCATTATTATGCTACCTGGGCCACCTTTGTGTTCCTTCAAGCGAGCGTGCCAAGATTATTTGGGAGGCGCACTACAGTCGGGTAGCAGGACACTTTGGTGTGGAGAAAATTGTGGTTGTACTATAAAAGTACTTTTATTCGCCCAAACTCCGACTGGATGTTGGGAAATATATCAAATCTTGCACTGCCTACGCCATCGCCAAGCCAACCATCAAGAAGCAAGGCTTGTACACTCCTCTGCCTACTCCCAGCCAGCCGTGGGAATCCATCTCCATGGACTATATGTCTGGCCTCCCTTCTACCAAGCATGGTAATGACTGTGTATTTGTGGTCGTGGACAGATTTTCTAAGATGGCTATATTGGTGGCCTGCAAAAAGAGTATCACAGCAGAGGACACTGCCAAACTCTTCTTTGAATGAGTATGGGTGCATTTTGGAATCTCGTAGACCATTATATCAGATCGAGATAGTAGGTTCCTGAGCACATTCTGGTCAAGCCTCTGGACACTATTGGACACCAAGCTCACCAAATCAATTGCCTTCCATCCCCAGACTGATGGCTAGACGGAGGTCGTCAATAAGATGATAGTGCACATACTCCACATGTACAACTCCAAGCATCCTCGAACCTGGGATGAGAGTCTTCCATATGTGCAACACAGTTATAATAGAGCTTTCCATAGCTCAACTAGTCGCAGTCCCTTTCAAGTGGGTCTAGGATTTCAACCATTGTGTCTAATTGATGTTGCCATGCCTCATGCGACTACGCAGACAGAATCCACACATGTATTGTCTGAGGCTGATAAAGCGACCAGATTTATTGAACGCATCCAACACATCCGCCAGCAGGTTCACGACATCCTAGAGAAGTCAAATGCCAAGTACAAGCAGCGACATGATCAACATCGGGTGCCACACAAGTTTCAGGTGGGCGACAAAGTCTGGTTGCATTTGCAAAAAGAACGTCTTACTGGAGCCCAGCGGAAGCTCAGACCACTCTTATATGGTCTTTACACCATTACCAAGGTTATGGGAGACAATGCTTTTGAGCTCAGCATTCCCCCATTCCTAGGCATTCACCCAGTGTTCAATGTGGGCCGCCTTCGACCATACTTCCCACCATTGTTGGACACATCAGACATTGCACAATAGCTCACACCAACAGAGTTAAACCCAGACTGCATGGAACGGGCCACAATTGATCAGATTATGGACACACGAGTCAAGAACACTCGCTAGCAAAAGATCCAACTATATCGGGTTGTCAAACTTGGCCAACTCCTGCACCAAGGCAAGTGGCTCACCAGGGACCAGGTTCAACAAAAGTTTCCTCACCTCATGGAGGCTCTGCACGCAATGGGGACCATTTCTTCCTAGGGGGGAGGAATGATCCAGGTGGATATTGGTGGCCACCCACCTATCACACCTAGATCTCCAGTCAGTTTCCTTTGTTTCCTTGTTTATTTTGGCATTTCCTATTTTAGCATTTTTTCGGGTCTTGAACTTCCAGAGCAGTTTTGACCCCCTAAACAACGTTTTTTTGAGGTCCGCTACAGGCCCGTTACTGTAGGCATGGGCCTGCAGCAAAACCTGTAGTACTCGGAGAGACCTTTCCAACAAGGTATTGTACGCGCCAAACGGAGATAATATGACCAAGTTATGACCCCGGGAAGTTGGTTGCCCAACTAACCCCAACGGGGCCCACAAACTCTTGGTGTTACATCTCTTGGGGTTAGGGTTTTGGTTGTTTAGGGTTTTCTCATGTTTTTCAATAATAAATAGGCCCTTGAGCCTCATTGTAACACAGTTCAGAGGCATGTAGCCGCCACATCTCTTCTCAGAGATAAGCTACCATCACCCGAGCTAGTCTTATTTCCATTCTGTTTGTAAGCATATTTTAGTATTTGATATTAATGAAATGAAGTGTTATTTCTGTTGCATCTTTGTATTTATGGTTATATCTGTAATTTGTTGTGTTCCTATTTAAATTCGGATCATTACTCCCCCTGATGAAATGACTTACTCTATCTTCCTGCAATGTGCCTTTCTTTCTTTGACTGCTTCTCTCCCCCTGACATGCTATGCTTCTTATGGCTTGCCACAACTGATTTTACCTGTCACTATGCATCAACGACAGCAAATCCTTTTACACTTTTTCCCATGATTTTGCCTACCAAACTGCTACTCCACTGAAACTTCCCATAATTCTGAATGTTGCTCTGGTGACTTGTGCCACCAACCTATAAAAAGGATAAATCTTCAAATATGCACCTATTGCTACATAGACTCCCCCTCTTCAGTTATTCATTGGACCATGGGTCTTCAAACTTCCTTGTTCGGAATAACATATGAACCAACACTTTGGTCAGATCACACTGAATCTTGACATCTTCCATTGTAGGTTTTTCATGACCTTTTAGTTTTACAAAACTTGAAAGCATGATTGCAGATACTTTTCCATCCACTTGATTTTCTTGATTTTGTTTTCTTTTGCAAACCTTCATGTACCTGGTGTTAGAGTTGTCTTTCAAGGAAGATTCCATCTTGTACCTACAATCGCAAGTTATATGCCCATAGTTATCACATTTGTAGCAATGTTGGGCCTGAATGACAGAAATGACATATACATTATGTTGGCGAAGTTATTTTGAAACTGCAAACTTGCTTCTAGGGTTTTGATAATCTCTGATAATCATCCTTGTCATGCACTTTGTAATCCCTAGCAATATGCCCGAAGTTAGAACATGAGAAACAATAATCATTAAACATGCTAAGGTACCTGGATGAGTTGTCTTGTCCCGAATATCTTTTGAAGTCATCCTTCTTTGGAGGAGATGCAACCTTTTGTTGATTATTTCTTGGAGCAACAACATTTTTAACCTTCTTTTGTCCTTCATTTCGATTTGGCTTTTGAGGGATCCTACTATCAATCTTTCTCTCCGAGTACTTGGAGCTTGTGCCTTCATCACATGGAGCTTCACCTGCTTCTTTTGCCTTCATCTTCAATTTAGCCATGTCATTATTCTTCCTTTCATCATCCAGCAATTTCTCCTTCCTGAGCTTGTCTATTTCAGTTAGGGTAGCGTCAAGTTCTTTTTGCTTTTGAGCAATATCTTCCTGAAACCAGCTTTTCAAGACTTTTCTTCTTTCTTCTACCTCCTCTACTTGCAACTTTAGAAGAGTGACCTTTTTTGTTACTTTGTTAAGATCTTGTATTTGTTCCTTCTGCCTTTCATTTTCCTTTCTAAGCCTGCTAATTTCTACTAAAGATGCATCTAGTTCCTTTTGTTTTTTATCAACTTTAGTTATGTACCTCTGACCAAATTCCTCTAATTGGCTTGCCAGGTCTTTCTCTTTCTTTTTAGCTTCCTGCAATTAAAGTCTTAGGAGGGAAACTTCTTCTTTGAGTGTGCAATTTTCCTTCTGTGTTCTTTAATTCTTTCAAGGCACTAATTAATACTTTCTACATGTCCACATTTGCTCCTCTTTCTTCATCATTGTTAGAAGCACAATTATCATCATCTTTATATTGACCTACATGTTCTTGACCTGCATAGAGATTTTGAAGTTTCTCCCAAAGATGTTTGGCTAATGAGCATTGATCTACATTGCATTTCACAAAATTTGGCACGGCACTTAGAATGATACTCATGGCTTTTGAATTGTACTTTCTTGATTCATCGGTAGATGTGTCTCAAGTAACACCTGAATACCATACATCATATCCAATAGCTCCCAAATAGGAATTCATTTTACCTTTCCAAAATTGAAAGCTTGATTCACTAAACAGAGGAATTGGACCAACCTTTTTTTCTTTATCAACTATAAAAGGTTCTAAAACTATTTCAATACCAGGGACTTCCTATGATTCCCTTGAACGCTTGGTAGCTTGCTTCTTTGATTTTCCCATGTTTGCACTCTAAGATCTGCCTTCTAGCTGTTAAGCTACCACTGAAGGAACTTGCTCTAATTCCAATTGTTGGAAACACCGAGAGAGGGTGAATCAGTATTTCTCTTTAATTGTCTATTTTTACTTTACAGAGCATTAATTAACATTAGCATTAGATTATAACATAAATCAACAACATTCAACAATGCACAATCATCAATACAGCAGACAACAGATTTTTAGGTGGAAACCCTTCCGGTAGAAAAACCATCAAATGCTTCTTAATAATTGTCTTCAATAGTTTACATTAATTAGGAAGCTCCAACTTCCAAGATTTTCAGCTCCAATTGAAAGAGGCTCCAACCCCCTAGTTCATAGGCTCCAACTTGAAGGATACTCCAATGCCCTGGTTTACCAGCTCCAACTAGAAGGATGCTCCAACGCCCTGGTTTACAGGCTCCAACCTAAAGGATGCTCCAACACCCTATTTACCAGCTGCAACTGGAAGGATGTTCCAACGCCCTGTGCATGTTCCAACCTACCATAGCACCACCCTGCCACCCTAATCAGCCGGCGGACCATGTTTCACAATTTTCAGACTGGATCCACCTGCGCTCAATATCAATACAAAACAAATTGTGCAACAACTTCTGTGCAAACGATCAAATACCAAAACTCTGCTCAACAATCACTCTGATGTTTGCAATACATAGCAGATGCTCTTTACTGCTCAATACATCTTCAGCAACATGCTCTCTTTGCATATCAACAGACCAGCCATTCCTCTGCAATACAAGCTTCAAATCAATACAGATACCAAAACCCTAGCTGCATCAAATCTCTACTCAACCAGATCTGTTTCTGCTCAATCACTACTCAGCATCTTAATCTGCACAAAGATCAAACCCTAGCAGGACATTCCAATAGCACTCAAACACTCTAATGAGAGAACTTAGTCGGGTGCACTGCCACAACAGCTATGCTCAAGTACAGCTTCAACACTTTGTCAATATTTCAATCAGCTTTCAGCCACTTGAGCAATACCTTTGTCCTTTGCAACCCTGTCTCAACATGCTATTATCAACATAAGATACTCCGTCATCAGCAGGTAACAATTAATCTGGAAGCACTACAATCTGATCTCTCTACAATAGAGCAGTCTAGTCACAAAGCCTAGCATATGCTCAGATCTCTGGCAGCTCTATCAGCATCTTAGAATACACTTATCAACAATATCATTAACAGATCAACTGTAACTCTGCTTCAACAATATTAATCATGAAACCCTAGCTCACCAAGATATGTTTACTGCTTGAAGTGCATCAAACTCTAGCTTACAAGTCTAGTCACAAACAATATTACTGACCCAACTGAAGTAGTGCCCTCCTTGATTATTTTCAGATATGCAGTGGTGTCATTCAAATTCTTGTATGTTATGTAAAGGCATCTTATGCAATTTCTGGGCTGAGGGCAAGTATGTCACTGATGTCTTCGTGTTGTGTTATGAAGATATCTTCAACAGTATGATACAGACAAACAGAGAACTGCTCATCAACCACAAGGGTCCCAATATAACTTTGATAACCATTCCAAACTAAACTAGCTGCAACATAAATACAAACTAGCATCACAGACAAATTCATATAGAACTTTCTGCAGTGATCTTGCTATCTAACAGAAAATCAAGTTTGCAAGGATTCTTGTCAAGATTTTGTTACAGTCTGCCTGAAGATGTCATTGAGTCTCTGTTGGCAATAGTTTAACTCTGCTACAAATGCATCTCACATAATTCCAAACATCAATCTACTGGTCTCTCCACTTAGAATCAATACCGAGCAATATCCCTATTCATCCAGTTCTGGATTCTCTGAAATCATATAACTTAAGTATACAGAGTCCAGACTAAAGGTATGCTACTCACTCCCATATGCTGTGTCTGAAGATGAGGAGTCCTATTCAAAATATACCTCTGAATATTGATGTCACTGCTACAAAATTTCAGTAAGATCAATCAGATTTTACAAAGATCTTGTGAATCAAAAGGTTCTGCCACATGTCATAAACATCAGTATCAAACCCTAAGCAGAGAACAACAAACTGGATTAGCCCACAAAATTTCACTGTAACACAGATCTGCCCTTTAGAAAGTTAATAAACAATGATGCCCTACAACTCTGCCAGTGAGTTCAGTGCTAAAAACACAGAGATAATACACAAAGATCAGGGCCGAAAATACAAAAGGATAAACAAAGATAGCTTCTCAAAAGGTCCTCAGATTAGATCTAGTAATGTTCCATAAACAACCTTAACAAAGCAACCAAACATTCTAAAATCACCCACAAGCAATGGCTGTAACAGGCCTGAGTAGTCTTGTGACCTTTTCTACTGTTGAAGTGCGAGATATTAGCCTGAGATCCTGCTTCAGAAAATAGCCTAAAAAAACACCTTGCCGCAGAGAGCCAAGTCACCTCAGAGGGTCCGAGTTAGTCAACAGGGGTCCGAATTTTTAGGCCTCAGAAAGGGCCAAGCTTAATCCTCAGGATCTGCACTTAACCCACAGAAATATACCCTCAAAGTTGGTCGAATTGATCCTTAGGAACCAATGGTGAGATGCCACAAAGAACAACGATTTCCTTTAGAATATGCTATAAATATGTTAGGCCGAAAATGTGTGCCTTAGGAGTGCACAGGTCTGTTCTTGAGGGAAGGACAGATAGCCTCAGATATTGCCTAAAACCTCATCGAATTTCACAACCAGAAGCAAACCATTAGCTCAAGAATCTTCGACCTTCTTCAGATATACTTGACTGCCCTAACCGCAGGGAATTTCATAGCTTAATCAGCGTTGGATTACTTGCAATTGAGAGGGAGACAAGTGCCTTTATATAGTTTTAGAGACGTCTTTGAGGGCAGCCGACTTGAAGTTTTGGAGGGAAATCAAAATTTTAATTTTAATTTAACTAGAGCTAAAACCCCCTTATGTAATGAGACCAACGTGTAAGGATTTGGTGGGAAGCATGTATAGTTAGGAGCTGATATTAGGCCAAATAGTTTTCAATAAGATCCTCTTTTCACATGACTAGGATAGACCCATTAATTTAATTTTTATTGAATAAACATATATTGCTTGTAGCACCCTTTGGGGTTCCTTGACCACTGAATGGGGCAATAACTTCAAGTAGCCATATCTCCTTAGCCGAGAGGACCCACGTGATGTGTCACCTACCGTTGGAATCGGCACAACTAGGAGAATCAAATGATGATGGTCTTACGATTGGAATCACTGTCATCTAGTGTGGAGCATTTAGGGCTTCTTGTCATTTGGAGCTTCCAATCAATGCAACCTAGACAAATATTAAGAGCACTTAAAGGACCAACGTTGGCATCAATGACAACACCATTCAACAATCGCTAGGCTAGGGTTAGGATTAAAATTCAACTAGAGTTGATGTGTTCGCCTATGGAAGGGTTCAACACGTGGTTGCTAAGCCTTTGCCTTGAAATCACCTCTTTCCCGTGACTAATTCTTCCATTTTAGGGCTGACGTCATTTGCCCTAGGGCAACCCTAATCTAGTGCTAGGCTTCAACTTGGGGCTTGTTTATGGCTTGTTGATCCTGAAGTTGATCATATCTATTTATTCAAGCCTTTTCTTAGCCTTCTGCACCTAGGTATGCCTGTTAACCTTGCCTATTCACAAACCCTAAGTCACTTTGTGCCCTAAATAGGCCTTTTGGAGGTACACATTGCCTTGTTTGAGCTAGTTGAGCCTTGTTCTTAAGTTGAGTACCTATTATAAACCTATCCTTGTCAACTCTAAGCCTTGGACTTGAGAGATCCATTGTGTGACCTAACATACAGAAGCCTCCCTTGTGTTGAAACTTGAAAGCCCACTAAAGAACAGGAGGTAGTGATTGTGGTGACAATGGGCCACACCTCATAGTGTTGTCACTTGGTCTAGCTCTTGCCTTGTGAGATCCCTGTTACCCACCACTTCGTGGGTGATATTCCAAGGAGAAATTTTTCTCCATGATGAGCCTCAGTCGGCAGCCCCTTGCAACCTCCTACTAGTTCGTTGTGCCATTTCTCTACCACCTGAACCAGCCATGTGGTCCCTCACCCACCTGTATTGATCGTATGTTTGAAGGTGGGCTCCCGAATCTAAAGGTATGTCTAGTCATTTGGTAATTAAGTATTGGGTTTACTTGTCATGGATACTTCTGGGTATGGATTGATGGGGGGATTTGGCGAAAAGGGTGAGCTTAGTTTGTGCTCTTGTCTCCTTGATCTCTTTTGGTTGTTACCCTTGGATCTTTAGTCCCGTGGGATCTCCTTTATTGTCCATTTGGTTCTAGGGTGGTACTACTTGGGAAACCCCGACTTTGGGTGCGTGGTCCCACTCCTTTATCCGCATATATTATTCCCTTTCCACTCATTATAACCCAGTCATCATTTCACCCACCTAGGTCCACATTTCCATTTCGGGACCACATAGGGCTAGCCTCCCTATCCCCTTGACCCCACCTTGGGTCAGGCTTGGAATGATGCCCCGGAGGTTGAAGCAGTTAAAAATATAAAAAAAACATAATTGGCCACATTTAACAGGAAATTGTACCACAAAATGCAAAATATGGTTGGAACAAAATAATTAGCACGTGGGCAAAAGCCAATACATGATCTCTACCCCAATCCATGGTCATCACCCTGGTTCCATAGGCCCTAGATGAGCCTCCTTTATCAATTAGGAACCCATGATTGTCCCAACCCTTGGAGGGAAATGAACCGCCCTACCTCAAAGGGGGTAATTACTGCTATATCTTACACATCATGCTCTTGTCCTTTGAGCCCTGAGCAGTTAATTAAAGAAAATTCATAAAAGGCAAAAGGCATATAAAGAAGGGTGGAAAAATCAAGACCAGAGCACCTCATGTACCACGATTGCTCCCTCCTACACGTTACATACCCAGGTGTGGGCTTCCCCTTATCTAGCTACCCCTATGCCCTAATATGTGGCCTGTTGTCCTTTGAGATAACCTAAGGTCAATTAGTTATGCCAAAGCATCTATAATGTTTTGTTGTTTTAAATGATTGGATGACCAATGAACTGTTTATAAACAGGTGCTTTAAACTTAGATTCTTAATAAAATAAAAGGTTGTTCTTTAACTGCACATGGTTATTTTGATTTTAGTGGGATGGATAAGTAGAATATGGAGAAGTATAATTGATTTAATATTCAAACTAAGTATTTAACCATTTATAAGCAGAAATTAAGAAAACAGTGTTTTCTTAATCAACAAAATATAATCAGACTATCACAGAGATCTAGTGCAATTTATACTCAAAGAGGAATTTACAATAACAAATAGTTCTATAAATTTATCTCTTATTTAAATTACAACTTCACAGAGGATCCAAAATGAAACTGAAATTCAATTAAATTTTAAATCGGATAACTGCAAAAGACATGATTTATATGAAGAAGACATAATGAATAAACAAGATGAAATACAACTCACTGAGAGACAGACCATATGAGGCAAATCCAGAATCTTTTATTATCTCAAAAATGCTCCAGCTTAGTACAAATATGCTTGATAACTTGTTCAAGGGTTCAACCCTGAATACTTCGACAGAATGAAGTATTTAAACAAAATTTACAAAAATATTACAATTAATGCTTTAGTGACACGGCATTCTATTATTAACTTAGAACTAACAGAAAAGAAATAATGCAATCAAAAGGAATGCATCTATTGAAGTGATCTGAACATCTGGCCCTGCTTTGGAGGAGAACAGTTGTTGAGTGGCCACTATTCGGGTGTTGCGCTGGTGAAGCTGACCTGTCTTTTTAATCCTAGAATTCACACAACTTTTCCCACCGCTCTTCTTCTGGAATAGTAATCTTTGTCACCTTGCGGTAGATCTCATCTACCTCAGTATACCAAGCAAAAGTGGGTTTTACTGCAAAAATGTGTTTTATCTCGTGTTGGATAAAACTTATGTTGTTGATAGCTTCGTAAAAAGCTCTCCCTGTCATAGAACCTTTGATGTTGGAAGACTTAGTTGTATCCTTGGCAATGTCCTGAAGCTTCTTCATGTAGTCTTCCCTGGTCATTAATTTGTCATTGATCACAAATAAGGCAGACCTTTCTTGTTCAATGCATCTATTCTAGTGAAAAACCTGTTAACTACTACCTCCAGAGTGTGACACTTCTCTGTCAGTTGTACAACCAAGTTCTTCTTTGTTAGAACTTTCTTTACCTCCAAGATGGTTTATGTTCTATCATCTACTCCTAGATCATCCAACTCATATCTGTTTTTGGAATTGAGGAACTTTATGATGTTGTTGGTTGTAGCAGGCATTCCCCCAATTTAGCATTGATAGTAAAAATGGTTTTCTTGGCTTTCTCTATCAATTCCTTCTGCTCGAATATAATCTGGATACATGGCCAGATTTCATCTATTTCTTCAACGATATTGTTCCATATGATCTCTTTAAAATGACCCAGTGTGTAGCCAATAGAAGACTCAGTTGCCGACTTCTTCCATGAGTTTTACTGCAAAAATGTGTTTTATCTCGTGTTGGATAAAAATTATGTTGTTGATAGCTTTGTAAAAAGCTCTCCCTGTCATAGAACCTTTGATGTTGGAAGACTTAGTTGTATCCTTGACAATGTCCTGAAGCTTCTTCATGTAGTCTTCCCAAGTCATTAATTTGTCATTGATCACAAATAAGGAACGCAGACCTTTCTCGTTTAATGCATCTATTCTAGTGAAAAACCTGTTAACTACTACCTCCAGAGTGTGACACTTCTCTGTCAGCTGTACAACCAAGTTCTTCTTTGTCAGAACTTTCTTTACCTCCAGGATGGTTTATGTTCTATCATCTTCTCCTAGATCATCCAGTTCATTTTGGAAATGAGGAACTTTATGATGTTGTTGGTTGTAGCAGGCATTTCGCCCAATTCAGCATTGATAGTAAAAATGGTTTGCTTGGCTTTCTCTATCAATTCCTTCTGCTCGAATATAATCTAGATACATGGCCAGATTTCATCTATTTCTTCAATGATATTGTTCCATATGATCTCTTTAACATGACCCAGCGTGTAGCCAATAGAAGACTCAGTTGCTAACTTCCATGCTCTATCTAATTTTGAGCTCTTTGTAGCTCTGTTGCATGAAAAGTCTCAATCTTCGTTTGATGATCCTATAGAAGTTTGACTTGATCCTGCAACTTTTTGATCTCTTCAGTCTGGAGAGACATGTTTTGTACTGCATTTGCCAATTGATCTGTAGCATCCCCTGTACTTGTTGTAGAAGATATGGCTGTAGGAATGGTTGTGATAGGGAGTGCTTCCAAAGGGACAACAGCCATTTTGGGAGTTTTCTCCTTTTCTTTAATCAACTTTTCCATTTTTGTCTCCATTTGCTTCAACTGTGCACTTTGCTCCATGATGAGCTTCATCATATCTGCCTTTTGTGTCTCTGTTTCTTCAATATCCTTGGCCAAAGGATCTTTTGTAGCTGGCAATTTTAACTGCTTCCTTAATGTTTCTATGTCTAAATTCTTTTTCTTTATAAGCTCTTCTGCAACATTGATGTTTGAAGGGTCATAACCCACTTTGATCACCAAGTCCTCCAAAGTTTTAATCTTGGTGTCTTTGGCAAGTGCAGAGACCTTCTCCATCTTCAGTTGTGATTGAACATTGGCCAATGTAACCTACAGTTTAGACAAACTCATAGCAGTGTTAGTGACAGTGGAAAATATCATTTCCCCAATCTGCTTATGCATCTCCATTTGGTCAATGGGATGTATATCTTTTACATCAAACTCAAATGTTGTCTTCTTGTAGTCTGATGCTACCTTGGGTTGGGGAACCTGTGCCTGGAGGAATGTCATTTGCATTTTCCCTTTCTCTGAATCAAAGGCTAACAGCAGCCTGCTTTGAGAACCAGAAGTCTGCTTCCAGAACTGGTTGTAGGTGTTAATATTCAAGGCCTCATTCCTTACTTTTATCTCCTTGAAAATGTCCATTATACTTTTCTCTGTCTCCCCTGTAGTAGATGTGTTGGTCTGCATAATTTGTTGTTTCTCTTGTGAAGCTGTGGAGGTAGTGGGAGAAAATGTGGTCTGATCACCCACTAATGAGGAAACAAGTGGCTCATTAGTGGTGATAATGTTCTCCTGCTCTGAATCTTTGTTGAGGCTTAGTTTGGAACTAAGCTTGGCCTTCTTTCTATACATAATCTTGAATCCTTCACTGAAAATTTCAGTCCCTGAAGGGGACTCTTCTTCTCTGCTTCTCTTAGTTGTTTTCTCCTGCATGGTAGGAGTCTGTACTGTAGAGGATGATACCAGCTGCTCTTCTGCCTCTTGTAGGGTATTCTCAACCCATTCTAACTGGTTTTTGTACTTCTCTATCTCTAGTCTGCCTGTGTGAAAATAAGGAGTAGATTTGGTTTCTACTCTTAATTTAGAAATGATCCCTAATGGATCATATGGCCAAGTAAAGCTAAGGTTGAACTGCATTTCTTTTAGTATCTTGTCTTCTTCTTCCCCTGCAGCCCTGTTGTTGCAAATGAAAGGCCCAATCTGTGTTTTAATTTTGAAATGGGACTTCTTCTTGGCAGCTACAAAGTGGATCTCATCCATATTGAGCATCTGCCTTATGTACTCTAGAGCAAAAATCCTCATTGGGAGGAATTTATGCAGCTTGTAAGGTGCAAGCTCACACCCAAATATTCTCAATTATGTATAGTTTTGGTAGAGGTACCAATCCTTTGTCTAAACTTGGTCTCATAGCTGCAACACCTTTCTAATTTCCTCACTGATCCTCGGTTCTATCCTGCTGCTGAGGAGACTGATTGCTGGATGTACAAACATCTCTATGAACTGTTTATATGTATATTCCTTCTATTCCTTCATCACCAGAGTAGTAGAAAAGATGATTGACTGCTAGTTTCCTTTTTCATCCAGCTTTTGTAAAGCAAGGTTGATGTTGTCTCCCTGAAAGTATAAGAACATATAAACTAACACAGAAGAAAACTTGAATGCCTCCTCAGTTAGGAATTTGATAAGCTGCTGATGAATTGAATCTGCAAGAAATTGGCTAAAGTTAAACATGATGGAGGGATTAGAATCAGCAGAGAAGATGGACAGAAATCCTATGATGGCCTCATCTACCCACTGATCTGAGTAGTAGCCAAGGAGGTAAGAGATGACTGTGATAATTTTCTTGACTCTCTCAGGGAAAATAGAGGAGGGATAGGGAGGATTTTTCTTTGGCAATGAGGCATCTTCTATCAAGAAAAGTTTAAGGGTTTTGGCCCTCTTGGCAAAGTCTAATTTCTGCTATAACTCAACAAGTGCTTCATAGGAAAAGGGGGTGCCATTCTCTACTATGGGGCTTGCATCATCTGGTCTATGGCTTGAGAAGTAATAGTAAACAGAATTTCTCCAGTGGGAGTAATGATGGCCCTTTGCCTTGGCAAATAAGATGCATGACACTTCTTAACAAACTCTGGGGTGTTGTGGGTACGAGGAAAAATATAGTGGGGTAAATTGGACTCCCACAATTGAATGTCATCGGATTTGTCAATGTATTTGTCCTCGAGCCAGCAATACATCTCAAAGAGGTCAAATTCGGAGAAATTTTCATGGATTTTAAGGTCTCTGTCAGCCAAAGGGATGTGGTGAAAATCAATGGGAGGATAGATCAGAGGATTGACAAGTTATTTTGGTCCTTTGTCCTTTGGAGGCATCTTTGGATAAAGCTAAGGACATGAGTGAAAACTGGGTTGGAGGCTTCAATACACAGAGAGGAGTCAAGTTTTGGGAGAAAAAACAGAGGTAATAGGCTAAAACCAAGTGAGCAGACAGTGTCGCTGGCGGGTGAAAATGTCGGAGTTTAGCCCAGCAAACCTGTAACAAAGCAATAATAGTGATAGTGCATGAATTTAGTAACCTGTTAACAAGTGAAAGGGAGGTTTATATAACAGTGTGGCTTTTCCGTTGAAGGTGGCGCGGGTCCGTTGGATTAACGGCTAAACCATTTACTGCTTAACGGCTTAATTGTGGAGGGAGCGGATGTAATTGGTGGAGTTAACGGGCGAATGACGTGGCGAAAGATGAGTGGCAAAAGCGCAACGGGTAGAAGAGCGGTATCGAAAGTGAGGGAAACTGCTTTTCAGAGGGGGGGAGAGCAGTTAGCGGTTTCGCCCGAGGGGGGTCTGAAAAGTTATGGTGCTGACAAGTAGGGGCGGGCGCGGTTTCGAATACCGCCCACTTCCAGTAAAGTTCGAATGGTGAGGGGGCCGAAATGTCGTGTGGGCCGTCCGATCTTGGGAGATGGGTGGAGATGAGGTGAGAGGTGCGGAGAATTAATCGTGAGGTGACGGGTTGCTCTTGGTGGGGTCAGGAATTAATAATTTAATGCATAGGGGAATATTTGGTGTATATGGCGGGGTAATAAACTTAGGAATAAGTGATTAATACACCAAAGTATGAGCAGAGGGGCAACTTTGGGGTTTTGAAAACTTAGGGATAGGGAATTAATACACCAAAATTAATTGATATATAACTCTTTAGAGTAAAACCTTTGCTCCTTTGCCCTTTTCTTCTGCACATGGAAACAATACTTGACATTTCCCAATGTCGCGCATTTTGACTAGCAGCCTGTGCATTTATAAAAATATGAAATGAAGCCATTCTTTTCTTTTTTTGCTTCCCTAACATTTTACATTTCTTTTGCCTTATTTGTTTAGGGCAGCTAACACATATCAATTTATTGATATGGATGCCTATAAAACATTAAATTGGCCTAACATTTTAACTTTTCTTTCTTTTGCATCCATATCCTAACTTAACAATTTAAAATTAATTTTCACTAATATATCAACCTATCAAAACCAAATAATGTTACAACATGGCCCAGGATCGCCCTTCTCATTCCCTACTCCATTCCACTTATTTATCACTTGCCACCCCCATTAGAGGGATGTACCTTGGACATACTATCCCCTCTAAGGGTTGAAACCACCTAATAAGGTACTTGGTAAACCCCATTTGGAGCTTGGAGACACTAGCACATGCCAAAGCCCACCATGGAAGAGCATGCCATTATGAAGTGCTCACTTTGTTATCCATGATTTGTAAACTCTTTTACCCGATTATTTTAATGATTGGTTGTACTGGAAACCTAGGGAACGCATTGGATCTTATGCAGGATTACAAGTGGTTTCCATTTGGGTTTGGTCTCCCAATACGGTATCCTAACCCCCAGAGGTCTACATTGGCACATATAGTGTGTGCATTGAGAGCCATTGGGCTCCACAGTAGCGGACAGCGCTCCACGGATCTTCATCAATGCTCAGAGACTACTAACGATTCACTTTTGGGATGATTGTGATATGCTTGTTACATTATGCCCAACAAGCCCCCATAACAGCCCCACACACT
Source organism: Pinus tabuliformis (assembly GCA_031772625.1). NCBI lineage: Eukaryota > Viridiplantae > Streptophyta > Pinopsida > Pinales > Pinaceae > Pinus > Pinus tabuliformis. The sequence goes on along the minus strand of CM062811.1, from coordinate 1,022,890,559 downwards.
TGGTAGGTGTCCCAGGACTTGTACAATGTCATGACAGCGTTCATTCCACCACTCGGACCCTTGCAAAGGATCTACAGGCATCTCTGATTCATATGGAGACCCATGGGGTCATTTGTGTGCCCCCATAACCACTGGGAGCACCACAGGTCTACTACTTGGAGAACAAGGGGCCACCCCCTTGTCCATCATATTCCAAGGACTTTATTCCTCAGTATGGCACTTCACGACATTATTAGGTCTTTGGAGGTCCCCACGACATGTACATATTATCGTTTGGCCCCTTGTGAGGCTTATTTTCACACTTGTGAGCTAGTTTGGTGGGCTTGTCACCAATAGGGGTTTTATTTGCACATTATTTTATCATTAGGGGTTAATGTAAGCCCATAGGCTAATTCGAACTCCTTAGGAGGCTATATATTGATGTTATATACATTCATTTGGATCATCACTTGACTTGGGATCTCTCTAATCATAGAGAACTTTGCATTTTTTCCTTGGAGGATATTTTTTGGAGATGGATGAATTTTGACATATGGATTTGGGTTATTTTTCTTGTCTTGGAGCTTTATCTTGCAAACGAAATGTTGGTTGGATATATTCTGTAACATTGTAAGTAAATTTTGACGTTGTTATTCTTGTTGCTACATACTGCTAAAATTAGGGTTAGTTGTTGCATAATTGAAATGTGGAATTAAGCATGTTTTAGCTAATTTAATGTATGGGCCAATGTTATATGAATGAAATGTCCTAGAGATTATTTGTCTTGATAAGCTTGCATCATTTTCTTTGAAGTATAAATGCTTGAAGGTCACTTTTCTTTTCTTTCTCTCAACATTGGATGAAGCTGACTTTCTGGGCCTCCTTGATCAAGAAACCAAGTTCTTACTCATCATCATCCTTGACTCCATATCCCCAAGTGAATTAGGCACTGATCCCTAAAAAGGGTGGTCATCTCCTTCACCTTTTTCACCTTTTACCACTTTTTCCCAGGTCTAGCCCTCAAAGGTCACCTAGGGCATCAATTTCCCAGGAATTGACCCAAGGAAAAACTTTGATCTCCTACAGGCTACTGTGTTGGTGGGTCCCCTCCCTCTCCTCCAAATTTGAGGCAATTCTAACAGTGGAATCTTTGGGAATCCCAAGCCCTAGCTCTAGGATCGAATTTTGCCTAGGCATCCCCAAGGCTAGACCTCAACAGGATCAATTCAACCTTTTGAAGTAAATATTCTTGTTTGGTCCTTTCCCTTCACCTTGTCCAGGATAGGAACATCATTAGTTGTTGCATTCCATCCCCAAACCTAGGCTGGGTCCACTTGGCCCTGTGTGGTCCCACTTCTCAATAAAGATTACTTGTCAAGGACCATTTGGGAATCCAAGTTTCCCAAGGATTATAGGGATTGAGAACCTTGTCTATAAGCATATTCCTTCTCCCTCAACCCTCCAATCCTCACCCCTTACCCCTAGAGGAACAAGTCCCTTGCTTAAAGAGCAAGCAAGTTCCATTCTTCACTCCATCCTTGGGAAAGGGTTTCCAGGGTCACTTCCCACCTATCCATTGACATATACTTTACAAGTGATCCCTACACTACCGGGACTCCTCCCATCGGTGAAAGTCCGTAAAGAGTAGGGAGACTTAGTTGTGGTGACAGTGGGCTAAGCCTCCACCATTGCCCTTAACCTAATAGTTTCCCTCTTAGGAACCCCTTTTAGGTCCCCTGTTGGTTTGAGTGGTAACACTCCCCTCACAAGCCCTGCTAGATTTTGAGGCAACATGTACTAAAGATTCTATAGGAACTTTTGGAGGAGGTGGCAGTAACTAATAGGTCAAGTAGTGGAATTTGACATCCTTGTGTGATCTACTAAATGAACAGGATGAATCCCACTAACTTTTTTGGTTCTAGAAAACACATAGATCATTTGGCACTATCTGACACTAAATTACCATTTGTAGAATTATTGGTTAAGCAAAAAAAAATCCTTCTTTGCTATATGATTATTATTACAGCGTAGGAATTTGCATTATTTGACTTATGTATACATGCAAAAGTGTGCACCCTACATGTTAAAAACATTTGCTTATAAGATCAGTTTGTCACGTAGCATAGAAGTATAACACTTCTCAATCTGTTCCAAAAGACATTTTATGAATATAAATTAGATGCCCAGCATTTGACGTAAAACAAATTCTAAATAACGTGAGTTTACCCCTAAATTTGAGAAAAGAGAAAGAGCCTTATGAAACTGGTAAAGCCCACTTGTTTTAATTATTCTCTAGAATACTCCAGGAAAAGGGTACAAAAGTTAGAATACTCAGTTTGATAGCTTGTCAGGGTGGATCCAACCTAGCTTTAAATTCAAAGAAAGAGGAGGATAGAAATCTAGTCGATTTGAGAGACTGTGGAAGGGTACCCAGTGGAAGTCTATCTTCAAAATGAAGTATATGATCGTCTAAAAGAGTATTGATTAAGACCCAAATCTGAAGATGGAAAGACACTAAAGAATCTAGATATGGCATGTAATCAACTCACTATCTTATAGATCAGTTGAACACTATAGCAAGTGCACCAGTGGATGGTGGTAGACTCATGTGAAGTGTTCAAATCAATGGCTTTTGTATTGATCTTGTATTTATTCTTTGCAAAATTTTGAGCCATTACAGTGTGTGGTCAAGTGATTACATTACCATAACCAGCTTAGGGTGCTATATAACAATTAAACAATGTAATGCAAGTCGATCAAGGTGTGAGAGATGTATCTACTATCACTACATTGGTTTGATGATGAATGCAAATCTCTCCCCAAACAGCTCCATCTCACTCTCACACACGACCCATCTCCCTTCCCTCGCCACTACAAATTGTACTCTAATCTCCTTTTCCATGAAAACAAGCATTTCTCTTCCAAGGGAAATGGGAACATTGTGATGCTCTTTTCCACTCCCCAAAAGCCTTTTGGCACACCCTTTTTTTCTTGATCCCATATTATTTTGCATGCATTTGACTCCTAGACCATGTTCTCCCACACCACCTCCCTTTACGATATTCCTACACAACCTCCACTCGTGTTTCCTCCCCAACCCCACCCCTCGTTGGCCACCCTTTCTTTGACCTGAACATTAGAAGAAAAATCAAAGCTATGTGTACCTAATTCCAAAAAAACAACTGAAGAGGAAGGACTTTATGCCAAATTCCTTAAGCATGGCATCCATTCCCTTAACTCCCATATTATTGATTTATTTATTCATATGGTATGTTCAAGCTTCCTCCATCTCCCATGCCAGATATATTATTCATCCAATCCACAAATTAGGGAGCAATTGCAACCCAAACAACTACCAAACTATCATCGCGGATCATACATTGTCCAAGATTTATGCCATAGTCTTACACTAGTGGCTTTTTGAGGAGTCAGATAGTCTGCATCTCAGGGCTAGACGACAAGCAAGTTTTTACTTGAACCATTAGAAAATTGATCACATCTTCACAATCTCAGTGATTATTGAGGAGGTTCGTCACCACTCTTCAAAGATTTACAATTTTTTTGTAGACTTTCAAAAATAGTTTGACACAGTTCCAAGGGAGGCATTTTCAAGAGACTCCCTGACATTAGCATATCTGAGACTTTTCTGGCAGCCATCATGAGAATCTACGAGTCAATTTTGGGAGACCACAGGATGGCACACAATCTTTTTTACTTCATCCAAAGTACCATCAGGATAAAACAGGGGTGCCCCCTCTAACCGACCCTCTTTAAGATCTATATTGATGAGCTAGAGTCCTTCATGAGCCTATCTCGGAGGGTGATGGTTGTCTTCTACATCAAGTGTTGATCTCCCTACTCCTATTCACTGATGATTTGGTCTTGTTGAACTCTACTAACAAGGGTTTACAAAAGTAGATCAACACACTAGATAGTTTTTGTGACCTCCAACAATTGACGGTCAACCTGGGTAAAACCAAGGTTTTGATCTTCAGTGATTCAAAGAGTTCTCTTAGGGACTTACATTTCTATTACTAAGGGACAAAGATTGAGATCACCACAATTTAAACTGACTTGGGGTATAATTCACAAGGCCTCATTTTGGTTTATGGTAGGCCCTCCAACCATGGCTCAATAAAGGGTATGCTTCCCTAGCCCTCATTGAGAGATAGTGCTCCCAAGGGAAATTTCAAGACATCTCAACCAAATTCTATCTCATGGAGGTGATTATTAGACCCATAGTTCTCTTTAGCTCCGAGTCTAGGGACTGAGCTTGTTGGAGGACAGGTTGGACTAGTCTGGAGAGAGTACAAAGCTTGATTCGCAGGTGCACCATTTGATGTAAGTAGATGGTTCCATGGACCATCATTTAGGAAAGACTTTGCATCTACCCGTTCCCCTCAAGGTCATTTTCCACTTGGTTTCTTTCCTTTGTAGAGTCTGAATTCTCCGAGACTAGGCCACTATGCAAGAGAGGTATCCCTACCTTGAACTTTGCTCCTCAGAAGAACTCTCGCTTCAAATCCTTTCCCTAGCCAATCAAAAGGTTGGTTCTCAGAGGCATTTCAACTTCTCTAGTCAATTGCTATCTCCCCACAATGCCTTCCCCTGCTCAGATTCTCCCTTGATGTACCACGCAATCTCTTGCTAACTAGATACCTACTAAACCAAGCTATCAAAGAGGATATCTACAAATTGTACATTCAAGTGACTTGGATCTCAACTCCAATGAGCCTAAGCTCGAGGATTTCGTTCTACCTATAGCATAGTTTGGAGTTGTGTGATGCCACCATCATCTACCCCCCTTATACACATAGACATTAGATGCACTTGCTCAGGATCCCTTTGGGATTAGCTCCAATCGACTCCAAATGGAGACTAATCACGTATACCACAATCTGATAGAATTTGCTAGATGTGCCACCTTCAAGAACCGGAGATAGAGATGCACCTCATTTTCAATATCGCCTATACTATGATATCAAGGGATGTTATCACAGCCTCAATAGGGACTCGAGATGCTCCCTGTTGCACTCAAATTATCAAAGTTCCAGGGAAGCGGAAGTGCCAAATTTTCTCAACAAGGATCGGATCACATATCAACAGTCCATGTGTCATGGTCATCCCATTCTGCAAGTTATATATTGTAAATGATCTTAGTAAAAACTTGAGTCTATGTAACAACCTACGTAAGCCTATAATTTGATGACGAATTCCATCTTAGGAGGTTTTTTAACCTCACTGATTACTTGTGTTTTTCGACACAGCAAACCAGAAAAGTTTTTCCCCTCCAGTGTAAAACCTCAAAACCATGGTGAAATTTATTGTCGAACTATTAGGTGAGTCCTAGTGTTTTAGTCGAGTCTGATGTAAAAGTAGCTTGGAAATAATTTAAGATAATTGGCTTAATTATTGTATTACAAATCACTATGTTTACTAGATCATATTGAGTCACAGATGGGTTGTGCCTTGAGGGTCTAATACGAATGTGTATTCCCTCTTTGAGTCTTGTAAATGAAAAATCATATGTATTAGAGGGTTGGAAAAATAATTAATCCCCTCATTTGTAAATTAATTAATTTTTCTGCCAAAATAAAATTAAATCCTAAACTAGCCCCAAGGGTTAGCTTAGTTGGTCAAAATCAGTGCCTCGCCATTGGGAGGTCACGGGGTCCATTCTCCCCGAAGCCCTTGGGGTCAGGTCTTGCAGTAGGCCGAGGGGCATCAGCCCAGATTTTTCTGTGGATAAGCACCACCCGTTGACCAGGGTGTTTGTAAACCACTCTCAAAAAAAAAAAATCCTAAGCCAGAAAATTAATTAATTAGAATCAAATTAAATTGCCTTAGGAAAATAAATTCTCCAAATGGAAAAATCCATGGATCTTAAAAGAATCAATTTTTAAAAGTCCTCCACCAAAAAAATATTGCATATTTCAAGAAAAAATGGACCCTTGGGCCTTGGTGGTTGAGTCAAAGTCAATTTTTTTAGGAAATTAGCTCTAATAATTAATTTTGAGCTAATTAAAATGGATTTAAATGATAAATTCGAAAATTCCTCAAAAATAAAAAATCAAAGGCCAAGATTAAAAGATCTTGAAGTATTTATCAACGGCCAAGATTATTTTGACAAAGATCAAAGAAACTAGCCGTTATTTTTCCATTTGGAGGATTTATCTATAAATTAGAGAGTCATTTGAGTCTCTAGTCATCTTGATCTCTGGCTAGAAAATTTCTGCTAAAGTAGCTTTGTAACTATTGTCTAATTGGGAACTATATTTTCAATCATAATAAAGACTTTGGGGTGCAATTCAAGGTGTTATTTCTTATTGATTTGTGGTATGTGCTAACTACGGGCATCTCTATGTTGTGTTGAATATTGGTAAGATTTGTTTTTCATTAGATGGAGATAGAACCATACTATTGATAGTTTTGGGCTAATCTTAGGTGGTTTGATTCCCCATGTGATCTAACAGATTATTTTGAGAAAAATTCATAATTGTTATAAGTATTTCAGTCCTTGGCCTCCAAGTTCACAAACTTGGACAAGAATCATTGTTGCTTGGATTCCAAATATTTATATGGTGGATTAAATCCTTGCTAAGGCTATAGTATACATTGACGTTTCTAAAGTATTTTTATCCATTCTTCAAAGGAAAAAACTCCATAAAAATATTTTACTCAAAAATTTAAAATTTTCAAAACCCTTATATATTTGTAAAGCTTGTGAATAGTTTTCTAGATCTAACTTGTAAATTATTTTTTCTAACTTGGGTTTCGGGGATTTTTAGTATTTTGTATATATTTGGGGTTTTGGTGTTTTTATTTTCATTTTCACAGGTTGGATCAAGGAATCAAGTAAGAGAAGAGCTAGATCTATGCCTTTGAAGGTAACATCTAGTCTCTAGACAATTTTGCAGGGACATTTACAGAAGATTTGACGGCAAAATTCAGCTCCGGAAGCACACAAAAAAAAAAAATCAAGACATCGGTTTTCAATTTTTGGCCTCCTCTTGCCATTTCAACCCCCGATCTATCATCCTAGCCCATTTATCCCCGCAAATTTGCTTCCCTTAGCCTTGTTCTCCAATTATTGGCCTCTTTTGCCCCAAAATTGACCTGAAACCCTAAACTGAAGTTTTAAAGCTAAATACTTGGCGGTTTTGCAGGATTAAGGTCTCAAAATTCTTATTTTTCAAGCGGCAAAGTGATCCCAAAGTTTCATCGATTTTCAACAGTGGGATCTTCAAGGCCTTGGGCCTAGGGTTTGACCTCTAAACCCTTGTTTTCTACAGTTTTATTACAGCAAGAAAATTACTAATAATTAAGCCCTAAAATCACAAACTAAATGGTCAAGATCATTTAAAATTGCAAAATCTTCATTTTCACAAATTTTGGCCTCTTAGGTATTTGAGTTTTGGCCTAAATCTAACATTTAAGCTTGTTGGATTTTTCTACGTAACTGAAATTTTCTGCAGTTGTGAAATCTTTGAATCAAATACTTAATAAGGGCCAAGAACTGAAATTTTTCAATTTCTGAAAAAATTTACTATTTTTTTGGAAAGATTAGAGCTTGCCTTAAGCATTGTTGGGTTGTTGATCTATCACTGTTTCACTCAGTGTTGATAATATCGCCGAAATATCGGCAATTTTCGTAAATATCGCGATATTTTCGGCTCCTGAAAATATCGCAATATTTCCGAGATATCGGCCATATTTCGGCAAAATATCGCGCGACGATTCAAAAAATCACCCAGCGACAGTCAAAAAATTTTGCGCGGCTTTTAAAAATTCGATTTTGGTTTTTTTCAATCATTTTCATTTCCGATTGCTGGAGAAGGAAGGGGAGAGCTATGTGCTTGCTGCCAAGGAGGGTTTGAGCGTTGCATAGCTATTATCGCCACCAACAACGAAGATTTCTTTGATCTAAGCTTGAAGAACAGTGAGACAATTTCATTTCTTCCATTAACAGGTATGTTCAAATAAACCCCTATGTTAATGAATTTTTTGTTTGTTTTAGGATTGTTCTTGCTTGCCTATTTTCCTACAATCATTTTGCTTGTTTCTTTTCCATTTGAAAAGATTTTCATACCCATGAGCAAATGCAAGGGTTTTAAGTTTTTAACTTCCATATTTGGAGAGCAAACTCCATTTTTTTTAAACGTTCAAATACACCCTCTTATTGTCATTTATGGTTTTTCATTGAATTCACATTGCAAAATTGCAAATAATGTAGCAAAAAAATTGTTTTGTAAAATGGTGGTTATTACTTATTAAGTTATTAATTCCAATTTTTTTTTTGGTGCCCTAGGTTTGAGTTAGCCCACTACAAAGTACAAATATGCCAAAATCCTTGTACCAATTTTGGGAGTATGGGAAACCTGATGGTGGGACAAATCGTGTATATCTTACATGCAAATTGTGTGGAACCACGATGACAGGTGGAGTTACACGACTGAAATACCATCTGGCTAGACTCAGTGGACATGATGTTGCGATTTGTACAGTTTCTAGTCTGGAGCTTATACAAAAAGCTCTTGAGGCAATTGATGAAAAAGACAGAAAGAAACAAGGTTGAACGTGCAGGTAGATTTTTCGGTATATCTTCTCCTGATTTTGATGTTGAGGATAGTGGGAGGGGCTCCACAGCTAGCACATCATCACCTGCTACTGCTAGTGCAAGGTCATCATTTTTTCTTCCACGAACAGGACATGGAGCACAACTTGGCATAAAATCGCTTGTTAAAAAAAAGGAGAAGCAAGAAGCAGATAGAGTCATGGAGAGGTGTATTTTTTGGAGCGACTTACCTCTCAGCATCACCAAAACCAATCCATTTTGGAAGCCAATGTGTGATGCTATAGCTGTTATGGGCCCAGAGTACAAAAGTGTTATATATGAGGAGTTGCGGGGGCCAATTCTTCAAGCAGAAAAGCAGGACATCAACTCTAGATTGGCAGAGTTGAAAAAGACATGGGAAGTTACTGGATGCACAGTGATGTCTGATGGTTGGACAGATAGGAAGCGTAGGACCCTTCTAAATTTCTTGGTACATTGTCCTAAAGGTACCATGTTTATTAAATTGTTGGATGCATCAGAACATATCAAAGATGCAGCAACGATATGTGAGTTGTTAGATGGGTTCATTCGGGAGATTGGTGTGCAGAATGTGGTGCAAGTCATAACAGACAATGCAGCTAATTATGTGTCTGTTGGCAAGATGCTTATGGAGAGGCATCCCACATTGTTCTGGACTCCGTGTGCAGCACATTGTCTCAATTTGTTGCTTGAGGATATGGGGAAACTCTCCTTCATCAAGGAGGCGGTTGATATGGCTAGGAGTGTCCCCAAGTTTATTTATAACCATGCTTTTGTTCTTAGCCTCATGAGGAGGTTCACTAGAAACAAGGAGTTGCGGCGTCCTGCGATCACACGTTTTGCCACAAACTTTATTACTCTTCAGTCTTTGCTTCGATGTCAGTTCGAGTTGAAGCAAATGTTTGTGTCTGATGACTGACGTAATTGTAGATACAGCAAGAGACAGGATGGGAAAGCCATTGCAAAAATGGTGTACTCTGAGACGTTTTGGCGTGGAGTAGAAGAAGCATGCTCAGTTAGTGAACCTATAGTAAAGGTTCTCAGATTGGTAGATGGGGAGAAGCCTGCAATGGCTTATTTGTATGAGGGCATGGATAGGGCCAAGGAGGCCATTCGTTCTTATTATGCAGACAAGGGTTTTGTTGGCCTTGATAGGCAGATGATGTTATGGGATGTGATTGATAGTCGGTGGACAGGGATGCTTCATCGACCCATTCATGCAGCAGCACTCTTCCTCAACCCCGCATTTTCATACAAATGCGGCTTTGATTTTGATGGCGAGGTGATGGAAGGGCTCCATTCCTGTATTCAGAGGATGGTACCTGATCCTAAGCTTCGTAGCAAAATCAATCACGAGATACAGTATTATCGGGATTGTGTTGGCCTATTTGACTTTGATGATGCTATTAGGGAAAGGACCATCTTCATGCCACGTAAGTGACAAGCCATCACTCATTAGAAATTAGAATTTTCAATTTCGAATTTCCTTAGTTATAATTCTATTTTTTTTAAATTCAATTATGTAACTTTTATTTGAAACTTTAATTATGTTTAAATTTTTGAATTTTTTATTTCATTAGTTTGTTGTAGATATTTGGTGGCGAAGCTATGGTGCAAGGGAAGCTATGGTGCAAGGGCACCAAATTTGCAGAAATTGGCCATACGAATCCTGAGTCAAACATGTAGCTCTTCAGGGTGAGCGCAATTGGAGTGTATTTGAGAAAATAAACGCAAAAAGGTGCAACAGGGATAACTTTGAGCTCTAGCCTTCAGTTGAGCAACTACACTTATTGTAATTTTTAATTTTTAATTTATGACCTTCAAGTGTCAAGAGTCAAGACTCATTAGTTTTTTTGACACTCTTACAGGTTGGAGTTCGCACGCCTCAATGATTTAGTGTATGTGCATTACAACATCTGACTTCGAGTGAGGCAAATAGAATCACTAATGGATCCAGATGCCATTTCCTTAGACAATATTGATGTATTGTCTCAGTGGAGTGTGGAGTCTGAGGAGCCCATCTTGGAGGAGTCACTTTCATGGTTAGAGCCAGTGGCAGATGATCCATTAGAATAGGGGCAGCAAGAGGAGGAGGACTCGGAGGAGGAGCAGCACTCGAAGAAGGAGCAGGAGGAGGAGGAGGAGGACACTGTGGAGCATCAACATCAACACCATCTACTATAGATATAGGAGAGCATAGCTCCATACCTAGCACTCATTATTTGACATTAGGTGCAGAGGCAGGGTCAGGGCCTTCTACTCCTAGGGGCAGGCCTAGCAAACAGCCCATCATGTTTTCCCGTAAAAGGGGGAGAGGGCAGTGATTTCAGATAGATAGTTGCTAGTTTTATTTGTTATGCTACATATAACTCAAGATGATGAGATACTTTTATATATGTGACGTTATTTTGTATTGGTTCTCCACATTTGAGTCCTTGAATGGACAATTATCAGGGATCAGCAGGATTTGGTATCGCCTTTGATGTATCATTTCTATTTGACATCATATATATCAATGCTTTCTTCATATTTATGTGCCAATGTGTTTATTTCATGTTGTTATTGCTTTATATGTTTAAAAATCTGAGAAAAAAAATGAATATATTATGCATTTTTTATGCTTGCTGATATTTGCCGATATTTTCGCCGATATTGTCGATAAGATATTTTCTGGACCCTCGCCGATATTTTGCCGATACCGATATTTTCAACACTGGTTTCACTTTCACTATTGTAATAACATATCAGTTCTGAAATTTTTGAATCACACCCTCTAAATAACTCCAAAAAATATTTTTTTCAAGTTTGGTGAAATTTTTCTATTTTTAGAAATATTGGGCATCTATTTTTGGCTTGATTAGTTTGTTGATCTGTGGTTAACTCACTGTTGTAACAAACATATCAGTTCTGAAAATTGCTTAGTCAAACTCTCTAAAAGCCCTAAAATCGAAATTTTCAAGTTCTGGTGCATTTTACTATTTTTGGGCATATAGGCCATCTATTTTTGGCAGTTTTATCTTGTTGATTTGTCTTTACTTACTGCTGTAAATCAAGAAATCAGATCTGAAATTTGACTGAATACATCATCTTAAAGTGACTAAGCAAGCTGAAATACATTTGCTGGTCATTGGAAATTCAGTGTTTTATATGTTGGGCAAGTTTCATCATTTAGAGTGGTTTCTGCACTGTTGTTACAACATTGATAAGATCTAAACTTTTCTAAAGTAGTATTGTTGGTATAAATCTGTGATCAGCATCTTGATTGACTATTTTAAGCATTTGGCATCTTGGGTTACTTGATATCTTGTGGAATATTATTGAAATCAATGTTGCGGGTGAGCCCCCCCCCCCCCCGCTGATCCCGCTCCCAATCCGCGCTCCGGGCAAGAGGGACTCGGGAGCGGGTCGGGAGGGCGCTCCCTAAAAAAAAATGCTCCCTACCTTTTCAGGAGCATTTAGCCTTTTTTGCAAAAAAAAAAAATCAAAGAAACAAATAAGTTTTGAGTGGGGCAACTCAATGATCAAGCCTATGGCCCTAGTATTGATATGTGATTCATGGTAATGTTAAATTCTTAAAGTAAAAGTGACATTTCTCCTTAATCTTCATTTTCATCCTTTGACTTAAATTTTTAACATTACCATGAAATGACTCAGGATGTTTGACAGTGGTTCCGTGATCTGGAATTTATCCAGGACAAAGAATTAAAGGTATTACAGACTCATGTGCATGGATGTGCCTATGTTACTTATGCAACGGATCGATAAGATTGCTAAAATACATAGACACTGAGGCAATCAGAGAAAACATAACAGTCAAACATGTAAACAAAACAAGTTTAATAAGGAGTTCACCCAATGCTCCTGGGCTACGTCTCCTGGTCCAGCCTTTCAGTGGTGGCCTCTCTATTATGTTTTCAAGTAGATTTTTTACAACAGTGAGCTCGATTCGAGACTCACTAAACAGAATGAAGTTAGTAGGAATGGAGTGCACAGACTCTCCTTACTGAAACTCGACCTCTGAGGGTCATAGTAGTATGACAGGCTTATGCCGAGGAGTTTGCTTGAACCTCTCAAGCCTTCAATGGAGTACACAGACTCTCTGACTCTCTTTGGCTCTGTCTAGCTCAATGTTGCCTTCAGGTCAGCTCGGCTTCTACTCTCTGTTCTCTGCTATTAGCTTCCTGCGTCTAGCTAACTCTTGTCTGCCTCTCTGTGTGTTTTTTTTTGCTTCTGTCAGGTCACGGCTTTAAAGCCAGTCTGTTCTTTTGACTATTCGTTTCCGCTTCCCAGCCTTCTGGTTTCCTTACCTCTGTCCGTTCGAATTCCTTTGCTCTGCGTCATCATCACTGGGTAATGCCTCGCAGGGAGGTGGCCACCTGTTTCCCAACGAACTGGGTGTCAGATTCCTTGAATCATTTTTGAATGGTCGTTAATTCCGTTTGCTTCAAGATCGCCCGCGAATCATGAATCGTTTGCCAACTCATCATCCACGTCGAACTTCAAATCCCCTGTCATCTTGCTTTTTGACCTGTCAAATCCGGTCAGTCATCAGGACGTATCTCCACCGTTGATCTGGGCCCCCCAGATCCTACAGTCGTCCTTCATATCGGGCGGACAAGTCGCACGATGTTTACCCGTCTAATGCAGGCGGTTTTCTCTCTCATCCATCGGACGCGTGTCGTTGAATGTGTGGCATCGGGCAGGACTCAGTCAAAACTGCTTACCACCTCAAGGCCTTCCGATATCCTGTCGGTTTGTGGAATCCCACGCTATGGAACCGAATGTGTTACTTTTCTGAATTTTATAGCGATTTCGGGTCCGGGCGCTTCGAGGCTTTCCTTCACTGAGGGGGACGCCCTGCGATACGCAATTAGAGCTTATCAGAAACCACCCCGTTTCTTGATTTGGCCACCGATTTTGCTAGTTTGCGCCAGTGCGCGTTACCATGGGCCAATGGTCTACGCTCGACCAAGGGTCCTCGTTGCTCCACTCTGGCCACAACTGCAACTGTTACGAGGATTCCTTCTGATAGCTTTGATTTTTCTAAGACTTGAATCTTTTAGCATAATTTTAAACAGTCATGAAAACTTAGAGAGTGTTCTAGGATCCAATTCGGATCATTCCGACCTCATTGGATTTCATATCGAGAAAGTAGAATTTTAGATTTCATTCAAAATCCAGCAGACTTATCAGTTTTTCATGATTTCAGGATTGCAATGTTTCCATTGAATCTTGTCATGTATTAGGGTATGGAACTCATATTTAATCAAGAGCACCAATCCCTCTATGTACCTTGATGTTAGTGACATTGGTTGTCGAACACCTCTATCATGACCCTCCTAAAAATGTATGCATCACTCAAACAAAATCTTAACTTGAAATGCTATGCTTTTTCTATCTTATGTTAATGCTTAGAAGGTGATATTAATGACAAAGATCCCTATACAGATACAGAGGTAATGACAAAGATACCTCTGGATATTAATGCTTAGAGGGTGATCTTAATGACAAAGATCCTGATTTTCCAACAAGACTAAAAAATTAGACATTTCTCGTGGTGGCAAGAGGCCCAAGCATAAGCAATAGATAATAGATTTACTTGTCTTTTCTAGTTTCCAGTGGTTTTTATAACTATTGACTCTTTCATATTTATTACGATATTTTTTTAAACAATATATGACAATTTAGGTTTGAAGTTGGCAATTATAACTCATTAGTAATGAATTATGAATATGATGCTTCATGAAAGTTGAAAGTTGTTTCATTTCATTTTATAACATTTCATTTCATGTTAGATATTATTTGTTGTAATGGTTACACTTAGCTTACAAGTACAACTTTGGTGATGAATAATGATAAATGTTATATATTGAATTTTGAAAGCTTGAAACTTTAAGATTGATGAATCGCGAGACTCAATATGTTGTATGTTACTATGTGACTAACTTGTGGACGTCATTGATGAAGATTGCAACTTCTAGATGATTGTTGTTATATGCTTCAATCTATGTTTTTTTATGTTTTTTTATATCTAATTCATAATTCTACATGTTTTTGTTGACATATATGTATCAAAATATAAAAATATAAAAAATATATATATTATATAAAAAACGCTCCAAGATTCGCTCCCAAACCGGGAGCTTTTGAAAATGTAGCTCCCGCACCCGTTTTCGCTCCCGCTCCCCGCTTTCGCTCCCTCTCCCAAGTAAAACTGGTTGAAATTTACACTTGTATCTCTAGGCATTTTATCTTGTCTAAAATTGCAATTCATTATTGTTAAGTACTCTTAAAAGGATTCTAATTAAGTACTTAAACAACTTAAGAAAATCTTAACTCAAGATAAATCTCACTCATAATCTCTTGCATAAGCATACTAGATCTAGATTTGCATTAATAATTTACCTCCTAGCATAAGCTAGGTTGATAGAGGTATAAGACAACCCTTCTTATCTAGCTTGAGGGGCCTCGGCAACTCTTTGGTGGTTAACACAGTGACCTTGCAGTCGTCAGAGCCACAGTCTCTGCAACACCGAAGGCATCAAGTGATAGAAGCCTAATAGAAGGTATCATTAATCAGGCCCTAGCCTGCTTCCTGTTAGCCTCCTTCCCACAACCTACCTTGGAGCCCAGCTTCAAAATAGTTAAAAGAAGGTTACACTTAGACTAGGTATTTAGCTAAAATTTACCAATATCACTGCATCTCACATAGGTCCTAGGACTTGCATATCATATAAGTTGGTCAATCATTCAAGCAGTGGGTGTCCATCTGGTCATTTGGTTCCAATTCATAAGAAGCAAGAATTTGGGACTCCATAAGGCACTGGTCTCATAATAGAAAATATAATTTAATCAATCAACTTGCTTAATTTCAACCAAGTGGCTAAGCCACTCATCCGTGTCTCCCAAGCAAGTTGATTATCAACTTGCTTTCCTTCACTTCATTCCATAGGGACTACCCCCCATAGCCTGTTGTTGGAAGACAGCTAGAACGGAGTGAGCAGGGATCAGAGTGACAACCCCTACCCTGAGCGTTGTCGCAGTGTTTGTACAATCTTAGCGACAACACTCCTTTTATACTTTCTTTCGGTACTAAGACCATAAATGCTTATCCCTTTTTGTCAGGGAGATTTTCAGCCCCATACCTCAACTCCTGCATTCCATGCCCCGCCCTAGGATGACCAAGTTGATTACTTCATACTTCCTTGTTGATCCATTAAACTAGAGTAACAAATGGCAAGCAAAAATCCGAAGTGCACCAAACAACAGATGGTCAGACCCCAAGTTTCTCCTCAGCCTCCCCCTCCAAGAGACCAACCAATATTATTGAGACCAACTCAAAGGTGTTGGCCCATCAAACCACATGTTCTCAAAGCATTAGATTTCATGTAGAGCACCTCCCTCCTGTTATACTACTTCACAGATCCAAAGGAGCAACCAAAGATCCATTCAAAGTTTCCTTCTTTCAACCTCAAATGCTAGGAGTATCCCTAGTTCTTACATCCACCCTCCCTCCCCCCCCCCCCCCCGAATCATGCAGTCAAGCTCCCCAACGGTTCCAAAACACTCCAACAGTGAGCCAGTGCCCAATTTGCCTCCATCGCCCTTCACCATCAAACTCAAGAGACCTTGACATCATCAGCCTCATCATTTGATCTCTCTCTCTTGACAGGTTCTTGAGTAGGGTTATCCACCTTTCTAGTCTTGGACGAACTCAGTGTTTTGTATCATTGTACCTTTGTCACAGTGTTGTACATATGTTTAGATGTTATACATATTTATGTAGGTTTGTTTCTTTTATTATTTTCGGCATTTTCTAGGAGTCGCACTAGCACTTCCAGATTGTATTCATATTGGTTGTACTCATCAACACCATTCACCTACTTTTGTGGTCATTTGTCAAACATTAAAAAAATTGTCTTATCTTATCTTATCTCATCTCCCCACCATTTCCTATGTAAATGTGCCTTGTGAGTGCTTAATTAGCAGTGTTGTAACTCACCACAATGTTTCCTATGCACTCACTATCCCTATCAAAAATGGTTTCCTATGCACTCACTATCCCTATCATTAATTAGCTATGTCCTCATCATTGACAACAATTACATATATGCTAATAGAAAGGGAAAGGGAAAGAGGATAGTATTAAAATATGAGACACGCCAAGTCCACAACCATAAGAATAGTATCATATTCTCAATGTGCCTTTCCATATACCTTGTGTAAGAGCATTTGATCAATAATAGTGGAGAACTATTCAACTATACAACCAAAGCTCCTTAATTTTTAGCTACATAGTCAAAGAATTGAAACATTAAGCGAAAGCAATCTAATCATGTTCTCCTCAACTAATGGTACTAATAGGAAACAAGTAATAAATAGAAAGACACTCAAGATACATACTGGAGGAGCTAACGCTGCATCGATGATTGCTCTGGATCCCTTTCTTGGTGATTGCAGTAGACATAGGCATTTGAGGACTTTGAATATTAACCATGAAAACCACGTAGGTACTTCACGAAAGATGCATGTTTCAACAACTCCTGGATCAGCAGCCCTGTATTGCAAGATGAAGTGAGCCAAAATATTAGGTGTTCTGGAAAGATGCTACACAAGAACATGATATCATCATGAATAATCAAAAGAGCAATTACAATCAGTTTTAGTTGACTTTTCATCACTTTCTCCAAATACAATAGTATAAGAAGTGAGCCCTAGATGGAGAATGAAATCATTATATCCCTCCAAGTAAATCTCTTTCAGAGAATTTTAAATGCTTTTAGTTATAATATTGGCATTCCAGAGGCAACAGAAAATATCTCTGAACATTTTCTTGAAGAGTGGTGCATTGCAACGAATGTAAATGTTGTTGATGAAATAAACACATAAGGTAAACATTACAAGTATGCCTGCACAACTATAACATATACATACATGACTGAAACTGGATGCAGATCATTGCTCAGATAAAGCTGCCGATGAAGCTCAAATGTGAAGAGCAGTAAGCACACTGTCAATTTTCTTACAGTCAGGCCCATTAACTGGTATAAACACTATACAACTCAATAAGAGACTGAAAACAATGGATTGGAAGAATCTTACATTTTGAAGATTCGTAAATGTGAGCTAATTGATACCAACTGAAGATTGATGAATCCTGCATATCTCCTTTGGCTAGTTGTGCCTCATTTACTTGCATGTCTTGGACTATATACAAGAGCAGACAATTTATCTGAGCTTAGGCACTTCACATAGAACACTAGATTTCGAGTGTAAGACATCATATATAAGGCTAGTATTTTTACCATGTCAAATGCATGCACACCGCTAGTAGGGGTGCCAGTTAACTTGGTGGTTGAAATCATAGGTAATTTTACTCACCACAACGATGTGTAAATGAAGTCACATTAACAATCCGAGAAGGTTCAGAGCTGCATTGCAGTAGAGGTAAAAGCAGGTGAGTAAGCATAAACGCTCCCAAATAATTACTTGCCATCATCCTGCATGACAAGAAAAAGACAAAAGTTATAGAATTGGGCTAGTAATGTGAGAATGAACAAAGAGAAAACCAACACCAAAGATTTGAATTTCCTAAACCCAATTGAATTCCATTTGATATTTAGGAAACATGATTGCACTTTAGCTATATTTTAGCTGAAAATGCACCTTTTTCTTATTGAGCTGCAATGACTATTCTCATCATACTGCAGGAACGGCATCAGAACAAAAGCCCTCTGCCTACTGGATGATGCTAAATGATACTATTTCTTGAACTTAGGTCATCATCTACTCAGCCCATTTAGATCCCATGTAATTGAAAATAAACAGCACCAGATCAACATCAATACATTTTCTCAGGAATAATTTTCTTTTCCCTTCTCTACAGTTTGTTATCCTTTTATTCCCACTTTCATATATTAAGTAAACTTGCCTTTGTTTCTGCGAAAAACATAAATCGATGATTTTGATGTGCAGTTTCAATTTTGAAATACATCAAGATTGGATCTCTTAGAGTTCCCACATCAAAGATGAAATTAATTTGGACATAATAATATCTTTATTTGTTTCATACATTAGAAACATGTAATTATTATTTTAGATTGTTTACTTTCCATACTCGTAGTCCTTCCTATGAAACAGTTCGTTAACTTTTTTCAGTTCATTACATTTTTTGACATTTCAACACCTGTTTTCCCCGTCAAAGTTTGGGTAATTTGACATTTTAATCTTAATGGCATTCTGTTCTCTTTGTATATTGGAAAATTTCCTTCAATTTTTCACAATTATAAAAGCTAAACACATCCACCACGGATGAGTTTGCTTCTCAGCTATCTTTTGACGATTAGAACTGTTATTTTGAATGAGTCAAGGAAAGATCAAATGTACATTTGCATGTGCCTCTTTTCACCAGGTTACTGCAGTCAGATTAATGTATTTAAAGTTTTGAAAATGCTGCTTGATGTTACAAGATATATAGCATAGGAACTAGACAACAAAATGTGCATCATGAAGATTAGCGAAGTTACTTGGATTGTTTATCTAACCTGTCATATCCATTGGAAGTGAATCTTTGTGTAGTTGCAAGAATTCCAGCATTGTTTATTAACAATTGCACTGAAGAAGGAAGATTGACAGATTCCAACCAGCTTAGAACAGAATCCTTAAATTTCACTATAGATTCTAGTGAACACAAGTCAAGTTCTATTGCCTTTAAGCTTACTCCTTCATGCTGCTGTTCAATCTCAGCCATTGTCTGTTCGTAAATACCCATGGACATGCATAGGAACCAAAGACACACTACTTTAGAATGAAGAATAACAGAAGAACATACATTTAAACTGCATCAGTCTTTGGAAACAAAATTACCTTGGATAGGCATGAGACTGATCGACCAGCTGTCAAACAACCACACCTAAACAAGAGATTAGAATTTTTTTAACAAGGCTTCACTTCAATTAGACAAAACATTTACCAACTCTCAATGGCCATTCTCTAGAATAGGCTTGATTAAAAATTCAAGCCTGGTAGAAAATATGCAAAAAGATACATCTAAAAATGAAATTATCCAAACACCAAATTCTTGCTCATGAATAACATAAGCATGGTATAAATTTTCAAGAAGACAAAACTTTGCTCTCTTGAAAGTGTTCATATTCTACTTGCAAAATCAAAAGAAGTGGCTAAGATACAGCTTAGGAGAACTAAAAAACTGCATAGCCTAAAGATAATTTTCAGCCATATCCACAATGATCCCACCTTATAGCTGAGCCACAGTGGAGCAGTTGCCACCAGATTGGCACACTGTTCAAAGAGAGGCAAGAGTGGGCACACAGCATGCCTCCCACCCCTGCACCACAACTCAAGCATTTTCCAACCCTATCCCTTGCTATCTCAAAGAATCCCAAACCTCACAAGGCAGGAGATGGTTGGAAGCTGTTGGCTGAGGATCCACATGCAGCAATTGGTTGTATCATGATGAGCCCTCCACTGCTACAGGAATTATTGTTTAGTGTTTTAACTTTTACGTATCTGGTCGTAGAACTTGGAGGATCCTGAAGTTCAATGCTTTGTTTCTTGCAGCTCTACAATCTCAAGTATGTTGGCATGCACCAGTCCATTTTTTTAGTTTTGTCTATTTTTTCTCCTGCTAGTGGTGGTTCCATATGCAGCCCACATTTTTCATATTAAATCAATGTACGTTCTGTTATAGTAATAGTCATAGGAAGATTTAACATCAAAATATATTCATGATGAGTAAATCAATATTTTATTGTTGCTTCCTGCATATCCATCCTCAGTGTAGCATATTAATGTGTTTTTAATTTTGTACAATGATAAAGCTATATGCTTAAATTATTATTATACCTAATCCCCCTACAATTAGGGAAGGATAGAGTTATATGTCAAATCTAAATTATTATTATACCTAATCCCCCTATGTTAAAATTGGCAACTAGGGCCAAATTCCACCTTGGGACAGCTCATTTGATGGAGATGATGATTCCATTGGATTCCTCTTTTCGAGAGGTCCAAGATTGATATAAGGATCATCTCATTCGGACAAGCAGAAGTGTGATTTTGAATTTATGACCACACGTGCAAATTGTTCAGGTCGGCCTCAGCTTAATATAGGTTCAAGAAGCCCAATGGATGTGTCTCTTCACCCACAACAAAGTGTATAAATAGAAGAGACCTCACACCTCATTTGGACATCATTCACTCACACATTCTTCTCTCTTCATCAGATTGGTTCGTACAGCTTGGGCAGCCTCTCTCTCTCTCTCACATGTGGCAAGGAGGACGATTTTCTGGGCAGAAAATTACAGGCCGAATTTCAAACTTCAGGAGCAGGTTTGACCAGTGTTGACCAAGGGGCATTTGACTGAGTTTGACTTCGGTTTTTGGGCCAAAGGTTCGATTTCTCTAGGCCGCATTGCTGGGCACAAAAATCAAGGAATTCTGGGCTGGTTGACCTGCGTTGACTTCAGGTTTGACTGCTGTTTGACCGCAGAAAATTACAGCAGTCTTCTCTCTCCTTTGACCGAGTTTGACTGAGCTGTTTTGGGCTGAATTTATCCTCCTGATCAGGCCGAGTTTGACCAAGGAAGACCGAGCTGCTTCAAGGAAGAATTTCTGTTGTTTTGACCAGCGTTGACTTTCTATTTAGGGCTGAAGTTTGACTGCAGTTGACTGCAGAATTTGACAGGGTTGATTTGACTTTGTATTGGGCTAGTCTATTTGAATTTTGTACTCCCTCTCTGCTGAACTATTGAATAATAATAAGAAGATTTGATCAAAGGGTTTTCCCCACATTAGGGTTTTTCCCTAGCATCCTGCCAAATCTGGTGTCTTCTTGTCTTGGTTTGTCTTCTGCGTTTATTTTTATGTTCTATCTGCATTTACTGTCAATATGATTAATGGTTAATGTGATTGCTACTTAAAATTATTGGAAATTGTTATCGGGCTACTAAAGGAACATTGAAGTAAATTGTGCGAAGCATAGAAATTACCATTGTTAACTAAAATTAACATGGTATCAAAGCTCAGGTGAAGACAAAGCCCAAGCAATAGTGAGAAAAGCAATCACTGAGGAAAGTTGTTGGACAAGAATTTGAAGCTAGCCTCGATGACGACTACATCATACTTCAAATCCAAGGATAAGCTTAAGGACAAATCCAACTATCATGCATGGAAGATGTCTCTAGATTTGACTTTGGAAGAGTATGATGCAATGGACTATGTCAAAGGAAGAGTGGTGGAGGCTCCTTCAAATGCACCTGTTGCTGCCAAAACAAAGTACAAGAAAGGTGACGTCAAAGCTAAGAAAATTATTGTTGATTCTATTCACAAGCCTTAGATTGCCTATATTTCTGATTTGGAAACATCTAAAGAGATGTATGACAAGCTGGTTGGGGTGTTCAAAGTAAACAATGCAAATCAAGTTCTCTTTCTCAAGAATGAGTTGAAAGACATCAAGATGGATAGAGGAGAGTCCATTCAATCCTACTTCATGAGGATTATCGAAATCAAGAATGATCTCCTATCTATTGGAGAAGTTGTTGGTGACAAGGAGCTCACTATTATTGTACTTGGAGGCCTTACAAGAGAATGGGATGTCTTTAACACTACCATCCTCAACAATGACAAGATTCCAGATTTAAATGAATTATTGGCTAGATGCACTCAAGAAGAAATAAGGATGATGGAAAGAGATAAGCCCTCAAACGGAAATAATCCTACCGCTTTCTCCACTCATGCTAAAAGAAAGAACAATGCTGGTCCAAGAAAACAAGGTCAAGGGTTTAAGTCGGGATTCAAAGAAGGAAGAAAAGGAAGAAGTTTCAATTGTAATAGATTTGGCCACTTTGCTAAAGAGTGTCCTCGCAAGAAGGATACTCCAAGGGATGATGACAACAACAACTACAACAATTACAAAGGCAACGGCAATCAAAGGAACAACAAGTTCAACAATCAAAGGAACAAGAAGTTCAACAACAAAGGCAAGAGGAATGCTCCCGTTGCTCGATATGGAAATGGTCGTCCTCCCAAAAGGTCAAGAAACTCCACCTATGAGGAAACTAATGTTGTAGATAAGCAAAGAGAAATTTATCTTATTTCTACCCTCACCACTGCCTTTTCCTCCAGATACAATGGATCATTGGTTGATTGATAGTGGTGCCTCAAGGCACTTCACTGCGTACAAGGAGGGGCCCTCTCAAACTTGGTTGAAAAGAAGACAAATTTGGAGATCATACTTGGAGACAATGCCATCAACCCCGTGAAAGGGATAGGGATTGTCACTCTTCACTTAAATCAAGGTCAAACCCTTCATCTACAAGAAGTATTGTATGTACCTAATTTGAAAAAGAACCTGGTATCTATTTCAGCGATGGAAGATAAAGGTTTCAAGGTGACATTCATTGATGGGAAGGTACATGTTTGGCAAAGGAACCCGAAAGATGCATTTACACTTGGATTTAGGTTTGAAGGTCACTATCAAGTTGGAAGAAGTCCTTTGGGAGCTATTACTTGCGATACATCTCTTCAATTGAATTATGGCACCAAAGATTTGCTTACCTTTATTACAAAGCCTAGGGATAGCTCAGCCTAAGTTATCCCTGTGATCAGTGCCAAAGAAATTTGTGGCATATCTTCTTATGATTCTGGACTAGGGTTTGCATTTTCTTCATTGTTCTCTTCGTCAGAGTTGTCTTCTGAAGATTCTTCTTCTTGTTCGGCTTCGCAGTTGTACAATTTTTGTGTTGTGCATTTGTGTCTTGCGTAATACTTGTCTCTGCATTTCCAACATTTGCCATCCTTTTTCCTTTCAACACTAGATTGTTGTTTTCCTTCATTTCGCATTGGTGGTGGAACGTACTTGCTAGTGTTCTCTGATGATGGTTTACCTGACTTCCCCTTGGAATAGTTGTTAGTTCTCTCGTTACTGGCATATGGTGCCTTGTGGAGTTTATATTTCCGCTCGATAATTATAGTTGCGTGTCTGGCCTCCTCAATGGTTTTGGGTTTATGCAATTTTAATTCTTCACGAATGTAATCTTTAAGGCCACAGCGATACATTTTTAACAGCTCTTCATCTGAGAACCCTCTCTGCCTTACTGCTAATACTTCCCATTCGTGAGTGTATTCACTCACTGATCCTTTTTGTTTCAGGTGAACGAATCTCTCGTAGACATCATCCTCCTCCTCGTCATGAAACCTTTTTAGCAAGGCGTTTTTAAAGTTTTGCCAATTGAACAAGCAACCTGTACATTTAGACAACCACCACAAAAACCAATCGTATGCTTACGCTTCTAAGTAGTTGGATGCTATCATGACTCTTTCTTGCTGGCCGAGTGGAGGGTTCGCTTAAAAAATGGCGTCCATTTTATTTACCCATACGACGGCGCCTTTATAATTCTTAACATCATACTTAGGTAATTCATTTTTTATTTTAAGATGGTTCCTTTCGGAAGATTTGGTATAATATTGGCTTATTTCAAAGTGAATTTGCAATTATCGCGGCTTCTCATGCCTCAAGAACTCATGCTCTGGAAAATTCTCACCTTCCAAAGTCTTGGGAGTCTGTGTAGCTGAAGGTGGATCAGTCCCTCCGAAATGCTGGCTCATCAAGTTTTTTAAAATAGAGATATCATTGGCCATTTGGTCTTGCATACTAACTGACTTCTCGACGTTATCCAGGCATTTATTTAACTTGTTGATGTCCTCTAAATTTTTTTCATATCATCATTGTTGTTGCTTGCCATTTTGTTTAGTTTTTTTATTGAAGACCCAATTTTTTTTAAATTAAATAATAAATATATTTTTTTAATTAAATAATAAAAAAATTAAATTAAATAATAAAAATAAAAATAATAATAATAATAATATTTTTTTAATTAATTAAACTATAGTTATTATACTATATAGTTTTTAGTGATCATATAAAGCTTGATTTTTTTGAAAACAAATAGTCACCAATGGATTCACTTGAGTCTCATTCGTTGACCGTGGCCTCTCCTGTGGCTCCAGTGACGTCAAATATCTACGCACAGCACGTGCAGAGATCCTCAGCCTTCACGGTGTTAGTAATGCGGCAGACAGAGGGGGAACAAGGGAGATGACAAGGCTACGGGTCGACTGTGGGGTAGGCTATAGCCTATAACAGCGCACGACGGCGGGTGACAGTGCGAGGTGGTATAGAGGGAAAATATTAAGCAAGGAGACGACACAGAGTTAGAGACAACAAACGGAACTTGCGTGGAGTTTGACGCAATGGACAAGTGAGCCGAGGGAATGAGCCAGCAGGGGAAAATGATAGTAGGGGATGGTAGCGTGGAAGCAAGGACGTGGGCGAAAGGCGGAGGACTGGCAGATGGGAGGCCCGTCGGGCCTGACGGCCAGCACGGTGACGCGGGGGTGTCACCAGACGCTGTTGGTTCCGATACCACTGTTAGAATAATTAATTTCTAATTGCTGACTGATTTCTAAGAATACACAGATATTTTTGTATGTAATATATTTTATTAAATGTTAATATTCGAATGATGATTACAAGGCTAATGCAATGCTCCTTTAATAGGAGTTGACTGGCCACGCCTAATCAAAGAGACATGTCCTTTGGGACTAATGTCTCTTCATTTAACTAATTAATTGTTAATTAATTGATTACAATTAACCATTTATTTATTTAAATAATATTTTAACATTTTAATAATTTTATGAATTTAAATTCATAACAGAGATGTTCCTTTCTCAAGGAAAATACATTGTGAAGCTACTCGAGAGATGTGGGATGGTGGAATGCAAGTCTGTGTCTACTCCAATGGAACTCAACTTCAAGAAGCTATGTGGAAGTGTTGTTGGGCCCGCATTGGCAAATCCTTCTGAGTATTGACAACTTGTGGGGGCCCTGATGTTCTTAGTAAACTCTCGTCTAGACATATGCTTCATTGTGAATACATTGAGTCAATTTATGGTCAAGCCTCATCACATACATTGGGTTGCTACCAAGAATCTCTTGAGATATCTTTGTGGCACAATCAACTATGGTTTGAGATACACTGTCGGAATTTGAGGCTACATGGATCTATTGATGTTAACTGGGCTGGCAGTGTGGTGGATCGTAAGAGCACGTCTAGGTGTTGCTTCTCTTTGGGTCTTCTTCAATATCTTGGATGAGCAGGAAGCAGAAATCAATTGCTTTAAGAACTGTCGAGGTCGAATACATTGTTGCGAGTATGGCCTATTGTGAAGTTGTTTGGTTGAAGAAGCTCTTCAGTGAGCTATTTGAGCACGTGCCGGATACCACTGTGATCTTCTGTGACAAACAAAGTGGGAGTCACCTTTTAGAGAATCTCATGTTCCATGACCGCTCCAAGCAGATTGATATCAAGTACCACTTTATCCGAGATATGGTACAACAGGGAGCAACAAGGCTCCATCACATCATGACTAATGAGCAGGTCGTAGATATCCTCACGAAGCCTTTGGGGAAGGTCAAATTCTTAACCTTCTATGAGAGTCTTGGAGTCGTGGAAACACCCTATGAGGGTCACGCATGAGTTGGACACTGAGCTCTGGGAGCTCCTGGGGGCTTGGGGTACTTCTTGGAGCTATGAGCGACCACAAGGTGAGTGGTTCACCTTCCCCTAGTGGTGCGTTATGTACAGGGTGAGTGATTCACCTTCCCCTATGATACCCCATGATGGTTGACATGTATGTAGGGTGAGTGATTCACCTTCCCCTAAGATTGACATATGCATAGGATGAGTGGTTCACCTTCTCCTGTCGATGCCCCAGCATACATCCTACCCATGGAGTCTGGGACTCATGGGAAGTATCTCTCATCTGGCCAATGAGTTGGGAAATGTGGTTAGGGACCATAGCACTACCAATGGATGCATCGTGTACTGTCGTACTCCCTATTAGTAGGATGCATGGTGTTCAACAACTTGATCTGGGTTCATTTGAGGTTCTACCTCTGGACTAACTTTTGTCAGTGGAGAGTGGTAAGGTCTTATGACTCAGTCTCGATCACTTCTTCATTATTACTTCATGGTTAAGCAGAGAAAAGCAGAGATGACAAAGATGGTACATGACGACAGGATGGCATGATGATGGATTGGCAAGTGGAATTCTCCCTAGTTGAGAGGGAGTGTTAAAATTGGCAACTAGGGCCAAATTTCACCTTGGGACAACTCATTTGATGGAGATGACGACTCCTTGGATTCCTCTTTTCGAGAGGTCCAAGATTGATATAAAGATCATCTCATTCGGACAAGAAGAAGTGTGATTTTGAATTTATGACGACACGTGCAAATTGTTCAGGTTGGCCTCAACTTAATGTAGGCTCAAGAAGCCCAATAGATGTGTCTCTTCACCGACAACAAAGTGTATAAATAGAAGAGACCTCACACCTCATTTGGACATCATTCCCTCACACATTCTTCTCTCTCTTCATCAAATTGGTTCGTACAGCGTGGGTAGCCTCTCTCTCTCTCACACGTGTGGCAAGGAGGATGATTTTCTGGGCAGAAAATTATGGGCCGAATTTCAGACTTCAGGAGCAGGTTTGACCAGTGTTGACCAAGGGGCATTTGACAGAGTTTGACTTCGGTTTTTGGGCCAAAGGTTCGATTTCTCTAGGCCACATTGCTGGGCATAAAAATCAAGGAATTTTGGGCTAGTTGACATGCGTTGACTTTAGGTTTTGATTGCTATTTGACCGTAGAAGATTACAGCAATCTTCTCTCTCCTTTGACAGAGTTTGACCCAGCTATTTTGGGCTAAAATTATCCGCCTGATCAGGCCGAGTTTGACCAAGGAAGACCGAGCTGCTTCAAGGAAGAGTTTCTGTTGTTTTGACCAATGTTGACTTTCTAGTTAGGGCTGAAGTTTGACTGCAGAATTTGACAGGGTTGATTTGACTTTGTCTTGGGCTAGTCTACTTGACTTTTGTACTCTCTCTCTCTGTTGAACTATTGAATAATAAGAAGATTTGATCAAAGGGTTTTCCCCACATTAGGGTTTTTCCTTGGCATCCGCCAAAACTGGTGTCCTCTTGGCTTGGCTTGTCTTCTGCATTTGTTTTTATGTTCTATCTGCATTTACTATCAATGTGATTAATGGTTAATGTGATTGCTACTGGAAATTATTGGAAATTGTTATCGGGCTACTAAAGAACATTGAAGTAAATTGTGCTAAGCATAGAACATACCATTGTTATCTAAAATTAACACCCTACAATTAGGGAAGGCTAGAGTTATATGTCAAATCCCAGGATGTAACTAATTACTTTTAACATTA
The DNA here is from genome assembly GCA_031772625.1 of Pinus tabuliformis. NCBI lineage: Eukaryota > Viridiplantae > Streptophyta > Pinopsida > Pinales > Pinaceae > Pinus > Pinus tabuliformis. The sequence continues at coordinate 1,022,862,682 of CM062811.1, read as the reverse complement.
CTGTAATTCATTGGAAGAGGCCATATGGCACTCTTGAGAAAAGTCTCCCTTCTACATAAGGTGGTTCTTCCCCCATGCTCATTCGAAGTTTAATCAACATTGAAAATCCAACAGTGTAAATTCTTTTAGAAATTCTTGGCATCCTTTTCCTTTCTAAAAGTTCCTTTTTCATTCATCATCTTGCACCCATCTATGAAAATATCAATTGGCATCTGAGTCACGTGATCAAAGGCCAAATTGATTTCATTTGTGTTCAGAAATCGAGGGCAGCTAGATTAGGTGATTTCTCTTACTTTGATAATTGCTTGTGATATATTTTTTACTTATCTTGATTAGATTATTCTTCAACTTGATTATTATTGTGTTCTTATCATCAAACAACTACCAAACAATAAGACAAGAGGACACAAGATATAGGCGATCAGTCAGGGCAAAAACCTCTCCAATTGAAAGGAAAACCCATAAGAGTTCTTTTCTTCTTATAGAACTTCAATTGATGAATTCCAAGACCTATGACCCTTGACCAAGACCCTCCAAGACCAAGTCAAATATTTCCTTCTTGGCGGGCTTTCCTTCTAGCAACTCTTGCAATTTCGAACTCCAGCAAATTCTTCTGCAACTTCAACCCTGTTGACCACTTTGTCAACAGTCCAAGGACGTAGAGTGGGAAGATGCGAAGGAATTTTTTCAAAGTACAAAATCATCTGCTAGCATTGTGTTATCATTGTAAACCCAATTTCTGCAAAGTTTTATTGTAAATGATGATAGTATGACAGTTTAATTATGTAACAACATCTAGGTAAGCCTCTGATTTTGGCAACAAATTTCATCCTAGGAAGTTTTTTAACCTCACCAAATTATGTGTGTTTCCAACACAGATAATCGACAGAGTTTTCTTCCAGCTTAAACCCCAAAGCTAGGGTGGAATTCATTGACAATGTCTTAGGTGAGTCCTAGTGTTATATCAAATCTTTGTAAAAGTGGTTTGGCAATAATTTAAGCATATTTGGCTAAATTATTTTATTAGAAATCACTTGGTCTATACTAGATCATCTTGTGTCGTAGAATTGAGTGAAGTCATGAGGGTCAATAAGTAAAGGTGTGTGCCCCCTTTGAGAGTCGCATTAGTTGTAATATTTGATGGAAAAAATATTTTGGTGCACGGTCCATCATACTTGGACACCATCGCTAAAATATTTGAGGGTGAAAATTATCAATCCCTGTTAATTTTAGGTATGTTCTATGCTTAGAGCAATTTATTTCAATTTTCACAGTTAGCTCAATATCATTTCCAGATTAGCAATCACATCAGCATTAAAGTAAATTGCAGATAGAACATAAACATAGATCACAAAAGACAAGCCAAGACAAGAGGACACAAGATGTGGCACTAGCCAAGGACAAACCCCAATGTGGGAACACTTGATCAATTCTTCTTATATAATCTTCAATAGTTCAGCAGAGAGAGAGAGAGAGATAGTACATATACAACAGAAGTCAACACTTTGACTTATCTAAATAAGAGCATAGATCATCTCTAAGAAGATGATACATGAGGTAGTTGAACTCAGTTGAAGACATGCCGCTTTAACTGATTCTCCAAGGTGACTCCATGACCCATCATAGTGTTGTGTCTCATCGTCATGCTGCACCTCATTATGTTGCACCCATCATCACTATGTTGGACCTCATTACCACACTGCACACATCAACTACTGCACCTTCCGGTACTACAATATTTTGTTGTACCTTATCGTCTTGCTGCACTTACCAGTGCTGCCTCATCCTGTACCTTACAGTGCCCATCATGTTGCATCTGATCGTAGCATTTAATATCACTGTGCTATACTGGCAAGTGTTGCACACAACATGCTACACTTTACTTTGTCATGATGCCCAACATTGTGCTGTAGGATTTCACATCATGCTGCCCCTTATCACAATGTTGTCACTACTCATACTGTTGCACCATGAATGCTTGTTGTCCCATGCAAGCACCATGTCCTTGTTGTCCCATCTTCCTTTGCTGCACCATGTGACCTTGTTGTTCCATCTTCCTTTGTTGCACCATGTGACCATGTTGTCCCATTTATCTTGCTGCCAACACACCATACAAATGTTGTTGTTTGTCACTTCATTACTGTTGTAATTTCTGAGACTGGTTAGGGCACACAACAGCCCCTAATTGTCCTCAAATCTGGCCCAGAATTGCCATTATAGAATGCAGCCTATGCTAATGTAAACCCTCTGCCTCCACACTGAAGATGAGGGTATAACATGACCCCAAAACAGCCCACATTGTCCCATGTATCTTTGTTGTAGCTTATGGCCCACACATCACACCCAAACAACCCTCCTCTGCCTTAGCCCTCTAAGAAGATATCTCGGCCCTCCTAACAGCAACTTGGCCTTCACATATGACCCTGAAACAGCCTCCAAAAACCCATGATGTTCAGTCTTCCTTACTACGGCTAGGGCAGGATAGATCTGCGTATTTGGGCATCCTGAAATAGGTCTTCTTCACCATGCTATGTCTCTCCTTTAGGCAGCGTAGAGGGCAGGTTGGGCAGCGTATAGAATCAGGGGTCTTCTCCCTTGGACTGCAGCTAGATCATCCAATTTAGGACTGCGGCTAGGGCATCCTTTAGGAATGCGGCTAGGGCGTCCTTCTCCTAGATTTCTCTTCCACTAAAACCCAAAGCGAGTGGGGAGAAAATCAAGAGAGAAGTGTGTGTGAAATGACTCTCAATTCATCTCCTTTTATGCTAAAACGTTGAGCATATGTGGGGGTTATTTGGTTGTTGGCCAACCTTGATGAATTGTCTTATAACACAAATAAATTCATAAATCCATGAATACTTATCGAAATCAGATGATCTTTAGATCAAACCTACACCTCTCGATGAGAGGAGTCCAAGAAAAATATCAGCTGCCATAAATAAGATGACCCACATGGAGTTTGGCCCTAGTTGCCAATTTTAACACTCCCTCTCAACAAGGGAGAACTCCATCCGTTGATCCATCTGCTAGACTGTACTATCTCTGCCATCAGTGCCCTGCACTACTCTGCTCTGTTGAACCATGAAGAAGAAGAATTGATCGAGAATGTCTCATACCATTCTCTAATGACCCGAAGTCAGCTCCATATGAAGAGAGTGTGTCATAACACTCTTATTGATCCCAGATCAGTACCAAAAGAGAGTGAGCTATATCACTCTTACTGACCCGAAGTCAGTTTCATTGATCCTAGATCAATATCACAAGAGAGTGTCTCAAACCACTCATATTGATCTCAGATCAATGGAGGTCATCCTAGCATAGGGACTACAGTAGATACAACGATGCGTCCATCGATAGTACTACTATGGTCCTTAACCCCATTTCCCTGCTCATTGGCCAGATGAGAGGTACTTCCTATGAGTCCCAGACTGCATGGGTAGGATGCCTCGACAGGAGAACCACTCATCCTGTCCATAAGCCGCCACAAGGTATCACAGGGGAAGGTTGAACCATTCACCCTGTACACAACACATCATTAGGGGAGGGTGAGTCGCCCTATGGTCACTTGTTGCTCCAAGAAGTACCTCAAGCCCCCCGGAGCTCCCAAAGCTCAATGCATGCATCATGCAGGACCCTCATGAGAGGGTCTCTCAACGACTCCAAGTCGTTCGAGAAAGTCACAAATTTGACCTTTCCCTGGGCTTCGACAAAATGTCTACGCCCTGTACATCAGTCTCAATGCGATGGAGCCTTCCAGCTCATCGATGTACCATATCCGAGATAAGGTAGTATCTGATGTCTATATGCTTAAGCAATCATAAAATACGGGATTCCTCAACAATCGAATCCCCCCCTGGTTGACACAGAAGATCACAGTGGTATCCATCATGTGTATAAGCAGCTCACTGAAGAGCTTCCACAACCAGGCAGCTTCACACGAGATCATACTCGTAGCTATTATTCGGTCTCAGTGGTGCTCAAAGCAACCATCTTCTGCTTCCTGCTCATCCAAGATATCTAAGCAAAACCCAAAGAGAACCAGCACTCAGAAGTGCTCTTGTGATCCTCCACACTGCTTGCCCAGTCAACATTCGAATAATCATGCAGCATCACATTTTTGGCAGTGTATCTCAATCCATGAGAGATTTGCCCTAAAGATATATCAGAAGATTCTTGGTACCAATCCAATGAGGCTCAACAAAATATGAGCCCAACATGCTAACTGCAAAACATATATCCGGACGAAAGTTCACCAAGAACATCAATGCAAATGAGTTTATGAAACTCAGAGGCATTTCGCAAATCTGATCTGGCATCACTACCACCTAACTTATGAAAGTTGAGCTCCATCGAGGTAGTCACGGGCTTGCAGTTTACCATTCCAAATCCAGAATCCAACTCCCTCTTAATTTTGCAAATAAGAGGGTCTGCACCTGTCAAAAAAAGGTCGTCCTCATAAGGTGCCAGTATGAGAGGTCTATCATCCACAACCTTCAAGCAATGGTTTGGATCCGCTTCACTCCTAGTGAATCTCAACTTCATCAGACAACTATCAATCCTCTCATATTAAGCCCGGGGTGTTATGCTTCAAGCCATGGAGGGCTTTCTTCCACCTGCATACATGAGATTCCCGATCATGAATCTCAAATACCTCGGGTTGTTCCAAACCTGTGGACCTGCTACATGAGGGGAATGGTTCCCTTGTAAGATTTTCCTTCGGTACATCTTAGACATGTACCTTCATGCTCCTGGAAACCCTATCACCAGTTGACTCACATCGGGTAAGGCCCCATAATAAGTAGACCTCCGGTGTTGTAGATGAGATATGTCAATTGACATGATCCCCAATGGACCATCCTGCAATTGGATCCATGAGTAAAAGCATTATATTTTCAAACACATACCTTTCCATCGATGAATGCCACCCTGAAACCTTCGACTTCCATTGCCGAAATGGACACCAGGTTCTTCTTGCGATCAGGTACATAAAGAGATTCTCGTAAATGAATCAAGTTACTCTCATTCAATTGAGGGGTAACATTCCTACAACTTTTTCGGGATAGGTGGTATTGACTCCAAGTATAATCCCACGATTGTTTCCATCTCTACCAAATTAGAGAGAGCACCCTTCTATCCGATGAAGTGCCTTGAAGCACTACAATCAATAAGACAGATTCCCAAAGTGTAATATTCCTAATTAGCCATGGCTAATTGGAATATTCAATTTTGTTCAATTTTTGCCTTCTATAGTTATTTGTGAATAAAAACTGAAGAAGGGGGACATAACTCACTTTAGAATAAAAAGTCACTTCCTAGGTAGCACAACGTTGTGACTTAAAGGGGAGCCAAGGGGACCAAAGGGGGATGCAAAAATGGAGCCCACGCAGACACATGGAGAGACTGCGCAGGAGGGAAGAACACATGGAAAGAGGGGAATCACGCAGGAGGAGGTGAGCCTAGGGATTGTGAGAGGCAGAGGCTATAAAATAGAGAGGAGCACCCTCATTTTAGATCATTCAGTTATGTGCATTTTGAGCTAGTCGTTTCGACTTATGAGCACGTTGGCTGTTTAGCTGGTCTGCAACACTGTTTAGTGCATTGAGTGTCTCCGTTTGAAGATCTCACCCTTAGCCTCGAAGGACTTCGAGTGCCTGCTCGGGCAAGGTATTTCTATCGGCATTTCAGCAGTAGTTTTATCAGCATTTCAGTAGCAGTTTCATCAACATTTGGGAGGACTACGCAGCACTTGGAGAGGGATGCAGTTCTTTTCGGTTGCAGTGTTGGATTGGGGTTTGCAGGTGGAGTTATGCTGGGAGATTGAGCAGGGGTCCAGCTCTTGTCTCATTGGAGGATTTTTGGCAGGGTTTCAGGTAGTGTTTCAGGCAGAGTTTAGAGGGGTTTTCTTCAGTGGCAGCGCAGGGCATTGAGGAACTGCGCAGAACCCCAAGAGGGTGTTTTTCGGGGGTCGGCCATTCCAGGAAAGCTTTCTGGGTTTTTCTGGGTTTTTCTGGGTTTCTTGAGTAGAGCCCGAATCCAAAGTTTCAGCTTTTTCCGAGGAGGGGAGCAGCCCCAAATCATCATTTGTTTTCTAGCAGCAGCAGCAGCATCCACGCAGAGAGGCCATTCTTGTCATTCTGAGAGTATTTCTTCACTTGCCTTGTGCAAGTCGAGGTGCCATCTGTCTAATCACCTCTTGTACTCATTTTATTGCTCAGTATAATAAAATGGCTTAGCATTTCTTGCTGCATTTCTTGTGTATCTGCTTATATTTCCGGTTTACATTATTATATGTTGTTCCACTGTTATTTTATCACTTCTGGGTTATTATATCATTTGCACATATTTGGTTGGAGTTTTTGCTAGGGTTTGAGGAATATTCTGGGTTAGGAATATTACAGTGGTATCAGAGCATAGATCTGGCTCAGCCTATGGAGCTAGCAATCTATGACACCAGGGGAAAAACCCTACATTTGTTACAGAGGTAGGAGGTACAGAGACACTGGACGTAGGTTGGAGAATACCTACGGGGAGGGAGACTGTGTTCCTGTGGTGGACGCAGAACAGGTGGAGCCTGTGGCAGACGCAGAACAGAGAGAGCCAGTAGTGGACGCAGAACAGATGGCCGACGAGGACGGGAAGAGATTTGCGAATATGCTCCTCAAATCAGTACAGGATCTATCAAGGTAGATTGAGGTGATAGGGCAGAGATTCACGCAGGAGAGGTCATACAGCGTGAGAGCCCACGAGTTTTTCAGATTGGTGAGGGATCAGGTGCATCCCATCACTTGCCAGAGCAGCATGATACTGCGCAACAGGTGGCCTCACATGCCCCTACACGCTCTACCATGCCCACTTTCTTAGGAGTAGACACGGGGGCCGTAGCCCAGTAGGAGGCAGAGCCCGGACATATGGGCGATTATTTTGCAGAGTACCAGGCCTATGGGCAGGAGTTCAGGGAAGCCCTCTCATTCAGAGATTTTGTTCAGCTCCAACGGGATAGCAGACCCTGCGACCATCACAGAGGGTACCGGCATTACCATGATGGCGACACCCACCGTGCAGCGAGTAGATTCCACTTGCCTATGTTTGATGGCTCATCAAACAGTTCGGCAAAGTCTTGGGTGGAGAAGCTGGACATTTATTTCCAGCTTAACCAAATGTCGGAGGTAGAGGCCATCAAGGTGGCAACATTGCATTTGGATGGCGAGGCCCAGGATTGGTGGTTTCATGGGATGGTTACACTGGGGCACTCCACAGTGACGACATATGTTGAGTTTACCAAGAGACTGATGGAGCGATTTGATTGGAGGGATCCAGAGCAACATTTCGTTGAGCTGACAATGCTCAAACAGACAGGGAGCCCAGAGACCTACATTGCAGATTTCTTGAGGGTCTCCGTGATAGTGCCAGACCTATCCACGGCACGGAGGGTCTATATGTATGTTGAAGGGTTAGCAGAGTCACTTCGGGGTCTAGTCCGATCCACTAGACCAACCACACTCCAGGACGCTATCAGCAGGACCCGGGACTTACAGGATGTCTTACCCAGGACCCGGACACCTTACCCCCAGAGACAGAGTTTCCAATCTAAGGGGAAGGACGTCAGGATTCCACCTCCAAAAGGGAATCCAAGACGAGTACAACTTGATGATGATGCCAGGAGGGAGCTGAAGAAGAAGCGGTTGTGCTTCACCTGTCAGGAGCCATGGGCACCAGGGCATAGATGTGCTGCTGGCAAAGCACATTTTATTGAGGTTTTCTCCGAGAGCAGTGGAGAAGAGGATGACGAGGAGGATGTGGAGGCAGGAGATAGCCATACCATACAGAGACCTTTGCCACCTCCACCACCACCACCAGGTGGTGCCTCTTTTGCACCCACTAGAGGGGCCCTTGCAGCGTTGCGAGGAGTTCCTGAGTATCTGACACTACGCGTACGAGGGACAGTATGTGGCCAGCGCGTATCAGTTTTGGTTGACAGTGGGGCAACCCACAACTTCATCGATGCACAGATGGTTGAGCGGAGAGGTATTTAGACAGAGAGCTTCAATGGGTTTCAGTATTGATCCCAGTAGATCAGACCATGACGTGTACCCGTTATGTCCCAGAGCTTTCAGTGACGATGGATACCTACACATTGACTGACCACTTTTTCGTGGTCGATATTCCGGACACCAACATGATACTGGGTGTTCAGTGGCTTATTAATCTAGGGAAGGTCACGACGGATTGGAAGACCCTAGAGATGGAGTGGGATGATGAGAAGACAGGGAGGCATGAGAAGATACAGGGACAACACACATATCCACCTCAGACTGTGTCGGCTCATCGGATGGAGGCAGTCTTCCGGAAGGGAGACATAGAGTGGGTAATGGAGCTGCGTACATCAGAGGCAGGCACTACAGGGCAGACGGTACATCTAGAGATCCAATCCATCCTTGATCGGTATGCCATAGTGTTTGGAGAGATTCCACCAGAACAGCCACCGGATCGGGGTTTGAGCACGCTATCGAGCTTGAGCAGGGCATCCAAGCAGTGATCACCACCCCCTATAGGCACCCCAAGGCCTATCGGGACGAGATTAAGCAGGCTATCCAGGGGTTGCTGGCTCTTGGGCATATCCGACCGAGCACGAGTCCTCATGCTTCTTCTGTGGTGTTGGTGAAGAACAAGGACGGTACATTGAGGATGTGCATTGATTACAAGGCCTTGAACAAGAAGACCCTGAAGAACAGGTACCCCATACCCATGATCGATGAGTTGATGGACGAGTTAAGATGGGCACATTTCTTCTCAAAGATTGATTTGAGATCTGGGTATCATCAGATTAGCATGAGGGAGCAAGACATTCCCAAGACCGCCTTCAGGTGCCACTATGGGCACTTTGAGTTCTTGGTGATGCCTTTTGGGCTAACCAACGCCCCAGCTACATTTCAGTCCAGTATGAATTACATCTTCCGTAGTCACTTGATATTCCTCGATGACATTTTCATTTACAGCAGGACTTGGGAGGAGCATCTACAGCACATTGAGATAGTATTGTGTATCTTACAGGAGCAGCAATTCTATGCCAAACTCTCCAAGTGTGAGTTTGGGTTGACGGAGATGTTGTATCTGGGACACATCATAGGGGTGGACGGAGTGAGGGTCCACGAGGAGAAGATCAAGGCCATCAGAGAATGGCCGGAGCCGAGAAATGTGACGGAACTTCAAGGATTCATTGGCATTTTTACTTACTACCGGAAGTTTGTCAAAGGTTTCTCGCAGCTTGCTGCACCCCTGACAGATTTGACGAGGAAGGGGGCATTCAATTGGTCAGATAAAGTGTAGCGAGCCTTTGATAGGCTCAAGGAGGTTATGAGCAGCTGCCCAGTGCTTGCGTTGCCAGATTTTACGCAGCCTTTTGTTTTGGAGTGTGATGCGTCGGGAGAGGGGATCAGCGCAGTATTGATGCAGGGAGGTCACCCTATAGCCTTCGAGAGTCGGAAACTCCTTCCGCACGAGAGGTTGTATTCTATATACGACAAGGAGATGCTGGCCATCATGCATGCATTGGCTAAGTACCGGCAGTATCTGGTGGGTAACAGGTTCAGGGGGAGGACTGACCACAACAGCCTCACGTTCTTTTTGGAGCAGAAGCAGCTACAGGAGAGGCAGCAGAAGTGGATCAGCAAGATCCAAGCATATGACTTTGACATTGAGTATGTCAAGGGTAAGAATAACGTGGTAGCAGATGCCCTTTCACGTAGACCAGCCACGTTGTCTCTTATGAGCTTAGATACAGACTGGAGGGCTCGACTCTTAGTAGAGTACTCCAAGGACAGGTTTGCGTGTGAGATTCTAGACGGACAGGTGGCAGCTCACAGGTACATGGTGATCGATGAGATCATCTATTATAGGGATCGGATCTTCTTAACTGAGGGGTCTCAGCTCAAGAAGGAGATACTCCAGGCATCACATGACTCACCATTGGCAGGCCATCAGGGGTTTACCAAAACCTACAGGGTCATCAGAGAGAGGTTCTCATGGAAGGGCCTCAAGGAGGACATACTCCAGCATGTCACGGAGTGCGATGTTTGCCAGAGGAACAAGGGGGAGATGAGCCATCCCACGGGATTATTGCAGCCTCTTCCCATTCCGGAGGGGAAATGGGTGAGTATTTCGATGGACTTCATCACAAGGTTGCCCATGGTACAGGGCAAGGATTGCATCTTTGTCGTCGTTGACCGACTGACAAAGTACGCATGTTTTTTCGCCATATCCGCACACTATACAACAGCACAGGTGGCCGAGCTGTTCTTTAGAGAGATCTTCAGCCTACATGGTCTTCCTAAGACCATCGTCAGTGATAGGGACAGCCGTTTCATGGGCGGGTTTTGGCAGGAGCTTTTCCGGTTGGTGGGGACGGAGTTGACACCGAGTACCAGTTATCACCTAAGTTACAAGAAAACGGATACGGGAACGGATACAGGTACGGGGTTTGAAACGGATACGGCAAATTTTCAAAAAATCTGGATACGATACGGCAGGAAACGGCACATAATAAATATATATATATATATATAGATATATATATATATATATATATATATATATATTAAAAATAAAAAATTCATATTACCATTCATATTTCAGAATCTAGATTATCATCTATGATCTATCATGATTCATCATCATCAATTCAAGTTTCAACATATGCCATATGGCATAAACATTCAACATTGCCATCATCATTAACGATTATTATAACATTCATGATTCAAGTTTCAAGTTTCAACATATCATCAAGTTATCAACATGACAAGTTACACAGTACGACAATTTAAAACACTGTTCCAATAACCAATATCACACTTCTGCCATGGTCCAAACCATTCACATATTACTATACACAGATTATTTCCTAGGACTGCTATTTGAATAATAATAAGTTGGCTTTTTAAATCTAAATAATTGTAATCAATTCCAAACAGTTTTGCAAGGGAGTTTATCAACAATTTAAATGCTTGCTTCCTCAGAGATAGATGCCCTAATGAGGACCAGGCCACCAAACTAACAATAATCAGATCCAAACGAAACCCTAAGAGAACTGATGTGTAGACCTCAGGACCCTCGCTGACTGAACTTTGAAAATTATGTATGATAAGGTGCTGAAACAAAATTTCTAATGAGGATCTAATCTTTAGTTTGATGAGCAAAGTTAGGACTACAAAACTGCACTTCAGATCAAATAAAAGCCTTAACAAGTCCAAACAAATCCCTGAGATATAAAAGAATAAAAAAATTCCCAAGAACCAAAATAAAATAAAACAAATAGGCTGCCGCAGAGCTTTATAATGTGAGAAATGCTACAACACAGCTACGTTGGCCTCAGAATTTTTCTTTTGACCTCAATGAAACCCAAATTCAAATCGAAAATAAAGACTGCCCAAATCCCTTAGCTATTCTTTTGAATCTGTCTTTTATTCTTCACAGAACCGAATTTCCATTTCAAATTCAGAGCTTTCTCATTTATATTTTTCGTTAATCTCTAGAGGACTAAAGAATCTTTATTATATAGTTTTTTGTTGGATAGAAGCGATCAGCAACCAAAACGTTTTGAAATGTTTAAAAAACCTATCATGATTTGCCTGAAACGTTTTTTTTTTTAAACGGGAGGTTTTTTTTTCTGGAAAACGGCTAGGGAAAAAACGGCCCGTTTCCAAAACATAAAACGACACCCAAAACGTTTTTCTGCCGTTTTTTTGCCGTTTCCGTACTGCATACGTATCAGAAACGTAAAACGGCGTTTCTGGTGTTCAGGCAGCCGTTTCCGGTAACCTAGGTTATCACCCACAGACAGATGGGCAGACAGAGATAGTTAACAAGTGGTTGGAGGGCTACTTGCGTAACTATGTCAGTGGACAGCAACGAGCATGGTTGAGGTGGCTGCATCTAGGAGAGTACTGCTACAATACTTCAGATCACATGTCCATTGGTATGTCACCATTCTATGCTTTATATAGGTATCATCTTTTATCTTTTGCTGACGGGATGTTTGGTGATAGCAAGGCTCCCAGAGCCAAGATATGGATCCAAGAGAGCCAGGATATTCTCCGAGCTCTCAAGGATAACATGGCTATAGCACAGAACCAGCAGAAGTTGTATGCCGACAGAGGTCGAGTGGAGAGACAGTTTGAGGTAGGGGACATGGTCTACCTACGATTACAGCCATACCGACAGTCGTCACTAAAACAGAAGGGGGCTGAGAAGCTTAAGCCTCGCTTTTATGGGCCGTACAGGGTGATACGCAAGGTTGGACAGGTTGCATATGAGTTGGAGCTGCCCCAAGGCAGCAAGATTCATAACGTTTTCCATGTATCATGCCTGAAAAAGGCATTGGGGCAGCAGGTGACAGTGACAGATGAGCTACCACCCATGGATGACGAGGGGCATTTGGTATTGCAGCCAGAGGCTATCATTGATACCAGGGAGAGGCAGCTGCAGAGCAGGACGGTCCGGGAATTCTTGGTGAGGTGGAAGAATTTGCCGGATGAGGATGCCACTTGGGAGAGTGAGAAGATCTTGCAGCATCCATCACTTCAGTTGCTTGAGGACAAGCAACATTTTGCCGGGGGAGACTGTAATATTCCTAATTAGCCATGGCTAATTGGAATATTCGATTTTGTTCAATTTTTGCCTTCTATAGTTATTTGTGAATAAAAAGTGAGGAAGGGGGACATAACTCACTTTAGAATAAAAAGTCACTTCCTAGGTAGCACAATGTTGTGACTTAAAGGGGAACCAAGGAGGCCAAAGGGGGACGCAGAAATGGAGCCCACGCAGACAAATGGAGAGACTGCGCAGGAGGGAAGAAGGGAAGAACACATGGCAAGAGGGGAATCACATAGGAGAAGGTGAGCCTAGGGATTGTGAGAGGTAGAGACTATAAAATAGAGAGGAGCCCCCTCATTTTAGATCATTCAGTTATGTGCATTTTGAGCTAGTCGTTTCAAATTCTGAGGACGCTGGTTGTTTAGCTGGTCTGCAGCACTGTTTAGTGCATTGAGTGTCTCCGTTCAGAGATCTCACCCTTAGCCCCGGGGGACTTCGAGTGCCTGCTCGGGCAAGGTATTTCTATCGTGTTAAAATTGGCAACTAGGGAAAAACTTCATGTGGGTCATCTTATTCATGGCTGATAATATTTTTATTAGATTCCCCTTGTTGAGAGGTGTAGGATTGATATAAAGATCATCCGATTCCGATAAGTATTCATGGAGATATGAATTTATTTTGATTATGGAATTATTATCAAGCCGACCTACAACTCATGTAGGCTCAGAAGCCCAACAGTCGCATCTATTCACCCACCAACGTTGTGTATAAATATAAGAGGACTTTTCCTCATTTGGACTCACTCATCTCATCACATCTCTCTCTCTCTCTACTACGCAGAAATGAGTCTCTTCTCTACTGCGCTGAAATGGGTCTCTCTCTCACACATGTGAAGCCGGAAGCTGTTGAATTTGAAGCTGCAACTGCAGAAGTAAAGATTGACTTGCGTGGCCTACAAGATCTCCTCATCTGAACTGCGTTGTAGGTTCATCTGAACCTCCTCTAAAAGCCGCAACTTTTGGTGGTGGAATGAAGTCAATCCGATGAACGATTTGCAAGATATCGACTGCCCTAGTTTGAAGCCGGAAACTGCTGAAACTAAAGCTGCAACTGCAAAAGTAAAGATTGACCTGTGTGGCCTAGAAGATCTCCTCTTTGGAACTGCGCTGTAGGTTCATCTGAACCTCCTCTGAAAGCCGCAACTTTTGGTGGTGGAATGAAGTCAATTCGATGAACGGTTTGCAAGATATCGACTGCCCTAGTTTGAAGCCGGAAACTGCTGAAACTGAAGCTGCAACTACAGAAGTAAAGATTGACCTGCGTGGCCTAGAAGATCTCCTCTTTGGAACTACGCTGTAGGTTCATCTGAACCTCCTCTGAAAGCCGCAACTTTTGGTGGTGGAATGAAGTCAATCCGACGAACGGTTTGCAAGATATCGTCTGCCCTAGTTTGATAATGAAGCCGCTAATGCTGATGCTATTGATCTAGGGTTTGCTACTGCTGATATGAATCAGATTTATTGTACTATTTCTCTCTGCTGAATTATTGAAGATAAAAGAAGATTTGATCAAAGGGTTTCCCCACACATTGTGGGGTTTGTCCCTGGCTAGCCGCCACATCTTGTGTCTCTTGTCTTGGCTTGTTTTCTGTCGATCGTTTAATGTTCTATCTGCACTTTACTTTATGTACATGTGATTGCTAATCAGTGGAATATAATAAGAAAAAGAAGTAAACTGGTATAAGCATAGAACATACCATAACTTAACATGGTATCAGAGCTGAGGTGAAGACAAAGCCCGAGCAAGAGCAAGAGCAATCATCGAAGAGAATATTGGCAAGGCTATCCTAAAAGAACTATGGGGTCCTCAACACTCTTTCCTGCGGAAGACAAGCTCCGTCAGAAAGCTGACTATCACGGATGGAAGATGTCTATCGATCTAACCCTTGAGAATCAAGGAGTGTTGGATCATGTGAGAGGAAATATTGTTGAGCCTCCATCAAATGCATCCGCTGCTGCCTGGAACAAATGAAAAATGGAGAAGTCAAAACAATAGAAGATCATCCGGGACTCTATCGACAAGCACTTGGTGGCCTACATCTCTGAACTGGACACCTCCAAGGAAATCTACGATAGACTGGACTACTCTTTTGAACTATAATGTAATTCCTAGTTTCGAGGAATTAATGGCTAGATGCATTCAAGAAGAAACAAGGGAAGAAGTGCAAGAAATGCCCATGCCTAAAGGTCCTCCTGCTGCCTTTTCTTCTCATGCAAATAAAAGAAATAATTCCGGGACGAAATCAAAAGGAAAGGTTGGACCTAAGGCTAGAAGAAAATGACGATGTTACATTTGCGATAAAGCAAGTCACTATGTATGAGATCATGAGCATCATGATGAATGAGATCATGGACATAAAGGGCAACATGAGATCATGGACATATAGGATAGCATGATGATGATGCACACTAGTTTGAGCAGCATTATGATGGATAAAATCATGGACATGGATAGCATGATGATAATCATGATTAGAGAAGCATGGTACAGTATGCAGTGGTGCAACTCGAAATTCCTCTGATGGCAATCAAAGGAATGACAAATTCAACAGCAAAGGTAAGAGGAGAGCTTGGAATCAAGGAAGGGGACAAGCATTCAAGAAGGCTAGAAATTCTAGTATGTATTAAATGCACCTGACCTCAAAAGGAACCTAGTGTCCATCTTGGCAATGGAAGACAGAGGCTACAAGGTAACCTTCAGCAATGGCAAGGTATGTATATGGAAAAATAATGTTAAAGATGCCTTTACTCTTGGGTTTAGTGTTGATTCATTATATCAGGTCGATGGAAGTCCGCTAGGTGTCATGTCTTGTGACATAACTCTTTAGTCCGAACTTTGGCATCGGAGGTTTGCCCACCTTCATTACAAAGCTCTACCCGATGTAAGACAGAGGATAACAGGGATGCCCAAATTCCAAGTGGAGAAAGAAGGTGTATGTCCGGGATGTACCAAAGGAAAGCTCAAAAGGGGACCATTCCCCTCAAGCCAAAGCAAGACTTCCGATATATTACAATTGGTTTACTCAGGCATACTTGAGGTTGGCATTAAGAGGGAGACTACTACACCACATACTCCTGAGCAGAATGGTGTGGTGGGAAGGAAGAACCACACGATGATGGAAGTTGTCCGGGCCATGCTACATGATCAAAGACTTCCAAAGTTTCTATGGGCTGAAACTACAATCACCGCCGTATATGTACAAAATCAATGCCCTCATCAAGCATTGGGTTCCTAAACTCCTGAAGAAATGTTCACCACCAGTCAAAGGGAAGTCATGATTAGTCATGATGTCACCTTTGACAAAGATATGGCTCTCAGCAAGGTGGACAATCTGCTGACTTTGAGTAGCTCTCAAGAAGCCGACACCAGGGAACCGAAAGAAAAGGATGATGAATCAATGCCTGATGTAGAAGAACCCATGGATCCAATTGATCCTCATCCACATGAGCCTTCCTCTTCTAGGAAAAGGCCTTCATGGCTTAGGGGATACTTGATGATGCTGAAGGACATGTTGCACCCTGAGGAACCTTCCATCAAAGTAAGAAACTTAACAGGTATCAGGGATACCTGACCATCATGAGCACGATCATACAAAATGAACCTTCATCATTCTCGGATGTCATCAAGCATTAACTATGGAAAGATGTTATGACCATAGAATATGAGTCTATTAGGGAGAATGATGTCTAGGAAGTGGTTCCCAGACCTTGGACAAGACAATTGTTACTTCAAAATGGCTTTACAAGATAAAGCATGCAGCAAATGGAAGTATGGAAAAGTATAAGGTTCATTTTGTTGCTCGTGGTTTATCCCAGAAGGGAGGTATAGACTATGATATTTGCACCTGTTGCCAGATATACGACCATCCGCTTGATCATAGCCCTTGTGGCTTCACAAGGATGGAACCTACATCAGATGGATGTTAAGACCGCGTTCTTGCATGGTTCTATCAAAGAAGAGGTCTATGTGGAGCAACCTGAACGATTTGAGATTTATGATTGAAAATCTCATGTATGCAGGTTGAAGAAGGCTCTCTATGGGCTGAAGCAAGCACCCCGAGCATGGTATGAGAGGATCGATAACTACTTGATGAAGCTGGGATTCACTAGGAGTGAAGTTGATCCTAACCTTTACTTTAAGGTTGAAGATGACAAGCCACTCATACTAGTGTTGTATGTGGATGACCTCTTTCTAACAGGTGCAAACCCTCTCATTCACAAATGTAAGAGGGAGATGGCTTCTGAATTTGAAATGAAGGACCAAGGACTTGAAGTGTGGCAGAAGCCAAGGGAAATTTTCCTATCTCAAGGAAAATATGTGGTAAATATATTGGAAAGATTCGGTATGATGGACTGCAAGCCTGTGACTACCTCGAGGATCTTAACTTTTAGAAGTTATATGGTAATGATGTCGGACCAGACTTGGGAAATGCCTCTGAGTTTCAAAAACTCATTCGCATTGATGTTCTTGGTGAACCTCCGTCCGAACATATGTTTTGCAGTTAGCATTGTGAGCTCATATTTGGTTGAGCCTCATTGGATTGATGCTAGGAATCTTCTGAGATGTCTTCAGGACACAATCTCTCATGGATTAAGATACACTGCTGGAGATGTGAGACTACTTGGATATACTGATGTTGATTGGGCAGGCAGTGTGGTGGACCGTAAGAGCACTTCCGGGTACTGTTTCACCTTGGGATCTGCTTCGACATCCTGGATGAGCAGGAAGCAGAAGTCGATGGCTTTGAGCACCGTCGAAGCAGGATATATTGTTGCTAGCATAACCTCGTGTGAGGCAGTCTGGTTGCGAAAGCTCTTCAGTGAGCTGTTTGGATTTACATTGGATACCACTGTGATTCTCTGTAACAACCAGAGGTGGGATTCGATTATTGAGGAAGCCCATATTCGTCAATTGCTCCAGCAGATAGACATCATCTGGGATATGGTAAGTCGATGAGCAAGGAAGCTCCATCACATTAAGATGATGTAGAGGTTGATACACCTTGTCAAAGCCCTGAGGAAAGATCTAATCTGTGATTTTCCCAAACGACTTGGAGTCGGCAAGAAACCCTTGTACAAGGGTCCTGCATGTTGCATACATTGAGCTTTGGGAGCTCTGAGGGCTTGCGGTTCCTACTGGAGCAACATATGACCACAGGGTGACTCACCCTCCCCCGGTGGTGCACACTGGAACAAGATGATTCGCTCTCTTGTGGGACAAGATGATTCGCTCTCTTGTGGAACAGGATGATTCGCTCTCCTGTGTAGCAGGATGATTAGTTCTCCTGTGAGGCCTGGATTGATGTGTTCTCCATGGCAGCCTGGATTGATGTGTTCTCCACGGCGATTGTAGCAGGATTGATGTGTTCTCCTGTGAGGACAGGATTGATTAGTTCTCCTGTCGAGGCATCCTACCCATGCAGTCTGGGACTCATGGGAAGTACCTCTCATCTTATCAATGAGCAAGGAAATGAAGTTAGGGACCATAGTAGTACTGATGGACGCATCGTTGTATCTACCGTACTCCCTACGCTAGGATGACCTCCATTGATCTGGGATCAATGATACTGGTCTAGGACTAGTGGTAGGAGTTGTACCATACTATGACGCTGACTTCGGGTCGGTTGAGACTGGTCTGGGACCAGTGGTACATACTCCAAAACTGACTTTGTGTCAGTGCAGTACTGGTCTGGGACCAGTGAGAGTGGTACATACTATGACGCTGACTTCGGGTCGGTTGAGACTGGTCTGGGACCAGTGGTACACTCTCTGAGACTGCAATACTGGTCTGGGACCAGTGGTAGGAGTTGTACCATACTATGACGCTGACTTCGGGTCGGTTGAGACTGGTCTGGGACCAGTGGTACATACTCCGAGACTGACTTCGTGTCAGTGCAGTACTGGTCTGGGACCAGTGAGAGTGGTACATACTATGACGCTGAATTCGAGTCAGTTGAGACTGGTCTAGGACCAGTGGTACACTCTCTGAGACTGCTATACTGGTCTGGGACCAGTGGTAGGAGTGGTACTTACTATGAAGCTGACCTCGGGTCGGCTGAGACTCGTCCGGGACCAGTGGTACGCACTTTGAGACTGTCTTTGAGTCAGTGGAGGATGATACTGGTCTAGGACCAGTGGATTTGTACTCACTATGACGCTGACTTCAGGTTGGTTGAGACTGGTCTGGGACCAGTGGTACATACTCTGAGACTGACTTTGAGTCAGTATGATACATCCTCGATCATTTCTTCTTCTTCATAATTCAGACAAAAGCAGAGCAGAACAGAACAATGCAAGAGCAGAGCAGAACAGAGCAAAACAGTACAGATCAGTGCAGGGCAGAACAAGACAAAGCAGAACAGGCAGAATAGAGCAGAGCAGGGCAAGGGTCAGGTTGTACAGGGCAGTGCATTTGATGGATGAATAGTAACGACCGATAAACAGATTGCAGATGAAGTTCTCCATGGTTGAGAGGGAGTGTTAAAATTGGCAACCAGGGAAAAACTTCATGTGTGTCATCTTATTCATGGCTGATAATATTTTTATTAGATTCCTCTCGTCGAGAGGTGTAGGATTGATATAAAGATCATCCGATTCCGATAAGTATTCATGGAGATATGAATTTATTTTGATTATGGAATTATTATCAAGCCAACCTACAACTCATGTAGGCTCAGAAGCCCAACAGTCGCATCTATTCACCCACCAACGTTGTGTATAAATATAAGAGGACTTTTCCTCATTTGGACTCACTCATCTCATCACATCTCTCTCTCTCTCTACTACGTAGAAATGAGTCTCTTCTCTACTGCGCTGAAATGGGTCTCTCTCTCACACATGTGAAGTCGGAAGCTGTTGAATTTGAAGCTGCAACTGCAGAAGTAAAGATTGACTTGCATGGCCTAGAAGATCTCCTCATCTGAACTGCGATGTAGGTTCATCTGAACCTCCTCTAAAAGCCGCAACTTTTGGTGGTGGAATGAAGTCAATCCGATGAACGGTTTGCAAGATATCGACTGCCCTAGTTTGAAGTCGGAAACTGCTGAAACTGAAGCTACAACTGCAAAAGTAAAGATTGACCTGCGTGGCCTAGAAGATCTCCCCTTTGGAACTGCGTTGTAGGTTCATCTGAACCTCCTCTGAAAGCCGCAACTTTTGGTGGTGGAATGAAGTCAATTCGATGAAGGGTTTGCAAGATATTGACTGCCCTAGTTTGAAGCCGGAAACTGCTGAAACTGAAGTTGCAACTGCAGAAGTAAAGATTGACCTACGTGGCCTAGAAGATCTCTTTGGAACTGCGTTGTAGGTTCATCTGAACCTCCTCTGAAAGCCGCAATTTTTGGTGGTGGAATGAAGTCAATCCGACGAACGGTTTGCAGTGTTGGATTGGGGTTTGCAGGTGGAGTTATGCTGGGAGATTAAGCAGGGGTCCAGCTCTTATCTCATTAGAGGATTTTTGGCAGGGTTTCAGGCAATGTTTCAAGGGGTTTTCTTCAGTGGCAGCGCAAGGCATTGAGGAACTGCACAGAACCCCAAGAGGGTGTTTTTTGGGGGTCGGCCATTCTAGGAAAGCTTTCTGGGTTTTTCTGGGTTTCTTGAGTAGAGCCCGAATCCAGAGTTTCAGCTTTTTCCGAGGAGGGGAGCAGCCCCAAATCATCATTTGTTTTCTAGCAGCATAGCAGCAGCATCCACGCAAAGAGGCCATTCTTATCATTCTGAGAGTATTTCTTCACTTGCCTTGTGCAAGTCGAGGTGCCATCTGTCTAATCACCTCTTGTACTCATTTTATTGCTCAGTATAATAAAATGGCTTAGCATTTCTCGCTGCATTTCTTGTGTATCTGCTTATATTTCCGGTTTACATTATTATATGTTGTTCCACTGTTATTTTATCACTTCTGGGTTATTATATCATTTGCACATATTTGGTTGGAGTTTTTGCTGGGGTTTGAGGAATATTCTAGGTTAGGAATATTACACAAAGAGTCTGGAGGAGAGGGCCAATATAAGATAATGTTGCTTTATCTTAGCAAAGACAACATTTGATTCTTCATACCTAGGGTTCCTTGCTTTCTTTGAAGAGTCGGTTATTTACTTGATGACCTGCATTACCTGTCGTTCCTCCGATCATTGAAGATGTTCCTGGAATGATTGTTATCATCATCAAGTGATGTGTCACTGCCATACAGACACTCCTTCACATAATGGTTGAACTTATTACAAACAAGGCATCTACCTTTCCCTCCACCCTTAGATCCGTACTTCCCATTGAAGTGACCTGTAGGCCATCAGAAACTTCCACTGCGCCATTCTGATAATATTCTCTGCTTCGACTTCACCCTTGGTGAATTAGAAGAGGGATGAGGAATCCATTCATCCTTTTGTCCTTTCCCAACTGTCTTCGGTGATTGCTCTTTCACTCTTGCTTCGGCTTTGTCTTCACCTCACCTCTGATACCATGTTACTTTTAGGTATGTTCTATGCTTAGAGCAATTTATTTCAATTTTCACAGTTAGCTCAATATCATTTCCAGATTAGCAATCAAATCAGCATTAAAGTAAATTGCAGATGGAACATAAACATAGATCGCAAAAGACAAGCCAAGACAAGAGGACACAAGATGTGGCGCTAGCCAGCGACAAACCCCAATGTGGGGAAACCCTTGATCAATTCTTCTTATATGTTCTTCAATAGTTCAGCAGAGAGAGAGAGATAGTACATATACAACAGAAGTCAACACTTTGACTTATCTAAATAAGAGCATAGATCATCTCTAAGAAGATGATACATGAGGTAGTTGAACTCAGTTGAAGACATGTTGCTTCAACTGATTCTCTAAGGTGACTCCATCACCCATCATAGTGCTGCACCTCGTCATCATGTTGCACCTCACTATGCTGCACCATGTTGCACCCATCATCACTATGATGGACCTCATTACCACACTGCACACATCATACTACTGCACCTTATGCTACATCTTCCGGTACTACAACATCTTGTTGTACCTTATCGTCTTGTTGCACTTACCAGTGCTGCCTCATCATGTACCTTACTGTGCCCATCATGTTGCATCTCATTGTAGCATTTAATATCACTGTGCTATACTGGCAAGTGCTGCACACAACATGCTACACTTTGCTTTGTCATGATGCCCATCATTGTGTTGTAGCATTTCACATCATGCTGCCCCTTATCACAATGTTATCACTGCTCATACTATTGCACCATGATTTCTTGATGTCCCATGCAAGCACCATGTCCTTGCTATCCCATCTACCTTTGCTACATCATGTGACCTTGCTGTCCCATCTTCCTTTCCTGCACCATGTGACCTTGGTGTCCCACCTTCCTTTGTTGCACCATGTCACCTTGTTGTCCCATCTATCTTGCTGCCAACACACCATACAAAGAGTCCCTAACAATCCTCAAATCTAGCCCAGAATTGCCCTTATGGAATGCGGCCTATGCTAGTGTAAACCCTCTGCCTCCACGCTGAAGACGAGGGTATAACATGACCGCAAAACAACCCACGCTGTCCCATGTATCTTTGTTGTAGCTTACGGCCCACACATCACACCCAAACAACCCTCCTCTGCCTTGGCCCTCTAGGAAGATATCTCGGCCCTCCTAACAGCAACTCGGCCTCCACATATGACCCTGAAACAGCCTCCAAAAACCCATGTCGTTCGGTCTTCCTTACTGTGGCTAGCGCAGGATAGATCTGCGTATTTGGGCAGCATGAAATAGGTCTTCTTCACCATGTTATGTCTCTCCTTTAGACAACGTAGAGGGCAGGTTGGACAGCGTATAGAATCAGGGGTCTTCTCCCTTGGACTGCAGCTAGATCATCCACTTTAGGACTACGGCTAGGGCATCCTTCTCCTAGATTTTTCTTCCACTAAAACCCAAAGCGAATGTAGAGAAAATCAAGAGAGAAGTGTGTGTGAAATGACTCTCAAGTCATCTCCTTTTATACTAAAACGTTGAGCAAATGTGCGGGTTATTTGGTTGTTGTCCAACTTTGACGAATTGTCTTATAACACAAATAAATTCATAACTCCAAGAATACTTATCGGAATCGGATGATCTTTAGATCAATTCTACACCTCTCGATGAGAGGAGTCCAAGAAAAATATCAGCTGCCATAAATAAGATGAACCACATGGAATTTGGCCCTAATTGCCAATTTTAACACTCCCTCTCAACGAGGGAGAACTCCATCCGTTGATCCATCTGCCAGACTGTCCTATTGTTGCCATCAGTGCCTGCACTGCTCTGCTCTGTTGAACCATGAAGAAGAAAAATTTATCGAGAATGTCTCATACCATTCTCTACTAACCCGAAGTCAGCTCCATATGAAGAGAGTGTGTCATACCACTCTTAATGATCACAGATCAATACCAAAAGAGAGTGAGCTATATCACTCTTACTGACACGAAGTCAGTTTCATTGATCCCAGATCAATATCACAAGAGAGTGTTTCAAACCACTCATAATGATCCCAGATCAGTTTCATTGATCCCATATCAATGGAGGTCATCCTAGCATAAGGAGTATGGTAAATAAAACGATGCGTCCATCGATAGTAATACTACGGTCCCTAACCCCATTTCCTTGCTCATTGTCTAGATGAGAGGTACTTCCCATGATTCCAGACTGCATTGGTAGGATGCCTCGACGGGAGAACCACTCATCCTGTCCATAAGACGCCACAGGGTATCACAAGGGAAGGTTGAACCATTCACCCTGTACACAGTGCACCATTAGGGGAGGGTGAGTCACCCTATGGTCACTTGTTGCTCCAAGAAGTACCCCAAGCCCCCCGGAGCTCCAAGAGCTCAGTGCATGCAACATGCAAGACCCTCATAATAAGGTCTCTCAACGACTCCAAGTCGTTCGGGAAAGTCACAAATTTGACCTTTCCCCGGGGCTTCGACAAAATGTCTGCAACCAGTACATCAGTCTCAATGCATGGAGCCTTCTCGCTCATCGATGTACCATATCCCGAATAAGGTAGTATCTGATGTCTATATGCTGGAGCAATCATAGAATACAGGATTCCTCAACAATCAAATCCCCCCTGGTTGACACAGAAGATCACAATGGTATCCATCATTTGTATAACCAGCTCACTGAAGAGCTTCCACAACCAGGCAGCGTCACACGAGATCATACTCGTAGCTATGTATTCGGTCTCTACAGTGCTCAAAGCAACCGTCTTCTGCTTCCTGCTCATCTAGGATATCGAAGCAGAACCCCAAAGAGAACCAGCACTCAGAAGTGCTCTTGCGAACCTCCACACTACTTGCCTAGTCAGCATTCAAATAATCATGCAGCTTCACATTTTCAGCAGTGTATCTCAATCCATCAAAGATTTGCCCCGAAGATATCTCAAAAGATTCTTGGCACCAATCCAATGAGGCTCAACCAAATATGAGCCCAACATGCTAACTGCAAAACATATATCCGGACGAAAGTTCACCAAGAACATCAATGCAAATGAGTTTATGAAACTAGAGGCATTTCCCAAATCTAGTCCGGCATCACTACCACATAACATCTGAAAGTTGAGCTCCATCGAGGTAGTCACAGGCTTGCAATTTACCATTCCAAATCCGGAAACCAACTCCCTCTTACTTTTGCAAAATAGAGGGTCTGCAACTGTCAGAAAGAAGTCGTCCCATAAGGTGCCAGTATGAGAGGTCTATCATCCACAACCTTCAAGCAATGGTTTGGAGCAGCTTCACTCCTAGTGAATCTCAACTTCATCAGACAACTATCAATCCTTTCATATTAAGCCCGGGGTGTTATGCTTCAAGCCATGGAGGGCTTTCTTCCACCTACATACATGAGATTCCCAATCATGAATCTCAAACCCCTCAGGTTGTCCAAACCTGTGGACCTTCTACATTATGGGAATGGTCCCCTTGAAAGATTTTGCTTCGGTACATCTTAGACATGTATCGTCATGCTCCTTTTGAATTCAGGCAACCCTGTCACCATCTGACTCACATCCGGTAGGGCCCCATAATAAGTAGACCTTCGGTGCTATAGATGAGATATGTCAATTGACATGATCCCCAATGGACCATCCTGCAACTGAATCCATGAGTAAAAGCATTCTATTTTCAAACACCTACCTTTCCATCGATGAATGCCACCCTGAAACCTTTGACTTCCATTGTCGAAATGGACACCAGGTTCTTCTTGCTATCAGGTACATAAAGAGATTCTCGTAAATGAATAAAGTTACTCTCATTCAATTGAGGGGTAACATTCCCTACACCCTTTCCCGGATAGGTGGTATTGACTCCAAGTATAATCCCATGATTGTTTCCATCTCTACCAAATTAGAAAGAGAACCCTTCTATCAAATGAAGTGCCTTGAAACACTACAATAAATAAGCCAAATTCCCAAAGAGTCTGGAGGAGAGGGCTAATATAGGATAATGTTGCTTTATCTTACCAAAGACAACATTTGATTCTTCATACCTGGGGTTCCTTGATTTCTTTGAAGAGTCGGATATTTCCTTGATGACTTGCATTACCTGTCATTCCTCCGATCATTGAAAATGTCCCTGGAATGATTGTTATCATCACCAAGTGATGTGTCCCTGCCATTCGGACACTCCTTCGCAATAATGGCTAAACTTATTACAAACAAGGCATCTGCGTTTCCTTCCACCCTTAGATCCGTACTTCCCATTGAATTGATCTGTAGGCCATCAGAAACTTCCACTGTGCCATTCTGATAATATTCTCTGCTTCGACTTCACCCTTCGTGAATTAGAAGAGGAAGGAGGAATCCATTCATCCTTTTGTCCTTTCCCAACTGTCTTCGGTGATTGCTCTTTCACTCTTGCTTGGGCTTTGTCTTCACCTCACCTCTGATACCATGTTAATTTTAGGTATGTTCTATGCTTAGAGCAATTTATTTCAATTTTCACAGTCAGCTCAATATCATTTCCAAATTAACAATCACATCGGCATTAAAGTAAATTGCAGATAGAACATAAACATAGATCGCAGAAGACAAGCCAAGACAAGAGGACATAAGATGTGGCGCTAGCCAGGAACAAACCCCAATGTGGGGAAACCCTTGATCAATTCTTCTTATATGTTCTTCAATAGTTTAGCAGAGAGAGAGAGAGATAGTACATATACAACAGAAGTCAACACTTTGACTTATCTAAATAAGTGCATAGATCATCTCTAAGAAGATGATACATGAGGTAGCTGAACTCAGTTGAAGATGTGCTGCTTCAACTGATTCTCCAAGGTGACTCCATCACCCATCATAGTGTTGCACCTCGTCATCATGTTGAACCTCACTATGCTGCACCATGTTGCACCCATCATCACTATGCTGGCCCTCATTACCACACTGCACACATCATACTGTTGCACATTATGCTGCACCTTCCAGTACTGCAACATCTTCTTGTACCTTATGGTCTTGTTGCACTTACCATTGTTGCCTCATCCTGTACCTTACTGTGCCCATCATGTTGCATCTCATTGTAGCATCTAATATCATTGTGCTATACTGGCATGTGCTGCACACAACATGCTACAGTTTACTTTGTCATGATGCCCATCATTGTGCTGTAGCATTTCACATCATGTTGCCCCTTATCACAATGTTGTCACTACTCATACTGCTGCACCATGATTGCTTGTTGTCCCATGCAAGCACCATGTCCTTGCTATCACATCTACCCTTGATCAATTCTTCTTATATGTTCTTCAATAGTTCAATACAAAGAGAGAGAGACAGAACATATACAACAGAAGTCAACACTTTGACTTATCTAAATAATAGCATAGATCATCTCTAATAAGATGATACATAAGGTAGCTGAACTCAGTTGAAGACATGTCACTTCAACTGATTCTCCAAGGTGACTCCATCACCCATCATAGTGTTGCACCTCGTCATCATGTTGCACCTCACTGTGCTGCACCATGCTGCACCCATCATCACTATGCTAGACCTCATTACCACACTGCACACATCATACTGCTGCACCTTCCGGTACTGCAACATCTTGTTGTACCTTATCATCTTGCTGCACCTACCAATGTTGCCTCATCTTGTACCTTACTGTGCCCATCATGTTGCATCTCGTTGTAGCATTTAATATCCCTGTGATATACTGCCAAGTGTTGCACAAAACATGTTACACTTTACTTTGTCATGATGCCCATCATTGTGCTCTAGCATTTCACATCATGCTGCCCCTTATCACAATGTTGTCACTGCTCATACTGTTGCACCATGATTGCTTGTTGTCCCATGCAAGCACCATGTCCTTGTTGTCCCATCTACCTTTGCTGCACCATGTGACCTTGTTGTCCCATCTTCCTTTGCTACACCATGTGACCTTGTTGTCCCATCTTCCTTTGTTGCACCATGTGACCTTGTTGTCCCATCTATCTTGCTACCAACACACCATACAAACGTTGTTGTTTGTCACTTCATTACTGTTGTAATTTATGGGATTGGTTAGGGCACACAACAATCCCTAACCATCCTCAAATTTGGCCCAGAATTTCCCTTATGAAATGCGGCCTATGCTAGTGTAAACCCTCTGCCTCCACGCTGAAGATGAGGGTATAACATGACCCCAAAACAGCCCACGTTGTCCAATGTATCATTGTTGTAGCTTACGGCCCACATATCACACCCAAACAACCCTCCTCTGCCTTGGCCCTCTAGGAAGATATCTCGGCCCTCCTAACAGCAACTCGGCCTTCACATATGACCCTGAAACAGCCTCCAAAAACCCACGTTGTTCGGTCTTCCTTACTGCGGCTAGGGCAGGATAGATCTGCGTATTTGGGCAGCGTGAATAGGTCTTCTTCACCATGCTATGTCTCTCCTTTAGGCAGCATAGAGGGCAGGTTGGGCAGCGTATAGAATCAGGGGTCTTCTCCCTTGGACTGCGGCTAGATCATCCACTTTAGGACTGTGGTTAGGGCATCCTTCTCCTAGATTTCTCTTCCACTAAAACCCAAAGCGAGTGGAGAGAAAATCAAGAGAGAAGTGTGTGTGAAATGACTCTCAAGTCATCTCCTTTTATACTAAAACATTGAGCACATGTGGGGGTTATTTGGTTGTTGGCCGACCTTGACGAATTGTCTTATAACACAAATAAATTCATAACTCCATGAATACTTATCGGAATCGGATGATCTTTAGATCAATCCTACACCTCTCGAAGAGAGGAGTCCAAGGAAAATATCAACTGCCATAAATAAGATGAACCACATGGAGTTTGGCCCTAGTTGCCAATTTTAACACTCCCCCTCAACTAGCGAGAACTCCATCCGTTCATCCATCTGCCAGACTGTACTATCTCTGCTATTAGTGCCCTGCACTGCTCCGCTCTAATGAACCATGAAGAAGAAGAATTGATCGAGAATATATCATACCATTCTCAACTGAACCGAAGTCAATTCCATATGAAGAGAGTGTGTCATACCACTCTTACTAATCTCAGATCAGTACCAAAAGAGAGTGAGCTATATCACTCTTGCTAACCCGAAGTCAGTTTCATTGATCCCATATCAATATCACAAGAGAGTGTCTCAAACCACTCATATTGATCCCAGATCAATGGAGCTCATCCTAGCATAGCGAGTACGGTGGATACAACGATGCGTCCATCGGTAGTACTACTATGGTCCCTAACCCCATTTCCCTGCTCATTGGTCAGATGAGAGGTACTTCCCATGAGTCCCAGACTGCATGGGTAGGATGCCTCGGCAGGAGAACCACTCATCCTGTCCATAAGTCGCCACAAGGTATCACAGGGGAAGGTTGAACCATTCACCCTATACACAGCGCACCATTAGGGGAGGGTGAGTCGTCGTATGGTCACTTGTTGCTCCAAGAAGTACCTCAAGCCTCCCGGAGCTCCCAAAGCTCAATGCATGCATGTTAAAATTGGCAACCAGGGCAAAACTTCATGTGGGTCATCTTATTCATGGCTGATAATATTTTTATTAGATTCCTCTCGTCGAGAGGTGTAGGATTGATATAAATATCATCCGATTCTGATAAGTATTCATGGAGATATGAATTTATTTTGATTATGGACTTATTATCAAGCCGACCTACAACTCATGTAGGCTCAGAAGCCCAACAGTCGCATCTATTCACCCACCAATGTTGTGTATAAATATAAGAGGACTTTTCCTCATTTAGACTCACTCATCTCATCACATCTCTCTCTCTACTGCGCAGATATGAGTCTCTTCTCTACTGCGCTGAAATGGGTCTCTCTCTCTCACACATGTGAAGCGGGAAGCTGTTGAATTTGAAGTTGCAACTGCAGAAGTAAAGATTGACTTGCGTGGCCTAGAATATCTCCTCTTTGGAACTGTGTTGTAGGTTCATCTGAACCTCCTCTGAAAGCCGCAACTTTTGGTGGTGGAATGAAGTCAATCCGACGAACAGTTTGCAAGATATCGACTGCCATAGTTTGAAGCTAGAAACTGCTGAAACTAAAGCTGCAACTGTAGAAGTAAAGATTGACTTGCGTGGCTTAGAAGATCTCCTCATCTGAACTGCTTTGTAGGGTCATCTGAACCTCCTCTGAAAGCCGCAACTTTTGGTGGTGGAATGAAGTCAATCCAACGAACGGTTTGCAAGATATCGACTGCCCTAGTTTGAAGCTGGAAACTGCTGCAACTGCAGAAGTAAAGATTGACTTGCGTGGCCTAGAAGATCTCCTCATCTGAACTGCGTTGTAGGTTCATCTAAACCTCCTCTGGAAGCCGAAACTTTTGGTGGTGGAATGAAGTCAATCCGACGATCGGTTTGTGAGATATGGTCTGCCCTAGTTTGATAATGAAGCCGCTAATGCTGATGCTACTGATCTAGGGTTTGCTACTGCTGATATGAATCAGATTTATTGTACTATTTCTCTCTGCTGAATTATTGAAGATAAAAGAAGATTTGATCAAAGGGTTTGCTAGCCGCCACATCTTGTGTCTCTTGTCTTGGCTTGTTTTCTGTCGATCGTTTAATGTTCTATCTGCACTTTACTTTATGTACATGTGATTGCTAATCGGTGGAATATAATAAGAAAAAGAAGTAAACTGTTATAAGCATAGAACATACCATAACTTAACAATGCATCATGCAGGACCCTCATGAGAGGGTCTCTCAACGACTCCAAGTCGTTCGGGAAAGTCACAAATTTGACCTTTCCCTGGGCTTCGACAGAATGTCTGCGACCTGTACATCAATCTTAATGCGATGGAGCCTTCTCGCTCATCAATGTACCATATCCCAGATAAGGTAGTATTTGATGTCTATATGTTGGAGCAATCATAGAATACGGGATTCTTCAACAATCGAATCCTCCCCTAGTTGACACAGAAGATCACAGTGGTATCCATCATGTGTATAAACAGCTCACTGAAGAGCTTCCACAACCAGGCAGCTTCACACAAGATCATACTCGTAGCTATGTATTCGGTCTCAGCGGTGCTCAAAGCAACCGTCTTCTGCTTCCTACTCATCTAGGATATCGAAGCAGAACCCAAAGAGAACAAGCACTCAGAAGTGCTCTTGCGATCCTCCACACTGCTTGCCCAATCAGCATTCAAATAATCATGCAGCTTCACATTTTCGGCAGTGCATCTCAATCCATGAGAGATTTGCCCAGAAGATTCTTGGCACCAATCTAGTGAGGCTCAACCAAATATGAGCCTAACATGCTAACTGCAAAAAATATATCCGAACAGAAATTCACCAAGAACATCAATGCAAATGAGTTTATGAAACTCAGAGGCATTTCCCAAATCTAGTCTGGCATCACTACCACATAACTTCTGAAAGTTGAGCTCCATCGAGGTAGTCACAGGCTTGCAGTTTACCATTCCAAATCCGAAATCCAACTCCCTCTAATTTTTGCAAAATGAGAGGGTCTGCACCTGTCAAAAAGAGGTCGTCCTCATAAGCTGCCAGTATGAGAGGTCTATCATCCACAACCTTCAAGCAATGCTTTGGATTGGCTTCACTCCTAGTGAATCCAAATTCATTAGACAACTATTAGTCCTCTCATATTAAGCTCGAGGTGTTATGCTTCAAGCCATGGAAGGCTTTCTTCCACCTGCATACATGAGATTCCCGATCATGAATCTCAAACCCCTCGGGTGGTTCCAAACCTGTGGACCTACTACATGAGGGGAATGGTCCCCTTGTAAGATTTTCCTTCGATACATCTTAGACATGTACCTTCATGCTCCTTTTGAATTCAGGCAACCCTGTCACCATCTGACTCACATCGGGTAGGGGCCCATAATAACTATAAGTAGACCTCCGGTGCTATAGATGAGATATGTCAATTGACATGATCCCTAATGGACCTTCCTGCAACTGAATCCATGAGTAAAAGCATTCTATTTTCAAACATGTACCTTTCCATCGATGAATGCCACCCTGAAACCTTTGACTTCCATTGCCGAAATGGACACCAGGTTCTTCTTGCGATTAGGTACATAAAGAGATTCTCGTAAATGAATCAAGTTACTCTCACTCAATTGAGGGGTAACATTCCCTACACCCTTTCCAAGATAGGTGGTATTGACTCCAAGTATAATCCCACGATTCTTTCCATCTCTACCAGATTAGAGAGTGCACCCTTCTATCCGATGAAGTGCCTTGAAGCACTACAATCAATAAGCCAGATTCCCAAAGAGTCAGGAGGAGAGAGCCAGTATAAGATAATGCTGCTTTATCTTACCAAAGACAACATTTGATTCTTTATACCTGGGGTTCCTTGCCTTCTTTGAAGAGTTGGTTATTTCCTTGATGACCTGCATTCCCTGTCATTCCTCCGATCATTGAAGATGTCCCTGGAATGATTGTTATCATCATCAAGTGATGTGTCCCTGCCATTCGGACACTCCATCGCATAATGGTTGAACTTATTACAAACAAGGAATCTGCCTTTCCTTCCACCCTTAGATCTGTACTTCCCATTGATGTGATCTATAGGCCATCAGAAACTTCCATTGCGCCATTCTGATAATATTCTTTGCTTCGACTTCATCCTTGGTGAATTAGAAGAGGATGAGGAATCCATTCATCCTTTTGTCCTTTCCCAACTGTCTTCGGTGATTGCTCTTTCACTCTTGCTTGAGCTTTGTCTTCACCTCACCTCTGATACCATGTTAATTTTAGGTATGTTCTATGCTTAGAGCAATTTATTTCAATTTTCACAGTTAGCTCAATATCATTTCCAGATTAGCAATCACATCAGCATTAAAGTAAAATGCGGATAGAACATAAACATAGATCGCAGAAGACAAGCCAAGACAACAGGACAAAGATGTGGCGCTAGCCAGGGACAAACCCCAATGTGGGGAAACCCTTGATCAATCCTTCTTATATGTTCTTCAATAGTTCAGCAGAGAGAGAGAGATAGTACATATACAACAGAAGTCGACACTTTGACTTATCTAAATAAGAGCATAGATCATCTGTAAGAAGATGATACATGAGGTAGCTAAACTTAGTTGAAGACATGCTGCTTCCACTGATTCTCCAAGGTGACTCCATCACCCATCATAGTGTTGCACCTTGTCATCATGTTGCACCTCACTGTGTTGCACCATGCTGTACCCATCATCACTATGTTGGACCCCATTACCACACTGCACACATCATACTGCTGCAAATTATGATGCACCTTCTGGTACTGCAACATCTTGTTCTACCTTATCGTCTTGCTGCACTTACCAGTGTTGCCTCATCCTGGACCTTACTGTGCCCATCATGTTGCATCTCATTGTAGCATTTAACATCACTGTGCTATACTGGCATTTGCTACACACAACATGCTATAGTTTACTTTGTCATGATGCCCATCATTGTGTTGTAGCATTTCACATCATGCTGCCCCTTATCACAATGTTGTCACTACTCATACTATTGCACCATGATTGCTTGATGTCCCATGCAAGCACCATGTCCTTGATATCCCATCTACCTTTGTTGCATCATGCGACCTTGTTGTCCCATCTTCCTTTGTTGCACCATGTGACCTTGCTCTCCCATCTTCCTTTGCTGCACCATGCGACCTTGCTCTCCCATCTATCTTGTTACCAACACACCATACAAATGTTGTTGTTTGTCACTTCATTACTGTTGTAATTTCTAGGACTGGTTAGGGCACACAACAGTCCCTAACCATCCTCAAATCTGGCCCAAAATTCCCCTTATGGAATGCGGCCTATGCTAGTGTAAACCCTTTGCCTCCATGCTGAAGATGAGGGTATAACATGACCCCAAAACAACGCACGTTGTCCCATGTATCTTTGTTGTAGCTTACGGCCCACACATCACACCCAAACAACCCTCCTCTACCTTGGCCCTCTAGGAAGATATCTTGGCCCTCCTAACAGCAACTCAGCCTTCACATATGACCCTGAAACAGCCTCCAAAAACCCATGATGTTCGGTCTTCCTTACTGCAGCTAGGGCAAGTTAGATCTGCAAATTTGGGCAGCGTGAAATAGGTCTTCTTCACCGTGCTATGGCTCTCCTTTAGGTAGCGTAGAGGGTAGGTTGGGCAGCGTATAGAACCAGGGGTCTTCTCCCTCGGACAGCGGCTAGATCATCCACTTTAGGATAGCGGCTAGGGCATCCTTTAGGACTATGGCTAGGGCATCCTTATCCTAGATTTCCCTTCCACTAAAATCCAAAGCGAATGGAGAGAAAATCAAGAGAGAAGTGTGTGTGAAATGACTCTCAGGTCATCTCCTTTTATACTAAAACGTTTAGCACATGTGGGGGTTATTTGGTTGCTAGCCAACCTTGATGAATTGTCTTATAAGTTATAACACAAATAAATTCATAACTCCATGAATACTTATCGGAATCGAATGATCTTTAGATCAATCCTACACCTCTCGATGAGAGGAGTCCAAGAAAAATATCAGCTGCCATAAATAAGATAACCCACATGGAGTTTGGCCCAAGTTGCCAATTTTAACAATCCCCTCTAGTGTCAATTAATTAATTTTTTCTGTCTAAATTATATAAAAATCCCAAGACAAAAAATTAATTAATTTTGAGTCAAAAATAATTATAGAAAAGTTAATTTCTCTCCAAGTGGAAAATTCGTGGGTCACGGAACAGTCAAATTTTGGAGGCCCCCACCAAGGGAAAAATGGATATTTTAAGAAAATTTAAGCCCTTGGACCTTGGTGGTTAAGTCAAAGTCAAATTTTTGAGGAAATTAATCCAAAATATTAATTTTTGGATTAATTAAAAGTAGGTTTTAAGAAAAATTCGAATTTTTCCTCAAAATTAAAAATTTGACGGTGGAGATTAAAAAAAGATCAAGTTATTTTCAACAATCAAGATTATTTTGACGGGGATCAAGCCAACTAACCGTTATTTTCCACTTGGAGGGATTTCTCTATAAATAGAAGTCATTTTGCTTCTATTGAATATCTTTGGATGATGTAAATTTTGTAAAGCTGGTATTGAGCCATTGCTCTGTTGGGAACATTTCTATATCATAATAAAAAGACTTTGGGGTTCAGTTCATGGTGTTTTTCTTCCATTGATCTGTGGTATGTGCTAGTTATGTGTTTTCCTATATTGTGCTAAATTATTTATGAATTGTTATTTCATTTGTCGGTGATAAGAGCATTCTATTGGTAATTTATTTTTATCTTAGGTGATCTGATTCACCATATGATCTAACAATTCTACTTGAGGAAAATTATAGAGATTTGTAGGTACACTAGCCCTTGGGCTCCAAGTTCACAGACTATGGGGAAGAGCCGACTATGTTTGGGCTCTAAGATTTCTATGGTATTTTAATTTTGCAAGAGGGTTTTTGGCCAATATTCAAATTTTTCGAAAAATATATTCATCCACTGCTATTACTCAAAAAATATTTCTCCAAAAATTTTTAATTTGCAAACATTGTATATTTGTAAATTATTTGTAAATTATTTCTAACTCATTTGTTTTGCAGCAATTGAGCTTTTATATTTTTGTATATATTTGGGGTTTTGGGATTTTTTTTATTCATTTGCATAGGTGAACTTCAAGTGGCTCAAGGATATTTTTGTTGGGATTTTGAGGCATATCTGGGCCTAGGAAGGCAAGATCGAACCTCCATTCATCCTCCAAGCCCAACGTCCAACATCTTGGCATCAAATTTGTGGTGAAATTGTTGTTTCCAGGGTCCCAAATTTTCTTTTAGGCCCCAAGGTCTAGCCATTCAGCCCGAGTCGTGGGCCTAGAAAGGCCTTGGACCCCCTCCTTTGGCCCCTATCGCAGCCCCTTTAGGGCCTTTTTCCTTAGCGACATCCCTTTAGGGCTAGGCCGCAGACCCTAGTGGGCTTTCTATCCTAGCAGCAGGCCTATTTGGGCTAGTTGTTGCCCAAATAGGTCCTACCTCATCTCCTGGAGTCTTGACCTTAGGAATACCTAATATTATCATCATATCTAAAACTCTAAGGCTTTATCTCTTTATCTTTAAGCTTTCCTTGGAAAGCGATTTAGCTTCCTTGAAGCATTGAGCCATTGTTGTGTCTCTCTTCGAATGGGCTTGGTGGAATCACTTTATACCTAAATCATTGATCTACCCATTCTAAGTGATTCTCTGACCACCGAGACTCCTCCCATCGATGAAAGTCCATAAAGAGCAGGGGCCCATGACTAAAGTGACAGTGGGTCATTGTCCCATTGTTGTCACTTGGTCTAGTAGTTGTCTCTTAGATTTTCCCTTCCTTATGGCCTTGCTAGATTGTGTGGTAATAGGATGAAAATGAAAGATAATGGAGAATGCCACTTTTACTTTAATAATTTAACATTACCATGAATTGCATATCAATACTAGGGCCATAGGTTTGAATATTAGGTTGTCGCACTCAAAAATTCTTATTTCTTTGTAAAAAAAATGTATATGAAATGTCTTTGCCAAATTCTTTTTGCGAAACAAAGCTATAGAGCAAAAAAAATTATCGGGGGCACGCTCCCGAGGTTGCTCCTTGAGTGCTTGCATCTGAAGCGCACTTCAGGAGCAAGAGCAAGGGGGGCCCTAGCTCCAACAGAGGAGGATCCCAAATTTTCAAATTTGAGGCACTTGTACACTTAAGATCTTTGCCAAGACAAATTGTTAGTAGATAGGTGCTCCCTACACGAGATCTCAAGAATATGTCAGTCAACCGAGATGAACATATAATATAAAATCTCAAAGTGTAAGCAAGCAAATAGACTAGCAAATAACCGAATTTGAAAGTCTATTCCTAATGGGTGACAACACCCCTTCAAAGGCCTATTACAACAATAATATAAAGAAAAACAATGAAAACAAATTATATTTCCACTAATACTCCAAGCAACCACACAAGAGTCAAATCACCATGAACCTCGAAAGCCTTCTTTTATTAATGATAAAACAATTACACAAACTAACAGAGGTTCCCCCAGCTTCCAAGCTTCAACC
Organism: Pinus tabuliformis; assembly: GCA_031772625.1. Lineage (NCBI taxonomy): Eukaryota > Viridiplantae > Streptophyta > Pinopsida > Pinales > Pinaceae > Pinus > Pinus tabuliformis. The sequence goes on along the minus strand of CM062811.1, from coordinate 1,022,826,545 downwards.
ATGCCAAGAAATGAGTAATCGGGGTTTATTTATACAAAATTGGGAAGAAATTCTAAGAAAAGATGAATCAACAAGTGTCTCATGGGTGAGGATCTCAAGGCTGGTTGAATCCTCCAAGTCGTTGATTGTTGTGCGTTGTGCATTGTCAAGTGGCAGTGTCCTCCTCTTGTTGGTTGAGCGTATTCTCTTTGCGGAACAAGTGTGCAATGAAGGGGAGATAGGGGGAGACAAATCCCCATCAAATCACAACCTAACTCCATGCGAAATCTACCATAAAACAAGTGTCTCATAGTTGTTGTGTGGAGCTCCAACCTAGGCCTTTGTGTGACTTCCTTGACCGCTAGCATACTCCTCTATATGGCAACGTATCAATCAAAGGGGATAGCTAGTAGTTGGAGGGGGAGTGAGGTGGGATTTGACTCCCCCTCTCTCTTAGTTTAACTCCCTGTCATAACTCAATCCAATTAGAAGCTAACTTGTCCAGCTTAGATCAGCAACTCCGCCCCCCTTAATCAACTAGTGAACTTGGCTTCAATCTTGGTCTTGTTGGCAATGGGGTTAGTTCTCGTAGGTGGCATCCAACTCTTGTTTAACTCAACCTTTAGATTGCCAAGTCAACTCTTGACTCCTTTGACTTAGAACATGACTTTAATATGCCCCCAACTTATTTATTTTTGCAATTTTTGTCTTTTCTCCTCGAGTAAAAGTGAATTTTGGTGAGGAAATATTCATTTCTTGGCCCCCAAAGTGGATACTATAATAATGTTGGTGCTCTGAGCATGAATTTTGAGCCCTCACATGCCACCAACATTACCTAACACCTCTTTTTTACATTATTACATACAAAATTAATAAAAATATTGTCCTGCGGGAAATTTTAATTACTTAAAAAATCCTAAAAATACCTAGTCAATTTTGTGAGCCTCCAGATATGACCTAGCAAGGCAATATACATTGACCGTAGACTCAAAACATTCTCAAAGCCCAGTTATTAAGCCATACTCCAGTTTGGAGGTATATGAGTGAAAAAATTCAACTATTTATTAATCACTAAAAAACAAAAATAATTAGTCAAGTGAAAAAAACACTCTAGAGTGGACTCACTTAGTAACCAGGTCCCAAGTTGTCTAAGTCTGTTACATAAGCTCATCATGCTAGTGTCATTCATTACAATTCCCCTGCAAGGATACAGAATTTTAGAGAAGAACAGCGAGGAGAGAGAGAAAAGAAACAGAGATGCCCTACTGGACTTCTGATCTTTTGAAAATTCATTATGTGCCTTGTGCCTTATGCATTGGGCCATAGGGTCTTCACATCCTGCTAGGTGGAACTTAACAGGTAACAAGCCTCATTGAAGGCTCAAGCAAACTTTTAGGACTTTAGGGCATTTACTTGTAAAACTATGAAAAGTGACTTGCTTACCCTCATACAAATAGAGGGAAATCACTTTCATTTGGAACATCACTCTTCTTTCTCTCCTAAAAAGTGTGCACTAGCTTTCTGTCCTTTTTTGTTGATCATTATCGATGTATGATGAAGCGAATTGTCTTTGGAGGGATATTTTTACAAGAGACTATCTTTGATTGATAATTGTTTCTTGGTTGAATGATGTAAGTTTATTGTCAATTTTCTTCCATTTTGCATGCAATTTTTTGAAACTAGGGTTTCTATTGTGCCATATTAAAAAGTGCAAAATCTTTCATGAAATCTTGTTTCTATATGTGATGCAAAATTTATCTTTCAAAAATCCATTAAGGAAACTTTGCACATGCATCCTTTGATCCTAAATCTTTACTTTAAATAATTTCTAAGAGAGGATTCTTAGTCCTCCACCTCTTCATTCAAGTCCCTCTACCTTTGACATCACTATTATCGACTCCTTTGCCCAATTGAGAGAAGGCATTAGACTAGTTGTCAATGGCAATGATCATCTTAATTTTCTATGCCCTTTTATTAATTCATGGTAACCAGCGTTAGGGTTAGCTTAAATTTGCATTATGTCGATTTGTTGTTGCCCCTATTAAACGGAATTGCATTTAATAAATATAAAAAGGCAAAATCTAGCATCAATTTGCATGTTTCCACCCAAAAATTAGGGCTAACGTCTAGATAGTTATTGTTGTTATATGCATTTTCAGCCATTAAACCTCGTCGTTTACCTAACCCTTGCTTGCCTCTTTGATAGCCTTTGTCCCTTTGTTGATCTAATCATTTATAGTCTATTTCTCAAATTGTTATATGCCATTGTAAGCCCTAAATCTGCATATCATAAAAGCCTTAACTTATAACAGCTTTCTTCTAAATCACAAAAGTCTTAGGAGTATTGCAACTCTTATCTGGTACTTGAACTGTTACAACTCTTAACTCGGCCTTTTCAAGGTTTGGCTTGTACCTTTCTCTTCAATCATTAGACATTATATCACCCTCGAGCTCTTTATTGTTGAATATCTTGTTGGTGATTTTTTTGGGGAAGCCTCCCTTGTGGGGATAACATCCACCACTACATAGCTGGAGAGAGGCCACTGAGGTGACATTGGCATTTGATCTCTTGTTGCCATAATACCTAGGTTGCCTAGTGAGGCTTTGTACTAGGCCTACTAGATTTTGCGGTAAAATGACCCACTAAAATTCATTTTGAAGTGATTAAAAAATAATTTTGTTTAATGATTAGTTTTAATAATATCTTTTTGGAGTGTAACACTTGCATTATATATCACTTGTTCAGTGTCTTATATGTTTCTCATTTAAATGTTCTTGGGCCTTGGCACTTGCTCACATATTCATGAATATATATTCTAAATCACAATGTTAAAACTTAAACTCACATACTTTCTTTCAAAGTTTCAACATAATTTTCTGAAATCTCTCTCTCTCTCTATCTATCTATATATATATATATACCCTAAGAGGAAGTTGTGATTGTGAGGAGGAATTGGAAGATTCCCTGTCTCACCCTAAATAGAATGCCTAGTTCCCCTTATCCCCAAAGTCAAATTGGTAGTCAAATTACCAACTACAAACAATTATGAGAAACAATAGGAGTTTGACAAAATTGCTTCAAAGGTATCGACAAAAAACCCATCTACAAACTTCAAACTTGATCATGCAATCTAGGATAGACCTTGAATTCTCATGCAAAGTAGTTATTCAAAAAACGGGGAGGGTGAGTGTTGTGGGGAGGAGGGTTGTTTTGCAGTGGTTGTGGCAGTGTTGTGAGTGGTTGGTGTTGAAAAGTGTAACTAGCTTCGGTCTTCATAATGACATGTAATTGTGATTTCTGTAAATGATGTAAAGAAGAAAACAAAATTATTATTGTAAGGCTTGCTTCATGGGTTTCATGAGCAAGGGATTTTATTTTTAGATGGCTCCCATTGTGAGCCTTTAGGAATTGTCAAAAGAATTAATGTCATGTATGAAATGTATATGAGTCAATAGAATGCTCCAGTAGCAGCCCTCCAAAGACAGGCACAAGTTCTCCTCTTCAAGTCTGCCTCTAGATGGAGTGAAGAACTCATGTCGGCTACACCTTATGAAGACACACCTATTCGGATGCACACATTAGCCTATTTATGACGGACAAACTACTATATATATGACCGTAGGGTCTTCGCATTTCCATAGTGAACAGTTTGCACATCTCTCTGAAATTTTGGATGACAATCACAGAAGTAAGTTCAGATAGGAGTGCAGAGACTGTTTTGTTGAAGGAGCTATAAGGGTTCTAAATTGCAAAAGATAAATTCGACGCTATCTCACAGTCAAGGGTGAAACTCTGTCTCGGTACAGCAAGGAATAATTTGGTGAGACTAAAGTGATCAAGGTTCGGTATTATCACAAGAAGGGTCTCTCTCTATTTCGATGTAATTGCAGAGGTCACAGTGCGGATTGGAGCGGAGAAGTTAGACATGATTTCGGTGATACCACAGTGACATCCCCTCACTGTCTCGGTGTTATACCACAGTAATGATATCTGTGTAGTCTATGTCCTATAGCAAAGGGAATTCGATGGTAAGGAGGTCGAAATGGAAGAGAAGTCAAGGCGAAGAAAAAAGCAGAAGATTGACAGCTAAGAGAACTTATGTCTTGGACTTGGAGTAGCAAATAGGTCAAGGGTATTGGTCTTGGTATTCGTCAATTGGAATCTCTATAAGAAGAATTTTGCGTGGGTTTTCCTCTCAAAGAGTGAGAGGTTTTGGCCCTAGCTCATAGCCTACATTCTGTGTCTTTTTTCTATCTTGTTTATGCATTGGTAGATGTTTGATGAAGAAGAATAGTAATAACCTAAGTAAGAAGAAGATACTATTCTAAACAAATGAAAAACACTCACAAGCAATTACTAGTTAAGGAGAAATCACCTACTATTGATGCCCTAGAGTTCTCAACATGGTATCAGAGCTAAGGTAACTAAGTCAAGGAACGGCATGAAATCAAAGAGACACTCAAGGATCGAGTTTCAAGAAAGGCATCAAAGCAAGTCAAAGGATATCAAAGCAAAATTAAAGTCGAGATCTACATTGAAGTATCAAACTCTAGATCGAAGAAGAAAGTCTACTTCAAAAGAAGTCTTGGGATCATCAAGGCCAAAAGCCTTATTTCTACTCAAGACAAATAGATCTACAATTCAAGACAACTAGAAGTCTACACCAGCAAAAGTTTTCGATCCTATAGTCATCATCAAAAGACCACAAAGGCCCTCATCGAGTTGAAGAGATCTACAAAGCAAGGTACCCCAAAGTATAGACATCCAAGAGAAGCATTTCTAAGACTAAGATCACATCATCTTGGAGAAATTCAAAACCCTAGAAACATTTGTGATCTGCACTCATTCACCACCGAAGAAGTCGAAGTATCTTGTAGGCTAGTTATCCAAAGAAGGCTAAAGGCATTGTCATCATCTTCAAAAGGCTATAAGCCAAGTTCCCTCTCATTGAAGCAAGGACCCCTCCCTTATCCTTGAAGAAGATCATCCGAGGAAGCATCAAGACATCCTCATCAATCACCATCATCAAAGGGAGCTAGATCAAAGGCGTTGTCATCATAAAAGGGGAAAACTCCTTTTATTGAAGAAAGGATTTCATTTGGAAGAAGATCATCCAAAAGGGCATTAATACATCTTCATCAACCACCATCAAAGGGATCAAGTTGAAGATTTCATTTTCACTTGTCAAGTAAGTATCTTTTATCCAAAGAAGGCCAAAGGCATTGTCCTCATCTTCAAAAGGCTATAAGGCAAGTTCCCTCTCATTGAAGCAAGGACCCCTCCCTTATCCTTGAAGAAGATCATCTGAGGAAGCATCAAGACATCCTCATCAACCACCATCATCAAAGGGAGCTAGATCAAAGGCGTTGTCATCATAAAAGGAGCAATCTCCTTTTATTGAAGAAAGGATTTCATTTGGAAGAAGATCATCCAAAAGGGCACTAATACATCTTCATCAACCACCATCAAAGGGATCAAGTTGAAGATTTCATCTTCACTTGTCAAGTAAGTATCTTTTATTCTATAATCTAATCTAGTAAAATGACTTTGTTTTGCAAGGAGATCTATAAGTTGGTTGGGTCATCGAACTTCCTTGCATGGAAAAGGAGGATAGACATAGTCCTCGAAGAAAGTGAAGTCATTGATCATATCTATGGAAAAGTCTCCAAACCATCCGAAGGTCAAGCATTATCTGAATACATGGAAAGGGATCAAAGGGCTCAAGGGATTCTTATGAAATCAGTCAAAGGTCCCCCCATTCCCTATATAGCAGGGTTGGAGACATCAAAAGAGATATATGACAAGCTGCTAGAACTATTCTCTAAAGATGCGATAAGAAAGGTCATATCACTTAGATCTTATCTACACAAATTGAAGGTATCAAAGGATGAAGGGATATCTTCATAAGATCTCAACTGCAAGATCTAGGAGAGATGATATCGGATGATGAGATAATCCTCATTGTTCTAAATGCACTAACTGATGAACAAGGTAACAAATATCTATATCCCATTCAAAAACTTGTTGTTTCTATGCAAGATAGAATAAGACAGGTTTAGGGCAAAAAATATTCAGACATTTGTCGAAAGGAAAGAAGAACATAGCTAAGATTCAATGTTATGAGCATTACAGGAAAAATTATTCGGAGCTCAAGAAGGACAATAACAAGGAAGATAGAGAAGAAGTCCATTTCACTGAAGAAGTGGAGGAAGTTGAAAGAGTAAGAGCATTAGAAACAAGAGCTTGTGACATCACCATAGTGAAATATGAAGGATATAGCTCTTGGGAACCTCATTGGAAACTTAAGGAAAGGAAGAAGTCATCAAGGACAAGGATCATCAGACATCAAAAGGTAACATCTACTAAATAGGGATATGCAAGATCCTCAAGATTCTCTGATGGAATCTTCACAGGAAGGCTCACCAATCTAGAGAGAAAGCAAATGTTTCATCAGGAACTCCAACTTGTGGAATTCATGGGATGATGGTATGATGACATAAGAGATGAGGCAGATCAAGGGATTGAAGCTCTTTTCAATCAATGAAGCTGCTGAAAGAAGCCTAGATGACCTAAAGGTAAATGAGGTATGTATGCTTGTATTCAATACTATAATGTCAAGTCATATGGTTGTCGGTAACATGGATCACTGCTCTATCTTGAGAGGCATGATCAAACGAAAAGAATCTCCTCCTCTGAAAAGATTTAAGAATGCATAGGTCACTCTAGATGAAATCAACATAATATGTTCTCATATAAAAAAATTAGGTGGTTGATAGTAATTAGAGGAACTCTGATTGGAAGTTCCTAGGAATGAAATATGTGAAGAAAGGAAGGAAGAGATCGTGGACTATGCAACCATGGAAAAGGAAATCAACATCCGAGGACTAGAAGATTTGACTAGGAAATCTCCCGGAAAGATATGAAGACTTTGATGGAAGTCTGAAAAAGATGGAGACCCTTGACAATGGATATCTTTGGGAGATATGTCAACATGTATGCAAGATGTTGATGCAAACTGGAAGATGTCATGATGAAAGACCATCACAAAGGTAATTTTTTATTTAAGTATTCATTTCTTATTTTTGAACAAATATATGGATGGGCTTATGCAGGGCTGTCAAGGGAAAAACTATGAATGTCTTCCAAGAAGACCATGTAGAAGGATGTAAGATCCTTCTGAAGAAGATGTTATGAAGAAGGCAGCATGACATAAAGCAAGGCCAGATGTAGACTGATAGATCGCTTTCTAATGAAAGGAATGATGACATGACTAACTCATGGATGAAAGTGATGGATGGTCTATGCCCTATGAAGAAGTCCCAAAAGATGAAGACTCTGTGACAAAGAAGAAATTCATGACATCGAAGGAAGGAGTTCTTCAAGCAGCTAATTGTCCCATCATCTCCACCTGAGGAGCTGTTGTAGGTCCCTAATTAAGAGGGAGCCTAGAAACAAGTTTCTTACTTCGAAGAAACTTGGAAATTCCTAAGCCAAGAGGGAGCTTAGGTACATTCCTTTATTGGAATAGATATGTCCTCCCTAATTAAGAGGGAGAGATAGACATATCATTCTGGTCTTCACCTGGGAAGACAAAATGGAGGATTGGGTAATAATTTGGCATCCGATGCTCTTTGAGGATGAGATAGGGCATCCAAGATAAGAGTAGTCGTAGAGGACCGATAGTCTTTGAGTACTGGGCATCCAAGATAAGAATAGTCACACTGGAACACACCCTGAGAACTTGGGTGAGGTATGTTCTGGGAGAGACAATGATGAGTGTCTATAAATCATTGGTCTCACCAACATTGAGCTCAGATCTTGTGGAGAGATAGAGTTGTTAGTCAAGGCCTTGCTATGTAACAATGTTGGCTCATATGATGCTATACAAATGGGTTACCATCTGATTCTTCTTATGAGAAATTCTACAAATTGAGAATGACCAAGTACCATTATGATTACCTCCCGAGTTAAGAGGGAGTGTTGAAAAGTGTAACTAGCTTCGGTCTTCATAATGACATGTAATTGTGATTTCCATAAATGATGTAAAGAAGAAAACAAAATTATTATTGTAAGGCTTGCTTCATGGGTTTCATGAGCAAGGGATTTTATTTTTAGATGGCTCCCATTGTGAGCCTTTAGGAATTGTCAAAAGAATTAATGTCATGTATGAAATGTATATGAGTCAATAGAATGGTCTAGTAGCCCTCCAAAGAGAAGCACAAGTTCTCCTCTTCAAGTCAGCCTCTAGATGGAGTGACGAACTCATGTCTGCTACACCTTATGAAGACACACCTATTCAAATGCACACGTCGACCTATTTATGATAGACAAACTACTATATATGTGAGCATAGGGTCTTCGCATTTCCACAATGAACAGTTTGCATATCTCTCTGAGATTTCGAATGACAATCACAGAAGTAAGTTCGAACTTCGAATAGGACTGCAGACACTGTTTCGGTGAAGGAGCTCAAATAAGGGTACCTAAATTGCAGAAGATAAATTCGGTGCTATCTCACAGTCAAGGGTGAAACATTGTCCCGGTACATCAAGGAGAAATTCAGAGAGACTATAGTGAGCAAGGTTCGGTATTATCACAAGAAGGGTCTCCCTCTGTTTCGGTGTAATTGAAGAGGTCACAGTGCGGATTGGAGTAGAGAAGTTAGACATGATTTCGGTGATACCACGATGACATCCCCTCACTGTCTTGGTGCTATACCACAGTAATGATCTCGGTGTAATCTCTGTCTTACAGTAAAGGGAATTCGGTGCTAAGGAGGTCAAAATGGAAGAGAAGTTAAGACGAAGAAAAGAGTAGAAGATTGACAATCAAGAGAACTTGTGTCTTGGTCTTGGAGTGGCAAATAGGTCAAGGGTCTTGGTCTTGGCATTTGTCAATTGGAATCTCTATAAGAAGAATTTTGTGCAGGTTTTCCTCTCAAAGAGTGAGAGGTTTTGGCCCTAGCTCATAGCCTACATTATGTGTCTCTTGTCTATCTTGTTTATGCATTGGTAGTTGTTTGATGAAGAAGAATAGTAATAACCTAAGTAAGAAGAAGATCCTAATCTAAAGAAATGAAAAATACTCACAAGCAGTTACTAATTAAGGAGAAATCACCTACTATTGATGCCCTAGATTTCTCAACAGTTGGGAGCAGAGAGAGACAAATAAGTGCATGTGTTTGAAATGAGAGGCAAACCCGTGGAAAAATCAAAGGCACATGAGGGTTTTGAGACAGTGACTCGAAATAAAAGGTGCTAGTAAACCTTATATGTCATGTCCCCATTTTTATTCTTCTTAATACAGCGAGGGTGTATTTACAGGGCAAGGGATGGCCAGGGCAGTGAAGCAGGTTTATGTCATCAAGGGTCCCGATGGAATTTTGAGGAGTTTTTATGGGATTTGATGGCATTCACTTGGCATATTCCATCATCCGCACAATTTGCCTTTTGTTCCGCCGCATTCCGACAACTTTCAAAAATAAGCGTTATTATTGGGAATAACTTAATTAAGTATGCTCGAGGTGACATTCCGAGGAGATTAATTGATGGAACACCTCAGTGTAATAGCTCATTGGAGCCGGAACGAGAAGATCTACAAGATGGGATGTTGAGAAGAGACTTCCAGTGGCCAAAGAGATATGGTGGACGAATTGCCATTTTCCTTAATTAAAAAATTACTTCAATTAGTCATTTAATTAAGGAAAAATAATTAATATGAGAAAAAGGACCAAAATTGACTTAAGTGAAATAAAATTAAATTAAAAGGTCACTTGATAGAGACAATGGAGGAGCTTCTAGAATAATAATAAAATAATAAAATAAGATGCTTCTAGAGGCTTGGAGATCTATCCATGAGATCTATAAAAGAGTAAGAGAAGGTCGTTTGGAGACATCCTGGATTTGTGTTTATTTCTTGTGGAGAGGTTTGACAACCTGGTTCTCTACTTCAGCAGTAGCCCCAAGACGGAAACCCTCAAGTGATTCAGTGAGAGTGGGCGAGCACCCATCACTTCCCTTGGTGAATCCATTCAGGGTTCACAGGTTGCAGTGTATTGTTTTTCAGTTTGTTTTGGTGGCCGATTTGCGGCATTATCGTAGATCTATTTGAGGCTAGCTTTTTATCTGAGCTATATGGGTTGTATGTGCATCTAAATCACCAGTTTATCTAATAAAATAAAGATGAGAATTTTCTTGTTCAATGTGTTATGGATTGCAGTGCTCTGTTTGCCTTTAATTTTACATGGCAATCTTCTATTAAATGCATGATAAATTTTATGTGAAGAGATTGTTCCAAATTTTCTTCATTTGGGGCATTACAGTGGTATTAGAGCATCGATCTTGGCTCAGCCTGCGGGTTTTAAGATGCAGCTATTATGATTTGAGGGTTTTTCATTAAGCCGTCAAATTTATTAGAGGCCAAATCTTTCATTATTTGTGTAAATTATTAAAAGGGACATTGCAATGTGCAGAGTTGGGCAGAGTAGGAAACTTGCACTAAATTGGGGCTTTCTGTATCTTCTGGAGTCTACCCAAAAATTTTATGGGTTTTTTTGGGTTTTGTGAGAGGAGTCCATGGTTGAAATTTCAAATTTTTTGCGCAATATTCGAGATTGAAATAAACATTCATTCAATAGTACGTTTTATTAGTGAACTAAGTAATTCACACCACTTGGTCAGCTTGATCTTGGCTTGAATTTAAGCCAAACCATTTGTAGGTTTTTATGGGTTTGGTGTGAGGAGCCTCGGGTTAAATTTTCAAAAATTTTGTAGTATTGAAGGAAAAAACACCAATTCATCTTCAGCAGCAACAACATAATTTCTGGGCAATGCGAATTAATTATTTGGGTTATTTTGTTGGGTCTTTGCAACAACAGTAAGGGGAGCTTTAAATTTTAAAATTTGTTGACTCATGGATGAGTCACTAAGGCAGCTCCTAGCGCTTAACACTGACCCTCTTGTTAGAAGAAATTTGATAAGGAGAATTTTTGGAGGGTTCAGATCTGGAAAAAAAAGAGGAGCCAAAGAAAGAGAACTCTCCAGAACCCCCAAAGAAGAGCAGAAATCAAATGAGAAGAGAGCGGATCTGTTTTACATGTCAGGGAGCATGGACATTGGATCACAAATGTAAAATTAGAGGGGACAGAGACGCAGACGAGACTGCTAAAATTGAAGTAGAGCTGGCAAGGAACTCAAGTCAATTGATTATGAAGAAGATTGAAGGGTCCTTAATTGGACAAGAGTCTACTACATATGATCCCATTGGTTCTCATGAACCATCATATGAATTTCTTGACAGCAGACCAATATCAACATAGCAGACGTATTCCTTGCACATGTTTCCATACATTAGATTGGCGGGAGATCATGAGTTCGTATCCTTTTGATGGAGTAACAACCTTAGTTCGGGGCACAGTACAATAGGGGCACTTAGATGAGGGGTTTACTATATGTTTACGTGGGCAATGGGATGTGGACCGACGGTTCATCAGTATTTCAGTAGCACTAGCCCAACATCAGCAGAGTGGGGTTGACCTCGACCTATGCCCGAGGTTGGATTGGAGAGAGGTGATGAGTTGGTACACGGTCGATGGAGCATCATTCAAGGTTGAGTTATAGCACAACAGGAGCCTTGGAGCCTTGATACTTGTTCTTGGTGGCATTGGGATCTAGGAGGATTTGTTGATGACAGGTTCATGATGGGTTGACACAGGAGCAAAGCATCACCCAATGGGTCGTATGGGATCCATGTTGATTTGGGGTAGCATCAGATGTGCTCTAGCCACGAAATTTCGTGGAGAGGTTGGGGCACATGAAATCTCCAATACCCAGAAAGGGTTTGGGCAAATTCTAAATAGATCAGGAGATATTAAAATAATTAATATTTTTAATGTAGTCCCTAAGTCTAAACTTGGGAAAATAAAATATTAATGTGTATTAATATGAATGTGTGTTAGAATGGTCCAAAAGACATGGATCAAGCCAGATCTAATCTTAGCCGTTGATTAGGGACTTAATCTCGGCCGTTGAGATGTCAACAGGAAAAGTATAAGAGGAGGCTTGAGGGTCACTAGGAGAATACACCAGAGTGATCAGTCATTCTATTCTCTAGAGCAGGGTTTGCTAAAAGAGATAGAATTAGTGATCGGGAGATGCAGCTGAGGGGCATTTAATTATAGAGAGACAGAGAGGCAGAGATAGTGTCGGGAGAGCAGCGCAGTAGCCAAGAAGAGTGACGCAAAGCCAGCTAGGGCTCACACAGGGCCACACAGAGGCAGCCAGGAGCTGCGCAGAGCCTCAGAGAGTCCAGCGTTGCTGACGCAGAGGGCCAAAGGATTGACGCAGGGCCTCCCAGGGCTGACGCAGACCCATCCGTGGTGACACAACGCCAGCGTGAGGCAGAGAGGGGCTAACGCAGTCTAGAGAGAGGCTGACGCTGGGGTTTCTGAGGCAGATTTGTGTTGTGTAGCTGCCAAAAGGATTATCCAGAGTTTCAGCCAGGAAATTTGTCAGAAACTGAGAGGTATTACTGCCAAGGAAATTCTCTGTTGGGTAGGCCAGTTTCGGCACCCAGATTGTACTCTGATATTGCTTAATAAGAAAAACCCTCAGATAACTGCACCGATTTTCCCACATTGAGTTTTTCGGGGGACATTAGTCCAAAAATAATGGTGTCATATGATGTGTTTGTTTCTATTTCTTTTAGTTGTTGATCTATAATATGTTGAGCATGCACTAGTGTTTATTTTCAGTAATTACATTGTAAATAACTTGTTAAGGAAAATAACAAGTAGGTAGGAATAAATCAAATAAAGTGCATGGACGGTTCCTAACTAAGTAAACTTAGAAACTTCAACAATCCAGGCATTGGGTCTCAGTTGCATCAGGCCACCAAATTAGTCCACATATTTGGATTGCTTGAGAGCAAGCAATCTTGGGGCGGGAGGATTGTCATGTCCCCACTTTTATTCTTCTTCATAATACAGCCAGGGTGGATTTACAAGGCAGGGGATGGTCAAGTCAGTGGAGCAGGTTTACATCATCAGGGGTCCCGATGGAGTTGAGGAGTTTTTATGGGATTTGATGGCATTCACTTGGCATATTCCATCATCCACACAGTTTGCCTTTTGTTCCATCGCATTTCGACAACTTTCAAAAATAAGCGTTATTACTGGGCATAACTTAATTAATTATGCTCAAGGTGGCATTCCGAGGAGATTAATTGATGGAACATCTCAGTGTAATAGCTCGTTGGAGCCGGAATGAGAAGATTTACAAAATGGGATGCTGAGAAGAGACTTCCAGTGGCCGAAAAAATATGGTGGGCAATTTGCCATTTTCCTTAATTAAAGAATTACTTTAATTAGTCATTTAATTAAGGAAAATTAATTAATATGAGAAAAAGGACCAAAAGTGACTTAAGTGAAATAAAATAAAATTAAAAGGTCACTTGATAAAGTCAATGGAGTAGCTTCTAGAATAATAATAAAATAATAAAATAAGATGCTTCTAGAGGAATGGAGATCTATCCATGAGATCTATAAAAGAGTAAGAGAAGGTCGTTTGGAGACGTCTTTGATTTGTGTTTATTTCTTGTGGATAGGTTTGAGAACCCGGTTCTCTACTTCAGCAGTAGCCCCAGGACGGAAACCCTCGGGTGATTTAGTGAGTGTGGCGAGCACCCATCTCTTCCCTTGGTGAATCCATTCAGGATTCACAGGTCACAGTGTATTGTTTTTCAGTTTGTTTTGGAGGCCGATTTACAGCATTATTGTAGATCTATTTGAGGCTAGCTTTTTATCTGAGCTATATGGGTTGTATGTGCATCTAAAACCCCGGTTTATCTAATATAATAAAGTTGAGGATTTTCTTGTTCAGTGTTATGGAGTGTCTTTAATTTTACATGCCAATCTTCTGTTAAATGCATGATAAATTTTATGTGAAGAGCTTGTTCCAAATTTTCTTCATTTGGGACATTACAATGGTATCAGAGAGTTTGGGAGTTGATTGAGCTTTTAGCTTGGCAATGTGACTTTCCAATTCCTAAGCCAGCACAGAGGCAGTGTGTGGGAGCTCATTTGGTAGGTAGAGTATCAGTCCTTGAGGTTGAGCTTTGTCGTGGAAGTTAGAGGAGATATTTGGAGTGGTGTTAGCTTCAATTTTAAAGCTTGGAGGAGGACTTTGTGGTCATTCCTTGCAAGTCGTATTTCTGGAGCTATTTGGAGGGCGTGGGCCATAGAAGAGGTCGAATTTGGGAGGTCAAAATCCAGCCAAACCATTTCTGTGTTTTTGACAAGGATCCCAAATATAAAGTTTCAGAATTTTCTTAGCACCAAAGGTGGGGTTTTCAGCCGTGTCTTTGCAGTAGACATTGTAGAATTGCTTCCCATTACACAGTGCCTTTGGGGGTCGATTTTGTTTAAGTCCAAATCAGACCAAACCATTTATGGGTTTTTGTGGGTTTTGGCCAAGGAGTTTGTGTCTGAAGTTTCATCACTTTCCGAGCACTAGAGGCGGGGTTTCTTGCAACTCCTTTCGAGCAAGCAGTTATAGTTAATGGGAGACAGCACAGAGCATTAGAGGAGCGATTATTTCCAGCATTGAGGTCACTGTTTGACACCTGGGATCTGTCAAGCTCGCCCTTGAGGCAAGCCCAAGTGCATTTTCCGCACTATTGTACTTGCTCCACTCCATTAATAAAATGGCTCAGTTGGTTCTCATTTCTGTTGTGTATTGAGCATTTGTTGTTCATTTAATTTTTCTGCGTATGAATTGCATTTGCTTTTGTATATCACTATTTGTTTAAGTTTGGAACATTACAGTGGTATCAGAGCCATAACCTTGGCTCAGCCTGTGGGAAAGATTAGAATCAAACAACATGGCAATAACTTTGAATGAGGTGATGAGGATACAACAAATGATGAATGATGTGGGGGAGAAGTTGATTCATTCCTCAATTGGGAATTCAGACATGATTGCGACAAAACTGGAGGGCATACCAATCATTGGGTCATGGCATTCAGGTGTCCCTCTCTTTTTGGGAATTTTGTGAACTAAGGGGCATGCACAAACCAATGGAGATTCAGTGGGATTTTGCAGGGATGATGAGGAGTATTAAGGAAGAAGAGGAGAGAGTAGTTCAAGGGGCCATGGTTGGCAAGGAGACAGTTGAGCATACACCTGTTGATGAGATGCCATCCTTTGTTGAGGTATCTCGGGTTGTGATTGAGATCTCAGGTGATAGTAGCGCACCACAGGTTGATGAGGTGTCGAGAAACATCCCCACTGTTGATGAGGAGCCAATAGGTACAGAGGCATCCAGATCTATGACAGAGTTGTCGGACGACAATCACCTACATCTGACTGATGAGCATGTCTTGCATGATGGGTTGTCTAGGGAAGAGCAATTGGGGGCTCATGTCGAGCCCATGATGGAGGAGGATGTGCAACCATCCTTTGGGCTAGCCAGTGATGAGGGGTAGCATAGAGACCACACGTTGGGATTTCAGCACAGTTCGCTTCAAAGGCACACTGACAGGATCTACAGCGTTATCAGCCCATCCTTATGCATTGGATTGAGAGAGGTGAAGTTGTCTAGACATACCAGAGGGGATGACCAGGTTAGCAGCATTGTTGGGTCACCTTTGCCCATTGGAGAGAGAGAGATAGAGCTACCTAGTCAGATCTCATGTGTTGACCTGGGTAGCGGGATGAGACGATCAGAGTTGCACAAGATGCAACATCTGCATGTCGAGCTTGTTCTATGTGCTGGATTTTGTGCATTCGATCCCTCTCTTGGGTTGGATGGCGAGAGATTTTGAGTTGGTACCCTATGGAGTGGGCTATGGAGATGGTGGTGGACCCGAGTGTAGCTCAGCAGGAGCTTCCAGGCACTAGGGATACCAGAAGCCCAGACTGGCATTGGGATCCAGGTGGGACTACCTATCATTTCCCAAGTATGTCGGTTGACTACGACCTGGATGGTACAATTGACCTAGCAGTTGAGCGTGCATATTCGCTAAGGGAGTCTCGGTCAGCACCAATGGCCAACCAGTTTATGGACATACTCCTTTGGTTGTCTTGGTATGACGATTGTACACAGGATCACGGGGTGATCAACATACTCTGGCAGGAGTTTGTCAGAGGAGGTGGCATTGGCAGGCCACCAGACAGTTTCTTGTATGGAGTTGGGGACTCTTCACTTTTGTGCAGGGCATAGAGGATGCAGAGGAGCAGAGCAGTGATGGCATCACTACTGACACATAGGGAGATTCGCTCCTCGGATCCCTCAGGGAGGATTTGGAGGGGAGATCCCCTCATCGAAGAGCATGGTGATGCGAGGGTGGAGGTGATGATACAGGTCGGGTGCGGGCCGATGCATATGGACACAACTTTAGGTCATCACATCCAGGGATGGGTAGGAGCATCTAGCGTGGAGCAGTGGTTTGTAGATGGACATGGAGACACATGGGGGTGTGTCATAGTATGTTGGACTGTGCTGTGGAGTGGGAGTGCTTCACATCGCATTGAGTACATGCGAGGAGTGACAGGTGCAGTGACACAGGTGGGAAATAAGACGCTACAGGATGGTATAACCATAGCCGGGAGTATCCAGTGGTGTACCAGGACAGGTTGCGGCATACAGTGGCATGTCGTGGAGTGCGATGATATTGGGTGGTATGCAGTGGCAGATGATGCAACGCAACGGGCGCTTGGAGCATTGCCTCCCAGGAGACTTATGGACAGAGGCATTACATGTGCCATTGGATGCAGACCACCTAGGATCGATGAGGACACTATTGAGCATCTAGGGACACCATGTTTAGTGGAGACAGGGCTTCGAGGGGGTTATCAGCAGATCCGAGACAGAGAGGGGGTCATCTGTAGGATTACTCTTGAGCATTCCAGCATACTCTTGATCATACTCTTTGGGACATACCCACCCATCATCCTCCAGTGTTTCTTACAGTCGCAAAGGGTTTGGTTGTTGCCCTTTGACACTCTCCATTCAGTTAGCAAGGCATGGGAGGCTCACCCTAGGCAGTTGGATGAGACACCGTGTGTCATGGGTCAAAAGGAGACTCTCCAGTTGAGACACTTGGTAGGTGCACGAGTTGACGGTTACAGGCTTAGGGATGGCATGGTTGATTGTCAAGGTAGCATATGTTCCACCCCTAGGCTCACACTTGGGGAGGTGACCGATAGGGAGTTACATGGTGCTTTTTCAGCTGGACAGCTCGAGGCGTTAGGTGAGCATGAGGTGCAGAGGACGATAGTCCTTGTTGGCAGGATGATGCCTAGGCTTCCGATAGTACCCAAGCACATCATCAGGAGTTGGGATAGCAGATCTCATTGTGTGATTTGGCAGGCACAGAGCAGCTGGATATTTGCGGCACAGGTTCTTGATGCTTGGTGCCTACCTATTGGATACCTACATGAGGTAGAGACAGGGCACAGAGGGGTCCCAACAACTAGCAACATATCACAGCGGCAAGCAGAGAGGATTGGGGGTTTTGGACCTCCAGTATGGTTATGGGATCCAAGGATCCAGTGGATTGGTGGGATACTCCACTCCTCAGTGAGCATGGTCGGGATGACAGGTGGACACATGGGGGGTCACTGAAGCCCTCACCATAGGACGAGGCAGATTGTTGCTCAGGATTGGGGCTAGCCATGGAGTGATAGGTGTCGACATTGTTGAGTCGCTTTGGCAAGATTGGCCTAGCCTCCATCATCACATAGATTATGACTGAGAGTTATGGGAGAGGAGGCTCTAGTATGAGCATGCTAGGAAGTCAGTCATTACCAGAGTGTCACGATGTCAGCAGGATAGGTTCCTTCTGCGACGAGTAGGGGATTCTAGCATAACAGGGTTGAGCAGTTCAACTACCCGTAGAGGTGAGCGGGTTTCTACAGGGGAGGGTCATCCAGATCTTCCATTTGGTTTCCATGATTCGTTGATGGCGTGGGAGACTTCATCAGCATGGCAAGATGGCCAGCAAGAGGATTGCAGGAGGAGCTCATGCATGAGAGGCTTCATTCACATGGGGATTGAGTTATATCTTCAGGGGCCCACAATCAGAGTGCATGGGGTGGACTATTCGGTAGGGCAGCTTCATGAGGATTTGGATGGAGTTTCACATCGTCAAGATGCTCTACATTTTGGCAGTAGACAGAGGGTTTCTAACGCCCCTATCTAACAGGATAGTGAGATGAACAAGGGATGCTTCATGTTGATCAGGTTGGATTGGGATCCTAGTATCGAGGGACTTCTGCACTATAGGATAGTACAACGATCAGGGACGATCCTGTTAGAGTAGGTTTTGATGAATAAGCTCCACTTTGAGCATCATTTTCAGTTTGTCAGTTGTGTTTAAGTATCGTGTCAGTTTTTAGTTGAGTCATGATTCATTTGTAAATCAATTTTCAGTCTTGTTGTTAAGTTAGTTTGTGTCGGTTTTCAGTCATGCATTTTAGCTTGAGTTTTGACTCCATAGCCCAATGGATAAGGCGCTGGTCTGCTCTCCCAAAGATTTGCCGTTCTTGGCACCTCCAAGGAGCTACCATCCCCATTGGAGCCAATGTTAGTGTCAGTCTTTCCAGCCTTCCTCCAGTGATCAAATATGCTCTTACAAAGTGGTCTCAGAGTGTCAAGGTCAAATTTTGTCATTTCAAAGAGTCTTCAAGCAAAATTTGGTCACTAGGCTTTAGGTCTAGGGTTTGCTTTCACTCCTTCTAAAGTTGTCCAAATGTCGGTCCATGTCATCATTCAACTGAGTCTATTATCATTCATAAGGTTGTCCTCATCATGTCAGGTTCCATTGGGTCATTCTACACCTTGTTCATGCTTCAGTTGCACCTAGGCAAGGTCATTTCCCTCTCCTAGGGTTTTGAAGGCAATTTCTCTTGGACGGTCAAATCATCGGCAAAACTTGTATCCTGATGTTCATACACCTTCCCCTATCCTTAAAGTACCTTATCAAACACTTTCCATCACTGAGATTCCCCAAATTCCTCATTTTTCTACAAACCCTAGTTTCTTGCTACAACTTGGCAATTTTCTAGGTTGGGCCTGTGTTTTGCCCTTTTGGACCCCTTCCCCTCACTCGATCTCTGAGATTCCACTTTCCCCTGCTTCCTAACATCCCTCCCTACTTCCAAAAATTTCCCCAAGAATTTAAAAGCCCCTTATCCCCTTCATTTCGCTTCATTTCGACAACCAAATTTTGCTTGAAGACTCTTTGAAATGACAAAATTTGACCTTGACACTCTGAGACCACTTTGTAAGAGCATATTTGATCACTGGAGGAAGGCTGGAAAGACTGACACTAACATTGGCTCCAATGGGGATGGTAGCTCCTTGGAGGTGCCAAGAACGGCAGATCTTTGGGAGAGCAGACCAGCGCCTTATCCATTGGGCTATGGAGTCAAAACTCAAGCTAAAATGCATGACTGAAAACCGACACAAACTAACTTAACAACAAGACTGAAAATTGATTCACAAATGACTCATGACTCAACTAAAAACTGACGCGATACTTAAACACAACTGACAAACTGAAAACGATGCTCAAAGTGGAGCTCATTCATCAAAACCTACTCTAACAGGATCGTCCCTAATCGTTGTACTATCCTATAGTGCAGAAGTCCCTCGATACCAGGATCCCAATCCAACTTGATCAACATGAAGCATCCCTTGCTCCACTCACTATCCTGCTAGATAGGGGCGTTAGAAACCCTCTGTCTATTGCCAAAATGTAGAGCATCTTGACGATGTGAAACTCCATCCAAATCCTCATGAAGCTGCCCTATCGAATAGTCCACCCCATGCACTCTGATTGTGGGCCCCTGAAGATATAACTCAATCCCCATGTGAATGAAGCCTCTTATGCATGAGCTCCTCCTGCAATCCTCTTGCTAGCCATCTTGCAAGTTTCTTGCTCTCCTTAGCTCCTCACCAGTCACACCTTTCCATTCAATTCCTTTAAAGGCATCAAAACAATCACCTACCTTGCCCCAAAAAGACCTCTGCAAAAACTGTGTCTCATCCCTGCACCCAAAATTACCTTGCCCTGTTGTCCAACAAAACCCTAAAAATTTGAAATCAAACTTTCCCTATCAATTTACTAGCCTAAAATCAGTATTCTTTATTGGTCATCTCAGCCCCTTTTAAGACCTTTTGCCGAGATAGACCCGGAGAGAGCCCTCTCCTGTCCTCGTAGGGCTAGCTACGAGGCTGAGCTTGGTTTGATGTTGCCTTGAGTTTTTTCCTTCCTCAGCCTGTGGCAGATTCGAGTGCTAACAGATCCAATGGCATATTTGGAACCCTAGTGAAGTTTGCAGCGACAGTGGGGATCCATAGTCAGAGAGGGCGCTTGTTCAGGCACTGCTTGAGGACAAGCAATTTTTGGTGTATTGGAGGAGCTTGCCGGATGAGGATGCTACTTGGGAGGGCGAGCACATACTTGAACATCCAGCACCAAAGTTGCTTGGGGACAAGCAACATTTGGGAGGGGAGGACTGTCATGTCCCTTCCTAAATCATTTTGGAACAAGATTAATTTTTGTATTATGGGGCCAATTTTGGAGCTAGTGGACCCCATTTGATTTTATTAGGAGATCAGACTTAGGAAAAGTTATTTGTGTTGTAGTTAAGTTACGCACTCCCTAGTTTGATTTGCATGGAGGTGGTTAAGTTTTGCATGATGGTGATTAAGTGAGGGCCCATGATGGAGGACAAATTGGAGGGAAAAGTGCTCCACGAAATCTATATAAGGAAGGCAGCTCTCCTCATCTCATTCATTCATCTTATTGGAGTATATCGGTTTCTCTTTGGTTGCTTGAGTTGCTTAGCCAAATCACCGGTTGTTTAGCACGAGTTCTTCAAGCGAAGAGCTCACCCTTTCTTCAGGGGACTTCGAGTGCCACCCTAGGAAGTTTTTCTTCATTTCTTCAGGAGGAGGATCACATTGTGATTCCCAGTAGTAGCATTCCCTTCCAGGTTGTGTGTATTACTAGGGGACACAGTGGAGAGGAGGCCGAGTTCATTGGTGGTGCTTAGCAGTGGAGATTTGATGTGATATTTTCCAAAGAGGAGGCTAGGGAGGATTGTCAGCATCTGGGAGAGTTTGGGAGCTGATTGAGCTTCTGGCTTGGCAGTGTGACTTTCGCACTACCTAGGCCAGCACAGAGGCAATGTGTGGGAGCTCATTTGGTGGGTAGAGTATCAGTCCTTGAGGCTGAGCTTTGTCGTGGAGGTTAGAGGAGATATTTGGAGTGGTGTTTGCTTCCATTTCAAAGCTTGGAGGAGGACTTTGTGGTCATTCCTTGCAGGTCGTATTTCTGGAGCTGTTTGGAGGGTGTGGGCCATAGAAGAGGTCGAATTTGGGAGGTCAAAATCCAACCAAACCATTTTTGGGTTTTTCTGGGTTTTTGACAAGGATCCCAAATATAAAGTTTCAGAATTTTCTGAGCAACAGAGGTGGGGTTTTCAGCCGTATCTTTTCAATAGATAGTGTAGAATTATTAGGGATTGCGCAGTGCCTTTGGGGTCGATTTTGGGAAGTCCAAATCAGGCCAAACCATTTCTGGGTTTTTGTGGATTTTGGCCAAGGAGTTTGTGGCTGAAGTTTCATCACTTTCTGAGCACCGGAGGCGGGGTTTCTTGCAGCTCCTTTCCAGCCAGCAGTTGTAGTAACAGGGAGACAATGCAAAGCATTATAGAAGCAGTTCTTTCTAGCATTGAGGTTATTGTTTGACACCTGAGTTCTGTCAAGCTTGCCCTTGAGGCAAGCCTAGGTGCATTTTCTGCACTATTATACTTGCTCCACTCCATTAATAAAATGGCTCAGCTGGTTCTCATTTTTGTTGTGTATTGAGCATTTGTTGTTCGTTTAATTTTTCTGCATATGAATCACATTTGCCTTTGTATATCATTGTTTGTCTAAGTTTGGAACATTACATTATAAGACATAACAACCAGTGTGGAACTCTAAATTCCTTGTTTTAGGATGAAGAAGTCAATGTTGAAATCCTCAACTTGAGCTTGAATATGTGAAAATTTCTTCAAACTGCAGCAACTAGAAATTATTCTCCTAACTTTAATAGTTTATTTGTCTTTTGTAATTATTATTACGACAAATAATGAATAATTCACACTACAATACTTCACCAATAAAAATATGTTGCAGAAATAAAAATTACGGAATTGAGAAATAGATGCACACACAATAAAAATGACATCGTTTTTTGGATAATTGTCCCCAAAAAAACCTTGAAGGGAAAATCGATGCAACGAATGAGCGTTTTATTATTATGCAGCAAATATAGAGAACTACAACTGGATGTCCAATTGGCAATACTCTTGCAATTTATCTCCACTCGAAAAATTCTAGGAAACTTATTTCCCTTACAGCTACTCGATCTGTCCCTCTCTAGCAAACTCGCACTTCCCAGCTAATTCGCACTGTTGCACTGGAGATGCGCACTACTTGTTGGAGATTAATTCTTTCTGCCTCCAGAACACCTCTAGATGAGTTGTCCTACCTTCCTCTGCCTCTAGAAACAATTCGCTCTGCCTCCCAGGAGTAGTAAAGGAACTAGTTGTGAATCGATCCTCTTCCTGGCAACTTGCACTGGCAAACTAGCAACTCGCACTGTAGAATACGACCTCTCTGTTGGATAATTAGGCCTCCCTTTCCTAACTTCGGATTACTGGAGAACCTCCTGAGAGATTCTCCGAAAATTCACTGTTGCAAACCCCTGCTACTCTCTTTCCCTTGGCTCGAACTGCACCCTACTAAATGCTACGAACTGGGAATTGGAACTGCCTTGCACACAAATTGTGTCATCACCAATCCCTTCAATCTGCTCTCATAACCCCTTGTTGGAGCTTCAACGGCCAAGATCTAATCATGATCGATGGCTCAGATCATCTTAGACTCCGTCAAGTCACTTTTCTAGAAGTCTCTAGAGAAAAATCAATTTTCTCAATTAATACCCATTAATTAATCAATTTTCCTAAGTTAGACTTAGGAACTTTTTAATTATTGATCAATTAATTTAATTGAAGGGTTTCTAAGTGTTTTCTCTTGAAACCTTTTCTAGGTTTTGGAGATCTTGTGTTCCTTAGCCTCTTTGACACCTTAGAGACTAGAACACTTGTTCGATGCTACCATATCCATCAAAAACTAACACTCCCTCTTAGCGAGGAAGGTGTTCTCCACTATACACTATCCATTCTGCTCATCTTCTCCCTGATGAACAACCTATAGCTAGACTATCTCACGTTGTTGATGTTTGTCATTTGTTTTACCTCCTTTCTTCACATCTCAAACTAATCTGACTCCCTATCGTTGGAAATCACTGTGAAGAGGTCAATCTAGCAAACATTGTCCATAATGCTACTATGCATACTTTCATTCACCTGCTACCAATTGTAGCTTAATCAATCTCTGATCTACTGTGCCCTTGCAACTGGTTCTACAACTATCCCTTGATTCCCTTACTGCAACTAGCTCTACACTATCTACTAAGCACTTGACTGCGCCCAACTGCCTCTCAAGCATCTGACTATAACTAGCTCTGCATCGTCCCTCAAAATCTGATTGCGCCTTGTTGACACCTTGATCCTACTGCTACTTGATACTTTGGACTCCCATAGCGAAGGTACTGATCCACCATGGAGCTTGCCTATACTGATAAGCCGAAGCATCATGCTCCTCCTCCATCTGGAGATATTGCTACCATCAATGTTAATTCCTCCCATCTAGAGGTCAACTCATCAATCTTTGTTGAAGTTGTTGTTTGTTGCCCCTTCTTGTCCTTATTCCTCTTTGGACATTGGGCAACGTAGTGACCAAACTTACCACATTTGAAGCACTTGACCTCCGGCAGGTCTTTCTTCTTCTTTTCTCCATTTGAGCCTTGTCCCTAACTGGGACCCTTCTTGACCTTTCCCTTACCTACAAGGGCTATGTTCTCTTCTTCCTTCTCAACCTTTGCTTCCTTATTATTGTTGCTTATAGTACCCTCTAGAAGGCTGAGCCTTAGCTCCTCTTGAGTGAAGTTACTCCATAGGTGCGTCCAACCTGGAAGTGCTCTAGTCTAGAAATGACTTGGACAAATGTACGCCACTCCTTGGAGAACCCATTGGCTGTCGTGCGCACCATATCACTATCTAATAGTTCTCTCCTACAGCTGCAAGTTCATCTCTGATTCCTTGAATCTTAGTGAGGTAGGATGTAACATCCTCACCCTTCTGCATTCTGACTGACCTCAACTTCTCCTTGAGAATCATTTTCCGATTCTCAGATGGATCTTCATACAGCTTCACAACGACATCCCACATGTCCTTTGTTGTATTCTTATCTACAATATGCAGGACAATATGATCTCGAACTCCATCTAGGACCATCCTCTTGGTCTTGGCCATCTCTTTCTTGAAGGTTGCCAGTTGTTGTGGATTTGTTGGTTTTGCCATACATTTGTCACAAATTCCTTCAAGCCATGCTCATCCAATAGGAATTGCATTATGGCTTTCCAGACACCAAAATTAGAGGCTCCATCAAGTTTGTCTTGATCTCTGAGTCCTGTTGTGGCCATCTCTGTGAAACTCAAATAAACTAGAGAACTATACGCTGGAAATCAACTTCTCCTTCTGACAGCGTACCTTGGTCTTCATATTGCACTCACACACCCTACTAGAAATGCGCAGATTTGCTCCTGTACTTTCCTCCGATGTCCTTCGCGGAATTTTCATTGCTTGTTATTCCTCTTCTGGGCAACTCACTCTACCTTCTGGATGTCCTTCTCCAAATCTGGCACATGTACTGCTGACCCTGAATTCGCATTGGCTATACTGGCAAGCCCGCCACGGCCTTCTGATGTTGGAAATCATGGCCTCCTTTCCTGCAACTGGAAAAACTAGAAACCCTCTGAGAATTGTTGGAAATTCCCTCCATGTGCTTTCTCTTCCTTTCCTGCGTTGATCTACAACTACAAAACACTCGCTGCAAATATTTTGCGCTAGATCTGCTTTGCAAACTAACTTATCTACTCAATGGAACCTTTACTGGAAATCGTACTGCCTATTGCTACAGATATGAGATAAAATCGAACTTTTCCTTCACTTGAACTAGAAATCAATTTCCTACCTCTCTGCAACTCGCACCCCTAACTTGGCTTGCGTAGGTCTGGAAACTAGTGCTTCAGATCTCCCTCTGAAACTGCACAATCTCGTATCCTTCGCCTCTAAGCCTTTGATTTGATCTTCAATGCTATGATACCATGTGAAAATTCCTTCAAACTGCAGCGACTAGAAATTATTCTCCCAACTTCAACAGTTTATTTGTCCTTTGTATTTATTATTATGGCAAATAATAAAAAATTCTCACTGTAATTCTTCACCAATAAAAATATATTGCGGAAATAAAAATTACGAAACTAGGAAACAGATGCACACATTATAAGAATGACACATTGTTTTTGGACAATTGTCCTCGAAAATACCCCGAAAGGAAAACCGGTGCAGCAAATGAGGGCTTTATTATTATGTAGCAAATGAGGGCTTTACTATTATACAGCAAATATAGAGAATTACAATTGGATGCCCAACTAGCAATCCTCCGGTCATTTATCTCCACTGGAAAAATACTAGGAAAATTATTTTCCCTCACAGCTACTCGATCTAGCCCTCTCTAGAAAACTCGCACTTCCCAACTAGTTCGCACTATTGGACTGGAAATGTGCACTGCTTGCTGGAGATTAATTCGTTCTACCTCCAAAACACCTCTATATGAGTCGTCCCGCCTTCCTCTACCTCTGGAAAAAATTCGTTTTGCCTCCTGGGACTAGATCTCGGCACTAGCTGTTGTATCGATCCTCTTCCCAGCAACTCGAACTAGCAAACTGGCAACTCGCACTACAGAATACGACCTCCCTGAGGGATAATTCGTCCTCCCTTTCCTAACTCTAGGTTACTAGAAAACCTCCATAGAAATTCTCCAGAAATTCTCATTGCTACAAACCCCTGCTACTCTCTTTCCCTTGGCTTGAACTGCACCTTGTTGAATACTGCGAACTAGGGAATTCAAACTGCCTTGCTCACAAATTGTACCATCTCCAATCCCTTCAATTCGCTCTTATATCTCTCACTAGAGCTTCAATGGCCAAGATCTAATCATGATCAATGGCATACATCATCTTAGACTCCAGCAAGTGACTTTTCTAGAAGTCTTTAAAGCAAAATTGATTCCCTCAACTCATACCCATTAATTAATCAATTTTCCTAAGTTAGACTTGGAACTTTTTAATTATTGAACAATTAATTTAATTGAGGGGTTTCTAAGTGTGTTGTCTTGAAACCTTTTTTGGGTTTTGGATATTTTGTGTTCCTTAGCCTCTCTGACACCTTAGAGACTAGAACACATGTTTGATACTACCATATTGTAATATTCCTAGTAGAAATTTTACAATGATAACAAAGACATGCAAAAAAAAATAACACAAAAAATTTCGGAAATACATACACATAAACCAGAAATTTCTGCAAATCCCCAAACTGGCCAAATTTTATTAATAATATCTATTGTGGTACAAATTAGTTGGAGAAATTGCACCTGGGCTTGCACAAGACAAGCTACAAGCACTAGGTGATGAGTACAAGAAAGTTGAACGGCTGCAATAATCAACACCTCCAGAAAATTGTGTTGCTGCTCCAAAATTGCACTGTTGCCTAACTTTGCCCCCTGATTTGCCCACTCTAGAGTGCCCAAAAAATTCTATAAAATTAGGAGAGTGTTCCTTGCCCAAAACCCAGAAAAACCCAAAAAGGGTTTCCCTTAGTTCCAACTTTCGAAATTTGACCCTTCACAACTTGGCCCTCCACCAAATTCAAATTTTGTTACTATGGCTACTCCTGTCAATCTCTTCTCTCCAAACTCTAGCAATCCTCCTCAAATTGCCCTCCCAATGATTTCCTAGCACCCCAGCTCCAAACTCCCCCAGATGATGCTACCCCAAAAGAGTCTCACTCTAATGACTGCGTAGTCATGGAGGAGATGATGCAGTCTTGTGTATGATAAAGTGAGAGTTGCGTGTAGGTTGGTCCTCTTGGCTGTAGCTGCCCTCCACACTCATGAAAATGATCAAAGAACACTCCTGTAGCTTCTTCGGTCAATTCCCCAACAACCTAGCTCCACAAACAACCAGTGAATCCTCCCTCTGTGCAGTGGTGGCTCCCAGACTGCGTGCTCTACTCCATAAATGCGTGGGACCTGTATTTGATGCCTCTTCTAGTTTCAGCGATGAAGAAAAGCCTTCCTAGGGTGGCACTCGAAGTCCACCGAAGAAATGTTCAGCTTCTCTCCTTAGGAAGCTCTTGTGCTAAACAACACAATATTGGCTCAGCTGAACAGCTAAGGCAAATTCAATTTTCAAATAGACAAAAGACCCCTATTGCTCCCTCATTCCTTCCTTTTATAATTGTTGGCCATGCATTCCTTGTGGGTCCCTCCACCAATTCGATTTGCCTCAAGGAATTCGAATTCTTTCTTCCCCAAGTGTGTACTTTATGTGGGCCCCATATTCCACTATCAATTTAATCTTTCATTTTCTCTAATGTTGGTGGCCTCCATCTCTCCAAAAATTAAGTGGGGACTCCCTCCACCCACTTTTCTTAAGTTTACATGCCAAAATATTTCCCAACACCCAATTGCAAAATAGAAATTCATCTTAGCAAAATTAATTTAATTGGGGACATTATAGTCCTCCCCACAAAAAATTGCTTGTCCTCAAGCAATGCTTAAACAAGCACCCTCTCGATCAACTGACCCCAACAGTCTTTGCACACAATACCAGGGTCCCAAATGTACCACTCAGCCATCCCTGATCTCTAACTCGTCCTGCCAGGATCCCAAGCCATCCTGATCAGCATGAGGCATCCCTTGCTCCACTTGTTGTCCAACTCAACATAGGCACCAAACGTCCCCTGCATACCGCCACTAAGTAGAGCATCATGGTAGTATAAAATCTTGATCATCTCCTCGTGAAACTGCTCTACCGAATAGTCTCTCTTGTGCACTTCAAGAGTAGACCCCTGAAGACACAATCCAATCCTTGTGGGATGGAATCCTCGCCTGCCTGCGCTTCCCCTGATCTCCTCCTGCTGATCACCTTGCCACACTAGTGAAGTCCACCACACCACCAACAAGTCACTAAAACCCAATGGAAGATATGCATGACCTTCCCCTATAGAAACATGCTCACCTCCACAAGTAGTTGAACTACTAAGCCCTGCTAGGCCAAAATCCCAAGCTAGTCCAAAAGGGGTGCCACCATTGTGTCACTGCGCCACTCTAATCATGACGGTTTGCCCATCACGCGCAAGTTGTATCCCCATCTCCTGGGACCTGATGGAAAAATATCTATGGAGTCCCAATGCATTTGGCCCAAGAATCCCCACAATGTCACGACCTACCCATCCAACACTCACTCTGATTTGTAGCAGCAACAAGGAAAACCAATCTTGCCATGTGACAAAGGCCTCAACGCTCCCCCGCATGTCAAACCAAGTGGGAGTTGGGTCATCCTCTGTCCTGCTCCCGCTCATCATGAAACAAAGTGTCCAATCAACCAGCCAAATCCCTGGATCCCATAGCCAGAATGGCTGCGGCATAGTCTTGACAGCTACTGGTGCCAACCCGTACCACATCTCAAGCCCCTGCGTGCAATCGATATATGGCCTCCTTACATCACGAACCAATATGGTGCATACGAACTTGCCCTGCGTCGGACATACCACACAGTGGGATCTATCATCCTACCTCCTAAAAGCGCTCCCCAACACCACCTGGAGTCTAAACATCCGCCTGCATGTAAGGTCCACAAATTGTTGTGGATGCTCCTGAGACACCTCGGAATGTCTCACCCAAAGGGGATCATGCCTCTCCCTAAGTGTGGGCTCAAGTGCAGTGCAAGTGTTACCTCTACAAAAGATTGGACTACCCCCAAGCCTGCATCCACCAACCCGCGCCTTGCCCATATGCCACAGCTGGAAAGCCTCTCTCCTAATGCACCGTGCCCCGTCCAACTGTCTCAGATGAACCTCCTAGGTTCTGTTGCTCGCAATGAGAGCATCAAGGAACGATATCAAAGTCCCCGACATCAGTGTGCAATGTTGGTGAGTGATAAAGGGAAGCTCACGGTCGACCCTATGATCAACTCGCTCTCCAAATTTGAGTGTGCCAAACCCAATGGATTTCCTGATGCCCTTGTCAAGAGATCTCTCTGGCGAAAACACCTCAATAAACTGTTGTGCATCATCATGCTCTGTTGCACACAAATACACACCCCAACACTCCACTACATAGCCCTGAACTCCATGGCACAACTTCATGCACCACTGGATATCAACGCTCAGTGCCATGCCACCATGTACCATAGGCCATCCCATATGTGCCCATGCATCTGCCACTCTGCTAGTACACCCACCACGATGTGATCTACACCTCCTCATCTGCCCAGGTACACCTATGTGGCTCAACTCCTCACATGCAATCGAGACTAACGCTACCATGTCGAACCTCAGTAGCTCTAGTGCCCAATACATCAATGAGAAAGCACTGTCTCCATATGATGCCCTGTCCAGTGGCCTGACGATGCCACCTCCTCCTACCAACTCCTGCTAGAGTAGTCTAACCATCCTACGATCCCATGTCAACCCAACATGCCATGACAACCCATGAAATCTGCGTACACCTCTGCCAATCCATCCTGTCATTAGTGTTGTCAGGAACTCTGAAGGGGATATGAAAAGTTGTGGGCACCCAACCACTGAGTCCATCACGTAGCTGCTACCATGACCTACCAAATCCACGATGTGATGGAGAATCCCACTTGGATCCCAACAACAGTCTAGCCCTCGAGCTCCCTTGTTAATCCACAGCCTCCGCTGAGCTGTGGCCATTGATGCATGTAACCTCCTAGCCAGCTCCACTAGATACCGACTCAATATCTCTCGCCATCCAACCCGAAGGGAAGGATTGAGAACATAAACTCCCATACATGGAACTAACCCTCTATCCTGCCAAGGATGCACCCTGTGCAACTCATGTCGCCTCATCTCACCATCCCGGTCAACACATAAAATATGTCGAGGTGACTCTCCTCTTCCTCTCCAATGTGTAGTGGTAACTTGCTAGTGCTATTGGCCTGTAATGTCTGAGTAGGGTTGCCCCATCGCTCCAATGTGCACTCCAACTGAACCATTAGGGAACCCAACCGTTCCCCAACGCGAGTCAGTTTGGCCACTGACTCAGCACAAACCGCTCTCATGCCCTCCAACTCCTCGTTCTACTGTAGAATGGCCTCTCGCACTATCGTGGCCTTCTTTCTCAACACTAGAAGGCTAGCTCGGAACTGATGAAACTGTGGAGGGCAACTATCCTCTGTAAAATCAGTCACCGCTCTGGACCCCTTCGTCTCTTCTGGTACCTCCTCAATGACAAGTATGCCTCCAAGCACCTCATCAACCTGCTGTGGGCAGCCATCATCTAGAAACTAGGTCATAGCACTAGGTACCTCATCAACTGTTGACATCTCATCAATAGATGGCCCTCCGAGTGTATGCTCTACTCCCTCAACCAAGGTGTCAGTTGGAGCTACCAAAGAGGCCTCCAACAATGGTGACTCCTGCGCCACACCAGGTATATCGATGTGCCCCTCACCATCCTACGTGTCCTCCTGCTCAACCTCCTCCTCGAGCTTCTGACATCTAAAGCCTGGTCTCCACCAGTAGAAATGCCTCTTGGTCTCATCCTCTAGCTTTCCTCATCCTATCCACTCCCTTTAAGGGGTTTGGTGTCCTTTCAGTCAAATCTCTCCACGAGCCTCGATGTGAACTCTTTGTAGGATGTGATACGTACATGACCCAAAGGGATCAGCCCTCAGTACCATCCATAGCATCTCCATCCAAGTGCAAAGTGGCATGTTTAATAACGTTTGCCTCCCTCATGGGGTTTAGCCAGAAATATGTGTCCAATTCTTGTACCCATTTTCTAACAGAACTCTTACCTGAACCATCAAAGTGGGTAAGGGTCATTTTTCCCTCAATGATACTCACTCTCCCTTGAGCCATGGGTTTGTCTATAGTTCACCCATCACAATGCATACATGCCCAAATCTTCCATGATCTTGTTGGATACTCCACAACTGACGAAGATCATACTCTGATACCACTGTAATATTCCTAGTAGAAATTTTACAATGATACAGAAAATTTTAGAAATGCATACACATAAACCAGAAATTTCTGCAAATCCCCAAACTGGCCAAATTTTATTATTAATATCTACTGTGGTACAAATTAGTTGGAGAAATTGCACCTAGGTTTGCACAAGATAAGATACAAGCACCATGTGATGAGTACGAGAAAGCCAAACGGCTGCAATAATCAACACCTCCAAAAAACTATGTTGTTGCTCCAAAACTACACTATTGCCTGACTTCGCCCCTTGATTTGCCCACTCTAGAGTGCCCAGAAAATTCTATAAAATTAGGAGAGTGCTCCTTGCCCAAAACCCAGAAAAACCTAGAAAGGGTTTCCCTTAGTTCCAACTTTCGAAATTTGACCCTTCACAACTTGGCCCTCCACCAAATTCGAATTTTGTTATTGTGGCTACTCCTGTCAATCTCTTCTCTCCAAACTCTAGCAATCCTCCTCAAATTGCCCTCCCAATGATTTCCTAGCACCCCAACTCCAAACTCCCCCAGATGATGCTGCCCCAAAAGAGTCTCACTCCAATGACTGCGCAGTCATGGAGGAGATGATGCAATCCTGTGTATGATAAAGTGAGAGTTGCGTGTAGGTTGGTCCTCTTGGCTGTAGTTGCCCTCCACACTCATGAAAATGATCAAAGAACACTCCTGTAGCTTCTTCAGTCAATTCCCTAACAACCCAGCTCCACAAACAACCAGTGAATCCTCCCTCTATGCAGTGGTGGCTCCCAGACTACGTGCTCTACTCCAGAAATGCATGGGACCTGTAGTTGATGCCTCTTCTAGTCTCAGTGATGAAGGAAAGCCTTCCTAGGGTGGCACTATAAGTCCACCGAAGAAAGTTGAGCTCCTCTCCTTGGGAAGCTCTTGTGCTAAACAACACAATATTGGCTCGGCTAAACAGCTAAGGCAAATTCGATTTTCAAATAGAAAAAAGACCCCTATTGCTCCCTCATTCCTTCTTTTTATAATTGTTGGCCATACATTCCTTGTGGGTCCCTTCACCAATTCGATTTGCCTCAAGGAATTCGAATTCTTTCTTCCCTAAGTGTGTACTTTATGTGGGCCCCATATTCCACTATCAATTTAATCTTTCATTTTCTCTGATGTTGGTGGCCTCTATCTCTCCAAAAATTAAGTGGGAACTCCCTCCACCCACTTTTCCTAAGTTTACATACCAAAATATTTCCCAACACCCAATTGCAAAATAGAAATTCATCTTAGCAAAATTAATTTAATTGGGGACATTACACATATCCATAAAAAACTAACATAAGTCTAGGAATTGCTAAGTAATTTGTTTGAAATAAGCATGAAAAGCACTGAAGAAGGGGAAATTCCAAGGAATTGTTGGATCAAAGGAGGACTCCCTTTGTTCTACGCAAGCTCATTGTGGCAACTCTGCGAAGGACAACACGCCCTAGCTCAATAGCTTGAGAGACAGTATATTGATTTCTGTGTATGAATTAGAGTTGTCTTCATGTCTCTACCCTACATAGACCTTGTTACCGCTCAATCTAGCCGGAGACCTAAGGGGAATCCCTAAAGGGCAAATGCTAGGCCAAGGGCAACAAATGGAGTCTTAGCCCACTGTCACCTCAGCTAAGGCTCCCTTCTATTTATGGATTTTCACTGATGGGAGGAGACCCGATATGTATGGAGTCACTAATGAATGATAAGTCAATGGATATGAGTGACCCAGACCCTTTCTGAGAAGGTTTTGAAGGATGGAGCTTGCTTGCTTTCTAAGCAAGGTACTATGTGCTTCTAAGGAAAGGAAGAGGATTTTGGGGGTTAGGTGTATAAGAATAGGCTTTGAAAGGAGTTCCCCACACCCTAAATCCTTGTTAAAGTTGGTATCTCGGATGGTTCTTGAAGAATGGTCCTTTGAAGGAGCGGGACCACATGGGGCCAAGTGGACCTAATCTAGGGTATGAGGAAGGTATGAAATAATCAATGATTTTCTTACCCTAGACAAGGTGGGAAGGATCAAAGAAATTATTTCACTCAATGATGTTGCTTTGACCCTGGAAAGTACTAACCTTGGGGATGGCATGGCAAGTTTTGGTCCCAGATCTAAGGTTTGGCTTTACTCCCAACTCCACTGTAGGAATGTCTTCAAATTTGGAGGAGGGCTAGAAGAAAGGCCAGCACAGGAGATCCTAGGAGATCGAACTTTTTCAGTGGCTAACTTGTCGGAAAATTGATGCCCTAGGCACCCCAAAGTGGCTAAACTTGGGAGAAGGTGAAAGAATAATTGTTTTGGTGACCACCCTTTGGTAGATCAATGCCATAATCCTTGGGAGAATGGAGTCTACATTGGTTATGTGTAAGATTTCTTGGTTCCTAGTCAAGGAGGCCTCAAAATTACTTCACAAACCCCTCTAGGTCAAGTGAAAGCAATCTTGCAGCTTTTATACTTCAAATGTACAAGAGGAATGGCTTATCAAGGTCAGATTTACCCCTAGGAGATTTCGCTCATACTACATGGGCCAATACATGGAGAGAACATTATAATAGAGACAATCCCACAATATTAAGCAACAATTTGCATGCAACAATTAGCCTTAAAACAACGAAAATCCCATCCAGCATATGTGACAAAAGTAACAAGAATAACATCAAAAATTCATACTTACATGCAGTAGATCATATCCAACGATTCACAAATGACAATAGAGAAGCTCCAAGAGAAGATAGACCAATAACCATACATCAAAATTCATCCATAAATGCTCCAATTCATCCTCTAGAAAAAAGTGTGAAATTCTCTAAAGAAGAGAGAGATCCAATCCAAAGTGATGATGAGAAATGATCTCACCTCACTTGTATTTATACACATTTAAGGAGTTTGAATTAGCCTCCTTGGCCTACATAAGCTCCAAAAATAAAAGTATGCTCTAATAATTCAACTTTTGGTGAGAAGCCCACCAAACTAGCTCATAAATGAAAAAGTAAGCCTCTCAAGGGGTCAAATAATAATCTATGCATATCGTATGGCCCTCTAAGAGGATTAATGAGGTCAATGGGTGCCACAATAAAGAATAGGACCCTCAAAAGCAGTGGACAAGGGGTTGGCCCTTTGTAATAACCTGTGATGCTCCAAATGACATGTGAGGTCACACAAGTATCCTCATGGGTCTCCAAACAAATCGAAGATGCATGTAGATCACCTGCAAGGGTTAGGATGATGGTTTTGGTGATGCCACATCATCATGCAAGTCCTAGATCATCTGCCAAGTGTATGGTGTAACTCTAAGGCCAGCTGGGCATGATGGATCAGGTGCATCCTCCTCATCTGATAAGTGAACCATGAGCAATCTTTGAATGGTTGTGGGGATCGATAGAGAGCAATTTGTTGTTGTGGAGGCCCATGGCTCTCAACGTTCACCCTATATGTTCCAATGTAGCCCGCTGGAGGATTAGGACCCCATATCGGGAGACCAAACCCAAGATGGAAACCATTTGCAATCTTGCATAAGATCCAATGCATCCCCTAGCCTTCCAGTACAACAAGTCATTAGAGAAATTGAGTAAATGAGCTTACCAAATCATGGACCACAGGTGGGGACTTCATAATGGCCTGCCCTTCCATAATGGGCTTCGGGATGTGTCAGTGTCTCCTAAACTCCAAATGGAGTTAACCAATAATCCTATTAGGTGGTTTCTACTTCTAAAGGGGATAATATAGTCAAGGTACATCCTTCAAAAGGTGGTGGCATGTGGTAGATAGGTGAATGAAGTAGGGAATGAGAAGGGGCAACCCTGGGTCACATGCTGGGGTACAAGGGTAGCTAATAAGAGGGAAGCCCACACTTGGGTTTATAATGTATAGGAGGGAGCAATCGTGGTACATGAGGTGCTCCGACCTTGATTTTCCACCCTTCTTTATATGCCTTTTGCCTTTTTATGATTTTCTTTGATTAATTACTCGGGGCTCAAGGGGTAAGAGCATGATGTATAAGATATAGCAGTGAATACCCCCTTTAAGGTGGGGCAGTTCATTGCCCACCAAGGGTTGGGACAATCATGGGTTCCTATATGATGAAGGAGGTTCACAAAACCTGTAGGAACCAGGGTGATGGCCATGATGATGGGGTAGAGCTCATGTATTGGCTTTTGCCCACGTGCTAAATATATTTGTCCCGACCATCTTTTGCATTTTGTGGTTCATTTTCCTGTTGAATGTGGCCATATATGCTTTTATCTTTGTTTTCAGTCGCATCAACCTCCAGGCCATGACCCAAGATGTGGGCAAGGGGAAGAGGCATGCTAACCCTATGTGGACCCAGTGGAGGAATGTGAACCCAGGTGGGAGAAATGATGAATGGGGTAATAATAAATGGAAAGAGGGTAATATAAGCAGATGAGGGAGCGGGACCATGCAACCAAAATCAGGGTTTCCCATGAAATACCATCCTTAGAGCCAAATAGTCAGTAAAAGAAATCCCACAAGACTAGAATCCAAGGTTAATACCTAAAAAGGGTCTAGGGGACAAAAACACAGACCTAGCCCATTCTTTCCACTGAATCCCCTCATTAATCCATGCCCAAAAGTATCCATGATAACCAAACTACAATACTCAAATTCCAAATGACAATGCGTATCTTTCAATTCAGGAGGCCCACCTTCAAACATACGATCATGGCAGATGAGCAAGGAACCACATGGTTGGCTCAAGTAGCCGAGAAATGGCATAATGAACTAGCTAGTGGCTACAAGGGGTTGTTGGTTGCCGGCTGAGGACCATCTTGGAGAAAAAAAATCTCCTAGGATATTACCAACAAAATGGTGGGTAACAGACCTTATTAATGTGCTAGTGAGTCTTCCTCTTGTGGTATCAAATCTAACTAAATGGTGGCCAACTAAAAGAAAACTACAATGTAGCTAAGCCTACAGTTGGGTGGAGAGTGGCTCTCCCTTCTTTAGTTGCCAACAAAGCTAAAAGTGACTTAAATAAGTGAATTTATTTTTGTTCAACAAAATGACAATATTTGTTCAAAGTTTCATGAATGTTGCTCCATTGAGTTTCTAAGTATGTGTGTAATGATGAGTTGGAGCTTTGTTTAATTTTGCTTGTTTACTAGTTGTAATTTCTCCTAAGAATGAGCTTTGTATGCAAATGAAGTATGTTTGCATGTAGTATTATTTATATGTATTGTCTTGTGAGATAGAAATCAAGGAGTTGAATTAAGCTCCAAGGCTCTTCAAGTATCTAATAATGTGAATGGCCTTTAGTAGGTGTTAAAATTGGCAACTAGGGCCAAACTCCATGTGGGTCAGCTTATTTATGGCAGCTGATATTTTCATTGGATCCCTCTCATCGAGAGGTGTAGGATTGATTTAAAGATCATCCGATTCCAATAAGTATTTATGGAGATATGAATTTATTTTGATTATGGAATTATTATCAAGCCGACCAGCAACTTGAGTAGGCTCAGAAGCCCAATAGAACATACCTAAACTTAACATGGTATCAGAGCTAAGGTGAAGACAATGCCCAAGCAAAAGTGAAAGAGAAATCACCGAAGACAGTTGGGACAGGACAAAAGGATCAATGGGATCATCATCCCTCTTCTAATTCACTAAGGGTGAAGTCGAAGCAGAGCATATTATCAGAATGGCGTAGCGGAAGTTTCTGATGGCCTACTTAAAGATCACTTCATTGGGAAGTTCGGATCTAAGGGTGGAAGGAGAGGCAGATGCCTTGATTGCAATAAGTTTAGCCATCATGCAAAGGAGTGTCCGAAGGACAGGGACACATCTCTTGATGAAGATAACAATCATTCCATGGGGATATCTTCAATGATCAAAGGAATGACTAGTAATGCAGGTCATCAAGGAAATGGTCAACTCTTCAAAGAAAGCAAGGAACCTCAGAATCTTTTTTATGTACCTGATTGCAAGAAGAACCTAGTGTCCATCTCGGAAATGGAAGTCAAAGGTTTCAGGGTGGCACTCATCGATGGAAAGGTACGTATTTGAAAATAGATTTTTCAAAGATGTTTTTGAGTTCAGGGTTGTATCAAGTCCACTGGGGACCATGTCCATTGACTCAGAACCGGAGGTCTATGAGTCAGATGGTGACTGGGATGCCTGAATTCAAAAGGAGCATGAAGGTACATGTCTGAGATGTACCGAAGGAAAATCTTATAAGGGGACCATTCCCCTCATACAACAAATCCACAGGCTTGGAACAACCCAATGAGTTTGAGATTGATGATCAGGAATCTCACATATGCAGGTGGAAGAAAGCCCTCTATGGCTTGAAGCAAAACACCCCGGGCGTAGTATGAGAGGATTGATAGCTGTCAGATGTAGCTGAGATTCAATAGGAGTGAAACCGATCCAAACCATTACCCGAAGGTTGTGGATGATAGACCTCTCACACCGACACCTATGTCTGACAGGTGCAGGCCCTCTCATTTATAGAAGACAGAGGGAGTTGGATTCCAAATGTGGAAAGATAAACTACAAGCCTGTGACTACCTCGAGGATCTTAACTTTCAGAAGTTATATGGTAGTGATGTCGGACCAGATTTGGGAAATGCCTTTGAGTTTCATAAACTCATTCGCGTTGATGTTCTTGGTGAAACTCCGTCCAGACATATGTGCTGCAGTTAGCATGGTGAGCTCATATTTGGTTGAGCTTCACTGGATTGGTGCCTAGAATTTTTTGAGATATCTTCAGGGCACAATGTCTCATGGATTGAGATACACTGCCTGTAATATGAAACCACATGATTATTCAAATGTTGAGTGGGCAGGTAGTGTGCAGGATCATTAGAGCACTTCTCAGTGCTGGTTCTCCTTGGGATCTGCTTCGATATCCTGGATGAGCAAGAAGCAGAAGTCGATGGCTTTGAGCACCACCGAGGCAGAGTATATTGCTGCTAGCATGGCTACCTGAGAGGCAGTCTGGTTACGAAAGCTCTTCAGTGAGCTGTTTGGATACCACTATGTAGCAGGATGATTAGTTCTCCTGTGAGGTCTGGATGATGTGTTCTCCATGACAACTATGTAGCAGGATGATTAGTTCTCCTGTGAGGTCTGGATGATGTGTTCTCCATGACGATTATGTAGCAGGATGATTAGTTCTCCTGTGAGGTCTGGATGATGTGTTCTCCATGACGACTATGTAGCAGGATGATTAGTTATCCTGTGAGGTCTGGATGATGTGTTCTCCATGACGATTATGTAGCAGGATGATCAGTTCTCCTGTGAGGTCTGGATGATGTGTTCTCCATGACGATTATGTAGCAGGATGATTAGTTCTCCTGTGAGGTCTGGATGATGTGTTCTCCATGACGACTATGTAGCAGGATGATTAGTTCTCCTGTGAGATCTGGATGATGTGTTCTCCATGACGATTATGTAGCAAGATGATTAGCTCTCCTGTGAGGCCTGGATGATGTGTTCTCCATGGTGATTGTGTAGCAGGATGATAAGTTCTCCTGTGAGGATAGGATTGATTAGTTCTCCTGTCGAGGCATCCTACCCATGCAGTCTGGGACTCATGGGAAGTACCTCTCATCTGATCAATGAGCAAGGAAATGAGGATAGGGACCACAGTAGTACCGATGGACGCATCGTTGTATCTACTGTACTCCCTAGACTAGGATGACCTTCATTGATCTGGGATCAATGATACTGGTCTAGGACCAGTTGTAAGAGTTGTACCTACTATGACACTGACTTTGGGTCGGTTGAGACTGGTCTGGAACCAGTGGTACATACTCTGAGACTGACTTCAGGTCAGTAGAGGACTCGTCTGGGACCAGTGAGAGTGGTACATACTATGACGTTAACTTCGGGTCGGTTGAGACTGGTTTAGGACCAGTGGTACACACTCTGAGACCGATGATACTGGTCTGGGACTAGTGGTAGGAGTGGTACTAACTATGACGCTGACTTTGGGTTAGTTGAGACTGGTCTAGGACCAGTGGTACGCACTCTGAGACTGACTTCAGGTTAGTGGACAATGGTATGAGACATTCTCGATCAATTCTTCTTCTTCATGGTTCAGCAGAGCAGAGCAAAGCCAGCAAAGCAAAGCAGAGCCAGCAAAGCTGAGCAGAGCCAACAGAGCTGAGTAGAGCAGTGCAGGGCACTGATGGCAGAGGCAGTGCAGTCGGACATATGGATCAGGGGATGGAGTTCTCCCTAGTTGAGAGGGAGTGTTAAAATTGGCAACTAGGGTCAAACTCCATGTGGGTCAGCTTATTTATGGCAGCTAATATTTTTATTAGATCCCTCTCATCGAGAGGTGTAGGATTGATCTAAAGATCATCCGATTCCGATAAGTATTTATGGAGATATGAATTTATTTTGATTATGGAATTATTATCAAGCCGACCAGCAACTTGAGTAGGCTCAGAAGCCCAATAGAACATACCTAAACTTAACACTAGGCCAGTAGTGGGGTTGAACAATTAGTTTGTATCCTTGTCTATGGATGAGGAGGCTTGGAGGTCTTCCTCGTTTCCTAATTCTTAAGGGGTCGTATTCCAAATGTGTCTTTGTTTCATATACGCATTTGTGTTTCCCCATATCATGCAACTTAGATGTACGCACTATGAAAATGCATAATATTTGTACTTTATCATTATCTGAGATGGGTGGGGCACTATGGGAATAGGAAAATAGGCCTAAGGAACAAGTGGAGAGAACTCCCAAAATATTAAGAAACATTATGGGAAATGTCCCCCCATCTAAAATCCTACAAAAATAACTTTACATATATGAGAAACAACGATAAGTCACAAGCATGAACAATGAATGCATAAAATAAATATCCACGTTTGATTTATCGTTTTGATTTTTGTTTTAAAAAATGTCTTTTTCTACAACCATTGGAAAAAAAATCATGGTTAGATGCCGAAGAGTCCCCTACAAAAGGAAATTCTCCCTCATTTCTTGGGGAATGTCCCCCTTAAGTTTCCCCAAAAGGGGGATGTGGGGGAACATCCACCAGCATGTTCACCATCCAAAATGCGGTAAGAGTGAGGAACACACCCACCACCCTATTGGAGCACGTCACTCAATTTATTGTACTTTATTTGAGGCTTGAACAATTGTGATCACTCTCCTTGTAAGTTGTATTCTCTAAATATTATAGTGCAAATGAGTGTATAGCATGTATTATTCACTTGTATGCGAGTCTTTTCAATATTTGGTTTTGTGTTCATATTAAGGAGTATTAGGTAGCTGAGTTAAAGTTTAACAAAATGGTTCAATAATCAAATAACTCACTCATCAAATACCAGGAAGACCTTGTGCAAGCACTCATATACCTACTACTTAGTATGGAACAATGTAACTCTTTGAGTCCACCATGCAAAGATGATTGCACAGGGATGCAATCTTCTAACTTAGAAAATGCAGCCAAAAAAGGGGAGACACCACAACAACACCCATTATAGAAATGCTAATATTTTCAAACATTGTGGAAGATACAAGAGTCAAAGTTCAAGATATCGAGATATTTGCACCATCTAATGTATAAGTCTATAGCAGCCAAATGTCATGTTACCCTTCTTTCAACAGGGATACCTATATTCTATTGTAGCATTTTTCCACACCATTGTAAGCCTTGTGACAGCCATGTGAGGCCCTGTATGAGGTATCCTAGACCTTGTGTCTCATTGTTTATGTCTTGTAGTTTTGGTTCATTTCAAATCATCTCTAATCCTTTTCTCCTAGATAGGATTGGAGGACCATGAATGGGCTTACTTGAGGACTCATGGTTTTATGGCAACTTGCTTTTGTAGGGATGATCACCAATGTATGGGCTAGTCCAGCCCACATCAATGTGCACCTATGTCCTACCACATGGTTACGATTATATAGCGCCTATAAGTAGCCTTGGCTTTGGTGTAGTATCACTCAAATGTTTTTCAACATGGTAGCCTCACAATTAGCAACATTTCATGCTTTCCAAGGCAGTGCATGTTTTCCAATGCAAAGTGGTCCCACAAGTCAAAAAGTCAACATGGCCTCAAAGTGTTCAATTTGATGAACGGATGACATGCCACAAGGAATTTTTCAATTTGGTCAAGGCATGCTCAAGTTATGACTAAAAAAATTGATAAACAGGTACTAGAAGTTTCCAGGTGACAAAACAAGGTGAACATTGGGACATTTTTTACATGAATTGCATCGAAAGTGGCCTGCACGAAGAGAGGAACAAAACTCATGTTTTAGTTTCTTGGATTCTTAAAGGGGCATTAGAGATCTCTTATGTGGGCATGATGAGGTGGCATTGACCAAGATGACATGGCATTGCAGGTCATTATTTGGAAAAACAAATCATGCCCTAGATGAAATCAAGCCAATTTACAACAAACCCAAGTTGCAGAATTGGCAAATTTGTCAAAGTGTTGGAGAACTAGTGAAAGCTAGACAAATTCTAGTTACTATGCATGGAAAAGTCAAGTAAATGCATAAGTAGATATTGGAAAGGTCAAATGGGAATGTTGGAATGCTTATGGATACTAATTTTCATCTTATTGTGTTAATTTTAGGTATATGTTCTATGCTTAGAACAATTTACTTCAATTTTTCATATTAGCTCAATATCAATTCCAAAATAGCAATCACATCAGCATGATAGTAAAGTGCAGATAGAACATAAACATAAACATCAGAAGACAAGCCAAGACAAGAGGACAAAAGATGTGGCACCAGCCAAAGAAAACCCCAATGTGGGGAAACCCTTGATCAATTCTTCTTATATTCTTCAATAGTTCAGCAGAGAGAGAGAGAGTACAATGATTTGAAGTCAATACTTGACTTGCCAAATAGGAGATCAGACATCAGAGATCTTCATCGTGAATATGACACAATGCAGCAGATGATAAGCCTAGAACAGCTCAACCAATTACTCAACATACTGAAGCTTTCCTTCCATAAGACTCTCCTTCATTTGTTGCTTCATTAATCATGACAAGGCTGCCCATCTGGCAAGTTGTGTATGTTGAAAGGACTAAAGCATATCTTGGCAAACCTGATCTTTAGTTAGGGCACAAGATCTGAGAGCTACTGCACCCTAAACATACTCCATAGTCGACCTATTTACTGCGGATAGCCTTCACACTGATCTCCAATGATACGCTACCTTAAAAGGGTCTGAACGCAACAGTTAAAGAGGCCTCCAACTGCTGTCTATGGTCTGCGGCCTAGCCCAACAATTGACTATAAATTTTGTCCCTTCACACAGTGACCCAATCAGCCTTTAAACAGCAGCAATGTCACAGAGATTTCCACGCTATTAGACGTTGATATATGGCACCTTTTATGCTGCGTATAGGGCTCTTTAGGGCTTCCTATGCAGCATCCCACGACATGGTCCCCAATGGACTTCCTGCAACTTGATACAAATTGCCAATCCTGAACCCAAGAGTAAAAGCATCTTGAAAAATCCTCTTCCAAACACATACCTTTCCATCGATCAATGCCACCTTGTAACCTTTGTCTTCCATTGCTGAAATGGACACCAAGTTCTTCTTGAGATCAAGTATATAAAGAACTTCTTGTAAATGAATCGTGTTACCCTCATTCAATTGAAGGGTAAAATTTCTTACACCCTTAACGGAATAGGTGGCATCGTCTCCAAGAATAATCTCCAAGTTTATCTCCTTCTCTATTAAATTAGAGAGCACTTCCTTGTATTCGGTGAAGTGCCTTGAAGCACCACTATCAATAAGCCAACTTCCCAAAGTGTCCGAAGGAGAGGAAGTGGGGAGGGGCGATATAAGATAATACTCCTTTTGCTTATCAGAAACAACATTTGATTCTTCATACCTGGAGTTCCTGGCTTTCTTGGAGGGTCGACCATTTCCTTGATGTCCTGCATTCCTTTTTCCTTTTCCATTGTACCTATCATTCCTTTGATCATTGAAGTTATTGAAGTTGCCCCTGGAATGATTGTGGTCATCATCATGTGATGTGGCCCTTTTA
The DNA here is from genome assembly GCA_031772625.1 of Pinus tabuliformis. Classification (NCBI taxonomy): domain Eukaryota; kingdom Viridiplantae; phylum Streptophyta; class Pinopsida; order Pinales; family Pinaceae; genus Pinus; species Pinus tabuliformis. The sequence continues at coordinate 1,022,783,333 of CM062811.1, read as the reverse complement.
TTCGAACACTCCCTCGCATAGTGGCCAAAGTTATTGCAAGCAAAGCATCTGCCTTTCCTTCCACCCTTAGATCAAGGCTTTGTTGGCATTATGATACAGGTGTTGTCCTTGATGGCAACTCACTCAGAGGTATGATACAGGTGTTGTCCTTGATGGCAACTCACTCAGATGACAAATCATAGTGCAGTAGGTCAAGAGCAAAGAATTAATGATCAGAGAGAGGTATACGCAGGTTAACCTTAATGAAAGTGCGTATACATGCGGGTTAGCAGAACAAAAGGTGCGTATACGTACACACGCAGGTTCACAGAAGGAAAGGCGCATACATGTTGGAAAACTAAGTTTTGGTCCGTGGTATTTGGTCCATGGTATTTTGGTATTGGTCCATGGTATTTGGTCTGAAGTGTTGACCCCAGGTATTGAGTCCACGGTATTGGTTCTACGTGGTTTTGGACCATGGTATTGAGAGAGGCCTAAACCTATATAAGGAGATTATCATTAGGCCAAGAGGGGCAAGTGTGCAAGTATTGAATATCTGATGAAGTGTGAGATCTAGTATGCAGGTTATGGGTTTGTGATGCTTTGCTTGATCTGAACCAAGGATGTACCCATGTGGATGATGATGAACGATGGATCGGGATCTTAAGGCTTGGAATGTTTTATCATTATATGGTTTGATCATGGATAGACTAGATCTCAATTATTGACGCATGTTTATTCTGTAAATGTTATGTTCTGGGTATAATTGATGTCAGGAATAGCTGCAAAGTTATAAGTTAGAATTTGCAGATCTGTACGCGGGTTAGCTTTGGTAAAAGCGTATATACACGCAGGTTGGGTTCATCAGAGTAGCGTATACAGTATGAAGTATGATATTTTGAAGTTGCAGTTGGATTTGGTTGTTATTGCAGAGTTTTGTTGTCTGTTTTGTGTTTTGGTGACTGTGTTGTTGACAGGGTTTCAGTGTTTCAGCATTGGGTGATTCAGAGATCAATGATGCAGGTGTAGTTGATGGATGTATTGCAGTGGTGATTGATTTTGTGTTTCAATGTGGTTGATGGGTCCAGTATGAAAATTTATGAAACGTGGTCTCTAATGGAATAGAGAAGATCGTAGCCTTTTGTAGGTCGGCGCCTACGTACTAGTAAACATATCGGCCAATACAAAAGCCAGGGGGTTAGAGATCCCTTCCAGAAGCAGATGGAAAACGAGTGAAGGTTGGATCCTTGAGTAGGTTGGCACCTACATACTAGTAAACGGATCGGCTAGTACAAAAGCTAAGGGGGTTGGAGCTCCCTTCCAGAAGCAGCTGGAAAACGAGTGAAGGATGGAGCCTTCAGTAGGCTAGCGCCTACGTACTAGTAAACGGATCGGCTAGTACAAGAGCTAAGAGGGTTGTAGCTACCTTCCAGGAGAAGTTGGAGAACGAAAGAAAGTTGTAGCCTTCTTCAAGTAGAAGCTTGCGTACTGTTATAAGACTGCACCAGTACATAAATATTGTAAAAAGAAGTTTCTTATTAAAAGAAGATAGAGACGAATTGCAACAGGTGGTTTTCACCCACATTGGGTTTCCACCTTACATCATGACGTTCATGTGTGCTTCTTGATGATCTGTTCTGTTTTACTGCACAGTTTACTGTTCATATGGTTAATGAAGTTCTGATGCACTGAATAAAGATCAACATTTAATGGATTAACTGAATCATAAGTTTACTGGATATACGCTAGTTGCTTTAGACACAGTTGCGTGTACACGCGGATTCCCTTAACTGAAGTAGCGTATATGAATCTAAGTATGGAAATGAAAACGTTATTGATTTGCTAATACTAATTCACCCCCCCCCCCCCCCAGTATTATTTCCAACAATTGGAATCAGAGGAGGTCCTTTGGTAGAAGCTTGATCGCTTGAAGGAGATCCTAGAACAACGGGAAAGAAAGCACGTCAGAAGAAGAAGACAGCTCAAAGGAACAGGGACAGCTTGCCATTAGGTGGAAGCAAGTATTCAGATTCTGAATCACCTCAGATTGAATATGAACAAGCAAATGAAGCATCAGATAAATCATAGATCAACAAGATCTATTTAGAAAAAGAGAGAGTGCCCTCAAAGAAGAAATTATCAGCTTAAAAGCTCAGCTGGAATGCGCCTTTCAGAGTTCGTCAAATGCTGCAGGAGCTAAATGAAGAACAAGAAAAAGAGATTCTCAAACTAAAGCAACAAGTGGAAGAAGGAATAAAGTCTGAAGAAATTTTGAAGAGGCAATGTCTGGAAAAGGAAGAACAACATCGGGTTGAGGTAAATATCTTGAAAGGTAAATTAGAAGAAAAGGGTAAACTATTACGATTTCAAGACAATACTAAGATTTTGGATGATATTCTTAGTAGTCAAAGGTCTCCTGCTATCAAAACTGGTCTTGGTTTTCATGAATCTATTGAAGGTGAATCTAGCTCACAAGGTGAGGCAAGGAATTCTAATGAGAAATCTGAAATGGTCAACAAGGAGATGAGAGGACAACCCCATCAACAGCCAAGGAAAGATATTCCTCAAAGAAAACCTTTTGCTCCTAACTATGTAAGTGATAGATGATTATTTCCTCCGATGAATAATGTTGAATGTTATGTATGTCATAATCTTGGACATGTTGCAACCAGATGTAGAAGCAAAATGGGTCAAGACCATCACACAGAAAGATCATCACGCTCCAGGTACTTCAAGGGATATTGTTTTGCTTGCAATATGTTTGGTCACAAAGCCATTGACTGCTATAGGAGGAATATGAAACATGTAAGATGTTATGCATGTAACAAGTTTGGACATAAAGTAAGGGAATGCAGGAGCAAAATTCGAACTCCAAAGCAAGAGGATCATACATCATCACAATTCCAGGTATTGAAGAAGACAAAATTAGAGACAGAAAGATGTGGCATAACTCAGTTAGCTGACATAACAGACACAGGGGAAACTGAAAGTGTAGACCTTCAGTATTCCAATTTGCATACGCAGATATTATGAAGATAAGTCGCGTATATACATGAGTTAGAGGTTGCAAAGTCGCGTATATGGAGCTCTGAAGAAAAAGCAGCAGAACAGACTTAGGAAATGGTTCGGTCATGGTATATGATGGTTGGCACAGGCTCAGGGGGAGCATATGCTTCGAATAATGCATTGTTGGCATTATGGTTAGAAGTCTTTGGTGATGATGCTTATTGACACATCTTGCTACTGATTGTTGATTGGCCAAGAGAATGGATTGCAGGTTACAGGTCTGGATGCTAGTGACAGATGCTTATAGTGCAGATCATATGGTGTATGACAGTTACTGATGACTATCATGGTCTTGTTTAGACTCAGCATGTGCTCAGGGGGAGCATGGACGGATTGGTACATCTTGGCATGTACAAAGGGGTAGCTCAATCAGAGATTTCAGCATGCACTCAAGGGGAGTATGGACAGCAGAATGTATATCAAGCAAGAGAATATCTTGGTCCACCCTTTGCCCTTGATGTCAAAGGGGGACAGTGACTTGGTGTGGTTGATGCCATCAAGTCCAAAGGGGGAGATTGTTGGCATTATGATACAGGTATTGTCCTTGATGGAAACTCACTCAGAGGTATGATACAGGTGTTGTCCTTCATGGAAACTCACTCAAATGACAGATCACAGTGCAACAGGTCAAGAGCAAAGAATTAATGATCAGAGAGAGGTATACGCAGGTTAACCTTGATGAAAATGCGTATACATGCGGGTTAGCAAAACAAAAGGCGCGTATACGTACACACGCAGGTTCACAGAAGGAAAGGCGCGTACATGTTGGAAAACTAAGTTTTGGTCCGTGGTATTTGGTCCATGGTATTTGGTCCGAAGTGTTGACCCCAGGTATTGGGTCCAAGGTATTGGTTCTACATGGTTTTGGACCATGGTATTGAGAGAGCCTAAACCTATATAAGGAGAAGATCATTAGGCCAAGAGGGGCAAGTGTGCAAGTATTGAATATCTGATGAAGTGTGAGATCTAGTATGCAGGTTATGGGTTTGTGATGCTTTGCTTGATCTGAACCAAGGATGCACCCATGTGGATGATGATGAACGATGGATCGGGATCTTAAGGCTTGGAATGTTTTATCATTATATGGTTTGATCATGGATAGACTAGATCTGAATTATTGACGCATGTTTATTCTGTAAATGTTATGTTCTGGGTATAATTGATGTCTGGAATAGCTGCAAAGTTATAAGTTAGAATTTGCAGATCTGTACGCGGGTTAGCTTTGGTAAAAGCATGTATACACGCAAGTTGGGTTCATCAGAGTAGCGTATACAGTATAAAGTATGATATTTTGAAGTTGCATTTGGATCTGGTTGTTATTGCAAAGTTATGTTGTCATTTCTGTGTTTTGGTGACTATGTTGTTGACAGGGTTTCAGTGTTTCAGTATTGGGTGATTCAAAGATCAATGATGCAGGTGTAGTTGATGGATGTATTGCAGTGGTGATTGATTTTGTGTTTCAATGTTGTTGATGGGTCCAGTATGAAAATTTATGAAACGTAGTCCCTAATGGAAGAGAGAAGATCGTAGCCTTCTGTAGGCCGGCGCCTACGTACTAGTAAACATATCGGCTAGTACAAAAGCCAGGGGGTTGGAGCTCCCTTCCAGAAGCAGCTGGAAAACGAGTGAAGGTTGGAACCTTCAGTAGGTCGATGCCTACGTACTAGTAAACGGATCGGCTAGTACAAGAGCTAAGGGAGTTGGAGCTCCCTTCCAGAAGCAGCTGGAAAACGAGTGAAGGTTGGAGCCTTCAATAGGTCGGCGCCTACGTACTAGTAAACGGATCGGCTAGTACAAGAGCTAAGGGGGTTATAGCTCCCTTCCAGGAGAAGCTGGAGAACAAGAGAAGGTTGTAGCCTTCTGCAAGTAGAAGCTTGCGTACTGGTATAAGACTGCACCAGTACATAAATATTGTAAAAAGAAGTTTCTTATTAAAAGAAGATAGAGACGAATTACAACAGGTGGTTTTCACCCACATTGGGTTTCCACCTTTGATGTTCATGTGTGCTTCTTGATGATCTGTTCTGTTTTACTGCACCTGTTTACTGTTCATATGGTTAATGAAGTTCTGATGCACTGAATAAAGATCAACATTTAATGGATTAACTGAATCATAAGTTTACTGGATATAATCTAGTTGCTTTAGACACAGTTGCGTGTACACGCGGGTTCCCTTAACTGAAGTAGCGTATATGAATCTAAGTATGGAAATGAAAAAGCTATTGATTTGCTAATACTGATTCACCCCCCCCCAGTATTATTTCCAACAATTGGAATCAGAGCAGGTCCTTTGGTAGAAGCTTGATTGCTTGAAGGAGATTCGTAGAACAATGGGAAAGAAAGCGCGTCAGAAGAAGAAGACAGCTCAAAGGAACAGGGACAGCTTGCCATTAGGTGGAAGCAAGTATTCAGATTCTGAATCACCTCAGATTGAAGATGAACAAGCAAATGAAGCATCAGATAAAATCATAGATCAACAAGATCTATTTAGAAAAAGAGAGAGTGCCCTCAAAGAAGAAATTATCAGCTTAAAAGCTCAGCTGGAATGTGCCTTCAGAGTTCGTCAAATGCTGCAGGAGCTGAATGAAGAACAAGAAAAAGAGATTCTCAAACTAAGGCAACAAGTGGAAGAAGGAAGAAAGTCTGAAGAAATTTTGAAGAAGCAATGTCTGGAAAAGGAAGAACAACATCGGGTTGAGGAAAATATCTTGAAAGGTAAATTAGAAGAAAAGGGTAAACTATTACGATTTCAAGACAATACTAAGATTTTGGATGATATTCTTAGTAGTCAAAGGTCTCCTGCTATCAAAACTGGTCTTGGTTTTCATGAATCTGTTGAAGGTGAATCTAGCTCACAAGGTGAGGCAAGGAATTCTAATGAGAAATCTGAAATGATCAACAAGGAAATGAGAGCACAACCCCATCAATAGCCAAGGAAAGAAATTCCTCAAAGAAAATCTTTTGCTCCTAACTGTGGAAGTGATAGACGATTATTTCCTCCAATGAATAATGTTGAATGTTATGTATGTCATAATCTTGGACATGTTGCAACGAGATGCAGAACCAAAATGGGTCAACACCATCACACAGAAAGATCATCACGCTCCAGGTACTTCAAGGGATATTGTTTTGTTTGCAATATGTTTGGTGACAAAGCCATTGACTGCTATAGAAGGAATATGAAACATGTAAGATGTTATGCATGTAACAAGTTTGGACAAAATTAAGGGAATGCAGGAGCAAAATTCGAACTCCAAAGCAAGAGGATCATACATCATCACAATTCCAGGTATTGAAGAAGACAGAATTAGAGACAGAAAGATGTGGCATAACTCAATTAGCTGACATAACAGACACAGGGGAAACTGAAAGTGTTGACCTTCAGTATTCCAATTTGCATACGCAGATATTATGAAGATAAGTCGCGTATATACGCGACTTAGAGGTTGCAAAGTTGCGTATATAGAGCTCTGAAGAAAAAGCAGCAGAACAGACTCAGGAAATGGTTCGGTCATGGTATATGATGGTTGGCACAGGCTCAGGGGGAGCATATGCTTCGAATAATGCATTGTTGGCATTATGGTTAGAAGTCTTTGGTGATGATGCTTATTGACACATCTTTCTACTGATTGTTGATTGACCAAGAGAATGGATTGCAGGTTACAGGTCTAGATGCTAGTGACAGATACTTATAGTGCAGATCATATGGTGTATGACAGTTACTGATGACTATCATGGTCTTGTTTAGACTCAGCATGTGCTCAGAGGGAGCATGGACGGATTGGTACATCTTGGCATGTACAAAGGGATAGCTCAATCAGAGATTTCAGCATGCACTCAAGGGGAGTATGGATAGCAAAATGTATATCAAGGAAGAGAATATCTTGGTCCGCCCTTTGCCCTTGATGTCAAAGGGGAAGAGTGACTTGGTGTGGTTGTTGCCATCAAGTCCAAAGGGGGAGATTGTTGGCATTATGATACAGGTGTTGTCCTTAATGGCAACTCACTCAGAGGTATGATACAGGTGTTGTCCTTGATGGAAACTCACTCAGATGATAGATCATATTGCAACAGGTCAAGAGCAAAGAATTAATGATCAGAGAGAGGTATACGCAGGTTAACCTTGATGAAAGTGCGTATACATGCGGGTTAGCAGAACAAAAGGCGCGTATATGTACACACGCAGGTTCACAGAAGGAAAGGCGCGTACATGTTGGAAAACTAAGTTTTGGTCCGTGGTATTTGGTCTGTGGTATTTGGTCCATGGTATTTTGGTATTGGTCCATGGTATTTAGTTCGAAGTGCTGACCCCAGGTATTCGATCCAAGGTATTGGTTCTACGTGGTTTTGGACCATGGTATTGGGAGAGGCCTAAACCTATATAAGGAGAAGATCATTAGGCCAAGGGGGGCAAGTGTGCAAGTATTGAATATCTGATGAAGTGTGAGATCTAGTATGCAGGTTATGGGTTTGTGATGCTTTGCTTGATCTGAACCAAGGATGCACCCATGTGGATGATGATGAACGATGGATCGAGATCTTAAGGCTTGGAATGTTTTATCATTATATGGTTTGATCATGGATAGACTAGATCTGAATTATTGACGCATGTTTATTCTGTAAATGTTATGTTCTGGGTATAATTGATGTCTGGAATAGCTGCAAAGATATAAATTAGAATTTGCAGATCTATACGCGGGTTAGCTTTGGTAAAAGCGCGTATACACGCAGGTTGGGTTCATCAAAGTAGCGTATACAGTACGAAGTATGATATTTTGAAGTTGCAGTTGGATCCGGTTATTAATGCAGAGTTCTGTTGTCTGTTCTGTGTTCTGGTGACTGTGTTGTTGACAAGGTTTCAGTGTTTCAGTATTGGGTGATTCAGAGATCAATGATGCAGGTGTAGTTGATGGATGTATTGCAGTGGTGATTGATTTTGTGTTTCAATGTTGTTGATGGGTCCAGTATGAAAATTTATGAAACGTGGTCCCTAATGGAAGAGAGAAGACCGTAGCCTTCTGTAGGCGGGCGCCTACGTACTAGTAAGCATATCGGCCAATACGAAAGCCAGGGGGTTGGAGCTCCCTTCCAGAAGCAGCTGGAAAACGAGTGAAGGTTGGAGCCTTCAGTAGGTCGGCGCCTACATACTAGTAAACGGATGGGCTAGTACAAGAGCTAAGGGGGTTGGAGCTCCCTTCCAGAAGCAGCTGGAAAACGAGTGAATGTTAGAGCCTTCAGTAGGCCGGCGCCTACGTACTAGTAAACGGATCGGCTAGTACAAGAGCTAAGGGGGTTATAGCTCCCTTCCAGGAGAAGCTGGAGAACGAGAGAAGGTTGTAGCCTTCTGCAAGTAGAAGCTTGCGTACTGGTATAAGACTGCACCAGTACATAAATATTGTAAAAAGAAGTTTCTTATTAAAAGAAGATAGAGACGAATTGTAACAGGTGGTTTTCACCCACATTGGGTTTCCACCTTACATCATGATGTTCATGTGTGCTTCTTGATGATCTGTTCTGTTTTACTGCACCTGTTTACTGTTCATATGGTTAATGAAGTTCTGATGCACTGAATAAAGATCAACATTTAATGGATTAACGGAATCATAAGTTTACTGGATATACGCTAGTTGCTTTAGACATAGTTGCGTGTACACCCCCCCCCCTCTCAGTATTATTTCCAACAATTGGAATCAGAGCAGGTCCTTTGGTAGAAGCTTGATCGCTTGAAGGAGATCCGTAGAACAATGGGAAAGAAAGCACGTCAGAAGAAGAAGACAGCTCAAAGGAACAGGGACAGCTTGCCATTAGGTGGAAGCAAGTATTCATATTCTGAATCACCTCAGATTGAAGATGAACAAGCAAATGATCATCAGATAAATCATAGATCAACAAGATCTATTTAGAAAAAGGGAGAGTGCCCTCAAAGAAGAAATTATCAGCTTAAAAGCTCAGCTGGAATGTGCCTTCAGAGTTCATCAAATGCTGCAGGAGCTGAATGAAGAACAAGAAAAAAAGATTCTGAAACTAAAGCAACAAGTTGAAGAAGGAAGAAAGTCCGAAGAAATTTTGAAGAAGCAATGTCTGGAAAAGGAAGAACAACATCGGGTTGAGGAAAATATCTTGAAAGGTAAATTAGAAGAAAAGGGTAAACTATTACGATTTCAAGACAATACTAAGATTTTGGATGATATTCTTAGTAGTCAAACGTCTCCTGCTATCAACACTGGTCTTGGTTTTCATGAATCTGTTGAAGGTGAATCTAGCTCACAAAGTGAGGCAAGGAATTCTAATGAGAAATCTGAAATGGTCAACAAGGAGATGAGAGGACAACCCCATGAACAGCCAAGGAAAGAAATTCCTCAAAGAAAATCTTTTGCTCCTAACTATGGAAGTGATATATGATTATTTCCTCCGATGAATAATGTTGAATGTTATGTATGTCATAATCTTGGACATGTTGCAGCCAGATGCAGAAGCAAAATGGGTCAAGACCATCACACAGAAAGATCATCACGCTCCAGGTACTTCAAGGGATATTGTTTTGCTTGCAATATGTTTGGTCACAAAGCCATTGACTGCTATAGAAGGAATATGAAACATGTAAGGTGTTACGCATGTAACAATTTTGGACATAAAGTAAGGGAATGCAGGAGCAAAATTCGAACTCCAAAGCAAGAGGATCATACATCATCACAATTCCAGGTATTGAAGAAGACATAATTAGAGACAGAAAGATGTGGCATAACTCAGTTAGCTGACATAACAGACACAGGGGAAACTGAAAGTGGTAGACCTTCAGTATTCCAATTTGCATATGCAGATATTATGAAGATAAGTCACGTATATACGCGAGTTAAAGGTTGCAGAGTTGCATATATGGAGCTCTGAAGAAAAAGCAGCAAAACAAACTCAGGAAATGGTTCGGTCATGGTATATGATGGTAGGCACAGGCTCAGGGGGAGCATATGCTTCGAATAATGCATTGTTGGCATTATGGTTAGAAGTCTTTAGTGATGATGCTTATTGACACATCTTTCTACTGATTGTTGATTGGCCAAGAGAATGGATTGCAGGTTACAGGTCTAGATGCTAGTGACAGATGCTTATAGTGCAGATAATATGGTGTATGACAGTTATTGACGACTATCATGGTCTTGTTTAGACTCAACATGTGCTCAGAGGGAGCATGGACGGATTGGTACATCTTGGCATGTACAAATGTGTAGCTCAATCAGAGATTTCAGCATGCACGAAGGGGGAGTATGGACAGCAGAATGTATATCAAGGAAGAGAATATCTTGGTCCGCCCTTTGCCCTTGATGTCAAAGGGGGAGAGTGACTTGGTGTGGTTGTTGCCATCAAGCCCAAAGGGGGAGATTGTTGGCATTATGATACAGGTGTTGTCCTTGATGGCAACTCACTCAGAGGTATGATACAGGTGTTGTCCTTCATGGCAACTCACTCAAATGACAGATCATAGTGCAACAGGTCAAGAGCAAAGAATTAATGATCAGAGAGAGGTATACGCGAGTTAACCTTGATGAAAGTGCGTATACATGCGGGTTAGCAGAACAAAAGGCGCATATACGTACACACGCAGGTTCACAGAAGGAAAGGCGCGTACATGTTGGAAAACTAAGTTTTGGTCCGTGGTATTTGGTCCATGGTATTTGATCCGAAGTGTTGACCCCAGGTATTCGGTCCAAGGTATTGGTTCTACGTGGTTTTGGACCATGGTATCGAGAGAGGCCTAAACCTATATAAGGAGAAGATCATTAGGCCAAGAGGGGCAAGTGTGCAAGTATTGAATATCTGATGAAGTGTTAGATCCAGTATGCAGGTTATGGGTTTGTCATTCTTTGCTTAATCTCAACCAAGGATGCACCCATCTGGATGATGATGAACGATGGATCGGGATCTTAAGGCTTGGAATGTTTTATCATTATATGGTTTGATCATGGATAGACTAGATCTGAATTATTGACGCATGTTTATTTTGTAAATGTTATGTTCTGGGTATAATTGATGTCTGGAATAGCTGCAAAGTTATAAGTTAGAATTTGCAGATCTGTACGCGGGTTAGCTTTGGTAAAAGCGCGTATACACGCAGGTTGGGTTCATCAGAGTAGCGTATACAGTATGAAGTATGATATTTTGAAGTTGCAGTTGGATCTGGTTGTTATTGCAGAGTTCTGTTGTTTGTTCTGTGTTCTGGTGACTGTGTTGTTGACAAGGTTTCAGTGTTTCAGTATTGGGTGATTCAGAGATCAATGATGCAGGTGTAGTTGATGGATGTATTGCAGTGGTGATTGATTTTGTGTTTCAATGTTGTTGATGGGTCCAGTATGAAAATTTATGAAACGTGCTCCCTAATGGAAGAGAGAAGATTGTAGCCTTCTATAGGCCGGCGCCTACGTACTAGTAAACATATCGACCAATACAAAAGCCAAGGGGTTGGAGCTCCCTTCCAGAAGCAGTTGGAAAACGAGTGAAGGTTGGAGCCTTCAGTAGGTCGGTGCCTACGTACTAGTAAACGGATCGGCTAGTACAAGAGCTAAGGGGGTTGGAGCTCCCTTCCAGAAGCAGCTGGAAAACGAGTGAAGGTTGGAGCCTTCAGTAGGCCGGCGCCTACGTACTAGTAAACGGATCGGCTAGTACAAGAGCTAAGGGGGTTGTAGCTTCCTTCCAGGAGAAGCTGGAGAAAGAGAGAAGGTTGTAGCCTTCTGCAAGTAGAAGCTTGTGTACTGGTATAAGACTGCACCAGTACATAAATATTGTAAAAAGAAGTTTCTTATTAAAAGAAGATAGAGACGAATTCCAACAGGTGGTTTTCACCCACATTGGGTTTCCACCTTTCATCATGATGTTCATGTGTGCTTGTTGATGATCTGTTCTATTTTACTGCACCTGTTTACTGTTCATATGGTTAATGAAGTTCTGATGCACTGATTAAAGATCAACATTTAATGGATTAACTGAATCATAAGTTTACTGGATATACGCTAGTTGCTTTAGACACAGTTGCGTGTACACGCGGGTTCCCTTAACTGAAGTAGCGTATATGAATCTAAGTATGGAAATGAAAAAGTTATTGATTTGCTAATACTGATTCACCCCCCCCCCCCACCTCTTAGTATTATTTCCAATAGGCTTTCCATTGAAGTGACCTTTAGACCCTGCATAATTTCTCCTTTTGGCATGAGCGGAGAAAGCAGTAGAGTTGCCTTTATTAGAAGGCATTTCTTGTTCCACCATCCTGGTTTCCTCTTGAATGCATCTCGACATCAATTCTTCAAACCCTGGAATTGGATCATTATTGAGAATAGTGGTTCTAAATATATACCACTCGGGTGGGAGTCCTCCAAGGGTAGTGATAGTAAGTTCCCTGTCAGATATGATTTCTCCAATCGATAGAAGATCATTCTTGATCTCCATGATCCTTAAGAAGTAGGATTGAATATCCTCGTCGTTACCCTTCTTAATATCCTTCAGCTTATTTTTTAGGAACAAAATTTGATTTGCATCACTAACCTTGAACATGCTTACCAATCTATCGTAGATCTCCTTGGAGGTGTTCAAATCGGAGATGTAGGCCACCAGACGCTTGTCAATGGAATCTCTGATAATCTTCTTTGCTTTGACTTCACCCTTGGTGTACTTGTTCTTTGTAGCAGTTGGTGCATTTGATGGAAGCTCAAGGATTTTACCCTTCATGAAATCCAAAACTTCTTGCTCTTCCATGTTAGATCCAGAGACATCTTCCATCCGTGATAGTCAGACATTTCGGTGATTGCTCTTTCACTCTTGCTTGGGCTTTGTCTTCACCTCACCTTTGATACCATGTTAATTTTAGGTATGTTCTATGCTTAAAGCAATTTACTTCAATTTTTCATATTATCTCAATATCAATTCCAGATTAGCAATCACATCAGCATGATAGTAAAGTGCAGATAGAACATAAACATAAACATCAGAAGACAAACCAAGACAAGAGGACACAAGATGTGGCACCAGCTAGGGACAAACCCCAATGTGGGGAAACCCTTGATCAATTCTTCTTATATTCTTCAATAGTTCAGCAAAGAGAAAGAGAGATAGAGTGCAATGATTTAAAGTCAATACTTGACTTGCCAAATAGGAGATCAAACATCAGAGGTCTTCACCATGAAGATGACACAATGCAACAGATGATAGGCCTAGAACAGCTCAACCAATTACTCAACATACTGAAGCTTTCCTTCCATAAGACTCTCCTTCCTTTGTTGCTTCACTGATCATGTCAAGGCTGCCCATCTGGCAACTTGTGTATGCTGAAAGGACTGAAGCATATCTTGGCAAACTTGATCTCTGGTTAGGGCACAAGATCTGAGAGCTACTACACCCTAAACATACTCCACAGTCCACCTATTTACTGTGGATAGCCTTCACACTGATCTCCAATGATACGCTGCCTTATAGGGTCTGAACGCAGCACTTAAAGAGGCCTCCAACTGCTGGCTATGGCCTGCGGCCTAGCCCAGCAGTTGACTGTAACTTTTGTCCCTTCACACAGTGACCCAATCAGCCTTTAAAGTTTAAACAGCAGTAATGTCACAGAGATTTCCACACTGCTAGACATTGATATATAGCTCCTTTTATGTTGCATATAGGGCTCTTTAGGGCTTCCTATGCAGCATATTGTAGTTCCTTAGACAACTGATGAATCACACATCAAACTACGGCTAGATTGACAACGTAATACGTCTCCCTTTTTGCCTGTGGCCAGATCTCCTCACTGCTGCTAGGGCTTCATGACCTTCCTCTAGACAGCCTATAGAAGCCTTCTTTTGTTGCTGCCTAAACTCTTCTCAATACAATGGCTAGGGTGTCTATTATGACAGCAGATTAGGGCCTTTAAGGATTGCAGATGAGGGCACCTTCCTTGTGCCTAGATAGGCCTCCTTAAACTGCGGTTAGGGCATCCTTAAATGCTGCGGATAGAAGCCTCTCCTTTTCTGCGTATAAGTGCCTCCTCTTGCTACATATGAAACCCTTCTTGATTGCATAGAGGTGTCTCCTCCTAGGACTGCAGCTAGGTCACTTTAGAACTACGGATAGAGCTCCCTCCTTGACTACGAAGAGCCTTCTCTTTTGACTGCGTCTAGGGCTAGGGCTAGATCTCCTCTAGGGCAGTGTATTCTCCTTTAGATCTCTTCTACCACCAAAACCCAAACAAGTGGAGAGAGATCACAAGAGATGTGTGTCTGAAATGACTTGTAAGCCACCTCTATTTATAGTGCAAAGTTGAGATAAGTTGGGGTTAATTTGGTTGCTAACCGACCTTTATGAATTGTCAGATAACACAAATAAATTCATATCTCCATGAATACATGTCGGAATAGGATGATCTTTAGATCAATCCTACACCTCTCGACAAGAGGAATCCAAGAAGAATATCAGCTGCCATAAATAAGATGACCCACATGGAGTTTGGCCCTAGTTGCCAATTTTAACACTCCCTCTCAACTAGGGAGAACTCCATCTACTAATCCATCTGTCAGCCCATACTATCTCTGCCATCAATGCCCTGCACTGCTCTGCTCTGCTGAACTATGAAGAAGAAGAAGTGATCGAGAACGTATCGTACAATTCTCTACTGACCCGAAGTTAGTCCCATATAAAGAGAGTGTCTCATTATACTCTCATACCACTCTTACTGATCCGAAATCAGTTCCAAATAAAGGGAGTGTTTCATACCACTCTTACTGATTCGAAATTAGTTCCAAATAGGGAGTGTCTCATACCACTCTTACTGACCCGAAGTCAATTCCAATTGATCCCAGATCAATATCATCCTAGCATAGGGAGTACGATAGTACACAATGCATCCATCGGTAGTACTATGGTTCCTATCCTCATTTCCCTACTCATTGGCCAGATGAGAGGCACTTCCCATGAGTCCCAGACTACATGGGTAGGATGTCTCAGCAGGAGAAGGATGAACCACTCATCCTACCTACATGTCGCCATGGGGTATCCCAAGGGAAGGCTGAACCACTGACCCTGTACACCATAAATCACTAGGGGAAGGCTGAACCACTTGCCCTATGATTGTGTCTCAGTAAGAGAACGATGAACTACTCATCCTGCCTACATAGCAAACCACTAGGGGAAGGTTGAACCACTCACCCTATGGTTGCTCATCACTCCAAGAAGTACCCCATGCCCCCCGAAGCTCCCAGAGCTCAATATCCATATCATACAGGACCCTCAAAATAGGGTCTCTCCACGACTCCTAGTCGTTCTCGAAAAGTCAAGAATTTGACCTTTCCCAAGGGCTTCATCTGAATATCGGTGACCTGCACATCAGTGCCAATGTATTGGAGCCTAATTGCTCCTCGCTATACCATATCCCAGATAAAGTGGTACCTGATGTCTCTATGCTTGGAGCGATCATAGAACACGGGATTCCTCAACAATCGAATCCCACTCTGGTTGCCACAGAAGATCACAGTGGTATCCAACACGTGTCCAAACAGCTCACTGAAGAGCTTCCACAACCAGACAACTTCACATGAGGCTATGCTCTCAGCTATGTATTCGGCCTCAGCGGTGATCAAAGCAACTGACTTCTGCTTCCTGCTCATCCAGGATATCAAAGCATAACCCAAAGAGAAACAACACTCAAAAGTTCTTTTGCGATCCTCCACACTGCTTGCCCAATCAACATCAGAATAATCATGCAGCCTCACAGCTTCGGCAGTGTATCTCAGTCCATGAGTGATTGTGCCCCGAAGATATCTCAAAAGATTCTTGGCACCAATCCAATGAGGCTCAACCATATGTTGGCTCAACATGCTAACTGCAAAACATATATCCGGACGGGAGTTCACCAAGAACATCAATGCTACTATGAGTTGATGAAACTCAGAGGCATTTTCTAAATCAGGTCCGGCAACACTACTGCATAACTTCTTAAAGTTAAGCTCCATCCAGGTAGTCTTGGGCTTGCAGTCCACCATTCCAAATTTGGAATCCAACTCCCTCTTACTTTTGCAAATGAGAGTGTCTGTACCTGCCAAAAAGAGGTCATCCATATAAAGTACCAGTATGAGAGATCTATCATCCACAACCTTAAAGCAAAGTTTTAGATCGGCTTCACTCCTAGTGAATCTCAGCTTTGTTAGATAGTTATCAATCCTCTTATACCAAGCCCGGGGTGCTTGCTTTAAATCATAGAGAGCTTTCTTCAACCTGCATACATGAGATTCCCAATCATGAAGCTCAAACCCCTCAGGTTGTTCCACATCAGTGACCTTGCTATTACTTGTAAATTTTTCCTCAGTATATCCAGGACATATACCTTCATGCTCTTCTTTGAACTTAAGCATCCCTATCACCATCTGTCTCACATCGGATAGGACCTTACAATGAAGATGGGCAAACCTCTGACACCATAGAAGAGATGTGTCACACGACATGGTCCCCAATGGACTTCCTGCAACTTGATACAAATTGCCAATCCTGAACCCAAGAGTAAAAGCATCTTGAAAAATCTTCTTCCAAAAATGTACCTTTCCATCGATCAATGCCACCTTGTAACTTTTGTCTTCCATTGTTGAAATGGACGCTAGGTTCTTCTTGAGATCAAGTACATAAAGAACTTCTTGTAAATGAATCGTGTTACCCTCATTCAATTGAAGGGTAACATTTCTTACACCCTTAACGGAATAGGTGGCATCGTCTCCAAGAATAATCTCCAAGTTTGTCTCCTTCTCTATTAAATTAGAGAGCGCTTCCTTGTATTCGGTGAAGTGCCTTGAAGCACCACTATCAATAAGCCAATTTCCCAAAGTGTCCAGAGGAGAGGAAGTGGAGAGGGCCGATATAAGATAATACTCCTTTTGCTTATCAGAAACAACATTTGATTCTTCATACCTGGAGTTCCTTGCTTTCTTGGAGGGTCGACCATTTCCTTGATGTCCTGCATTCCTTTTTCCTTTGCCATTGTACCTGTCATTCCTTTGATCATTGAAGTTATTGAAGTTGCCCCTGGAATGATCGTGGTCATCATCATGTGATGTGTCCCTTTTATTCAGACACTCCCTCGCATAGTGGCCAAACTTATTGCAAGCAAAGCATCTGCCTTTCCTTCCACCCTTAGATCCAGGCTTTCCATTGAAGTGACCTTTAGACCCTGCATAATTTCTCCTTTTGGCATGAGCGGAGAAAGCAATAGGGTTGCCTTTATTAGAAGGCATTTCTTGTTCCACCATCCTGGTTTCTTCTTGAATGCATCTCGACATCAATTCTTCAAACCCTAGAATTCGATCATTATTGAGAATAGTGGTTCTAAATATATACCACTCGAGTGGGAGTCCTCCAAGGGTAGTGATAGTAAGTTCCCTGTCAGATATGATTTCTCCAATCGATAGAAGATCATTCTTGATCTCGGTGATCCTTACCCTTCTTAATATCCTTCAGCGTATTTTTTAGGAACAAAATTTGATTTGCATCACTAACCTTGAACATGCTTACCAATCTATCGTAGATCTCCTTGGAGGTGTTCAAATCAAAGATGTAGGCCACCAGGCGCTTGTCAATGGAATCTCTGATAATCTTCTTTGCTTTGACTTCACCCTTGGTGTACTTGTTCTTTGTAGCAGCTGGTGCATTAGATGGAGGCTCAAGGATTTTACCCTTCACGAAATCCAAAACTTCTTGCTCTTCCAATGCCAGATCTAGAGACATCTTCCATCCGTGATAGTCAGACTTTCCGGTGATTGCTCTTTCACTCTTGCTTGGGCTTTGTCTTCACCTCACCTCTGATACCATGTTAATTTTAGGTATGTTCTATGCTTAGAGCAATTTACTTCAATTTTTCATATTAGCTCAATATCAATTCCAGATTAGCAATCACATTAGCATGATAGTAAAGTGCAGATAGAACATAAACATAAACATCAAAAGACAAGCCAAGACAAGAGGACACAAGATGTGGCATTAGCTAGGGACAAACCCCAATGTGGGGAAACCCATGATCAATTCTTCTTATATTCTTCAATAGTTTAGCAAAGAGAGAGAGAGATAGAATACCATGATTTGAAGTCAATACTTGACTTGCCAAATAGGAGATCAAACATCAGAGGTCTTCACCATGAAGATGACACAATGCAACAGATGATAGGCCTAGAACAGCGCAACCAATTACTCAACATACTGAAGCTTTCCTTCCATAAGACTCTCCTTCCTTTGTTGCTTCACTGATCATGACAAGGCTGCCCATCTGGCAACTTGTGTATGCTGAAAGGACTGAAGCATATCTTGGCAAACCTGATCTCTAGTTAGGGCACAAGATCTGAGAGCTACTGCACCTTAAACATACTCCACAGTCCACCTATTTACTGCGGATAGCCTTCACACTGATCTCCAATGATACGTTGCCTTATAGGGTCTGAACGCAGCACTTAAAGAGGCCTCCAACTGTTGGCTATGGCCTGCGGCCTAGCCCAACAGTTAACTATAACCTTGTCCCTTCACACAGTGACCCAATCAGCCTTTAAACAGCAGTAATGTCACAGAGATTTCCACGCTGCTAGACGCTGATATATGGCTCCTTTTAATGTTGCGTATAGGGCTCTTTAGGGCTTCCTGTGCAGCGTATTGTAGTTCCTTAGACAGCTGATGAATCACACATCAAACTGCGGCTAGATTGACAGCGTAATACGTCTCCCTTTTTGCCTGCGGCCAGATCTCCTCACTGCTGTTAGGGCTTCATGACTTTCCTCTAGACAGCGTATAGAAGCCTTCTTTTGCTGCTGCCTAAACTCTTCTCAATACAGTGGCTAGGGTCTCCATTATGACAGCAGATTAGGGCCTTTAAGGATTGTGGATGAGGGCACCTTCCTTACGGCTAGATAGGCCTCCTTAAACTGTGGTTAGGGCATCCTTAAATGCTATGGATAGAAGCCTCCCCTTTTCTGCGTATAAGTGCCTCCTCTTGCTGCATATGAAACCCTTCTTGATTGCATAGAAGTGTCTCCTCCCAGGACTACGGCTAGGTCACTTTAGAACTGTGGATAGAGCTCCCTCCTTGACTACAAAGAGCCTTCTCTTTCAACTGTGTCTAGGGCTAGGGCTAGATCTCCTCTAGGGCAGTGTATTCTCCTTTAGATCTCTCCTACCACCAAAACCCAAACAAGTGGAGAGAGATCACAAGATATGTGTGTCTAAAATGACTTGTAAGCCACCTCTATTTATAGTGCAACGTTGAGATAAGTTGGGGTTAATTTGGTCGTTGGCCGACCTTGACGAATTGTCACATAACACAAATAAATTCATATCTCCATGAATACATGTCGGAATAGGATGATCTTTGAAACAAATCCTACACCTCTCGACGAGAGGAATCCAAGAAAAATATCAGCTGCCATAAATAAGATGACCCACATAGAGTTTGGCCCTAGTTGCCAATTTTAACATATTGACTTCAGTTCTAGATCACTCGCAATTGCAATGTTGGGTTTCTTTCGATTGTGAGAGTCAATTCGACCCCTTGGTGGGAAAAGTCGTGAACTTAATGTAATATTTTATTAAATAATTATTAAGTCTCCAACATGTGGATAAATAGTAAATATTATTTTCTAAAAGGAGTCAAACTAGTCATTGTGCCATTAGAAAAGGTTTATAAAAGGCTAGCCTCCCCTCTAGTGAAGGTTGTTGATTGTGAGATCATTTTGATGCCATAATACAAAGAAACTATTTTGCTGTCATAATACAAATAAATCATTTGCAAAAACACTCTCATGTGTATTGAGTTGTGTTAATTTTAGGCAACAATGTTATGTTCTATGCTTTAAAGCAATTTTACTTCAATTTCTTTATTAGCCCAATATCAATATTCAGATTAGCAATCACATCAACATGATAGTAAAATGCAGATAGAACATAAACATAAATAGTAGAAGACAAGCCAAGACAAGAGGACACAAGATGCGACACCAGCCAGGGACAAACTCCAATGTGGGGAAACCCTTGATCAAATCTTCTTTTAGTCTTCAATAGTTCAGCAGAGAGAGATAGTACAATTTACAAATCTGATAATTTATAACAATAGCAAAAGAGCCCTAACCAGAAAAGTCAACGTTGGTCAACAAGGCAGATTTGACCCTCAATAAATCAGTCAACTTCGGCCTCTAAACAGCAAGAAAAAACAGCGTCAAAACAGTCAAATTCAACCCAGTCAAAGTCTGGTCAAACAGCCCACCTGCGGTGAGCCCTAGTTGCAATCAACGTTTAGCCTTGATTTCTGTGCCCAGAAATGTTGCCTACCCAAACAGAGATAGCCCTCACAAGAACGCAGTCAAAGGAGGTCAACGCATGCTGGTCAACACTTGGTCAAACTGTCCAGAAATTCGGCCCCGTGAAATTTCGCTCTCGTGAAATTTCGACCTCTTAAAATTTCGGACGTGTGGAGAGAGAGAAGCCCAAAAATCCATACCCAATCAATGAGGACAGAGAGAGAAGTGTGAAGATGAGTGTGTCCAAATGAGGCTAAGGCATCATGTATTTATAGCAAACGTTGAGGATGAATAGACGTGACTGTTGGGCTTCTGAGCCTACATAAGTTCGTTGGTCAACCTTGACAATTTGTCCATAATCAAAATAAATTCATAACTTCATTTCTACATGTCGGAATCGAATGATCTTTAGATCAATCCTACACCTCTCAAAGAGAGGAATCCAAGAAAAATATCAACTATCATAAATAAGATGACCCATGTGGAGTTTGGCCCTAATTGCCAATTTTAACACTCCCTCTCAACTAGGGAGAACTCCATCTGCTAATTCATCTGCGAATTTGTACTATCTCTGCCATCAATGCACTGCTCTGTGAACTATGTAGAAGAAGAAGTGATCGAGAATGTATCATACCATTCTCTACTGACCCGAAGTCAGTCCCAATCAAAGGAGAGTGTGTCATACCACTCTTACTGACATGAAGTCAATTCCAATCAAAAGAAAGTGTCTCATACCACTCTTACTGACCCCAAGTCAGTTCCCATCAAAAGAGAGTGTCTCATACCACTCTTACTGACCCCGAGTCAATTCCATTGATCCCAGATCAATATCAATGATCCTAGCATAGGGAGTATGGTAGTACATGATACGTCCAACGGTAGCTCTATGGTCCCTATCTTCATTTCCCTACTCATTGGCTAGATGAGAGGTACTTCCCATGAGTCTCAGACTGCATGGGTAGGATGTCTCAGCAGGAGAAGGATGAACCACTCATCCTGCCGACATGTCGCCAAGGGGTATCACAGGGGAAGGCTAAACCACTAACCCTGTACACAACAAACCACTAGGGGAAGGCTGAACCACTCACCCTGTGGTTGCTCATCTCTCCAAGAAGTACCCCAAGCCCCCCAAAGCTCCCAGAGCTAAATGTCCATCTCATACAAGACCCTCATAAGAGGGTCTCTCCACGACTCCGAGTTGTTCTCAAAAGGCCAAGCACTTGACCTTCCCCAAGGGCTCTGTCAGAATATCGACAACCTGCTCACCAGTCCCAATGTGATGGAGCTTTATTGCTCCTCATTGTACCATATCCCGGATAAAGTGGTACCTGATATCTATATGCTTGGAGCGATCATGAAACACAGGATTCTCTAATAATCAGATCCCACTCTGGTTGTCGCAGAAGATCACAGTGGTATCCAGCACATGTCCAGTCTCCAAACAGCTCACTGAAGAGCTTCCTCAACTAAACAGCTTCACAGGAGGCCATACTAGCAGCTATGTATTCGACCTCGGCCGTGCTCAAGGCAACCGATTTCTACTTCCAGCTCATCCACGATATCGAAGCAGAACCCAAAGAAAAACAGCATCCAAAAGTGCTCTTGTGATCCACCACACTGCCAACCCAATCAGCATCAGAATAACCATGCAGCCTCACATCTCCGGCAGTGTATCTCAGTCCATGAGTGATTGTGCCCTAAAGATATCTTAGAAGATTCTTGGCACCAATCCAATGTATATGATGAGGCTCAACCATATATTGGCTCAATGTGTTAATTGCAAAACATATGTCCAGACGGGAGTTCACCAAGAACATCAGTGCTCCTATGAGTTGACGATACTCAAAAGCATTTCCCAATTCAGGTCCAGCAGCACTACCACATAACTTCTTAAAGTTAAGTTCCATCGGAGTAGTCACAGGCTTGCAGTCCACCATCCCAAATCTTTCCAATATCTTCACAACATATTTTCCTTGAGAGAGGAAAATTTCACCTGCCTTTTGCCAGACCTCCAACCCTAGGAAATAGTGCATTGGTCCTAGGTCCTTCATCTCAAATTCAAAAGCCAACTCCCTCTTACATTTGTGAATGAGAGGGTCTGCACTTCCATCAGCTCCATGCTTGATTTTGTAGAGCCACTTAGAATTGACAACCAATTTGTCTTGGGTTCTAGGGATCACATCCCAAACATCATTCTTCACAATTGACTCGTATTCTTCATTCATAGCATCCTTCCATACTTATTGCTTCATGGCTTCTTCAAACGATGAAGGCTCATTTTGAATGATAGTGCTCATGGCGGTCAAATATCCTTGATACTTGTTCAGCTTCTTGCTTTCACGGAAAGTCCCCCTTGGTGCAATGTGTCTCTCGGCATCTTCGAGAGTCTCCCTAAGCCATGAGGGTCTCCTTTTGGAGGAGGAGGGCTCATGAGGAGGAGGATCAATAGGATCCATAGGTTCATCAACATCAGGCATCGTTTCGTCTTCTTTTGCACCCTGATTTCCGATGTCAGCTTCTTTGTCCTTCCTTAGGATAGGAAGGTTGTTGATCTTCCTAAGGGCAATATATTCGTCAAAGGTGTCATCATGACTTATCTCAACTTCCTTTTGACCAGCTACATAAATTCTATATCCCTTAGAATTTTCACTATAGCCCACAAAGATTCCTTTCTTCCCAGATGCACCCAATGTGCTTCTTTTCTCTTTCAGCACATGAAAATATATGGGACTTCCAAAAATTCTAAAATAAGAGACATCGGGTTTCTTACCAGTGAACATTTCTTCGAGAGTCTTGGAGTCCAATGCTTGATGAGGGCATCGGTTTTGAACATACATGGCAGTATTTGAAGCTTCAGCCCTTTTGAACTTCGGAAGGCCTTGATCATGAAGCATGGCATGAACTGCTTCTACAATAGAGCGATTCTTCCTTTCAGCCACACCATTCTACTTAGGAGTGTATGGCATTGTAGTCTCCCTCTTAATGCCAGCTTCTCTACAATAATCTTGGAATTCATTGGATTCATACTCAGTCCCATTATCAATCCTCAATATCTTGATTTTCTTCTCGGATTGGTCTTTGATCAAAGCTTTCAAGTGTTGGAACCAGGTGAACACTTCATCCTTCTTCTTCAAGAAGTAGATCCAGGTCTTGCGAGAATAATCATCCATAAAGGGGAGATAATATAAGTATCCTCCCAAAGAGTTTACGGGCATCATACCAGATATGTCAGAGTGGATCAATTGCAATATATCTGTGGTCTTGCTATTGCTTGAGGGGAATGGTCCCCTTGTTAGTTTTCCTTCGACACATCCTGAACATACACCTTCATGCTCTACTTTGAACTCATGCATACCTGTCACCATCTGTCTCACATCAGGTAGGGCCTTATAACGAAAATGGGCAAACCTCCGATGCCATAGTTCAGATTGTAGAGATGTGTCGCAAGACATGGCTCCCAATGGACTTCCTCCAACTTGATACAAAGTGTCAACCTTGAACCCAAGAGTAAAAGCATCTTTAAAATTTCTTTTCCAAACACCTACCTTTTCATCGATGAATGTCACCTTGAATCCTTTGTCCTCCATGGCTAAAATGGACACTAGGTTCTTCTTGAGATCAGGTACATATAGTACTTGCAAATGATTAGTGTTACCTTGATTCAATTGAAGGGTAACATTCCTACTCCCTTCACGAGATAGGTGGCATCGTCTCCAAGAATGATCTCCAAGTTTGTCTCCTTTTCTATCAGATTAGAGAGGGCTTCCTTGTATACGGTGAAGTGCCTTGAGGCACCACTATCAATCAACCAATTTCCCAAAGTGTCCGAAGGAGAGGCAATGGAGAGGGTCGACATAAGATAGTAATCTTTTTGCTTATTCTTAACAACATTTGATTCTTCATACCTGGAGTTCCTTGATTTCTTGGAGGGTCGACCATTTCCTTGATGTCCCGCATTCCTTTTTCCTTTGCCATTGGACCTGCCATTCCTTTGATCGTTGTTGTTGAAGTTGCCCCTGGAATGATTGTGATCATCATCATGCGATGTGTCCCTTCTATTTGGACACTCCCTTGCATAGTGGCCAAACTTATTGCAAACAAAGCACCTGCCCTTCCTTCCTCCCTTAGATCCAGGCTTTCCATGGAAATGACCTTTAGACCCTACATTATTTCTCCTTTTGGCATGAGCAGAGAATGCAGTGGGGTTGCTTCTATTAGAAGGCATTTCTTGCTCCACCATTCTTGTTTCTTCTTGAATGCATCTCAACATCAATTCTTCAAACCCTGGAATTCGATCATTGTTGACGACAGTGGTTCTAAAGACATACCACTCAGGTGGGAGTCCTCCAAGGGTGGTGAGAGTAAGTTTCCTGTTAGGAATGACTTCTCCAATCGAGAGTAGATCATTCTTGATCTCAGTAACCCTCAAGAAATAGGATTGAATATCCTCATCTTTGCCCTTAATATCCTTCAACTTATTCTTGAGAAATAGAATTTGATTAGCATTACTAACCTTGAACATGTCGACCAACCTATGGTAGATCTCCTTGGAGGTCTTCAATTCGGAGATGTAGGCCACAAGATGCTTGTCAATGGAATCCCTGATAATCTTCTTTGCTTTGACTTCAGCCCTATTGTACTTGGTCTTCGCAACAACCGGTGCATTTGAAGGAGGTTCGGGGATTTTACCCTGCACATTGTCCATCGCTTCTTTTTCTTCCAAGGTCAAATCAAGAAACATCTTCCATCCATGATAGTCAAACTTATCATGGAGCTTGTCTTCAGCCAGGAAGTAGGATGAGGTGTTGGAATTTCTAAGTCTAATTGTTAGAAACCCTTCATGTACTTTTCTTATGTATTTCTGCCTACTTGTTCTGATTAATTAACAAGTTATTTACCATGCAAATATTGAAAATAAATACAAGTATATGCTCAACACATTACAGATCATCAACTAAAGGAAACAAAACAAGCACACAAGTGACACCGTTGTTTTGGACCAATGTCCCCAGAGAAACCCAATGCTAGAAAATTGGTGCAGCTATCGAGGGTTTTAATTATTAAGCAGTTTCATAAAACAATCTGGGTTGCAAAACTGGCTCCCCCCAATAGAGAATAATCTCGGCAGTAGTACCTCTCAGTGGGAGACAGATGTTCCGGCTAAAACCTCGGATAAACACTCCGACAGCTCCCAACTCCAATCTGCCCCACGAAAACCCTAGCGTCAGCCTCTATGGATTGTGTCAGCCCTTTCTGGCCTAGCGTCTGCCCAACGTCACCCTGGCTTGCCATGCGTCAGCCTCTAGAGACACTGCATCATCAGCCCTTAGAGCCTTTGCGTCACCCACGCTGGCTCTCTGAGGCACTGCGCAGCTCCTAGCTACCTCTGCATGAGCCCTGGCTGGCTCTGCGTGAACCTTTGGCTGGCTCTGCGTCCCTCTCTCCCGGCTTCTGCGCTGATCCTCCTGGTACTATCTCTACCTCTCTGCTTCTGTATTCACTGCCCCTTAGCTGCAACTCTGATCACTCTTTCGACTTCCTCAGCAAACCCTGCCCTAGAAAATCAAAATCTTGATCAACTTGGTGTGTTCTCCAAGTGACCCTCAAGCCTCCTCTTATACTTTTCTCGTTGACAATTCAACAGCCAAGATTAAGTCCCTAATCAATGGCTAATTTTAGATCTGGCTTGATCCATGACTTTTGGACCATTCTAACTTAGTTTTACATCAATTCACATTAATATTTTATTTTCCCTAAGTTTAGACTTAGAGACTTCATTAAAAATATTAATTATTTTAATATCTCCCAAACTAGTTAGATTCTGCCCAAACCATTTCTGGGTATTGGAGATCTCATGTGCTTTAGCCTCTCCACCAATTTTTGTGTCTAGAGCACATCCGATGCTACCCCAAATCAACACTCCCTCTTAGCAAGGATTGTGCTCTAGTAATACGCCTCCGGCATCGGTCCCTGTACTGATGCTAGGCCTGCTGCCCAACATCCTCTGCACTGCTGCATCATGTATTGCTACCCATGGCCCTGCCACTGCCACTATTGCATCTGTACAGTAACTCCCTCTGCATCTGTGTTGTTGCCCATGGCCCTGCCACTGCCACTGCTGCATCTGCACTACAACCCCTCTCATCATGTTGCATTGTGCTGCCCATAGCACTGCCACTGCTAACTGCTGCACTGCAACTCAGTTACTGAGAAGTAAGTAACTGATCTCCCAACTCTGACATCTCCGTCAGACTAGAAACACTCCTGATGCTAAAGCTCCCAATGTCACTGACAAGTGCTCCCTCTCTTACCTCTATGTTGCTGCAACAACTCTGTGCATCTCGCACTACTGCGTCACGATGTCCTGGGAATCCTACACTGTAGCTCCCTCTGTCGCTCCATCCGCATCCGTCTCTACCGACATCCACCAGTCCTGCTACTCCTCTTTGGGGCTCTCGTAGCAAGGTATAATCCAAGAGGTTGGGTACCTTGAGGATCCTGCCCCTCATTGCCTGTAGTCCAGCTGACTACAGCTCGATGTCTCCCCACTTCCTCTTAAGTGGCGCATGAGCACTCATGGCACAGTCATCATCTGTTTCCACTTCTTTCTCCGCCATTGTTGGCGCAGCCTTGGTCTCAGAAGCCTCTCCCTTGCTCTTCTTATTCAGACACTGGCTCGCATAGTGACCCAGTTCCCCACAGTGGAAGCATTTGACCTTGGAGAGGTCCTTCTTCTGTTTCTCTTGCTTTCCCTCAGATGCTAGGGCAACATCCTCCTCTTCCTCCTTGATTTTGACCCCCTTTCCACTGCTTCCCACCTTGGTTAGCCTTCTAATATCTTCTTGACGAAGAGCCGCCCACAGTTCCTCCCAATCTCGAAGGGTCGACCTGCCCAATATGCTCTAGACAAATACCTCCCAAATTCCAATCCTCTGAGACTATGTTCAATGCGGTCCTCACCAACATCTCCTCATCCGGCATGGCCCCTATGGAAGTCAGCTGATCCCGGACCTCCTTCAATCGACCGAGGAAGGTGTCTATCTGTTCTCCATTCTGCATCTGGTATGACCCCAGCTAATTTTCTAGTAGCATCTTCCTCTGCACGGAAGTATGCTGATACAATTTCATCATGGCCTCCCACATCGCATTTGCCATGTCCTTTTTGGCAATATGTAGTACTACATGGTCCTTGACCCCGTCAAGGATGATGCTCTTGGCCCTCGCCATTACCTCCTCGTACTTTTCATTCTCAGCCGGGTCAACTAGGATCGCTATCGTGTTCAAGGCTAAGTGCCTGAGACAATTCCTGTTTAGAACGGACAAGATCCTGGCCTTCCAGACTACGAAGTTTCAGGCTCCGTCCAGTCTGTCCTGATCTCTTACCCCATTCACTGCCATTTCGCTGCTCCTTTTTCGAATCTTCTGAGTCTCTCTACTTCCCTCTTGGAATTTCTCAGTGTGACTCCCTCTAAGCCTCAATTTCCCTCCTGGAAACCGCTCTGTCAATGTCGAGATGCTCCCACTCTGATCGTTAGTGCAGTTGTACCACTGATCCAGATTTCTTGGCTAGAAATCCTCAGTAACAACTCCCTCCTCCTTGGTCTTGCCCTGTTAGGTATTGTTCTGACTACAGTACCCCACCAACTTCACTCTGCAACTTACCCACAGCCTCCTAAGCCCCAGCAAACTAAAGGTTAGAGCTTCTAGGCTCTGCGCAATCTCGGCACCAGCAAAATCCGCACCTCCTGGCCACGGGCGTCAATCCTTCCTGACTGAGAAAGATGACCGGGCACTGCGTAGGTCAAGTCTACTCCCCTCTGCCACTGCATTGATCCTCTTCCCGGCTCAAACTTGATGACGCAGGCACTGCATCACCCCTTCCTTGCTGCTTCTCTGTTAGGAACAACTTTTGTCACTCGGGACAGCTGTTTTCTGCTGCTGCTGCTCTGCTCGACTGATGTCCTCAATTCTCCTATGATTTGCAACCACCCTTTGATACCATGTTGGAATTTCTAAGTCTAACTGTTAGAAACCCTTCATGTACTTTTCTGATTTATTTCTACCTACTTGTTCTGATTAATTAACAAGTTATTTACCATGTAAATACTGAAAATAAATACAAGTACATGCTCAACACATTACAGATCATCAACTAAAGGAAACAAAACAAGCACACAAGTGACACCATTGTTTTTAGACCAATGTCCCTGGAAAAACCCAATGCGGGAAAACCGATGCAGCTATATGAGGGTTTTAATTATTAAGCAGTTTCAGAATACAATCTGGGTGCCAAAATCAGCTCACCCAACAGAGAATAATCTCGGCAGTAGTACCTCTCAGTCGGAGACAGATGTTCCGGCTGAAACCCCGGATAAACACTTCGACAGCTCCCAGCTCCAATCTGCCCCACGAAAACCCCAGCGTCAGCCCTTTCTAGCCCAGCATCACCCTGGCTTGCCCTGCGTCAGCCTCTGGAGGCACTGCGTCAGCCCTTAGAGCCTCTACGTCACCCACGCTGGCTCTCTAAGGCACTGCGCAGCTCCTGGCTACCTCTGCGTGAACCTCTGGTTGGCTCTGCGTCCCTCTCTCCCAGCTTCTGCGTTGATCCTCCTGGTATTATCTCTGCCTCTTTGCTTCTGTATTCACTGCCCCTTAGCTGCAACTCTGATCACTCTTTCGACTTCCTCAGCAAACCCTACCCCAGAAAATCGAAATCTTGATCAACTCGATGTGTTCTCCAAGTGACCCTCAAGCCTCCTCTTTTACTTTTCACGTTGACAATTCAACGACCGAAATTAAGTCCCTAATCAACGGCTAATTTTAGATCTGGCTTGATCCATGACTTTTGGACCATTCTAACTTAGTTTTATATTAATTCACATTAATATTTTATTTTCCCTAAATTTAGACTTAGGGACTTCATTGAAAATATTAATTATTTTAATATCTCCCAAACTAGTTAGATTCTGCCCAAACTATTTCTGGGTATTGGAGATCTCATGTGCTTTAGCCTCTCCACCAATTTTCATGGCTAGAGCACATCCAATGCTACCCCAAATCAACATGAGGAACCCATTGAACCTTTTTTCCTTGTCCAACTGTCTTTGGTGATTGCTCTTTCACTCTTGCTTGGGTTTTGTCTTCATCTCAGCTCTGATACCATGTTAATTTTAGGCAACAACGGTATGTTCTATGCTTTAGAGCAATTTTAGTTCAATTTCTTTATTAGCCCAGTATCAATATTCAGATTAGCAATCACATCAACATGATAGTAAAATGCATATAGAACATAAACATAAACAATAAAAAACAAGCCAAGACAAGAGGACACAAGATGTGGCACCAGCCAAGGACAAACCCCAATGTGGGGGAACCCTTGATCAAATCTTCTTTTAGTCTTCAATAGTTCAACAAAGAGAGTATAATTTACAAATCTGATAATTTATAACAGCATCAAAAGAGCCCTAACCAGAAAAGTCAAAGCTAGTCAACAAGGCAGATTTGACCCTCAGCAAATCAGTCAACTTCAACCTCTAAACAGCAAGATAAAACAACCCTCAAAACAGTTGAAGTCTGGTCAAACAGCCCACCTACAGTCAGCGATAGCTGCAGTCAACAGTGAACATTTCGCCTTGATTTTTGTGCCCATAAATGTGGCCTGCCCAAACAAAGATAGCCCTCACAAAAACGCAGTCAAAGGAGGTCAATGCATGCTAGTCAACGCTTTGTCAAACTGTCGAGAAATTCGGTCTCCTGAAATTTCGGCCTCCTGAAATTTCGCTATCCTAAAATTTTGGACATGTGGAGAGAGAGAGGCCCAGAAATCCGTACCTAATCAATGAGGAGA
Source organism: Pinus tabuliformis (assembly GCA_031772625.1). Taxonomy (NCBI): domain Eukaryota; kingdom Viridiplantae; phylum Streptophyta; class Pinopsida; order Pinales; family Pinaceae; genus Pinus; species Pinus tabuliformis. The sequence goes on along the minus strand of CM062811.1, from coordinate 1,022,753,162 downwards.
GAGAGAGAGAGAGAGAGAAGTGTGAAGATGAGTGTGTCCAAATGAAGCTAAGGCATCATGTATTTATAGCAAACGTTGAGGATGAATAGACATGACTGTTGTGCTTCTGGAGTTTGGCCCTAGTTGCCAATTTTAACAAGTTGATATTCTATGCTTTTTCTTCTTGATTTTTGCCTATAATCTCATGCTTTTAAGGACTAACTTGCAAGTATACCAGTGTTGCACTAATCGCGATTATATCGTAAAATCGCGAGTTTTTGAAATCGGCGATATTATCGGCCGATAAATACATGTATTTTTTCAGCGATTTCAGATGACACAACCTACCCAAGCTACCCCTATCACCAGTGGAGGACGTGGTCTACCTCTTGTAGATCCTAGTTCGTCAGCTTCTAGAGCACAGCAAAGTCCACTGCCAACTCCATCGACATCTACATCTAGAGGGGCAAAGGAAATCAATAGTATTAGACTTTAGTTATTTGGTTCGTTTCATTGTATATGACATTATGACTCATGATATGAGATACATTATTATATTTTTTGTTGATATTTTGAGGCTGAGTTGGGAGTCATGAGTCAAGACTTACTATTCAGGACATGATTCACTGTTATGTGCGATGTGGCACTAGAAATGATATTAAACATCTTATATATTAGTTCTTTTATCATATTTATGTGTCAATGTATTTATTTTATGTTGTAGATGATTTAGATATTAAAAAAATTGAAAAAAATGAATATTTTTGTATGTTACGTTTTTTCCCGTTTTTTACCGATTTTTTCCCCGAGCCGATTTAATCCCGATAGCGATTAATGCAACATTGAAGTATACTTCAACTATCAAAAGTCTACAAATCGATAAACTTAAAAAGCGAAGGTAAAACCTCACCCTTAAACCATTTCATTATTTAAAAATTTCCTTTTCTTTTATTTTTGTTACTAGCTTGCTAAAAAAAAATTCATCATATATAGCTAGTAGTGCTTGAAGAAAAAGAAAAAGTTTTATCATAGCCAAAGAATTGATTATTGGTTTTTTAAGCTCATTTTGTCACATGTTATATGAGTATATCTAGTTCATGTGTGCAGATCTACAGGAAAATTAAAATATAACTATAGCAGACTTTTACTTGCAAATTTTCACCCAACAAGCATTCAACGAGGCACTATTTTACAAGTATATTTTATATGCCTTATTAAGCTTAAATTTGTTTATCAAGATTATTTCTTAAACCAGTAGCTTAGTTTTAAACTTTTATGTATTTCAGCATTTAAAAGTTTAATTAGTAACTAAAATAAATTTCTAGGTAGTGTATCTAGGGAGTTTTCACCACAAGACCTCGTAATATGAATTTTCAGCTTGCTAGAAATTCATTTTATTGCATGTCTAAAGGATTAGAAATGGTCTAAATAGGCCAAAATTCTACCTTCTAACCTTCCCACCCCAAAATCCAAAATTTGTTAGTGCCTAGGCACTTTTGGATGAGTTCTCATGGGGTTGGCTTGCTAATTTCTGCATTTTCTGCAAAAATTACAGTCCTGTAAAAATAGGGAAGAAAATTATTTACATAGCAACCCCCCTAACAGACTATTTGTTGAATGAAATAATTATATATTCAGTTGGAATACCTTTTGTACATCAAAGCTGACTATTTGTACACTATATTTAATCAAGTTTTAGTGTCTTTTGCTAGTTTAGTATTTTTTGCAAATTTGCAGACCTGTCAAAACAGGACAGCAAGCAATTCTATACAGCAACTCTTCTAACCAAGTGACAAATCGTAGAAATAATTATAGGTATGGTTAGTATATTTTGTGTACACTAAATTAGACTACTTACATGACATATCTTGTTCATATTTAGTGTATTTGTTCGCTGGTTTAGTACATTCTATTGCAAAATTTCATATTAACCTAGCAGGCCAGCAAGAAGAACTCCTACACTTCAACTACTTGACTCTGTTACAAGGCACTAGTTCTGGAGATTTGGTTGGAGTTAATTTGCGGGAAGCCTACCATAGCCCTTTTGGTAAGAGTTGGGCTTAAAAGGTGAGGACTTAGGCCAAGGTGATAGTGAATCTCTGTCCTCAATGTGCAGGCCATGGTAAATTGTATAGGATCTTCAACAACCTGCTAAACAGAATAGTAAGATGTCCAACAACAAAAGCATGACCTAAGAGATTGACAATAGCAGCACCAATTTGTTCTAGTTTTGGAGTTTTAAAATTTCTCAATGTCAGAGAATTTTGTAGCAGTAATTTCTTCTTTTTCTTCTTCTTTGCCTTTCTGGATAGTGTCACACTATCAAATAGCACTATGGTTCAAGGATCAACCTAGTCCTTCAAGGCCACACAGTGTTGGATCAAAATCTGTATTAGTTTGTAATTATGCTTCTTAGCATATCTTCTTAGCTTCTGTTGTAGCGGCTACAACCACCCTCCAAAATTTCGGCCTGCACCAATTTCGGAGCCTCCCTTGAAGAGTTTCACTTGATGACTGCACACACTCGGGTTCACTCCGTGAGCTCGTGTGAGTCTTTACATCTGCCTTGCTTGTTCATTGCATTCAAGTCTCTGCATGTTGATGTCTAAGTCATGCTTGCGACCATGTTCTAGTTATGCTCAAAGTCTTCGCTTCGTATGTGCTTGTTGTATTCACTATGAAAGCATTTGTCGCACTCACACACAGAGTCACATTCACTGTCGCACAAGCGTCGTCTCGATCATGAATGATCGATCACGAGTGTCGCGCTTGTCACTTGCACCGTTGGTCAGTCATGTTGAACATGTGTGTCTGGATGGTTTGGGTCGTTTCGTCGTCAAGTCATGTGAGTGTGTGTTCGTATGATCACCTATGCATCTTTCGATTGTTCACACACTTAGTCATTTTTGCTAAAGTTCTGACGACTAGACTCCACTCTGACAGCCGGACCATCACCCCGCCATCGACTCGATTGACTGTCAACTAAAACAGCGCAAAAGCACCAAGCTAGCTTGTTCAAGTTGCGCTGCCCGCAAGCAATGCAATCAACTCTCATGCTGGCCACCTGGACAGTCGGACCCGGCGGTCACCCCGGACTGACTCCCTTCAAAATTTGTGCAGAGGCCACTGACCTCACTCGCTTAACTGACTAAGGAAATTGCGCAGACAGGCCAGACAGACACCAAGTGCCCGTCCCTGTCTCCTTCAGAAAATTGCACAGTTTTCCTAGTCAGTCATCCGGACAGTCGACCGGTTGTTCATCTCGGAAATTGCACAGTATTCATGAGCAGGCCTTCCACTGCCCATTAGTCAGCTCAGCTCATAAATTGTGCAGAGATGATCAGCAGGCCGGCCTCCCAACCTCGGTGCATTTCCCCGCCAGTAGACTGCCAGTTCCCTCTGGGAATTGCGCAGTTTCTGCTGCCAGTGACTCAGCAGCCAACTAGCAGTTCCCTTTGGGAATTGTGCAGTTCTGGCTACTAGTGACCCCAGCAACAGATCGGAAATTCTCTCTGGGAATTGCGCAGTTCTGGCTGCCTGTCTCTCGGGCAATTCCCCAAGAAAACTACGCAATCCCTGCCAAGTGACCCATCATGTAGCCCGGCCCACTCCTCTGAAAAATTGCGCAAATCTGGTTGTCCAGACCCCGCTGATTATTCGTTCCGAAAAATGTGTAGAGCATGCCTGCCTTGCCTTCCTGCAGCCCGGACTATCCCTCCCAAAATTTGCGCAATTTTGCCTCCCAGCCAAGCCAGACCTCGCAGACAGTCACTGTCGACTCAGATTGCCCGTCTCCATCACTTAGTGACTCTTGCGCAGTTTTCATCAGCAGTGCCCGGAGCCATCATCCCGCTTCACAACCTTGCTGCCTCTCTTGGTCACCTGCATCTGAAACGATCATGTGTCATGGTAGACTAAGAGGTTTATGGATTTGATGTTGTCTCGTCACGAGTGACTACAGGTACAGATACACCAACAAACATGGCAAGACGACGAACGGGATGAACGAAGGGAGCACATGCAAAAGGACAGGTTCACCAACGAACGAACAAATGAAGCATGCGAAGCAGACGAACGCGACGAACATGCACCTTCGCGAACAGATGAGCCTGTCAAACCTTCCAGCATGCAAGCAAGGAACAACATGCTAGAGCTTCATCAAGCGAACTAAGGACCATCAAGGACTCCGCACACTTCGCCATGCGGAGGTGAAGTTGTGATACATCATGAAGACATCCATCACCCAGCAACACTGTAGCTCGACATGCACTCCAACAGCAGCAATGTACCAACACTGTCATGTCGAGTCATGTCGCCCACATCTCCACTATGGGCTATGTTGTCAATCAATGTGATGTAACGTGGAAGTCCAAGAGACCCACTTGTGAACAAAGAGTCATGTAAGTCAAAAAGTCATGGAAGTCGAACAGTCATGAGGGTAGTTGAACAGCCACAAGGGTCAGTTTCACCCTTGGCTATAAATACCCCCTCATTTGTACATAGAAAGGACTTTTCACCTCAGCTCCTCCCACATAGCCAAGAGAGTCTGTAATCTTTTCTTTGAGGAGTAAGTAGTGGCTCCAACGCCCTGTCAGTGATGTATGGTGTAACGATGTGTCTTGGAACTTTCGCTTAATTAAGAAGCCTGTCAACAGGCCAACACGTTTTCACACATGTATTGTATCTGTTGTAAGACTGATCTTTAACACTTGTAATGCATGTTGCTTTAACTTGTGTTCTACATCTGAACTGTTTCATTTGTTGTAATGCATAATCTATTAATGGAAATGTGTTGTATATGTTGTTAATGTTGTCCCATCCGTGTCGACTGCTCTGCCGGACATTAGATAGACCTTTCACGTGAACCTTGTTGTAACAACCGTTACACTCGTTCGAACTGATCCATGAGTGTTGTACGTGTTATCTTACCTTGTATGTTGTGACTGCCGCATCCGAGTGGACTGCTCCGCCGGAAGCTGTGTATGTCCTTTTGTGTTGTGTGTTCCTAACCGAGTTGGGACTGATCCCTTTCAACCTGGAACTCACCTTCACCCTCTTCCCCTCACAGTGAAAGAACCATTGACACAAGTACACTTACACTCACCAAGCACGCGAACCTCACTTCCCGAAGACAAAGCAGACCACTCTCTTGTGCTGACAAGCAAGAGTTGAGGCAAATCCTTAAGACAATGGCAACCGAGCCATCATACTGGATGGGACTCCCACACCAAACGGTGTGAGGTCTAGTTGGGACTTCATACCGGGGTGATTCCCTGAATGTTGGCGGGTCCAGCACCGTCAACAACTTCCATGCCATATCCTCAAGTGTCCTTCTGCTTATGGATATTCTCCTAGGATCCAAATCATACTAACCACTAACCTTTACATAACCACTAACATTAATAGTGGTGACATGTCCTAAACATTAACACAATTCCACATCAACATGTTACTGGAGCTCGTAGTTTGGCCCTACAAAAGAGTCAAGGTAATGAAAGTTGTTCACCATAAAGGAATAGAAAGGAATATCAATGTATGAACATGTAATCTGAATTCTTTTTCCAAAGGTTTTTGGTGAAGGAAATAAAATCAAAGTACTAAAATAAACAAAATTTAATATCATAGTTCTAGTAAATTAACTCAACCAAAGACCATTCAAGAATATATTAGGAATCAAAAGTCATCTCACCAAGAATGACATGATAACCTTGAATAGAAAGATACTCAGCAGTGCTTCTCCCCAAACCTGATGTTGCCTACAAGAGGAATGCATTGCGTCATAAAACGATAACTTCATTAACATTGATGAGAAAATAATTTCAATGCTAATTAAGGAACAATTCATAGAAACAAAATATTGTAAACTTAAGAAATGACATTAAAATTGTCAAATTGTAGATAAGACTGGAAACCATGCAAGACTCGTTTTCATTCTAGGTGCCCTCTCTTTTGCTTGGAGCAATCTCATTCTTTGGTGTCTAAAACCCCATTTGCCCAGCTAGAAACCCAAAGGCACTGGTAATTTCCGTCTTTTTAGCCAAAAATTCAAAATTTTCAACTCAAGTTTGGTTGGCAGGATGGTTGGGTTCAATGTGTACACTTAACTCCCAGAAAATAGTGCGTTACTCATCTTTATGATGAAAAATGTAACTAGGTTCAGTCTTCATAATTATCATTGTACTTGTATCGATATGTATTTCATGTAAAAACAAAAGAAGAAAAAGAAATTTGTATTATTATTTTCTAGTCAAGGCATGTTCTTCATGCTTCTAGGATTTATTGAGTCAATAAGAAAATTTGTCATGAGTCAAAGTCCCATTTGGACTATTTACAAGAAAAGAATTTTTTTTTTCGAGTCAAAAGAGTCAATTTTGTCACTACAAGACCAAGTCAGCCCTGCAGATGGACAAGTGTTGAAAATTAGCAAGAAAAGTGACTCCTTGATTTGTGCCTTAATTCAAGGAGTCAAAGTCGAGTTCCTAAAATTTAGGAGTTTCCCTAAAATTTAGGAGTGCATGAGGCAGTTAACTGGTGTTGAAATTGAAAGTCAAGTTCTTGATTGTCTAGTGTGAGTTAAATTGGGAACTGGAAGCTTAGGTGGAGTTAGCCTCCTAAATTTTAGGAAGGTCCAGTGACCTAGTTTTGTTGACTTTTGTTGACTACAAAGCTTCAATTCAATTTCTTAATTAGAAATTCACTAATTTTAACCATTTGAATTGCCTTTAAAAGAAGCAATGAAGGCACAAGTTTAATCATTGTTTTGGCGAGCACAAGTTGGTGAGACCAAGCAATAGGAAGCACAAGTTTGTGCGTGGAGCTTATGTGAGGAAGAGTGTGCAAGAGAAGCTTGTGCACAAGTTGGTAGAGGGCAGCAGAGATCAGCAGTCTTGCAAGGATTTCAAGCTTAGAACAAGCAGGAAAGACAAGTGTGTCTTTCAGATTGAAACAATTATTTTGTAAAAGATCTATTGGTCAGTTTTTCTATCAATAAAATTCTCATCAAGCAGAAGGTTTTCCTAGTTGGGTTCCCTACTAGAAAAAAATTGTCTTGAATTGTGTGACTGTGTTTTATTTTTGTTCCTATTCCGCTGCATCTAGTAGAGAAATTATGTGTTTATGTGACAAGAAATTTTATTTCAGATTGTTCATATTAGCATATCAGAATTTCATAGAAATTCTACATGGTATCAGAGCAGTTGGAACAAATTTAAGGGTCATTACAAGTGCATCTCGCATAAGGAGAAGGAGGTTTGATCTCAAGTTGGTGATTCTGCTTCCAAGTTTTATGTTGATTGAATGTTAGGTGATGAGGGTTGTTCAGAGTATTGAACAACAGTTCTGTAGCAGCCTATGTACAGTGTGTTGGAGGCATGTTAGTGGTTGTCTAGTTGCCCTAAGTGTTGTGGACAAGTGGCAGACTTGTCACAACAAGTGGGTTGTATTTTGATACCCTAAGGATTGACTTTTGGAGCAGTCAAGTGGGTTGGTTTTACTACCCTAGTTCATTGGTTTGGTGTTTGACAAATCAGAGATAAGAGGGCTCGTTGCAGAAGTCATAGATCATTCAAGGAGTGACTATATGTGGGCAGATCTAAAAGCCCTAAGAAGAGTGACAGTAGCAGCTGATATGTCACAGAGATAGGGCAGATCTGGAAGGCTGAGCACTATTCACAAACGTAGTTGTGAACACTGCTGAACAGTGACTTTCGTATGCAATATGCAGCAGCTTGAAGACCTCAAGTACAGTACGCATGAAAGGAGCCATGGACTGTTAGGAGGCAGATTGATGGAGCCCTAGTTCAAGGCAGATCCAGAAGACCCTATGTGCAGACTTCTTAATGGAGCTAGAAGGCTGCTAGTGGGCAGATCAGTGAGCCAAAGTTCAGTGACACAAAAGGAGTTGTGATCATTAATAGTGGCAGAACATGGTGGGAAAGAACAAGTCTTCAAAACAAGTTTCGCAGAAGAAATCAGGGAAGCCTTCTAGTTCAGAGGGAGCAGCTGCAACAGCGGAGAACTTGGTAGAGTTGAAGACAGATCCAGGTGGACGAGGTTCTTCCAGGAACACCTTCCTCGCTAAGAGGGAGTGTTGAAAATTAGCGAGAAAAGTGATTCCTTGATTTGTGCCTTAATTCAAGGAGTCAAAGTCGAGTTCCTTTTTGTGCATGATTGAGTTCCTAAAATTTAGGAGTTTCCCTAAAAATAGGAGTGCATGAGGCAAATAACTGATGTGTTGAAATTGAAACTCAAATTCTTGATTTTATAGTGTGAGTTAAATTGGGCACTGAAAGCTCAAGTGGAGTTAACCTCCTAAATTTTAGCAAGATCCAGTTAACTAGTTATGTTGACTTTTGTTAACTACAAAAGCTCCAGTTCAATTCCTTAATTAGAAATTCACTAATTTTAACCATTCGAATTGCCTTTAAAAGAAGGAACGAACGCACAAGTTTAATCATTATTTTGGTGAGCACGAGTTGGTGAGACCAAGCAATAGGAAGCACAAGTTTGTGCGTGTAGCTTGTGTGAGGAAGAGTGTGCAAGAGAAGCTTGTGCACAGGTTGGTAGAGGGCAGCAGAGATCAGCAGTCTTGCAAGGGTTTCAAACTTAGAACAAGCAGGAAAGACAAATGTGTCTTTCAGATTGAAAAAATTATTTTGTAAGAGATCTGTTGGTCAGTTTTTCTATCAATAAAATTCTCATCAAGCAGAGGGTTTTCTCAGGTGGGTTCCCTAGTAAAAAAAATTGTCTTGAATTGTGTGACTGTTTTATTTCTGTTCCTGTTCTGCTGCATATAGTAGAGAAATTTTGTGTTTATGTCAAAAGAAATTTTATTTCAGATTGCTCATATTAGCATATCAGAATTTCGTGGAAATTTTACAACAAGTCAGCCAGCCCATAAGCTGTGTCTCTTCATATGGTCAAACAAATATATATTGGCAACCGTGCTCCACATTTTGGCAACCAAATCGATTTTTGTGCAAGCAAGAAGAAGAAAATTAGCAAAGTAAAAGGAGAAATAGAGCGAAGTCTAAAGAGAAAGAAAGTCTTGTTTTCTACCCTGATCTGTCCACACGTGCGAGTATTCTTTGCAGTTTTTCAGAGTTGTTACAGGGCCGAAATTCTAGGGGATGATTAGAATTCAAAGATTTGACCAGTGTTGACCTTGAAGGCTTGATGACTTTGATTTGGTGGAAGAAAATTGGAGTGTTGACTTGGGTTCTTTATGACTATCTTGGTCTGGGGTCTTGGATATCTCACTTTGAGATGATTCTATAAGAAGAGGATTCTCTTGGGTTTTCCCCCTTGTTGGCTTTTGCCCTAGCTTGGAGCCTAATTCTTGTGTTATGTCTCTCGCGATCTTCATATTTTGTATTTTGGTAATTGCTTGATGAAGAAGAACATAATAAATTAAAAAAGAAGGCAACAACCATTCAGAAGTAATTATCAAGTAAGAGAAATCACCCTAATCTTCATCCCTATTGATTTCTCAACACTTTATAATTTAACCGGGGCCACTGGTCTGCATTCAATTGAGCAAACATATTGGGTCAATTTGGGTCAATTTGTGTTTGTTCATATCATAAACCATGGATCTGTCTTTGGGAATTTTTCCTTGTGTTACGCTGTTAAATCTGCACATTAGGTACCTTGTTGGAGCTGCTCTAAGACAATTTTTAGAAGCACATGGGTTCGCAAACAAACTGTATGACAAAAGTCTTCTGAGAAATTTCAAATATTTGTAAGAGTCTTGTGTTAAGCTCTTGGAGGATTTTGTTGATGTGGATAGTCTTAAGTAATGTGAAATCTTGGAGGATTTTATTGATGTGGATAGTCATCTTCTCTTGGATGAATATTGGTAGATCTTCGTGAGGAAGGCCTTGTTGACGTGAATAGCCTTCTTTCGTGGTGGAATATTGGTAGATATTCGATTAATGCATGGTAAATGAGCTAAGTTATCTTTTTCCTGGTTTTGTTAATGGATAGTGGTTATTAGCTATTGCATGGTAACTTTATTTCATCACCTCCTTTTAACAAAGCCTCCACCATGTTCTTTTGAGATGACATAAGCGGAGCTCACTTCCTTAAACCATTCTTGAAGATTGTAAGACACCTAGCCCAAACCTCTAGGGTACACAAGTGGGTTTGCCTAGTCTTTTGAGCTAGATCCACTCCAAGCCCCTTTGAAGTAGTCTTGAAAAACCATCTTCTTGGAAACATTGGTGAAAAACTCATCAAACCGCAGCAAACATTAAAAAATACAAAATACATTTATTTTTTCAAAATCGGGAAAAATTGGCAAAAATCAAGAAAACTAGAGAAAAAAATCGTGATTTTTCGACACCGCCAAAAAATTGGTGATTTTATCAACCCTACTTTCATCCTCTCATCAAGCTCTTTTGAGATGCCTTAAGTGGAGCTCACTCCCTTGTCCCATCTTTCAATCTTTTAGGACGCCTAAGTTAAACCTCTAGGGTACATGAGTAGGTTTGCCCTAGTCTTTTAACCTAAATCTACTCCATTCCTTCCCAAGTATGTTGTGCTCCAAAAATAATATATTGGCAAGCTAAGGCATTGATCTTCTATCCTCCATCACTTCTTGCCTTTCACAATCCTTTAAACCATTTTGTTGGGTTTAATCTCTGACACTTTGTAATTCCTTGATTGTGTGTGATTGGGGACATTCCTTTGAACTCAAATCTAGATTTACCCTAAAGAAAAACCTAGCAATCTTATCTTCAAGATCCACCTTAAACCCTAAATGTTCAATCCTTTGATTTGTGGTAATAAAAGTAGAAGCCTTAGGGGGGGCTCTTGACCCAAATTGATTGGACCATTAGATCCCTCATATCTACTAGGGAGAACGCCATTACACTAGAGGAGAGCCAAATAGATGTGAGAAGAGGGTTGGAGAAGTGAGAGTTGCCCCCTCTTAGTTACACAAGGTTACGGACTTGAGCGTTAGGACTTTATCTTGAGAAGCCCAATATTTTGTTGTAACATCTCCAAATCCATTAAACATAAGCACGTATGGAAAAATTACAATGAACCGTAGCTACCCCACAACAAGAATATCCAACATTCTCCATTATGGGAAAATTAGAATGAACCGTAGCCACCCTGCAACAGGAATACCCAACATTCACCATTATGGTAAAATTACAATGAACCGTAGCCACCCTACAACAGGAATATCTAACATTCTCCAAGCTCGAATTCAACCAGAACTTGCATGTGGCCCCTTTCCCGAGGAACAGCCTGCATATGCAGGTGAGACAGCCCACAAAGATCGAACCTGGCCCCTTGGGGATTTGAATTTTGGCAGAGTATGTAACACCGATTAACATGATTGAATAGTTTTCATTTTCAATGGTTCAGGTGAACAGAGTACCTACTACCAAGAGCATTAAAAGGCATGCAATTAAGTGCATGGATCCTCGGAAAATTCAAAAGCATAAGAAAAAGCATGCAAGTGCATGGGCGCTTAGAAGATTCAAACGCCTAGGAAATCCATATACATGGCAAGTAGAGGATTACACATTAATACATAAGTCGAACATGCAAATCTGAACATCAAATGGGTTCAGTGCATATAATTACTTCTCTATTTCACACACAATAGCACTGACCTATCTATGTTTGGCTCGACTGTTGCAGTTTAAATTATACCCAATGCCATAAGTAGAGAAGTGGGAGAGTCAGATAGAGAATACAGACCCCGGTGATGATACAGACAGGTCTGCATTGGGGATTAGGAGGCGGCACACGCGGGTATGATCGAAGGGTTCCGTACATGCGCTTGAGAAGCAGTTGAAAATATGAGTATATTACTGCCAAAGTCCACAGTAGGCCCATTCGAAAAAGGTTCCCTGGCCATAATATGTTCTTCGTTCTTCCGTCCATACAGTTGGTCGAGAAGATCAAATGCTCTTGCTTCCTTAACTGGTTCCCTTCTTCTTCTATCTATGAATGCCGCAAGGCTCTGTTTTTTGATTTCAAACGCAGGAAAGAAATTCGCCTCTGGTTTGAATTGTATTACCAGTTCCTTTTCAGAGAAATTTCAGAGTAAAGACCTCTATTCCCTGCTGCAACGACTTTAGGCTTTGCCACTGGTTAAAACTAACGCGGTGTGGGAGCCCACTAACCTATCCATAAAACATACATCTTTAAGTTGCATGTATTTATCTTAAATGATATTTTAAGTTGCAGGAGACTAAAAATAATCTATGGGACTATCTACTAAAAATAATTTATGGGATTATCAGTTTGTGTTTTTTATCTTTTGAATTTAATCATTTTCTTATTCAAATTGATGATGAGCTGGCTCAACCTTCCAACAATCCCCTCATTTGAAATGATATTTTAACGTCCATGAGACTAAAAATAAACTATGGGACCATCACTTCCATGTTTATCGTCTTTTGCAATTCAATCATTTTTTTATTCAAATTGATGATGCGTTGGCCCAACCTTCCAACAATCCCCTCGCTGAAAAGACAATGCCAAGAAACCGATGCTAACATATTCTCATAATTTTCTCTCATGTCTTTGAACGCATCACATTCCAAAATGAAATGATTTTCTAGAAAAATTTATATGTGGTATATCGTAATTTTGAAATCATAAATAAATGGACATTTTTTAGTTCTGTACTAATAATTATCGATTTTTAAAGTGGTGGTATATTTTTAACTTTAATTGATTTTTAAAAAGAAAAAATCAACTTTTTGAGTTGTGTTTTAATAGCAAAGTTATCTTCATCTTAATGTTTTAGTAACAAGGTTATCTCTCATAGAAGACGGGAACTTTTTGCTCTCCTTGCCCACTCCCCTAAACAATTATGGTGTACCATCCTTCCCCGACGCTCCCATTTTCCATCCGACCTCGACCCTACGTCCATGTTCTCTCACACTTCCAACCTTTATGATATTCCCGAGCAGGCCCAAATTCATGTTACCTCCCCACCCTCTTCATGATACCTACTCTCAGGCAGAGGTATTTGAGAGGCCATTTGGGTGATGAACAACAGCAACACAGCCAATGAGGAAGGCTACCAAGCCGAGTTCTTTAAGCATAATTTTTGTGCTTTGGTTAGCTACTTGGTTGATCTCTTCAACCATGTAGTCTGTGAAGGTTTTCCACCAACATGGTCACACCACATCATCCATCCGATCAACAAATCAGGGTCCAACTCAAATCTCAATAACTACAAAATGATCATGGTGGGCCACATGTTCTCAAAGTTGTATGTTATTGTTCTACATGGGAAGCTCTCTAGTGACCTTGAGCAGAGACAACTCAGAGCTAGGGGACAGACAGGTTTTCGACCAGCTCATCAGACCATTGACCACATCTTCACCCTTTACTTCATGATTGAGGAGGCACGACACCGCTCTTCGAAATTCTATTGTTGTTTCATAGATTTTTGGAAAGCTTTTGACTCTGTTTCGAGGGAAGCCTTACTCCAGAGACTCGGAGATATTGGCATCTTTGTGACCCTATTGAAATCTATTATGCACTTATATGAGTCTGTCCTTGGTCGTCTTCGCACAACTTATGGGATGTTTGATTTCATCTGAAGCACTATTGGGGTTAAATAGGGTTGTTTGCTATCCCCTACCCTGTTTGGGATCTATATTGATGAGTTGGAGGCATTTCTACACGAGCATTTCCAGGACACCGATGGTTGCTTTCTTCACCAGGTTCTCATATCTATTCTACTATTTGTTGACAATGTGGTCCTCCTCTCCTCATCCAAGAAGGATTAGAGAGGTAGTTAGATGCCTTAGCTCTGTTTTGTGATCTTCGACAGTTGACGGTCAACCTGGGTAAAACCAAAGTTATGATATTCAATGGGGTGAAGAAAACTTTGGACCTTCACTTAATATTTAGAGGGGAGGAGGTTGAGATCACCAGCGCATATATTTACTTGGGGGTGCAATTCTCAGGTCCCCACTTCAGTTTGTGACCAGCGCTTTAGCCTTGGATCAATAAAGGATATGGATCCTTAGCTCTTCTCGAGAGACAGTGCTTTCAACATCACTTCCAAGACATCTCGTTCAATATGAGCCTCATAGGCACCTTCATTCGTCCCACTATTCCATATGGCTCATAGATTTGGGGACCGTCTTTACCTGAGTTAGATTGGGCTTCAACCAAGAGAGTTCAGATTCTTCTTCTCCACTGCATCATTATATGCAAACAAATAGTACCTCAACACATCATCCTTGAAGAGTTTGGAGCTTAGCCCTTTCGGCTTGAGACGGTCTTCAGATTGGTTTCATTCTTGCATCATGTTTGGGGCTTTGTAGTCTCGATAAAGGGTAGGGACCAATATCCTTACTTGGCATATTTCTCTTCTCAGACTATCACCCATTTTACTCCCTCAGGCCGGGCCAGATGTTGGTTTACAGAATTTTTCAGATCTCTTAGAGTCAGTGGGCATTTAGTTGGATCGTCTCCCTCCTTTATGATACTCCTTAGATGCTCCTAGTCACCTTTTACCTATTAGACACAAGTTGAACAAGATCATCAGGGAAGACATCTACACGCAATTCGTCTAGGTCACATGGGTCAATCCTTTGGGAGGGTTACGCCCAAAGATGGCCTTCTGCACTGAGCACTTCATGGAGTTGAGAGGCGGACTCATTGTTCGACCCCAGTATACGTTTCGCCATTGTATGCATGCTCTTTGCATTCCTCTAGGCCAGTTCAAAGTAGGTTCTCATAGACTTCAGGTAGAGACAGACCACCAGATTGATAGACCAGACAGAATCTTCCAAGTATGTCATTGAAATGAAGTGGAGACCGAGCTGCACTTCATTTTTGGATGTCTTGTCTATTACGAGATTAGAGGAAGGTTCCATTGCTTGTTCGGATATTCTTAGACCCTCGTCGACTTTTTCAGGTGTCCCGATTAGAGATGTTTGGCCCTATATATGCAAGAAGCTCTTAGGTTCCGAGCGCATATTCTTCAACCTTCCATCAGACCAAACCCCACACAGAGGATCATGATATTTTTTAGGGTACTACCTTCTGACGGGGGCACCAAGAGACCGGTTGATACTAGTACATATCTAGACTCTAGATCAATGAGGATTTGTGGGACCTTGCCCTACCACATGAAATCTCAGCAGCAGATCTGTCTTTGATTTGTTCCTAGGAGACGGACTAGGTCCTCTAGACCTCAGCAGCACACGAACTCCCCCAGACAACAATTTAGTGGACAGTCTACACTTTCCACCGGCTCTTCATCGGGCCAACAAACTTTGTTAAGTTTCTTCAGTGTTCTCCATTCAACCTCTAACGTTAGGAGAGATGGGTCTGATCCTCAAACCCATTAGCTCATGGACCTTCTCCTTCAAGGAATTTCATTCCTTGTATATTTTATGTTCATGCATTGTATCATTTATACTTCATGTGTTGTATTTTTTATATTAATGCATTATATCTTTTATAAGAGATTGTTTGATTCTCTTGCATTATATGGACATCATTGTACTCAACGGTCCCTTTGACCTACTTTGTGGTCAATAGTTGGACATAAATATAATTATCTTATCTTATCTTATCTATCTTAACTTCAAATCTGCCAAGCGCGTAGAGGGATCAAATATCTTTTCATTATAAAAGAGGTTTCCACATCAAGAGATTTGATCCCTTTCAACTCTTGGTAGATTATGATTTAAGATGTGATCCCTTTCAACTCTGGGTAGATTCAGAGTTAAGATGAATTTAGGTTGATTTAATTATTATTTTTTTAAGCCAATTATATATATATATATATATATATATATATATATATATTGTAATTTCACTGAGTCAAAATGTTTACGAAGACATTACAAAATCTCTACCATATTGGGCTAGAGAGCATCTCTCAGTTCCATAATGTTTCACAAATAATATTAAATATTTAATAACTAATAAACTAATTTATTCTAGCCGACTCCAAGATATTCTCCACTCTAATTATTATATATAACCCTAAATTTTCCTAGCCCTAACCCACACCAATCTTCTCAAGAATATTTGGCGCTCCCCTGAAGATGGACTCACATAGAAGTCTGAAACGTTGGGTTTAACAAAACTCTAAATAGGTTATTCCACATTTCCTTAAATATTTATTTATAGTCAAAATAAAATACATTGAAT
This sequence comes from Pinus tabuliformis, assembly GCA_031772625.1. NCBI lineage: Eukaryota > Viridiplantae > Streptophyta > Pinopsida > Pinales > Pinaceae > Pinus > Pinus tabuliformis. The sequence goes on along the minus strand of CM062811.1, from coordinate 1,022,737,031 downwards.
GTAGATGTCACAACATTCAATTGGCACTTTGGCCTTAAATAAAATCTAGTCAATGGACCCAACAAAATATGCACACACATCATTTGCATTTACACCAAAAGTTGTTTTAAAAAGATCTTGAAAATATTTGAATATATATTCTAAGTCCTCATGTGTTAAACATAAAAAGAAATTGATCATGGTTTTTCATTAAAACAAAAAGTCTAAGGAGCCACTCTAGAGAAGACCACAAAATTTGATGCACTATATCTTGTTGAATAGATAGATTGAAGTATAGAACATGTTGTCCTGTAGAAACCATCAAATAATATAGTAGTTGTAGAGAAAAAGAAAGGAAATAGACATTTATGCCCAGGGGCATGTAACGAACAAAATGTTGGGCAATTTATTGGGACCTAAATTGCTTCATTAATTATCAACCTGGGAAACTCGTAAGCTTGTGATGGTGCCAGCAATATATATGCAGGACTAGGCAACTAACTCTATGTCTAACTAAATTATTTACGATTCAATATAATATGCAAGGGAAGAGGCTCCTAACTAAGGAGGTCCTGGTTGTCCTTCCCTACAGTCTCATAGAGAAATCATTAATTACATAAAACTAAAACCTTGAAATAAAGACAAGAGAATGAACTTTAATTGTTGCTCAGATTCAAGTAGAGAGAGAGACTAACTTAGTCTCTCGATTGTCCTCTCATGCACTAATCCAAACTAAACTAAGATTCATTCATAAGCAGAAGAAATGAAATAAAAGCGCAAAAGAATGAATTTCAATTACCATATAAATCATTGGAGAGAGAACCTAACTTAGACTCTTGGTATCTCCTCATATGATACTTGAAACATAAAAGCAAAAGAATGAATTCCAATTATCATACAAATCAAATAGAGAGAGAGAGCCTAACTTAGACCCTTAGTTGTCCTCTCATATGTTGATTACATTTTAATTTAAAACTCATTCATCAATCACAAACAAATCCTCAAACATATAAGAAATTAAATGAAATAAGATCTACTATGAAATAACATGTTCCTCTCATCCTTTTAGAGTGAGCTCAATTCTCCTAAGAACAAGACAAAGTATTCCATATACTACATTAAAGAAAATTAAATCTAAAAACTACATAATGGAAATAAAACTACATAATGGAAATGTATGAAAAATGAAGCCTTATTCTATTCCATCATCAATTGGATACAATGCTCTAAGAGTCCTCTTCTTTGGAATGGAGGAGGTACTCCTATTTATACAAAAACTACGATAACAACCTCATAAATGTAGACCCACTATTCTCTCCTTTGACCCACATATTTCTCAACCAATGATGACACATAACCCTATCCTCCATGATCTCCTCCATGAGGTCCATGATCTTCTCCATGAAGCTTATCTTATCAAATTCGAATTTGATCATTCAAGGCCACATAAAGGTGTCTTGGAAGCTTCCTTTGTGCCTACACATGTCAACAAACTCATGCTAATTGTTAGGTATAAGTTTAAGCATATTATTTTCTAAGTTTTAGCCATAAATTCACTTAAAAATGTTAAGAATTAATAAACTTTGGAAAAGTATTGTTAGAACCCAATAATGAGGTAAATGTAATGATATGGAGGTGGAATGGAGGTGACATGAAGGTAAAATGTGAAAATATTGGTGAATAATGGAGTGAAAATAGGGACTATTTTGAGGCCCAACATCTCCCCCAAACTCAAGATATTGCATGTCCTCATGCAATCAATGGTATTGCATGTCCTCATGCAATCTATTACATTACTTTTTGAGCTTTGGCTTAAACTCTGCATGATATCATTTACATAACTTTTGCAAAGCATTATTTTGATGAATTACAACTTGGTTGGTTCTTGTGTTTCAACCATATTTTGTTTGTTGCATTCAATGTATGATCTTTGCATATTGATAATGTGATTTTTGTTGCAGAGTATTTGTGTTGGAATGCATCATGGTTGGTTCTTGTGTAACAACCATGATTGTGTTGGCATCCAATTAACTTTTAAATACTTTTGTCAAAGCCATTTGTGAGCTCATGTAATAATGGCAGAGTATTTTTGTTGGAGTGCGTCATGGTTGGTTCTTGTGTAACAACCATGATTGTTTTGGCATCCAATTAACTTCTAAAGACTTTCGACAAAGCCATTTGTATGCTCATGTAATAGTGAATATACTTTGAAGGTAAGTGGGGTTGTGATATATGAATGTGGATATGAATGTGACAAAGCATGTATGTAAGTGTATCTTTCCCCTTAAACAGATGGTTTGGATAGTTATGTGAAATGGGGAAAGAAAGGGGAAAGGAAGTGAAGTTTTTCCAAAAATTATTATTCTAACTTTTCAAGGAATTTAATGGTTAAAAGTTAGAAAATATCATACCTTAACTTACCCTTCCAAAAATAGATGAGAGTTGTGCACGTGTGGCGGCAAAGACTGTTGTTCATAGTCCTCCTTACTTGGTTGGGAAAATCATGGATGGATTATGCATGTTCTGCTGCCACAACTCTGCTCTGAAGCTTCTTCTTCAAGTTGTGGATGAAAGATGGATCTGTATTGTCGTATCAGCTGTTGGATCCTCTGCTACTAGATGAAAAATCTGAGGAGTCTGCTGATCATGGCTGAAAGTTGTATCTGCTGCTGGATGATGAATCTGATGAGTCTTATTGAATATGGTTGAAAACATATAAGGCTTGGAAGGTATACAAAATATAGAAGTTACATTTTCCTCCCAGCCTTATTTATTCACTTGTCCTCATGTGAAATACAATGTATACAATGAATGGAAATACAATGAATGGAAATTGGCTTCATCTGCTACAAAATATGGGTCTTCAAGTCTTCAACGCTCGATGGCACAAATCTTACTATGCGATTAAATGTGTCGATGTCGAACATAGCAAGAAGTTGTTGACTTAGTGGCCGTTAATGAATGCCCCTAGCCAACACAAGAGCTCCCACCATTGATTCCAATGGGAGTCAGGATGCCTAACACATCTTTGTAGGTACGAATAAATTTGTCGTAGTCGAGTCACCTACAAGATCCAACGAACAAGGGATATTAATGTACTCCCATTGTTCATTGGCAAGAGTACTTGCCATTAAGGCATGCAAGCCTCTAGGTGTTTTTTCAATGATACATAGACTCTAGGACTTTGACTCAAGCAGAGTTTTATTGGTGGAAATGAAGGGGAATGATAATGACAAAGAAAATGGATGGATGTAAGGAAAATGCATGGTGGATGGATAAAAACTCTTGCTGTGAAAAATGGATATGGAAGTGTCATGCGTTATGGATGTACAATTGATTGGATTCAAAATCTTTTCAGAAAGGGAGGTGGAAGGTAATGGTTGTGGAGATGGATTTGTCTTGAATTTTTCATGAATTTAGTCTTTGGAAGACTAATTGCCGTCACACTCAATCTCCTTAATGATCACTTTGTTATCCTGTAACCTGTAAAAAAAACTTGGCAGAAAGAAAACATAAGTTTGTTCAAGAAGAATTGCGCATTTCCTTCATGATTCTTACGCAAAAATTTCATACCAAATAAAACAAATATAAGAGAAATCAAAGTGTTGCAAGTGACTCAATTCATGATTTAAGTTTCAATCCATTTTAAAAGTAACCATGAAAAATAATACTCCCTGTCAGATAACTTCTGAAATGTGCTCCGCGAAAAGATGGTCATTTGAATTATCTGTTGTGTCAAAATTGAAGAATAATTAACAAATACCAATCCCTACAAGATTTGAACTCATGACCTCCATTATGTAATTTGTATGACTTACCAATAAATTACAAGCCACATTTATGAATTTAATGGAAATTTGGAAATTATTCTAAAATGAAAATTGAAACAACAACTTGACAAGTGGCCAATCTAAATCCAAGATTTTTAGGAAATATAATTCAAAAATATTTGCCAAATCATTTTTTATATCTTTTGAATTCATCATTTCCAAGATTCTTAGGAAAATGAAATTCCTAAATATTTGCCAAATTATTTTTCATATCTTTTGAATTTATCATTTCCAAGTTTTTTTAGAAAATGGAATTCCAAAATATTTGGCAAATTATTTTTTCATATCTTTTGAATTCATTCTTTTTTGCCTAAAAAGTGGATTCTTTAACCAATTTTTATTCTATAAAAGCTTAGGAAATGTTTATGAATTGTTTTATATATATTTTTTTTTGTTGCAGGTTGTAAGTATGGAGAAAATCTCATCTTTGTAGTAAGAATTTTTTTAATTAACTTTTTTTATTTAATTATTAAATTTTTTATCAATTTTTTTTTTAATTTATTGTTTGATTTTTTCTTTTGCAGCTTGGCAACACTACTGGGTGGCTGGCCATAGCTCTGTGGCTGAGCCAATGGATGGCCATGGCCTTGGCTGCTGGCTACATTTAATTGAAAAACCGTTTTTTTTTTCACGCAACTTCACAAATAACACTCCAGAGAACCCTGAAAATCTCTCAAATGGTTACGAATTTTGCGAAAACATTTCGCGCTTAACATAATTCACCCCGTTCTGAGAAAAACCCATGTTTTAGATTTTTCATATTCGTTTTCATTTGGTCACAAAATTCATTTTAAAAATGACGTTTTTAACCTCTGCGAATTTGGCCTCTGTTCGATTAACTACAATGAAATTAGTTTTTTTTTTTTTTTTAAATTAGAGCAATGCACAACTATCTTTTATTTTTTCAAAATCACACATAACATTTGCAGTGATTTGTTTCCTTGGCTTCCATGAATTTTCATTTGTTTACTTTATTCTCATTTTTGTTTTTGTGTTTTAAAACAAATATTGATTTTTTCAATAAAAATATACTAACATGAAATCCTTTTTCTGATCCTCCAGATCACACAAAGCATAGGAGGAGAGCATACTTATGGATTCTTTATGTAATTGAAATCTGAAATTTGAAAAGAAATATAAGAAGAATTTGATTTCAAACCTCAAATTTTAACTTTCTAATCTCCACTTGTTTTCCTTCTTTACAAATATTCCTTTGATTGTAGATTCCTGCCAATGGTTAGTGATTTTTTTTCTTTTTCTTTTTTTATTAAATCTAAAATGAAAACTAAATTTTTTTATTGGTTAAAAATCTAAAATTAAAAAAACTAATTTTCATCTAAAATTTTAAAAATGTTTTTTTTTTTCACAAAATTCTTTATTTCTTTTTGCAAATTAATTCTTCAGCAAGAGTTTTTTTATTTGAACCAAATCAATGGACTTTCTGATCTTCCTGGTCGCACGAAGCGCAGGAAGAGAGCATACTTATCGATTGATTTGTGTTTATTTATGCAGGGGGGTGTTTTTGAAAAGACAAAATTTAAAACTAGCTAAACAGTAAAACATCAGAAAATTCAAACTTAATTCCTTTGTGAAGATCCTGCTGTCACCAGGGTTCACAAGTTATTGTGTCTATGAAAAATAAACACTGAATTAAATTCTAATGCCTAATCCCTTAGCACCATCCCCGGCAACGGCGCCAAAATGTTGGGCAATTTATTGGGACCTAAATTGCTTCATTAATTATCAACCAGGGAAACTCGTAAGCTTGTGATGGTGCCAACAATATATATGCAGGACTAGGCAACTAACTCTATGTCTAACTAAATTATTTACGATTCAATATAATATGCAAGGGAAGAGGCTCCTAACTAAGGAGGTCCTGGTTGTCCTTCCCTACAGTATCATAGAGAAATCATTAATTACATAAAACTAAAACCTTGAAATAAAGACAAGAGAATGAACTTTAATTGTTGCTCAGATTCAAGTAGAGAGAGAGACTAACTTAGTCTCTCGATTGTCCTCTCATGCACTAATCCAAACTAAACTAAGATTCATTCATAAGCAGAAGAAATGAAATAAAAGCGCAAAAGAATGAATTTCAATTACCATATAAATCATTGGAGAGAGAACCTAACTTAGACTCTTGGTATCTCCTCATATGATACTTGAAACATAAAAGCAAAAGAATGAATTCCAATTATCATACAAATCAAATAGAGAGAGAGAGCCTAACTTAGACCCTTAGTTGTCCTCTCATATGCTGATTACATTTTAAGTTAAAACTCATTCATCAATCACAAACAAATCCTCAAACATATAAAAAATTAAATGAAATAAGATCTACTATGAAATAACATGTTCCTCTCATCCTTTTAGAGTGAGCTCAATTCTCCTAAGAACAAGACAAATTATTCCATATACTACATTAAAGAAAATTAAATCTAAAAACTACATAATGGAAATAAAACTACATAATGGAAATGTATGAAAAATGAAGCCTTATTCTATTCCATCATCAATTGGATACAATGCTCTAAGAGTCCTCTTCTTTGGAATGGAGGAGGTACTCCTATTTATACAAAAACTACGATAACAACCTCATAAATGTAGACCCACTATTCTCTCCTTTGACCCACATATTTCTCAACCAATGATGACACATAACCCTATCCTCCATGATCTCCTCCATGAGGTCCATGATCTTCTCCATGAAGCTTATCTTATCAAATTCGAATTTGATCATTCAAGGCCACATAAAGGTGTCTTGGAAGCTTCCTTTGTGCCTACACATGTCAACAAACTCATGCTAATTGTTAGGTATAAGTTTAAGCATATTATTTTCTAAGTTCTAGCCATAAATTCACTTAAAAATGTTAAGAATTAATAAACTTTGGAAAAGTATTGTTAGAACCCAATAATGAGGTAAATGTAATGATATGGAGGTGGAATGGAGGTGACATGAAGGTAAAATGTGAAAATATTGGTGAATAATGGAGTGAAAATAAGGACTATTTTGAGGCCCAACATTGAATATTATATAAAAGAATTGATGGGATGATAAGATTGCAACTTAGGGTCTTTCATATATACACAAGCAGGCACCCTTTCATGAATGGTTGTGTCTTTAGAGACATGTTTTTTCATTAACTAACAATTAGCTAATTAATCATGAATTATGATTATTATTGTTTACATTATTTTTTATTATTCTTCTATAAATTATATTCATAACATTGTCTTCCTCTTCATAAAGCTTTGTCCTAAAAGCTATTGATGAAAGGGCTTGATTTTTTTTATTGTTTTGAATATCTTCTCGTCTAAGAAATTTCATCTTTGTAGATACAAGACGATATGATCTTTTGAGTGATAAACAAAATTACCAAACTAAGAATGGATATGACCATCCTAGATTAATCTTTTGTGGAATATTCCGGTCACTGGAATTTTGAAATGGATTGTTATCATAGGACTAGACTCTGCAAACCTTGGTATTCTTTGGAACATAAATATGTTGTTTCCGTTTTGAATGGTTCAAATATATAGACTAACTTAGTTATCTACTCTTATGGTTCAAATGTCAATAAGGAGTTCTTCTGGTTGGATTTTCCCTTATCATGTGTGTGGTAATTTCCTCATTTACTTCAAGTGTTGTTTTCGTTGAGTTTGTTACAGAATCATCACTTGGAATTTCCATTGTTTGAACTGCAACATCTAAATATGTTTTAACTTTTGTTGGTTTCTCATCTTCTTGAGTTATGATATTAACTAGATCGGTATTTGTTCATTTATCTTCAACTTGGATCGTTACAATTGGAGACTTCAATACATCTTCTTGAGTAAGTTGTTTTAACTTGTCATTAAGTGACTTCTTGTCACTTTTAAGCTTCTCTATTTGCGTAAGTAGGGCTTGGTTATGATTCCTTAGATGTAAAAGCTCGTCGTTTTATGGATTGTTGACTTTATTTTTAGTATCTTTCTCATCTTTTAATTTTTTTATTTATTCTAATAACTTTTGATTAAGCGTTTTTAAATGCAAATTTTCTTCTTCCTTTTCTAATAGATTTTCTTGAGACATTCTTTTTCTTCCTCTAATTTTTTTCTAGTATCTTTGGACTTCTTGACCTTCGCAAGTAATTTTTTTAATATGGTCCCTTAGATGCCAAATTTCTTCATTATTTTCTGTTGATTCTTCGTAAAATCAATCTTCGAGATCTTTATACTTCTTTTCCGATGCTTCATTTTTTGTTGAAGTTCTGCAAGTTCTTCTTCTAATATTTTCATTTGCATCTCCTCTTCACCTAGACGTTCTTTTGTATTAAATAATTTTCCACATGTTGGACAACATAATTCACAACTTTTATGAATCCATCGATACCCAATTTCTGTTTCACAAAATGGGCATTAAGTCCAAAATATTGTCTTGTTTACGAAATTCACCTTTTATTCCTTCATTTGCAGATTATAATTCATTATTTTTAATTTTTTTCTTGAGTGATTTGCTCTATTTTGTGTTTCTTGATAACTTCGTCAATGTTACGTGGACCAAGGTGTTATGTATCATTTTCTAATTTTAAAAATGATTTGATTTATTATATATATATATATATATATATATTATATATATAATTTATTTATTTTTTTAATTTTTTTTTAATTTATTTATTTTATTTTTTATTTTTATTTTTTTCGATAGACTTTTTATAACTTATATCTGTTAACTTTTAAAACCTTTGAATTTAGAGCAATTACATTTTATTTTAATCCACTTTCCCAATGGTTACTTATAAGGAGGTCACGACTCACGGCCAATCTATGAAAAGTCACTTCTTCATGTGTGTGTTGATTTCGAGGGTGTATTTATAAGGCTTGGAATAGGTGCACAAATTTCAATTCGATGGCGACGATAGGATATGGTAGGTAGTAGCGACCAATTGTAGGGCAATTATATAATGTGATGGACCATAACAGTGTACAAATTGCATAAATAAAATATTGTAGTGGTTTGTACAGTGATGTGTGATTTGACGGTAAGTCACATGGGCGAAGCCTGGGGAGACCGAAGTTCAAATCTCATTGAGTACAATGACCTGCTGTGGTGGCGGCTAAAGGGGTAGATTCCCCTTTCCCGTGAGTCTGCTCTTGCTAAAATCATAGGAACTTAGTATACCCGACTTGCAGGTGGTTGGTTATGCTCTTGGTGTTATAGTGGCAGCTATGAGGTTTGATCCTGGGTCTCCCATAGATTAGGCCTGGCAGTTACCGATTCACCATGTGGTTAAAAATAAATAAATATTGTAGTGGTTTAAAGGTGGTGAGTGTGTGGAGTATAGAAATTGTTGTGCAACCGCGGGCAGTAAGGAGGTTTTCTGACTATACAATGCAAAGGTGGAAACAACTCTAGGATATGATGCCAACGATCATGGGAGGGAATGATGGTAGAAGGCTGCGGAGAATTGAGGGGTAGCTCGAGGGCCGAAGGCTGAGGTGGCTTAGGGCGTCGACAGTGGTAGCAGTTGGGGTTGCGCTATGGGTAGAGGTGACTTTGACAGGGCGGGTTGGTAGTGGCAACTTGTGGCTGTCATTCTGCATGTTGGTTGTGGAAACCATGCAGACCAACTCTTGCTACTGTTTAGTGCGTCCTTCGTCAACTGTGGTGGTTGTTGTGCAACCTCAACGATTTTTATTTTTGTTTTATTTTTGCCTTCTTATATTATAAACTTTTTACTTCTTTTTTTAATTATTCTTTCTTATATATATATATACTTTTTTTTAATAGATAGTATTTATTTATTATATCTTCTCTCTCTTCTTTTCTTTTTTCCTTTTATTTTAAATATATAATTTTTTTCTCTAATATAATTTTTTTCTTAGCCTTATATATATATATATATATATATATATATATATATATATATATATATATATATATATATATATATATATATATATATATAAGGTTAAGAAAAAGAATATATCCAATTTTAAGGTCACGGCCAAGTCGAACACCACATACTCAACCCCCCTCTGGTTTTGAGCCTGTGACCTCTTAGGAGGAAACAGATGCTCTTATATATATATATATATATATATATATATATATATATATATTTTATTTTATTTTATTTTATTTTTTCTTCTTGAGATATAGTCTCTATATATATAACTTACTATATTTTTTTTATATGGCCAAAGGCCTGAATGACGATATGCAAAAAGGAGAAACTCCAAAACTATGTAGTGAAATGCTTCAATGTGATGTCAATAAGGTTGACAATGACTTGATAGCCAAAGTCTGAATCAGACTGGCTCTGTGCAACGGTTAAGCGGCTAGAGGATCAAACAACTCTAATACCAATGTAACGAACAAGGTTGTATACCTACAATAATCTTCATAATACTTTGATGACAAAGACATTCATTGTAGGACAAGTAACTGTATAGTGAGTATTATATAAAAGAATTGATGAGATGATGAGATTAAACTGAGGGTCTTGTATATATACCCAGGTAGGCACCATTTCATGGATGCTTGTCTTTAGAGACATGCCTTCTCGTTAACTAATCACTAGCTAATTAATCCTTAATTATGATTTTATTATTTACATTAATTTTTATTATTTTTCTATAAATTATATTCATAACAGAGCATAGTTGGTGGAACTGGATCGTGCATTCATTGCTTTCTTGGATTTCCCACTGTCCTTAATCCAATGTCAATCCTCTCTTTGAAAGTTGATTTGTCGTTTGATGTTGTTCCCTGTAGATATGTGTGAAAGATATGTGAGAAAAAGTCCTTATTTTGTGAATGACATTTTGATAGAGTGGAAGGAGTGTGTAATTTTTTATCCCAAAAGTTCCTTGCATCCATCTAATAACAACCAAAGAATATCTATATATATGAACCTAAGTAAGATGTAGATGACAAACTACTAAAAATAATAGTTTAAGAGCAAACAACTCTACATAATTGTTTGTTGCGTGTCCAATGTTGCAAGAGAATGTGAAGAAATGAGATGGTTAGATGTATGGTGCCTCCCATAGGAGGAGTTTGTTGTGATGCCCCATCAAAAAATCCCATGGTTTGTATTTCAAAATTTCCACTTCATTTATATTTCGATTTTGAGTGGAAGGTAGAGTTTGTGGAATGGAAGATAGTTAGGCAAGATTATTGACAATTACATAGATGAAAGATTGACCATGGTTCTCAAAGATGAGCTATTCCTCTCCATCCAGATGCCCCAACAAATAATCAGAGGGAGCGCTCGATTGTTTTTTGGCGTTTTCCTTCCCATCTAGTCTTTGAGGCATTCATCCACTGAGACCCCACACGATGTAGGAATATTTCCAATAGATTTTTGAACCTTTTCCCAAACACTAATAGTAAAGGGGCAATTTATGAATAAATGTTGAATTTCATCAATATTTTCTAGGAAAATGGAACATCTAGTGGGCCCACGAAAATATCATTTTCAAAGGATCTTCCATGTTGGCACTTTGTTTTTTAAGAGCAACCACATAAATAATTTAGTTTAGGAGGCGTGATTGTTTCCATAGCTTTTTTCCCACCAAGGAGGAGGGTGGTCATTTGGTTGATGAACCAAGGAGAGATAACCAAAACTTGGATTGTATATGCCCGAGGGGGCATAAGACCAAACCAAAGTGTTCTCATTATGCGAGACAGATACAAGGATATGATGAAGGGATTTAAGATACCTATTCCATTCATCATCTAGGGCCCTTTCCAGGTGTAAATCAGTTTCCCTTTTCAAATATTGTGGGCTCGTCATTCCTCTCTGAACATATGACTAACATAAGTGGAAAATGCCATGAGTATGAAGGACTTGTATGAGTTGATTAGAAAGTATATGAGAATCTCCACTTCCCATCCATGGATCTTTCCCAATTAGAAGTTTTGTACCATCTCATACCTTCCACTCGAGGACTTGTAGAGACAAAACCATAGTTTTTTATAGCTTTCCAGACCAAAGATCCAGAAGACAAAGATCTTCTTAGAGCTCAAAAAATCCAATATTGAAGAGGGATAAATATATTTCTTAGCCATGATTTGAACCCAAAGGCCATAGCCCTGAGTAAGTTTCCAAACACCCTTATCAGCAAGTGCCTTAGAGGACCAATTGAAAATTTTTAAACCCCATCCTCCAAGTTGCTTTAGGAGATTTATTGAAGACCGAGTTGTAAGGGAAAAATGGTGACGATCCCATTCCCCTGCCTAGAGATATCTTAAAAACAGTTACTTGATTTTGTGTGAGATACCTAAGGGGACCCATGCAAGTGATGCCTAATCGACATGAATATCCTTTATCATTGCCTTAAAGAGAATCATCCTACCAGCACTTGATAGCATATGTTACACCAATTCCTAATCCTAAATTCGATCTTTACAATTAGTCGAGCCCAATTCCTGATTCTAGTAGCTATTTGGCTTTAAAAAGAAGCCCAAATATTTTATTGGGTCTCTCAAAGGAGATAGAGTGATAGAGAGGATCCTAGATATAATATCAATATCATCCTAATGAAGGGCATTCCTGATCAAGGAGGATTTTGCACTGTTGATCATCATGCTAGTGGCCATAGAGAATAAGTCCAAAATATGATTTATAGCTTGAAGACTATCGACATCCATTGCTAGAAAGAGAATGATATCATACAAAAATACAAGGTGTGTAATTGAGCAAGTCTAGGAGATCTCAATACCTTTTATAATATGTCAAATATTTGCATCAATGATAACCCTACTTAGGGCTTCAACCACTAATAAGAAGAGGAGAGGGGACAAGGTGTTGGAAATGTAACTAGTTTTTGTCTTCATAATTGTTCTTGTACTCATTTCAATATGTATCTTATGTAACAAACAAAATAAGAAAAGAAAAAGTTATTATTTTAAAGCATGGGTTTCAGGCTTGTTATTGATGGTCTTCTAGGTAAAATCTTGTTCTTCATGCTTCTAGGGTTTGTTAGGTCACAAGATTTATTGTCATGAGTCAAAGGAGTCAACATCATGTTTACAAGATCGTTCTCGGCAAAATGTAATTTATAAAATAATTTAATTTGAGCCTAGAAAGTCTTGGAAACCTCAGGAGCACAAGTCGACATAAGGAGGGGCATTCGACACTCTAAAAAAGGCTATAAATAGAGACACCTTCGACCTCATTTGGCACTCACATATCACAAGTTCGATTTGCAATTGGAAGGATGAAAGCAGGAGCGAAGTGTAGGAATTGAAGCAGAAACCCTATCAAAGAAGCAATAGATTAAGGAGATAACCTAGCAAAGAAGCAATAGATCAAGGAGAAACCTTAGCGAAGAAAAAGGACAAGTTTTGGGAATTTTCTATCACGTGTGAGTTTATGGAGTAGTTGCAAGGGCCTAAAATTCTGCTGCAAGAGAGGCTGAAATTCTGAGACTAGTGCAGTTCATGAGGGGTTTGTCTCTAGTTGACCTAGTTTAGCTGTGAACCTATTGGAAGGTATCTTTGGAGGGTTGACTTAGTGCTAGGAGGAGGAATTGGTCAAAATTTTGGGCCTTTGTTATCTCATTTGAAGATTATATATGAATAGAAGAGTTTTTCTGGGTTTTCCTCTTGGAGGGGTTTTTCCCTGGCTTGGAAGCTGATCTTTGTGTTCATTGTCTTGATTATTTTTCTCTTGATATTTGTTTGATGAAGAAGATATAATAAAATCACAAGAAGATTAATAAAATTCACAAACAAGTATTAAGTATAAACGGGAATATGTATTGATAAGATGCCACATTTCATTTTCGAACACATGGTGCATCCTTTTCTGAAGTCGATCCATTGATCAATAGGGCCATCAAAGATGTACTAATAAAGTTGTATATCCATGATACAAAAACAGGGTTGAAACCGAGATGTAGAATGATTAATCTTATGAATAGCCAATCCACCTTATCGAAAGCCTTAGATAAAACCACCTTGGATATAACAACCTTTGCTTCTAAGTATGAATAAAGTGTAGTCCCTTTTGTGCTAGCCCAATAGCTTCATGGATTTTCCTTACCTGCTGAAAACCAAATTGTTCCAATGAAATATGATTTATAGGATTGGTTTAATGCGAAGGGATATGATTTCTGAGATAATATTGTAGACAAAGTTATAAAGAGAGATGGGTCAGAACTGTTCAAAGGATATAGGCTTATCCGATTTGGGAGATGAGGGAGATAAAAGTGGAATTGAAAGAGGCAAGGATTTTCCCATGTTGTCTAGAATATTCGACAACCCACAACAGATCATCTCCAATAAATTTGAAACATGCCAAGTAGAATTGAATAGAGAGTCTGTCTAGACCCAAACTTTTATCTTTTTCGAAATTGTGGACAACAAATTCCAGTTCATGCTTTCTAATTTCCTTCTTTAGCTCATCGCTATCACCATCCTCAATAAAATGAGGAAAGAAAGCCATTATTTGTAATATCTTGTATATGTTTTCTCTTCCAGGCAATTTGAAGATATCTTTGAAGTATGATACACCTTCATATGAGATATCCTTAAAGGAGGTGGCTTTTGATCCATCAACTTTGTTATTTCCTAATTGGTGTTTATGGCCTTCCTATGGTTTATAATTCAGTGAAAGAATTTTGTGTTTTCATCGTCAACCTACAACCATAGGGCTCTACTTTTCAGATGCCATTATTTCTCCTTTTCAAAGACAAGGCCTATTTTCCTTTCTTCAAGGTATATTTGGACCAATAATTGCTCCTCAGAGAGAGAGGAATGATGCAAATTCATCAGGAGGTCCTTTAATTTTCCTTCTATTTCAGATAAATACCTCTTGTCTTGATGTTTTTTCTCCCCAACTATTGTAGCGACTACAACCACCCTCCAAAATTTTGCCTATGATTCAATTTTGGAGCCTTCCTTCTTAACCACAATAGCTCATCATGCACTGATCTAGGTATCCATGCTTCAATTGAGACTCATCTTTTCAGTTCGGCTTTTGTTTCTTACTTAGTTGATTTTCTGACTCACAGGCTGATCTCCTAACTTGGTCCCACAACAATAAAGGGATTGCCCCAGAAAACTGTGCAATTCTTCAAGGCAACCAATCTTCTCGTTGGGAATTGTGCAGCCTTGACTGCTAGTGAGCCTTGAGCTCAAAAAATGCGCAGTCATGAGGGGGCAACCCAACATTGATCCCAGAAATTGCGCAACCCAATACTAAGCCCAGAAATTGCGCAACCCTCACTGAGCCGGTAAGTTGCCCATTTCTCGGAATTGCGCTCTTTCCCTGGAAAAAGCAAAAAAAAATCCCTAAAAATAGGGATATATTTTTAGTATCCTGAAGGAGGCACTTGCGTTATTGTTAGAAACTTTCACCATGTCTCGCTTTTTCCTTAATTTTAGGTATGCGCGTCATAAACCCTAATTTGTCCAAATCTATTTAATCGACGCTTCTAGAGCTCATTTTCACATTCTATCTTGGAGCTCTAGCATTCCCAAGGAGATCAAGGAGGCTTCAGTGCAATCATCGCCGCTTTTCCGAGTGAGTTTTGCTTTTGTCGTCTTTTGCCATTTTTTTGTCGTTTTTTGTTATTTGGCTCGTGTGAGTGTTGTTTCACTTGTTTCTCTGCATGGTTGTTGGTGTTTTAATTTGTAGAAGTTTTGTTCCAAGTTTTGTTTTCCTTCAGTTTAATCAATTGTTGCACTTGTTTTACATGCATGCATCAACACTTAGTCATATCTGCACTCAACTTCACACTATCTTTTAGATCTTCTTGTTTTTCACACTCCCCTTGGGCAAATTTGGGTCCCCTTGCCTGGATCTCACTTTGCACAGCTTGCTCTACACAATCTAGAGACTCAAGCCTCTGGCTTGGCTTCTGGAATTGCGCAAACCATAGCCTGGGTTGGCTCCAATTGCGCACTGTGGAGTTCTAGGAGCCAACCTGCTAGCTTGGCCACTAAGACTTCGCAATTCAGAGTCTCTCCTAGGCCTTGGCCCAGGCTGAATTGTGCATTTTTGCAGTTCCAGTCATCAAGATTCCACATTGATTGTTGGGATTGCGCAATGCATAGTTCCCACAGTCAGTTAGTCACCCCTGTCAAGAAAAACTATGCAATCCCTCACATCAAGTGCCCAATTTGTTGCTTGAACTTGCCTTGAAGTTGTTTTGGTTTTTAATTGACATTTTCTTGCGATGAGTGCCCTCTTTGCCCCACAGGTACAATAGTTGTTGAGCATCTCTCCAATAGTCACAGTTAACATGGATTCCAAGAGAGATGCATAAAAGGAAACTGCCGAGAGCAGTACTGGGGAAGCAGTTGAGCAGATATCAGTCAATTTACCAGTGTATGTAGATACTCAGTTGTTTATTGAGAAGGGAACAACACTGGCATGGCAACAGATCAAAGACACTTTTGCAGAGGGCTTTAAGGCAGACTTAGAGGATCGATAGGTTTATCTTAGCCTCTAGTGGTCAAGGTTATACAAGGGTGCATGATGTGTGGACATTACCAACTAGATTGTCTCAAATACGGATGAACGAACCATGACATTAAGCAGTGCTAGTAGGAGAAAGCTTGCCACCTTCAGGGAAGAGGAATTTTAGCAAATGTATCACTTTCCTGAGCTGGTGAAGCACATAGAATCGTTATTTTATGCCAACCATAGCTATCTGAATATAAGAGACATTGTCAAGCACCGGGTGAAAGAGTCGTCGAAGTTTAGACATACACCCACCCATGGACGAAGTCCCTCAGGAAGGTTTACCAGTTCTTGATCATCTTTGCATGTAGAATATATGTTCAAGAGAGCACAAAGACCTTCCCTGAAGGGTGGGTAGTATTATTGGACTAGTTTATAAGTGATGGGAGGTCATTCAACTGGTCAGATCTGTTGGCTCAACAGTTCAAGTCCCATGTAGCTAAGGATCAAAATATTCCCAAGAATGAGTAAGCAAGGTTTTACATGTCTGCATACTTACTGGATGTAATCTATGCACAACAACAATTCCATGGCATGTGTTGGACATGGACACCACAAGAGATTGTCGTGAACATCTATTACAAGTTGCTTTCTGACCGCAGTTATCGAGGAGTGATGGCAAGGCTAACTGACCACTTTATCGTCTCGTTATACAAGCTTCTATTTGAGCAACATCCACCTTGCATGTCCGAAGAAGAAATGGAGGCGACAATAAACATTGCAGATTTGTATGCCTCGCCAGGTGGCACCTTCATTAGATTGTTTGGCGGAGAGAAGCCTCAGCATGTCTTACCAAGGTATGCCACTGACAAACTAATCATGCAAGAATTTTCATACCACCTCACTACAGGGTTGTCAGCAAGACTGCATAGGAAGAAGAAAGCACCATGTCATGCTCTTCCTTTACGGATCAGATTATATGATATTAAGAGCTTGAAAGATGCAAATGTCGAAGGTAAGGACATAGTGAAATTCGAGTTCAATACCAGGGAATTTAATTCGTATGATCCCCACAGTATTTGCAAATACCATTGTACAAGATTTTACTTTTCGTGGATCAACGTGACATTCCATTGGCCATAGTAGGATCCTTGGAGGTACTGCTACAATACCTCCAGACTCAATGAGTCGGTCAATATAGCAAGAACTTGGAAGGTTGCTCTACAGACAACAACAACTCATGAAGCAACAACTACAGTAGCAGAAGGCATCAATCTAGTGCAAGAAAAATAAAAGAGGAAGATTGATGATGATCCAAAGGGAGAGAAAAGTTGCAAAATGATGGTAGATCATATTATAGCAAAGGTAGCTTTGGAATTGAAAGCAAAGAGGGAGCAACAGATGAAGAGAGCAGAGCGGAGGAAGAGAGAAAAGAAGAGTTTGCAGGAAGCAAAACAAAAGTTGCAGGAGACAGAGAAGAAGTTGAAGGAAGAACAAGAGTTGAGGAGGAGAGAACGAGAAGAGAAGCATAAGTAGGAAGAAGAACAAAGGCAAGGCATGGCGACAGAGGAAATAGCACCGATACAGGTTGATGAGCTAGAACAACCAACAGTAAGTGGAGGTTGTTGAGTTGGACTTTCCCCAAACTCCATAATCATAGTGTTGTGTCTTTTTAGGTTGTCTCTCCCCTATTGTTTCTTATATGGGTACGAGTGGAAAATGTAATATTATTTGTAATTATGTTGTAAGTGAAATTCCAAGTGTCAATATGGGAATGTGAAAAGTCATCATGTAATGTAATGTGTCATTTAATGAAGAAGTTGAAGAGTCATGAGGGTAGTCCAAAGGTCACAAAGGGGAGTTGAAGAGTCACCCCCTCTTGTTATAAATAGGACCTCATAACTCATGTAACGGGCTTTTGGGAGCCAAGATTTTGGCTAGGCTTATACTTAGAAAGAGCCTAGGAGTATTGTGAAGAACCTTGGCTTCTCCATAGCATAGAGCGAGTATACTTCTTTGGAGGAGTAGGTGTTCTTGATTGTAATGTTCCACTATTGGGGCTAGTGGTCGTCAATGGTGTATGTATG
The DNA here is from genome assembly GCA_031772625.1 of Pinus tabuliformis. NCBI lineage: Eukaryota > Viridiplantae > Streptophyta > Pinopsida > Pinales > Pinaceae > Pinus > Pinus tabuliformis. The sequence goes on along the minus strand of CM062811.1, from coordinate 1,022,718,731 downwards.
GATGGAACTTTCACTTATAATAATAAAACCAGAGCCAACATGCTTTCATGCATATGTTGTTAATATAGTAGGACTATTCTTGTTGTATTGGGAACGTATGTCATTTAACTTACATATATGATTATAACTACTTTGTATGCATTTGTACAAATCTTGTTGAATGTGTTTTGTTGGATTAACTCATCACTTTAACTTGTGGACTATTATGCATTTTATCTTGTGATGTCATTTCGCTCGTGTGTTCCTTTCAAGCTGCGTACTATTACAGGCTTCTAAGGGCGCACTTCCTTTTCACCTCCGCCTGTTAGAACCTTCATGCATCACACTTGACTCTTCGAAGGGTCACACACTTACTCTCACCCAAAGTTATCATACTTATCTTTGCGCGCATCCGCGGTCAAGGCATTACACTACCACCCATTGTTGGGACTCCTACTCCAAACAATGTGAGGTCTAGTTGGGACTTCATATCAGGGAGATCCTCTGAATGTTGGTGGGTCCAGCATCATCAACACCAACCCAATGCAAGATGATTTTTTTGGCCATTTTTAAATTTTCCTAAAATTGAATTGGGGAGGATGATCTTCGAGCTGGATCATAATAGATCCACTCTGTCTTAATTTATCAATGAGAGAGGGGTGATCAAACCAGCCAAGGTTCAATTTGAATGGTCCCAAAGGCTTTCATGAGTTAGGAATCATGTCCATAGTAATTGGACAATTATCAGACGCACCCCGTCAATCTACTCATTGAAGAATGTGGAAGGGTTGGTTAGAAAAATTTCAGTGATGAGAAAAAAATCAAGTTTTTTGGCAATATATGAAAGACCAGTTTTTTTGTTCATCCATATTGGGAATAGTTTTTCAGGGAGGACATCCACCAATCCTAAATTCTTAATATTGACCACAAATTAATCTACCATTGGGTCAAGATGTGTAGAGGGACCCAAAAATTCAAGTCACCCCCATGGCATATGGGATCTGATCCAAAACACGGGAGTATGAATATGTTACTCCATAAAAGTTTCCTTTCCACATATGGCCCATAAATATTGAGAACGGTAAATGAAAACACATCATCTATTAATGTGAAAGAGGTTTCTACATAAGACTTGGAACCCCATGCCAAGGAATAATGAAAAGGGGCATAGTTCTAGCCTATGATCGACCCTCCAGATTTCCCCAAAGCATTAGTATGATGAAAAGACCAGTTTGGGAGAAGGGGAGACAGAAGGAATGCCACCTTAGGAGCATTGATCATAGTTTTTTGCATAAATTTAATGTGAGGCGAGAGGGATACAATCAGTCTCTTCAGGGCCAAAGTTATTGAGGGGTTGGCCAACCCTTAAATGTTAAGAGAAAGGAGTCTCATTTTGAAACCCTCTCAGGGCCTACTGCTCTAAGTGCTCCAATAATCGACCTTTATTTCTCCTGTTTTATCTACAAGGAGGCATATTCCTCACCTAAGGAAATGAAATATTTTCTCCCCCTACTCGAGCCCTGCGGTAACATGTCGTCAAAATTTCCAAGAGCCCCTCTAGGCTTAAGGTTAAAATCCCCTTTTTAAAGATCATTTTTTATCAGTTCAGAGGACATGGAGTGAAGGTTATAGAGATGTTTGCTTGAAGCAGAAGGGAGTGGGGGAAAGGAGTCCTTACAGAGGAGAGAAATATTGGTGATTGCGAGAGGGGGATGGAAGGGGGGAGGGGGAAGAAAAGGAAAATAAGGAGAAAGGAGGGGGATAGATAAGTAAGGTGACTCCTTAAAGGGGAATTTATAATGTGACTGAGAGTGTGATACAAATAAATTTGCAAATAAAGACGAGGGAGAGAGAGAGCAGGGACAAAACATAGACGATGAAGAAGCTGAGACGACAGGAGTGCCATGTTCCTTTTCTCCTTGAAGATTCTTTGGGTCGACTACACACTCAAATTGAGGCAGCTCTACAACTGCATCAGGAGTCTTCTAGGTTAGGCCCCCTATTATCCAAACCATAGGGTGGATCAGAAGCAATTTCCTTGGAAATATTTTCTTTATATTTTATACTGTGTGAGGGAGCGCTATTGGAGTCCAAACCTTTGTGCAGTTTTTGAACCCATGTCTTTTTTTTTATTTATCTTTCCACTACAAAAAGCCTCCCCCAAGTGGTTGTATGCATGATAATGGACACATGTATATGGAATTTCCTCATAATTGAGGGATTGCTTGTGTGTTTTAGATCCCACTTTGATGGAAATTTAGTCAGGGGGACTCAATGCTACGTTGAGACTAATAAGAATTATTGCCATTTCCATATAGTTGGATCTTTTGTAGGAGGAGTTTGCTTCATAATAAAACCCTAATATATTTTTGATTTCCTAAAATACCTTGTTAGACTAGAACTGTAGGGGGGCGATTGGAAGTATAATCTATTCTAGAACCACTAAAAGTCGCTCAATGCGAGCATCAAATTCCACTATCGATTTTTTGAGTAAGAGTGCCAGGGAATCCTGCTGGAAATGTTGAAGCATAATCTTGTCTGCTTCCTCCTTGGGTTGTCTAGGCCATCCTAACCAACCTTTTGCTAAGTCAATTAGTTATATAGAAACTAAAAATAAAGGCACTATCTAACATGCATTGTTTAATATTGTTTGTGAATGATACACTCAACAATATAATGTATGAGTAGTGTTAGACCAAAGATCACACTAAGAGGTGGGGGGTGAATGAGTGTAATAGAAAACTTATGATTTCATAACATTTCATCAACAATTAACCATGCAACAATGTACCATAATAATCAATATTACAATGAAAAAAATACATGCATTAAGAAGCCATCATCACTAGAGGACACAAGTTTTTACATGGAAACCCTTACTAGAGAAAACAAAAAATTCTTTTTCTTCTTATTATTCAATTCATTTACATAGATTTGCAGGCACCAACCTACTGGAGGCATTGACCCCCAAGATGTGCGAGCAACTACTCGCAATAGGCTACAACCTGATTGAGGCGCCAACCTAAAGGATGTGCAAGCACCCACTTGCAATAGGCTACAACATGATTGAGTCATCAACCTCAAAGATGTGTAATCACCCAATTGCAATAGGCTAAAACCTAATTGAGGCACCAACCTCGTTCTTCAAATTCACGTGCACCACTTTTCATAATATTTCAAAATGGATCCACTTGCTCTTGAAACAATATAGGCATTCAAAATTAATCATGTTGTTGTCATCAACATGTCAGATCATGTTCATCAACTTGTAATCAATGTTTCCATAACCCATTGATACATTGTTCCAACCTGTTCATCAACTTGGTCGCATAAAGTTCTTCACGAAACATGTTTTGTTCATATATACACTGTTTGTTGCAACATGCTTATAAGCTCCCATAACACATAAAAATGATTTTGTACATCAAAAATATGTCATTAAGGCTTTTTCATGTCTTCAGAAATGTTTACAACTAAACTCTAATCATCAAGCTTCTTCCATAATCTAATTTGGCTTTAAAATGAGCCAAACCCCCAAAAACCATATAAAACTATATAAATATTAATCATTCGAAAAAATGGCACAATTTCGGTGCATTATAAAAAATGACATATTACGGGCTCTATAAAAATATTTAATTGTTCTACAAATTTGTCAAAATTGGTGCGCTAATAACCTCATGTATACAAAAATTGACCAAGTCTAATTGGACTTGAACCCACTACCTTCACGGAGCAAACCAAGCCATATGACCAACTGACCTAATTGGCAGGTCACTATTTATTAAAAAAGTACATATATATAACAATCATTGAAGTTCATGGAACCCAAAACCATAGTATGTACACGTATCAACATAACTCGCATGAGGTTTCACGAGAACCACACTATATATATGAAAATACCAACTTGCAAGGACTCAAACTATCAACCAACCATCACATAACAACTCACTAATACATCGCATCCATAGATCTCGACCTCAGGCTAGTTATCAGAGATGTATTTTCGTTGATTGAATATGTGTATTAATATAATCACAATTGTATGTATATGTACATTGTTATGTGGTCTCGGGGATCATGAGGGCCAACCTTGGGGCCATTTTTTATGTTGATAATTCTAAAACTTAAACTCATGTGACCATTCTCTCACCGACCATATGACCAATGGCATGACATAAGGACATTAGGGCTTAGCCCTCTAACCATATGACCATGCCATGTGACTCAATCCCTAGGGTCAATGGTCATCGACATGTTAATGTCATCATGCCATGGGGTGGCTCATGAGAGGTCCCACGTGTCATCCATTTTTAGCCTTTTCACCAATCAAAATGCATTTATTGTACCTACCGTGTGGCAGTCCCTAGTGGTGACATGTCACATTGCTGATGTCATACTCATGATGTGTTAAGCAACATCATTGTCGCATCTTCTTTGCTGCCACGTCATCTTTTCTCAACCTATAGCGAACTACCATGTGTCGTTGTCCTGTCATCTGAATCTGCCACCTGACGGAGGTGACACGTGGTACTGCCACATCATCATCTTTGTTCTTAGCCTATAGCTAGTTGCCATGTGTCATTGTTTTGTCACCTAGATTTGCCACCTCATAAAGGTGCTACATGGTACTTCCACGTCATTGTCTTTATTCTTACCCAGTAGCCAGCTGCCACATATTGTTGTGGTGTCCTCCAGATCCACTACATCATGGAGGGGCCATGTGGAATTACAACATCATCACCACAACCAACCACAATTTGACAAGTGTCATATTCATTCCATATAATCTCCTTCAACCAATATTTTCCAGATGGCACTACAAGATTGGGCCAACAGGGAGGGTCAACCATGTTAAAAATTGTATGTTGATGTGATAACCATCTAAAATTTGACCATAGTACCACAGATATGCCCCAAAAAAGCATGTTGTTTAACAAATTTTGTGTTTGTGGATTTCTCCCTATAGTTTAGGTCCTTTACTAAAGCAAAATTTCAAATGGCCATAAATTCTCATCTATGAGGAATTTTTCAGAGTGTGATATACCATTGGAAAGGTCTTGGAGAGGACTATCAAACCATGCCATCCATAAATTCATATGGACATCATAAATCTGATAAAAACTCAAGAAAAATCAAACCTATTTGACTTCACTTGATGAGGGCATGCAAGAAATTAGGTTGTAACATTGCTTCCTTTGATTCATGAATGTCATTGTTGCTTCCTTAGGCATCTCTTTTGACATCAATTACAACACCATGGGAAATAATCTCCACCTTTATCATTTATGGAAACATCACCAGACATTAGTGGAAAATGGATCGAACTCCCCCTGACATGTTACTGGGGACTCTCGATGACTTCTTGCAATATATCTGATCGTTGCTTCAATGTCTTCCTTGTCAATGTCTACATTATCTCCCCCATTGTCTCCTTTCCATTATTTGTATTCTCCCCCCTTTTGTCATCAATGGAAAAGGGGCATGTTTGCCTACCATTACTTCCATGACAGTATATGAACTTGATCCTATTGTGAATAAAAGACCCCCCTAAGACCATGATTCCTTTGTGCATAAGTTCTTCATTTGTAAGTGCTTGCTAATTCACTTCAATTGTTCTTGAAATATCTTGTGGACATGATCAAATCTCCCTAAGAAAATCCTTCCTGTTGTGAGAATATATCCTTGTCAATATGCTTCCATCTTCACGAAAATACTTCCTTATATACATCTTCCTCCTGTCAATATGCTTCCATCTTCATGCAAATGCTTCCTTATATTCACCTTTATAATTCTCAATTGAAGTTTGTGTTGCATTCCTTCCTATTATACATATCTACTAATCTACAATATAAGGCCCAATATGAACTGCTTAGCTTCCTTGGATGGCTCATCTTCTCTTTTGATTATATATTTTGTGAACCTGAATTTGATGGTGAACTTACATAATTTCTCTACATGTACATGCCATCCATTATACTGTTTCCACCACACTCACTCTATGAGTAGCTCAAGAAACATCAAGCATGAGATATCACTTCCAAAGAACCTGTATGAAACCTTGAAAAATGTAAGCCTGTCCATTTCTGCTCATATACTATGTCAAATGCTCATCATGATTTTCCTGGTTTTTAGTTGATGTAGCTTAGAAAAGTGTTCTTGCCTCATGTGGTGTGAGTGAGGCTAGGAACACAAGTTCAAAAAATATTTCCAACCCCAAGTTATTCTTTTGAATGTAAATGTCTTAATTAAATTAATTAATTAGTTCTAATTATTTTCCTAAGTGTTAACTTATGGAAATGGATTAATTAATTAGTAATAATTGAGACATGATCGATTTTCCTTTATAAACTTCTAGTAAAGTTTTTAAGTGATCTTAGTCATTGATGAGATCATTTCAGATCTAGATCTTGACTGTTGATTTCTCAATGAGAGATTATAAAGGAAATCTATGGGCAGTCTTGGAGATCATTCATTGTAGTGAAGGGGGCGCAGTGATAGCATGGGATTTGGTACCAGTGAGGGTTTCAATGAAGTTGAAGCAGTGAATATTTTCGGAGCTTTCTTTCATCAATATTCTTCAAGTTTTCAAAATTCAGAGGAGGAATTTTCTCAATGTTTTTCTGCAGACAAGGAGGCTGAGTTATTGAGGCTGTGAGGGTTTCAGGAGAGGTCAATATTCCTCGTGGAGCCCAAGATTGCTAGGAGAAGGTCATACAAATTTTCAGGAGGGACGTACAAGTTTCTAGCATAGCTGAGAGGCTAATTCCTTCCAGGTTATGAGCATTAGAGAGCTAGAGGAGCAACACGTGTGAGGCCTTACAAATTGTATTTCCCAGGAGAGGTCGTGTCACGTCGTAACGTGAGGTCGCGAGCCTTCTAGTGGTTAGATTGACTTGTGGAGGTGAAGAAATATTTTGAAGATCCATGTCAATAGACGACATAGTATGAACACAACCATCAATGGATCTATGTTTACAATCATGAATATTTAATAAATCCACGCAATTTGGATGGATAAACTAGATCTAGGGTCTTAATCTCCATCTCTCGATCCATAGTACAAATATAGCCATGCGAGTGAATGTCTCGAAGTCAAACATGGTAGAAACCACTTGATTATCGGTCAATGATGTGAATCGTTAACAAGTGCGAGAGAAACCACCAATAATGACAATGGATCTAAAGGTACATCCAATACAATCTATGAAGTGTGAATCGATGTGTTGATGTCAAACACTCATATAATCATCCAATCGAAGGTCAATGATGAGAACATGTTGTCAAAGGTGAGAAACATGTCATTAAGGCATGCAAGCTCCAAGGTACTGGAGGTTTCTAGATCAACTTCCTTGATAGTGAGATGAATTCGATAGGAAGTGGTTCGTCACAGGAGGGCCTATGACACGAAACTCATGTCATGTTTTGAAGAACAACAATTTAGAGTAATATAGGATTGACTCAAGGATGGTCGATGCAACTGAGGGCTAAGACTAGCAAAGTAATTTGACTGAGGTCAAACTTCTTTTGAACATATAAGAGACACGACATGATGGCTTGGTGACATTTGACTCAAAAAATAAAACCCAAACCATATGAAGACTTTCAATGAGGTATGGTCAACTAAGTAGCAAATGGATTTCCCAACCTGGACACAAAAGTGACAGAGTGTCATGTTCAAGAGAGACATATTGCCTTTTATAAAACAAAAGCAAAGATTCTTTCTCACTTTTCCCCTGCCTTTACTGGCAAGTACCTCTTTATTTTTTACAAGCTTGAGGAGGATAACATATTCTTGTCATGTAAGCTCATCCTTCGGATGAGTCCTTCAAAGTATTTTTAATGAACCCTAGGAAGGAGATGTTTGGTCTGGGCATGCTTAACGAGTCCTGTACTGTTTAGATTTTACGAGACCATTAAAGGGGTAACTCGATGTCATTTTCATGTTTAAAGAGTTTGAAATACACAAAAAGAAAACTCGTTCAACTCTTTCACAATTAACTTTTAACAAGCCCAGAAAAAGTAAATCTCGATGTTTTTCAGTTTTAGGGAGTCAGGAGAAAAACATAAGTAAACTCCACAATGTCCTTTTTCATAAATTGAGTCCTTCAAGCTCGAAAAAGACTAAAATAATGCAGGAGAGAACTCTATTGACCATTATTAGTCAACGTATACCTTTTTCATAAATATTCTAGTTCAGTCCATAAAAGGGGTAAACTTATACTCAATAAACAGTTATTCATTTACTTTTACGAGTTCGAACAATCAAGTACTCAACGATCTTTTCGCGTTTAAGGAGTCTGAAAAGGGCATAAAGAGAACTCCAGGGTTTCACTTTTTCACAAGTTTTAATGAGTTTTGAAAAAGTGATAAAATGTACTCAATACCAAAATGATTTGTTTTCCGTTAATGACCTGTGACCTACACACTTAAACTAAAAATAATTATCTCTGCTAAAAAATAAAGTGAAAAACATTATAAAATTGGATTTTAAAAGTTAATAGGCAAAAAATAATATTTAAATGGGCCTAAAAAACTTATAAAAAACCCAAAAAGTAAAAAAGTTTTTACCATTTGTGTTTTTAACCTTTTGAGAGTGATAGAGGTCATTTTCACCAGAAACTTCAGAAGCTAATTCCGGGAAAATTGTTGGGAAAAATCATGAGCCGCCTTATCTAGGTAGATTATCGCTCCAAGCTCTTCACTTTCATGCCTTTTATTTAACATTTTGCTATAAATTTTTGTTTTTTGGGGAGGGTTTTCGAAACAGTTTTTTCCCTCAATGTGTGCAGGTCGTATAACACCCTCCTCCCATATCTACCCAAGAAACCGACCAACCAGGGTAAATAGGCGACGAGAGGCCACTATGATATGATTCGACCTCTTAAGTCACGTTAAGGAAGTGGAACCGACGGAAACACACCATACAAACATTCAACATCAATTTCAGGACCCTCAGGAACCAATCCAACACTTCAGACAACTTGCCCTTGGGTCCCACTAAACTTTTGGACAACTTAAGCCTCAGTTGCTCTCATGCTATAGGCATGACAACATCCAAAAACCCAGAGTCGCTCTCACAAGCTTTCCTGCCAACGTCCAGAGACTCATTTAGTCAGTGCTATGCCAACGTCCCCGGGATTTAAGCCACTTTTTCAGGCCCATAGCCCAGGTCATTGCCCAGAATTGAACCATCTCTTCATAATAGTAGAATAACGTGGAAATGACAGTATTGAAGAAAATACTTGTTTAAGACCTTGACTAGACCCCTACTATCCATGACAGGTATTTCGTCAAACATATCACAAATATGTAATCTACAAGTGTAAAAAACAGTTCTGAGCATAGGGGTCTCATACTTAGCTGAGAATCGCTAAGAACCATTTTTGCCTCAACACATCAACTGCCATTCCATCCATTAGGTCATATATACATTGATAATTGAATTACAAGTTAAAACATGATGAAAGCCTTACATTGTTTCTATCATAAAACACATACATAACCAACATAATAGCAGCATAAATACTAATGAAAGTACAACCATATAGACCACATATAATCCATCAAAATGCTCATAGAAATACAAGGAGAAAAAACATTTCATTAATCATGCAAAATCCAAACCTAGGATGGGACTTCCATGTTCCACTCGACTGTAGAATGGCTGAGAAAAATGTCTCTTCAACCATTCACCCCCATGCCATATTCCAATTGTGAATGTGGGATCTCATAGAACACATCAATAAAAAATCATCCAGGTATTCGAGAGGCCATCCACCTCAACCCATCAAATAGTGATTCCACCTCACGGTCGGACATCACAAAACCATCATCAGATTGGTCTCCATCCAAGCCTTCTAGGGTTTCTAGAGCATTTGTTCCAACCAAGGCTTCCAAAACTAGTAACTCAACCCATAGCTACCGCTAGGCTTCCAGAGCGTTTGTCCAACCAAGGCTTCTAGGACTAGTAACTCAACCCAACAAGGGCTTTTAGAGCATTTTTCCAACCAAGGCTTTCAGGACTAGTAACTCAACCCAAGCTGTTACAGGGCTTCTAGAGCGTTTGTCCAACCAGGGCTTCCAGGAACTAATAACTCAACCCAAGCTAAGGAAACATGAGAACCAACTAAAAAAAACAATTAAAGTAAACCCACAATCACCGTGGCTATCCAGCAAATGGCAAGACTAGGAAATCCACTATCAATCTAGGCAATCCTCCATGCCAATGACAGATCATGACCAATAATACACATGTATATGTCATGCATACCAAAACTAGTGAATAATCATACATACAACTCAGTACCTGTAAGAAAATATGATATAGATGTTGACCTCGATGCCCTCTTGCACTTTCCTACTCTTCCTTTGCCTTCTTGTTCCAAGAATCCAAGTATGTCACACCCACCAATAGTGCTCCAAGAAAAATCTAAGTCTCCAAGAGTATGAGAGAGAGAGAAAGAATAATGAGAGATCTCCAAAACCGAACGACCAAAAGGTTACCAACTGATCCTTAGAAGCCTTTTTATGAATGAGGACTCTATTTTCTTCATTTTCCATTATTCTCCTTAAATTTCCTCCTCACATGCAACCTGTGACCTTTCGCCTCCTTTTTCTCCTACTTTCCATTATTTTCATAAATAAATGTGCCAAAAATGCCATTTTGCCTTTCCAAAGCCTTAGTCATTGCCTTTGCCAATTTCCTTAGCCATAACCAATCACAAGTGAGCCCCATCACTAGGATTTTTCCCAACATTCAACTTGGAATAAGTGTCCCATCATCATTGGTTATTATTTTTCCTGTATTTACTTTGATTAAATGGAATTTTCACCAGGGTTGTTACAGGTCCTCCTTATCGGGCTTTTGAACATTGACTAGTTTTTTAATGCTATGTACGCAGTTTCTAAGGAAGAAACCGCACACATGGACATTGTTCATAATAGTCGGCTACGCACAGTGTCGAGCGCATAAAAAATGAAATGGAAAACACCCAAATTATTTGCTAATTTTCTCCATGGTTACTTCTAATGATATTTTATGTTTACTAGCAGGGTTTTGAACCACAAATATGGAATGGAGAGAACGTGAGCACGAAGAGCAAGACATAGCTACTCTAAACCATCCGGAAACCATACAGGCCATGACAAATTTTGGCTTGTACAAGTTTTTCACCATTCTGAGAATGAATACCCAATTAGAATTGCTAGAATGGGTGGTGGGCAAGTGGAACGTTCAAAAAGAACATTTCATAGTCAGAGACCATAGACTTGTCATTGACGTTGATGACATTTACTTCCTGAGTGGAATTACATGTCGTAGGGTGGAAATCAACCTGTATGGGCATAGGCGAGGTGGAAAAATAAATGTCACCTATTTGCTACAACATTGTACTCTAACGGTTGTTCTCAAAGATGGGAGAATTGACATCAAGACTATAACACAACTTCCTTTGAAAGCTATCGGGTTCATTGTTGCACGGTTGTGTGGTAGTGAAATTTTTCATTTTCTTACAAAGGCTCAGATGCAAACCGTCGTAGAGTGTTTGCAACCTACCATATTCAACTGGAGCGAAGTTGTAGTTGCCAATCTGAAGGGGAAACTAACCAAGGTCAAAACATGCAAACTCAAAAACTTTGGGTATGGTGTGTTTGTTATTCCATTTGCTTTGGAGAGGATTTCTCTTATGGCTCCACAGGTAGCTAATTAGAGAGGAGGACCTCATGACCCTCGCATGTTGAAATGGGTTACACTTATGGCATGTCATGGAGGTGGTGAAGGACCAACGATCAAATATACTCCTGAATTCTTCGAGTGGCTGGAAAATCAAATCATCATGATTGAATATTTAATGTATGCAGGGATGGACTACACAGGAGAGCCAGACATGCCACTGCCTCTTGGGATGCAGTGGGGTGATATAGGTAAAACTTCACATTATGGTTGATTTATGGTTGACATCCAAAAATAATTATCCAAAATGATCATACAGATGTGGCCCCAATGAGACCAGTTGGATTACGTATATATGATAGGCGCGGTGAACAACTAGTAGCTCCCATAGTGTCAAACTCAGATGCGGAAGAGACACTGACATATATAGAGCACAACCTTGATAGGTTGACCTTGGACATCCTAGATGCCACGATAGATGATTTGCCTCTCCGCTACCAGAGGCATACTACAAGGGTTCCTGGACCTATTATCTATTTGCTACGATGACTAGCACATGCTATTGTATGCTACCATGATCATCATCATGTGTAGTCACTAGTCTGAGGGCTATATTTTTTATTTTTGATGATGTATCAACATGTTCGGAAAATAAAGGCCACGGGGCCTCATGTCTTTGGATGACATTTTTTGTAAAAGACATACTTTTTATAGACACTTATCTAATGAAATCTACTACTTCTATTTCAGTCTATCTTGTACAATATATGGATGAATATTGCATTAATTTATTTACAAATGTTTTACATGTGGAAATTTAACATATAATTAGCTAATGCACTGTAAATGTGTTTAAATTTCTCGGAATATGTTGATACTCAATATAATCAAATTCTCTTTCCAAGAGACGTACCCACAAAAAAATTCTTAACAAGGAAGCCCTTCTAACTAAATAAACACCATTCAAATGTAATATCATGAGTTGTGAATCTAACCTAATGATCAACCAACGAATGCCAAATGCAATGGCATCAGATAATAGCTCAATCACTGCGTTATATTTTGCAATATTGTTTGTTGTTCGACCAAGGCATATCCCATGAATAGAAACTAACTCATATGTGGGTGAATAAATGACCTAGGCTGCGGAAGATAAATTTCGAGTACTACAACTAGTGCCAATTAGCAAAGCCAATGTAAGCTTGAGGGAGCGTTGACATCTGCAAATCAAGTGTAACACAAGATAGGCAAGAGAAGTAGCAGAAAATCGTAAAAAGTTGCTAAAATTTGGCACACATAAACTATGGTATAATAATATACAAAATTTTCAACGAATAATCTAAGAACAATATCTCTTTAGGTAAAGACTGTTTCTCATCTTTCCCAAAGGAATTGTCATAATCAACTATTTCATAGGCCCCTTTCACCAATCCACGTTTTACAAAATAAGGGCCTTGCCACATAGGCGCGAATTTATCAGTGCCTAACTTATTGTGCTCTTGATCATAGACCAAGACTAAATCACCTTCTACATATGAACAAGGTTTGACATTTTGATCATACTGTGCTTTAACTCGTTTATTTTGGGCCTTTCTAGCTAATGTAGCATCACAACGAGTCTCATCGAGACGTGCTAAGTACAAGAAACGTTCTTCTCAGCAAAAGTGGCTAGTAATAATTCAATTTCCAGTTTCAAAGATGGTATTTCACATTCAATCGATAGAACTTCTTCCATGCCGTAAATGAGTTGGAAAGGAGTAAAACCATTCGAATTTTTTGTTGTGGTATGGTATGCCTACAAGGCTGGAAAAACCATTAGATGCCAATCTTGTTTATGAGTCCCGATAATCCATTTAATCATGGTGGTTAAAACCTTGTTAACGACTTCCACTTGACCATTTTCCCGCAGGTAATATGGAGTATAATTGTCATGACACAGGCCAAGGTTCGTGGTAAGATTGGTCATCATAAATTTTCGAAAATAGCTACCACAGTCCATGACGATGGCTTGTGGAACTCTGAACTAAGAAATTACATGATTGAACACGAAAATGGATGTTGTTTCACCATCATCCTTATATGTAGGCATTTCATCGACCCATTTCATGAAATAATCTACTGCAAGGATAATGTACCCATGCCCCTCGACCGAGTGAGGGTTATATGTAAGAAATTTGATGCCCCATTTAGCAAAAGGATTGAAAAAAATTATTGGGTGAAGAGGAGCTGGATGTGCACGCATTTTCCGATCATAGATTTGACAATTATGGAATTTCTTGACCACAATTATACATCTTTGAACATAGAAGACTAGAAATACCCTGCGTGTAGGATATTTTGAGCAATGGAAAACCCTGACATATGACTGCCACAAGCTCCAGAATGGAAGTCATTTAATGCCTTTACGACTTCCTCATGAGTTAAACATCATCTGAAGATAGAATCGACACCATGATGATAAAGTGTATCGTTTACAATATTGTATTGCTGGGATTGATACTGGATACGACGACTATCAGTTCGACTCAGTTCTGGCTGAAATATTTGGGTCTAAAGATAAATGATGATATCTCCATACCAGGGATCTAAAGTACTAATTAGAAATAGAGATTCATCCGGGAGAGAATCTTCTGCAACGTTTTTCATTTCAATACGGGGAAAGTCACAAAATAATTCAGAATATATCAATGATTTCTTAGATTTGGATTTAATGATTTCCAAATCGAATTCCTGTAGGATGAATATCCATTTGGAATACTTTCCCCCCAACAATTTCCTGGTAAGAATGTAAACCACGAGGTTGTAATAATAAATTACAGTAGCTTTGCGCAATAGAATGTAGTGACAGAAACATTGGACAACTTGAACAACTGCCAAGGGAAATTTCTCCACATGTGCATATTTTTCTTCAATTTTCATCAAATTATGACTTAATTAATATATCACATGCTCTTTGTTCGATTCATCTTCCTGAACTAGAACCATGCCAATGGTGGCATCGAATGCGGTTAAGTATAAAAATTAGTCTCGGTGATAATCGAGAGGATGCAACAACAATGTATGGGTCAACGCATATTTAAGTGCATCAAAGGCCTTTTGAGCCACTGCATCCCGGATAAATTAGATGCCCTTTTCTAAAAGCTGAGAAAAACCTTTAGTCAACTTGACTTAGTTTTGGCTAAATCGATGTAGAAAGTTTGCCTTCCCTTGCAAAATTTGGAGTTGGCGGAGATTGGGAGGAGGAGGCAGATTCAAAATAGCCTCAACCTTCAACGAATCGACACAAATGCCTTCCTTTGAAACGAAAAATCCTAGCAATCGACTATATTTCACACAGAAAACACACTTGTGTGGATTCAAGCGAATATTGTAATGGCGAAATCTGATAAATATTGCTCTCAAATGCATTGGACGGTCTTCCCATCTTAGTGAATGAGCTAGCAAGTCATCAAATAAAGGTTGCACAATATGCTTGATATCGTGAAATTCATAAGACATAGCCCGTTGAAAATTTTCACCAACGTTCTTCAAACCGACTGAGAGTTTTCGATAGGCAAAAGTCCCCCATGGGCAGATGAATGTGGTTTTGTGTTAATAAGTTGGGAGTATGTTGATTTGATTGTAGCTATAAAATTCATACATAAATGAAAACATCTCATTTCCAGCACATTTGTCAATGATTTGATCAATATAGGGAGTGTTGGAAATAATACTGAGAGGGGGGGGGTGGTGAATCAGTATTAGCAAATCAATAACTTTTTCATTTCCATACTCAGATTCATATACGCTACTTCAGTTAAGGTAACTCGTGTGTACACACAACTGTGTCTAATGCAACTAGCATATATCTAGTAAACTTATGATTCAATTAATCCATTAAATGTTGATTTTTAATTAGTGCATTAGAACTTCATTAACCATATGAACAGTAAACAGGTGCAGTAAGACAGAACAGATCATCACACACACGAAGCACACATGAACACCATGATGTAAGGTGGAAACCCAATGTGGGTGAAAACCACCTGCTGCAATTCGTCTCTATCTTCTTTTAATAAGAAACTTATTTTTACAATATTTTTGTACTAGAGCAGTCTTATACCAGTACGCAGGCTTCTACCTGTAGAAGGCTACAACCTCCTCTCGTTCTCCAGCTTCTCATGGAAGGGAGCTACAACCCCCTTTTCTTTTGTACTAGCCAATCCGTTTACTAGCACGTAGGCACCGACCTACTGAAGGCTCCAACCTTCACTCGTTTTCCAGCTGCTACTGGAAGGGAGCTACTACCCCTTGGCTCTTGTACTAGCCAATATGTTTACCAGCATGTAGGCACCGGCCTACAGAAGGTTACGATCTTGTTTCTTCCTCCAGGGACCACGTTTCATAAATTTTCATACTGGATACTCCTGAAGCACAACACCATAATTCGAAGGCCATGTTTCATCCAATTTTCATACTAGACCCATCAACAACATTGTAGCACAAAATCAATCACCACTGCAAAACACCATCAACTATTCCTGCATCATCGATCTCTAAATCGCCCAATGCTGAATCATTGAAACCCTGTCATCAAAACATAGTCACTAGAACACAAAACTCTGCAACAATATTTAGAGCCAACTGTATCATCAAAAATCATGCATCAGAGTGCACATGCTACTTGGAAGAGCCGAACCAGCGTGTATACGCAACCTCACCAAAGCAAACCAACATATATGTCATCAAAACTTATTTATAACTTCACTGCACTTCCCAACTTCAAACATACCCAGATCATTACAACAAAAGGATAGTACGTGTGTTATCAATCAGATCTAGTCCATCAGATCACATAAAGACAAGTCATTATGATCTTGATCCATTATTAGATCTCATCCATCAACACTGAAACTCAACACAATCAACCAATCTGAATATGTAGAATACAGGCACCAGTAAACAGTCACAAGAACTCAGAACTTTGCATCAACAACGATAACCACCTGTAACTTCAAATATCATAGTTCATATGGTATACGCTACTTAGATGTATCTAACCTGCATGTATACACACTTTTATCAAAGTCAACTAGCGTATACATCTGTAAATATTCATTCATAATTTGCAGCTATTCTAGACTTGAGTTAGATCATAATATTTACAAAACATTACATGCGTCAGTATACAAATCTAGAATAAACATGATCAAACCGTATAGAGATGATTCATTCCAAGCCATAAGATCCCAATCCATCATTAGACCTTGTCCTCCATCAACCGCTGAGATTCCTCCTTGGCTCAGATCAAGCAAAGCATCATAAACCCATAACCTGCATACTGGATCTCACACTTCATCAGATATTCAAGACTTTCTCCGTGCATTTGCCTAATGATCTTCTCCTCCTTTTATAGTCTTAGGCCTTACTCAATACCATGGTCCAAAACCACTTAGAACCAATACCTTGGTCCAAATACCTGGGGTCAATACCTCGGACCAAATACCATGGACCAATACCAAAATACCATGGTCCAAATACCATGGACCAAAAACTTAGTTTCCAACATGTACGCGCTTTTCCTTGCGTGAAAGTGCGTGTATACGCATATGTGTCTTCTTCTCAATGAACCTGCGTATATACGCAACTTGGTCAAGGTAAACCTGCATATAACTCTTTTTCTTTCATTCTGTGAGCCTGAACTGTGATTCAATACTGTTAACCTGTAGTACTTTGATCTTCATCATCAAGGACAACACCTGTATCATAATGTTAACTTGCTGCACTGTGAACTGTCATTTCCTTTGAACTGCCCTACATCACATCTGTTAACACAACTACCATGTATTAATGTCACATCTGATATCTCTTGTGAAGATTCATCTAGTTACCATGTATAAGTGAGTTTTTCTACTACAAGAGGGTTGCCATCAAGTAAAACACATTCATCATAATGCTAACAGGGAGTAGGATAATTGTCCTTTAGACAAGCCTGATTGATATCCTTGTAATTGACGCATACTCTAATGGTTCCCTATTTCTTGTTAGCAGGTATGATATTGAACACCCAATTAGTTAAGGGAACCGGGTAGATGAAACTTGCTTTGAGTAGTTTCTCGACCTCAACTTTAATCGTAACAACTTTTCACGGATGCACCAGACATAATCATTGTCTGATAGGTTTGGCATCTGGGTAAGTCTTAATCTCGTGTACAACAATGCTTGGGTCAATTCCTATCATTTCCTCATAAGACTAGGAAAAAATGTCACAGAATTCTTGAAATAGGGCCTTATATGTTTGAATTTCTTTGGTTGAGCATGAGGCCCCTATGTCAATATTTTCAACAATTCTTGTTTTGACTGATATGTCAATGGTAATCGTCGTAGATATATTTCCCAATTTCCTTTCAAAATCAACTTGAAAAATTGAAATGGGCGGTTCTAGATTATCTACAATCGCAGGTGAAAACATAGTTGAAAAATAATTCTTAGTTTTAATAGGGTCAGGTAGAAAAGATGAACGATGATGGTGATCGTTCCACGACATTTCATCTGAAACCATGACTTCCATGATACTTTCACCAGTTTGAAACGTACAGTCGAAAGGATCAGAGAGTGAAACTAGTTCTAACCAAGGTAAAGGAGAATAATCATCATCGATCGCATTCACTCGATCAATATCAGAAGGTGAAGTGTCACGGCCCCCAAGCCTGCAATAGTCTTTCAATCGCACTTGGCGAGGTGCGACACCACCGAACACTTTCTTTTCACCAATACTTATGTTCATGGACTACGCCTAACCATATGTCTACTTTGTTTTTCGCAACCAAGTATTATTATGTTTCCTTTATACCAATGAACACCCATACACATTCATTATCATCAACAATTATACATGAAGAACACAATTGCACAGTATAAAGAGAGGGGCAACTCCCTGAACAATGAGTCTGCCCGAAGTCAATAAATTAAACGACTTTACAATGTCTACAAAGCTTTACAAGGATACTTGGAAACACCAAGTTTCATACTTAGCCAATTTTACAACTTGCCACACCTTCGTGTGTCAACCAAAGTTCCTTGCCCGAGCTGGGTAGGCGCGCCCTCACACGAGCTGCCAACCGCTCCTCAACTGAACTTCGTTTTGATGGGTGGGCGACCTACCCGAGTCACCCTTCACTTCTTCGCACGACGGGCGGGCGACCTACCCGAGTCACCCGAAGACACCTCCGCTTTTGCTCTTGCACGATGGGCGGGCAACCCACCCGAGTCTCCACCCGTGCCTTCACCTAAACGGCGAGCGACCTCCTACCCGCGCCTTGATCCGGATTTAAACAGGAACGCAACAAATTACAGAGATAACCATATACACAAAGATGCAGCGGAAATAATACTTCATTTCATTAATGGAAAATACTGAAATATGCTTACAACCAGAAATGGAAATAAACCAGTTAGGGCGATGGTAGCTTATCTCTGAGAAGAGATGTGATGGCTACATGCCTCTGAACTGTCTTACAATGAGGCTCGAAGGCCTATTTATTGTTGAGAAACAGTGGAAAAACCCTTAAAATTCCAAAACCTAACCCTAGAAGATGAAACGCCAAACTATGGGGCCCCGTTTGGGGTAAATTGGTACATCAACTTCCCGGGGTCGTAACTTTGGCATACGATCTCCGTTTGACGCATACAATAGCTCGTTAGAAAGATCTATCCGAGCACTATCATTGTTGGAATGGGCAACATCGGTCCATTCCATGGACCCATGTTTCCCCCGGATTCCCCAAAAACACGTCGTTTAGGGCCTCAAAACGGCTCCGGAAGTTCAGGACCCGAAAAACTGCTAAAAATAGTAAGTTGTGCTACAATTAAGGAAACTGAAAATGCTGAGAAGAACAATGGTGGGGGTCCAAGTGGACTTGGCAGGTGGCCACCAATATCCACCTGGATCATTCCTCCCCCCTTAGGAAGCAATGGTCCCCATTGCGTTGAGCTCCTCCATGAGATGAGGAAACTTTTGCTGAACTTGTTCCCTGGTGAGCCACTTGCCCTGCTGAAGGAGTTGGCCTGCTTTGACAACTCGATACAGTTGGATATTCTGTTGGCGAGTGTTCTTGATCTGTGTGTCCATGATCCGATCAGTTGCAGCTTGTTCCATGCAATCTGGATTTAATTCTGTGGGTTTGAGCTGTTCTGCAATGTCGGATGTGTCTAGCAATGGTGGAAAGTATGGCCGAAGGCGGTCCACATTGAACATTGGGTGCAGGCCAAGGAATGGGGGAATGCTGAGCTCAAATGCATTGTCTCCCATAGCCTTAGCAATGGTGTAAGGACCATATCGGAGTGGTCTCAATTTTCGATATGCTCCAGTAAGGCGTCCCGTTTGCAAATGCAACCAGACTTTGTCGCCCACCTGAAACTTGTGTGGCACCCGATGTTGATCATGTCGCTACTTGTACTTGGCATTCGATTTCTCAAGAATGTCATGGACCTGCTGGCGAATGTGTTGGATGCGCTCAATGAAGCTGGTGGCCTTATCTGTTTCGGACTGGACATGAGCTGAATTTATGTGAGTAGCTGCAAGTGGCATGGCCACATCAATGGGGCATAGTGGCTGGAATCCCAAACCCACCTGAAAAGGGCTATGGCCAGTGGAGCTGTGAAGAGCTCGGTTGTAGCTGTGCTGAACATAAGGGAGACTCTCGTCCCATGTGCGTGGATGCTTTGAGTTATACATGCGCAGAATGTGCACAATCATCCTATTGACAACCTCTGTCTGGCCATCAGTTTGAGGATGGAAGGCTGTGGACTTCGTGAGTTTGGTGTCCAGCATTGACCAGAGACTGGACCAAAATGCGCTGAGAAACCGACTGTCCCGGTCTGAGATGATAGACTGTGGGATCCCAAAGTGCACCCACACTCGTTCAAAGAAGAGTTTAGCAGTGGCTTCTACTGTGATATTCGTCTTGCAGGCCACCATAATGGCCATCTTCGAGAACCTTTCGACGACCACAAAAACACCGTCATTTCCATGCTTGGTGGAAGGAAGGCCTGACATGTAATCCATGGAGATGGATTCCCAAGGTCGACTTGGGGTAGGCAACGGGGTATAGAGGCCGTGCTTCTTAATGGTCGTTTTGGCAATGGCACAGGCAGTACATGATCTGATGTACTTTCCAACATCCTGTCGAAGATTCGGCCAATAGAAATAATTTTGCAGAACTGCCACTGTTTTCTCGACCCCGAAATGCCCAGCAGCCCGACTGTAGTGGGCTTCCCAAATCATCTTGGCACGCTCGCTTGAAGGAACACAAAGGTGACCGAGGTGGCATAATAGGGCATCCTGAAGGTGAAAATCTGGAACACGCCGACCCTCCAAGAGTGTCTGGTATGTGTGGCCGAATTCTGGGTCGCTTTTGTAGAGACGTGGCCAATTAGAAGTCTCGTGCCCACAAGAGTTGAGCACGGTGGTTAGCGCCATGATCGGTGGTCGACTGAGGGAATCTGCAACATTATTGGTGCTGCCCTTCTTATACTTGATATTCAAGTGAAACTGTTGCAGGTATGTAGACCACTTCTGATGGCGATCATTCTGCAATTTCCCTTGGGTCTGTATGAACTGCAGGGGTCGGTGGTCTGTGTGGATGACCGTTTCCTTCCCCAAAATGTAATGCTTCCATTGTCGGCAGGCCTGTACAATGGAATACATCTCTTTATCATAAGTGGGGTACTTCCGGACTGTGTTTGAAAGTGTTTCACTGTGATATGCCACTGGATGTCCATGTTGAGTAAGGACTGCCCCAATAGCATAGTCAGAGGCATCTGTCTCGACCTCAAATGGTTGTTGTAAATCTGGTAACGCGAGCACTGGTGTCGTGCAAAGGCGATCCTTCAACTCCATGAATGCCTTCTGTTGAGATTCAGACCAAAAGAATTTTGCTTTCGCCCCTCCCTTGGTGACTCGACTCAAGGGCCAAGAAATATGAGAAAACCCCAACACAAACCTGCGGTAGAAGTTGGCAAGACCTAGAAAGCTGTGGAGCTCTGTTAGGGTGGTTGGAGAGGGCCAATCCCGAATGACTTGGATCATGGCTGGATCGACATGCACCCCCTGTTCATCAATGATGTATCCCAGATACTGAACCTGGGTCATGCCAAAAGTGCATTTCTCCAAATTGGCACATAGCTTGTGTTGCCGCAGTGTTTGGAGAACCTGTCGGATGTGGTGGAGGTGCTCTTCCCAACTCTAGCTGAAGATCAGAATGTCATCCAAGTATACTACTACAAAGGAGTTGGTGAATGGCCGCAAGATGTCATCCATTAGCCTCATGAAGGTTGCAGGAGAATTCGTCAATCCGAAAGGCATAACCAACCATTCGAAGAGGCCCTCCTTGGATTTGAAGGAAGTCTTCCACACATCAGAGGGTTCGATTGGTACCTGGTGATATCCTGACTTCAGATCGATCTTGCTGAAATATTTCGCCCCCTTTAGTTGGTCTAGGAGGTCATCAATTCGCGGGATCGGGTACCTATTACGGACAGTGATCTTGTTCAGCGCCCGATAGTCAATACAGAGTCTCCACGTCCCATCCTTCTTCTGTACCAACGCGATCGGGCTCCCATAGGGCGATGAACTCGGACGGATGTGACCTTTCTGCAGGAGCTCCTGAATCTGCCTCTTGATTTCATCGTTCTCTAGAACGGAGCGCCGATAAATCGGTCCATTGGGTAGCGGCGCACCTAGGGTCAGATCGATGGAGTGCTTGACTTGACAGTGCAGAGGAACCCCTGCCGGGGAGGTGAAGATGTCCTCGTACTCCTCCACAACCTTGTCCATCTGTAGTTGTCGTGCAGAGGGACCCCGTCTGGAGGCCGCGGCCACTGTCTTCTTCTTTCCTTGAGGGCGTATCATCAGGAAAACAAATTTCCTGGTTTTGGAAATGATCTTACTGCATTGTTTTGCAGTAATCAAAGAGATGGCGGTAGGTGGTGCTACCTCTGGTATCCTGTACAACTTATTTCCCAATGTAATAATAACAGCACGGGGCCTTGATTCATACACAGCATGTCGCTTCCACAAGTATGGTTGTCCTAGTAATACATCGCAAACTTCAAGGGGAGCAATGTCACACAATACCTCATCCGTGAAGGGCTTGATGTTGTATGGAAGGCGACACTGTTGGCTCACGCGAAGATCTCGTCCTTGGTGAAGCCACCCAATGGTGTATGGTTGTGGATGTGCTGTGGTCGGTAAGCCCAACTGCTTCACGACCTCTGGCGAAATGAGGTTCTTTTGACTCCCGCTATCAACAATGAACTGTATCGGGGAGCCCTTTACCCACATCTGGGAGTGGAAGAGACGCTCCTCCTCCTCTGGATCTTCGGGTTCATTTTTCTGGATCTTTGCGGTAGCAACAGTGGCGCTGGGATCCGCATCAATGATCTGCTTCCCTTTTTCATTCCCCTTATCTGGTTCTGACTCAAAGTCGGAACATGCATCTGATTCTGAAACCTTTAGCTCAGCCACCAGTGACTGCTTGGCCCGACACTCACTTGTGTTGTGAGTGGAGCTCTTATGGAACTCGCACCATTTTCCAGTGTCCTTTCTCGGCTTCGCGACGCTGTTCTTTGCTTGCAACTTCGGCTGGTTGTCTGGGGTTGTCCCGCCTTGGCTTTGTCCTTTGTTCTGTGGTTTAGGGGCACCTTTCCCCTGCTTTGGATTCACAGATCCAAAGTCTCGCTTCTTTTGTTTAAACTTCTGCTCGACCTTGACGGCATATCGGTATGCTGCGCCGAGCGAGGAGATGTTTAGGAATTGTATTTCTCCCTGGATGTACTTGTGCAGGCAGCCACGGTATTTGAGTATCAAATGTTGCTCCGAATCCTTGATACCACTGATCTAGATTTAAACAGGAACGCAACAAATTACAGAGATAACCATATACACAAAGATGCAGCAGAAATAATACTTCATTTCATTAATGGAAAATACTGAAATATGCTTACAACCAGAAATGGAAATAAACCAGCTAGGGCGATGGTAGCTTATCTCTGAGAAGAGATGTGATGGCTACATGCCTCTGAACTGTCTTACAATGAGGCACGAAGGCCTATTTATTGTTGAGAAACAGTGGAAAAACCCTTAACATTCCAAAACCTAACCCTAGAAGATGAAACGCCAAACTATGGGGCCCCGTTTGGGGTAAGTTGGTACATCAACTTCCCGAGGTCGTAACTTTGGCATACGATCTCCGTTTGACGCATACAATAGCTCGTTAGAAAGATCTATCCGAGCACTATCATTGTTGGAACGGGAAACATTGGTCCATTGCATGGACCCATGTTGTCCCCGGATTCCCCAAAAAACGTCGTTTAGGGCCTCAAAATGGCTTCGGAAGTTCAGGACCCGAAAAACTGCTAAAAATAGTAAGTTGTGCTACAATTAAGGAAACTGAAAATGCTGAGAAGAACAATGGTGGGGGTCCAGGTGGACTTGGCAGGTGGCCACCAATATCCACCTGTATCATGCCTTCACTTGATACAACTTCGTGCGATGTTCACCATGCGGCCTTGCCCAAGGATGGGCGCATAAGAGCTGCGCCTCCCTTGCTGCGGCTTCACCTCCTACTTCACACTTCTCCTTGTATGCGTAGATGATAGCGTTCGAATGATGCTCCTCCAAGATTCAAACTTCACTTTATTTATATCGTTGGTTGGGCAAGTCGAGCTTCCCAAGCCGACTTGCCAAACGCCCTACACATGCTCGTTCGCCTTTGGTTATTGCTGGTCAGCTAGAAACCTTCACCCAAGTTGCCATAGTATGTAGATCGGCCCGTGGGTGTTTTTACATGCTCCCCACGCCATATAAACCATCGCTTTATCCTCTATGTGCATTATAACGTATGTTCTTCGCACATTTGGTTGTAGAGCTGCACTTCGTTCATGTTTCCAACTCGCTCGCTCACCAAGTCAAGTTGCACTTCGCACGGAGGGAAGGAACCAGAACACAGGTCCTTACATCCTCCTCCACCTGAAGTCGTTGTTGTCCTTGACAACATCCACCTTGGTAGCCATCCACCAAGATCATCATCAATAACTGTCTCATCCTTGGTCCATGATATCAACTCCTCCACATACTGCAAACATCCCTGCAACATATGTAGAACCACCATCTCCATCATGTGTCGTCACATCCTGTGAACTGTCATCCTTCCTGCTTGCCTGATGCCAACATCTCTCTGGTACACTGCTAGCCTCCATGACGTGAACTAGTCGGGTGATCAGTCCAATTGTCACGCTCAAATCATAAGAATGTCCATCCTTATGCCTTCACCAGTCTTTCTTGGATTCTGCCACATCGTGGACTCACCAAGAATCTCTCCCATGCTCAGGTCCATGGAAACTCCATCCCATCTACAACATGTCATGATGCTAATGCCGAACCATTCCTGCACCATCTGTCATACCTGCTCAACCTGTTTTAAGGACTCACTGCTATGAGCAACTAACAATGAGCCCCATCTTCTATGTCATCTAAGAAGATGTAGAGGGAGTAGAGCCTGAAGGCTCACCCTCACTAATAAGCTCAATCCATCTGTCAGGATCCTTTATCTCCATCCTCTGTAGATATGCAACCTGATCCTCCTCTCGGACATTCGGTCTCACATAAACCTCCTCGTCATCATCATCATCCTCAACTTCCTCTAACCTTCTTGACAAATTCAAGATATTATCGGATAGTGTCCTGATAACCAATGACTGCTCGGTAAGCTTTGCCTCAACAATAGACAACCGCTTACACATGTCTTCCATGCGCTTCTCATCCTCCATTTGCATCACTGCCAGTTTACAATCAGGTCTTGTCACACCAATGGTTGGAACACCAATGGGTACATCTTCCCTTTCATCGTAAATGTACAACTTCTTCAATTGTGGAACAACCATAGCATCAAATTGTTTCAAGAATTCCATCCCCAGTACAGCTTCATAGTTATCAATCCGCACTATAGTGAAGTCGACTTTCCCGGTCCACTCACGTAGTGTTGTGTCCACTCTTTCAGCTACACCAAGAACACAATAAGGAGGAGAATTCACTGTCTTCATTTGTGCCTTCACTAGTACAAATTTCAGCCCAATCCTTCTCGCAGTATCTTCACTCATGAAGTTGTGAGTAGCCCCACTATCCACCATAATGAGTATATCAGCACTCCCAATCTTCATCTGAACATACTCCAAACTGTTCTTCTTAGGATCTCTCTGAGAGACCACCTCTGTAGTAGCAGCAGCTCCAAGAATCTGCATCATCCCCATAGAAGCTTCTTCATTCTTCATATTAGACTGTGCAATAGCAGCGACTTTCAGTCTTGAAGGACAATTCTTCACCGTATGTTGTTCAGCACATATCCAACACTTTAAGGCTTTCTTTGTCTTCGTCTTATCATCCGATTTCGAAGCATCATCCTTCTTCTTCTCTTTCGGCTTATCGGACTTCTTATTTCTCTCATAAGAAGTCTCATCATAATGCTCCACCAAATGATCCACAACAGAAAAAGCTTCCTCAAGTGTCTTAATCTTCTGCCTCTTCACTTAATTGCGAGCCCAAGGCTTCAATCCAATAATGAAGTTGAACACCTTGTCCCTCTCTGCCATGTCAGGAAGTTCCAGAAATGCACTTGCAAACTCCCACTGATATGCCTGTAGGTTCCCTGTCTACTTTATGAACTTAATCTTCATCCTTGCTTCCCATGTTTCATCCCGAGGACTGAAGTGGGTCTGCAAAGCCTTCTTCATGTCATCCCACAAAGTTATGTCATCGGCACTGCCATCGGCAATCTGATCCATTCTCCTTCGCCACCACATCTTAGCATCCTTTGTCAAGAATTGAGCAGCTACCTTCACCTTTGTCTCATCATCGGATAGACCCAAGCATTCCAAGTATTGCTCCATATCCTAGAGAAAATTGGCAAGAGTTTTCACACTTCTTGTACCATCATAAGATTCCGGTTCCTTGACTTTCACATGAGGCACTCCTCCACCTGAGTAATGCCTCACGACCTTCTTCAACACCGCGATCTCATCTCTGGCTTCATCAAGAGATTTCTGCAAGTTCAATATTTCTACCAAACCTCGATCTCTTGCCTCTTCAATCTCATTGAACTTCACTTCAAGTTGTGTACACATAAGATCATTGTACTCGTGTTGAGTCCGGAGTTCATCGAATTCTTCCCTCATCTTCGAATTTTCCTCTTGATCCTTCATGACCATTTCATCTTCGTAGCCTAGAAAGATTCCAAGTCCTCCATTCTTTCCAACACTTTCTCAATGAAAGCCAGTGAAACATTGTGGCTTGATTCTCTAACCTGTGATTCACCTGCCATCTTTGCTAATTGATTCCTCCTTTGTGATCTAGTATTAACCATCCAACAGCTTCACTAGGTTCCCTGCAACCATGAACCAACTCTTGTTCCACTTGTATGTAAAACAGCTTCCTTCACCTGCAAGTACCTGCTTCCACTGTCACCAATTGTCAAGTGCATACACACCTGCACTTCGTCACGAGCAACCCTGCTCTGATACCACCTGTCACGGCCCCTAAGCCCGCGGTAGTCTTTCAACCACACTTGGCGAGGTGTGGCACCACCAAACACTTTCTTTTCACCAATACTTATGTTCATGGACTACGCCTAACCATATGTCTACTTAGTTTGTTTTTCGCAACCAAGTATTATTATGTTTCCTTTATACCAATGAACACCCATACACATTCATTATCATAAGCAATTATACATGAAGAACACAATTACACAGTATAAAGGGAGGGGAAACTCCCTGAACAATGAGTCTGCCCGAATTCAATATATTATATGACTTTACAATGTTTACAAAGCTTTACAAGTATACTTGGAAACACCAAGTTTCATACTTAGCCAATTTTACAACTTGCCACACCTTCGTGTGTCAACCAAAGTTCCTTGCCCAAGCTGGGCGGGCGCGCCCTCACACGAGCTGCCAACCGCTCCTCAACCGAACTTCGTTTCGACGGGCGGGCGACCTACCTGAGTCACCCTTCACTTCTTTGCACGGCGGGCGGGTTACCTACCCGAGTCACCTGAAGACACCTCCGCGTTTTCTCTTGCACCATTGGCGAGCAACCCACCCGAGTCTCCACCCGTACCTTAACCCGAACAGCGGGCGACCTCCTACCTGCGCCTTCACCCGATACAACTTCGTGCGATGTTCATCGTGCGGCCTTGCCCAAGGATGGGCGCATAAGAGCTGCACCTCCCTTGCTGCGGCTTTACCTCCTACTTCGCACTTCTCCTTGTATGCGTAGATGAGAGCGTTCGAATGATGCTCCTCCAAGCTTCAAACTTCACTTTATTTATATCGTTGGTTGGGCAAGTTGAGTTGCCCAAGCCGACTTGCCAAACACCCTACACATGCTTGTTCGCCTTTGGTTATTTTTGGTCAGCCAGCAACCTTCGCCCAAGTTGCCATAGTATGTAGGTCGGCCCGTGGGTGTGTTTACATGCTCCCCACGCCATATAAACCATCACTCTATCCTCTATGCGCATTATAACATATGTCCTTCGCACATTTGGTCGTAGAGCTGCACTTTGTTCATGTTTCCAACTCGCTCGCTCACCAAGTCAAGTCGCACTTTGCACGGAGGGAAGGAACCGGACCGCAGGTCCTTACATGAAGGGTCGTAAAACAATTGACATTAGGGAGATTTTGAGGTCTAAAATGGGCCTCCTAAGAAAAATGTACAACCAAAATAAACTTTATAAGAACCAATAGGATTCAAGATGATGATGTCAACCATGGGGGATGATTCACCATTTTTGGAGTAAAAAAGTAAAAAGATTAAAAAATAATAAAATAATAAAACTACTTTTTTCAACTTATCTCCCTAAGGTTTTACTCAAATTTCGAGTGGGAGTACTCGTTGGATGCAAAATTTAATTCCTCATCCAAGGAGTACCCATGTTGCATACTTTCAATGGACCCTGCTACACGAAAAATGAGAAATACATGAAAAAAGTGATTGCAATTACGTTTTCATGTATTTCTCATTTTTCATGTAGCAGGGTCCATAGAAAGCATGCAACATGGGTACTCATTTGATGAGGAATAAAACTTTGCATCCAATGAATGTTTCCACCCGAAATTTGGGTAAACCCATAAGGAGATAAGTTGAAAATACAAGTTGAAAAAATAGTTTTTCTTTTTTCCCTCTAAAATTTGATGATGTAATCTAATCTTATTTTATTATTTCCACTATTATTTTATAATTTCCTTATGAGGCCCATTTTAGACCTCAAAATTCCCCTAATGACTGCCTAATAAGCCAATTCAAATGGGCTCAAAGACATATCATTGTCATAGGAGGCTAATTCGGACTCTAAAGGCACTATCCATGGATCAGAAGATTCCATAGTGCTTGATGTAACCATGTTAACCTCAACAAGATTAGAAGGAAAATTTAGTGGAGTGAGTGCAAAGGTTCCCATCAGTGATAAGTCTTTGAGTAGACCAACACCAATATCATCATAAAGAGTGTTCATTTTTTCGAAAAAAGGTATGCTACTCGTAGAGGTAGGGTTTGAAGTGTAGTAAGACAACTAGTCTACTTCGACAATTTTCCCTTTGTGAGGAAATTGTATATTTCAAAAAAGAGATGAGACCATTGCTGACATAGCATAGGTCCAACTTCAACCAAGAAAAAGGTTGTAATCGAGCTGAGCATCAACAAGTTCAACTTTGATCGTGACTGTTTTACCCTCTAGCTCTATGGGTAGATCATTCAAGATTCCATAAGGACGAAAACCTCTTCCATCAAAGGCTTTCAGAGTGGTAGGTGACTGATTGATGGTTGGAGAACCTAAATCTTTCCAACAAGCAATCGACATAATACACGTAGAAGCTCCTTCGTCAATAAATGTGTGAAACACTCGTATGGTTTTAACAAAAACTGGAATCTAGAACACCAATTGATAAGGAAGTCTCAGGATATGACTCTTTGTTACACAGTATTTTGTCACACCTCTCGCACTTCC
This sequence comes from Pinus tabuliformis, assembly GCA_031772625.1. Lineage (NCBI taxonomy): Eukaryota > Viridiplantae > Streptophyta > Pinopsida > Pinales > Pinaceae > Pinus > Pinus tabuliformis. The sequence continues at coordinate 1,022,689,037 of CM062811.1, read as the reverse complement.
CTGTGACATACCCCCAAGTTCCCGAAACATGACCATCATGTAGTGTACTCATTCAAATATGTAGCTCACATCCCCCCTAAAACACTGTTTGGAAAATGCATTGAGCTTCCCCTGAAGGAAATGGCTATAAAACCCTAATTTTAGAGTCATTGCCCTTATGACATTGAAAATCGTGATGTTCGCTAGTTGCACTATACTAGCCCCGCGATGCCATTGCTCTGTTTTCTTGTATACCCGTGATGATCCCTAAAAGAAAATTTTCCCAAAGAGGATGAGAAGCTTCGTGATCTAGAATCTTCCATAGTAGGTGAGCTGGAGGTTGTTCGACGTGGATGAGGTTGAGTTCTCTCAAATTGGCCTTTTAGTCTTATCCCTATGAGATACCTCCTTGATATGAGGGCCTTCTACTATATTTGGAGAGATCCTAACTCCCTTTCCCTGCCTATATATTCATCTTTTCCCATTCCCAAATGGTTGGTCTTTGGCTATTTTCACCCTTATGTTGAGATTGTGCCTACATGCTACTCATTTGGCTTGGAGAAGGAGTGCTTGGAGAGCTTAAGCTTGGACTTGGACATTCATTCAAGGAGATCCTATTGACATCAAGGCTTGGTTGTATGCTTCCTCCTTTATTCTATTAATATACAACTGTTGGTTCATTTTTCATAAATTTGTATGCTCATGTATCATTTATCTTGATGCTCCTTGATCTATTAAGTAGGTTACTTTTGATTATGCTATTTGTATTTGCATGCCTTGTTGTGTCTTGATCTCTTGTGCAGGTGTTTAAATGTTGTGAGCAACAAGACCGAGCCCATGATGCAAGTGATTCAAGGTCTTCAACAAAGGAAGACGTGATAGCATTAGAACGAGGTAGGCCATCTTCTTCATCTCTTATTTCAATTGTAACTTAGGAAAGTGTCTAGTAGATTGTCACGTAGGTTGCTAGTCCCACTCATTGGGCTAGAGGGATCATCTTTGTCTGCATAGAGGATTTCCTAGACAAAAAAATGGCAACTCCATTGGGGAAGCTATAACCCTTTCCATCCAATCCTTCACCCTGATTTTGTGATGAGTTTGACCAACCGTCAGTTTTCTAGCTTGTTTGCTTCTCTATAACTATTTTCACTTGCTGGTGATTGCTTGAGGACACTCAGTTTTGTCTAGTCTTGAAGATTTTTTATTTTTCCCTCATTCTTCTCGCCCATCGCGGGTTTGGCCTTCACAGTCGCGATGTCATCACTGATTTTTTAATTATAGTCATGATTATTACTCTTTCATCACCCTTTTTCCTATAACAGGTGCGATGATCCTAGAGGATAAGAGAAATTAAGGTTTTTCTTCTTGTTCTCAATCTTTTTTCCCTCTGTCAATGATTTTCTAGTGTGTCTATGGTGTATTTGTCTTGATTATCATGCTTGACTGACTGCAATTGTCTCTTGATTTGGTTTATGTGTGTTTGAAGCTTGTTTGCTTTCTAGGGTTTCTAGGTCACCCTCCACTCATTGATTGGTCTGCTTCTCAGAGATCGATTACTCCTGTTCAAGAGTCTTCTGCATCAGGACATCTTTTACAAGTTGCTTTTGGTTCTTTGGTGTGAAATTGTTTTCATTAGTGTTGAATCATATTGATGCTTTGAAGATCGCTTTACTTCCATTGTCAAGCATAGATCACAAATTGTTTGCTTTGGTTGAACTGAAAGAACGTGCTTGTTATCATTCTTATGTTTTAGAAAGTGAAAGTGTTTGTCATTTAAGTATTTTCGAGACATTTCTTGCATTCAAAATCATAAAGTGAAAGATATTTTCATGTTTAGTGAGTTGTTTGCATTTCCCTTTACTTTTTGCATTCATTTGCATTGATTGAATCAAAGTGAAAGGAAAATCATTATTGCATCTTAGTGAAAGGAAAGTGATTTTCATTTCTATAGGATTGCATTTTGGCATTGCATTTGTTAGTAGAATGAAAGATTAGATTTCATTTTTACATATTGCATTGGAAAGAATTGTGTTGATGCATTTCTTGGTTGTTTCTCTTCCTTTGTTAGCTTAGCCTTCATCGAATGAAAAGGTTTCATTTTCATCATTTAGTTGCATTTTAGGAACATGTGACATCGTTGAGCCATCAAAATTGAAACTTAATTCAAGATTAACTTAAAATTTACCTCAATTAACCTAAGGATCATTTGTCACTTAACGCAAATATCTAGAGGTCTAGGCTAGATATGTGTTTCGACATATTTAAACATAACAGTTGTCGTTAACTTCTTGCAGTGTATCCCGGGGGTGAAATCTTGTCCTAGTATGGAAGTATATAGAAGGTTCTCCAGTACTTTCAGGTATATTGGAGGCACTTCAGTATGAAAAGTATATAGGGATGCTCTCATCAAACGGTTCTGCATTAGACAACACTAACACGGACTTGTGCTCCCCGTACCGTCGTGTATATATTGGGAGACCCCATTAGGTTGCTATCCTTTAGCCATAGGTAACCAAGTCAGCCGCCTTGTAAACGTGATACATCGAACACAAAATTCAGGGAGATTGGTCATTGTACATGAACTCATTGGCTTCGACTGGGGTGTATATTGCGGTTCACAGATACTTGGTAAACCCTCTTGCCTATTTTTTACCCATTTTGATTTATTTGTTGTTTCGTGTCAATAAAATTAACTGCCAATGATAACATGTCAAACCCATGCAGTTTCTTCTTTGCCCAATATTGAGTAAATCCTTGTAAATTTTAATTTTAATCAACCCTCAATGAATCATCTCTCCTTCTTCTTCTCTTGAGAGAAATTCATCATGGCTGAACCATTGAGTTCACCCAAAGTTCCCCTTCGTTGTTTGATACTGAAGGGTCTTCACAAGGAGTTCATCCAGAACTTCCTCAATCACTTGAAGCTCAAGGCTTTGAACTTGGGATTGTCCCAAGCATCCAACCCCTTGCTTCTTGTCCACCACCTTCGAATTCCTTGTCACCTCAAGAATCTGATCCAGAAACCCCTGAGAGTCTATAGAGGTTTGTCTTATATCTGTCAAATCCATTATTTGATCCTATTGTGATATCTCCTCAGTGTCCTTACAGTCCTTACGATAAACCTAGTGTTCCTTTGGAGTTATCTCCTCATACATCTCAGATTCCTCCTCGCTAGTTGTTTCCACCCATGGATTCAGAAGGTGAGATCCCAACCTCTCCTCAAGGTCATCTGGAATTTTCCGCTACTCACACTCCTCATGTTTATGAAGAGAAAGAATATGACTTTCCTCCAGAAGGATTTCCTTTTACGGGAAGAGTCCCATCTCACACACTTCCTGAAACTAGTGGGCCTATGCTTCCACATGGTTATACAACCTTAGCTCAATTAGTTTCAGGAACTCCTAGTGCTTCATCTTTGTATCAAAATCCTATTTGGTCATCAAATGACATGCCCACTACTGGTCCGTTTATCCCAAACACGACCTCTCAAATTCCTGTACAAACTGATGTCATGTCAATTCTCATTCAACCAATGATTCCATCGCAACCTATACCGTCGTTTCAACCTTCCATTCTGGTACAACTGACTATTTTAGGTCATGCCTCTGTAAGTTCCTCCACCCCTCCATCAAGTGGTGATTATGTACCATCGCCTTATTCACAGCCTGGGGAGAAAAACCCAAACATTCCTCTTGTGTCAGGTGGAACCCATGTGAGTGGATCACAACCTCACATGGTTGGAGTCAATCAACCTTATTCTAGTGGTATTCCTAACTCCGTTGGTCCATCCAGGGTGGGTAATATCTAGTATCAATAGCCTTACATGGCTCAAATACCACTCCAACAGGATTATGTCCCATATGGTTCACAAGCCTTGCAAAATCCATCTTATATTCCACAAGAAGGACCCTATGTGCAGCCTGGTCAATCTGCTATTCCTGGTGCATATGGTCAAAACCCATACGAAACTTACCAATACCCATAGGGTATGCCTCAAGGAATTGTCCAACAACCATTACAACAACAAGGGAAACCTTTGCAACAATAGGGGAAACCTTTGCAGCAATATCAACAACCTTTGCAGCAATATCAACAACCTTTGCAACAACAAATGCAATTTGTTCAACAGCCCACTCAACCCTTATATCCGCAAGGCCAACCTTTGCAGCAGTAAGGTCAACCATTGCAGTAGAAAGGTCAACCATTGCAGTAGCAAGGTCAACCATTGCAGTAGCAAGGTCAACCATTGCAGTAGCAAGGTCAACCTTTGTAGTAGCAAGGTCAACCTTTGCAGTAGCAAGGTCAACCTCTGCAACAGCAAGCTCAACTTGTATATCAACAAGGTCAAACCTTGTAGACACAAGGTCAACCCCTACAGTAGCAGGGCCAATCTCTTCATATCCAGGGTCAACAGGTGCAACAACCTTACAATCCATATGTTGCATATAATGCTTATCAACGACCTGTGGTAGGTCAATATCAACCTTACCCTAGAAAAAATCCACCTTATGGTCAAGGTACCCCTCAGTGGGGGAAAAATCAAGTCCCATATGGTCAAAATCCTCCACTGTGGGGGTAGAATCCTTACCAGCAAGGTTGGAACCCGCAGGTTGGGCCTCCTCAAAGGCCTTACATGCCCTTTAATCTGAAATTTCCATTTTTAGCTACGTTGGAACTGCTTGATGTCTTGAGGCTCACTAATGATCCCATTCTTCATTCACCTTACTGGCCTCTAGTTCCTACTAAAATTCTGAGTGATTTCCCTAAGTTCGAAGGAAAACCTAAAGAGGACCCTCAAGCCCATGTGATGACATATCACTTATGGTGTTCTTCAAATTCTTATGTTGACGATTCTATCCGTCTTCGCCTCTTTCAGAGAACCTTAACAGGTGCTGCCGCAAAATGGTATGTCGAGTTACCTCAAGGTACCTATGCCAACTTTAACTCTTTAGCTATGGCTTTCCTCACCCACTTCTAATTTCCAGTTCGTTATGAAACTGGTACTCATTTGCTAACATCTCTGAAGCAAGATACTGCGACACATATTTCTGATCATATCCATGAATGGAGACGTCGATGTCGCCTCATCAAATTCGAGATTCCTGATGAGTTGTTAATTGAATGGTTCACAAAATCATTCGTAAACAAAATTGCTAAAGATATAACAATGGGTGGCTGTGTTACCGAGGACCAAGCTATTGCTCGTGCCCAGTATTTAGACTTAGTCTATTCCCAATTTGGCACTCCAAGACCTTCTTCGGATCTGGCATCTTCAAAGTCTCCTGATGTTTCAGATACTGATTCCTATAATCCTTCGAAAAATCTGTCAAATCCTAGTAAAACCTACAAGGTCCATGTCATCCAGCCTACCGCGGAAGATAAAGCCTCGAAATGATCTGAAATGATCATATGTTAAAACTAAAGTAGAATTGATTATGCCATTAATGAATAGAATGTTAACTGAAAGTGCTGAAACTGTGAGAACTGCTTGAGAAGAATACTTTACGACAGATGATTAAACATAAGAAAGATGAAAAAAGAAGTTAAAATAGAAACACAACGATACCAGACAACAAGATTGATTACGGAGTTCGTCCCTGATGGACTACGTCTCTGGGTTCGCTTTTAAGATGGGAAACCACTTTATTAGGATTGAAACCAAAGAGGTCGATTACACAGAAATTTGACCAAATTGAATATGCACATAAACACTTTTGGACACTGTCAAAAGATAGCTCTCTGAACCATCTTTCCAACGCCTATCTTGGTTCCCAATTCTGACTCCCGATGCTCCTGTTACACTGAAAACAAAATCGACTATAACCTCTAGAACTTGCATACAAAACTTCAAAACCACTCTCCCTCTCTTCAATGAGAAAAAGCTACCTCTTATAGCCTTGCAAGTACATTCGAACTTCTTTGGAATAAACTTGGCATGAATTGACTGAAATTAGGGTTTTTGGTTTCGGTCTAACCATGTTTTTCCACCTTAGGGTTCATATGCATGGTCTTTCAATTAATTTTTAGCAAACTGCAACAAAAAAACCCAAATCAGGACTTTGGTTATGGCGCAACTGTCAACGGTTAGTAAATGACACGGAAATGGCTTAGCTGTTCCATGTGAACAGGACCACCATGCCACCTAGCTGTTATCTCCAGCGGTTCTGGCGCTAACAACTGGCGGACAACTGTCTATTGCTTTCAATGTTCACATGCTAACCGTAACTCCTGACGGTTAACAATCCCGCTGCGGTTAAGCTCTGATAGCTCCGCTACTCACATGACTGCTATTACGGTTATCCTATCCACTACCATTAAACTTCGTCATTTGCAACCCTGACTGCCCGATTGCTCACATGAACTACTATCCCCGCGCAGTTTCCAAGCCCGATGGTTAACATAACCCCGACGGCTTACCTTTGTTCGTTCACATATTTGTAATGTTTTATGTTTATTACATAGGTCGAGGGTTTATACATAGTTTTTTTTTGTATTGTTTTAATACTTTGAAATGTAATATAATATGTCTAATAGTTTTAGGTATTTAATGTATGGTTAGGTTAGGTTTTAGGGTTTTGATTAACATAATGTCTCAGGTTTAGGGTTTTAGTCTTAACATCAAATAAAAACCCATTCACAACCAAATGTCACAAAGCGACATTAGCAACGACATCACTTGACGACAAACCTGTCGACAACCAAATCCTGCAAAGTGGACGAAAACCACATGTTGACAACCATATCCTGGTGGAGCTGACGACAACCACATGTTGACAGGCAGGTACAAAACCATATCCTTCAAACACCATGAAAACCATCGACATCACCTGAACAATAAACATCACTGTCGAAGCTGACGACACTGGACTGAATGCTGACGACAACATTGAAACTATGTAACTGATCTGACGAGATCCTCCTAGATCACGAAAGGTAAGAAAAAGGGTAAAGGTAAAGCCAAATCCAATACCCTGAAACAGGATTCTCCCAAGTCATCTGTTGACGACGCTTCCAAACGAAAGCTGAAATATCCTTGCCTCATTTGTGAGGAAGACCATTATACCAAAGATTGTCCCCGACATGCTAAAGTTAACCATTTATTGAAAGGGACTCCGACTGTTTTGAAAGAGCCATTTCCATCTCAGCAAACCCAGTTGGTAGACCAACCACAATCCTCTACCTCCTTTGGTTCTCAAGTCTTCATGATGCAAGGTTCATTCCATATCCCCGTCGCTACTCGATCGAAACACTATCAAAACCTTCAAAAGAAGACGATGGAGAAAGAAGTCACGGATATACCTTTTACTTCCACTCCACCCAGTTCTTGTCCTTTCCATATTGAGTGACCTAAAAATGAATCCGCGATCCAACCACCTCCCAAAGGCGTGCTTCAGAAATCATCCTATAATCCAAATGCTAAAGCTACATAACATTATAATATAGTCAAAGATCTATCTCAAGCGCCTTCGGCGATGTCTGCTTTGGAAGTTCTCCAAACATGTCCAATGCAGTAGAAATCATTGTTGTCTGCTATAGGAGCCATTGATCCTGCCGATTCTAGTTTAATTACTTTTGATCTTGAAAACCATGTTCCTCGTCTTCCTCATTAGATTTCTTTTCTGATTCAAGTTATTATTAAAGGAAAGATGATCCATCAGACTGTCATTGATGAAGGTGCTTCCACCTGCATCATGTTTGTTTCATGTTGGAAGGCCATTGGCTCTCCTCCCCTTAACCAGTCCCTGAACACTTTGGAGGCCTTTGATGGCAGAGGCTCCCGTCCATATGGTATTCTCACAAATTTTCCTATCACATTGGAAGGAAAGACTGTTGAGCTAGAAGTGGAAGTTGTAGATGCGAATCTTAATTACAACCTTCTTCTCGGGCGAAGTTGGACCCATGCCATGTTTTGTGTGGTTTCTTCTTTGTTCTGGGTGCTTCATTTTCCTCATGAAGGAAAAATTGTCACCGTTGACCAATTGTCTTTTTTCTCTTCCGGTGCCTCGAACAACAATGTCCCATATGTGGGAAATACCGAAGTTCCATATGAGAGTGTGGGGGCAGGTCTTTTTAAAGATTCTACTTTAATGGGTACTTTTTCTCTCCCACCTCCAAATATCACTTCGATCAATATGATCTCTGTTTCTACAGATCCTTGGATTATTCCTTCTCTAGATCAGATTGATTCATTTGGTGATTCTATGCTGTTAAGTCCATTGGAACAAGCTTATCAAGAAATTGTCTTGGCTTCAACGACTGCTTCAGAAAGTCATGTTGTTTTCAGTATGAACCTGGATACTTATGCACAATCTCCTTGGCTTGGTTCTTGGGATTCCCCGGATCCTTTGAATGAGACATTCCCCACCGACGAGAGTATTTTTGAGGTTATGTCTCTTGACGAAACTCCTTGGAATGATATTCATCATCGTTCTTCGTTTCTTCCAAGCCTAAGTGAAATTCCTTCGTGTCTTGAAGCTTTCATTTCTCATAACCCAACGCATCCACTTCAAACACCTGTTTTGGTGCACGAAGTCTTGTCTGAAGGTAATATGGGGAATATTACTGCCACCATGCCTCTCGACATTTCCATTAAACTTGGAATTGTTGAGAATGTTCATATTGGGGTTTCTTGTTCTCCCGATGAGATTAGGGTTTACACCGAACTTTTCAAATAATTTCACAATGTCTTCACTTGGTCATATGAGGAAATGCTTGGTATTGATCCAACTATTGTGGTGCATGAAATACCCACGTATCCTGGTGCGAAGCCTATTCGTCAACGACTTCGTCCCGTGCATCCTAGGAAGGCTGCTTCTATTAAGGAAAAAGTTGAAAAACTTTTAAAAGTTGGTTTCATCTATCCAATCCCATTGACATATTGGGTTTCTAACATTGTACCTATTACTAAAAAGCAAGGCATGATCCGAGTTTGTGTTGATTACTGCGACATCAATCGCGCATGCCTGAAAGATAACTATCCCACTCCGTTTATTGATCAAATCATCGATGAGTGTGCTGGGAGTGAGATTTTCTCTTTTATGGATGGTTTTTCTGGTTACAACTAGATCAACATCTCACCCGCTGATCAACACAAGACGACCTTTATCTGTCCATGGGGAACTTTTGCCTATAAGAAGCTTCCTTTCGGCTTGAAAAATACTGGCGCTACCTTTCAGAGAGCAATGTCCTATGCATTTCATGATATTTGGCACATTGTTCAGCCTTATCTAGACAACTTACCAGCCCATTCTGCTAAGTGTCATGACCATCCGGACCACCTTCGATCCATCTTTTTATGATGTCGACATTATAACATCTGTCTTAATCTGCATAAGTGTGTTTTTTGCGTTGAATCTAGTCAACTCTTAGGTTTTGTTGTGTACCGGGAAGGTATCTGAATATATCTTCTAAAAATTGAGGCTATTGTAAACTCACCCCCTCCTATGTCATTACTTCAATTGAAAAGTTTACAAGGAAAGGCTAATTTTCTTCATTGTTTTATTCCTAACTACGCGGAACTCGCCAAGGGTTTTACTCGCTTGCTTAAAAAGGGGATCCCATTCATTTGGGATGAAATTTCCCAACAATCCTTCGATGCCTTAAAGAACATGCTCATTAGTGCTCCTTTATTGCATCCCCCTGATTATCAACGTGATTATTTCCTCTACTTGACCGCCATTGATAGTACCATTTCTATGGTATTGGTTCAGGATGATGACGATGGTAACGAACATGTGGTTTATTATTTAAGTCGAAATATCATTGACACTAAAACTCGATATGCTCATGTCGAGAAACTTGCCTTGGCAGTAGTCCATGATGTTCAAATATTTTGTCATTATATTCTTCTACGGAAGACCACGATGATTTTTTATTGCAACCCCATGACTTATATTTTGATTCATCAATTACTTGGGGGCAAATAATCTAAATGGATTGTTATCGTACAAGAGTTTTATTTGGAGTTGTTAAACACACATGGACAACAAAGACAATGTGAAAGATAAAACATGCAATTCATTTTTTATTAACATGAGATATACATTTATAGTACATTATGTGACTCTTGGGTTTCAGATCCCAAGGTCTCTTGGACTGCTTTTGTCCATTCGACTTCCACACTAACCCATTGAGGATTAGGTGTCCAACATTCCCCCCTTAATCCGAAGGGTTATGTATGAGTCCAAGAAGAGAGCTGTAATACAAAATGTGCAAAAAATGCATGGCAGCACTAAGCTGAATGTGCTCTATGAAATGTTGGTATAAAGGGTAGTGGTTTAAGGATGACCACCAACACTAGAACGTTTAGTGCAGTTCCCGGAACTCTTCCAAAACTGGCAAGAAACTGAAGTTTTCTGCTAGAGGAAGTGATCCTATTGTTTTAAAGAGGGAAACCTTCAACCATAAACGGGAGGTCTCACCCCGCATAAAAGGTAAAACTTCAACCTGAAAAGGGAAGTCTCAACCTGTGATGGTTTAAGGATAACCAACAACTCTAGAATTCTTAATGCAATTCCTGGAACTCTTCCAAAGTTGGCAAGAAGCTACTGTCTTCTGCTAGAGGAAGTTTTCTCAATTTTGTTCCTAGAACTCTTCCAAAACTGGCAAGAAGTTGAAGTCTTCTGCTAGAGGAAGTGTCCCAGATTGCCAACTGAAGGCATGTTCACGGGCATCTTTGTCTCTGGCTACAACTCTGAAACTGGTGTGGCAGGTTGTGGCTCAGGCTCGCTTGATGTGGCTTTGAAGCTTGTAGATGACCATCATTTCCCCCCCTGTCAGGTACAAGGTGAGAAGATGGAGAAAACTCAACTGCAAGACTGTTCAATACTCTGGAACAAGTTCTGACATGTGTTTGGAATATCTTCTTGGCTGTTGATGCCCATTGCCAAGAAGCGATCCATCCAAGATGAATCTTTGTTCTTACAGGATGTTTATTTCTGAAGCATCTGTGTGAAGAATGACTGGTTTTATGATAGTGCTTACATGGATGAAGATCAAAACAGTGATCTTTCAAATGGCCAACTCGGTCACAGTGTTGGCATTTTACAATATGTTGTTGTTGTTGCTGTGGAGGAAGAGGAGTAGAATCTGGAACAGCTAAAGCTGAAATGTCATGAGGAGTAGGTGCACTGTCATGAGGAGCATGTGAACTGTCATGAATGAATCCAGCACTCTGAAACTGAATGGGCTTTGAGTAGTCTGGAATATGAAAGGACAAGTCCTTGTCATATCCAAGACCAGTTCTGTGCTTGTTGTGGACAAGTTATTCCCAAGGTCTGATGATGGGCTTGGGAAGTGCAGACTGAGTTTCTGCATTCGCATGTACAGCTGCTGCTTTATTGGGCATTGGATCTGAATGAACTTGCTGCTTATGGGAGTTTATTTCACTGTTCTGAACAAAAACAGGTTCAGAATGATGACTCCTTTGTTTTAATTCTTCTTGCTGAAGCTGAGATTCAAGCTCCAAAAATTCTACCTTTTCTTGTGTATACTGCAGATAGGTTTTAATATCACAGAGAGTGTTCTTGCTGATTTTCACTGTATCATGATCAGTAGAATGCATCAAAGTTTTCAAGAATTCTAATACTTCAGTAATTTTAGCCATATTCTCCATTGTCAAAATTACACCTTTTAAAAACTGATCATAACTATGAACAAATGAATAAGCAGCACCCACTCACAATACTATGTCAAGAATCTTTTCCTTATCGCTGGAAATTTAGAACTGTTATGATTGAAATGAGACAGGAGTTATCAACACACATATCATGCACGAATACAGAGACCAAGAGTGATAGAGAGAGTCCAAATACAACAGTCTCTGCGCAAACCATCAATCCAATGTTTGTAAACTCCAGTTGGTTTATTGAAGATGAAATGTGAATGGCACACGCGCTAGGTCACTGAAGTGAAACTGCATCTGGCAGCCCCTCAATCAAAGCATACATCCATTCAATCGCCATGGCCACGACTGACTCACTGATCCCTGGTATTATTGACCACTTTGTGGAAGATGAAATAATTCCGCTCTTGCCATGTCACATCAGACTGCTTCTGAAGGTCTTGAACAGAGATTGGAGGAAATCATTAGATGCAACTGGAGTATCATTAAACGAAAATGGAAAATGCATTGCTAGAGTAACCTGTTTGAGGCAGCCGCTGAAATTCCATTTTGCAATAGAATACTTTGAAAACAATGCTAGGTTACGGTACAGGAGATTTAGTCTAATAGTGCCCTACAGTGACCATCATTTAAAACAACGCACATTCAATATTAAAACTGTGCATTCAATATATATCACTGTATATAACCACTTTAAAACAGCGCACAACGCATAATATATATCATGCTACCAATATATATCACCGTATATATATATCACTTCAAAACAGCGCACAGCGCATAATATATATCATACTACCAATATATATCACCGTATATATATCACTTCAAAACAGTTCAAATTCGATATCTGGTAGCTTGTAGTGCCTTCATTCGAATGAAATGCTGGTAAGTTCAATTCTCTTTTACTTGAAGCAAAACCAACCCTTCAAGGGAAACACTCAGAGCCAACGGAAAGAAGCCCTACAATGCCAGCCAAAAGCTCGAGTAGACCATGGTGCCTTATCAGAAGAAGTCTTGATTTCAGAGAAAAAGAGTGCATAAATACCCAAATTTTCTACTCATCGATCCTGGGCAATATCAAGTGCACATATATATGGGCAGCTGGAATCTGGACAAATCTCACGCACCAATGGAACTTGACTTTCCATGTGCTCCAAGACAAAGCAAGTGGTCGTGCAAGTCTATCTGGCGCTCAAGGTTCACCACTTAAAAATGCCATTCGGTCTTCATAAAAGGGATTAACATTACTTCCTGTCTATACCAACATTACTGTCTATATTTTAGAAATGAAAGTCTTGACTTGCACCATGTTCACAGTTCCCGCATCTGCACTGAAACTCACATAAGATCTTGAGAAATACCTCTGTTAAAAGCAACAACAGTTATCTGAATGTATCGTACAATTAAAGAGTACAGTTGTAGAAGCATACATGCTTCAACATCATATAATTAATAACAACGTTCAAATTGGGATACCTCTCACAGCAGTACCATTCACAACATCACAACCATTTCTTTGCTTCAGTTATATGAGAGACATCAAGGAGGAACAATCGCACACAGCCATCCAGAGAACCAAGATATAACAGAAATGATTTTAGTGACACTATCTCCGTCGGCCATGGTAAGGTCCAGCAGCGCCCTCCATGCTTCTGAGTCGATTCAATGGGCCACCGGAGCAGGACTTCAATCCAACTACGTATTCAATGGTTATGCACAGGCGTAGGAAGGTGTGACGAGCTCTGCACACATTCGGGTTCACGTCCGGTTCACCGCTCCAACCGGTTTCAATAGGTTCTATGCTTGTTTGTTCAAATCGCCGATATTTTAACGAGTACTAGAAGTGCAGCAATGCTCAAGAAACGAGTTCGATTCTCCCAGACCTCTGAAAATGTGGTTGATTCGAATTCCAAAGCTCGAAAGTCTCCAAACGCAAATCATCACCTCTTTTGGCTTCCAAATTAAAACGGATCCTAATTTTTTTTCTTATGCCCACGCTTTTCACCTTCTACCTGGCGGCTGGTTCTGTGGCAGCCAGCAGGGTGACGCAAAGTTCTCTGTTTATAAAAAAAGGACTCATAAAATCCGACATTACGCCATTGGCAATGTCAATCGTCCGCTCGATATCAGCCACCTGATCTAATGGAGCTTGGACGGCCAGAAGCAAACGATCATAACAACAGAAAATGAAGCTGTCCGACAACAGACAAATCCACAATCTCTCTACAATCCTGAGGATTTCTGGACAAAGCAAAGCTCCCGAACAAGAAACGCCGAATTTTTAAACTCAGAAAAAGTAATATGTTAAGCTCACATATTACTTATGCTTTAGTTTTCATCAAAACCAACGCAGGGTTGGTAAATTGAAGCGCTCACATAAAACAGGTAATTTCACAATGACAGAGAAGCTAGAGGACAGTCGACATCAAAGGAAGTAACGTTCAATGCAGAATACAATAGCGCCCTCAGACAAGTCAATGATAAAAAATGAACGTTATCTTCTACAAGCATTTCACTGTAAAAATTGTTATGAACTGTCAAGTGCATTTGGTAGCCAACAATGGTGGGAAGAGACGTTATTTACAGGTCTGACAAACAGTCGGAAAAAATAGGCGTTATTTATAAGGTTGCAGAAGGATTGAGCGTAGACAATGACCGCAGAGAGTTGTTATTGGGTGAGTGTTTGCAGGTTGCAAGTTTGGAAAACAAAATCCAGAATGAAGATAATGATGGGTATGTCGAGCAGGCCGTGAACAAGTAATCCACAATGTCCAGATTTTATATTATGGGCAGATCCTGCAAGTTTTCTACCTCCTAACGCATGCAATTCAGACCAAAGAAGTTACACCCAATTAGTGGACCATTAAGATTCTTAAGGACAGGTGTACAATGAGGAATAGAACGCTCAGTTATGATAATCAGATAGGGCAGCGCTGCATGCAACAGAGACCATAACTATTCAAGGAGACAAAGAATCGACAAAGCTTAGTAAATGTCAGGGTTGGTAGAGCCAACGCGCCAGGACTTTTAACTGTCAACAAAAGGCCACAAGCAAACAGTGACTCAAATATGAGCAGGGCCAGAATTCGCCCGCTCTGATACCATGTTAAACACACATGGACATCAAAGACAATGTGAAAGATAAAACATGCAATTCATTTTTTATTAACATGAGATATACATTTATAGTACATTATGTGACTCTTGGGTTTCAGATCCCAAGGTCTCTTGGACTGCTTTTGTCCATTCGACTTCCACACCAACCCATTGAGGATTAGGTGTCCAACAGGAGTTTATTGTCGCCAAATCAAAGAAATCACTTATTTTTTCCAAATTGATTTGTTCCCTTCCTTCCACAAACACTTCCACCGATTTTACTGAGAAGATTCCTGATGAAACTTTGTTTCTCATCAACACTCTTGACCCATGGTATGGATATATTATTGTTTATATTCAAACCCAAACCTTTTGATTTGAGTTGTCACGATCTGACCAATGCCGAATCGACATTAGTCTCAACCCTATTAGATTCTTGGTGACACATTATACCGAGTCGGTGTTGACTCTGTTTTTCGAAAATGTCTAACGCTTGAAGAGGCTGAATGAGTCTTGAATGACTACCACTATAGGGCTTGTGGTGGTCACATGTTAGGCTACATCACTGATCAGAAATCCTCCGCGCTAGTTATTTATGGCCTTCCATTTTTAAAGATTGTATTATGGCTGTTCAGAAATGCCATGAATGCCAGATTTTTAACCGCAAGCAGCGCGCCTCGCCAGCACCCTTACACCCATTTGTTACCATTGGTCCATTTGCTAAATGGGGCATAGATTTCATGACATGTAACCCTCGCTCAGCCGGGGGGCATGGCTATATCATTATCACTGTCGACTACTTCACTAAATGGGCCAAGGCGATGCCCACATATAATGCTGACGGTATCACTATTGCTTAGTTCCTCTTAAACCATGTCATAGCCAATTTTGGGGTCCCTCAAGCCATTGTCATTGACCATGGATCACATTTTCGTTAGTACATGATGGCAGAGCTGACAGCTCAGTTGGGTCTTCCCCATGATAACTCAACTGCTTACTATCCACAGGGCAATGGCCAAGTCAAAGCAATTACTAAATTTTTTATTACTATGATTCAACGAACCATTGGGAAGCACAAAAAGGATTGGAACCTTATTCTATTCTTGGCTCTTTGGGCTTACCAGACTTCGGCTAAGACAACCACTGGATTTACTCCATTCCATCTGGTTTATGGTTTAGAGGCAACACTCCCGATTGAGTGCGAAATCCCTTCGTTGAAATTAGCTATTGAACTTCTTCCTAATACCTCACCTGAAGAGGAGCGATTACTCTACCTTGAGAGGCTTGATGAGACTCATCGCATTGCTGCGATGGTGATCGAAGCCCAAAAGAAATGTGTCAAATCTCATTTTGATCAAACTGTTTCTCCACGCACTTTTGCTAAAGGCGACCTGGTCCTTCTTTATGATTAGGCTAACAATAAGTTAAGAGTTGGAAATTTCAAACCTATGTGGCATGGGCCATATATTGTAAAATGTGTCTTGCAAAAAGGAGCATATGAGCTAGTTGATTATGAAGTAAATTCATTGTCACAACCCCGTAATGGTTGTATTTGAAAAAGTACTATGCGTGAAATCCGTGTAATTACTTTTGTACATTAGTGTTTGAATTCATTGGTGTGCACTTTTTTTTTGGTGTGTTTGTTTTCTTTGCAGACATGTATTTTCTGCTTACCTTGTGTTCCACTTGGTTTGCAGATGTTGTCAAATCATTATGTTGGTTTTGCTGATGGTGCTTGTTGTAGCACACAGAACTTGTCTTCCACAGCTTGGGCACTCTTTGCCCCTAATGGCGAGTTGGTTGATTTACAAGGTATTTGCCTGGGACAGACAACTAACAATATTGTTGAATACAATGCAGTTATTGAACTATTGTCAGAAGCAGTTTCTCTTGGCATTAGAGATTTAGTTGTTAAGTTAGATTCACAACTCGTTGTGTTACAATTGAATAATCATTACTCAGTAAGAAATCCACAAATTTTGCGTATGTATCTACATGTTCGATTACTAGAAATAAATTTTGATTTTATCACATATCAACATATTCCACACAATTTGAATACATTAACAGATGCATTAGCAAATTATGTTCTTGATAGACATTTGCATAATTTATAAAACTAATCATATCATCATGATACATGGACACATAAGTAGAAAATAAAACACACACACACACACACACACACACACATATATATATATCTTGTCTGTCAGAGTGTTTAACATCAAAATTTCAAAAATAAAGTGTTCCGAGACACATGGCTTTTAAAGCCTACAACATGTGAAAAAACAACTAGAAAAGCTAAGCGCCTGCATGATGCTCGTGATAACATGAGACTGCCCTAATCACTCGGCCTAATAGCCGATGTAGTCTCACAGATACCCCTACTATGTGCCTCTGGTATCGCAATGGCACATCGTCTATAGTTGTGTATTCTAGAATCCCTCGAGTGATCACATCCAGATTACATTCCATCTCTACCATGGGGTCTGCTCCTTCCTCATAGGGAGCATATGATACCTGTTGGGCTACTCGATGTGTTATTGGCAACATGCCAGGCAGCCTTTCTGGTCCAACATCTGCACATTTATCACAAGTTAAATCTCAGTTACACTTTTACAAAAAATTCATAAAAACTTGAAAAATCCAAAAACAAGTTTTACCTACATCAGTCCATTGTTCACCCGGTGGCAGAGGTAGATCTGGGTCCCATCTGAAATTTGTGCTTGCATAAGCATAGTCGTCCACAATGATCAGTTGACGATGCAATGAAATAAAAAACTGCGAAGGAAAATGTATCTACTAACCCCCTCCTCCTTGAGGCATGAGTTCACTCCATATGACCAGCCTCAAATCTTGTGGATAAATTTTTGGTACCTCTGTTCACTGATACCAAAATAGGGGCACACACTCCATAAAGAAAGTAACCAGAATCGACTCGAAGCCAAATTGTTTCAAGTTTTCTCGCTTAACTTTGGTCAGTTGCCTCTTCATATTGGCCAGTAACCTCGAGCATCGGTTGAATACTGTTGGAGTGAGGCATTCTACTACATACTGGAATTGGGATTTCGAAGTCTTGTGTAAAGCCTGCGTCCCAGCTACATGAGCTATGGTGAATAGGATCATTCTCAAGGGAAGATTGGTGACTTTCGCTATCTTCACCTTCCCACCCATTGTCATCTCAACACCTGGGAAATGTCTCACGACTAGAGTACTGGTGCTCTCACCTCCAGGATGAGATCCGAAGAGTTGAACTCTTTCTCCTCTTTTAGACAATCCAGTGATGAAGTAAATATTTGTCTCCTCCAATTCCAACTCCTGGTCCCCAATAATCAATATTTCCCGATCAATATCCCATAGACTGATCAAGTAGTGCAACAACTCGTTTTGAGCTTTGAGTCCTGTAGTTCTGAAGAACTTCAACAAACCCTCAAACATTCTGGATCGTGGGCTTCCTGGTGGTCTTCTACCTCATGTTCTCTTTCCTTCCATTCAAGAACCATGTTGGCAATAAATCTCCTACAAAACATCATCAAGCACTAGTTAAATGCTTTTCCACGGATTAAAATTCAAAGATTTTGCCCTAAAAGGAAGGTTTTTCCCAAAAAATTGTGCCCCGCGGTCATCGCATCTGTTTTTATTAAACACCTGATGCCATCGCGAGGGCCTCTCGACTCAGGGGTGACCATCACGGGTCCAATGAGAAAACTCGTGATGATCGCTTACACGATTAAAATTTAAAATCCCTCCTTTTGGCAAGGAAAAAATCGATAAAAATACATAAAAATGTAATGAAATGCAAGAGCAAAGGAAAAGACCTTACCTATTGCTAACGGTTCGAAAAATGATGCCCTGGATCTCCCACACTGTTCGCCTGAAAATTGACGAAAAATGGGGTAAAAATGTGCTCTCAAATTTACTCCAAGTGAAATGGTATTTTTTTTTTTACTTTTAGTCTATTTATAAGTGTTAAATTCATTTTTGCCAATATTTTATTAATATTTTGTAATTTTCCTCGTTATCAGTGATATGTGGTTATATTTGTGTAGTTACAGGTAATTTTTGGTGGATATAGTGATTATTCTTGACTAATTCAACGAGTTTTTGTTTTATCTCTTTTTCAGACTTGTTAAAAACAAATGAAAAAGGAACCCTAGTGGAATCATCTTTAAGCTCTTTTTTGACTCTCGAAACATGAAAAGATCACCGAGTAATTTTATTTTCAAACTTGTTAAATTAAATGAATTGATGTCGTCTTAGTATACATTTACCCCTTTTCAGGCTGAGATTGACTATTTACAAAAAAGGTACACCTTGATCGACATGGTCAAGAGGTTCTCTCGAATATTGTTTTCTACCTTTTCGGGTTCGAGGGAAAAATTACGAAAAGGGACATGATGGAGTTTTCTTTTTTGTCTCTTTTTCAAACTCTCTAAATATGAAAAAGATACCGAGTTATTCTTCCGTCAGACTCGTTAAAAATTTTACGACGAAAGACTCGTCACCATGATGAGACCGAGTTTCTCCTTCCTAGGGATCATAAAACTTACTAGGATGGATTCATTTGAAGAATGAACTTATATGACAAACATATGCTATCCCCTTCAATCTTGCAATAAAAAATAATTAGAGTACTCACTAGAAATAGTGGGGAAAAATGAAAATGAAACATCCTTTGTATAGGCAGCATGTTGCTCTTGAACATGACACTCTTTTGCTTCTCGTGTTGGGTTTGGGATATCCTCACTCAGTCACTTGTCCTCCTGGGTTTGGGTGATCCATTTTTTCCTCTCATATGACTATTCCACTTCGTCATCATGACCTTTAGTCCTATGTTGAGTCAAATTCTTCCACACTCCGGAGTCGTGTCGCCAATGTTCAAGAGAAGTCCTATCTGCAGTCTATTACCTATACATTGTCTGACCCTTTGCTACAGTCTTGGATCTTATTCATTTCATTCCACTTTATTCCTCATTTCGTGTCGATGATGGGGGACTCATCATGGCCCTCCTTCGACAGGTCACTTCCTATCGACTTCAGCTCATTATCCAGGAAGATGACTTAGAGACTCCCTTTCAGTACCTTAGAGCTTGCATGCCTTAATGACAAGTTCTTCACATTCGATGGCAAGTTTTCATCATTGGCCTTCGATCGGGTGATACCACGAATGTTCGACTTCAACTTCTTTTTTCACATTCATAGATTGTACTGTCGTACTTTGAGAGCCATTTTTATTATTGGTGGTTTCTCTCGTGCCTGTTAACGGTACACATCATTGGCCAGTAATCAGGAGGTTTTCTAGCATGTTCGACTTCGACACATTCATTCACATGTTACAATTCGTACTTTGATCGGGTTAGGATGGAGCTCAAGACCTTGAGTCTTGTTTGATATGACTCAAGTTGTGTGGAGTTATGTATTATTTGTGACTATACACATGTTTCTGCTATATGGATGGCTGTGACCATACCGTGGGACTTTACATTTATGGTTATCCTTCTATCTTGGATGACTGTGTCCATACCTTGGATCTTAGATTTACAGATGATCCTTTTCATTTGGATGGTTGCGCCCATACCATGGATCCTTTCACATAGTCCTTATTATCCGAATGGTTGTGTCCATACTGTGGATTCATGTTTTGATATCAGATATGTATATGTATATGCGTCCTTGATTTGCAGTTCTCCTATCAGTGTTTGTTCTCATCCTTGCAAAATCTCGTAAAGAAATATCTCATCCATCACTCTCTATTCCGCCTTCATGATTTAGGGGGCATTTGTTACACAGTATTTTGTCACACCTCCCGCACTTCCTTATGACATACCCCGAAGTGCCCGAAACATGACCATCATGTAGTGTACTCATTTAGATATTCACCTCAGATCCTCCCTAAAACACTGATTAGAAAATTCCTTGAGCTTCCTCTGAAGGAAATGGTTCTAAAACCCTAATTTTAGAATCATCGCCCTTATGACACTGAAAAACACGATGGTCTCTAGTTTCACTATACTATCCCTGTGATGCCATCGCTCTGTTTTCTTGTATATCCGTGATGATCCCTAAAAGGCAATTTTCCAAAAGAGGATGAGAAGCTTCGCGATCTAGAGGCTTCCAGGGTGGCGAGCTAGAGGTTGTTCGGCGTGAATGAGATCGAGTTCACTCAACTTGGCCTTTTGGTCTTATCCCTATGAGCTACCTCCTTGAGATGAGGGTCTTCTCCTATCTTTGTAGAGATCCTAATTCCCTTTCCCTGCCTTTCCCATTCCCAAATGGTTGGTCTTTGTGTTAGGTTCCTATACTACTATTGTAACCCCTTATTGTTATTAGTACAAACCCCTTATTATATTGTTGTGCTCATGTAGTCCCCATATTTTTATTATGGTGCGCCATAGAAGCCCACTATTGTTATTATTGTGCCATTACATTTTTATTGTTATGTCGACTTTGATTATATTATGGCCCCTTAGACTCCTATATATAGAAAGGAGGTCTTGTCATTTGTATCATCCAAGAATTGTTAATTTATGTAATGTAAATGAGGTTGCCCCCTCGAAGAGGCTGATTTCTAAGGCGTTGATCTTTCTTTTCTATCTTTTTGTGAGCTGGTTTCATAGCATTGGGTATCAGAGCTTTGGATTCTAGGGTTTCACTGCTCCAAACGGGTCATCATGGAATTTTCGCTATAACTATTTTTTTGTGACATTTTAGAAGCTAACAAAAAGCCCATTTGAGATGAAAGCACACTAAACCTCGAGTCAAAATTTCATATCTTCTCTCGCTATATTTTCGGAGATATGATTTGAGGAAGTTAGGGTTTTTGAAAACTCCAGAATTCCATCTCAAACAGGTCATCGTGGAATTTTCGCTATAATTGTTTTTCTGAGAAGGTTCAGACTCTAAAATTAAAACCCATTTAAGCCACAATTTTGGTAAATATTGGGCCCGAATTTAAGATTTTGCTTCACTATATGTTTGGAGATACAGTCGAAGACATCTAGGGTTTCTACAGGCTCCTGAATTACATCCTAAATAGGTGACCTTGGGAAAATCATCATAACTTTCTCTCTGAGCATTAGATTAAAATTTCGTAAGAATTTACAGAAAGAGGACGGTCTGTAGAGTTCTATGTATCAGTTTCAGGTCCTAAGGTTGAAACAGTTACACGTGGAACTTCGTACAAGTGCGCTCTTCTGAACTAGTCTATAATCAGGTCATCGTGGGAGATTTGACATGACGCTTCCTTACAGAATCCAATCTTGATCAGACTTGCGAGGTTAGAAAGAGCACTCAGAGGGATACTGTAGAACACAATTTCAGAACTTGGAGATCTGAAATTACAGAGTTACAGTCGTTTCAAGATCGAGCTCCTAAAATCAAGAAAAGGCGATGTGAGGAAGTTTGATGGCAAGGATCTGGTAAATTGGATACTACAGATGGAGAAATATTTTGATCTACATGAGGTGAATCTGTTACAAAAGGTACGTATTGCATCTTCATATTTAGGACCAGATCAATTTTTATGGTATAAAGGGCTTTGTTCTCGTAAACCACTTGTTACGTGGTTAATTTTCACGAAGGAAATGATAGCACATTATGAGGATACAAAGAGCAACACCTTCTTTAGCCAATTGATAAATCTCAAACAAAAGTGTTCAATGGAAGAGCACATTGAGGACTTTCAAAAATTGAATATAAGGGAAAATGATATTCCAGAGAAGCAGAGGATTGATGTCTCCATAGGGACTTTGAAGGATAACATTCAACATGAGGTTCATCTTT
This sequence comes from Pinus tabuliformis, assembly GCA_031772625.1. Lineage (NCBI taxonomy): Eukaryota > Viridiplantae > Streptophyta > Pinopsida > Pinales > Pinaceae > Pinus > Pinus tabuliformis. The sequence goes on along the minus strand of CM062811.1, from coordinate 1,022,666,551 downwards.
GGGAACCTGATTCATTGGAGAAGGCATTCAGGTTGGCAAGAAAAGTGGAAAGAAAAATTATGGCAACAAGGAAGTCTACCCCTCACAACTATAAATATGGAAGTGTTGTTTCTCCTAGCTTTCCACAACCTACAAGGTTGACACCACAACAATTGGAAGAAAAAGAGCAAAATGGTTTTGTTACAATTGTGATAACAAATACATTAAATGTAATAAGTGTGCTGAGAAGAAATTATTTTACATAGATTGTGAAGAGGAGGAAGAAAAGGACCAAAAAACATCAAAAGAAGAGGATATAGACCATGAACCAACCCCAGAGAAAGAAGAAATGAATCTGACCATATCTTGTAAAGCATTGGAAATAATTACCACTCCTCAAACTCTCAAGATAGAAGGACATATCAAGAAGTGAAAGATCACATTAAGAAAGAAGAAATGAATCCGACCATATCTTGTAATTCATTAGCCGGAATTACCACTCCTCAAACTATCAAGATAGAAGGACATATCAAGAAGAAAAAGGTAATAGTGTTGATTGATTCAGGAAGTACCCATAATTTTATTCATTGTAAGATAGCCAAGGAATTGAATTGCTTCCTATATCCTGCACCAGAATGTCAAGTGATGGTTGCAAGTGGAGGAACCATTAATTGCTCTAGAAAGTGCCATAATATCAAGCTATCCATGGGAGAATATGTATTGAATAGCCCAATGCTTTCCATTCCAATGCATGGTGCTGATGTTGTACTAGGTGTCCAATGGCTACAATCCTTGGGTACAATAGCTTTTAATTTTCAAGAAATTCTCATGAAATTTTATTCGGAAGGAAAGGAAGTTGAATTAAGGGGTATCACAGGGAAACCGAGAAAGATAATCAGCTCTAACGGATTGACAAAGCTTCTAAAGAAAGAAAAACGAGGTGTAATTGCACAATTATGTTCACTAGAGGTTCCCACATCGAAATAATCTATTTCTCCAGATCTCCAAAAAGTATTGGACAATCATTCCAAGGTATTGGAGACTCCTAAATACCTCCCACTTATTCGTGATCATGATCATTCTATTCATTTGATTCCAGGAAGTGTTCCTCCAAACATGAGGCCTTACAGATATCCCTATGCCCAAAAGAGTGAAATTGAACGTATGGTTGCAAAAATGCTAGAGGATGGTATAATTCAACCTAGTCAAAGTTCTTTCTTTGCTCCAGTAGTATTGATGCACAAGAAGGATGGGTCATGACGCATGTGTCCAGATTATATATAGCTCAACAAACTCACTATTAAAGATAAAGTTCCCATTCCTATCATTGATGAAGCATTGGATGAATTGCATGGATTAATTTACTTCACCAAGTTAGATCTTCGTTGAGGATATCATCAAATAAGAATGAAGACTGAAGACATTTTGAAAACAAAATTATTGAAGAAAGATGCATTTTCATGGACTCCAAAAGCAATGAAGCCTTTGAACATCTTAAAGAGGCAATGTGCCAAGCACCGGTCTTAGCTATGCCAGACTTCACAAAAACCTTTATTGTGGAATATGATGCATCAGGAAATGGAATTGGTTATGTTTTAACGCAAGAAGAAAGACCCATTGCTTTCGAAAGTTGTCCAATCATAGGAAAGTATTTACAAAAAGCTATTTATGAGAAGGAAATGTTGGCAAGACTATGTGCACTTAAGAAATTGTGACCTTACATAATGAGAAGATCCTAGTTCAAACAATATTGCCAAAACTTGATGAGAAAGGAAAAATCATATTGGAACTTGGAGCAGTCACAAAAACAAGAACCGACAGCTACGAAATCAATCAATTTCAGAGTATCTCATCAAGTGGAAGAACTTACCCGCTAAAGATTCCACATGGGAGGACAAGAATTTTATACAGAAGCATCAAGAACTACTCAAGCGTTGAGGACAACACTTTTTAAAGGAGAGGGGCATGTTAGGTCCCTATACTACTAGCGTAACCCCTTATTGTTATTAGTAGAACCCCCTTATTATATTGTTGTGCCCATGTAGTCCCCATATTGTTATTATGGTGCCCCATAGAAGCCCTCTATTGTTATTGTTGTGCCCTTACATTATTATTGTTATGTCGGCTCTGATTATATTATGGCCCCTTAGACTCCTATATATAGAAAGGAGGTCTTGTCATTTTTATCATCCAAGAATTGTTAGTTTGTGTAATGTAAAGGAGGTTGCCCCCTTGAAGAGGCTGATTCTAAGGCGTTGATCTTTCTTTTCTATCTTTTTGTGAGCTGGTTTCATAACAAGTTGGCTATTTGCACCCTTATGCTGAGATTGTGCCTACATGCTACTTATTTTTCTTGGAGAAGGAGTGCTTGGAGAGCTTAAGCTTGGAATTGGACATTCATTCAAGGAGATTCTATTGACATCAAGACTTGGTTGTATGCTTCCTCCTTTATTCTATTAATATACAACTGTTCATTCATTTACCATAAATGTGTATGCTCATGTATCATTTATATTGATGCTCCTTGATCTGTTAAGTAGGTTACTTTTGATTATGCTATTTGTATTTGTATGCCTTGTTGTGTCTTGATCTCTTGTGCAGGTGTTTAAACGTTGTGAGAAGCAGGACCGAGCCCGTGACGCAAGTGATTCAAGGTCTTCAACAAAGGAAGACGTGATAGCATCAGAATGAGGTAGGTCATCTTCTTCGTCTCTTATTTCAATTGTAACTTAGGAAAGTGTCTAGTAGATTGTCATGTAGGTTGCTAGTCCCACTCATTGGGCTAGAGGGATTGTCTTTGTCCGCAGAGAGGATTGCCTAGACAACACTCTCAAGATCAAAGATAATTATATTTGAATCTTGTGGATCAATAGATCCTATGGCTGACAATAAAATCTTTCATTGTGTCAGGCATGTTTGCAACACTTCCAGAGCTGAGATTGCAGAAGGAGACATAACTAGCTCTTCAACAACTTTGTAATTTTGTGCAGCTCTAGCAGGCAAGTTGAAAGCTGATTTTTGAAGCACACCTTTCAGAGGTGGTCGGATAATCATGTGAGGATTCAGATTCTCGATCTGTAATGGTTCAGAAGGAGGAGGGGGAATTGAAATTGAAGGTTGACCAAATTAACTAGCCTCATTTCCATTGTCAACAAGATCCTTAGACTCGTAATATTTCGATCTTGTAGCTACCATAACTTGTTGCGAAGACATCATCATGATATCTTGCGATGTGGAAGAGGAAGATGTGTTATGAGAAACCATTTTGCTATCTTGAGAAGGAAATGGATCCTTCAAAACAATGGGATTTTGAGAACCTTTAATGAATTTGGAAACCTCTACCTGATGTGGGCATTCCTTCATATAATGATCCTCATTGCAAATAAGGAAAGGATAACGAGGTTTACATTTCCCGTCAATAGATTGAGTTTTAATGAGTTTCTCTTTCGAAGAAGCATTTTATTTTGATTTACCTTTCCCCTTCTTTTAACCTTCGGTTGATTTGGACTTGCCGGTAGATGATTCTATGACATTAATCTCAGAAATAGTTTCCAGAGAAAGGCTTTCATATGGTGAATCTTGTATGGCAAAAGTATAAGCACTTTTAGAATTTTTCTTTTTCCCCTTAGACTGTTGGCTAACATAACCTATGATACCACCAACAACATCAGATCTTGTAAGAGACGTAATGATTGGATCACCTATAGGGCACGGTAAATTCAATATTTTCTCGTACAAGGTGCTAGATTGAGTGTAGACTAATTCTAAATACTGGGCATGAGCAATTACCTTATCTTCCGTGACAACACCTTCCTTAGCAACATCCTCGATAATAACAAGAAGAAGTGACTTAGTAAACCACTCAGCTAAAATCTGATCTAGAATAAAAACTTTGACTAATCGAAATCTACGTCTCCATTCATGTATATGATCGAAAATATGAGTTGACTTTGATTGTTTTAAAGAAGTCAATAGTTCGGTACCAATATCATATCGAATCAATAGTTGGAAATGGGTTAAAAGTGTTGTTGTTAGAGAGTTAAGTTATGGAAAGAGGCACGAGGTAGTTCAATGTACCATTTGGCTGCCAAACCAGTTAAAGTTCGTTGGAAAAGGCAAAGATGGATGGAATCATCGATTAAAGAATTTGATGCACACCAAAGACTATATGGCATCACATGATTGGATGGGTATTCTCTTGATTTACCTTCAAATTTGGGTATGTCATTGTGTAACTTGGTAGGAATCGTCGACTAATAAGGATAATAATAAATGTGATCTTTTGTTAACCAGGATAAATAAGGTAAATCTAGGGTTGCAATAAATGATAACTACCGGTTAGGGTCTTGTAGTAAAGTTTGATAACCTTGCGGGTTAAGACCAACCCTTGAGGATACCCAGGGTATCTTGGAATAGCCTACGTAGTTGGAATTAGAATTCCACTAGGGTAAGTAGGGTGAACCATACCAGGTTGAGGTTGAACAAGGACTTGATAAGTATTACCAGCATACGGTTGACTCTGGAAAGGTTGAGTTTGACCCATTTGACCTAAGTAATATTGCCCCTATACAAGTTGAACTTGAAAAGCTTGACCTTGAACAGATTGACTTTGAACAAGTTGATTTTGTATAGATTGACTTTGAAAGGGTGGGTTTTGGAAAGTTTGAGCTTGAAAAGCTATACTTTGAAAAACTCGCCCTTGAAAAGATGGAACCTGATAAGCTTGACCTTGAAAAGGTGGGCTTTGGAAAGCTTGATATTGAAAAGTTGTTTGCATTGTTCCTACAATGGGTTGCTTGATAGGAATCTGTGGTATAGACTAGACTGTAGGAACAGTTTGATGAGGAGAAATATGCGAGATTTCTTGAGTAGTATGAGGAACATATATTTGAGGGGTAATTGGAACGGTCGTTTGTGATATTCCTAGAATAGGTGTCTTAGGAGAAATTGAGACCGACTGAGAAACATGTGTTTGAACAGGTGTCTGTGGTGAACTATAAACAAGTTGTTGAATTAGTTTCTGAACAGGTATTTGAGGAATTCCTTGGACAGGTTGTTGGACAACTAGTTGAGGAATCCCCTGAACAGGTTGCTGGACATGTATGCCAATACTTGGAAATAAGTATTTGAGGAATAGGTTGTCCAATAGGCTGAATAGGTTTATAAAGTGGAACTTGTGGAGTAACTTGACCATACTGTTGAGTGAAAGCATAATTCCAAATAGTGTTCGTCCCAGGATAAGGAGTGCCAAGAAAAGGTTGATTTACAACAGGTTGACCTGACCAGGCTGAGGTATCTATCCACAAGTTCAGGTAAAATGTTGAACCCCAACAATAGGTTGTCCTCCAAGTGGAGGATAAGGTGTTTGCCCCCCAAGCGGGTAATAAACACCAGTTGGGGTTACTTGAGAGTTACTTGAGTTACTAGATATCATATTTTTTGGTCTGATGTCGTAAGCACTTCAGGCATGGAAGTCATGCTCTGAACGGTATATGTCGATAAACCAGAAGACCAAGTAGAACTTTGGGGGGAAGAAGCAACTCCTGAAAAATTCCCAGTAAGTGATTGGTATCCAGGAGGAACTGATGGACCACTATACAATAGTGATTCCAGGGAGCTGGAAAACATAGATGAATCAATGGGTTGGATCCCAATAGGAATTTATGACATAGTTCTTTTTGGTGAATAAAAAGGAATGCATGGCGGTGAAAAATTATGACCTAAAAAGCTCAAAGTGGTAGAATACCAAGGGTCAGGTCGGAAAGGAGAGAAAGGAACTCTTGGGTCAAAAGATTCACTACCGGTAAATGGAGAATGAGGTGTTTCTGTCTCTTCGTTTCTGGTAATATCTTCAATGCTAATTAACCCAGGAGGTAATCTAGTCGTAATTATCAGCTTCCTTCGAGGTGAAGGTGGCTCAGGAGTAGGAGCTATAACAACCGAAGGTGATTCAAGTTGAGAAACTTCAGACTCAGGTTCTTCTATGTCTGGTTCAGTTAGTTTAGTATTCGAAACTTCACCAGTATCAGATTTAGTTTGAACTACTTCAGTAATCTCTAGGCCAGAGTGAACTAAGCCTGATTCTATTTCTTGCATTGGATTCACTTCAGTTTCTACTGTCTCAGATTGTAAAACTATTGATGTTTCAGGTTCTTCTGAGGCTTTAGATCCTGTTGACTTTGACCTTTCAGTTTTTATCTTTTCCAATTGACTAGGTGTGTATTCATAAAGCTTATCTTGCATTCTACGCGACTATCTTGCTGATTCATCCAGGATGAAAATTTATCACAAAATCAAACAATATTCACAATCCAATCCTAAGGTCTCTAAAAGGTAAAAACAAACAATTTAACACGTGCTAAAAAAAATCTAAGGGTTCAGACCATGCAAACAAGCTTTTCACAACGAAATCACTAGTTGGTGATGAAATCCAACGTCACATAAATCAATGTGAAAAGTGGTTATAGATAGAGCGAGTGGAACCATTTACGTTGGCAACATGCTTAATGTACATGATCCGGTGCAAGTAGACTTCATTTATTCCATCTCAAATGAAGAATACCCTCCAGAATTTTCCAAGTGAGTCTAGTCAACATTTGTTCCAGGTACATCAGAGACTTCCCCTCCGCCGTCACCTTAGGTAAATACCTAAGAATATGGTCACTAAGGTTACCACGTAAAACAATTCGACCTGGGGAGACAATCGCAGATCGAATGTACACGCAAGGGCAGAGTAACAAAGCTCAATCCCCCTGAAAGTTCCTCAACATGGCTAAACTGAGGTTTACTTGCAAGTGACTCCCCAGTGGAGTTGCCAATTTTTTTTGTGAACTTATCCCTCTTGTGGACTTATCCCTCTTGCTAAGTCATAAATTCATGGTATATCTAGTTTATAGATTATTGGATATACTCTTGGTGTTATAATGACAACCATTAAGTTTGATCTTGGGCCTTGCCCAAATTACTCTAACAAATTACCGATTCACCATGATTAAAAAAAAATAACACAAACAAATAAAACAAAAAAACAAATTAAAAATATTTAATTAATACAAAATAATATCACAAACTAGTATATAGTCCATCGGAAAAAATGTCCCTTTCAATAATAAATGAAAATTGTACTTATCAGATCCTTTTTTTCATTGCAAAAGTTAATTTTTTGTTATTCCAGAGAATAAAAAAAGGTACATATCCTTGTTGGTATACTGCTTTTTAGCTTTTTACAAATAGTTGACAAATGGAAGAACACAAAACTATATTTTCACGGATGTTTGAGCAGTACAATAAGTCTACATCTATCCTTATAACCTAAAAGTTTGAAGTATATAACAATCTATATAACATGATATATGATGGCGAGATACATACGATGAGTTCTAAAACATATATTAACTATTTGAATTTATAGCAAGTCAAGAAAACTGGGACCTACCATGTTGAACATTTAGAATCATTTTATTATGTATTGCTGAAAGGTCAAATTATCGTAGAGTTGCTGGAAGTTGGAATTTAATTCATGAAGGCTATAGGAATGGAATAGACGCCTTGGACTTGGATGTAGTTGAGATCCTCATATAAAATGGAGCCCAGGTCCAATGTTAATGCACTTTTTGAGAGACTATTTGTTATTCTATTATATTCTTTGTATATGTGTTGGAATTTGAGGTCTTGAAAATGATTTTTTTTCCCTCAATTATGTGCTTCCATGCTACTAGATTTAGGACCTCTAACTGAGAATAAATTCTCAACCAATTGATAACACATTTGGAGTCACCTATAATTAGAATGTGTTTTTAATTTTTTTTTTATAGTTTAGCTAATGTCATGAGGGCCCATATTGCAATCAATTATGCTTTGTTGTTTGTCCCAGGACCAAGGCCAATTCTGAAATGGGTCGATCTATTTCTAGGCATATTTATTAGACCCTCTCCTCCACAAACATTCACTTGGGTTGCTCCATCAAATAAACATGCAGGAAAGTCCTGCGGAATAATAGGAAATTGAATTCTTCTTTGGATTTTGGAGTTTTGCAGAGGGAGATGTTCCCTAAAGAGGGAAATGATCTTTGTGTATTGGGGAAGGATACATTTACTTTCACTCTTGAATATAACCTTATTCATTAGCAACCATATGCCCAATGCTACAAAGATAGGCAGGGAACATAAATATTTATTTTTCACCCAAAATTATAACATTTCTTCAAATGAGGTATGTCCCAAGTCTTCTCTAATGCCCAAGATTTGTAGAACAACAAACCAAATTTTATGGGGAAAAAACATTTTACTAATAGGTGGTCAATAGCTTCTCTGTGTTGTCTACATAAAACAAATCTGCTTGGTCCCATGAAACATCTGTTCTGGAGATTATCCTAGGTGAAAATTTTGTTGTGGAGGACCAACCAAGCGAAGAATTTTAACTTATTAGGAACATGTCATTTCCAAATAAGTTTATTCCACCATTTGTCATTTATTACAACCTAAAATTATACTATCGCTTCATAGACAGTACAGGCTCTAATAATCTTTCCAGATGAGAAATCCAAACTCCACTCTAATAATCTTTCCAGATGAGAAATCCTAACTCCATACCAAAGTATCCTTAGAATTGTTTAGCCTCAAACCATTTAAGTTTATATATTTAATGAATAATTGATATTCCTTAGCAAATAAACAACCTTTCAATCTTAACTCAGCTAAAGTCAACTAGAAGTTTAAAGAAGGCACTTTTCTTTATATTGTGAACATTCACCATCCACTATAATTCAATAAAATTGTGCTATTTCAACACATTATAGAAATTGAAACCTAACAACCACGGAATCGTACTGACTTCATTCCATTGTATTTGAAGGTTATGTTAGGCTTTAATGAAGAAGTAACGCCTCATTAAATTCGAAGTGAAAAAGGCAATAAACTAGCATTTGCACCAGATGTTGCAAAGAAAACGCCGTAAGGCATAAAGTGTGGAAATCCATTATCCATGTAGTGTGTGCATTATTCAACAAGGTGGATCTCTCTAAATTTGTTGCAAACATTTATGTTGTTAAATTGCTAATTTATTTCTAATCTACTACTACCTCCTCTTCTTGGAATATTAAATTTCTTATCACCCCATGATGACAATCCCTCTAATTATTGGAATCACAATTTTTTCCACTTTAGTGGGTTTACCTTCAACCTAAAGAAACATGAATAAGAGTCACTCAATTAAAAAGATATTTCTAAATTGCTATTTATCAGGTTTTGAGTAAAAAAAATTAATAACTCGTATTTACAACCCTTGAAATATTTACAACCTTTTAAGTCTTGTATTTATAACTCATATTTATAACCCTTTAAAATGAAACAAACTATCTATATTTTTATTAATAATAAAAAGAATCTTCTTTATAAAACTGACACTCACATGCTACTCCTATTGAAAAGGAATCAATACTCTTTGATAAGAAATATTCTTTGATAAGCAAGGAAAGCATTATACTCGACCTCAGGGAACTTAGTGGGTAAAATTATCAATAACTAGTTAATATTGATTTGCATCAATTTCTTTTGGTCCAACCAGCAATTAAAATCCATCCCCTGCCACTGCAACAATAATACACCATATATCACCTTCCCATTAAAACTAAGAATGAGCTGCAAGTAAATTGTGAGAACGTGGATGCCTCATAAGCATGGAGTTAAGTTTGATCCCTGAGCTTTGCTACAATCCTCAACTGTAGAAATATTGAAATTTTGAAGAATACTCTGGCCATTTCATAAGCAGCTGAGTTGACAGAAGAGCTTGTCTGTTGTTGAGTCCCAATCATAGATGTGTCTATATGATTTATGTCAATGTCTAAGTAGAGCTGTTGAATATGGAATGTCGGTGTAAGTCCTCATCTTTGTCCAACTTATGTCAAAGCAAGGATGCTAAATAGGAAGAAAGAATTGGTTAATCAATTTTGGATGATGGCATTTTTTCTAGAAAATGCAATATCTCCTTTGATTTCAAAACTCCATTGCTTCACTTGCACCTATCTTCTCAGGCTTTCATATTGATAAAAACAATGTAGAAAATTTCGGTTGAGTTAGTTTCAAACATAAAATCTACCCCAACTTCATCTAATGGGCTTGTAATATAGCCTTCTTTCCCACATTTTCTTGATTATAAAATAATGTCAAAGTAAAACGAGAGTTAGAAATATTTTTCAACAATAGTCACTTGCATGATAATGATGTGTTTTCAGCTATAAAACACTGTTTGCAGTGGCTGGTTGTTAGTGTTAGACTATAAAATCTACCCATTTCAAAACTCCATTGCTTCACCTGCACCTATCTTCTCAGGCTTTCATATTGATAAAAACAATGTAGAAAATTTCGGTTGAGTTAGTTTCAAACCATAAAATCTACCCCAACTTCATCTAATGGGCTTGTAATATAGCCTTCTTTCCCACATTTTCTTGATTATAAAATAATGTCAAAGTAAAACGAGAGTTAGAAATATTTTTCAACGATAGTCACTTGCATCAGTTGATTATTATCTCGCTTGGTTTTCATCCTTATGGCTTAATATGGACGGACCATCTTCTGCAAGATTAGGAAAGCCTATTGTGTCTTTGAAAGATCGATTTGATTAATGAAAGACATAAGTTAAAAATGCAGTGATCATCCTGTAAACAAATATATATACTCTATATATATCAAAGCAGCAGACTGAAGGCACTGAATTTGCCCATTTCAAACTCATATATGATATATCTATTCAAATGTTTGCATAAACCAATATTTCATCCACAGTGGCTAAGAGTAGAATATATCAAATACTGAAGGCACTGAACTTTCCCAATTCACTCATATATCTGCTCAAAAACATGCATGGGAACTTTTAATGGCCTAACATTCCCTGTGTCAATCGCTTGTCCAGAACACTTTGGTTAGTCTAAGCAGGAATAAATTCAAGAAATTATAGGCTCTTGTTTTCTACAATGCATGAGCGTTTGATGACAGAGAGGTATTAGTAACTCGTCACTGCGAAACTGAAAAAGGGTACGTAACCAACAAATCATACTACCGTATCTGAAGAAAAAGCAACAGCTAAAATGAGAAATTATACTAATGCATATATAGTTTACTTGCATGATAATGATATGTTTTCAGCTATAAAACACTGTTTGCAGTGGCTGGTTGTTAGTGTTAGACTATAAAATCTACCCATTTCAAAACTCCATTGCTTCACCTGCACCTATCTTCTCAGGCTTTCATATTGATAAAAATAATGTAGAAAATTTCGGTTGAGTTAGTTTCAAACCATAAAATCTACCCCAACTTCATCTAATGGGCTTGTAATATAGCCTTCTTTCCCCATTTTCTTGATTATAAAATAATGTCAAAGTAAAACGAGAGTTAGAAATATTTTTCAACAATAGTCACTTGCATCAGTTGATTATTATCTCGCTTGGTTTTCATCCTTATGGCTTAATATGGACGGACCATTTTCTGCAAGATTAGGAAAGCCTATTGTGTCTTTGAAAGATCGATTAGATTAATGAAGGACATAAGTTAAAAATGCAGTGATCATCCTGTAAACAAATATATATACTCTATATATATAAAAGCAGCAGACTGAAGGCACTGAATTTGCCCATTTCAGACTCATATATGATATATCTATTCAAATGTTTACATAAACCAATATTTCATCCACAGTGGCTAAGAGTAGTATATATCAAAGACTGAAGGCACTGAACTTGCCCAATTCACTCATATATCTACTCAAATTTCTACACAAACCAATATTTCATCCACAGTGGCTAAGAGTATATATCAAAGTAGCAGACTGAATGCACTGAACTTGCCCATTTGAGACTTATATATCTATTCAAATTTTTAAACAAACCAATGTGTGATCCACAGTGGCTAAGAGTATATATCAAAGTAGCAGACTGAAGGCCCTGAACATGCCCATTGCAAAATTCAGACTCATATCTATTCAAACTTTTACACAAACCAATGTTTCATCCACATAGGCTAAGAATATATATCGAAGTAGCAGACTGAAGGCACTGAACTTGGCCTTTTCAGATTCATATATCTATTCAAACTTTTACATAAACCAGTGTTTCATCCACAGTGGCTCGTGATTTTCAAAATATTTATGTATGCCATAATAAGCACTTCACGAATCAACTAGGAATTGAAGGCACTTGCACAAAGAATATAATAACAGAAAACCAACGTATTCTTGCACAATAATATTATTCATGATAACACTATGCATAAATTGCTATTGCTTTGTTGTAAGCCAGAGCAGGATCTTGATCTTCCTTGGCACAGATGTTACTGTCAGATGGACTAAGATGAATTTTTGCAGCCCCATTCCTCAATCCAACTTTATTCCTTTTCAATTTTGGGGCCATGTGAATCTGATAGCAGCCAACAGCTTTTTTCTTCTCCTTCTCAACCATCTCACCACCATCTTTCTGCTTTTCTTGATCTTTGCCCTGTTCCTTGCATGCACTACTGTTGAAGCCTTGACAGTGGGATTGTTGTTCTTGGGCTTCAACAACATTATTAGGTTTAATGGACAGTAATTTTCCCACAAACGAAGGCCTGGGTTCGATAGGATTCCCCATCAAATCTCTGAAACCCACAGCCCCCCAGTTGCAGGGATGAATCTGTTCATTCTATGAAGATCTACTCCATCAAGAATCATGGTGCCAAGGTTGAGAATGCCCTGTGGGTGACCAGAAGGACGACGGACCTGCAGTGCCAAGAAACTCATCCCACTGAAATCTGTGCTCCCGTAGCCCTTGAGGAGAGTGGAAAGCAAGACCCTCACAGTGCCTAGCAAGGTATCCCTGAGGCAACCCACGTAGTATATCTCCATCATCACAGCAGAGGTTTCACAGCGGAGAAAACTCTCTTCCACACTGAACATGGACTTGTCGTTCCAAGTAGGGTTTGCACCCCCTGTTCTATCAATTTGCATCGTCGGTTTTTTCTCGAAATTGATCCATACAACACAGTAGGTAGTGCACAACAGATTGCATAGCAGAAACGGGACACATTATTGCAGCAGTTAGTGGAACAACATGAAAACATTATTGCAGCAGGCATGGAAGAGAACATGAAGAGCAGAAAGCGGAAACAGGGGGAATAGAAATGGTCGTGGAAGAAAACAGGAAGAGCAGAAAGCTAAAGAGGAGAAACAGAAATGAAGTTGCACGACATATGTCAACCATATGCCAGTTGAAGGTGCACGCCAGCTGTCAAACATAGAAACAAAGTGTAGACGAAAAGCTCACTCAAAGGAAGGCCTATCGGCCTAAATATTGAAATTTTTAAGAAGACTCTGGCCATTTCATAAGCAGTTGAGTTGACAACAGAGTTTGTCTGTCGCTGAGTCCCAATCATAGAGGTGTCTATATGAGTTATGTCAATGTCTAAGTAGAGCTGTTGAATATGGAATGTGGGTGTAAGGCCTCATCTCTGTCCAACTTATGTCAAAGCAAAGGATGCTACGAAAGAATTGGTTAATCGGTTGTGGATGATGGCATTTATTTCTAGAAAATGCAATACCTCTTTCATTGATGGTCTCTTTTGAGGGGAAGCAGAAGCACAATTCAATGCAATCCCCACAGACACTGAGATTTCTTCCCTTCCTTCAACCTCTGGTCGAAGAGTAGGATCTATGATGTGCAAAACGCGATGCTTGTCATCAACAAAGTTTTGACCCCATGCTGCAAAATCCTTATCTGATGGTGGCTTCCCAGTAAGAATCTCCAGAAAAATAACCCCAAAGGAATAAACATCCCACTTTTGGTTGTGTTTGAAAGTTTTCAATGCCTCTCGGGCCTGGTAAGGAGATACAAAGTTCTTGGATGTGCCTGGACTGCCCAGCAAATCAGGTGTTGTTTGCAGGCTATCGCGGGAGCCAGTGGAGCATTTGCTCCCTGAAAATATACCTTCAAGGTTCCTTAGGTGGATAGCAGAGCTACTATACTTGACACTGGCAGTGTCCAGTAGCTTTTCTAGCCCAAAATCTGCTACGTATGGCTCCATGTCAAAGCCCAGAAGGATGTTGCTTGGCTTAACATTTCCATGAACAAACTTCCTTTCATGAAAACAGGGATAGACTCTGCAGAATCCAGAATCTGAACAAGATTCACTGATATTGTTATCTTTAATAAATTCTTATATGAAGCAACAAAGATGAAAAATCCCAAATAATTTGACACATCACAGAAAGTTGATTCCTATTCCTAAACTTCTCGTTTTCACTTTCAAAGTTATATTTCTTGAAGTTGGAACCAAACTCTATATTCTAGCTCTCCTTGCTTATGTAGAGATGGGGATCTTGTATAATCGCTCTTTAGTTCTTTGGTGTAACAACCTTCGTTCACATCTATGATGCTTCTGCCAAAAAAAACCTGCAACTTTCACTTTCCTTCATTTTCTTATTCCTGGTGTTTGTATCCTTCAGAAAATATAGAAAAGACTTTCAAGGTTTACAGTTTCATACACGGTCATTCTAAAAGGCATGGAGAAATCAGCCTCACTGGTGATGGCTTCAATTTCAGGGACTTGAGAAATTACCAAGCCAGTGGGATACTTCTGAATAAGCCTGCAGACTATTTGGAATAATAGCAAATGAAAATTCACTATAATATCAAATGCCACCAAGGTTAGTTGATAAAAATCTAGTAGAGATAGTCCTAAGGATTAGCTTGGTTAGAAGATGCTTTAGTGCAAATGCTCAAGGAATTCTCAGGATCAAATGTCATTGAATATCTAGTGGTTACCAGCAGTAGCTAAACAGGGGAAAAGTGTGGAATCCATAAGGAACTCATAATATGCAGGCTTGTGATTACCAATAGTAACTAAACAAGGGAGATTGTGGAATCCATAAGAAACTCATAATATGCAAAACAATAACAATACAATGTAATTTTCCCATCAATTCAATCCATACTGTTATGATGCAACACAATATCCCAATACTGTAATGTAATTAATTGAGTCATTATGATGTGTTCAGTCTCCAAACTGAAGTAATTAATGCAGTCATCAATAAAATATGGCTTACCAGGAATATGGTATAATGGACCTGTTCAATATATAACATCAGAAACATTCCATAGAAACTGATATAAATACTGTCGCTAATTGTTCTCCAACTAAGTAAGAAGATGTTATGTAGAATAAGATACAAATACAAGCACAGGGTCACTTGTCTTATTTCATGGTCTTCCTAAGAAGGCTTATGAAGGAAGTTGTGTAGCATTCTCATGGTTTTGATAAATTATCATTTGTTGCCGAGCTGAACATGTATATATAAATATTCTAACTTGAAAAAAGAGCAGTTTCTTCTTTGTATATGCAAACTATAGTGGAACCAATAAATCTAATTTTCAATATTGATTTGCATCAATTTCTTTTGGTCTAACCAGCAATTAAAATCTATCCCCTGCCACTGCAACAATAATACACCATATATCACCTTCCCATTAAAACTGAGAATGAGCTGCAAGTAAACTGTGAGAACGCGGATGCCTCATAAGCATGGAGTTAAGTTTGATCCCTGAGCTTTGCTACAATCCCAAACCTAGAGATATACCAATAATGAAACCCTACTCTTAGTTCAAGGGTCTCCAAGGTCCAGAACCAAAAATACCTTTCGTTCAAGGGTCTCCAAGAATTTGGTTTTTTAGTTGAAAGGTCTAAAAACACTTGACGATTCCCATTTGTCAAATCAGATTTTCCGTCAAAATAATAACAATTTTCTGTCAGTTAAGTGAACGGTAAATCTAGTTTTGATGTAATCAAAATATCATTAAAAAAATCTTGTAGTGTCTAAAATGTTTTCAAGCCCCTCATCAGATTCTACTTCCTCATTCCAAACCAAAAACTGACCATTCAGACGATCAACACATCTTTTACCTAAAACAGAATACTTTTGCACACGCTAATTTTCACAACAGTGTAATTTGATTTCTTCTCTATTTAAAGATCGGAAAGAAAAAGAGAGAAAGATCTTCGGATGATACCTTCATTGGTCATGGAACCCATTATCATCATGAACCTTTTAATACATGCTTGACATTCCTTTTTACAACCCTTGGGCATTAACTGGACACTAATTCCAAGAATCTTGAAAATATCAGCTAGAAACATTGTGAGTTTATCAGCAAGTGGTGAAATAGTGGCAGAAAATCAAGAGATGATGGAAAATTTCATTATCCAACACAATTGCACTAGCTGAATTTTACCAGCCACTGCAAACAATGTTTTATAGCTGAGAACACATCATTATCATGCAAGTAAACTATATATGCATTAGTATAATTTCTCTTTTTAGTTGCTGCTTTTTCTTCAGATACGGTAGTATGATTTGTTGGTTACGTACCCTTTTTCAGTTTCGCAGTGACGAGTTACTAATACCTCTCTGTCATTAAACGCTCATGCATTATAGAAAACAAGAGCCTATAATTTCTTGAATTTATTCCTGCTTAGACTAACCAAAGTGTTCTGGACAAGGGACTGATATAAAAAAGTCACAAAAGCCAAAAATGACACAGGGAATGTTAGGCCATTAAAAGTTCCCATGCATGTTTTTGACCTGCTTCTTGGACAACAAACTCCATGGGATGACTTCAAAATCTGTTGATCCTATTACTTCACTATTAAAGCATCACGGCCTGGCCCAACACCAATATAATCGACTGGTATTCCAACTCTCGATCCTTTCCACATAGAGGTTGACCTGCTTCTTGGACAGCAAACTCCATGGGATGACTTCAAAATCTGTTGATCTTATTACTTCACTATTAAAGCATCACGGCCTGGCCCAACACCAATATAATCGATTGGTATTCCAACTCTCGATCCTTTCCACATAGAGGCAAGCAGCAGATGGTAAGTCTTGATAGCTTCTCACTTTAGATATATCAGCCTGCCATCCAGGCAGATCTTCATAAATAACCTACATGTGACCAAGTTATATTAGAATTGGGTACCAGAGAAGAGAAAAATGCTTTTATCAAAATTTGAGTTTGAAATGAGAAACTTTCTCAAGGAAACAAGATTTCAAATAACCTTGACATGACATAATGTTAGAAACAAACTGCAAGGAAAAAGGAATATGACATATGCAGAACATTATCTACAAAGATACAAATAAAACTATATAACGAGAGAGACTGAAACTGGTAGCAGGTCCAACACAAATGACCAAATAAAATAAAATTAACAGTTAGATCCATGAAATTTATTAGTCAAAAGAATGCAAAAATGTGTTGTCAAGAACAAATTGAGGGTCAAAGGTTCAAGAGGCGAAAATTATGGGGCCAAAGCCTCATTGCAAACAAGCTTTCTGTAAGTTTTAGCAAAATAATTCATATCTGATTTTTTAAAGGTAAAGATTGCAGCATAGCACTCGATATAATGATCATCGTAAATTAAGCTGTCTGATTAAACCTCACAAGGATGTGAAGCTTAAGCAGACAGCATCAGATAAGCTGACATTAATGTAACTGTTGCCTCCATGGTACAAACAAATATGCTTCATTTAGTTGTTGCCTACATGGTACTATTCTACTGATTATGGATTTGAACCATATATGTATTCGTATAATCTAAAGATCAAAACACAGGCTTGTAGATGTCGGCCTGACATCTAGTCACAGTATTTTTTCACTTATTATCACTTATTATCCCTGAAGTTCCCCTTTTTCAACTGTTATGCATCACAAAATGTTTTTCAAGATACTTGCAATACTCATACATAATAATAATTACAGAAGCATACTATTTTAAGTTGCTCGTTAAGTAATTGAGATCCATGGCTCTGAATTGAAAGGAAAGTACCTCTACCTTTTGCAGAAGGTCTAAGGTCCGCAGGAAAAGATTTCAACCTAACAACCTAGAAATTGAAACCTAACAACCACGGAATCGTACTGACTTCATTCCATTGTATTTGAAGGTTATGTTAGGCTTTAATGAAGAAGTAACGCCTCATTAAATTCGAAGTGAAAAAGGCAATAAAACATATCTTTAAGGCTAACCCATTGAAAAAATATATATGGTTGGGGTTTTATGGAATGCAATTGAATAAAATATTAAAATTATCTTTTTCCTCCAGGTTCGATTCTAATCCTCATATTCCGATTTGATTTCTATGGAGACATATAACTTATGGAATTGAAGTCACCATGGTCTTTACATGGTCTTATGGGAGCATATAACATTTTTTTTTTGTAACATGAGGAGTCATTTAAGATGAAGTTGTAGCAGAAGCATGGTGTATTTGAGTGTAAATGCCAAAGATAGGTTCATAAAATAAGAAAAAATGCATAAGTTTAGAGGAGCTGGCCACAACTTAGTATTTTTGGTACGGTTTTAAGGTTTGGCACATGTGTGTTAAACAAAATTTGAGGGCAAAGTATTTAAAAAAAAAAAAAGTCTAGATTCTAAAGAAAATAAATAAAATAAGAAATGTTTGGTTAATAATTTGAGTGGTTGGGAGTATGGTTTATTCTTTTATTTATTCAAATTCAATTCTAAGAGGTATATTTGACAAGTAATAAAACTATGAGAATAAGTCACTCCTAAAATAAATTTACATTTAATGTTATAATTTTATAATAGTAGCTAGAAGATTTGATCCTAACCAATAATCAAATTTGAAGATGAGGGTTGCATTTTAGTTTGAAGTATTAATTTCATATTAGCTTTTCAATATTGACAAGATAAAAAATAAATTATTCTTTTTGTATGAAAACAAAAAATAATTGAAAATTTCATGCATACTTCACACATCACACCTTCTACTATATCAAGTTATGGAGATCTCAAACATAGAATCTTGTCTGTAGATTAGAACTCCATGTACACTTAAACAAATATGCACACACAACACCGATTCACCAATATTATAGTTTATATAGAAATCATATGGAGGGAATTTAATACGACCATTTGCTTAAAGACTCTATAAAAGTCATATAGAGGGAATTCAATTGGATCATTTACTTATAAACTATATATGAATTATCTAGAGGGATTTCAATACGACTATTTACTCTTTCATCTCTTGGGTGTCCTTCCTAAGACATAATCAAAATATAGTTTTATTTATGGATATATCATTGCAATGTCCAATGAAAAAAGTTAAATAAAACTTCCAACAAAGCAAATTTTCATAAAAGAAATATAACTTACTAGAATCTTTTGCTATAAGAATTTTATGTCTAATGATTGATGCATATGTGCATTATGACGAGAACATCATTTACAAAAGAAGAAATAAATAACATTATTTGTTGTCAACAAAAATGATTGTTTGAATTGAATACTACTTATTCAACATTGAATTTATCATAATAAGGAATCAAACCTCCATTGAATAGATTTTGATCCATGATGCTCACTATCATGTCTTCATATTAAATATGCATAAAGAAGGCATGAAGGTACTATCCATACATCCAAGCAAGCAGAGCAAACAAACTAGGGAGTAAATACTAACAAGTGGAGAAGGTAGAAAGAAGATTTACGATGAAACCACGAAAGATTGGTAAGTATCATTACTAAATCCACATAACAAGAAGATGGTGAGTTGATTTGGATTAGAATTGTTTCTCCTATGTGTGAAGCAATAGAATTCACCACAACCAAATATTTTGAACTTCATTGCCCACTACTAAGATGCACTTTCAATAAATAAATGATACATGTATGAATGAGCTCCATAACAATATGATTCTATTGTATAGAAATGATAACATTTCTTTTTTAAATTATTATGATACCGTGAAAAATAGTTAACATTCTTACTTTTTTTAATTGTCATGGTATATATAAAAATGAATAATTTAACTAGAAAACAACTATTAAAATAATGAAAAAAAAAATTATATTGTAAAAAAATTGTACCTTTAATTAAAAAATTCTAATATAATTTTATTTTAAATTTAACAAATAATTTTTATTTGAAAAACAACTATTAAAATAATGAAAAGTAAACTTGATATAGATCACGGAAACCTCAATTTTACAAATAAACCTATTGTAAAAAGTTTCTGCCTTTAATTAAAAAAAAGTTTCTGCCTTTAATTAAAAAATCTAAAATAAGAAACAATTTTTATTTTAATTATCAAAAATATGGGAGATAATTTTATGCCCTTCGGACCGGCCAAAAAGTTGTTAAACAACCGGACAACTTCAATTTTGAAATCTGATCCTAACATTAGTCAAATTACTACTCCAAAATTAGCCAAAAATAAATAAATAAATAGCTAAAATAATTAATATTTTAATAAATAAATAGCTAAAATAATTAATATTTTTACATCCATAACAACCACTTAATATTTTCGAGGTTTCTGTCCCGGTATTTTTGATCGTCCAGTATCGCGTGACATTGACACATTCCTGTCTGTTGGAAGGTGGTTATGCCGTTATGGTTGATAGAGGCAAGAACGTTTGGTTCGGCCTTCCCAACTTATTAAAAATGGCAGTGTCACAGAAGGCATCCTTGACAATCGAGAATCCTTCATGGAGGCCGCACCAAAAACCACTTCATGAAGGAAATATCGACTTGTCAATTCCTTTTCGCTCGGCAATCCAACCTCTGGTGAACCCCTCTTCCCTCGGCAATCCAACCTCTGTACACAGAGTCTATTATGCGGGGGATGGAGAATTTTGAATTGCAAGAATTCGAACCAAAGCCTATTAAAAATTCTCGTGCGCTTAATGTTGTGTTTGACGACCTGCAAAACTGTTGAAAATTTTATTTTGGCTAAGACTTCTTTCAGCTGAAGATGCGATTCACTGATTGATTGACCTTGAAAGGAAGGGTTTGTGGGATTGTATGTTGAGGTATCCAGGAAATGGCATGGCAGTAGACCTTGGTTGAGCATGCGAGTATTTTTTGGGGATAAATAGATCAAATCAGTAATCTCGCAAGCCTGAACGGTGTAACATCTCAGGTGTTGCAAGAGATCTCAAGGTGCGTTTTAGTCCAGCTCGGCTGCTTTTAAGCCGCTTATCAACAAAACTTTACCTAACTCGTTTCTGTTTGTTTCAATTTTAAAGGATAATATTGTTCTGTTTGGTTTCTTAACTCTGTGCTGGTTCTTCCAAACGGACTATCCTTATTTCTATTCAGATTTGGGAAATATTTCAAAATTTTAAAGTTAGGTGAAATCATTGAATTAGCTTTTTTTCTCTTCAAAATACTACCGAATCTGTAATCAATTCATAGGTCCAAATAATTTTAAATTTGAATAAACAGTAATTTACCTCTAGGGTTTTTGTGATTTTTTTGACACATCCGTGGTAAGATTATTCTGATATTGACATGTGTGAATGATAAACAATTAGATAAGATCAGCTGTGTTTAGCCCTTGAAATAGTTTCTGCTGTTTTCTCTCCTGTTCTCTTGATTCAATTAAAAGGAAACTTTACTAGTTTAGCTTTATTTACTGTTGTTCGGGAGCTTTCCCTTCTCCGAACTGATTACAGAGTTTGATTAAAACCATTTATGAAGGCATGACGATATGTGAACTTTGCAAGAAGGAGATAACATGTCGACGTAGGTCTCGCAATGGAAGCACTTGTACTTGCAGCACGCCAAATCCTTGCAACAGCGAACAGCCAAATACCAAATATTGCTGCTGCCAGATCTGCTACTCTAATCTTCGAAAGAGAGCATGGTGGTATCACAAGCAGACCACAAGGCTCACGGACGAAGAAATGCACCTCAACAGACTCATTGCTTCGCAAGAAGTTAACCTCAGAACTCTCATAAACAAAAACCAGTCTCTAACGTCCGCAACGAAGAACTCCACGGAAGAAAATGAATCCCTAAAGTCCGCACTGAAGTCTCTCGAGGCTAGAATTCAGTTTCTAACAATGTGGGATTCGGTTCCTGGGTATGACTCCTCTGCGGACGTCGTTCTACTTACACCAGATGGTGGGCGATTCATTGCCCACAGTTCAATTCTGGTAACGTAAATTCTCTTAATTCTCTTTCTTTTGAAATGAAATGGAAGTGTACTAAATTATTATTTTATTTTAATTTTTGAAATGCTAGTAAGGATCCTTCTGCTAGGCTACAGCTTTATGAAGGATGTTTTAAGCCGTCAAACTTACAGCTATCCGCTTTCTATCCTGTCAAAAACACAGCCTCAATTTTATGTGAAAGGTGCCTCAGCTTATGTTGCCGGCAAATTTTGGAATATTCCTAATATGAGAAAGGGCATGAGCAAAGCCAGATAGTTGACTTTACTCTATGATATGATTGTGAAAAGTTTTACCTAACTGTATGCTAATACAGCCTCAATTTTATGTGGGAAGGTGCTTCAGCTTATGTAGATTGCAAATTCTGCAATATTTGTTATACGGAAAGGGAATGATCTAAGTCAACCTTTTGACTTTGCTCCGTGTTTGATATGGTTGTGAAAGATTCCACGTAATTATGTGTTGATTGCAGATTTTCTATATTTAATGGTATGAGCAAAGTTGAACATTGACTTTGCTTCATGCCAATTGGATGGAGAGAAGTTGCAATCGACATAAAAATACCTGAAAGTTTTTATGCTGTCAAGACAGCTGCAAGGTTTCTAGACTGTTAAAAACACATCTTCGATTTTATGAGGGAGGTTTTATGCTATCAAAAACATCTAGACGTTCATTTAGATGGATTTACACTTGGCTTGATCTATGGTCACTTGAGGAGTTCTATACTTAAATCCATTAATCCGATTACCTCATTTGTTATTGGACTATACACCTGTGAACTGGAATCTTATTAACATTTTCCTAAACCGTTTACGGTCAAAGGAAGGTCTGTAATAAATTCAATTCACAATTATGTAAAATAGAGATTGCTTCGAAAATTCCAAGTTTCAACATGTATACGGATTCCTCAAAATACTATCCTCCATGTTTGGCTGCAAGTTCAATAAGCTAAGTTCATGAGGCTTTTAAGCTATCTAAGTTCATGAGGCTTTCTGGTTTTATTGTTTGTTGGTGTTAGTCTGGTTTTACTGATTTAGTGTTAGTTGAATATGTCATCACATGCATGTGATCTTTGAATTTTTTCATTCTTTTGTAGGTAAACAGCCATGTGATTTCCACTTCATATATAATATCTTCCAGATATACTTGTCCGGATTGCTAAACGCTCGAGGTCACTTAACTGTAATGTCAATTCTTCTCATTGAAAATATTTCTACTCTATCGGAATACAATGACAGAATGCACTAGAGTGATTCTTGATTGTCGGTGCAATACACAAGCCTTCTCAATTTCCAATTTCTTAACCCAATCCAGCTCACTTAATCCAGCTCTGCAACATGGCACACTTCTCCCTGTGTGCCCATTATTTTTTGAATTTCTTAAACTATTCTAACTCTAATCCATGGCATACTTCCCTTCCACAGCCATTGTAGAATGCAGTGAACTGTACTCACTTCTCGATGCAATAAATAAACCTATGGAGTTCGTAGTTTTTACCTTTTTAACCCATACCAGCTCTGCAACATGGCATGCTTCCCCCCTTGTGACCATCATTTTTCCAATTTGTGATCCGCTTCTCGGTGTAGTAAACAAACCTCTTGAGTTCCCAATTTCGCAAGCCAATCCAGCTCTGCAACATGGCATACTTCTACCCACGTGGCCATTATTTTTGCAATTTCTTGAACCATTCTAACCCTGTTCCATGGCGTACTTTTCTTCCACTGCCATTGTAGAATGCCCTTAAGTGCACCTCACTTCTCGCTGCAATCAATCAACCTCTCTTCCCATTTTCTTAACCCATTCCAACCCTGCAGCATGGTATGCTTCCCCCTTGTGGCCATCATTTTCCCAATTTGTGATCCTTGCTTCTCAGTGTAGTGAATAAACCTCCCGAGTTCCCAATTTCAAGCCAATCCAGGTCACTCAATCCAGCTCTGCAACATGGCATACTTCTCCCTACGTGGCCATAATTTTTGCGGTTTCTTAAACCATTATAACTCTGCTCCATGGCACATTTGTCTTCCACTTCCATTGTAGAATGCCCTAAAGTGCACCTCACTTCTTGATGCATTAAATCGACCTCTTGAGTCCATTTTCTTTACTCATTCCTCCTTGTGGCCATCATTTTCCCAATTTGTGCTCCTTGCTTCTCAGTGTAGTAAATAAACCTCCTGAGTTCCCAATTTCTTAAGCCAATCCAGCTCAATCAATCCAGCTCTGCAACATGACATACTTTTCTCTACATGGCCACCATTTTTTGCAGTTTCTTAAAACTATTCTAGCCCTGCTCCATGGCATATTTCTCTTCCACTGCAATTGGAGAATGCCCCCTCGATGCAAAAGATCAACCTCTCAAGTTCCCATTTCCTTAACCCGTTCCAGCTCTTCAGGATAGCATGCTTTGCCCTTGTGGCTATCATTTTCCCAATTTGTGATCCTTGCTTCTTGGTGTGGTAAACAAACCTCCGTCCCATTTTCTTAAGCCAATCCAGCTCTGAATCATGGCATACTTCTCCCTACGCAGTGATCATTTTTGCAGTTTCTTAAGCCCTTCTAACCTTGCTTCATGGCATACTTCTCTTTCACTGCCATTGTAGAATGCCCTAAAGTGCACCTCACTTCTCGATGCAACAAATCAACCTCTCGAGTTCACATTTTCTTAATCAATTCCAGCTCTGCAGCATGGGATGGTTCGAACCCTCTTTATGGCCATCATTTTTCCAATTTGTGATCTTTGCTTCCCGGTGTGGTAGACAAACCTCCTGTGTTCTCAAGCCAATACAGCTCTGCCACATTGCATACCTGTCCCTGCATGGCCATTATCTTTGCATTTTGGTAAATCATCTAACCCTGCTCCATGGTGTACTTCTCTTCCACTGCCATAGTAGAATGCCTTTAAGTGTTCCTCACTTCTCCATGCAACAAATCAACCTCTCCAGTTCCCATTTTCTTAGCCCATTCCAGCTCTGCAGCATGGCATGCTCTCCCCTTGTAGCCTTCATTGCCTCAATTTGTGATCCTTGCTTCTCAGTGTAGTAACTGAGTTCCCAATTTATTAAGCCCATCCAGCTCACTGAATCTCGCTCTGCAACATGGCATACTTCTCCCTGCGTGGCCATCATTTTGCAATTTTTTAAACCATCCTAACACTGCTCCATGCCATACTTCTCTTCCACTGCCATTGTAGAATGCCCTAAAGTGCACCTCACTTCTCGCTGCAATAAATCAACCTCTCAAGTTCCCATTTTCTTAACCCATTCCGGCTCTGTGGCATGGCATGCTTCCCCCTTGTGGCCGTCATTTTCCCAGTTTGTGATCCTTGCTTCTCGGTGTAGTAAACAAACCTCTTGAGTTCTCAATTTCTCAAGCCAATCTGGCTCTACAACATGGCATACTTCTCCCTGTGTGGCCATCATTTTTGCAATTTCTTAAACCATTCTGACCCTGCTCCATAGCGTACTTCTCTTCCACTGCCATTGTAGAATTCCCTGAAGTGCACCTCACTTCTCGCTGCAATAAATCAACCTCTCGGGTTCCCATTTTCTTAGCCCTTTCCATCTCTTCAGCACGGCATGCTTCCCCCTTGTGTCCATCTTTTTCCCAATTTTTGATCCTTGCTTCTCTGTGTAGTAAAGAATCCTCTCGAGTTCCCAATTTGTTAGCCAATCCAGCTCTGCAACATGGCATACTTCTCCCTGCGTGGCTATCATTTTTCTAATTTGTTAGACCATTCTAACCCTGCTCCATGGCATACTTCTCTTCCACTGCCATTGTAGAATGCACTAAAGTGTGCCTCACTCCTCGATGCAATAAATCAATCTCTTGTGTTCCCATTTTCTTAACCCTTTCCAGCTCGGCAGCATGGCATTCTTTCTCCTTGTGGCCATCATTTTCCCAATTTCTTAACGCGTTCTAATTCTGCACTATTGTATAGTTCTCCCTAGTGGTCATCATTGCTAGATTAATTGGACTAGCTGATGATGATATTATAATTTCCACTGGCCGTAGGGTACACCTTGTTGCTCTAAGTGTATAAAAAAGCCTATTCAATTAGCCAATTCAGTACTGCACCATGCCATCCTTCTCCTTTTTGGCCACTAGATTAGATTGAATAGACTCGTGTTCATTTAATTGGCATAAGGTTTTCTCCTCCAAATGGTAACACCTGTTTCAGCTAAGATAAAAGCTTGAGAAGTTTGCTTTTATTCGTAGTTCTTCTAGTAGGAACAATAGTATTCGGATGGTAGTTTATCTCCAACCCCGGTTTTCTTTTTGATGGATTGTGGTCGTCCTGTGATTTCAGTCAGGTCGATCTATTGTTTTCAAGGCGATGTTAAATTCAGGCATGCAAGAGTCGAGGAGCATGGTAATAAGGCTGGAGGACGTGAACAAAGAAGCAGTGGCCATATTCTTAAAATTCCTTTATAAGGCCCAGATAGATGCAAAGGATTTCCAAGAAAATGGTGAGGTAAAAGCCGAGATGATTATTCGGCTGTGCCAGCAATACCAGATCGATTTCCTACTCTCTACATTTCAAAATTTCATAGTTGAAAACATTATTAACATTGAAAATTTGGAAACCATTCTGTGTATTGCGGACATATATGAATTAGATGTTGTCAAGACTGCAATCACCCAAGACAGTCGTTGGAGTGCTCTTCATGCAGTGGAGTGCACATATTCATCATGTATTTCCATCAATTGATGTTCTATTGATAATGGTGGTGATAGTCCAGCTTGGTTAACTAAGTTTTTGTTCTGAATTCTGCACGGCAATTTTGACTGGTGGTCATGGAATTACTCTCTCCAAGTTTTTGCAGCATTAATGCCAGGGCAAGAGTGTCGAGATCATATTTTGTGGCTGAAATACATCCATTTTAAAAGGTTTGCATTTTGAATTTTGTTTGATCTGTCCAGTGAATAAAATCATGGAGAGAAGTTTGGCAAGTGCTATTTCATGGACTATAGCATCATTAATGTTTTCTCTCTTATCACCGCGCAGCATGTTGTAATGTCTTAAATCTGCCCCATGTCAGGCCACATTAATAATGCTATAGTCCATGAAATAGCACTTGCCGAGAAGTTTTCACCTTGAACTTTCTTTTATCTCTTTATAGAACGAAGACCTTAATAAAGCTATCTTAAATAGGGCTCTTTATATTGCAATTTGAATACGTCTGACATAAATTCATTGGAATTATAGAAATTTGAAGGAAGAAAGAGTCCAAATGCTTAGGCATAAATTGAGAGAGCACGTAGTCGAGTACTCGGACCTCATGGATGGAGAAGCATTTCATGGTGATATTTAGAGTCCCCTACTATAGATGGGATCACTGATTGATGGGATCTTGCTGAGTAAATTAACGTTGATACTTTAGTTGCATGTTAAGAGAAGATTTTTCATGACTGTGACCAACTTCTTTGTATGGTCAACATGGTCATTGTTTTTAATCACGGGGATTGTTCTTAGATATTGATGGGCGTTTTGGATAGTAGTGGCAACCTCACTTTTCAGTTTTGTTTTTATTTGTGAATGTGTATAGACAACTTATTTGTTTGTGTATATTAAAAAAAAATTGTTGTTGAAATGATGTTTTATTTAAAAAACAATTTATATAATTATAATATGTAAAATAATGTAAATGGTTTATAATAAATTTAAATGTGATTCACGCAATACAAAATTTAATGGTTGGTAATAGCCATATATTTATGACATTATTGTTATAAAAATTATTATGAAAATTGACTAAATTAATATTTTACTTTAAATAACAATGTCATAAAAATTATTATGAAAATTGACTAAATTAATATTTTACTTTAAATTTTTGTTATTTATAAAGAGAATTAATATGAGTTAATTATTTATTTCACAATTAATATTTTACTTTAAATTTATGTTATTTATAAAGAGAATTAATATGAGTTAATTATTTATTTCACAATACAATACGTCTTATGTTGTCAAAAAAAATTATCATAAAAAATTATTAAATTACAACTTATATTAAGAATTAATATATGTTTTAAACATTTATACATTCATAAAAATATGTTAATTCTTAACCATGGAGGTTTACTCCTACTTCATTATGGAGATTTTTTACTTATAAAATTGTTTGGTTACAATATCATGGCTTACTAATTTTGCATATCCAAAAAATTCATGCGAATTTTTTTTAATTAATCAATTTAATTAAAATGACAAAAAACATAACTACTTTTGAAATAAATCTCAACCTCTAATTTGTGAGTATTACTAAAATTATTCTAAAATATTTGGTAAAGGTCAAATTCTTTTTACCCTCTACCAAATATTAATAATCAAATTCAAAATATTAATAATAAACATGCCTATAAACATAATTTAAAATATTCATAATTCAATTTTTATTTCTCAATATTTTTTTATCCACTTTTTAATTTACATTTTCAAATAAAAAGTTTCTATTTTTACTAAATATCCCATTCACTATATTTTCATATTTTCACATCATTTTAATTACAAAACCCCCTAATTTTAATAAATATTATGTGTTACAAAACCCCTAATTTTAATAAATATTGTGTTACAAAACCCCTAATTTTAATTTTAATAAATATTATTTGTTACAAAACTCCCTAATTTTAATAAATATTCTATATGATTTTTTTTTTTGTTTTTTTTGTTTTTGTTTTGTTTTTTTGTTTTTGTTTTTTATGTCTAATATTCATTTTTCATTTATTAAGCTTAGTCATGCTTCCTTGCTTCCTTTTTTCTGTTCCAGGTATATTTAAATTGGATTGAGTATATTCTAAGTATTATTTTTTTCATTATTTTTTATCCTCCTAAATTTTACTTTTAAAATTGCTTCCTTTTTCCTTTTTCCTTTTCAAGGTATATTTAAATTCGATTGAGTATATTCTAAGTATGATTTTTTTCGTGATTTTTCTTGCTCAAAGGCATATTTAAATGGGATTGAGTTATTTAAATGAGATTGAGTTATTTAAATGAGATTGAGTTTCCTTATTCCTTTGCTTTAAGATTATACATAGGCCATAAGTGACATGTTCAAATTGGATAAATTTTATTATTATTTTTCATTATTCTTTTATCCTTTTGAATTTTACTTTTAAAATGTGACATAAGTGACATGTTCAAATTGGATGCATTTTATTATTTTTTTTTCATTATTCTTTTATCCTCTTGAATTTTACTTTTAAACTGTCTAAAATTCACTTATCATTCAGTAAACTTCAACATGTTTTTGTGATTTTTTTCTTGCTCAAAGGCATATTTAAATGAGATTGAGTTTCCTTATTCCTATTTTTTTCTTGCTCAAAGGCATATTTAAATGAGATTGAGTTTCCTTATTCCTTATTCCTCTGCTTTAGAATTATACATAAGCCATAAGTGACATGTTCAAATTGGATGAATTTTATTATTTTTTTACATAAGCCATAAGTGACTTGTTCAAATTGGATGAATTTTATTATTTTTTTCATTATTCTTTTATCCACTTGAATTTTACTTTTAAAATGTCCAAAATTCACTTATCATTCAGTAAGCTTCAACATGTTTACATAAGCCATAAGTGACATGTTCAAATTGGATGAATTATATTATTTTTTTCATTATTCTTTTATCCTCTTGAATTTTACTTTAAAATGTCCAAAATTCACTTATCATTCAGTAAGCTTCAACATGTAAACTTCATGATTTTTCTTGCTCAAAGGCATATTTAAATAGGATTCGGAAATGAACTTCGTGAATTTTCTTGCTCAAAGGCATATTTAAATAGGATTCATGTTAATAGGATTCGGAAATGAACTTCGTGAATTTGCTTGCTCAAAGGCATATTTAAATAGGATTCATGTTTCCCTATTTCCAGCGTAAATGAACTTCATGATTTTTCAAAGGCATATTTAAATGGGACTTCATGATTTTTCTTGCTCAAAGGCATATTTAAATGGGACTGAGTTTCCTTATTCCTCTGCTCTTTTATCCTCTTGAATTTTACTTTTAAAATGTCCAAAATTCACTTATGAGTTTCCTTATTCCTCTCCTTTAGGATTATACATAGGCCATAAGTGACATGTTCAAATTGGATTAATTTTATTATTTTTCTCATTTTTCTTTTATCCTCTTGAATTTTACTTTTAAAATGTCCAAAATTAACTTGAGTTTCCTTATTCCTCTCTTTTAGGATTATACATAGGCCATAAGTGACATGTTCAAATTGGATTAATTTTTTTTTATTTTTTTTTTCATTTTTCTTTTATCCTCTTGAATTTTACTTTTAAAATGTCCAAAATTCACTTATCATTCAGTAAACTTCAACATGTTTCCTTCTTTTGGTTATTCCTCTCCTTTAGGATTATACATAGGCCATAAGTGACATGTTCAAATTGGATTAATTGTATTTTTTTTCATTATTCTTTTATCCACTTGAATTTTACTTTTAAAATGTCCAAAATTCACTTATCATTCAATAAGCTTCAACATGTTTCCTTCTTTGGCAAATTCAAGTTCATAGGTTGCAAGAGTTTTAGATTTAGATTATTATTATTATTTTAAATTTGTAAATTAAAATATATTTTTAATAAAAAAATTCCATAGATTACAAAGCTAAATGAAAATCTAAATATTTCTTCTCATTTTGAAGATGGTACTCAAAGGTAAACTCTAGAATCTTTAGGATACGAGTTTGGTTAACAATAAGACTTAACCCATTACACCAATATAATTGAGATGAACTCAACATATCAATTGCAAAAATTGAACTTAGGTGGAGAGAATAATCTTCCCAACCACATGATATAATCCCATGGCTACTTTATTAATACCAATTGAAAAGAAAGTTAAACCAAATACTATGAAAACAATTATATGAAGCGTTTCTTATAAAGAAAAACCTAGGGGTAATAGGAGCGGGAGTTGTGTCCTTTTTGGTCTTGATGAACATATTGAATTGCAGTACGCTAAAACAACCCCTAACTAGGCATAATACTTAGCTTTGTGGAAAGGATTAGACTTGGCAATATACAAGGAGATCACAAATCTAATGTTGTTTGGGGATTTGTTGATTTTCATTCGACCAATCCTTGAAATGGATCAACACTTAATAAAACCCCCACCAAATTGCAACTAATTCTAGTAATTCAAGCACATAAATATATCATGTGTTACGATACTTAAACTCTATTTCCAATACATTGACAAACATTGGGACAATAATGAACCAAGAAGTGATGGAATTGGACCATAGTGTTTCAACTAAATGTCCACTACCTTAAATATTACTCTCCCCTTTGCCCCTTTTTTATCAATGTATAGTAAATTCACTATGTTTCTAGGCTTTTTTAGAGTTTATAATAGTCACCTCTCTCATATAGTAGGTAAACAAGGTCATAGCTAAAAGCTTTCTGTCTTTTGGATAGTTAAAACTAGTCTAATCTTGTGGAAAGTTGAGTGCAACATCCTTTTGGAACTATGATGACTGATGTAAAGGTTCTAGCTCGGAATCCAACATATTTGATAATAAAAAAATTAACTATTTTTTTGAAAAGAAAAATTAAAGTTTATAATAGTCACCTCTCTCGTATAGTAGGTAAACAAGGTCATAACTAAAAGCTCTTTGTCTTGTGGATAGTTGAAACTAGTCTAATCTTGTGGAAAGTTGAGTGCAACATCCTTTTGGAACTATGGTGCCTAATGTAAAGGTTCTAGTTCAGAATCCGACATATTTTATAATAAAAAAATTAACCATTTTTTTGAAAAGAAAAATTAAATCAAAACCTTAGTTCAACAGGGTATTCCTTGTAAAGCAAAACTTAGTTGAACCAATTGATTAATGTTGAAATTAGTGCTTCATAGGATGGTCAAAAACTAAGAAAATATAGGGACCTCAAGTTTATGGAAGCACTATATCTTTCTTTGACTTTGAAATTTGAAGAAATAGGTGTTCCTTGTAAAGCAAAACTTGGTTGAACCAATTGATTAATGTTGAAATTAGTGCTTCAGAGGATGGTCAAAAACTAAGAAAATATAGGGACCTCAGGTTATGGAAGCACTATATCTTTCTTTGACTTTGAAATTTGAAGAAATAGGTGTTCCTTGTAAAACAAAACTTGGTTGAACCAATTGATTAATGTTGAAATTAGTGCTTCATAAGATGGTCAAAAACTAAGAAAATATAGGGACCTCAAGTTTATGGAAGCACTATATCTTTGACTTTGGAATTTGAAGAAATAGTGAAGGTTGACACATATCTAATACTTATATTCATAAATATTATTAAAATAATTTTTATGTCAATAAAATATATATTACTTCAATTTAACTAGTTTTAAAATATTATTATAATAAATTTATTAATTTATATAATTATCTTTTTCATTTAAATATGATTGAGGAAAAAAAAATCTCACACAAATAAGTTTTAAATAACTAATAAATGTTTGAGTGAAGTAAACAACTAGTGAATGAAGTAAAGTAAATACAATTATTATTATTTTTTTAACTTTATAATTAAAAAGTAATGAAAAGTAAAATGTAAATTAAAATTGCTTTTAATCTTTTTTTCTTTCTCTTAAATTTCAAAATTTTGTATTAATCATGGAAACATAAATACATACACTGATGTTGGAAGAGGGAGTTTTAATTGAAAATATCTACCACTATTGCATATACCCACTCCCTCTAATTGAAAATCTCGACCACTATTGCATATACCCAACTGAATCTCGACCCCTATTGCATATACCCAACTGAATCTAGCTTCATGCATACTAAGAATCACAAAAAATCACCAAAGACCTGAGAGGCACTAGATTCAAAAGACCAACAGATGAGTGCCCTCTATCGACTCCAAAGCATCCAATGTTGCGAGAGGCAAGGGAAACACACAATACCCATCAAAACAATAACTGTCGTGAACTGGAAGAAACCACGATTGCCACAATATAGGACTGCAACTCCATATGCAGCTATAATCCCAATAGTGAGCTGTTGGCACAGGGCCAAACTAGAAGCTGAAGTTCGATATTAAGTGATCTCGCCAAAACCATACTCCCCCTTCCGTCCTTCACTAGTCTCCATTTAACAAAGAAACGTTTGTTAGGACACGTGCACTTGAACTAGGCGGATCACCAGGGTCGCCTCCTTCTAATTCACAGGGGACATGGCTCTCTACATGCCTTTGGTGGACATCAATCCAAAAAACGCAGAAGCACAAATTCCTCAACATCCTCTTGACATCTTTTAGGAATGCAAAGATGTTGTACTTTTCAATTTTTTTTGTCTTTGAGAACTAAGCCCAACAATGTCTTCATTTACCAATGAAGGGCCACTGAGTTTAGGAATTGTTCTTTTTGCTTATTGGGTGTCTAAGATCTAAATCCCACTTACCCAAATCCTTAAGCAATTTTGAATCAGATGGCTTCCTTTTTTCTCCCACTTTTTTCTCTAGTTCTCTAATCTCCATACATACTTCGGGCATAATTGCGCTGAAACATGATACCACCAAGTCATGAGAAAACAACCTCGCGCCCCTCTGACTAAGTCGAGCAATGCCCCCTCCAACTTTTATGCTTCTCTGTCGCTGCCTCGAAGGCATCTCAAAGTCATTAAGGGGTTGAATTGAATCTCTATGTGGATTATCCCTACTTGCAAAAGGACATACAAACCAAACTCTTTCCCTCTTGACCAGGTCATGACACCAACACACTAAATTCTCACAGTAACCCCAAACTAAATGAGCGACACAAATTCCACAACACGATTCAGTGCCACAACCATTTCACCAAGACAACACCACCCCATGACAACACACCAATAACAGTTTAGGAGCTAGAGACCCATGACACAATCCCTTTTCCAAAGCGTTACACCACAAGAAGCAAGCACAACCCTCAATAAAACACTACACATAACACTACAAATACCCACGATGCGACACATGGAGTGTAGACCCGAAAACTCCAAGACCCAAGACCAAGCAAGAGGGAGACTCATAATCTAGAGAAACTTGACAAGTCAGGGCTGAAAAGGACATGCCCTTGAAAGCAAATTCATTAAGAATTCAATACAAACAACTAACGCAACCTGGAAGAAAGATAAAACAAAAGAAGCTAACTTACAAGTCCAATTCTCCAACCCACATAGATGAGCCATCTACCCCATCAACCAACATAAAACACGAGCCTTTAGCACCACCTTCATGCACAATGTGAGACTAGCCCCAATTCCTCACTCCACCTTAAACAAAACTCGGGAGAAATCCACGCCAGGAGGGCTCCCTCATTCTCTTTCTTAGACATAATGCTCCATGAGGTTGGGGAATAAACCTTGGCTCTCGCATTCCACGCAACACTTCATGCCATGATACCCGCTCCTCTATTTAAACTATATGATCGTGTATGAAAATGAAATGTCGAGTACCTCTTGCATTAATTGGGAGCGTGAATTCCCGAGGGTGGTGGGCATAATAACCAGAGCCCCATCCTTTCTACATTTACACCCCGTTGGGGCTGTTTCTAACCCTTTTATTTGAAGTAAGGTGTATTAAAATGAAGAGTGAAATGGTATATTAAAATACAGTTCTAACTTCCTTATCACTAAATAATATATTATTTGATTTTAAAATATTTTATAATTTAATTGTATAAATTATAAAATCAAATTATAATTGTTATAGATATAAAATTGAAATGGATATTTATATTAAATAAAAATTTACATATGGAATTGGTTGATTTATGCATTCTTTTTTATTTATTTTTAAAGGAATGGATAACATTTACATTAAATAACTATATACATGGCCAAAACCATTTACATGTTTCACAGATGTCCAAGGCTTGCAAATTTGAGATTGAGCATGGAGGCTTAATCCAAACCCTCAAACAAGTTCCCCATGGCACACAAATCTCAGTCCCTTTCCAAGGAAAATTTTTCCAAAAAACCCCAATATCCAGACACATTTACATTAAAATTTTCGCTTATTTTATTTTGATCTCGTCTGACTTCTTGTTTTTCTTGGTGAATTTTTTTTCCTTTCTTCCCAACTTGAGTCCAACCCGCATTTTCTACAAATTTTAGCGGGTCATTCTTTGACAAGTGCACAATAATATTCTTGAGATCTTCCTTATCTAACTGATATGCCTAAGAAGTTTCCTTTTCAGCATTATTTCTCATGGTTTCTGGAGGAGATCTGTTTCCACAAGGGCTTGTTGCTTTTCCACTAATGTTGCGTCCACATAATCCATACTAGCGACCATAGGATCCACATTAGGTTGCAATTTTCCTTTCTTAGATTATGTTATCGCAAATGTGATTTCTTCGGCCTTATCTGCTTCTTTCTTGTCATGAATCTCTTCCTCTTTATATACCATACAGTGACCACCTTGCACTCCTTCCCACGATTTGGGCCTCTGATTTTTTTGTTTGTTTGTTTGTTTGTTTGTTTGTTTGTTTTTTTTGTTTGTTTGTTTGTTTTGTTTTGTTTTTTGTTTGTTTTTTTGTTTGTTTGGTTTTTTTTTTGTTTGTTTGTTTTGTTTTGTTTTTTTTTTGTTTTTGTTTTTTGTTTTTTGTTTTTTGTTTTTTGTTTTTTGTTTTGTTTTTTTTTTTTTTTTTTGCTACTCTGAGAACATTTGAGGCAATTTTCATTACATGCATCGTTTCATAGAATGCTCTACACCAAAATGAATATTCTCATAGTCGAGCTTTCGGACCCAAAAGTAGTTTGGAGCCATCAAATTAATCTTCATGGGAAAACCCTTGTCGAAGCCCATCTCCTCACAAATGTGAGCATAAGTGGTCTTGTAAAATTTCTATGTTTCAAAACAACGGCGATCAAAATTTCGTAGTGCATTACCAATGGAGGAAAGCAATGTAAGATTTCAGAAATGCCTTACCAAAATTGTGGAGATTGATTCCATTACCAGATCAATAGTGGGAGTCTAGAGCTACATGAAGAGATCAACAATCCCCCAAAACTGTGACTCAACTTCACAGATGACCTTCTTTTCCTCCATATTATCAAAATCCACAACAAAAAACCTTGAGCCATAGGGTAAATGTTCAGTTCGTCTACTAAAAGGGGCTTCCAAGCTTAGAGATCCATTTGTGTAGATCAAATATTTGTAGCCAATACCCATAAACCTACAAACCGAGCCATTCTTCGAAAAATATTTTTCACAACAGAAAGCTTCCTGGTCCACAAGAACGTTGGGGGAAGGAATTTCTTGAACCATTGGAAGACTAGAACCAAATTTTATCATAGATTTGTAGGAAACTAAAGAAGAGTTATCTTGACCGACAATCATACTTGCAAAATAAACTGTCTTTTTTGCTGAAACATAAGGATTTTCCATTGAACAATATACATAAAGGATGTCTAGAAAACCCACACAAACAAAGCAAATATTGGATGACTAGGGAAGAATCCTAGCCGCCACAAGGGTTTCCATAGCTACTTCAATTATTTACATAAGTGTTTTGATAAAAATTGTATGGTTGATTTATACATTATCCATACCATACTACAATTTTAAAATGCCAACTAGAAACTACCCAAAAAGAGGTGAAAACTCTCCAAACGAGGCCCCAAATCCTATAAATCCTCATTGAGAGGTGAAAATCCTTTTAAAAATGCCCAAAGTCCTATAGACTTTAACTACCCATCTTGGGCAGAACACATTCCCTCCTCCATAGTTGGTTCATTTAAGTTTGGGATGTTAAGTCGAGGAGAGTTTGGAATGTTTGGCATAGATACTTGTTGAGGAAGGTGTTCATTTAAGTTTGGGATGTCAATTTGAGGAGAGTTTGGAATGTTTGGCAGAGATACTTGTTTAGGAAGGTTTTGAACGTTGTTTTCTGAGAGAGAGTTGAAGTTCTTATATTTTTTGATGCAGATCAACGGTTTCTTCGTTTGAATGCTTTATCATATTGTGATGTTCTAACAAGATTTCCATTAAAGAAGTAATACTAGAGACCAAGTAGTTGTGATTCAGGTGAATAGCTAGAACTTCTTCCTGGATTGACTTCAATTGTCAATGAAGAGTGCAATATTAAAATCACAAACTACTATACGACTTCAACTTTTGTGAAAGA
Organism: Pinus tabuliformis; assembly: GCA_031772625.1. Lineage (NCBI taxonomy): Eukaryota > Viridiplantae > Streptophyta > Pinopsida > Pinales > Pinaceae > Pinus > Pinus tabuliformis. The sequence continues at coordinate 1,022,629,471 of CM062811.1, read as the reverse complement.
TTATGCCCAACTGCACTGTGCCTTTTCATCAAATTTCTCTCACTTATACAATTAGTTTGGCCACTTGTGGTTAACAAACCTTTCACTACAAGTCGATGTGCACATTCTGAACAATTGGTGGCACAATATATCATGAAATGTGTATCCTTAATTTTATAGAACATATTACCTTTGCCCAAATTAATAGCACCATCTCCATTTTACCCCATGCCTTCATAAAGTTGGACTATAGGAGTTATATAACCACATATATCAATCAAACCCTTATATAAAATGACAGATTTGGCATCATGCCACATACAACCAAAGATGTAAACTAAGTTGAAATTTAAAGTAGAGTGACAAAGGACAAAACACTACCAGTAATTAGGTTGAGTGCAGAGTATACCGAACATCCAATAGATTGCAACACTCCCAAGCTTAGAAGGAATTCCATGCCCAACATAAAATTCCCTTTATTGGCCTTCCATACCCCTTTCTCCTTTTGAAAGTTCATGATCATTTGGCATCAATATGGTAGAGTAGATATAAACTCCACTTTGATTGCAACCATTCAATTTCATCATGAATAAAAGCATATATCACCTACACATAGTATTATTAAGCTTACCAAACCTCCACTTGATAGGAAAAAATGAATTTGGGGCAGCTGAAGGTAGTATATGTGAGTTCATATCCCCTTTTTTAACTTGTTGCTACATGGTTTGTACTTGGGGAAGAACCATTGACCAGGGCCATAAAATTTCTTCCATTCCCCTTGCTTTCCAAAAAAATGGTTGCCAAATCCACATGTTGTCAGTTGTGTGTCATCACATGACATATCCCACACGAACCTTTCTTATGGGTATAGTTGATATGGGGAGAGGATTTTAAGCTACCTCCCTTCAACATGCTTCCAAATAAACCTAGACTCATATGATTGATCTGTCCCTCTGAGGAAATTGATTTGATAGGACCACACTACTCTTTTACACTCACTTCCATGATTATATACTTGATACTTCTCTTCATACCTATCTTTGGATATTCTAGGGGATGATTATTTAAAAGCACTTGGAGCATCATTGTACGAGGATTTATTTGATTAAATGCAACATCGTATATTTTTTGGTTAGAAAATTTGTCTTTATGGTGAGGGGACCTTTGGTTTTTTAATTTCATGAAGACAATTTAAAAGGTAGGGGGCATAATGAGGCTTGCACATTGAATCTCAATTCACCCCTTCATTTTCCATTGCATGTACTTTGTGATTGCTATCCCTAGGCACATGATATACTTTAATGGAGAGAAAAAAAGGGGAAAATTTTATACTTTTCATTATCCTTTTCAACTTGTTTTCATGTGGAAGCGAATTAGATATTATATGTTGGATAAGGAGTTTAGAATCTCCATTAGAAATCAAAGAAAAGAAATGACATCCTTTTGTTATAATTTATCCTTGAAGTAATTCATATACTTTCACTCAGTTGTTGGAGATTGATCCCATTCCCCATGCATAGGAAAATTATATTTTTCCTCGAGGGAAAATGATAATCCGTCCCACTCTTTCCATCATTGGATTTTTATTTTTTATTTTTTGTAAGCACCATCAAAGAAAAAGATATGAGAGAGTTTATATTTGGTCCAATTCTCAAATTCCTCCTTCGCAAAACACAACTACCAAATTTTCTTACAATATTGAACTCCGTGAGAGTTTTGTGAACAATGAATTTTAGGGAACTATTTCTCTATCCATAGCCTTTCCATTTCATCCAACAATTAGGGAGAACATTTGGTCAGGTATTTATTAGACAATAATTCTGAGAATAACGAAAGTGCATTTAGGGCCACACATTGAGGGGGGATCCTCTAGTCTTGAAAATTGACTTTATTTCAAGGTAACTAGATTTTCAAACATATAAATTTTGACAAGGTTATCCATAATTTCTTCTAATAAGGTTTTCCTAGAAAAGTTCATGCATATTATTTGTCTCGTGAAACAAAGGAATTATTTACAAAAGAGGGCCAAATTAACTTTACCGCCTAGGAATGTAGAGTGTGTCTCCACATGGTTTAGGAGGAAGGGAATTCTAGAAGAGATGTGGAATATATTCCTCTTGAACATAAGGGACATGGCGAGGGGCTACAAATACCTCTTACTTTTAAAATTTTCTACTATTGATTTTTTTTTTTTATAAACAAGATACCAATAGAAAATGTTTACTTTAGGTGGGTTATTTGGGGTCCATATACTAGCCCAAATCCTAGATTTCAGAGGCTCTCCTTGGGGAAAGAGCTTGAGGATATATCCTTGTTTAATTATGTATTTTGACAACTTTCATCCTCTAACATATTTCTCATTCTTGAGACTAAGGGCGCAACCAACTAAATGCACTTCCAAAGAGCATCCTATCCTCCTCAAATTTGGTGACACGAGGTGTATGTTGCAATTTGTCCATCTACCCTCACTATTTCAGAGGGAGATATCTTTCACTGTTGAGTTTTTTTGTTATGTGAGCCATTCGTGAATGGGAGACAACCAAATTTCTATCTAAAGGAGGTCATCCTAGAATCCCACATTTCCATATATTTATCGTCTACCATTTCTTGGGATCCAAGTTAGGTATTCCTTAATAAAATAAGAACCTGATGATATTAGTTTCTAGATTTTGGATCCTCTTTTAGCACACGAGAGGAATTCCAAGAAACTCAAGCAATTCCCAAAGAAATATTTGAGCCTGATAACACTTTTCCACCATTTTTCTTTACAAGAAATTAACTATCAAACCAATTCCACTCCAATAGCAAGGTTCATTAGGGAGTGATCTCTTATACCTGATCCTCCATGAATTTTCTGGGTTCAAATAGTTTGCCATTTTACCAAGTGGAATTTTTTGGCATTAAATTTTCCACCTTGCCATAAGAATTTTTGAATTTCTTGTTTTATTTGTAGATGAATCCTAGAGGGGGCCTATAATGCAAAGAATTAAAACAAGGGAAGAGTATATAATGCAATCTTTATAAGAATACCACGACCAATAGGATTAAGCTAGTTATCTCCCCATTGGTTGAATTTTGATTTGATTTTAGAAATAATTAGAGCCAAGGATTGGTGATAATAATATTTTATGCTAAATGGAATGCCTAAATATCAAAAAATTTCCCAGTTCTATGCCACCATGAATCCCAAAGAAATTGTAGGTTGTGCTTGAAGGAGTTTGTTGACATTCCATGCATAAATTTGACTTTTTCCTTTGTTTAGTAGGCCTCTAAAAGCCTACACAAAATTGTCTAATATAGATTGAAATCTAGTTACGATGATTATAGAGGCTCCTCCAAAAAACAAGGTATAATCAACAAACTTGGCATGATTAATGTTCTTTGTGAATCTCCCAAATATAATACAATGTAATTGTTCTCTTCTTCTCTCAAAATCCACTCTTCTACTTAAGAAGTTTTCCATTAAAATGTAAAGGATCAGGGACAAAAGACAACCCTTCTGCAAGCCCCTTGTGGCTTTAAAAAACATAGTTAGTATTACATTAACTAAAGGATAGATACATGGGATAGATATGCAAACAGAGGCCCATTGAACCTTTTCCTCAAATCCAAATTTCTTCAAAATTTCAAAGAGAAACTTATGATCAACCTAGTCAAAGGCATTGACACATCTAATTTAAAGATCATTAATTTTTCCTATCGAGCTCTACTTGAATAGGTTACTTCTTGCACTAGTATGAAGTTATCCACTATCTTCTTGTTACTCACAAATCCACCTTGATTCTTAGAGATTAACTTTGGGAGTAGGGACTTGATCCTTAGACCTATAATTTTGGAGATAAATGTGTACGACATATTACACAAGAAAATTGGTTGAAAGCAAGATAGTGAACTAGCTAGAATTAATTCTTTGGGGACAAGAGCTAAAAAGGAGGATTTAATTCCTCCTCCAATATATTTATGTTTGAAACCATAATCAATCATTCTGTAAAGGTCAAATTTTATAATATCCCAACATTGTTGAAGAAATGTTTTGTAAAGCCATCTATTCCATGCACTTTGTATGGATTAAAAGAGCTTAGCACTTTCCAAATTTCCTCTTCCACTATGGGATGCTGAAATGAAGCATCACCCTCTTGTGTTACCAATTGGGAAATGTGCTCCAACATGCATCACTCAACCTCTTCATCCTAATTACTAGGCTCCACATATAAGGCACTAAAGTGTTGAACTGTCGTTTCTTTTTATCTAAGAGAACCCAAAGATTTTTCCCCATAAGATAATTTTTTGCTTTTTGTTTTTCCATGTCCTCATTTTGGGTTGGTTATGGAAATTTTTGGTATTTTGATCCTTTGCCTTTAGCCACAAGTTGTGTAATTTTATTCTCATGTTTTTCTATTCTTCATGTAGTGCCTTATGATACTTCTCGAATTATCTTTTTTCCTCTAATAGAATATCCTTAGAGATGTATTCTTGCTCCAATTTCTATTGAATAGGTTCTCCATGAATTTTATGTTGGAGTATTGAGTTGCTTGTATCTGATTGATTTCTTTTGGACGAATTCTTAAATATTATTTTAAATATTTAATCTTTTGTTGCTAGATATATATTAGGAAACGATGACCCATTTCCCCATGCTTGTGATACTACCTCCTTGAATCCTTATTTTTTGAATCCATAGTGGGTTGAATCAGAAAGGAAAAGGGCCATCATCTGCTTATGGCTAGGGTTCTAACATAATTGGGTGATGATTTGAGTTGCTCCAAGGAAATACTTGAGAAGAAGCAATCAAGTGTTGAGAAAGGTAGGAACTCACAAATAAAAAATTGTCTAATTGAGTTGTAACAAGTTCTCAACCCATTTTCCTATTACTCTAGGTGAATTTATTCACATATGGTTTAATATCTATCAGCCTCGATTTTGCAACAAGATATTGAATTTGCACTTATCCCAAGGGTAGAGAGTGAGGTTGAAATCCACTCCCATAATACAATGTTGGCTTAACTTAGAGTCTTCTAAAGAAAGAATAGAAGATCAACATTCTACTTTTTCCCTAAAATTAACTAGCATATAAACATTAATGAAACAACATACCTTTTGACTCGGGATGTGAAAAAGATGAACAACCAAACAATGAAAAATACATTGTTAAGAGAGAAATTGAAAATGGGAAGTCAATCATACAATGTTATACCTCACGATGCTCCACATGAATTGATTGTTTGCATTTCACATCCATACCACAAATTTGAACATTTTCTAAGGACGTCTTGATCCCCTAATTTCGTTTTCTTACAAGAGGCCTTCCTTTTCTTACTAAAATTTTAGCTTCGACCATTCTCTTTCCTGAACCTAATCCTGTACAGTTCTAGGAGATAATTTTCATCATTTATAGGTTGTTTTAGAGCCCCATTACATTGGGGTTGGGTTGCTTCCTTTTTTAGTGGTCCTAGGGGCCTTCTCAAATGCGACCTCCAACGATCTTTGAGAGCCTAGTTCTTTATCCTTTTCCACTTTTTCATCTTGCACATCCTCATTGGTTTTTCTCCCTACTTTTAAATGGGTTTTACCTAATACTTTTCTTTTTCCCCTTCACATTTTTCATTCGCAAAACCAAAACTTTTCCTTGCATATTTTTAAATTTTTAGGAGAGAGGAAAACTTCTTTGTCCTTAGAATATTCTTCTTCTTCCATCTCTTATATTGTTGGTACCTCTTTTGATGGTAGTATGTCAAAAATTTGAGCTTCAAAGCTTGTGCGAGTTAGATCTTTAAGGCAGTTCTCTTGGGATTTTTGATCAGGGAGTTTACCTTCTTCATCCATTTGATTTAAATTTTCTTATTTGTTGCCTCATTTTTCAATTTGTTTTTTTTGTTAGAGGAAGATCCATTTTCCTTTGTGGATACTTTCTTAGGAAAATAGGTGTCCTTTGGGCCTAATATGTTTTCTTTTGTGGTTTTGAAACTCTGTTTTATTGAGGAGAACCCTTTCTACACTTAGGTTGCCGCCATTGGTCTCTTTCTTCAATTTGTTTCTCGGCTTCTTCAGATTTTTTGTAGCTTCTGGAAAAATGTGAATACTCATGATGTAGTTTGAACTTAAAAATAAGTTGGTCATAGTCAAATTCTTGAACATGGGTCCAATTTTTTCATTGTAGATTGATTGGTGTAAAAAAACCCTTGTCCAGATCTACCTCTGCACATATTCGAGCATAAGAAAGCATCCCCTCTCGTAGCTTGGCTCTATTGATGTAATGACTTAGGGCATTCCCAATGTCCTACAAGGTCTCTTCATTCCCATTAGAGGAAATTGCAACATAAAAGTGGCCTCCTAAGGAAAAATAATAAAATAATAGTTAAAATAATAAAATAAGAGTTATGAATTTTGGAAGGAAAAGAAGAAAACTATTTTTTTAGTTGTATTTTTGGCATATATCCTTATAGGTTTACTCAAATTTCATGTGTAGAGACTCATTGGATGCCAAATTAAATTCCACATCCAATGAGTACCAATTATGCATACTTTTGAGAGGTCCCACATTGATTAAAAAATGAAGATACATTAAAAAAACATGTTCAACGCACTTTTTTAATTTGTCTTCAATTTTTATCAATGCGAGTCTTCTCAAAAGTATGCATAATGGGTACTCATTGGATGTGGAACTTAATTTTGCATCCAACGAATTTCTAAACTTGAAATTTGAGTAAACCTATAAGATGATAAGCCAAAAATATAAATAAATAAATAAAATAGTTTTTCTTCTTTTCCCTCCAAAATATTTACAGGTACCTCTTTTAAAATTTAAAGGATTTTGATGGGTTTACATATTATGACATGGAAATTACATGAAAATTTCATGGGCTCTTTAGGCTGAAATTTCCTTTAATGAATATTGCATACAAAATTGAACAGTTTCACCCACACTAGGACTGCAAAAGGAACTGTTGAAAATGCAACAAGATGATGGAGCTTAGTGAAAAGAAGTCGCCTTCACTAAGTGGGCCCGCAGGTTATTTTTGGCTTAAAGTCTATTTTTAGACTATGTCTATTTTTAGACATATGGATCATGGTCTATGAGTTGCAGGATGCTATTTGTGGATGATTGGTCATGTTGGTAAAAATAGATGGACTTCTATTTTTAGACATATGGGCGGAGTCTATTTTTAGACTGCTAGTCTAAATATAGAACAATTGAATATTATTAGCTCTTAGTAATATTTGGACTATAAACATTATCTTATCCTCTTGGAGCACTTCAGTTCGAGCTACGGATGTGGCAAATGCAACTGCCAGAAGGAAATATGCTTTTCCTATGGGTTAGTTGAGCTATTGCATGATGGACTTCAGTTAGAACTCAAGTGATTGAGTTTGGTGGAGTTGATTGAGGAGTTGATGGAGTTGTGTTCAGTTTGACTTAGTTGAACTAGTTGTATTTAGTCTAACTGCAGAATACACTAGTGATGAGTGATGTGAATTAATTATTAATTAATTCACTAATATTAATTAATTCAATAATTATTAACTCATAAAGAAACTAAAGAATACATCAGTTAACTCAGTGCATGGACAGTTCAGTGGAGACAGGTGTTAGAGGTGGAGACTACTATCAGTTGTGACTATAGTTGTGCATGAGATTTTCACAATCAATGATTGAGATTGCCAATGAGGATTGTGCAGTACAAGCCAAGGAAAACGAGCTTGGATCATTCCTGTTCTCACTTTGGATTGCGCAGTAGAGGCAGGCAAATAGTGGAGGAGATTTGAACCTGTGACTTGATTCAGATCTGAGCTAGTTTGTGTGTAACAGGTTGAGATAGTACTGAGTACTTGTGAGGAGTATTGTACTATGTATTGTTACATGTTCTCTATCATTATAATATACAGATAGTTGGGGGTTTTCAGCTGTATGGTTTCCCCAGTACATACTGTGTTGATATGTGTAATTGATGTTTCAATGTGCGCATGTGATTGTTTTTTACTCCGCAAATTGATGATCAACGTAGAGGAGGTTATGTATTATGCATGCATTCCGCAAATAGTGTATAATCAGGATAATCTCTGCGAATAAGTGTTATATTATTCAAAATTTCTACATCGTATCGGAGCAGAGTTGATCATCAGATCTATTATTCAGAAAGTGATTACATTTTATTTCTTCAGGCAGAGTCTGTAATCGGGCCAGGCAGCCTCTGGATTCATCCTTCTTTTGGAAGGTGATATATCCGATGAATGCCCATACAGTCAATCTCTGTACGAGAAATACTTTGTTCTCACGAATTTTAGATCAGAAGCGGTTGAGTTTTGAGCTGGTGGAATTCGAATTTGCAGCAGTGTTTTCTTGGTGTCAAAGTTGAAATGTCTTTCAACGGATTGCGATTGGAGTATGCTCTTGAAGGAAGCTCGAATTATATTGCATGGAAAGACAGGATGGAGGTGGTGTTAGATGACAATGGGTTGAAGGAGTTCATAGATGCTGAGGTCCCAAAGCCTACTGATGCTGCTCACGTTGAGGCTTGGCAAAAGAAGACAACAAAGTGTCGAAGGATTCTGTTGGAGGGCGTGAAGGATCACATTGTATCCAGCCTGCATGGAAAGGCTTCTCCATACTTGATGTGGAAAGCATTGACAGATTTATTCCAAAGGAAGAGCGACCAGAGGAAGTTGGCGCTCAAGGATAAACTCAGAAACATTAAGTGTGAGAATGGAGACAGTATGCCCAAGTATCTCGCGAAGTTCACCCAATGCTGGGATGAGCTGGGAAGTGTGGGGGTGAATGTCGATGCTAAGGACTTGGTGAGCTTGGCTCTCCTTGGTCTTCCGAAGAGCTGTAATTCATATCAGGACTCTGTCAATGGTCGGGAGAAATTGCCAGGATGGGAGAGACTTTGGTCTGATCTTGTGCAAGAGGAGATCAGGCGGAATACCAGGGACGGATCTTCATCAAAGGCATCTGATGAAGAAAATTTCACTTTGGCTGCCAAAGAAAAGAAGGGGAAGGAGAAGGTTTCTCTTTCCAAATCCAGTTCTTCCAATGATGGGAAGAAGGTTGACAAATCGAAAGTGCGATGCTTTCGTTGTCATGAGGTGGACCATTATGCTGCAAATTTTCCACGGAGGAAATCCAAGAAGGGATCTGGGGAAGGATCTGAAGTTGAGGCACTTGCTTCACAGTTTGAGTTGGATTTCAAACTCTTCGCATGCATGGTTTCATCCATGGTGGGAATTGGTTGGTTTCTTGATAGTGGAGCTTCTTTCCACATGACCGGTGACAAGAGTTGTTCAGTACTTTGGAGGAGAAAGATCTCCAGACACTCATAGCGATGGGTAATGATGAGAAGTATAATGTCTCAAGTGTAGGTACGATTATTTTTCAGAGGGAGCATGGAGCTCGCCTTACCTTGATCGATGTCAAGTATATAGCAGGACTGAAGAGAAACTTGGTGTCGATCACGATGCTGGAAGACAGAGGCTATGTGTAGTCTTCAATAAGGGAAAGGTTTTCCTTAGACACATCATCACTAGACAGGTGAAGCAGATTGGTTCATGGTTCAAGAACCTGTATGCTCTTGAGGTTCAAGATGCATGCAAAGCCTTGAGTAGCGAGGAAACTAATGGAGAGTTGGTAGTTGAGAGGGAGCGTATATTACCTCTCAACATGTAGAGCCAGAAGAAGTCTCAGACGATTGTGGAGGAGCCACGATTGGTGCAGCAGCTTCAGGAGGTTGTGGAGCAGCCACAACAAGGGAAGCTGAGAGGAGATCAAGTAGAGACATCTACTCATGCAGAGACCTCCAGTAGGGGGAAACTTCGAGCCAGGTGGGCTGAGGGATCACATGCAGCCATACCTCCAGGTAGGAGGTGGGGTGATGTGGATTGATCGTTCCAAGGAGGAGGGGCAGGATCCTTGAGGTACCTAACCTCTTGGATGAGACCTTGCTACAGGAGCCCCGATGTGGAGTAGCAGGAACTGGCTGATTGGGTAGAGACAGATGCAGATGGAGCGGAAGAGAGAGCGACAGTGCAGGGAATCCCAGGATAGCGCATAGCTAGTAGGCTGCAGCAATGCGAGAGGCATAAGTGTTTTGCACAGTGCTAGGTGGCATAGAGAGGTGTGCAATGGTGCGAGATGCATGGAGATGTTGCAGTAGCGCATATGTCAGAGAGGGAGCACTTGTCAGCAGTAGGTAGAGCTTCAACATCAGAGTATGTTTCTATCCCAACAGAGTGGTCAGTTGGGAGTGTTTTTGTTCCAAGTGTTGTTGGAGCAAGTGGACCGTGCAAATGTGTTGCATGCAGAACATTCCAAAGTTGCAGGATAGGGGTTGCAAATAATCCATATCTTGTTGAGAGAGAGTGTTGAAAATGAAACAAGATGATGGAGCTTAGTGAAAAGAAGTTGCCTTCACTAAGTGGGCCCGCAGGCTATTTTTGGCGCAAAGTCTATTTTTAGACATATGGATCATGGTCTATGAGTTGCAGGATGCTATTTGTGGATGATTGGTCATGTTGGTAAAAATAGATGGACTTCTATTTTTAGACATATGGGCGGAGTCTATTTTTAGACTGCTAGTCTAAATATAGAACAATCGAATATTATTATCTCTTAATAATATTTGGACTATAAACATTATCTTATCCTCTTGGAGCACTTCAGTTCGAGCTATGGATGTGGCACATGCAACTGCGAGAAGGAAATACGCTTTTCCTATGGGTTAGTTGAGCTATTGCATGATGGACTTCAGTTAGAACTCAAGTGATTGAGTTTTGTGGAGTTGATTGAGGAGTTGATGGAGTTGTGTTCAGTTTGACTTAGTTGAACTAACTGTATTTAGTCTAACTGCAGAATACACTAGTGATGAGTGATGTGAATTAATTATTAATTAATCACTAATTATTAACTCATAAAGCAACTAAAGAATACATCAATTAACTCAGTGCATGGACAGTTCAGTGGAGACAGGTGTTAGAGGTGGAGACTACTATCAGTTGTGACTATAATTGTGCATGAGATTTGCACAATCAATGATTGAGATTGCCAATGAGGATTGCGCAATACAAGCCAAGGAAAACGAGCTTGGATCATTCCTATTCTCACTTTGGATTGCGCAGTAGAGGTAGGCAAACAGTGGAGGAGATTTGAACCTGTGACTTGATTCAGATCTGAGCTAGTTTGTGTGTAACAGGTGGAGATAGTACTGAGTACTTGTGAGGAGTATTGTACTATGTATTGTTACATGTTCTCTATCATAATAATATACAAATAGTTGGGGGTTTTCAGCTGTATGCTTTCCCCAGTACATACTGTGTTGATATGTGTAATTGATGTTTCAATGTGCGCATGTGATTGTTTTTGATTCCGCAAATTGATGATCAACGTAGAGGAGGTTATGTATTATGCATGCATTCCGTAAATAGTGTATTATCAGGATAATCTCTGTGAATAAGTGTTATATTATTGTTATAGCTCCAAATCTCACTCTTATGGTTTGTGATGTTGTACTCATGGCCTAGGGCAACCCCTCCTTCTAGACCTGGTCCTAAAATTTAAAAAACAATGTTTTATCCCTTATACGCGACATTGCCCTGAGTTAAACGCGTGTATACGCGGGTCTGTGTATATCCAACCCGCGTGTATGTATTAAAACACTTCAAAAAATATAAAATTCCTTCTTTTCGGGCGGAGATCACTGGTTTTACCTGCTGATCACCTGTTAGTGTTCGTGGCCCAACTGTTCCCAACCAACTCCTAACTAAAAAACTACTTTGGAGATGGTATAAAAAGACCTCAAAGGGGAGGCCTAAGGAGGAGAGAATAGAGAGAAAGGTTATTATGCTGAGATTTTTCCCTTGACCAGGTCTGAAGTCCCTTGTGCCTTCTGCACTTCCCCCATTTTGTACAGGAAACCTTTGTTTCCTTGTGTGTTGATGTTCATCCACCATTTATGACATCATGGAGAGAGTCATGGAAGGAGTTTTGTTAGAGGCTTGAGGCTGGAATGGATCCGGAAGGAAGCTTTGCTTGGAGCCCGCTGAAGGTGACTCAGGTGAACATATTCCTCTTTATGTACTTTATTTGTCTATAATAAAAGAAACACATGTCTTGGTTCCCGAAATGAATCTTCTTTATGTTAATGATATTCATGTTTTGAATTCATGTGTAAATGGTTGTTTGGATTTCATAACTAACTTCCTTTCTTTATAACATGAAGATGGTTTCTTTATAAGTTTTTGTCCATGTACTGCTGTGTTCTTTGAATTGTTTGTTTTGCAGGACAAAAGAGAAGAAGGGAACTCCAAGAAGGGTTTGGACCCTAAAGGTCTTCTCAAACGTAGGAGCGAAGGTGCGTACCCTTATCATAGAATTTGCTTACAATAGCATAATGGTTGTATGAATGCATGTTTCTTTGAATAGACAACTTTCAGTCTGCTAGGGTTTCACCCAAAAAGCCCTAGGGGAGTAATTCCCTCTACCAATTATTCAAAATTTCTACAGGAACATCGTTTTCCAGGTCGAAGTCAAGGCTCCAGTAATCCAAATATAGAACTTAGAAACCCACAAAATAAGGCTTGATGTGGAAAATTAGACCCCAATATGCTTTGTTTTCAAACAAGAATGTAAAAAAGCCCCTACCACAAAAACAAATAGAGAGTTGCTTATTGATGTGAAGTCTCCATTTTTCATCAATCCCAATATTTAGTGACCTTAGAGAAGGAAAAATGCCCTGAATTTCCTATTATGCCCCAATATGCTAATCAGAGGTCCATTGCCCAAGATTTATTGGCATGGACTACAATATTTGACATTTCATCTAGGTTTTTGGCAAACCTAGTTGGCTTGGCACATTGAATTTGAGGGCCACTAACAACTAGAGCATTGAAAGATTCAATGTTAGGGGTCAATGCAGGGAAGAGGTATATGGGCATGTTTTTACAACCCGCTTTTCCACTTTATGCTAGGTAGAGGAACCTAAGCTCAACCTTCCAAATTTTTTGTTTTGAATGCATATTTCTTTCCCCTTATTTGTGCTCCTTTACTAGCCCATTGCTCCCACAGGCTTTCCATCTTGTCACCCATCGCTCCATTGTAGTACAACAACCTAGCACTTGAGTATACAACATGTCCCTAGCATGGGAGAAATGTGTGATAGGAAGGCAAGCTTGTACAAGTGATGGAATAGTAAAGGAGCACAAACAAGGGGAAAGAAAGATGCATTCAGATCAACAACTTTGGAAGGTTGAGCTAGGTTCTTTTACCTAACATAAGGTGGAAAAAAGGGCTACGGCACATGCTTTCTAGAACTTGAAGCCATCAAAATTAGGGGCACATCTAGGGCTTCTCTAATTAGTCTTTAGAGCTCTAGCAACACAATTCTAGTAAAACAATAAATTATTTCCATTTAAATATAATTAAGAGATAAAATTTCAATTGATATAAATAAATTTTAAATTAGTTAATGACTTATAATAAAATATTATCAATACAATTATTTATAATAAGTGATTAATTTTTTAAAGGTTTTACAAGATTCTAGCTATTGAAAAGTTTTGTTTTTTAATTGTCAATGGCATTTACAATTAGTTGTGTGCTTTAGTGGTTTCCATGTTAACATCTTAGATTCTAATTCCAACAAATGTTGAACTATTATGTGTAAGGGACATGTGTTTGGTGCAACATATTAGATTGATTTACATACATGTTAATATGCTCCTTTAAATTAAATTATTGAATCTTATATGTTACATACGTATAGCTTTAATTGTGAATATAACATGTACAAACATAGAGGGTCCTAGAAACATAACTCTAACTCTCGTGGTTAATCTGAACAACATCCAACAATTAAATACTATATTTATGTATGTATGTATTAATATTAAGTGCAATGTTTAATTTTAACAATGTTAAACACTAATTGTCTTGACAACCATTTTATAATGAACGTGCATATTCAAAATAACAATTAGGTTTGATCCTCGTTCTTCAAATATAAAATTTAACCTAAATGATAAACCTTGATGCTTAAAGTTTGTATTACCATTTCTAGCACTCCTTATTTGTTATACATGACTATAATAGGTCCTCGAAACATAGCTCTAACTATTGTGGTTAATATGAACAACCTTTAACAATTACTCTCTCTGTCTCTGTCTCTCTCTCTCTCTCTCTCTCTCTCTCTCTATATATATATATATATATATATAATTGCAATGATTAATTTTAACAGTGTTAAACATTAATTGTATTGACAACATTTTTATAATGAGAGTGCATATTCAAAAGAGAATCAAGGTTGATCCTCATTCTTCAAATATAAAATTTGCCTAAACAATAACCTTGATGCCTAAATTTTTCATTACCATTTCTAGCACTCAATTCGAAAATGTTTTTTTTTTTCATACCAATCATTTCTCTAAATTGCTTTAACTTATCTTTACTTAAAGGTTGGGTAAATATGTCATCAATTTATTCATATGTACTAAAATATTTTAAGTAAATATGGTGTTGACGGTGCTAGAAATCCATCAACCAAGGGGGTGAAGTCCCAACTAGACCTTACACTATTTGGAGTAGGAGCCCCAATCAAGAAATATTATCAGTTTCCATTGTCCTTAGGGATTTTCCTAGCTTCCATTATTTACATAAGAGGTTATGCAAACATTCTTTGAAACAAGCATGTTAACATTGTGAGACATACAATTGTGATGTATATAATGTACTTTCACGATAAGGAGAAAGAGAGTGAACCTCTAGAAGAAAAGTAATAGTACTATCCTAAAAGAGACACACAAGAGCATAAGAGAAACATCAGCTAACCTACAAAGTAGTTCACAAGAAAACCATGGTCATAAAACCAAATACAATACATTGTCAACAAGATAAGTACCAAAGCCACTGAAATAGTTCAATTTCCTTAGTACATATGAACAAAACATATACCCCAAACATTTAAAGAATAGTCCTACGACATTCGGGACACATGCATGAAAATGTGTTGGCTCATCGAGCTTCATATATTAAGTGGAAGTGCCAAGATATCCAAGTACAATGTTGCCACACTAGCCCCAATAATGGAACATCAAGTCACCACTTTCTCCTCCAAATAAATACCTTCTCTCCTATGCCAATGCTAGAGAAGCCAAGGTCGGAAGTTCAAGTCCCAAAAGTCCCTTTACTTGAGTTATGAGGGTGTATTTATAACAAATTAGGTGACTCTCCACCTCCCATGTGACTCTTGACCTCCCTCATGACTCTTGAGCTTATACAATTAATTTTCGAATTCTCACATGACCTTTGAGCTTCTATACGACTTTAGAAATTTCTAGTGACTCTTCATATTCCATGTGGGACCCTTGGTATTCCACACATTTTACATTTTCTGACATTCCATGTCAGATAAAAAAAATAGATGATATAATCAAACACATACCTCAATGTATCTTAGGGGAGGGTATCACATCTGTATAGGTTAGTCCATCTTAGTATGACACAATATCAAAAGTATATTGACTCATACCTAAATATCATAACCATAACCATCTACATAGGCCAATCCATATTAGCACGATATATATAACATCAAGATATTAACTGCAACAATCATAATCATTATGTGTATGACCACAATGCATATAACAACAATTTAACTACCATGCATGACTATCTGACGCATATACATGTGATCGTATTGAACAATTAACATCTATTATGCATGTAACCACAACAACAATAGAATGACATCCATATACATAACCATAATGTATATAAAAACGATTAACCATCATACCTACATGCCCAACATACAAACCTGTATGACCATCTAATCTTACCCCAAGGCCAAGTGTTGCAACCTCACTCCGATAATTTGCATCTCCTACTCCATCTCAACCAACATATTAGCATCATAACATACCAACAACATCATGATGACATAAGATGCATAATTGTTGGCATTATGATATAGGTGTTGTCCTTGATGGCAACTCACTCAGATGAAAGATCACAGTACATCATATCAACAGCAAAGAATTACATATCAGACTACAAAGAATGAAGAAAGAGAGGTATACACAGGTTCACCTTGACCAAGCTGCGTATACACGCAGGTTCACTGAACACAAATAGCATGTACGTACACACGCACTTTCACAGAAGGAAAAGTGTGTATATCTTGGAAAACTAAGTTTTTGGTCCGAAGTATTTGGTCCAAGGTATTTTGATGCAAGGTATTGGTCCAAGGTATTTTGATGCAAGGTATTGGTCCAAGGTATTGACCCTAGGTATTTGGTCCAAGGTATTGGTGCTAAGTGGTTTTGGTCCATGATATTGAGAAAGGCCTAAAACTATATAAGGAGGAGAAGATCATTAGGCCAAGTGTGCAAGTATCGAATATCTGATGAAGTGTGAGATCTAGTATAAAGGTTATTGACTTATGGTGTTGTGCTTGATCTGAACCAAGGATGAAACTTAGCGGTTGATGAAGGATAAGATATAATGATGGATCGGGATCTTAAGGCTTGAAATGAATTATTATTATGTGGTTTGATCATGTATAGTCTAGATCTGAATACTGACGCATGTGTTATTTTGTAAATATTATGATCTGGGTATAACTAGTTCAGAATAGCTGCAGAATTATGAATTAATGTTTGCAGATGTGTAAGCTGGTTGGCTTTGCTAAAAGAGTGTATACACGCAGGTTCAACACATGGAAGTAGCGTATACCATATAAAGTATGTTTCAGTTGTTTCTGTTTGCTGTTGCAGAGTTCTGGATTCTAGTTTGGGTTCTGGTGACAGTATTCTAAATGATCAGATTGATTGGGCTTTGATGATGGGTTGTCAAAGTGGTTGATTGATTCAGTTGTGGTTGATTCAAAAAGTGATGATTGAGTTTCAGTGATTGGTGATGCAGATGTATTTGATGATTGAATTGCAGTTATGATGTTATTGATGGATCCAGTCTGAAAATTTATGAAACATGGTCCTTGGAGGAAGAAATAAGGTCGTAGCCTTCTGTAGGTCGCCGCCTACGTACTAGTAAACATATTAGCTAGTACAAGAGTTAGGGGGTTGTAGCTCCCTTCCTGTAGAAGCTGGATAACGAGAGAAGGTTGTAACCTTCTACAGGTATAATCATGCGTACTGGTATGAGTCTGCACTAATACAAGATTGTAAATAGATTTTATTATTATTAAAAGAAGACAGAGACGACAACAACAAGTGGTTTTTACCCACATTGGGTTTCCACCTTATATCTTGGTGTTCATGTGTGTTGTTTATGTGTGATGCTTTATTCTACTTTTATTGTACTGTCTAATAAATCTCTGATATACTGGTTAAAGTTCAATGCATTGTAAATTGGTTAAATCAAAAGTTCTCTGCATGTACGCTTGTTGCTTTAAGTACAGTCGCATGTACACGCTAGTTCACTTAGTTGAAGTAGCGTATAAAAATCTGTTTGGGAAATAAAATTATTGATATGATAATACTGATTCACCTCCCCTCTCAATATTATTTCAAATAATTGGTATTAGAGCAGGTCCTTCAGAAGAAGCTTGATCGCTTGAAGGAAGATCCATCATCATGAGTAATCAAGAAAGCGTGGGATCCATCAGACCACCAATCTTTGATGGGAGAAACTTTGTTTATTGGAAAATAAGAACCACAACCTATCTACAATCACTTGGAATGGATGTCTGGGAAATTTTGGAAGGAGGATATACATTTCCAACAACAATTCCTACAGATACGGCAGGTAAAAAGCAATATGAAACCAATGTCAGGGTTGGCAATACATTATTGGGAAGTCTGTCACAATCAGAGTTTGTCAAAGTTATGCAACTCAAATCAGCCAAAGAAATATGGGACAAAATTGTTCTGAGCTATGAAGGAGACTCTCAGGTAAAACATGCTAAACTTCAAACTCTCAAAATTCAGTATGAAACTCTTAAGATGCACAATGATGAAAGTGTAGCTAGTTACTTCTTACATATAGATGAGGTTGTCAATTGTATGAAGAATCTGGGTGAAGATATAAAGGAAGTTACCTTTGTTGAGAAAGTTTTAAGATCCTTGTCTACTAAATTTGAATCAAAAGTGTCTGCCATAGAAGAAAAATAGGATCTGCAGACTATCACTATGACACAGCTTCACGGAATCTTAACTGCCTTTGAGATGAGAAAAGGAGGTCCATCAGATATGAGAGAAGCCGCATTTAAAGCTTCAGCAAAAGGAAAGGAAGAACTCAATGAATCGGGACATATTTCAGAAGAAGAAGATGAAGATGAAGTAAACTTTTTTAATAAGCTTCAACGGGGTTCTGGAAGATTTAGAGGTAAACTACCCTTCAAATGCTTTGCCTGTGGTAGAGTCGGTCATTATGCTGCCAAATGTCCTCATAAAGATAAATATGAAAAAGGGAAGGAATATGCAAAATGGAATAGAAAACAAGTTGTAAATAAAAAGAGTTACTATACTCATGAAGATAGCAATGGTTTATTAAATAGTGATGAAGATGAAAATAGTAATGACTATAGACTTCTAATGGCTTATGACGATGATAATTTTTGGGATGCTTTAGAAGAAGATGACCTTCATGAAGAAATCTCTAAACTCAAAATCTGTTTAGAAGAAAAGAATATGATTATAGATACCTTGACATACTAACTTGCTGAAAAAGAAAAACACAATGAAAAACTAGAGTGTGAAATTGTGGGTCTAAGAAAGGATCTTGATAAAATGAAATATCTCAATCTTAGATTTGCTAAAGGATTATAAACCTTAGATGGAATTATCAAAGTGCGGAATTCTCCTCTGATAAAGACATGTCTTGGATATACTGAAGAAGCATCTCAATCATAGAAGCCGTCAACCTCCACTAAAAGCTATCTTGATGCAACAAAGAACAGCGAACAGTATGACAATCGTCAGAAAAGGCATAAAGCATATCACTAGGTAAATCAAACTCAATTTGCTTCAAGGATGAACAGAAGCCACAACCAACCTCAGGTAAATCATACTCAATTTGCTCCAAAGATGAATATCAATAGAAACTACAATCACTAGGTCAATAGATTCGATAATCGCAGGAACTTATTTAATGGACAATGTTTCTCATGTCATAATTTTGGACACAAAGTTGCTCAATGTGTTGCTTACAAAACCATCATGACTAAAGAAGCACAAAATCGAAGGAATGTGACAGGGATCAAGAAAAGTTCCTAGTTCTTGAGGGTGGTTTCATTTTTACACAAGCTTGAAATAGAGAAAACTGTGCTTGAGATAAGTTTTCATACCCCTAGTGTCTGCCTGCATGGATTGTCCAGCAGTCTTTTAGAGCCGCTCACAGAGATTTCGACCATGGAGGGATTGGGAACCCCTCATGCGCCTCACTTGACTCCTCCGTCGTTCTCATCTTCCGAGGCTTTCAGCAGGCTTTTGGCAGGACTGCCAAAGAAGAAAAACGTTGAAGCTGCGAAGTTTTTCAAGAGATTGGATGATATACCGGTGATCTCCCTCCCTCCAGAAACCCCGATCCAAGTTTCCTTGTCACTGGCTGAAAGGGCTCTCACCGGCCAGTTCACTGGGCTATGGCTGTCTCCTAAGACCACAGAAAGCTGGGTTAACAGAAATTGGGCTCCTCTGATCAAAGAAAGCATCACCTCCTACTTTTTGGGGAGAGTTTTTTTCCTCTTCGAATTCACATCAAAAGAAGATAAAACCCTGATCTTCCAAAATGGCCCCTACTTCATGGGTCCTCAGGGTCTTTACCTGAATAAATGGACCCCGGACTTCGACCCGGAAGTAGATGTGCCCAAAGCAGTCTCAGTGTGGGTCAGGCTCCCAAATCTCCCAGTACACTGCTGGAACTGGGATTCGCTGAAACACATTGGAAACGCCCTGGGAAAATTCATAGATCGTGCGAACAATAAGGATCAATACGACTGTGCCAGGATATGTGTAGAAGTAGATCTGGAGGTGGGGCTACCAGAGGCCATCACTCTAAAGGTCAGAAGTTGGACGCACATGTAGAAACTGGACTATGAGCAGCTGCCCTTCAAATGCCGGAAATGTCATGTTTACAGCCATTTCGCCAGAGGTTGCCCAACTAACAAAGAGACTGAACAAGGAAAAGAGGATGGATGGAACCAAGTTAAGCAATCCAAAAATTACCCCAAGAACCAGAAGCAAGGAGGCTCCAACGGCAAAGGAATCCAACATACCGCTACTCAGCAGATCATCTCCAAACCCAATTCTGAAAACAAGTTTGATCCCCTGAGTGCGCATCCAGAAAGCACACAAGAGGGCGAAGCTCAAAAGGAGACAAAAGCATCACAGGAGACCGAAGCTCAACCCACAAGCAAAGGTACTCCCTCGGCCTCACTCAAAGGAACAAGTCCCGAAGATCCAAAAGGCATGATCATAGAAAATGAAGAAGAAGAGAAGGAAACGGAAGAATCGGAAGAGGAAGGAGAAATAGGAGAATCCCACACCCCGTAAGAAGATTAACAAGAGGCCGGAAAACAGACAGGGAAAAAAGGGAGTAGGAGACTTACAAAGAAAAACTTCAGGGCAGTCAGCCAACCTTGGAGAAAATGCTAGCTTCAAAGCCAAAGATATTGAAAAATCCGCCCCAAGGCTCCAAGGGAGCCCACCTGAAGCATAAATAATGAAGGTCATCTCCTGGAACTGCAGAGGGATGGGGAGCAAAATTAAAGAAGAAGCCATCAGAAGTCTAATCAGGACAGAAACCCCAGATCTACTTCTCGTCCAGGAGACAAAGCTGGAAGACATAGTCTTCCTTCAAACAAGCAAGAAATTCTGGAATAAAAGCGAAGCAAGAGCAATCTCCGCCCGGGGTGCCTCAGGAGGGATAGGTACTCTTTGGAATGCCAATAAATTTACAGTTCTATTCGAGGCCAGGAATACCCATTGGTTGATGTTGAAAATGCAGAACCTGGATACTAAGCAAACGTTCTGCCTCTTCAATGTTTACTCTCCAGTCAACGTGGGGGAAAAAAGACTGCTGGGACTCTATAAGACATCAAGCAGATTTGACAGACCTGGAAAACATAATAATTGCTGGCGATCTCAACCTTACCCTACATCCATTAGAAAAAAGGGGAGGCAGCATAGTTAGAGATTCGACAGAGACTAGGTGGAGGACATAGTGCAAGACTGGGATTTGCTGGACATCAAACCCTCTTCAGGTAAGTACTCTTGGTCTAATAAAAGAGTGGGCCCTGGCCACATTGCTGCCAGGTTAGATAGGTTTATCATTCAAAGTTCCTTTCTGCTGCTAGGATTAGAGCCTAGAATGTATATTCTTGCCAACAACATCTCTGATCATAAGCCCATAAAGTTAGACCTGTTAGCTCATCATGATCTGGGCCCCATCCCATTTAGGTTCAGCCCTCTTTGGGTAAAGGAGAATGATTTCATGCAAACAGTCAAGGAATGCTGGAACCAACCAGTCAAAGGATCGCCATTCTATATTTGGGAGGAAAAACTCAGAAGGGTGAAAAGAGCCCTAAAAAGATGGGCCAAAACGTTGTCCAACCCAGCCACAATAAGGAAAACCATTAAAGCAGCTCTTGTTTCTCATCATAATGGTATGGAAAACGCAATGCTTACAAAGGACTCATTAGAACAAGATATGAAATCTCGGAACCTCTGGCTCAAAGCAGGGGATAGGAACACTGCTTATTTTCATAAACAAGCCCAGGCAAGGAAATGTTTCAATACTATCTCAGAAATTAAAGAGGAGGGAGATATCCATAAGGATTTTGAGCATATAAAGAGAGCTGCGTTTACTCATTTCCAGAACCTATATAGTGAAGACAAGGACCCAAGTCACTATCCGGAGCTGTTAGTTAATATACCCTCTGTAATTTCTCAGCGAAGTAATGAATCTCTGGAGGCCAAAGTCACTAAAGATGAGGTGAAAAAGGCGCTCTTCGACATGGACCCGGATAAGGCCCCTGGGCCGGATGGTTTCTCTGCTAGATTCCTCCAAGCGTGCTGGCTGATTATTGAAAAAGATCTTCTCAAAATGGTACAAAAATCCCAAAATATTCAGAAAATCGGAGGCAGTACCAATTCTGCGTTTTTAGCACTCATACCCAAGGAAAAAGGTGCCAATAACTTCAACAGATTTCGACCGATCTCTCTATGTAATACAGGGTACAAATTGATCACCAAAGTAATTGCAAACAGATTGAAGTTTATCCTCCCCAAAATAATTCCAGAGAATCAAGGAGGCTTCATCCATGGAAGGCAGATCGTGGACAACTTTCTACTGGTCCAGGAAGCAATTCACTCAAGTCTACTCCGAAAAGAGCAAGGTATGGTGATCAAACTTGATTTAGCAAATGCTTTTGATCGAGTCAATCATAGCTTCCTTTTGAATGTTATGTGTAAGCTTGGTTTTGGAACAAACTTCATCAATTGGATCCGGGCATGCATCTCGGAGCCATGGATAGCTCCTCTTGTTAATGGAAGAGCCACAGACTTCTTTAAAGCCTCGAGAGGACTCAGGCAGGGGTGCCCTCTATCC
This sequence comes from Pinus tabuliformis, assembly GCA_031772625.1. Classification (NCBI taxonomy): domain Eukaryota; kingdom Viridiplantae; phylum Streptophyta; class Pinopsida; order Pinales; family Pinaceae; genus Pinus; species Pinus tabuliformis. Next base: position 1,022,606,937 of record CM062811.1, on the reverse strand, counting down.
CCCCTGCTCTTTGTCATCCAGGCCTCAGCCCTCAGCTTCCTGCTAGATAAAAAGTTGCAAGAACAAGAAATTAATGGTCTGTGCATTGCAAGAGGGACCAAAAATATCAACCATGCTTTGTTTGCAGATGACACATTGCTGTTAGGTCCCGCCTCTGTTCCCTCTGCCACAAAGTTCAAAGAGGTCCTGGATGAATTTAGTGAAGCTTCAGGCAGTGTTGTTAACAAGAGAAAATGCCACATTTTCAGTTGGAATACTACGCTTAGGCTGCTATCTTCCATATCCAGATGTTTGGGCTTCGAAGCTTCCTCCTCCTGGTCTTCCTTTAAATACCTGGGCCTCCCAATATCTCAAAAGAGACCAACCAGCAAAGATTGGCTACCGCAGTTAGAAAAGTTCAAGGCAAAGATACAAGCCTGGGGATATTCCTGGCTGAATGTTGCAGGAAAAATAGTCTTAATAAAATCTGTTCTCAACAGCTTGCCCCTATTTCGATTCATAGGTCTCCTCGCTCTGGCATCCATTCTAAACAAAATGGAGGAATACATAAGGAGGTTCTTCTGGAAGGGAGGGAAACAAAATGAAAAAAAGATCCCTCTTGTCAGCTGGGACATCATCTCCAAGCCGCTGTGGGAAGGTGGCCTAAATTTTAAGAATCTTCGTCAACAAAACGTGGCAATGGCTGCAAAAATCATGTGGAGGATCATCGCCCCCAATCCTGGCTGGGCCCAAAAGGTGCTCTGGAAAAAATATTTCAGAGGTCCAAGATCCAGATGCTTAGAAAATGTGATTCACCTGCCTAATTCGACATTCCTCAAAATTTATGACAGAGCCGCATCTCTAATCACCGCCCACTCTTACTGGATACCAGGAAACGGTAAAAAAATCAATATCTGGTCGGACAGAATCATGAACAAAGAGCCAATAGAAGCCAGAGCCTCCATTAATTCGCTGCGTTGTTGGATGGACAGAGAAGGAATGAAATCTCTGTGGGATATTTCATGCTGGAATAACTCGATTTGGGCAGGCTGGAAGCGATTAAATGTGCTGGACAACCTGAACTCCGAGTGGATCACGCTGTTAGACGCCCTCCAAGGATTGGCACCCACGCATTTGAGGAAGAGAGATGAGATGGGCTGGGGACCAAAAGCCAAAGGATATGTAGTCGCACAAGGGTATGCCAAATTGATCGAGAAACCTCACGTTCCTCCGAATCCAGCTCCTTGGCAAGGCGTTTGGCACCAGCCCTCATGGCCCAAGGTCGATTTCTTTTCCTGGGTCTACTGTCACGGGAAAATATTAACTTATGATAACCTGCAGAAAAAAGGCTTCCATGACCCTTCCATGTGTCCTCTGTGTAATGAAAGCGTTGAGACAACAGTCCATCTAATGCTAGAATGCAGCTTCTCCAGGCATATCTGGTCCTATTTTACTCATGATCTGGACCCAAATTTCATTGTACCTTGCTGCACTTCTGATCTTTTCTCTGAATGGTCAAACAGATTCCCAGGTCCTCCTCCTAAAAATCTAATTATCAAGGCAACATGGGTTGTCCTCCCAAAAATCATATGTTGGAAGTTATGGATAGAGCACAACAAAAGAATATTTAGAAACACAAAACAAAGTCACAAAGTCTTGGAAACCAAGATAAAAAGCCAAATAAAGGAATGCTTGATTGATATAAAAGACGACACCAACCTCAGACAACAGGATATAGCATGGGGATCAACGCTAGAACTCCAATTTAAGCCAGCAGTCAAAAAAGCCCCCATTATCAAAGAATGGCAAATAAGAAAACCCGAGAATGACTTTCAAGAGTGGCTTAAATCGCAAGCAAGGCACTTCCTTTTCTTTGATGGAGCAGCGAAGGGAAATCCGGGCAAAGCTGGTGCAGGAGGTGTTGTCCTAAACCAAACCGGGGAAAAATTTCACTCCTACGCCTGGGGACTAGATTACACTACCAGCATTCAAGCTGAGGCCTTGGCCCTCTTCCAAGGACTCAAGATCCTTAAAGAACTGGACATCAATGAAGCAATTGTCATAGGTGACTCTCAAGTCATTATAAATGCAATGGTTACCAACACCCCAGTACAGGACCTCAATCTAGCAAGGTTGATTACCAGTATCAAAGGTATGGAAATCAACTTCCAGGACTTGAAGTACTATCACGTGTTGAGAATGCATAGTAAAAAGGCGGACATCGAAGCCAATAAAGTTGTCCTTCTCTCTGCTGGGATCAAGCTGAAAGAGGATGAAGAATCATGGGATCCCATTCCATAAATAGACTGCTACCATGTTCTAATGTATGTTACTAAACCAATTTGTTTGTATTTTCAAGTGGGGGAAAATCTCCGAAATTAACTCAGTGGGGGTCTACCCAAGGAAGAAACTTGTAAGCTTCAACTACATCCTTAGTGAAGAAATGCAGTAGGACAAAGAAACTCAAAATGTAATCAGATTTTTGCATTTTGCCCAAGATTAATACAAAGCACCATAACCATTCCTGTAAAAAAAAGAAAAAAGTTCCTATAATAACTTTTCTCTTCTTGAAAATGAAATAGAATGCTCAATCTGTAACAAATTTGGCCATGAAGAATCTGAATGCAGGAGAAAATTTCGGAAATCATCTCAAAAGGAGCAAACTCCATTAAATCCCAAGATATGGAGAAGGAAAGAACCTCAAACAAAAAGATGTGGTATAGCCTTGTATGCAGAAGGATAAGAAAATAAGTGGTACATCGACAGTGGATGCTCAAAACACGTGACAGGTGACAAAGAAAAACTTCACTCATATAATGCCTTAGAAAAGGAAAAGAATGTCTCACTTGGAAATGACACTCCTGCTGCCATAAAAGGTAAAGGCTCTGTTTTCTTGAAAGAAAAGGTTAAAGATGGGAATGTTATGTATGTAGACCATCTAAATCATAAACTGTTGAGTGTCAGTCAAATGTGTGATCAAGGAAATGAAGTGGTGTTTCGATCAAACGGAACTGTTGTTCATGAGATTGATACAACAGAAACCGTGATCAAAGGTACAAGAACTCCAAACAACTTATACATACTCAAGGGAGGACAACAACAGTGCTATCTAAGCAAAAATGATGAAAATTGGCTGTGGCATAGTAGATTGGGACATATAAGCTTTTCTCAAATAAGAAAAGCATGTAGATTCAAGGTTGTTCATGATCTTCTAGATATCAGCATCCCTGAAAATACAAGATGAAAACCATGTCAATTCGATAAGCGAACCAGATCTCACTTCATTGAAAAAGAAGGGTCAGCTAGTAAGCCTCTTAAACTTGTCCATATTTATTTATGTGGACCATCAAGGAAAAAGTCACCTCATGGAGAAGAATACTTTATTTTGTTCATTGATGATTTTTCCAGAATGTGTTGGATAAGTCTTCTAAAGCATAAAGATGAAGCATTTGAAAAGTTCAAAGCCTTCAAATCTTTGGTTGAAAATGAATCAGATCACAAAATCAAATGCCTCAGATCTGATCGAGGAGGGGAATTTACCTTGGATGAATTCTTTGACTTTTGCGAACAACATAGAATAAAAAGGCAGTTCTCCACCGCAAGGACTCCTCAGCAAAAAGGAGTGGTAGAAAGAATGAACATAACTGTTCAACAAATGGCTCGAGCTATGCTATATGAATTTGGAACTCCTACAACCTTTTGGGGTGAAGCTGCATTCACCGCCATAACTATTCTCAACCAAGCAAATGTTCGAGTAAACAACACTCAAAATCCACATGAACTTTGGTATGGTAAGACTCCTACTGTAAAATACTTTAAAGTTTTTGGAAGCAAATGTTATATCAAAAGGACTGATGAAAAACTTGGTAAGTTTGAGCCCAGAGGAGATGAAGGTGTTCTTCTTTGTTACTCTTCCCAAAGTAAAGGATATAAATTTTATAATCAAAGACTTGGGAAAATTGTTGAAAGTATTGATGTTGTAGTTGATGAAGCATGCAAAAATCCAAAACAGACAAAAACCGAAGATTATGACAATGAAGAAGATGGGGATTATTTTCCCACATCAAATCACAATGATTCTAAAGAAGAAACCAATGAAGCACTAGAAGAAGAGATAACGGTAGAAGAAAAGACTCCGTCCAGGTATGTTCAGAAAAATCATCCAGAAACTCAAATTTTAGGGGAAAAAGAGGCAAGTGTACAGACAAGAAGAACTATTACAGAAACCTTAAGCTATCTAGCATTACTATCCTCCATTGAACCTCAAAATGTAAATGAAGCATGCAAATATGAATGTTGGGTCAAGGCCATGAATGAAGAACTTAAGCAAATTAAAAAGAATAATACTTGGGAATTAGTTCCTAGACCTCATGATAAAAATATTATAGGAACTAAATATATATTCAAAAACAAGCTGAATGAAAATGGATAAGTTATTAGAAACAAAGCTAGACTTGTTTGTAAAGGGTATGCTCAACAAGAAGGTATAGATTTTGAAGAAACTTTTGCACCTATTGCTAGACTTGAAGCCATAAGGATGTTTCTTTCTCTTTCTAGCTTTCAGAAATTCAAAGTATACCAAATGGATGTAAAATTTGCCTTCCTTAATGGAGATTTAGAAGAAGAAGTCTATATTGAACAACTAGAAGGATTCATTCTTGGAAATGATGCAAAACTTGTATGCAGACTCAAAAAGGCTCTCTATGGTCTAAAACAGGCTCCAAGGGCCTGGTATTACCGCCTTGACAAATATCTACACCAACAGGGTTTTTCAAAAGGGTCAGCAAATAGCAATCTATATACAAATATTGACACTGATAAATTGCTAATAATTGTTGTTTATGTTGATGATATCATTTTTGGTAGCAATGAAGAATCCATGAGTCAGAATTTTGCTTCAGTAATGCAACAAGAATTTGAAATGTTATTGCTTGGTGAACTTACCTATTTTCTTGGTCTACAAGTTCAACAAAATAAAGATGGTATTTTTCTTTCACAAACCAAATATCTCAAACAAATCTTGAAAAGGTACGACATGTTTGAAATGTCCTTGCTTGGTGAACTTACCTATTTTCTTGGTCTACAAGTTCAACAAAATAAAGATGGGATTTTTCTTTCACAAACCAAATATCTCAAACAGATCTTGAAAAGGTACGACATGGAAAATTCTAAACCTGTATGTACCCCAATGGTAACAGGATACAGTCTAAGCTCAAACGATGAATCAACAGCAGTACATCAACCACCTTACAGATCCATGATTGGCAGTGTACTTTATCTAACAGGTACTCGGACTGACATCATGCATGCAGTAGGAATAGTTGGAAGATTCCAAGCAAATCCAAAGGAATCACACCTTCAAGCAGTCAAAAGGATTTTCAAATATCTCCAAGGAACACAAAACTTTGGTTTATGGTATCCTAGAGACACAAATATTACTCTTCATGCATATACAGATGCAGATTGGGCAGGAAGTGTTGATGACAGAAAAAGCACTAGTGGTGGTGCATTCTATATGGGTTCCAGGTTAGTATCTTGGTTCAACAAGAAACAAAGTTCAATTGCATTATCTACGGCTGAAGTAGAATATGTAGCTTTTGCATCTTGTTGCACACAACTACTTTGGATGATGCAAACATTACAAGATATTCAGATCATATGTACTCCACCCATCTCCATTCTATGTGATAATACAAGTGCCATCAGTATTTCAAAGAATCCAGTCATGCACTCCAAGACCAAACACATACCCATCAAATACCATTTTCTACATGAACAAGTGCTTGAACAAAAGGTCAAATTGGAATATGTTCCCTCCAAAGAACAGGTTGTTGATATATTCACTAAACCACTACCCAGAGAGACATTTGAATATCTTAGATAAAAGTTGGGAGTAGTTGTTGCATCATCTTGCTTTTAAATCAAATTTTTCAGAGAAAGGTTATTATATGCGTGTTTCATGAAGTGTAGTCGCGTACACACGCGGGTTTCTATGGGTCAAGGAACGTATATGTTTTTTAGACAAGAAAAACAATGGGGCATGCTCTAATATGGGTGATCTGACTGATATTGATGATTAATATGCTCTGTTCATTAATTTTATCTGACTAACAAAGATGCCTTGATCATTGCCTTGTTAAAAATGCACAGGTAACACTGATTCAGGGGGAGTATTAGCCTTCACGTACATTCAGCATTGTTGGCATTATGGTTGTTGAGTCCAGCTATGGCTTTAGATATTTATACCATTTGTTGCTCAAGTCATGTAAAAGTCTAGGGTGTGATATGTCTTCTCATACATTTGAATGAGTCCTCTTGGACAAATGATGTAATTTATATCCCCACTTTACATGGGATGGATGATGTAATATTTCTTGTTTTTGTCATGTATAAACAATTGGTATATCCCCACTTGGTTGGGTGGATGAGTCAAATTTGGTATATCCCCACTTGGTTGGGAGATGGATGTATGTATGAGTCATTGGTGATAGGAAGTTCATCCTCACATAGTTGAGTTATAGAGTCATGTTATTCTTTTAGAAAATCTTTTTGCAGACTTTACTTGTGCTCAGGGGGAGCATGGACAGTTTCAGTACATCTCAGCATGGGAGCTCAATCAAAGAATTCAGCATGTACTCAGGGGAAGCATGACCAACATAATGTATGTCAAAGGGAGAAATTATCTTGGTCCATCCTTTGCCCTTGATGTCAAAGGGGGAGAGTGAGTTGGTGACTTGGTGTTATTGTTGCCATTAAGTCCAAAGAGGGAGATTATTGGCATTATGATACAGGTGTTGTCCTTGATGGCAACTCACTCAAATGAAATATCACAGTACAACATGTCAACAACAAAGAATTACAGATCTGACTACAAAGAATGAAGAAAGAGAGGTATACGCAGGTTCACCTTGACCAAACTGTGTATACACGCAGGTTCACTGAAGACAAGTAGCGTATATGTACACGTGCACTTTCAAAGAAGGAAAAGCACGTATATCTTGGAAAACTAAGTTTTTGGTCCGAGGTATTTGGTCCAAGATATTTTGATCCAAGGTATTGATCCAAGGCATTTAGTCTGAGGTATTGACCCTAGGTATTTGGTCCAAAGTATTGGTCCTAAGTGGTTTTGGTCCACGGTATTAAGAAAGGCCTAAAACTATATAAGGAGGAGAAGATCATTAGGCTAAGTGTGCAAGTATCAAATATCTGATGAAGTGTGAGATCTAGTATGTAGGTTATTAGCTTATGGTGTTGTGCTTAATCTGAACCAAGGATGAACCTTAGCGGTTGATGAAGGATAAGATCTAATGATGGATCAAGATCTTAAGGCTTGAAATGGATTATCATTATGTGGTTTGATCATGTATAGTCTAGATCTAAATACTGACGCATGTGTTATTCTGTAAATATTATGATCTAGGTATAACTGAAGTCCAGAATAGCTATAGAATTATGAATTAATATTTGCAGATGTGTACGCTGGTTGGCTTTGATAAAAGCGCGTATACACGCAGGTTCGACACATGGAAGTAGCATATACCTTATAAAGTATGTTTTAGTTGTTTCTGTTTTCTGTTGCAGAGTTCTAGGTTCTGGTTTGGGTTTTGGTGACTGTATTCTGGTGACAGTATTCTGAATGATCAGATTGATTGTGATTTGATGATGGGTTGTCAAAGTGATTGATTGATTCAGTTGTGGTTGATTCAGAAAGTGATGATTGAGTTTCAGTGATTGGTTGATGCAGATGTATTTGATGATTGAATTGCAGTTATGATGTTATTGATGGATCCAGTCTGAAAATTTATGAAATGTGGTCCTTGGAGGAAGAAAGAAGGTCGTAGCCTTCTGTAGGTTGCCATCTACGTACTAGTAAACATATCGGCTAGTACAAGAGTTAGGGGGTTGTAGCTCCCTTCCAGTAGAAGCTAGAGAACAAGAGAAGGTTGTAACCTTCTGTAGGTAGAAGCCCTGCGTACTGGTATGAGTCTGCACCAGTGCAAGATTGTAAACATATTTTATTATTATTAAAAGAAGACAGAGACAACAACAACAGGTGGTTTTTACCCACAATGGGTTTCCACCTTATATCTTGGTGTTCATGTGTGTTGCTTATGTGTGATGCTTTATTCTGCTTTTACTGTACTATCTAATAAATCTTTGATATACTGGTTAAAGTTCAATGCATGATAAATTGGCCAAATTTAAAGTTCTCTGCATATACGTTGGTTGCTTTAAGTACAGTCGCGTGTACATGCTAGTTCACTTAGTTGAAGTAGCGTATACAAATTTGTTTGGGAAATAAAATTATTGATACGATAATACTGATTCGCCCCCCCTCTCAGTATTATTTCCAACAATGACCACCATAATGCATGTATGACCTACTAGGCATGCATAACCATATATATTCATCTCATCCAGTCCAAGTGTTTGAACTTGGAAGATCTGATACCAATTTGTAAACACCCCCTCCCACATTTACCCAATTTCACTTGCTTGCGAGGGTAAACATGAGACAAAGAGTTACTATTCGTGGCTTGACATCCAAGCTTCAATTATGGAAGTGGGAACAACAACTAACAACTTACAGACACCCCTCAAGGCTTACAAGGCACTCAGAGCCAAAGAACCACACTAGGTGAGGAAACCCTAACCTGGATATATATTTTCACTAATCTGGATGCACAACCGCATGCATGACAAGTCAAGGGTGCGGTTATAGGCCTCCAACCACACACATGACACTGCTTCCATGCGGTTATAGCCCAAAATCTTCAATTCAGAGGGTGCGGTCCTGAGATCTGAACCACCTTTCCTGGCCAGACTAACCATAAATGCTTCTAACTTCTCAGAATGATAAATTACATCATGAAAATGCTAATCATATAAAACTTGAACAAGAACTTTAACCTAAGCAGGCCTAACCATGACAATCATTCCATCAAACATATGGTGAACATTTAAGCTACAGGTCATGAATGCATATATGATCATAGGAGTCTAAAATTTTCTGAGAATCACCAAGAGGGTCTAATTCCCTCTCATAATAGTTGCATTAACACTTGTTAGCCCATGCATTCATTAACTATCAAATACCTATCAAATCCTAAACAAGTCATAGCTATAACACATTAAAAATCTATGCTTATAACTAACATATAATCAAATTATTAACCATGACATAACAACCATCAAATCACAATAATAACGAGTACAAGTTCTCATAGATTACAATAGGAAAAATAACTCTTATTAACTTATGCAAAAGCCAACCAAGTGAGGGACTTCCACTTACCACCCAACCATAGATTGGGCTTAACCAAAGCTTTCTTTCAGCCAATCACCCTTGTGCCATATTCCAAGCATGAATGTGGAATATCAAGACATAAATAATCAGGGCTTCCCGGAGATTAAACCACCTCCACCCTCAGGCTACCATGATCTCGCCAAAATCGGTCAAGATATCACAAAGCATAAAACAAACTTGGATGGCTTAGAGTTTCTTCACCATTACCTTGAGGAATTTGCGTGTCTCCACCCACTTGTCGAGGGATTCCTAGAGACTAAACCACCTCCACCCCCAACCCTTGGGAATTTTCCTAAGACCATCTCACCCGATTCCAAAACCTTCCGGTAATCCAAAGCTCAACCAAGAAAATAATCCCATCACACCATGGTTATCCACGTAATGACAAGGCAAGGATGAAACCATTGTCAAACCCGACAAAACCCATGCCAATGACATCAAATGAACCAAATAAACAAATGCATGTACCATGCATCCACATCTTAGCTAGGAAATCACACATGCAACTTGTTACCTGCAAAATCTTCCTATTGAAATTGCTTGATCCAACCTTCCTTTCTTGTACTTTGCTTTCCTTTTCCTTCCTTTCTTCAATGCTAGAGTGCTCCAAGAATGCTCTAACTGTGCAAGAGTATGAGAGAATATAAGAGAGCTCCCAAACTGAATTGACAAAAGCCATGAATTGATCCTCAGAAGCCTTTTTATTATTGAGGCCTCTATTTTCCTTAAAAAAATTTGCTCATGCAAATTTGCGACCCTTCATCTCCCTTTTCTCCTATTTTCCTTTATATTTCATAAATAAATGTCAATTAATGCCACTTTGCCTTTGCTAATTTCCTTAGTCATAAATAAACTAAAGTGACACCCATTAGGATGTTTTTTCCCAACATTCAACATGGAATCATGTCCAATGACCTTGGCCCTATATTTTTTTTACATGGAAAATCAACCAGGGGTTGTTACAATTTGTAGATGGAAAAACCATTGCTTATAGACATTCATTGTTAAATGATTTTTAATGTTTATATGTTAGACTCTCTATGTAATATGTCAACTTTTGGACTATAGGAAATTTGTTGTTTTGTGGAATATTCGATCATATGTGTTCTTGTACCTTAAAAAGGGGTCTCTTCTAGATAATTTAATAGCTCAATTTTAGTTGCTTTGTATGCTCATACACTGTAAAATGTTTTTTTTGGGACAATTCCCAATGCATCTTATGCTTGCATTTTTATTTTCCTTGAACAATAAATATGGTTTTTTCCTTTCAAAAAAAACAAACTTTTTGTGATATTATAAATGTTGTAATGTGGGCATTTATCGAGATGTTATTTGGGATGTTGTTAAAGATATAGTGATAAATATTTTGTGAAACATCATTTTATACATCCCCTAGGTTGCAAATATAAACAATCATTAGATGGCATCTTGATATTCATATTGGGACAAAACAAATGACACACATTGGAACTTGGACATTACTAGAGATGTTATGGGTGATGCAATCCTAAATATCACTTTGGAAGTTGTAAAACAATGTTGTTATAAATCATCAACCTTTTTGTTAATGATCATGATATGTTTTTAAACAAAAGAAAAGGAGAATATTTGACATTAAGATAATTTGATGTCTATGTGGGTGGAAAAAAATTCTTCTAAAATGTTGTAATTTTCTTATAGTGTGAGAGAAGTGTGGGAGCTTGAGTTTTGGGTTTGTATAGCACATAAAACCCCATTTATAGAGTGAGAAACTACACCTTTCTCTATGTTGGATAGCACCTTGAATCCTTCTGCACCTTTCTCTATGTTAGGTAGCACCTTAAATCCTTCTACTATAAGCCAATTTAAAATATATATTGGTGAAATATCATAAGCTAATATTTTTTAAAAAGGGGCACACTTCACTTGTCATTAGTATGATATTTTAGTAGTTAAAAATTGAAAAATAAAATTTTGAATAAATTTTAAAATGATTAAATATATATATATAACAAAATATAATAAAAAATAAGAAATGAAGAATATAAAATGCTTCTAAATGGCATGCACTTGTTTCACATATGTATATAAATTACATAAGGCTCTTGTAAAAATCAATCATTAGAAAATTCAATGCTAAAGCACTTTCAATGTTTCAAAATATATTTTAAGAAGGCTCAAAAGCAACATCCCTATAAGGCTTTTGTAAACCATATTTGTTTTCTCAAACTCTAAATAACTTTAATAACACCACCACTAAAAAAATTTAATTTGTAAAACTATGTTGTGAGTTTGTGCCCATGAGAAAAAATGGCCCCTGAAACTTTGAGGTTTGAGCAAATGTTTTGAGACAGTTAAAATTGTGTACTATCAAAAAATAAAACGATTCTAACCTAAAGATTATAGGTTGATTTAAAGTTTAGATTATTTAGAATTTGACAAATTATAATTTTGAATTTAATATTTTATTAAAAAATGTAAGTAATATATTAAACAATTATATATATAATTATATTTATAATGTATTAAATCTTTCTAATATAATAAAAGTGAATTTTTACAGTGTAAAATAAGTCCACAAAGATAAGAAAAACTGAACTAAATCTTAATAGAAAGACTATTTATAAGATGTTATAAAACTTTTTCCTAATATAAAATTTATTATAAAATTAAATTTTAATATGGAAAATAAGATATGTAATTACATTGAAGGTGTTTCTTTTATGGAATTTGCTGGACAAACACTGTTCATTCTAGCCCATTTTTATTTCTCATTTTCGCTGTCTTCCTTCAAATAAACCTTACAGGTGGAAAAGATTTTGCGTGCAAGCGGGTTTTGCGTTTGTAGTTTTGTTTGACTGTGAATGACGAGTGGTTTCTGCAGTTCATCATCACCATTATCTGTCTCATAGACCAAACATGACTCGGGTTATACTTGAACCTGCAGAGTTTGATCATGTCCCATGAATTTCGTTACAAAAATTCCCATAACCTTGAGGTGTGGTGGCCTTCCGCTACAGGTTTTTATTTTGAATGACGTTAGTTTGAATCCCTACTAATGGAGGCTTTGATTTTAATTGACGTTAGTTTGAATCCCTACTAATGGAGGCTTTGATTTTAATTGACGTTAGTTCGAATCTAGCAGGTTGGATATCTTGTCGTTCAATACTGCTTTCAGCATTTCCTGCTAATGGAGTCGAGGGAAGGCTGTGTTCAGTAATATGGAGTTGTATATCCAACTCACCTTGGTTTTATTGTGGTATCCCTTTGCAACCACAACATGGTCTTTAGATGGCCCATGTGCATGGAAAACATTAGGGAAGTCTGGAATGGGATGTACCATTGCCCAGGTGCGCCTGAGAGGGTCGAATACTATTCGAATACTATTACTCTGCAGGTACTATACTTATATTTAGTCCATGGTATTGGAAGTGTTAAATACTGAATCGTACAGATCAAGTGGTCACTCGTTCCAGAGGTCAGCCGGTCCTTATAAAACCCTGGACTACTCACTATATCTTTCCATTTTTTGCACACAGCTTTGAGGTTGGAGTGCGATTTATATGGAACTCTGAGCAAGCACTGTCTAATGACGTCGTCGGGAAGATTATGAATAGTTTAGTTCTGTTTCAGTGGTGCCAACCTCTTTGATTTACGCAGGTGCTAGGGTAAAAAAACACTAAATGATTCCTGATTCTAGTTTCATTTTGTCTCAGTAGTGCCAACCTCTTTGATCTTCGCAGGTTCTAGGGTTTTATCTGGAAAAACAAAAAACAAAAAAAACACTAAATGATTCCTGATTCTAGTTTCATTTTGTGTCAGTAGTGTCATTCTGTCTTAGTGCCAACCTTTTTGATCTACTCAAGTTTTAAGGTTTTACCTAGAAAAACAAAAAACAAAGCAAAACAAAAATAAAAAACACAAAACCAAAAAAAAAAAAAAAAACACTAAATGATTCCTATTTCTAATTTCATTATGTCTCATTGGTATTAACCTCTTTGATCTACTCAACTTCTAAGATTTTACCAAAAAACGAAAACAAAACAAAACACAAAAAAAAACAAAACAAAAGCAAAAAAAACAAAATAAAATAAAAAAACAAAACAAAACAAAAAAAACCTAAATAATTCCTGATTCTAGTTTTGTATAGTAGTGCAACCTCTTTGATCTACTCAAATTCTAAGGTTTTACCTGAAAGAAAAAAAGAAAAGAGAAAGAAGAGTGATCGCTGATTAACATTTTTTTACAATATTATTGTTTTATCAGAATTTGATTAACATTTTTTTACAATATTATTGTTTTATCAGAATCTGCTAACGGAGTATTTGTGCTACCATGGCGTTCATCCAGTTTAATAATTCTCAGGGTGTCGTGGAGAAATTACGAATCACTTGAAAACAAGGAGGGTTGACATATATATATAAACTAGAACGATTATAAAAGAATGAAACACACCCTGTACAAATTATGGATCGCTTGAAAACAAGGATTGTTAATGTATATAAAAAGAGTTGAATAGTCATAAAAGAACGAAACTGACATATTGTTAATTTGCACTATGCACAAGTTTCCTCGAGGCTAGGGAACCTCCCAAGTTCGTTGTTGTTTCGAGGACCAGTTGTAGTTGTGCATAAATTGGAACTCACTTTTCATCATATGATTGAGATACTTGTTTCGTTATGATCGTTTTGCAGTTATTTTAGTCACTACATGAGATTTTCTGATTTTGGCGATTTCGTTTCGTTTTCTTCAGTATCAGGGTAGCATAGAGTTTTGTGTGCCTTTAGAGGGAGAGGCTCACATTAGAGAGAAGCTCTATGTCGAGGTTATTGCCTTTAGAGGGAGAGTGTAAGGCCTTCGTGGAGCAGGGCGACGGTGGGCGATCGTGCACGGGCACACGGGCGCACGGCGGGTGAGCGCACACGACGGTGCGATGTTTCTGCGAGTTAGTTGCGACGATACCGTTGAGTCATATGCGACGATAAACGACACAATGCGACAATAATGTAAAATCATAATACGACTAAGTATTATGTGGACGACACATATTATATGTAATATGGAGGTTATATACGCATGGACTAATAAAACAATAAAATATAAAAGGGATATGTGGACATACGAAGGTTTATGATAATTAAATATAATGGAGCATACGACAAAAGGTTATGGGGGTGGTCGGCCATGGATTAACACCCCATCACATGTATGCGTATATGAGGACATACGTTATAAGCATTCAACGATGGAATATAATATTATGTGAAGGGCTTCATAATACCATTTAACATGTCGACTTTGATTTATATCCCAAAGTGTAAGAGCGTATATATACATGAGCATGAGAGCTCATTAAAGCAAGTGACATTCGCTCAAGCCTTCGCATAAAGGGGTAAAGGAGTGCGTAGTCTTAGGTAGGTAAATGTGCATATCTCATGCGCATTAGGCTTGAAGGAAGTGCGCAGTTTATCTTGGGTGAAGGTTGGCAAAGAGTGCCATTGTGAGTGGATTCTTGTACACGGTTTTATGCAGGATTTGGTAGAGAGGTTGAGTGGCTCGGGTGAGCACTCCCTCTTATGCAAGGGTGCATGAAATGTTGTAAAAGGCAGGTGGCCTGTCTTTTGTAAAAATTGGTTAAGTGTGAGACTTGGTTCAGCCAAGACACACTTGTTGTAAAATCTGATATTCTTGACATAATATTATTGTTGGGCAGACTGTTCAGGGAGTTGCCCCTCCCTTTATACTTGTATTGTTCTCGGTTTATTGTTGATGGATAATGAATGAGAATGTTCTTTGTTGAAGTATAAAGGATAACATTTTATTCGGTTATAAGAACACAAGTTAAGTAAGTTTATGTTGAATAGGCATAGCCCATAAACGTTAGTATTGTTAAAAAGAAAGCGTTCGATGGTGCCGCACCTTGCTACAAGCGGTTGGAAGATCACCGCAGGTGTAGGGGCGTGACAGAGAGGCTCACATTAGAGCGAAGCTCTATGTCGAGGTTATTATTATAAGAAGCATTAGGGTTTCCTCTCCTCTTGATCGATAACTTTTAGTTGTTTTCTTAACATTAATGACTATTTTTCTACTTCTCATAGCCTCTCGAGGTGATTATTGAGGTCTATGGATCTCTGTGTTTTTGTGTTTGGTGATTTTAAGGAAGATTATATTTCCAAAATGTTTGTTCTCTCAGCCTATTGCTTTCCACACAGCCGTTATGTTTGGATCGCCTTCACCCAAGGGGTACCATTCCATTTGAAAGGATTTTTTCTTTTTAATCACATAGTGAATCGGTAACTATCAGTGCTAATCTATGGGAGACCCAGGATCAATCTTCGTAGCTGCCATTATAACACCAAGAGTACATCCAACTATTGGAAGAATCACCGCACCTCTATAGAATCTGTAATTTCCGCCCTGGGTGTCACGCCCCACACCCGCGGTAGTCTTATAACCGTTTATGGCGAGGTGCGGCACCACCGAACACTTTCTTTTCACCAATACTTATATTCATGGACTACGCCTAACCAATTGTCTACTTAGTTTGTTTTTCTCAACCAAGTATTATTATTGTTCCTTTACACTAATGAACACCCATACACATTCATTATCTACAGCAATTATACATGAAGAACACAATTGCACAGTATAAAGGGGAGGGGCAACTCCCTGAACAACGAGTCTACACAATTTCAATATATTATACAACTTTACAATATTTACAAGTATACCTGGGAAACACCAAGTTTCATACTTAGCCAAATTTACAACCAGCAACACCTCCGTGTAGCCAACCGAGTTCACCTTCAACCACACGAGTTTCCTTGCCCGAGTTGGGCGGGCATGCCCTCACACGGACCGCCAACCGAAACTCCTCAACCGAACTTTGTGTCGTGTCTTCGTTCACCCGGTGGGCGGGCACCTTCGTGAAACCCTCCACCCACACCTATGATCATTGGGCGAGCGCCTCACCGCACTCTCCACCCAACTCTCCAACCGGCGGTCGGGCGCTCTCACGCACCATGCCACCCGAGCCTTCAACCGAAATGCCAACCAAACCGGCGAGCGTCCTCACCCGAGACTTCACCACGTTCACCTTTGCACAACGAGCGGGCGCCTTCGTGCGACCCACGACCTGCGTGTCTCACCGAACGGTGGGTGAGCACCTTCGTGCAACCCACGACCCACGCCTTCACCCGATATCCAAGTCCGTGAGCTATTCACCGTGTAGCGCTGCCCAAGAGCGGGCACATAAGATCTGCACCTCCCTTGCTGCGGCCTACCCTTCTTCGCACTTCCCTTGTGATCACCGAATGATGTCCGTTCGAATGTTGGTGCCTTTCAGTCCAACACGTCCAACAATATATATGAGCGGTTGGGCAAGTCGAGCTGCCCAGCCGACTCGTCCACCGCATGAACCGACGCCCTCACCTCTTACCTATTCGCTTGTCCATTGTTGGTCGGCCAACAATCCTTCGCGAGAATTTCTAATCATGTGAGGTCGGCCTGTGGGTGTTATAACTTGTCCCCACGCTATAAGTTGACCTTCGCTCATCCTCCTATGCACATTATTCACATGTTCTCCCTCACGCATTTTAGCCTTAGCTTCTAACACTTCGCACGGAGGGAGTAACTCGGACCGCATGTCCTTACATCCTCCTCCACCTGAAGTCATTGTCGTCCTCGACAATATGCACCCTTGGTAAGCATCCTGCCACCAAGATCACCATCTCCGACTATCTCATCCTTGGTCCATGATATCTCAGTCCATACACTACAACATCCCTACAACATATGTAAAAGCAACTGTATCCACCATGTCTCGTCCCATCCTGTGAACTGTCATCAAATACTCCAACATAATGCCAACATCTCTCTGGTACACTGCTAGCCCTCATGACTCAAACTAGTCGGGTGATCAGTGTAACTGTCACGGTCAAATCATAAGAATGTCCATCCTTATGCCTACACCAGTCTTTCTCATATTCTGCCACATCCTGGACTCACCAAGAATCTCTCCCATGTTCAGGTCCATGGAAACTCCATCCCATTTGCAACATGTCATGATGCTAATGCCGAACCATTCCTACACCATCTGTTGTACCTGCTCAACCTGCTTTAAGGACTCACAGCCATGAGCAGCTAACAATGAGCCCAATCTTCTATGTCATCTAAGAAGATGTAGAAGGAGGGGAGCCAGAAGGCTCACCCTCACTAATAAGCTCAATCCATCTATCAGGATTCTCTATCTCCATCCTCTGTAGATATGCAACCCAATCCTCCTCATGGGCATTCGGTCTCACATAAACCTCCTCGTCATCATCATCATCCTCAACCTCCTCTAGCCTTCTTGACAAATCCAAGATACTATCGGATAGTGTCCTGATAACAAATGACTACTTGGTAAGCTTTGCCTCAATAGTAGACAACCACTTACACATGTCTTCCATGCGCTTTCCATCCTCCATCTGCATCACTGCTATTTTACAATCAGATCTGGTCACACCAATGGCTGGAACACCAATGGGTACATCTTCCATTCCATCGTAAATGTACTGCTTCTTCAAATGTAGAACAATCATAGCATCAAATTGTTTCATGAATTCCATCCCCAGTACAGCTTCATAGTCATTAATCCGCACTATAGTGAAGTCGACTTTCCCGGTCGACACACCTAGTGTTGTGTCCACTCTTTCAGCTACACCAAGAACACAATCAGGAGGAGAATTCATTGTCTTCATTTATGCCTTCACCGGTACAAATTTTAGCCCAATCCTTCTCGCAATATCTTCACTCATGAAGTTGTGAGTAGCCCTACTATCCACCATAATGATTATATCAGCACTCCCAATCTTCATCCGAACATACTCCAAATTGTTCCTCTCAGGATCTCTCTGAGAGAACACCTCTGTAGCAGCAACAGCTCCAAGAATCTCAATCATCCCCACAGAAGCTTCCTCATTCTTCGCATTAGACTGTGCAATAGTGGCTACTTTCAGTCTTGAAGGACAATTCTTCACCATAGGTGATTCAGCACATATCCAACACTTCAAGGCTTTCTTCGTCTTCGTCTTATCATCCGATTTTGAAGCATCATCCTTCCTCTTCTCTTTCGGCTTATCGGACTTCTTCTTTCTCTCATCAGAAGTCTCATCATAATGCTCCACCAATCGATCCACAGTAGCAAAAGCTTCCTCAAGTGTCTTAATCTTCTGCCTCTTCACTTCATTACGAGCCCAAGGCTTCAATCCAACAAATAAGTTGAACAACTTGTCCTCGCGGCCATGTCAGGAAGTTCCAGAGCTGCACTTGCAAAATCCTGTTGATATGTCTGTAGGTTCCCTGTCTACTTTATAAACTTAATCTTCATCCTTGCTTCCCATGTTTCATCCCGAGGACTGAAGTGGGTCTGCAAAGCCTTCTTCATGTCATCCCACGAAGTTATGTCATCAGCACCGCCAATGGCAATCTGAACCATCCTCCTTCGCCACCACATCTTAGCATCCTTCGTCAAGAATTGAGCATCTACCTTCACCTTTGTCTCATCATCGGATAGACCCAAGCATTCCAAGTATTGCTCCATATCCCAAAGAAAGTTGCCAAGAGTCTTCACACTCCTTGCACCGTCAAAAGATCCCGGTTCCTTGACTTTCACATGAGGCACTCCTCCACCTGAGTTATGCCTCATGGCCCCCTTCAACGCTGCGATCTCATCTTTGGCTTCATCAAGATATTTCTACAAGTTCAAGATTTCTGCCAAACCTCGATCTCTCGCCTCTTCAATCTCCTTGACTTTATCTTCAAGTTGTGTACACTTAAGATCAGTGTACTCATTCTGAGTCCGGAGTTCATCGAATTCTTCCCTCATCTTCTAATTAGCCTCTTCATCTTTCGTGACCAAGTTCATCTTTGTAGTCCACTAAGATTCCAAGTCCTCCATTCTTTCCAACACTTTCTCAAGGAAAGCATCCATCGCAATGCAACTAGATTCCCCAACCTGAGATTCACCTGCCATTTCTGCTAATTGCTTCCTCCTTTATGATCTAGTATAGACCCTCCACCAGCTTCACCAAGTTCCCTGCAAACCGAACCAGTTCTTGTCTCACTTGTATGTGAAATTAGCTTCCTTCACCTGCAAGTACATGTTTCCACTGTCACGAGAAATCCTGCTCAAACACCAACTGTCAAGTGCATATCACCTTCAACAGCTCCAACTGTGAGCTTTGATACCACTTGTCAAGGTGTGTATCAGATTCAACGCTTCAACACCAGCACCATCTCCCCGGCACTAGCTCTGATACCACCTGTCACGCCCCCACACCTGCGATAGTCTTTCAACCGCTTATGGTGAGGTGCGGCACAACCGAACACTTTCTTTTCACCAATACTTATGTTCATGGACTACGCCTAACCATTTGTCTACTTAGTTTGTTTTTCTCAACCAAGTATTATTATTGTTCCTTTATAGTAATGAACACCCATACACATTCATTATCCACAACAATTATAAATGAAGAACACAATTGCACAATATAAAGGGGAGGGGCAACTCCCTGAACAATGAGTCTGCCCAATTTCAATATATTATACAAATTTACAATATTTACAAGTATACTTGTGAAACACCAAGTTTCATACTTAGCCAAATTTACAATCGGCAACACCTCCATGTAGCCAACTGAGTTAACCTTCAACCACACGAGTTGCCTTGCCCGAGTAGGGTGGGCGCGCCCTCACATAGACCGCCATCCGAAATTCCTTAACTGAACTTCGTGTGGTGTCTTCCTTCACCCAGTGGGCGGGCCCCTTCATGCACCCTCCACCCGCACCTATGATCATTGGGCGAGCGCCTCACCAGACTCTCCACCCAACTCTCCAACCGACGGGCGGGCGCTCTCACGCACCGTGCCAACCGAGCCTTCAACCGAAATGCCAACCAAACCGGCGAGCGTCCTCACTCGAGACTTCACTGCGTTCACCTTTGCACAACGGGCGGGCACCTTCATGCAACCCACGACCCGTGTGTCTCACCTAACGGGGGGCAGGCACCTTCGTACGACCCACGACCCACGCCTTCACCCGATATCCAAGTCCGTGTGCTGTTCATCGTGTAGCGCTGCCCAAGAGCGGGTGCATAAGATCTGTGCCTCCCTTGCTGCGGCCTACCCTTCTTCGCACTTCCCTTGTGATCACAAAATGATGTCCGTTCAAATGTTGATGTCTTTCACTCCAGCACATCCAGCAATATATATGAGCGGTTGGGCGAGTCGAGCTGCCCAGCCGACTCGTCCACCGCATGAACTGATGCCCTCAGCTCTTGCCTATTCACTTGTCCTTTGTTGGTCGGCCAACAATCCTTCGCCCGAATTGCTAATCATGTGAGGTCGGCCTATGGGTGTTATAACTTATCCCCACACTATAAGATGACCTTCGCTCATCCTCCTATGCGCATTATTCACATGTTCCCTCACGCATTTTGGCCTTAGCTTCTCGCACTTCGCACAGAGGGAGTAACTCGAACCGCAGGTCCTTACATCCTCCTCCACCTGAAGTCATTGTCATCCTCGACAATATGCACCCTTGGTAACCATCCTGCCACCAATATCACCATCTCTGACTGTCTCATCCTTCGTCCATTATATCAATCAGTCCATACACTACAACATCCCTGCAACATATGTAAAAACAATTGTCTCCACCATGTCTCCTCCCATCTTGTGAACTGTCATCAGATACTCCAACATAATGCCAACATCTCTCTATCACACTGCTAGCCCTCATGAATCGAACTAGTCTGGTGATCAGTCCAACTGTCACGCTCAAATCATAAGAATGCCCAGCTTTATGCTTACACCAGTCTTTCTCAGATTCTGCCACATCCTGGACTCACCAAGAATCTCTCCCATGTTCAGGTCCATGGAAACCCCATCCCATCTGCAACATGTCATGATGCTAATGCCGAACCATTCCTACACCATCTGTCATACCTGCTCAACCTGCTTTAAGGACTCACTTCCATGAGCCCCATCTTCTATGTCATCTAAGAAGATGTAGAGGGAGTGGAGCCTGAAGGCTCACCCTCACTAATAAGCTCAATCCATCTGTTAGGATTCTCTATCTCCATCCTCTGTAGATATGCAAACCAATCCTCCTCATGGGCATTTGGTCTCACATAAACCTCCTCGTCATCATCATCATCCTCAACCTCCTCCAACCTTCTTGACAAATCCAAGATACTATCAGATAGTGTCCTGATAATCAATGACTACTCGGTAAGCTTTGCCTCAACAGTAGACAACTGCTTACACATGTCTTCCATGCACTTTCCATCCTCCATCTGCATCACTGCCAGTTTACAATCAGGTCTGGTCACACCAATGGCTGGAACACCAATGGGTACATCTTCCCTTCCATCGTAAATGTACAGCTTCTTCAAATGTGGAACAATCATAGCATTAAATTGTTTCAAGAATTCCATCCCCAGTACAGCTTCATAGTCATCAATCCGCACTATAGTGAAGTCAACTTTCCTGGTCCACTCACCTAGTGTTGTGTCCACTCTTTCAGCTACACCAAGAACACAATCAGGAGGAGAATTCATTGTCTTCATTTGTGCCTTCACCGGTACAAATTTCAGCCCAATCCTTCTCGCAGTATCTTCACTCATGAATTTGTGAGTAGCCTCACTATCCACCATAGTGAGTATATCAGCACGCCCAATCTTCATCCGAACATACTCCAAACTGTTCCTCTCATGATCTCTCCGAGAGACCACCTCTGTAGCAGCAGTAGCTCCAAGAATCTACATCATCCCTGTATAAGCTTCCTCATTCTTCGTATTAGATTGTGCAATAGCAACCACTTTCGATCTTGAAGGACAATTCTTCACCGTAGGTGGTTCAACACATATCCAACACTTCAAGGCTTTCTTCGTCTTCGTCTTATCATCCGATTTCGAAGCATCATCCTTCTTCTTCTCTTTCGGCTTATCGGACTTCTTCTTTCTCTCATTAGAAGTCTCATCATAATGCTCCACCAATCGATCCACAGCAGCAAAAGCTTCCTCAAGTGTCTTAATATTCTGCCTCTTCACTTCATTGCGAGCCCAAGGCTTCAATCCAACAATGAAGTTGAACACCTTGTCCCTCTCCGCCATGTTAGGAAGTTCCAGAACTGCACTTGCAAACTCCATCTGATATGTCTGTAGGTTCCCTATCTACTTTATAAACTTAATCTTCATCCTTGCTTCCCATGTTTCATCCTGAGGACTGAAGTGGGTCTGCAAAGACTTCTTCATGTCATCCCATGAAGTTATGTCATCAGCACTGCCATTGGCAATCTGATCCATCCTCCTTCGCCACCACATCTTAGCATCCTTCGTCAAGAACTAAGCAGCTACCTTCACCTTTGTCTCATCATCGGATAGACCCAAGCGTTCCAAGTATTGCTCCATATCCCAAAGAAAGTTGCCAAGAGTCTTTGCACTCCTTGCATCGTCATAAGATCCCGATTCCTTGACTTTCACATGAGGCACTCCTCCACCTGAGTTATGCTTCACGGCCCTCTTCAACACCGCCATCTCATCTCTGGCTTCATCAAGAGATTTTTGCAAGTTCAAGATTTCTCCCAAACCTCGATCTCTCACCTCTTCAATCTCCTTGACTTTATCTTCAAGTTGTGTACACTTAAGATCAATGTACTAATTCACAGTTTGGAGTTCATCAAATTCTTCCCTCACCTTCGAATTGTTGGGTGTGGAGCCTAATTATCTTCTATATTCAAAGGTATCGCCACATAGGACCCCAGTTCGAAATGGGGGCGGCAACGCCGCCTGTAAAATATTCGCTGCAGGGGGGTCCAGGGGGGGCGGCTGCGACCTTTGGGAGCCCCCCCCTGGCGGGGGGTTTCGGAGGCAGCGCCCCCGAAGCTAAAAACAACTGTAAAATTACCTTGTAAAAGTATAGTAATTTCTAGTCAATCTGGGCCGTTCATTAGGCGGATGATCTGACGGTAGAACTTATGTTTAGTTTAGGGTTTTTTGCCCTAGAAGGCAACCCCTCTTTTTGTATGAGGGTATTTTATTTGAGGCTGTGTGATAGATGTGTATCATATGAGCGAGAAACAGAGAGGTGAGACTGTGAGAGAAAACAGAGGATATTACAGCGGATTTTTTGTAGGTTGTGTCTCTTCATTTTGTTGGATAATAGAAAGGAAGGACTGGCTGTTCGGGGTGGACGTAGCCCAAACTAGGTGAACCACGTATATCTGTGTCTCTCTTGTTTTTGTGTGTTTTCTGTGTTTATATTTCTGCAATATTTTATGTGTTCCATTGCTCCGTAATATATAATTTTCTAACAACTGGTATCAGAGCCGAAGGTCTATTTGGCTGATAAACTCGCAGGAAAGAAGGGTTCCTGGTTCGAGTGGGAGCAATGGCGGAAGATGGTAAGTTTAGGGTCGAGAAATTTAACAGCCAAAAATTCTCGTTGTGGAAGATGCAGATGGAAGATTATCTGTATCAGAAAGATATATACCTACCATTGGGCGGAAAAACAAAGATGCCAACGGGTATGAAAGACGAAGAATGGAACCTTCTTGATAGAAAGGCACTCGGAACAATACGGTTGTGCCTTGCTGCATCAGTCGCCTTCAACATTTCGAAGGAAACCACGACAGAGGGTTTGATGCAGACGTTGTCGAAACTATATGAAAAACCCTCGACCTCAAACAAGGTATTTCTTATGAAATGGTTATTTAATATGAATATGTCGGAAGGTGGATCTGTTGCAAACCATTTAAATGATTTTAATACAGTTACAAGTCAGTTAAGTTCTGTAGGGGTAAACTTTGATGATGAAGTTAGAGCTCTGTTATTCTTGTGCTCATTACCAGAAAGTTGGAATGGTTTGGTAATGGCCATTAGTAACTCCGTTTCTGGATCTAGTACTTTAAAGTTTGATGATGTTGTCGGTGCTATCCTTAGCAAGGAAATGCGATGGAAAAGCTCTGGTGAGACATCGGGAAATGCTTTGAGTGCAAAGTCTAGAGGAAGAAAAATGGAAAGAGGAAAGAGCTCAGGATATCGCAGTAAATCAAGGAAATGCAGATCCAAGTCCAGATCGGGGATAGTGTGCTGGAAATGTGGAAAGAAAGGACACATAAAGAAAGACTGTAGATCTCGGAAGGGAAAAGAAGGAGATGCACAGCAAGAAAACAATCATGAAGCAAATGTGACAGGTGAGGTGTTACAAGATGCTTTGATTCTTTCTTTCGAAAATATTACTGATTCCTGGGTGGTAGATTCAGGGGCTTCATTCCATGCCACACCTGATAAGAAATACTTTCATGACTATGTTCAAGGAGATTTTGGACAAGTTCATCTGGGTGATGATAAACCCTGTAAAATCGTTGGAATGGGTAAGGTTCTTGTAAAACAGCAGAATGGAAACCAATGGCTATTAAAGGAGGTAAGGCATGTTCCAGATCTAAAGAAAAATCTGATTTCAACAGGGCAGTTAGGCGATGAAGGTTGTGTGACAACTTTCACAGACAAAGCTTGGAAGGTCACCAAAGGAGCCCTGGTAATAGCAAAAGGCGAAAAGGTTGGTACATTGTATTTATGCAATGGTATTTCTAACTCTGTTAATGCTTTAATTTCCAAAGGAGCAGATGCAGCATTATGGAATCATAGGCTCGGACACATGAGTGAAAAGGGGATGAAGATTCTTCACTCAAGGAATTTGTTGCCGGGTTTGAAGAATGTTGATTTGGACTTCTGTGAGAATTGCATTTATGGAAAACAGAAGAGAGTCAGATTTCTCAGAGTTGGGAAAGAAAAGAAGAATGAAAAATTAGAGCTTGTGCATACAGATGTATGGGGACCTCCTCAGTATCATCTCTTGGTGGTTCTTGTTATTATGCTACTTTTATTGATGATGCAACTAGAAAAACTTGGATTTATTGTATTAAGAATAAATCTGATGTATTTGATACTTTCAAGAAATGGAAAGCTTTGGTTGAGATTAAGACAGAAAAGAAATTGAAGTGTCTTAGATCAGACAATGGAGGTGAATATTGCAACAAAGAGTTTGATAGGTACTGTTCAGAGCATGGAATTTGCAGAGAGAAGACAGTTCCAAGAACACCACAAGAAAATGGTGTGTCAGAAAGGATGAACAGAACAATCATGGAGCGTGCAAGGTGCATGAGATTGCATGCAGGATTGCCTTTACAGTTTTGGGCAGATGTTGTAGACACTGTTGTTTATCTAATAAACATAGGGCCTTCAAGTTCCATGGATGGTGGTGTTCTAGAGGAAGCATGGACAGGTAAAAAGGTAAACTACTCTATTTTAAAGCCTTTTGGTTGTGAGGCCTTTGTCCATATTGATAAAGAAAATAGAACAAAGCTTGAGGAAAAGTCAAAGAAATGTACTTTTGTTGGATATGGTGTTAACGATTTTGGTTATCGCTTATATGATTATGAAAATCACAAAATCATTAGGAGCAGAGATGTAATATTCAATGAAAAGGTCTTGTATAAGAATCAGTTGCAGGAAAAGAAACAGGAAAAGGTAAACAAGGAATATGCAGTTCTTGATGAAATCACTGAAAAAGTAAAGGTGCCTGAAAATAATAATAATCAACAACCACAACAACAGCAACCACCACAACAACAACAGGCACCCCAAACACCTGAAAGTGATGTTAGAAGATCTACCAGGATAAGTAGACCCCCTGAACGATACTCTCCTTCATTATATTATTTATTGTTGACTGATTCCGGTGAACCCGAATGTTATGAAGAAGCAATGCAGGTTGAAAGCAAGAAAAAGTGGGAGGTAGCCATGGAAGAAGAGATGGACTCCTTAATGCATAACCAGACTTGGGATGTAGTCAGGTTGTCTGTAGGAAAAAATACATTGACGAATAAATGGGTTTACAGGCTGAAGGAAGAAGATGGAGGAAAACAGAGGTATAAAGCTAGACTTGTGGTGAAGGGGTTTGCACAGAAGAAAGGTATTGATTTTGATGAAATATTTTCTCTTGTTGTTAAAATGAATTCAATCAGAACTATTTTAATTCTTGTAGCAGCTGAAGATTTGCATCTTGAGCAGTTAGATGTAAATACAGCCTTTCTCCATGGGGATTTGGAGGAAGAGATATATATGCAGCAGGCACAAGGATATGAGGTGAAAGGGAAGGAGAAACTAGTGTGCAGGTTGAATAAGAGTTTTTATGGCTTAAAACAGGCTCCAAGGCAGTGGTATATAAAATTTGACAAGTTTATGTCTGAACAAGGTTATACTGGATGTCACTCTGATCATTGTGTTTATCTGAAAAAGCAAAATGATAGCAGCTATATTATATTGTTATTGTATGTGGATGACATGCTTGTTGCAGGATATAAGATGCAGGAAATAAATGTACTCAAAAGAAAATTGGCAAATTCATTTGCAATGAAGGATTTGGGAGCTGCAAGACAAATCCTTGGTATGAGAATAACTAGAGACAGGAAAAATCGCAAATTAACATTGTCTCAGAATGAGTACATACAAAAGGTGTTGAAAAGATTTAACATGCACAAAGCAAAACCAGTTAGTACACCTTTTGCTAGCCAATTCAAACCTAGTAAGGAAATGTGCCCAAAGACCTAAGAAGACATGGATTATATGTCTAAAGTTCCATATGCATCAGCAGTTGGAAGCTTAATGTATGCAATGGTCTACACAAGGCCTGATATTGCACATGCAGTGGGAGTTGTAAGCAGGTACATGAACAATCCAGGAAAGGAACATTGGATGGTAGTGAAATGGATTCTCATATATTTGAAAGGTACCACAAATCAAGCATTATGCTTTGGTGGTTCAAACATCTCCCTACAAGGATATGTTGATGCAGATATGGCAGGTGACAAAGATAACAGGAGGAGCACTACAGGATATGTATTTATTGTTGGAGGAACAACTGTCAGTTGGGTTTCAAAAATCCAAAGTGTTGTTGCACTTTCAACAATAGAAGCAGAGTATGTTGCTGCTACAGAGGCTAGTAAAGAAATAATTTGGTTACAAAGGTTTATGGGTGAATTGGGTAAGGAGCATGATATGGGCACGTTATACAGTGATAGCCAAAGTGCCATTCATCTTGCAAAGAACTCAACATTTCATTCCAGGACTAAACACATACAGCTCAAGTACCATTTCATACGATCAGTGTTGGAAGATGGAGAGTTGAAGCTGGAAAAGATACACACTAGCCAGAATCCTGCAGATATGCTAACAAAAGTTGTAACCAGGGAGAAACTGAGAATATGCTCAGTTTCAGTTGGTCTTCAAGGATGACGATGAAGATGAGAAACAACCAGGTCCAAAGAGGAGTCATTTTCCAGCAAATGGAGCAGCGGTGGAGTTGCTACAATCAGTCTCCAAGTGGGAGATTGTTGGGTGTGGAGCTAATTATCTTCTATATTCAAAGGTATCGCCACATAGGACCCCAGTTCGAAATGGTGGCGGCAACGCCGCCCATAAAATATTCGCTGCAGGGGGGGTCTAGGGGGGCGGCTGCAACCTTTGGGAGCCCCCCCCCCCCGGGCGGGGGGTTTCGGGGGCAGCGCCCCCGAAGCTAAAAACAACTGTAAAATTGCCTTGTAAAAGTATAGTAATTTCTAGTCAATCTAGGCCGTTCATTAGGCAGATAATCTGACAGTAGAACTTATGTTTAGTTTAGGTTTTTTCCCTAGAAGGCAACCCCTCTCTTTGTATGAGGGTATTGTATTTGAGGCTATGTGATAGATGTGTATTGTGTGAGCGAGAAACAGAGAGGTGAGACTGTGAGAGAAAACAGAGGATATTACAGCGGATTTGTTGTAGGTTGTGTCTCTTCATTTTGCTGGATAATAGAAAGGAAGGACTGGTTGTTCGGGGTGGACGTAGCCCAAACTGGGTGAACCACGTATATCTATGTCTCTCTTGTTTTTGTGCCTTTTCTGTGTTTATATTTCTGCAATATTTTATGTGTTCCATTGCTCCGTA
Source organism: Pinus tabuliformis (assembly GCA_031772625.1). NCBI lineage: Eukaryota > Viridiplantae > Streptophyta > Pinopsida > Pinales > Pinaceae > Pinus > Pinus tabuliformis. Next base: position 1,022,578,642 of record CM062811.1, on the reverse strand, counting down.
ATATATATTTTCTAACACGAATTAGCCTCTTAATCTTTTGTGACGAAGTTCATCTTCGTAGTCCAGTAAGATTCCAAGTCCTCCATTCTTTCCAACACTTTCTCAAGGAAAGCATCCGTCGCAATGCGGCTAGATTCCCCAACCTGAGATTCACCTCCCACTTCTGCTAACTGCTTCCTCCTTTGTGATCTAGTATAGACCATCCACCAGCTTCACCAAGTTCCCTGCAAACCGAACCAGCTCTTGATTCCACTTGTCTGTGAGATCAGCTTCCTTCACCTGCAAGTACCTGTTTCCACTGTCACGAGCAACCCTACTCAAACACCAACTGTCAAGTGCATATCACCTTCAATAGCTCCAATCGTGAGCTCTGATACCACCTGTCAAAGTGTGTATCAGCTTCCATGCTTCAACACCAGCACCAGCTCCCCAGCACTAGCTCTGATACCACCTGTCACGCCCCCACATCTGCGATAGTCTTTCAACCGCTTATGGTGAGGTGCGGCACCACCGAACACTTTCTTTTCACCAATACTTATGTTCATGGACTACACCTAACCATTTGTCTATTTAGTTTGTTTTTCTCAACCAATTATTATTATTGTTCCTTTATACTAATGAACACCCATACACATTCATTATCCACAACAATTATACATGAAGAACACAATTGCACAGTATAAAGGGGAGTGGCAACTCCTTGAACAATGAGTCTTCCCAATTTCAATATATTATACAACTTTACAATATTTACAAGTATACTTGGGAAACACCAAGTTTCATACTTAGCCAAATTTACAACTGGCAACACCTCCGTGTAGCCAACCGAGTTCACCATTCAACCACACGAGTTGCCTTGCCCGAGTTGGGCGGGCGCGCCCTCACACGGACTGCCAACCAAAACTCCTCAACCGAACTTCATGTCGTGTCTTCGTTCACTAGGCGGGCGAGTGCCTTCGTGCACCCTCCACCCACACCTATGATCGTTGGGCGAGCGCCTCACCGCACTCTCCAACCAGCGGGCGGGCGCTCTCACGCACTGTGCCACTCGAGCCTTCAATCGAAATGCCAACCAAACCGGTGAGCGTCCTCACCCGAGACTTCACCGCGTTCACCTTTGCACGACGGTTGGGCACCCTCATGTGACCCACGACCCGTGTGTCTCACTGAACGGTGAGCGGGCGCCTTCGTGTGACCCACAACCAACGCCTTCACCCGAAATCCAAGTCTGCGTGTTGTTCACCATGTAGCGCAGCCCAAGAGCGGGCGCATAAGATCTGTGCCTCCCTTGCCATGACCTACCCTTCTTCGCACTTCCCTTGTGATCACGGAATGATGTCCGTTCGAATGTTGATGCCTTTCGCTCCAACACGTCCAGCACTATATATGAGCAGTTGGGCGAGTCGAACTGCCCATCTGACTCGTCCACCGCATGAACCGATGCCCTCACCTCTTGCCTATTCACTTGTCCATTGTTGGTCGGCCAACAATCCTTCGCCTGAATTGCTAATCATGTGAGGTCGACATGTCGGTGTTATAACTCGTCCCCACGCTATAAGTTGACCTTCACTCATCCTCCTATGTGCATTATTCACATGTTCCCTCACGCTTTTTGGCCTTAGCTTCTCGCACTTCGCACGGAGGGAGTAACTCGGACCGCGGGTCCTTACATCCTCCTCCACTTGAAGTCATTTTCATCCTCGACAATATGCACCCTTGGTAACCATCCTGCCACCAAGATCACCATCTCCGACTGTCTCATCCTTGGTCCATGATATCAATCAATCTATACACTACAACATCCCTGCAACATATGCAAAAACCACTGTCGCCGCCATGTGTCGTCCCATCCTATGAACTGTCATCAGATACTCCAACATAATGCCGACATCTCTCTGGTACACTGCTAGCCCTCATTACTCGAACTAGTCGGGTGATCAGTCCAACTGTCACACTCAAATCATAAGAATGTCCATCCTTATGCCTACACCAGTCTTTCTCAAATTCTGCCACATCCTGGACTCACCAAGAATCTCTCCCATGTTTAGGTCCATGGAAACTCCATACCATCTGCAACATTTCATGATGCTAATGTCGAACCATTCCTGCACCATCTGTCAAACCTGCTCAACCTGCTTTAACGACTCACTGCCATGAGCAGCTAACAATGAGCCCCATCTTCTATGTCATCTAAGAAGATGTAAAGGGAGTGGAGCCTGAAGGCTCACCCTCACTAATAAGCTCAATCCATTTGTCAGGATTCTCTATCTCCATCCTCTATAGATATGCAACCCGATCCTCCTCATGGGCATTCGGTTTCACATAAACCTCCTCGTCATCGTCATCATCCTCAACCTCCTCTAGCCTTCTTGAAAAATCCAAGATACTATCGGATAGTGTCCTGATAACCAATGACTGCTCGGTAAGCTTTGCCTCAACAATAGACAACCGCTTACACATGTCTTCCATGTGCTTTCCATCCTCCATCCGCATCACTGCCAGTTTACAATCAGGTCTGGTCACACCAATGGGTACATCTTCCCTTCCATCGTAAATGTACAGCTTCTTCAAATGTGGAACAATCATAGCATCAAATTGTTTCAAGAATTCCATCCCCAGTACAGCTTCATAGTCATCAATCCGCACTATAGTGAAGTCGACTTTCCTAGTCCACTCACCTAGTATTGTGTCCACTATTTCAGCTACACCAAGAACAAAATCAGGAGGAGAATTCACTGTCTTCATTTGTGCCTTCACCGATACAAATTTCAGCCCAATCCTTCTCGCAGTATCTTCACTCATGAAGTTGTGAGTAGCCCCACTATCCACCATATTGAGTATATCAGCACTCCCAATCTTCATCCGAACATACTCCAAATTGTTCCTCTGAGGATCTCTCCAAGAGACCACCTCTGTACCAGCAGCAACTCCAAGAATCTGCATCATCCCCACATAAGCTTCCTCATTCTTCGTATTAGACTGTGCAATAGCGGCCACTTTCGGTCTTGAAGGAAAATTCTTCACCGTAGGTTGTTCAGCACATATGCAACACTTCAAGGCTTTCTTCGTCTTCGTCTTATCATCAGATTTCGAAGCATCATCCTTCTTCTTCTCTTTCGGCTTATCAGACTTCTTCTTTCTCTCATCAGAAATCTCATCATAATACTCCACCAATCGATCCACAACAGCAAAAGCTTCCTCAAGTGTCTTAATCTTCTGCCTCTTCAATCATTGCGAGCTCAAGGCTTCAGTCCAACAATGAAGTTGAACACCTTGTCCCTCTCCGCCATGTCAGGAAGTTCCAGAACTGCACTTGCAAACTCCCACTGATATGTCTGTAGGTTCCCTGTCTACTTTATAAACTTAATCTTCATCCTTGCTTCCCATGTTTCATCCTAAGGACTGAAGTGGGTCTGCAAAGCCTTCTTCATGTCATCCCACGAAGTTATGTCATCAACACTTCCATTGGCAATATGATCCATCCTCCTTCGCCACCACATCTTAGCATCCTTCGTCAAGAACTGAGCAGCTACCTTCACCTTTGTCTCATCATCAGATAGACCCAAGCGTTCCAAGTATTGCTCCATATCCTAAAGAAAGTTGCCAAGAGTCTTCGCACTCCTTGCACCGTCATAAGATCCTGGTTCCTTGACTTTCACATGAGGCACTCCTCCACCTGAGTTATGCCTCACGACCCTCTTGAACACCGCGATCTCATCTCTGGCTTCATCAAGAGATTTCTGCCAAACCTCGATCTCTCACCTCTTCAATCTCCTTGACTTTATATTCAAGTTGTGTACACTTAAGATCAGTGTACTCATTCTGAGTCCGGAGTTCATCGAATTCTTCCCTCATCTTCGAATTAGCCTCTTGATCTTTCGTGACCAATTTCATCTTCGTAGTCCAGTAAGATTCCAAGTCCTCCATTCTTTCCAACACTTTCTCAAGGAAAGCATCCGTCGTAATGCGGCTAGATTCCCCAACCCGAGATTCACCTGCCACTTTTGTTAACTGCTTCCTCCTTTGTGATCTAGTATAGACCCTCCACTAGCTTCACCAAGTTCCCTGCAAACCGAACCAACTCTTGTCTCACTTGTATGTGAAATCAGCTTCCTTCACCTACAAGTACCTGTTTCCACTGTCACGAGCAACCCTACTCAAACACCAACTGTCAAGTGCATATCACCTTCAACAGCTCCAACTGTGAGCTCTGATACCACCTGTCAAGGTGTGTATCAGCATCAACGCTTCAACACCAGCACTAGCTCTGATACCACCTGTCACACCCCCACACCTGCGATAGTCTTTCAACTGCTTATGGCGAGGTGCGGCACCACCGAACACTTTCTTTTCACCAATACTTATGTTCATGGACTACGCCTAACCATTTGTCTACTTAGTTTGTTTTTCTCAACCAAGTATTATTATTGTTCCTTTATACTAATGAACACCCATACACATTCATTATCCACAACAATTATACATGAACATAATTGCACAGTATAAAGAGGAGGGGCAACTCCCTGAACAATGAGTTTGCCCAATTTCAATATATTATACAACTTTACAATATTTACAAGTATACTTGGGAAACACCAAGTTTCATACTTAGCCAAATTTACAACTAGCAACACCTCTATGTAACCAACCGAGTTCACCTTCAACCACACGAGTTGCCTTGCCCGAGTTGGGCGGGCGCGCCCTCACACAGACCGCCAACTGAAACTCCTCAACCGAACTTCGTGTCATGTCTTTGTTCACCCGGCAGGCAGGCGCCTTCAGGCACCCTCCACCCGCACCTACGATTGTTGGGCGAGTGCCTCACCGCACTCTCCACCCAACACTCCAACCAGCGGGCGAGCGCTCTCACGCACCATGCCACCCGAGCCTTCAACTGAAATGCCAACACAACCGGCGAGTGTCCTCACCCGAGACTTCACCGCGTTAACCTTTACACGACGGGCGGGTGCCTTCTTGCGACCCACGACCCATGTGTCTCACCGAACGGTGGGCGGGCGCCTTCATGCGACCCACGACCCACGCCTTCACCCAATATCCAAGTCCACGTGCTGTTCACCATGTAGCGCTGCCCAAGAGTGGGCACATAAGATCTGCGCCTCCCTTGCTGCAGCCTACCCTTCTTCGCACTTCCCTTGTGATCACCGAATGATGTCCATTCGAATGTTGATGCCTTTCGCTCCAACAAGTCCGGCAATATATATGAGCAGTTGGGCGAGTCAAGCTGCCTAGCGGACTCGTCACCACATGAACTGACACCCTCACCTCTTTCCTATTTGCTTGTCCATTATTGGTCAGCCAACAATCCTTCGCCCGAATTGCTAATCATGTGAGGTCGGTCTGTGGGTGTTATAACTCGTCCCCATGCTATAAGTTGACCTTCGCTCATCCTCCTATGTGCATTATTCACATGTTTCCTCACACATTTTGGCCTTAGATTCCCGCACTTCACACAGAGGGAGTAACTCGGACCGCAGGTCCTTACATCCTCCTCCATCTGAAGTCATTGTCGTCCTCGACAATATGCACCCTTGGTAACCATCCTGCCACCAAGATCACCATCTCCGACTGTCTCATCCTTGGTCCATGATATCAATCAGTCCATACACTACAACATCCCTGCAACATATGTAAAAACAATTGTCTCCACCATGTCTCCTCCCATCTTGTGAACTGTCATCAGATACTCCAACATAATGCCAACATCTCTCCGATACACTGGTAGCCCTCATGAATCGAACTAGTCTGGTGATCAGTCCAACTGTCACGCTCAAATCATAAGAATGTCCATCCTTATGCTCACACCAATCTTTCTCAGATTCTGCCTCATCCTGGAATCACCAAGAATCTCTCCCATGTTCAGGTCCATGGAAACTCCATCCCATCTGCAACATGTCATGATGCTAATGTCGAACCATTCCTACACCATCTGTCATACCTGCTCAACCTGCTTTAAGGACTCACTGCCATGAGCAGCTAACAATGAGCCCCATCTTCTATGTCATCTAAGAAGATGTAAAGGGAGTGGACCTTGAAGGCTCACCCTCACTAATAAACTCAATCCATCTGTCAGGATTCTCTATCTCCATCCTCTATAGATATGCAACCCGATCCTCCTCATGGGCATTCGGTTTCACATAAACCTCCTCGTCATCATCATCATCCTCAACCTCCTCTAGCCTTCTTGAAAAATCCAAGATACTATCGAATAGTGTCCTAATAACCAATGACTACTTGGTAAGCTTTGCATCAACAATAGACAACCGCTTACACATGTCTTCCATGCGCTTTCCATCCTCCATCTGCATCACTGCCAGTTTACAATCAGGTCTTGTCACACCAATGTTTGGAACACCAATGGGTACATCTTCCCTTCCATCATAAATGTACAACTTCTTCAAATGTGGAACAATCATAACATCAAATTGTTTCAAGAATTCCATCCCTAGTACAGCTTCATAGTCATCAATCCTCACTATAGTGAAGTCGACTTTCCTGGTCCACTCATCTAGTGTTGTGTCCACTCGTTCAGCTACACCAAGAACAGAATCAGGAGGAGAATTCATTGTCTTCATTTGTGCCTTAATCGGTACAAATTTCAACCCAATCCTTCTTGCAGTATCTTCACTCATGAAGTTGTGAGTAGCCCCACTATCCACCATAGTGAGTATATCAGCACTCCCAATCTTCATCCGAGCATATTCCAAATTGTTCCTCTCAGGATCTCTCCGAGAGACCACCTCTGTAGCAGCAGCAGCTCCAAGAATCTGCATCATCCCCACAGAAGCTTCCTCATTCTTCATATTAGACTGTGCAATAGCGGCCACTTTCGGTCTTGAAGGACAATTCTTCACCGTAGGTGGTTCAGCACATATCCAACACTTCAACGCTTTCTTCGTCTTCATCTTATCATCCGATTTTGAAGCATCATCCTTTTTCTTCTCTTTCGGCTTATCGGACTTCTTCTTTCTGTCATCAAAAGTCTCATCATAATGCTCCACCAATCGACCCACAACAGCAAAAGCTTCCTCAAGTGTCTTAATCTTCTGCCTCTTCATTTCATTGCAAGCCCAAGGCTTCAATCCAACAATGAAGTTGAACAACTTGGCCCTCTCCGCCATGTTAGGAAGTTCCAGAACTGCACTTGAAAACTCCCGCTGATATGTTTGTAGGTTCCCTATTTGCTTTATAAAGTTAATCTTCATCCTTGCTTCCCATGTTTCATCCTAAGGACTGAAGTGGGTCTGTAAAGCCTTCTTCATGTCATCCCACGAAGTTACGTCATCAGCACTGCCATTGGCAATCTGATCCATCCTCCTTCGCCACCACATCTTAGCATCCTTCGTCAGGAACTAAGCAGCTACCTTCACCTTTGTCTTATCATCAGATAGACCCAAGCGTTCCAGTTATTGCTCCATATCCCAAAGAAAGTCGCCAAGAGTCTTCGCACTCCTTGCATCGTCATAAGATTCCGGTTCCTTGACTTTCACATGAGGCACTCCTCCACCTGAGTTATGCCTCACGGCCCTCTTCAACACCACGATCTCATCTCTAGCTTCATCAAGAGATTTCTGCAAGTTCAAGATTTCTGCCAAACCTCGATCTCTCGCTTCTTCAATCTCCTTGACTTTATCTTCAAGTTGTGTACACTTAAGATCAGTGTACTCATTCTGAGTCTGGAGTTCATCGAATTCTTCCCTCATCTTCGAATTAGCCTCTTGATCTTTCATGACCAAGTTCATCTTCGTAGTCCAGTAAGATTCCAAGTCCTCCATTCTTTCCAACACTTTCTCAAGGAAAGCATCCGTCGCAATGTGGCTAGATTCCCCAACCTGAGATTCACCTACCATTTCGGCTAACTGTTTCCTCCTTTGTGATCTAGTATAGACCCTCCACCAACTTCACCAAGTTCCCTACAAACCGAACCAGCTCTTGTCTCACTTGTATGTGAAATCAGCTTCCTTCACCTGCAAGTACCTATTTCCACTGTCACGAGCAACCCTGCTCAAACACCAACTATCAAGTGCATATCACCAGCAACAACTCCAACCGTGAGCTCTAATACCACCTGTCAAGGTGTGTATCAGCTTCAACACTTCAACACCAGCACCACCTCCCCAGCAATAGCTCTGATACCACCTGTCACACCCCCACACTTGCAATAGTCTTTCAACCGCTTATGGCGAGGTGCGGCACCACCGAACACTTTCTTTTCACCAATACTTATGTTCATGGACTACGCCTAACCATTTGTCTACTTAGTTTGTTTTTCTCAACCAAGTATTATTATTGTTCCTTTATACTAATGAACACCCATACACATTCATTATCCACAACAATTATACATGAAGAACACAATTGCACAGTATAAAGGGAGGGGCAACTCCCTGAACAATGAGTCTGCCCAATTTCAATATATTATACAACTTTATAATATTTACAAGTAAACTTGGGAAACACCAAGTTTCATAAATAGCGAAATTTACAACCGGCAACACCTCTGTGTAGCCAACCGAGTTCACCTTCAACCACACGAGTTGCCTTGCCCGAGTTGGGCGGGTGCGCCCTCACACAGACCGCCAACCGAAACTCCTCAACCGAATTTTGTGTCGTGTCTTCATTCACCCAGTAGGCGGGCGCCTTCGTGCACCCTCCACCCGCACCTACGATCGTTGGGCGAGCGCCTCACCGCACTCTCCACCCAACTCTCCAACCGGCGGGCGGGCGCTCTCACGCACCGTGCCACCCGAGCCTTCAACCGAAATGCCAACCAAACCGACGAGCATCCTCACTCGAGACTTCACTACATTCACCTTTGCATGACGGGCGGGGGCCTTCGTGCGACCCACGACCTGTGTGTCTCACCGAATGGTGGGCGGGCGCCTTCGTGCGACCAACGACCCACGCCTTCACCCGATATCCAAGTCCGCGTGTTGTTCACCGTGTAGCGCTGCCCAAGAGCGGGCGCATAAGATCTGCGCCTCCCTTGCTGCAGCCTACCCTTCTTCGCACTTCCCTTGTGATCATCGAATGATGTCCGTTCGAATGTTGATGCCTTTTGCTCCAACACGTTCAACAATATATATGAGCGGTTGGGCGAGTCGAGCTGCCCAGCCGACTCGTCCACCGCATGAACTGACGCCCTCACCTCTTGCCTATTTGCTTGTCCATTGTTGGCCGACCAACAATCCTTCACCCGAATTGCTAATCATGTGAGGTCGGCCCATGGGTGTTATAACTCATCCCCACGCTATAAGTTGACCTTCACTCATCCTCCTATGTGCATTATTCACATGTTCCCTTGCGCATTTTGGCCTTAGCTTCTTGCACTTCACACGGAGGGAGTAACTCGGACCGCAGGTCCTTACACTAGGGATCCTAGTTACTGGTATGGAATGTTTACCAAAACCTATGGGTTTTGGTGTAACGGCAAACCTCCACATGGTATCAGACCTTGGACCCAGGTTCAATTCCCTCGTGTTGCGTTTGAGGGGGGGTGTTGGAAGAATCTCCACACCCTTATGGAATCCGTAATTTCCACCTTGGGGATCCTAGTTACTGGTTTGTAACGTTTACCAACACCTGCGGGTATAACACCAAGAGTACATCCAACTATTGGAAGAATCACCACACCTCTATAGAATCCATAATTTCCACCTTGGGGATCCTAGTTACTGGTTTGGAATGTTTACCAACACGTGCGGGTTTTGGTGTAACGACAAACCTCCACATGGTATCAGACCTTGGACCTAGGTTCGATTCCCCCGAGTTGCGTTTGAGGGGGGGGGGTGTTGGAAGAATCTCCACACCCCTATGGAATCCGTAATTTCCACCCTGGGGATCCTAGTTACTGGTTTGTAACGTTTACCAACACCTGCGGGTTTTGGTGTAACGACAAACTTCCACATGGTATTAGAGCTTGGACCCAGGTTCAGTTCCCTCGAGTTGCGTTTGAGGGGGTGGTGTTGGAAGAATCACCGCACCTCTATAGAATCCATAATTTCCACCCTGGGAATCCTAGTTATTGGTTTGGAATGTTTACCAACACCTGCGGGTTTTGGTGTAACGACAAACCTCCACACCAACTACTTGCAAGTCGATATACTAAGATCCTATGATTTTAGCAAAAGCTAGACTCTCGTGCCGCCAAAGCGGGGGTGGGGAATCTGCTCTCGAGCCACCACCACAGCAGGTCATGTACTCAATGAGAATTGAACTCTCGTGAGCAGAGAGATTTGAGTAACCTTGTTAGATGCGATTAATTCTCCATTCAATAGCAACTTTCTTTTCAGGGAATACTTCAATTGAAGCAAGTAGTTTCAAGAATATTAGAGGAAAAATATATAAATATAAAAAAGCTAGAGACATTATTTTTATACATTTAAAATGTATAGATATTATATAAAAATAATGCACATATAAATATAATAATTATTATTAGTTATTAATAGTTAATGCCAGTTAACTCTGTTAACTGACACAACTGACTCATCACTCTATACCGTTCATGTTCATCGATAGGAAGGAGTTGAATAAATTATGTATGCTCTATAAATGGGAAAGAGTAATATGTGAAATAAGATTAATCCAATGTAATTAAAAAACCTGTCAGATGTATTGTCAAGAACAAAGCTTTACCTGTAGTCAACTGAACAAAACATGCACGCTTAAGATCTGTCCAGGGCATAACTTTCCCTTACGTGTAGCGAGTTAAATAAAACAAAGTAATCACACACTTGAGCAATCCAGCCATGGCAACGCCAACGGTCTCTACAAGTGGTGACTTTCTGATGTAGCGGCAGGCTTATCTATATTTTTAACACTTCTTCATTTTTGCTACTCTTATTTAAATCAATAACTATTTAAACTATCATTAATTTGACTTTGTTTCAATCATCATGATTGAAATTTTGAATATAACATTTTTATCAATTATAATGTTTTATAATTGAAAATACGATTTAGTGCGGGAAGATTTTATTCTATTTAAATTTTGTAATTTAGTATTTTAAATATAATAAATTTTATTTTTTTTAATAAAATTAAACATAATAAAAAAATATGAACAAAATAATAAAATTTAGAATACCTATTCAAATTATATTGTAATATTATTATTTAATTATATTTATAATAGTTATATACAATTCTAATATAGACCTGGTATAGTTTTAAAAAATCTTGTTGCATTCCAATTGTGTAATTTAACATTTTAATAAAAAAAATAGCTTTAAAATAAAACAAAAATAATAGAAAAAAATATAACCAAAATATTAAATTATTTCAACTACACATTCAAATTATGTTATCATATGAGTATTTAATTATATTGATTTTTGTTTGTTTTACATCATTTTTATGAATTGACATGGATAGATATTAAGTACATATTATGAGCAGTGGATCTTGAAACAATTATACAAATATTTGGTTGTTTATTAAATTGTTTTTAAGTAATGATAATTTTATATTTAATCATAGAGGAAGATGTATTTAATATTTGTTAGTTGTTTATTGGTAGTTATCATTAATTGTTAATAGTTAATGTTAGTTGACTGTGTTAACTAATAGTTCATGTTCATTGATAGGAAGGAGTTGAATAAATTATGTATGCTGTGTAAATGGGAAAGAGTTACTCCACATATTAAATGTATAATAAAGCATAAATTTATTTAATGATAAATAAGGATATCCTGATGCTAGACTAAGAATCTAAACAACATAGAAGTTACACATGGATATCATAGCGGAAGACAAACACCTTGGAAAAAACTAACAATCTTTATCTCCTCAAGTTGTGGTGGACTTGGCTTCTCCAGAAAAGGGGCAATGGTTGGTGTTGTAGCGAGTGTTGTTGTTGTTCTTAGGTGTGTGTTGGATTGTAATGATGAATAAATTTCATTGTTGTTGTTGTTTTTGGGTGTGTGTTGGATTGCGACAATGAATAAATTTATTTGATGCAACCTTCATGGGAAACTAAAGTAAGAAGGTGATAACGTCTTTATAATTTGATGAAACCTTTATTGAAAACTAGAGTAAGAAGGTGTCATTGTCTTTGCTCTATTTTTATTAATATATATGCATTTATTAAGTATAAAAGCTAGATTTAATGGTGAAAAATGAGGAGCTTCTTTAGTATTGGACAACGTTAAATTATTATGAAGGTTGTTTATTCTAAAAGGTATGAGATTCATTAAGATAATGATTGAACGTGTGGTGACATCAAAAGAAATTATATTAATGGTATCGTGACCCATATACACATAAGCGGATCAAATTCCATCATCATGTCATTTTAAAACATCAAGGGTTCATATCTCAGGTGGCAGGGTGGATGATTTCTTCTCCCCCTCTCAAATTCAATTCCCACAAATTACATGTTGGCTTATTGTGATAAAGCTAGAAGGGTAGATACCCCATGTGAGTGGGATCCCCCTTGTAGGTGTGTTTATAGATGTCTTAACTCTTGCTAAGTCATAATTTCCCCACTACATGTTGACTTATGAACTATTGGTAGCAGTCTAAAAGTTATAGTTACAAATAGTTGGATTTGAACCTAAACTTAGCTCAAATAACCTTAGTATATTACCAATTCCTTAGCTTCTATTCCTTCGATGTACCTTTACACCTTTAGGGGCAATTGCTAGTTATATGTTTAATATCTTTAAAATATTTATAAAGAGTTTGGATGTTTTTAGGTGTAAATGAATATTTAATATTTTTAAAATATTTATATAAAATTTCGAATTTTGTTAAAAGTAATAATATTTATATAATTTGTTTATTGTTTTGATGCATGTGTTATTTATAAAATTGAATGTTTGTGGTTTATTATTGTAATATATAGTATCAAAATATATAAATTATTGTATAAGGGTTATTGTATAGTATTATTTTTTAAAGTAATTAGTAGTTTTATTAATGAAAGTTTTACTAATTGGGGACTTATATAATAATGACATTATCCTTAGAAGATTTAAAAAAAAATTAACAATATTTTTTCTTTTATCTTTAATCAAAATGAGAGATTCAAGATTTTTAGCTTTCCATCAAAGATTCTTTGTTTATAATGACAAACTGAGTATATAATTACAAATTGGCTTGTGAGCCTTTTCGGTTTTGTTTCTAGTTATGTGAGTCCATTCCTTGGGTTTATCCTAAAAATGAATTTGCTAGTGCATGTGAGGGGGATACTTTTTCTTCAATCCTTGTTGAAATGAACTTATTGAGGCCAAAGGATCCTTTTGCTAGTTCTACCTTCGCTACAACATTTTTTTATTATTGTTTTCATCTCTATCAATAATAACATTGTCAAGGTTTCTGGGTAAGTAAGATAGGTGGCAGTGCATGTCTCCTCTACCACCTTTACTTTCTCTTCTCCTAAGACAAGCATAGTGAATCTTAATGATTACTTCCTAAAATCCTACAATTGATCATAAAAATGTGCTCTTTTGGCTCCATCCCCTTCATGCTTTGATGTCAAAGATTAATGTGATGGTGAAAGAGTTTCTTTCTTATGATGCTTGAATCACTAGTACTCTTTAGAGAGATGTCCATTTATAGGTTAGGTATCTCTTTAAAGGGAATATCCATCTCTACAATGTGGTGTTGTTTCATGGTGTCATTCCTCCAAGTATGCCTTTTATTGCCTTATTTTGTCCTAAGGACCATCAATGTTTCAAAGCTTAAGGCTTTGTGATTTTGCATGCCATTCTTCAAAGCATATTTTGACCCAAAAGTTGCTTTACCCACACTCATGCTTTTGATTCCAAGTATAGCTCTTACATTTTAATATAATCTCTTTTGGTAGATCTTAAGATAATGAGTTATATGCATTTCAAGTGCTTCTAAGCATTGAAAGCGAAACTTGTTGTTATGAACCAGCTCACAAAAAGATAGAAAAGATAGATCAACGACTTCAAAATCAAAGTCTTCGAGGGGGCAACCTCCTTTACATTACAGAAATGAAAAATTCTTGGATGAGACAAATGACTAAACCTCCTTTCTATATATAGGAGTCTAAGGGCTCACAATATAATCAAAGTCCACCTAACAATAATAATATAAGGGCAAAACAATAACAATAGTGGGCTTCTATGGGGCACACTAATAACAATATGGGGACAATAGGGGCACAATAATAACAATAAGGGCTACAATGACAATAGTAATGGGGGAATCACTAGTAGTATATGGACCTAACATGCCCATCTCCTTCAAAAAAGTGTTGTCCTCAACACTTGAGTAGTTTTGGACGCTTCTGTATAAAATTCTCATCCTCCCATACGGAATCTCCAGCAGGTAAGTTCTTCCACTTGATGAGATACTCCAGAATTGATCGATTTCCTAGTTGTCGAGTTCTTGTTTTTGTGGCTACTTCAAGTTCCAATATGATTTTTCCTTCCTTGTCAAGTTTTGGCAATATTGTTTGAACTGAGATCTTGTCACCTATAACCTTCTTTAAACATGAAACATGGAAAACTAGGTGCACTCGGGAAGATGCAAGAAGCTCCAATTTGTATACCATAGTACCAATCTTTTGCAACACCTTGTATGGACCATAATACTTGGTGATAATTTATTATCCTTCTTAGCTTGCTTGAGGGACATTTGTTTATATGGTTGTAGCCGTAGGAATACCCAATCAACTACATCAAAATTTCTTTCATTGCGATGTTGATCTGCTTGTTGTTTCATTCTATTATGCGCCAAAGTGAGGTTATCCTTTAAGAGTTGGAGAACTTCTTGTTGATGCTCGATGTGATCTTCCACTGCTTGAACCTTAGAATTTTCTCTTAAATATGATGTGATGGATGGTGGATGATATCCATAAAGTGTCATAAATGGGTTCATTTTTTCTCTAGTATGGAAGGAAGTGTAATACCACCATTCAGCCAGAGGTAACCATTTGACCCATTGTGTATGTTTAACAAAGACAAAACAACGGAGATATCCTTCCAAACATTTGTTTAGTATCTCAGTTTGCCCATCAGATTGAGGATGATAGGATGAGCTATGAGTTAACTGAGTACCAAGACAAGAAAATAATTTTGTCCAAAAATTTCTAGTGAAAATGGGATCTTTGTTGCTTACAATAATCTTTAGGTTCCCATGTATCTTTTTAATTGTTTCCATAAATGCATTAGAAACTGTATTAGCTTTAAATGGATGAGATAATGCACAAAAGTGTGCATACTTGGTAAGTTTGTCAACTACCACCGTGATGACACTCTTTCCTTCGGACTTGGGTAAACCTATGATAAAATCCATTGAAACCTCCTCCCAACATTGGCTTGGAATGGATAAAGGTTGTAATAGACCTGGGGTCTTAATTGTTTCAACTTTATTTTGTTGGAAAACCTAACGTTCTGCCACAAACTTTTGAATATCTGATTTAAGGCCATCCCAAAAAAATTCCTTCTTAACCCTATGGTAGGTTTTTAAAAATCCTAAGTGCCCTTCTAAGGGAGAAGTGTGCAATTCCATAAGAATATTTTGTTTGAGTTGGGAATTCTTACATAGGTATAAGCAATCTTTGTACCATAACGAGTCATTTTTCTAGCTAAATGTATCAGATGTACTGGGATCTTGTTGTAACTTTTGAAAGAGTGCCCACATTTCTTCTTCATTCTTCCATTCATCCCTTGCTTTATTTATCCAATCTGGTTGGATAATAGAAATGGCACAAAGAAATGCTTCCGCATCCTCATCCTTTCTTGAGATTGCATCTGCCACAACATTTTGCTTCCCTTTTTTGTAGATGATTTCAAAGTCATAACCCAACATCTTTGTGACCCATTTTTGTTGCTCTTCTGAAGATAATCTTTGTTCTAAAAAGTATTTAAGACTATCATTATCCCTTTTTACCTTGAAGTGTCTTCCCAATAAGCAGGGTCGCCATTTCTTAAGTGCATGTAGTATTGACAACATTTCCTTCTCATAAATAGCTTTGTGTAAATACTTTCCTTTGATTGGGCAACTTTTGAAAGCAATGGGTCTTTCTTCTTGCATTAAAACAAAACCAATTCCATTTCTGAGGCATCACATTCCACAATAAAGGTTTTTGTGAAGTCTGGCGTAGTTAAGACTGGTGCTTGGCACATTGCCTCTTTAAGATGTTCAAAGGCCTTTATTGCTTCTGGAGTCCACGAAAATGCATCTCTCTTCAATAATGTTGTTAGAGGTGTACTATTCTCCCATAATTCTTAACAAATTGGTGATAATACCCAGTCAACCCGAGAAATCCTCGCAGATGCTTTATGGATGTGGGGATTTTCCATTCCTTAATGGCTTTAATTTTGCTAGGGTCTACCTTAACACCTTCATGAGATATAATATGACCAAGATATTCCACCTCTTATACTCCAAAGAAACATTTGGAGCTTTTTGCATATAATTGTTTCTCCTCCAATAGTTTGAGCACCCTGTCAACATGTTGAACATGATCCTTTCAATACTTGTTGTAGATTAGTATATCATCAAAAAATACTAACACAAATTTTCTAAGGAAGGGTTTGAAAATGGAATTCATCAAACCTTGAAATGTAGAAGGTGCATTGGTAAGGCCAAAAGGCATGACCAAAAATTCATAACGACCCTCATGAGTTCTAAATGTTGTTTTCATAATGTCTTCAGTCTTCATTCTGATTTGATGATATCCTGAACGAAGATCCAACTTGGTGAAGTAAATTGATCCAGGCAATTCATCCAATAATTCATCAATGACAGGAATGGGAAATGTATCTTTAATATTGAGCTTGTTGAGCTCCCTATAATCCGGGCACATGCGCTGTGATCCATCCTTCTTGTGCACCAATACTACTGGAGAAAAGAAATAAGTTTGACTAGGTTGAAATATACCAACCTCTAGCATTTCTACTACCATATGTTCAATTTCACTCTTTTGGGCATAGGGATATCTATAAGGCCTGATGTTTGGAGGAACACTTCCTGGAACTAAATGACTAGCATGATCATGATCACGAATAGGTGGGAGGCCTTTGAGAGTTTCAAATATCTTGGAATGATTGCCCAAGACTATTTGGAGATCTACAGAAATAGATGATTTCGATGTGGGAACCTATAGGAAACATAATTGTGCAATTACACTTCATTGTTCTTTCTTTAGAAGCTTTGTCATTCCGTTAGAGATGATTATCTTTCTCGGTTTGCTTGCGATACCCCTTAATTCAACTCCCTTTCCTTCCGAACAAAATTTCATGAAAAGTTCTTGAAAATTAAAAGCTAGTGTACCCAAGGATTGTAGCCATTGGAATCCTAGTACAACATGAGCACCACCCATTGGAATGGAAAGCATTGGGCTATTCAATAGATATTCTCCCATGGATAGCTTGATATTATGGCACTTTCCGGAACAATTTATGGTTCCTCCACTTGCAACAATCACTTGACACTCTAGTGCTGGATATAGGAAGCAATTCAATTCCTTGGCTATCTTACAATGCATAAAATTATGGGTATTGCCTGAATCAATCAATACTATTACCTTTTTCTTCTTGATATGTCCTTTTATCTTGATAGTTTGATGAGTGGTAATTCTAGCCAATGCATTACAAGATATGGTTGGATTCATTTGTTCTTTCTCTAGGGTTGTTCCTGGTGTATACCCTCTTCTTTTGACGTTTCTTGTTCCTTTTCTTCCTCCTCTTCACAATCTATGTAAAATAACTTCTTCTTAGCACACTTATGACCTTTAGTGTATTTGCTATCACAACTGTAATTAAGCCCCTTTTCTCTTTTTTCTTCCAATTTTTGCGGCGTCAACCTTGTAGGTTGTGGAAGGCTAGGGGCAACAACACTTCCATCTTTATAGTTGTGAGTGGTAGGCTTGTTGCCATAAGTTTTCTTTCCATTTTTCTTGCCAACCTGAATGCCTTCTCCAATGAATCAGGTTCCCAAAGGTGAACCTCATGTTGGATGTTATCCTTTAAAGTCCTTATGAACACATTAATCCTATGCTTCTTTGGAATATCTTTTACCCTTATATTCAATATTTGAAAGTCATCAATGTGCTCCATCATTGAACTATTTTATTTGAGATTTATCGATTGGCTAAAAAAGGTGTTGCTTTTTGTATCCTCATAATGTGTTATCATTTCTTCCGTAAAAATTGCCCAATTGACAATTTGTTTATGAGAGAAAATTCATCGATACCATACAAACTGATTTGGTTCCAAATATAAAGTTGCAATGCGTACCTTTTGTGTGCTTTTCACATTATGGAGATTGAAATATTGCTCCATCTGTAGTATCCATGTTACGGGATCTTTACCAACAAACTTCCTCATATCGATCTTTGGAACATGGTGGGTCTTCAAACCAATGTTAGAGTCTATGAAATCATGATTACCATTTCTTTTGTTCTCATCATGAGTTTCCTTTACTACCCTTTCACCATTAGTAAACATTTCTTGTAGCAACTTTGTCAAATCTGTCTTCAAATCTTCCATTTTGCCTTCCATATTAGCTTCCATGTCATTCATATTAGCTTCCACACCTTTCTTTAAACCATCCATATTATCTTTCATGCCATCCATCTTAGCTTCCACGTCTTTATTTAAACCATCCTTCTTAGCTTATGTTACTTTTTGTGAGAGTGAAATTTGTTGCACTTGGTCTCGTAATTTTGATATATCATGTTGCATTTCTTCCTCTTCTTCATGAGTCATGCTAGAGATTTCAGGTTGCTTACTAGGTGTTTCCATTTTCTTTCTTCGAGGCATCAATTAATGATAATTATGCTTCACTATGCCCTTTAATTCCTTCAAACTAATTTTTCAAACCAAACTTATGCAAAATTTTAAACACTACACACCTTTTTTCACTTTGTAGGAGCTCGATATTGAATCTGATGTATCTTTGAAATTTCAGATCTCCAAGGTTTGAAATTGTGAAATGTGGTAACCCTCTGAGTCCTATTTCCAACTCCACCAGTTTGATCAAAATTGGATTCTACAAGAAGGAGTTATGCCCAGTCTCCCAAGATGACCTGATTATACACTCTTTTAGTAGAACGAAATTATACAAAGTTCCACGTGTCACTGTTTCAACCTTCAGACCTGAAAATGATGCACATAAAACTATTGTCTGTCCTCTTTCTGTAAATTCTTATGAAATTTCAATATGATACTTAGAGAGAAAGTTATGACAATTTTCCCAAGGTCACCTGTTTGGGATGTAATTTGGCAGCCTGCAGAAACCCTAACTTCCTTAGATCATATCTCCTAAAATATAGAGAGACCAGATTTGAAATTTGGACCCAGGGATCATCGAGATTTCAGCTCAATTTGTTTTTTTTTTTAGATTCTGAAATATTGCAGAAAAAGTTACAATGAAAATGCCACGATGACCTGTTTGGAGCAGCGAAACCCTAAAATCCAAGCTCTGATACCAAATGTTATGAACCAACTCACAAAAACATAGAAAAGATAGATCAACAACTTCAAAATCAGCCTCTTCGAGGGGGAAACCTCCTTTACATTACACAAATGAACAATTCTTGGATGATACAAATGACTAAACCTCCTTTCTATATATAGGAGTCTAAGGGGTCACAATATAATCAAAGCCGACATAACAATAATAACATAAGGGCACAACAATAACAATAGTGGGCTTCTATGGGGCACACTAATAACAATATGGGGACAATAGGGGCACAATAATAACAATAAGGGATACAATGACAATAGTAATGGGGGAATCACTAGTATTATAAGGACCTAACACTTGTTGATTCCATTCCCAATAACAATAAGGGATTTGTAAGACCATAATTGGATAGGAAGATTAGGAATTCAAAATTGCATTGGAATTATAGAGTGAGAATCTAATAAAGGATTGAAAATATAAGACCAAGGTATCATGAAAACCAACAAACTCTAGAATCAAGGACTAGAGTTTGGTATGATGTCTCAGTTGGAGGAAAAGTTAAACTCCCCTACGGAGAAATCATTTACACATGGGTAGGTCAAAGATTTCTTTCTTGAGTTAATGTTTTAGTAAGAGATAAATCCACCAACGAAGATTTAAAACCCCATCACAATATCCATTGAAGCAAAAAATTAGATTATGTTGGATCTAGCACTTCTTCCATTAAAGGGATTTCTTGTTTATGGGGATATAAGGGATGAAATTGACCTTTTCCATGTTGAAATGACCCTAAGGATGACACCCAAAATATAATTGATTTCTTGACATATTAGAAGAGGTGAATGAATCCTTGAAATATTTTGAAGGCCTTGTTGGAGTCCTTGTGTGAGCATAACCCAACTCTGGAACATGGTTCTTGAGGATTGTATTCAAGGTAGGGCCTAATTGAATCAAGAGAAATGGAGGAGAAAACACCAAGGAGCTAATTTTTTTAGTTGTGTAAGTCATAGTGGCCTTAAGAGAGTGCAAAATAATGAGGGAATCTCTACACCTTTGGACCATAATCTTAACAAATAAGGACATCACTAATGAATTGGAATGATGTATTGCAAGGCGAATGAACTTGTACCAATAGTAAGAATTGAATTTAAATATATTCATATATATGTAGATGAGAAAAAGTACAAATCCATAAATATTTTTGCAATCTATTTTAATATTATATTTAAATAAATTGAAATGAAATTATTTTAATGTCAATTGCTAATTAACCAACGTAAAAAAATGTCTAGATCGTAAAGTAGCAAGATAAGAAAAGCATAGTGCACCACAAAATCTAAGCAAATCCAATGAAATAATTAAATGAAAAAATAAAAATAAAAATCAATAAAAGAAAGGATATACAAAAAAAAATATGTTTTTTTTTGTACTTGCTAACTTGAGAAAACAAATACTAGCTAAGTGACTATGATTGGGGAAAACTAAAATGCATAAATTTTCTATGGATTACACCTAGCCCTATCTACATAAGACAACCCCTTGTAATGACAAATTGGATTACAAAAGGAAAATATGTCTTAATAATTAAATCTAGGTAAGATGAATAAGAATACTCTACATTAACCACCCACTTAAACACATAGTGACAGATATTAATAAAGCATTAAAGAAAAATAAAAACATTATCGAAAAATAAATATTTTGATCAATATGTAATGTCTTTGATCTAAATAAAGTTTTTGTTGATTGTGATTTTTTTTAATAAACAAAATTTTGTATTAAAAATTGGTTGTAATGGTGTTATACAACAAATTAATACAAAGTAGAGTTATCAAGTTTAGAGTTAGACCCTTAAGAAGTCACAAAAAGCCAAAAGTGTCATCCAATAGCTAAGCTATTCTTATCGTAAAAATATATACCTATTGATTGATCTTGTATATTGCTTAACAAATTGTGCTAGCAAAAAGAACTTTACAATAAATTGAAAATCTTGAAATTAATTGAAATCATGCCCATTGAGGGCTTCGTGTTTGATGTTGGCCTATAGATTGGATTCCAATTTTGTTATTGATACCTCCACATAATCCTATTCTTGTTGAGTAGTCTCATCCTCTTTTACTTCAAGCCAAATGAAAATAGTGGAGGCATTTGGAGGAGGAGCTAAGGAATGTGAGGATTCTCCATGAAAGCACAAACTCCTATCTTAGCATGAGACCAATTAATAAATAAAATTGAGATTCACTTCTAGTTCCTCAATCCTTTTTCTTTGGTTGTCCATGTTCTCTAGCCCTCTAAGCTTCAATTTGATGGGATGTGCAAATGATGTGTTTGGTATGAACTCGTGATTCCACATTTCCCTATTTTCCAAGTTGTCTTTCCACCCATTCAACTTTATATTGGAGAGGGAATGAGCTTCTTGAGTTTCAATTACTTGATACTCACACCTACATTTACCTATTCACAAACCAATGTTATTCATATAAACAATATCAATTAGATTGGCAATGGTACCCAACAATTATCTTACCACACAAAACTCCTCGCTCCCTTGTCAAAGCATCAACTCCTCCCAATTCATACTTAACCAAGACCTAAGTCAACAATATTGATAATGGTGAAACTAAACCACCAAGATTCTAAGGAGGTTTCAAACGTTAGCCAAGGAAAAAATCACTAAAGGTGACTCCCCTACTACTATCCTCAAGCATGTTTTAAAGAACGAACAACAAACCAATATAATCCATAACAAAATACAACAAATCAAACGTCAATGCATCCAGAAGGAGGGAGTAATACAACTCAATGAAACTAATAATGAATATGGTGGTATCCCTACATGTGGAGGCCTTAATGTCATTATTTCACCCTTCTTGTGCACTACCAATGGTCCCTCATCCATTATTGCATTGAATGCAATGTTTTAGTGTAATTGTCATGGGATGTGGGACAATATTAATCCCATTGAATTTTTTCTAAGAATTTTAACCGATAGTCCATTTGTCTCATTTTCTTTTGCACCAACTTGGAATTGTAGAATTTCATTGATTTCAAAATTCTTCATTATTACCATTGTTCTTTGAACCATATGACCTAAATGAATGTGTTGCCTATTCAATTGATATACATTAATTCAATAATAATTGATGAATCACCTATAATCACATTTCTTATAATACCATTTTCTTTGAGCAAAAGAAGTTTATGAATCCCTAATCCCTAAACAAAAATTCTCTCCTCATTTCTTTTCTCATTGTAATTTCTTAGTAAACTATATATCTAAAATTAACTTATTACAAAGAAACATTTTTCTCATCAAAATACTAGACCTAAAAAATAATATTAAAAATTGTAAATAGTTATGAAATTTCAAACTTAAAAGTATAATGGAAAATGTGCAAATATTTATCCTTTGATAAAGGACTAGCTTAAAAAAATTAATTAATAATGTAATGGATTTTGTAACAGAGTTAAATCACAAAAACTTCATGTATGAAACTTGTTTCAAATGAGGAAAAAAAAAAAACTTGTCTCAAATTTAATAATATCATTTAAATTTAAAAATATTTTCATAAACTTTTTTATATTAAGCTCATATCAAATTACATAATATTAAAATCCTTGTTCTATGATATGTAAAATTGGAAATCATATCAAAGACAAAAGTTAATGTCTATTGTCTCAAATGTCCATGTATTAATTCGATACATAGAAGACCAATACTTTATTATGCAAGACATGATACTAAGTGAAATAGAAAAACCATAAATTAACTTAAACCATTTAGAGGACGTAGAAATATCAATCATGTCCAAAATGGTTGGTTTGACTCTGAGTCCAAAATTTGGATTGTTGCAGAGCTCCTCAATGCAAGTCATTTCTTCATGTTCTTCCACTCCAACAAAGTTATTCAATTATTATATTGAAAAACTTAAACATTTATATTTAAATAGGGATAATCAATTTTTCTAAAGTATAAAATTTTTATGTAGATAGAAAAATGGAGTAGTCTTTAGGTGTGACTTTTTGGAGTTTCTAGCATATTTCTAGCTAGAACTCGATGAAAAACATTGTGGCGAAATCTTGATTTGTGTTGTTTAAACTGGTTTTTTAACTACATATGTGGATTCAACACTCAAAAACCCCTGGGGCACTTCGATTGTGAAGAGTTCACTTGTCAAACTTGTGATTTCAATGAATCCATGCAGGATTCTAGACAAATTAGATCCGAAAATAAGTTGGAAAACCTTCCAAAAAGTCGGTCTTAAAGACTAGTAAAAAATTATGTTATTTAACTATCATATTTTCATTTTTCTAACATTATTTAAATAATGCTATAAATTTAAATAAATTAATTTTAAAGATAATTATATAAAATATTTACAAACATTAAAATATAAAAATATAATAATTTATAATAATTAAACATTTGAAATTAAATAAATTAGTTATGATGAATTTACATGTTTTATTTTTACTATAATTGATTTCCTTACATATTAGAAGAGATGAAAGAATCTTTGAAATATTTTGAAGGCTTTGTTGGACTACTTGTGTGAGCATAACTCAACTTTGGAACATGGTTCTTGAGGTTTGTAGGCAAGGTAGGGCCTAATTGAATCAAGAGAAACATAAATGGAGGAGAAATCACCACGTAATTCATTTTTTTTTAGTTGTGTAAGTCATAGTGGTCTTAAGAGAGTGCAAAATAATGAGGGAAACTCTACACTTTTTGGACAATAATCTTAACAAATAAGGACATCACTAATGAATTGGAATGATGTATTGCAAGGTGAATGAACTTGTATCAATAATAAGATTTGAATTTAAATATCTTCATATAAATGTAGATGAGCCAAAATACAAATCTATAAATATTTTTGCAATTTATTTTAATATTATATTTTAATGAATTGAAATACAATTAATGTCAACTGTCAATTAATCAGTATAAAAAAACGTCTAGTTCGTAAAGTAGCAAGATAAGAAATGCATAATGCACCAAGAAATCTAAGCAAATTCAATGAAATAATTAAATAAAAAAATAAAAAATAAAAATCAATAAAAAGAAGGATATACAAAAAAAAATATGTTTTTTTTGTACTTGCTAACTTGAGAAAACAAATTCTAGCTAAGTGACTATGATTGGGGAAATCTAATATGCATAATTTTTCAATGGATTACACATAGCCCTATCTACATAAGGCAACCCCTTGCAAAGACAAATTAGTTTACAAAATGAACATATGTCATAAGTAATAATTAAGCCTAGGTAAGATGAATAAGAATACTTTATATTAACCACCCACTTAAAACATAGTGACAAATATTAAAAAACATCAAAGAAATATGTAATGTCTTTGATCTAAAACTTTTTTTTGCTCATTGTAATTTTTTTTAATAAACAAAATTTTGTATTAAAAAATGGTTGTAGTAGTGTTATACAACAAATTAATACAAAGTAGAGTTATCAAGTTTAGAGTTAGACCTTTAAGAAGTCACAAAAAGCCAAAAGTGTCATCCAATAGCTTAACTATTCTTATCGTACAAATATATACCTATTGATTGGACATGTATATCGCTTAAAAAATTGTTCTAGGAAAAAGAACTTTACAATAAATTGAAAATCTTGAAATTAATTGAAATCATGCCCACTGAGGGCTTCGTGTTTGATGTTAGCCTATAGGTTGGATTCCAATTTTGTTATTTCTACCTCCACGTCATCTTGTTGTTGTTGAGTAGTCTCATCCTCTTCTACTTCAAGCCAAACAAAACTAGTGGAGGCATGTGGAGGAGGAGCTAAGGAATGTGAGGACTCTCCATGAAAGAACAACTCCTTTCTAGCATGAGACCAATTCATTAATAAAATTGAGAATCACTTCAAGTTCCTCAATCCTTTTTCTTTGGATGTCCATGTTCTTTAGTCCTCTAAGCTTCAATTTGATGGGATATGCAAATGATGTGTTTGGTATGAACCTGCGATTCCACATTTGCCTATTTTCCAAGTCCTCTTTACACCCATTAAACTTTATATTGGAGAGGGAAAGAGCTTCTTGAATTTCAATTACTTGATACTCACACTTGTATTTACATATTCACAAACCAATGATATTCATATAAACAATATCAATTAGATTGGCAATGGTAGCCAACAATTGTCTTACCACACAAAAATCCTTGCTCCCTTGCCAAAGCATCAACTCGTCCTAATTCAGACTTAACCAGGTCCTAAGTCAACAAATTTGATCATGGTGACGCTAAACCACCAATATTCTAAGGAGGTTTCAAATGTTAGCCAAGGAAAAATCACTAAAGATGACTCCTCTATTGCTATCCTCAAGCATGTTGTAAAGAACCAAAAACAAATCGATAGAATCCATAACAAAATACAACAGATCCAACATCAATGCAGTCAGAAGGAGGGAGTAATATAACTGAATGAAACTAATAATGAATATGGTGGTATGCCTACATGTGGAGGCCTTAATGTCATCATTTCACCCTTCTTGTGCACTACCAATTCTCCCTCGTCCATTATTGCATTGAATTGCAAATTTTTAGAGTAATTTTCATGGAATGTGGGACAATATTAATCCCACTGAATTTTTTTCTAAGAATTTCAACCAATACTCCATTTGTCTCATTTTCTTTTGCATCTACTCAGAATTATAGATTTTCAATAATTTCAAAATTCGTCATTATTACCATTACTCTTTGAACCATATGACCTAAATGAATGTCTTACATATTCAATTGCTATACATTAATTGAATAATTATTGATGAATCACCTATAATCACATTTATTATAATCCCATTTTCTTTAAACAAAAGAAGTTTATGATACATGTTAGCGCTCGAATTTGGCCTCAAGCTGAAGAAGGCAAAATCCAAGGCAACATCAAACCACTTAGCCTCGTAGCTAGCCCTACGAGGAGAGGAGAGGGCTCTCTTCGGGTCTATCTCGGCAAAAGGTCTTCAAAGGGTTGAGATGACCAATAAAGAACACTGATTTTAGGCTAGTAAACTGATAGGGAAAGTTTGATTTCAAATTTTTAGGGTTTTGTTGGAAAATTGAGCACGGCAATTTTGGGTGCGGGGATGAGACACAGTTTTTGCAGAGGTCTTTTTGGGGCAAGGTAGGAGATTGTCTTGATGCCTTTGAAGGAAGTGAATGGATAGGTATGACTGGTGAGGAGCTAAGGAGAGCAAGAAACCATCAGGAGTTCTCCTTAAACAGATGAAAACATAGATATTAAGCAAACTTAAAGGCAGAGCATAGAAACCATGAATTCTACCTTAACACTTCATTTACTTAATTTGCAGAAGAGAAGAGTAGGAAAATTATACACATAACAAACTTACAAGTACATGAGAGAAACACACCATCAACACAAATCACCACAGGAATCCCAAATAGTGCTGCAAAACCCTGGTCTTTCCTTTGCCAAAATTGCAGAGATACAAAGAGTAATACAGTCTAAGCTTATCCCTCAAGAGTCCAACCATGAAAATGACTAAGAAAATACATAATATAGGCAAGCTAACACATTCCCTTGGCTCTAGGGGTCGAGCTCATCATCCTAGGAGCTGTTTCAACCAATTCTAAACTGAGCACTACAATCTAGGCAATCAAAACAACTTGTCTCTATAAGTTAGGAAACCAATTCATTCACTAATTTTTTGTTATTTTATGAATGAATCTTCTAGAATAGGTAAAAAATTGTCATGTCATCATGAAAATACATTAGTTACATCAAAGAGGGTGAAAAATCCCATGAAAATTCAAAACTAGTCAAAAGCTGCGTTGTCCTGAGCTGTAGATGAAAAACTGACAAATTTCCCTGATGCGTAGCGTGCCATTTCTCAACGCGTAGCGCGTCTTTGAGCCCACTTTTGGGGCACTTCCCGGCATCCAAATGAGGCTCAAGTGGGCTTGTTGGAAAGGTCTGGATGCCTACTCTCCAGCCCAAGTGGAATTTCTCAATTTGGTGCCCATTTGCCTCTCCAAAAAGGCAATCTCCAAAGACTGCTTCCTGTGTGTCCAAAAAGTGGCAGAAGGTCATTTTTTGCTTGTTTTTTGACCTTTTGGGGGCCCAAACCTCAATGAAATGTCTTGGCAGTGGCTAAGCAAGTGTAATTTGTCATGAAAAATCCAAAAATGCAAAGTTTTTGTGAAATGGACCTCCCCATATTCAGGGTAGCGCGCGGCGCGCTACGCGTTGAGGGCAAAAACCTGTTTTTAGCAAAAAAAATTCAAAATTGACCACAATTGCTCCAAATTTTCTGAATTTTGAGCTGGGGGTGTATCATTGAGCACCATGATCCTTCAAGGAGGCTTCAGCCAAAATCTGAAGTGGATCGGGCCTTTTTCTCCGTTTTAGTGCCTTGGCTAATCGTCCTTTGAGTACCTTCATTTTCGCTTTGCACACATGCATGCGAGCCCAATAATGATTCTTCATGTGGCAGAGCATATCTTTGTCCCTGTTTGCCTTGGCTAGCAGCTTCTCTAAATGAGTGTTCACCCGAATGAGCATAGACCCTTGCTCAATAGGTGTCAAATCACCTGGTCTCTTGCGAGTTAAGTTCCGGTCTTCTCGGATCCTCCGCAACTCATCAAGAGTGTGTTCATCCTCTAACTGTTTGTTGCGCTGCTCTAAGTAGTTGATTGTCCAATTTTCCATTTCCAACTTCTGCTGCAACAAGTGATTTTCAGCCTTTTGTTGCTGAATGATCTCCTTTAGCTCCGAGCTAGGAGAACTGATGTCAAAGTCAATAATGTCTATGTCCAGATCACTTGATGGCCCCTCATCAATCATGGGCTGCTTTCCTCTCTCCTGTACCTGTGCTGTTGTCGAAAGCGAGGCCCCTTCCATCTGATGTGGAGATAACACTCGCTGTGCTGACGAAGAAGGCTAGACCACTTCCACCTGGTGTGGAGATAATACTCGTCGTGCAGATGCAAATAAGGCCCTGTGGCCTCTCTGATATGTAACACATGCTGGAGTGTTGACATGCTCGGGCTCTGGAATGTGAGACTGATGTGAAGGCCCTCCCTCATCATGGACAATCTCAGGGGGTGGCTGTGGCACCATGAAGAAGTCGCGAGAGATGAAATCCTCCCAAGCAATACCCTGTTGTGCCAACTGATGCATCACTATGATCTCGATCAGTGCATAATGATATATACTCTTGTGTTGCTGTGTGGGGTTCTTCCTTTGCACTAAGGGCACCATCCTCTCTATATTTCGGCACATGAAAAATGGAATGTTCATCATTCGTACCCGGGTGAAATGCATCAACAAATGGATATGGTACGAATATAAACGTGAAAATCTGCCCTCACAAGTGAAATAGCGCATAATGAGCCTCATCAAGGGTGCATACTCATCCCTTAGGAATCTGAAGGGAAAAACAGCAGTTAGGTGTCTCATACACCCGGGTTTGATATATGGTTGATAATGAAATCTGTCTAACTGCTGGCGCTTGTTCCACTCCTCCCCAACATTTGGTATCCCGGTGGCTTGAGCAACAATTTCGGGTGATAGGGTGAAATCCACTCCTGCAAGGTTCACATGACCATTGTGTAAATGTAGGACAAACAAGCGGACTAGTTCTCTGTGATGTTGAATTTGTGAGATCCGCTCACAATATCCAAAGCATGATTGATACTGAAAACATGTCATTGCAAGTGGACAAGCTTGCAAATGAGCCAAAGAAGTGGGCTCCTCCCTGACATGCCGACCACCTTTACCACCCTTGTGATGCCTCCTTGGCACTTCTACCTCCGGTGTTGAATCACTGTCATAACTCTGCTCATAATCTGATTCAGTTTCTGACATGGTTTTGAAGGCAAGATGGCTGAAATGTATTGCTGACTTTGCACCCAATTAACTGTTGTTTGACTTTTTCAAATGCTGTCACCAAGGGGACATAAATACAAGGGGATTGTTAGGGATAGGGGAACATGAGGGAATTAGGGACAATAAACAAAAATAAGGAATTTAGGGAAGGCAACATGGGAAATCATAATATTGTGGAACTTTAAGGTGGAAGTAGGGTTTGGGAATTTAGTAGGTTTTAAGGATTTTAGAGAGGAAGATTATAAAATTTTATGGGAAAATTTGAAGGAGAATGTTGATGAAGATGAGGGAAAAGAGGGATCAAAAATGGGCAACCTTGGACAACAAAATATTTTGAAACCCTAGCACCATTAAGTCTTTAAATCTTCCACAGCAATGTAGGGTTTTGACTTCTCATTTTCATGGCATTTTAACATATTAATTTCTCATTCATCTTGCAAAACCAAAACTAGCCATGGAGGAGAGGCCTACCTGAAATTTTCTTGAGAGAAAAGAGGATTTGGTAGCTTGCTGGCAGTTTATTGGGCGAAAAACCCAACGCATAGCGCACCTTGCCCAACGCGTAGCGCCTGAACAAAATTACACTGAGAAAATCGCGCTGATGCGTAGCGCGCCCCTGACGCGTAGCGCGCCCACCCTGATGCGTAGCGCGCCCCTGAAACTGCCCAATTTGCTCAATGACTCTTGAAATCGCCTTTGCAAGGATTCACTTGGCTTGTGAGAGGCAAATGAGTTGCTAATGAAGAGTGATGTGCTTTTATAGGCTCCCTTTAGATTTTTTATTTGCTCAAAACCCACTTTATAATGTTTGAGTGTTAACACTTTTTGAATTAATTGGCTCTGACTTCTGGTTTCCTTTTTTTGAAAAAAATTGGTTGAAATGATGATTTCTTCTGAAAATTTTTGCAGGGATGGCTTCTAAGATGCTTTGGCAAAGGAGACCAAGGCTGCACTTCAACATTTGGAGAATTTGAAATTTTGACAATTTTTACAAAAACGAGATAATGACCTTTGTTTTTCAAAAACAGAGTTTTGAAAACAAGGTGATAATTTAACTGTACAATGATGAGAATTATTGAAATGATGCTTTATGAAGGACATCCCTCTGGCCTGCTGGTCCTTTATGACCTCTCAAGACAAAAATTGACTCAACCCTAGACCTAAGACTTCGAAATTTAAAACAAGATGAATGACCCTTTGAAGATTTTATTTACTTAAACAAACCTGAACCAGCAGTGCCAAACAGGAGGGGAATAAAAGACACAAACTCCCTCCACCGGGGTTATGGCATGCCTAACGGAATGCAACATGATCACACTGATGGGACACCTAATCATGAAATGCAAAGAGCTTTGATCTCTGGTGGAGGGCTACTAGACCGACTCTAACAATACAAAATCAAAAACTTTGTAATAATCCCTAATCCCTAAATATAATTTTTCCCCTCATTTGTTTTCTCATTGTAATTTTTTAGTAAATTATATATCTAAAATTAACTTATTACAAGGAAACACTTTTCTCATCTTAAAGCTAGACCTATAAAATAATATTGAAAATTGTAAAATGTTAAAAACTCAATAAAAACAATAGTTATGAAATTTCAAACTTAAAAGTATAATGGAAAATGTGAAAATATTTATTCTTTGATAAAGGATAAAAAAATAATAATATAATGGATTTTGTAACATATTTCAAATCACAAAAACTTTATTTATGAAACTTGTCTCAAATTTAATAATATCATTTAAATTTAAAAATATTTAAAGCTCATACCAAATTACATAATATTAAAATCCTTTTTCTATGATATGTAAGATTGGAAATCATATTAAAGACAAAAGTTAACGTCTTTTGTCTCAAATGTCCATATAAAAACTCGATACATAGAAGAGCAATACTTTATTATGCAAGACATGATACTAGGTGAAGTAGAAAATCCATAAATTAGCTGAAACCAATTAGAGAGGATGTGGAAATATCAATCATGTCCAAAATGGCCAGATGACTATAGGTGGATTTGGATTGTTGCATAGCTCCTCAATGCAAGCCATTTCTTTATGTTCTTCCACTCCAACAAGGTTATTTAATTATTATATTGAAAAATATAAATATTTATATTTAAATAGGGATAATCAATTTCTCTAATAGATATATATATATATATATATAATGTAAATGGAGTGGTCTTTAGGTGAGACTTTTTAGAGTTTCTATCGGATTTCTAGCTAGAATACGATGAATTTTTTGTGGCCAAATCTTGATTTTTGTTGTTTAAACTACTTTTTTAATTGCATATATGGATTCAACACCCTCAAAACCCCTGAGGCACTTTGATTGTGAATAGTTCACTTGTCAAACTTGTGAATTCAATGATTCCATGCAGGATTCTAGACAAATTAGATCATAAAATAAGCTAGAAAACTTTCTAAGAATAATTTATAATATTTAAACATTTGAAATTAAATAAATCAGTTATTCAAAATCATGTCAGGTTGTGAGCCTAGGCCACACCAACCCTTGATATGCCTATATTTTTTCCCATGGAGTTTCCAACAGGTGACCTTCACATCATGGAGTCCCTTAGCAATACACCATCACCATCTATTCTACATCTTGAAAGCTATTTTTTATACTATATATTTAATTTTTTAAATTAATAATTATAAATATTTTTAATAAATTCATTATAAAAATATATATTGCTTTATTATTGTTGTTATTTTCTATGATTTTTTATTTTTTTTTTAAATGTGTTAGAAAACTGGAAAGAAAAAATTAACTAGCAACTCACAGGTGAGCAAGCTGCACTTGGAGACTGCACAAAGTAGATCGTACACTCTCATATTCAATTAATCAAAGATGAGACAATAAATACATCTCAAAAGAATAGAGAGGTGAGAACAAACTCCTACAACCTAGGAACTAATCCTAACTTAAGGAGTTACGTTACGACCATGTAACCATTTCTCCATTAATACAATATAATATTAATTATTTTCAATATCCCCCCTTAACGGAGAAAGGATTATCCTGAAGTCCTAACACCCCCCTAAATAATTCAAACTTCACTTTCCCAAGAGGCTTTGTAAAAATATCAGCCATATTGTCACATGTTTTATAGTATTCAATAAATTTTTCTTTTGACTGGACTTTTTCTCTAACAAAGTGAAACTGAGTATCTATGTGTTTCGTGTTCTTATGAAACACTGGATTGTTCGCCAGCTTAATGGAACTTTAGTTGTCACAATTGATGATGGTCGCTTCTTTCTGCTCTTCTCCTGCATCATGGAGAAGCCTCCTCAACCAGATAACTTCACATGTTGTTGCGCATACTGCTTGGTACTTGGCTTCAGCTGAAGATAAAGACACAGTGCTCTGCTTTTTACTGCTCCATGCTATTACCCCAGATCCAATACTGAATGCATAACCCATGATAGATCGTCGATCATCCAGGTTACCTGCCCAATCAGAGTCTGAAAAACCTACTAAAGTAACATCAGATGTATCAATGTATAAAATACCATAATCACAAGTACCATGAAGATACCTCAATACACTTTTTGCTGCAACCCAATGAATTTCAAGAGGTTTAGACATAAACTGGCTCAACACACTAACAGAGTATGCTAAGTCTGGTCTAGTTGTAGTCAAATATATCAGACTACCAACTAGTTGCCTATACAAAGTAGCATCCACCTCCTTAGAGCCATTGTCTCTACACAATTTCAGGTTCTGTTGCAAAGGTACTGATGTTGTCTTACACTGTTCCATTCTGAACTTTTTGAGCAACCCTCTAACATACTTCCCTTGAGTAAGGAAAGTCTGCCCAGAGTCTCTCCACACTTCCAGACCTAGACAATAATGTAAACTTCCAAGGTCTTTCATCTCAAAAACCCGTGACATCTGCAATTTGATTTCTTTGATTAATGCATCTACATTACCTGTTATAATCATGTCATCCACATACAAGGAAATCAAAATTATCTATTTGTGTTCATCATACATGGTATATAGATTTGGATCATTCTTACTCCTATGAAAACCATGTTGTAAGAAAAATGAATCAATCTTCTCGTACCAAGACCTGGGTGCCTGTTTTAAACCATAAAGGGCCTTTTTCAATCTACAAACTAAATGCTCTTGCCCTTGTTTAACAAACCCTTCAGGTTGCATTAAATAAACCTCTTCCTTTAAATCACCATTTAAAAATGTAGACTTAACATCTAACTGGTGTAGCTTCCACTGATGTTTTGTAGCTACAACAATTAACATTCTAATAGTATTCAGTTTGGCTACAAGAGCAAAGGTTTCTTCATAGTCAATTCCCTCTTTCTGTGAATAACCCTTTGCTACTAGTCTAGCTTTAAACTTTTCTATACTCCCATCTGCATTAAATTTAGGTTTGTAAAGCCATTTGCAACCTATGGGTATTTTTCCTTCAGGAAATTCAACTAGTTCCCAAGTATTATTTCTGATAATAGATTCAAATTCTTCATTCATTGCGACCCTCCACTCATGAGATTGACTAGATTCTTTATAATTTGTGGGCTCTATAACATCTAAAATGTTTGACATTAAAGCATAGTCTTTCAATCTGGCTGGTAGTTGAGTCTGCCTACCTAATCTTCTCGGTAATGGACTCACCTCAAATCTGTCTGCTTCAGACCTTAGCGGGCTCGACTTACTGATTGCATCACCTGCCTCTTCCTCTTTTTGCTGCTGTTGTTGTTGCTGCTGCTACATGTCCTCACTGTTTTCTTCCATCAACAATGGTCTGTGCCACTCTTCAAGGTTGTTCTTCTTATTTCCTTCCTCAGTCTGCTCATGAAATAACACATCTTGACTCGCAAAAACTTTATGAGTCAAAGGATTAAACAATTTATAAGTTTTAAACTCAGTGCAATATCCTACAAAGATGCATTTCATGGCCTTAGGATCTAACTTCTTCCTATCATCCTTGGGAATATGGGCAAAGGCTTTTGACCCAAAAACCCTTAAATGATTCATTGTAGGCTTATATCCATAAAGTGCTTCAAAAGGAGTTTTAAAATTGAGACATTTAGTTGGACTCCTATTTTTCAAGTATATTGCAGTGTTAATGGCTTCAACCCAAAAACCATTAGATAGACCCTTACCTTGAAGCATACTTTGTGCGCACTCCACAAGGGTTCTGTTCTTTTGTTCAACAACTCCATTCTGTTGCGGAGTGTGAGGTACTGTGTACTGTTGAATAATCCCATGATTCCTGCAAAATTTCATGAACTCTCCCAATTTGTATTCTCCCCCTTGATCAGAGCGGAGAATCTTAATGAATTTCCCTGTTTGCTTTTCCACCATATTCTTGAATTCTTTAAAGCATTGAAATGTCTGACTCTTCTTTCTAATAAAATATACCCAAGAGAATCTAGTGCAATCATTAGTAAAGAGTAGAAAATAATATGCACCACCTAGCGACTTAGTCTGCATATGTTTGCATATATCTGTATGCACAAGCTCCAGAATATCTCTTTTCTTCCTATCAGCATTCAAAGGAAACTCTTCTCTATGCATTTTCCTTGATGCACATCCATCACAATCTAAATGAATATTCTGAAAAGTAGGTAATCCATCAACCATACATTTTCTTTGTAGCAACATGAGATCTTATAGATTAAGATGACCAAATATTTAATGCTAGAGATTCTCGATTGTCAGTCTCGTTGAAGCTAGAGCTTGGTGTGGCATGCTCTTGATGTTCAACCTACACAGGCTTCCCATACGCACTCCTAATGCAACTAGTTCCTTCTTGTTGTCCTTTATGACACAATATGATTTAAAGAATTCGACTTGCAAGTCTTGATCTACCATCATTGAAATAGAGATCAAGTTCTTCTTGATCCCAGGTACATACATCACATTTTTAATATATCTAATATTACCATCAGGCAACATCACCGAAATATCACCGTACCCCTTGATCTGATAACCTTTGTCATCACCTAAATATATGTTAGCTCCACAAGCAGTTTCTTCAAAATTTTCAAACCAATGTCTATTACCTGTCATATGTGAAGATGCGCCTGAATCTACAAACCATATTTCAGACTCATCCTCCTTAATAACTGAAAGAGCATAATCAGCTAAAAATAATTGAAGATCATGATTGTGAGTTTCATCAGCAAAGTGCCCTGTGTGCTTTCTCTATTTATTTCTAGCCCCATCTTCCTATTTCTTAAAGCAAAACTTAGCTAAATGTTAGGTCCCTATACTACTAGTGTAACCCCTTATTTTTTTTAGTACAACCCCCTTATTATATTGTTTTCCCATGTAGTCCCCATATTGTTATTATTGTGCCCCATAGAAGCCCACTATTGTTATTATTGTGCCCTTACATTATTATTGTTATGTCGGCTCTGATTATATTATGACCCCTTAGACTCCTATATATAAAAATGAGGTCTTATCATTTGTAATCATCGAATAATTGTTCATTTGTGTAATGTAAATGAGGTTACCCCCCCAAAGGGACTTATTTTGAAGCGTTTATCTATCTTTTCTATTTTTTTTTGAGCTAGTTTCATAACATTTGGTATCAGAGCTTTGGATTCTAGGGTTTCACTGCTCCAAACAGGTCATCATGGAATTTTCACTATAACTTTTTCACTACGAAGTTTCAGAAGCTAAAACAAAAACCCATTTGACCCAAAATCGTTCTGAACCTTGAGTCCAAATTTCAGATCTTCACTCATTATAGTTTTGGAGATATGATCTAAGGAAGTTAAGGTTTTTGAAAATTCCAGAATTCCATCTCAAACATGTGATCGTGGAATTTTCGCTATAAATGTTTTTCTATGAAGTTTCAGACTCTGAAATTAAAACCCATTTGAGCCACAATTTTGATGAAGCTTAGGCCCGAATTTTAGATCTTGGTTCGCTATATTTTCGGCGATATAGTCCAAGACATTTAGGGTTACTATAGGCTCCCGAATTACATCCTAAACATGTGACCTTGCGAAAATCGTCATAACTTTCTCTCTGAGAATAAAATTGAAATTTCGTAAGAAGTTGCAGAGAGAGGACAAACTGTAGTTTTTTGTGTATCAGTTTCAGGTCCTAAGGTTAACACAGTGACACGTAGCACTTTGTACAAGTTCTCTCTATTGAAATAGTGTATAATCAGGTCATCGTGGGAGATTTAACATAACTCTTCCTTGCAGAATCCAATCTTGATCAGACTAGTGGGGTTAGAAAGAGGACTCAGAGGGCTACTGCAGGACGCAATTTCAGAACTTAGAGATCTGAAATTACAGAGTTACAATTGTTTCAAGATCGAGCTCCTAAAATCAAGAAAAGGCGATATGAGGAAGTTTGATGGCAAGGATCTGGTAAATTGGATACTATAGATGGAGCAATATTTTGATCTACATGAGGTGCAACTGTTACAAAAGGTACGTATTGCATCTTCATATTTAGAACTAGTTCAATTTTTATGGTATAAAGGGCTTTGCTCTCATAAACCACTTGTTACATGGTCAATTTTCATGGAGGAAATGGTAGCACATTATGAGGATACAAAGAGCAACACCTTCTTTAGCCAATTGATAAATCTAAAACAAAAGTGGTCAATGGCAGAGCTTATTGAGGACTTTCAAAAATTGAATATAAGGGAAAATGATATTCCAGAGAAGCAGAGGATTGATGTCTCCATAGGGACTTTAAAGGATAACATTCAACATGAGGTTCGTCTTTGGGAACATGATTCATTGGAGAAGGCATTCAGGTTGGCAAGAAAAGTAGAAAGCAAATTATGGCAACAAGGAAGTCTACCTCTCACAACTATAAAGATGGAAGTGTTATTTCTCCTAGCCTTCCACAACCTACAAGGTTGACACCACAACAATTGGAAGAAAAAAGAGCAAAAGGGCTTTGTTACAATTGTGATAACAAATATATTAAAGGTCATAAGTGTGCTGAGAAGAAATTATTTTACATTGATTGTGGAGATGAGGAAGAAAAGGATCAAGAAACGTCCAAAGAAGAGGATATACACCAGGAACCAGCCCTAGAGAAAGATGATCCGGATTTAAACAGGAACGCAACAAATTACAGAGATAACCATATACACAAAGATGCAGCGGAAATAATACTTCATTTCATTAATGGAAAATACTGAAATATGCTTACAAACAGAACTGGAAATAAACTAGCTAGGGCGATGGTAGCTTATCTCTGAGAAGAGATGTGATGGCTAAATGCCTCTGAATTGTGTTACAAGGAGGCTCGAAGGCCTATTTATTGTTGAGAAACAATGGAAAAACCCTTATCATTCCAAAACCTAACCCTAGGAGATGAAACGCCAAACTGTGGGCCCCGTTTGGGGGTAAGTTGGTACATCAACTTCCCGGGGTCGTAACTTTGGCATATGATCTCCGTTTGACGCGTACAATAGCTCATTAGAAAGATCTATCCGAGCACTATCATTGTGGGAACGGGTTCCCCAAAAAACGTCGTTTAGGGCCTCAAAACGGCTCCGGAAGTTCAGGACCCGAAAAACTGCTAAAAATAGTAAGTTGTGCTACAATTAAGGAAACTGAAAATGCTGAGAAAGACAATGGTGGGGGTCCAGGTGGACTTGGCAGGTGGCCACCAATATCCACCTGGATCATTCCTCCCCCCTTAGGAAGCAATGGTCCCCATTGCGTTGAGCTCCTCCATGAGATGAGGAAACTTCTGCTGAACTTGTTCCCTGGTGAGCCACTTGCCCTGCTGAAGGAGTTGGCCCGCTTTGACAACTCGATACAGTTGGATATTCTGTTGGCGAGTGTTCTTGATCTGTGTGTCCATGATCCGATCAGTTGCAGCTTGTTCCATGCAATCTGGATTTAATTCGTTGGGTTTGAGCTGTTCTGCAATGTCGGATGTGTCTAGCAATGGTGGAAAGTATGGCCGAAGGCGGTCCACATTGAATACTGGGTGCAGGCCAAGGAATGGGGGAATGCTGAGGTCAAATGCATTGTCTCCCATAGCCTTAGTAATGGTGTAAGGACCATATCGGAGTGGTCTCAATTTCCGATAGGCTCCAGTAAGGCGTTCCTTTTGCAAATGCAACCAGACTTTGTCGCCCACTTGAAACTTGTGTGGCACCCGATGTTGATCATGTCGCTGCTTGTACTTGGCATTTGATTTCTCAAGAATGTCATGGACCTGCTGGCGAATATGTTGGATGCGCTCAATGAAGCTGGTGGCCTTATCTGTTTCGGACTGGACATGAGCTGAATTCATGTGAGTAGCTGCAAGTGGCATGGCCACATCAATGGGGCATAGTGGCTGGAATCCCAAACCCACCTGAAAAGGGCTATGGCCAGTGGAGCTGTGAAGAGCTCGGTTGTAGCTATGCTGAACGTAGGGGAGGCTCTCGTCCCATGTGCGTGGATGCTTTGAGTTATACATGCGCAGAATGTGCACAATCATCCTATTGACAACCTCTGTCTGGCCATCAGTTTGAGGATGGAAGGCTGTGGACTTTGTGAGTTTGGTGTCCAGCATTGACCAGAGACTGGACCAAAAGGTGCTGAGAAACCGACTGTCCCGATCTGAGATGATAGACTGTGGGATCCCAAAGTGCACCCACACTCGTTCAAAGAAGAGTTTAGCAGTGGCTTCTGCTGTGATATTCTTTTTGCAGGCCATCATAATGGCCATCTTTGAGAACCTGTCGACGACCACAAAAACACAGTCATTTCCATGCTTAGTGGAAGGAAGGCCTGACATGTAATCCATGGAGATGGATTCCCAAGGTCGACTAGGGGTAGGCAACGAGGTATAGAGGCCTTGCTTCTTAATGGTCGGTTTGGCAATGGCACAGGCAGTACATGATCGGATGTACTTCCCAACATCCTGTCGAAGATTTGGCCAATAGA
This sequence comes from Pinus tabuliformis, assembly GCA_031772625.1. Lineage (NCBI taxonomy): Eukaryota > Viridiplantae > Streptophyta > Pinopsida > Pinales > Pinaceae > Pinus > Pinus tabuliformis. The sequence continues at coordinate 1,022,539,474 of CM062811.1, read as the reverse complement.
AATAGTTTTGCAGTACTGCCACTGTTTTCTCGACCCCGAAATGCCCAGCAGCCTGACTGTAGTGTGCTTCCCAAATCATCTTGGCACGCTCGCTTGAAGGAACACAAAGGTGACCGAGGTGGCATAACAGGGCATCCTGGAGGTGAAAATCTGCAACCTGCCGACCCTCCAAGAGTGTCTGGTATGTGTGGCCGAATTCTGGGTCGCTTTTGTAGAGAAGTGGCCAATCAGAAGTCTCGTGCCCGCAAGAGTTGAACACGGTGGTTAGCGCCATGATCGGTGGTCGACTGAGGCAATCTGCAACATTATTGGTGCTGCCCTTTTTATACTTGATATTCAAGTGAAACTGTTGCAGGTATGTAGACCACTTCTGATGGCGATCATTCTGCAATTTCCCTTGGGTCTGTATGAACTGCAGAGGTCGGTGGTCTGTGTGGATGACCGTTTCCTTCCCCAAAATGTAATGCTTCCATTGTCGGCAGGCCTGTACAATGGAATACATCTCTTTATCATAAGTGGGGTACTTCCGGACTGTGTCTGAAAGTGTTTCACTGTGATATGCCACTGGATGTCCATGTTGAGTAAGGACTGCCCCAATAGCATAGTCAGAGGCATCTGTCTCGACCTCAAATGGTTGTTGTAAATCTGGTAACGCGAGCACTGGTGCCGTGCAGAGGCGATCCTTCAACTCCCTGAATGCCTTCTGTTGAGATTCAGACCAAAAGAATTTTGCTTTCGCCCCGCCCTTGGTGACTTGACTCAAGGGCCAAGAAATATGAGAAAATCCCAACACAAACCTGCGGTAGAAGTTGGCAAGACCTAGAAAGCTGCGGAGCTCTGTTAGAGTGGTTGGAGAGGGCCAATCCCGAATGACTTGGACCTTGGCTGGATCAACATGCACCCCCTGTTCATCAATGATGTATCCCAGATACTGAACCTCGGTCATGCCAAAAGTGCATTTCTCCAAATTGGCACATAGCTTGTGTTGCCGCAGTGTTTGGAGAACCTGTCGGATGTGGTGGAGGTGCTCTTCCCAACTCTGGCTGAAGATCAGAATGTCATCCAAGTATACTACTACAAAGGAGTTGGTGAATGGCCGCAAGATGTCATCCATTAGCCTCATAAAGGTTGCAGGAGCATTCGTCAATCCGAAAGGCATGACCAACCATTCGAAGAGGCCCTCCTTGGATTTGAAGGCAGTCTTCCACACATCTGAGGGTTCAATTGGTACCTGGTGATATCCTGACTTCAGATCGATCTTGCTGAAATATTTCGCCCCCTTTAGTTGGTCTAGGAGGTCATCAATCCGCGGGATCGGGTACCTATTACGGACAGTGATCTTGTTCAGCGCCCGATAGTCAATACAGAGTCTCCACGTCCCATCCTTCTTCTGTACCAACACTATCGGGCTCCCACAGGGCGAAGAACTCGGACGGATGTGACCTTTCTGCAGGAGCTCCTGAATCTGCCTCTTGATTTCATTGTTCTCCAGAACGGAGCGCCGATAAATTGGTCCATTGGGTAGCGGCGCACCTGGGGTCAGATCGATGGAGTGCTTGACTTGACAGTGCAGAGGAACCCCTGCCGGGGAGGTGAAGATGTCTTCGTACTCCTCCACAATCTTGTCCATCTATAGCTGCCGTGCAGAGGGACCCCGTTTGGAGGCCGCGGCCACTGTCTTCTTCTTCCCTTGAGGGCGTATCATCAGGAAAACAAATTTCCTGGTTTTGGAAATGATCTTACTGCATTGTTTTGCAGTAATCAAAGAGATGGCATCAGGTGGTGCTACCTCTGGTATCCTGAACAACTTATTTCCCAATGTAATAATAACAGCACGGGGCCTTGATTCATACACAGCATGTCGCTTCCACAAGTATGGTTGTCCTAGTAATACATCACAAACTTCAAGGGGAGCAATGTCACACAATACCTCATCCGTGAAGGGCTTGATGTTGTATGGAAGGCGACACTGCTGGCTCACGCGAAGATCTCACCCTTGGTGAAGCCACCCAATGGTGTATGGTTGTGGATGTGCTGTGGTCGGTAAGCCCAACCGCTTCACGACCTCTGCCGAAATGAGGTTCTTTTGACTCCCGCTATCAACAATGAACTGTATCGGGGAACCCTTTACCCACATCTGGGAGTGGAAGAGACGCTCCTCCTCCTCTGGATCTTCGGGTTCATTTTTCTGGATCTTTGCGGTAGCAACAGTGGCGCTGGGATCCGCATCAATGATCTGCTTCCCTTTTTCATACCCCTTATCGGGTTCTGACTCAGAGTCGGAACATGCATCTGATTCTGAAACCTTTAGCTCAGCCACCAGTGACTGCTTGGCCCGACACTCACTTGTGTTGTGAGTGGAGCTCTTATGGAACTCGCACCATTTTCCAGTGTCCTTTCTCGGCTTCGCGGCGTTGCTCTTTGCTTGCAGCTTCGGCTGGTTGTCTTGGGCTGTCCCGCCTTGGCTTTGTCCTTTGTTCTGTGGTTTAGGGGCACCTTTCCCCTGCTTTGGATTCGCAGATCCAAAGTCTCGCTTCTTTTGTTTAAACTTCTGCTCGACCTTGACGGCATACCGGTATGCTGCGCCGAGCGAGGGGATGTTTAGGAACTGTATTTCTTCCTGGATGTACTTGTGCAGGCAGCCACGGTATTTGAGTATCAAATGTTGCTCCGAATCCTTGATAACCAACTTTGTGCGAAGGGTATGGAAAAGATTGGTGAACTCCGGCACGTCTTGGTCCTTCCCTGCCGCAGCGTGGTCCACTTTATGTATTCATCCTCATAGCTTCCGACAGGGTAGTATGCTCCTTGATGGCATCCCGGAACGAATCCCAGGTGGGTGCGGCTGAAAATAGTGAGCCAGTACTTTCATCCTTCTGCTCGCAGTAGGTTTCCCACCAGTCCTTGACGTGGGGGGCTGCTTTGAGAAGAGCAAAAACAATCTTTTCCCGACTCGAAAATTCATGAACAGAAAAATAACCCTCTAGCAGATTTAACCATTTATCTACGGCATCGGCGTCTATCTGACCCTCAAATATGGGGATTTCAAAATTAACTTTTACCTTAAAGGGTGTGGCGTTTCCAGAGGAGCTGCTGGAAGCCGATGCGCCGCTTCTGGGTAGCCGCTGAAGGATCTGCGCAAAGCTGTCCATCATCGCGTTCCGTTGTCGCTCGAGCGCTTCTTCGAGCAAGATTTTGATGGGATCTCCTGCCCCCTCATCTTTCTTCTCGTCCGCCATGGGAGGCCGTCGGGATTTGCGACGCTGGTCTTGCAAAGGTTCAACCAGTTCAAGCCCTAACTCCTTATATCCCGACCTTGTTGGGGACATGCAAAGAAAAACAGAGAAAAAGCAGACCGCTCTGATACCACTGATCCGGATTTAAACAGGAACGCAACAAATTACAGAGATAACCATATACACAAAGATGCAGCGGAAATAATACTTCATTTCATTAATGGAAAATACTAAAATATGCTTACAAACAGAACTGGAAATAAACTAGCTAGGGCGATGGTAGCTTATCTCTGAGAAGAGATGTGATGGCTACATGCCTCTGAACTGTGTTACAAGGAGGCTCGAAGGCCTATTTATTGTTGAGAAACAATGGAAAAACCCTTATCATTCCAAAACCTAACCCTAGGAGATGAAACGCCAAACTGTGGGCCCCGTTTGGGGGTAAGTTGGTACATCAACTTCCCGGGGTCGTAACTTTGGCATATGATCTCCGTTTGACGCGTACAATAGCTCATTAGAAAGATATATCCGATCACTATCGTTTAGGGCCCCAAAAAACGTCGTTTAGGGCCTCAAAACGGCTCCGGAAGTTCAGGACCCGAAAAACTGCTAAAAATAGTAAGTTGTGCTACAATTAAGGAAACTGAAAATGCTGAGAAAGACAATGGTGGGGGTCCAGGTGGACTTGGCAGGTGGCCACCAATATCCACCTGGATCAAAAGAAGAAATGAATCCAACCATATCTTGTAAAGCATTGGCAAAAATTACCACTCCTCAAACTCTCAAGACAGAAGGACATATCAAGAAGGAAAATGTTCAAGAAGTGAAAGATCACATCGCGCATCAAGAAATGAATCTGACCATATCTTGTCATGCATTGACATAAATTACCATTCGTCAAACTATCAAGATAGAAGGACATATCAAGAAGAAAAATGTTCAAAAAGTGAAAGATCACATCGAGCATCAAGAAATGAATCCGACCATATCTTGTAATGCATTGGAAGAAATTACCACTCCTCAAACTCTCAATATAGAAGGACATATCAAGAATAAAAATATTCAATCAATGAAAGATCACATCGAGCATCAATAACAAGTTCTCCAACTTTTAAAGGATAATGCCACTTTGGTGCAGAATTGAATGAAACAATAGGCAGATCAACATCGCAGTGAAAGAAGTTTTGATGTAGGTGATTGGGTATTTTTACGGCTACATCTCAAGCAAGCTATTTATGAGAATGAAATGTTGGCAATACTACATGCACTTAAGAAATAACGACCTTACCTAATGGGAAGACACTTCAAGGTAAAAATGGATCATGATAGTCTTAAATACTTTTTAGAACAAAGATTATCTTTAGAAGAACAGAAAAAATGGGTCAAAAATATGTTGGGTTATGACTTTGAAATCATCTACAAAAAGGGAAGCAAAATGTTGTTGCAGATGCACTCTCAAGAAAGGATGAGGATGTGGAAGCATTGTTTTGTGCTATTTCTATTATCCAACTAGATTGGATAAATGAAGCAAGGGATGAATGGAAGAAGGATGAAGAAGTGTGGCCACTCATTCAAAAGTTGCAGAAGATCCCAGTTCAAACAATATTGCCAGAACTTGACAAGGAAGGAAAAATCATATTGGAACCTGGAGCAGTCACAGAAACAAGAACCCGATAGCTACGAAATCAATCAATTTCAGAGTATCTCATCAAGTGGAAGAACTTACCTGCTGAAGATTCCACATGGGAGGACAAGAATTTTATACAGAAGCATGAAGGCTACTCAAGCATTGAGGACAACACATTTTGAAGGAGAGGGGCATGTTAGGTCCCTATACTACTAGTGTAACCCCTTATTTTTATTAGTACAACCCCCTTATTATATTGTTGTGCCCCATAGAAGTCCACTATTGTTATTATTGTACCCTTACATTATTATTGTTATGTTGGCTATGATTATATTATGACCCCTTAGACTCCTATATATAGAAATGAGGTCTTGTAATTTGTAATCATCGAAGAATTGTTCATTTGTGTAATGTAAAGGAGGTTTCCCCCTCGAAGAGGCTTATTTTGAAGGTGTTTATCTATCTTTTCTATCTTTTTGTGAGCTGGTTTCATAACACTAAATGACCAGTTTTCCCACAGTAAAAGCATTTAATGACAGATTTATTTGGAGACATACATCTAAATGGTCTCTTCTGAAAAATGCCACCACCTTTCTGTCCCTGTGGTTGTTTCCCTTTGTATGGTCTCAAATTTTTCCACTGCTCTTCTTCCTGTATCAATATTCCTGTTAGCTCTTCAAATGCAGGGGTTTCCTTCCTTGCGGACAAGCTTGTGATGAACATATGATATTCATCCATCATCTTGTTCAATGTAGTTGTGACAAGATATAATCAAACTCCTTCTCCCCGATGTTTCCCAATCTGTCCTTCTGGTCCTTGACCCGTGCGATGAATCCGACAACAGATTCATTCTCCTCCATCCTCATGGAAAACAACTTGCCTTTGAGCGACAAGATGTGATTGGTATTCTGTGTCTGGTAGAGGTTCTTGAGTGTAGTCCATATGTCACTGGACAATTTACAATCTCTGATATGCGGGATAATATTGTCTTTAACAGACATCTTCAATAAGACTTTTGCCTTATTCTCCCTTTTATCCCAATTTTGCATTAGTGTTGCCAGGCTGCTTGTTGCCATGCTCTGCTTTTGCTCATCGCCACTAACGACTGACTAAGCGCTCGATCCCTCAAGCAACGTTTGTAGCTTGAATTTCCAATTGGTATAATTGGTCCCATCGAGTTTATTAGACTCGTTGAGATAAGCTTTTGTAAAATTGTTCATTTTCAACTGATCAAAATCCCAATCCCTCGATCTACAGTTGATTCTCAACAAGTGAACAATTACAAGCTACAAAAGAATAATCTCAAAACATACCAGAACCTCTGAATCGTTTGCAGTTCTGCCACCAAACTGTCAATCTGCCACAAATCTACCATGATCTCTGTGTCTGCAACTCAAATCCACCACCAAACTACCCGATCTAAAGCTTAGAACCATAAAAAACATGCCATCACTCTTTTAGATTGAAAAACAACGATGATTTAAAATCCCTCTAAGGAGAGGTCGATCATCGTGGGTTTGACCCTGAGATCCACGATGATCATCGCTTCTGTCAGGCCGAAAAGCGTGATGACCGCTTTGTGCTCAGTTGGAGATATGTTGAGACTTGTGAGAAAATAAATTTCTCCTATGAGTAAGGTACGTCACTCCTGACCACCTAGACTCCAAAAATGTGAGCACTGAGGCTCCTATGTTGCCACTGGGGCATTGTAGCCATGAAGGGTCTGTAGCCACTAGGGCTCTAATGTAACCAATAAGGCTCTGCAAGTAAATCAGGCTCACCAAATCTGAGCTCTAATACCATGTTAGAAAACTGGAAAGAAAAACATGAATCAAATTAACTAGCAGCTTACAAGTGAGCAAGCTGCACCTGGACACTGCACAAACTGGAGCGTACACTCTCATATTCAATTAATCAAAGATGAGACAATAAATACATCTCAAAAGAATAGGGGGGCGAGAACAAACTCCTACAACCTAGGAACTAATCATAACTTAAAGAGTTACATTACAACCATATAACTATTTCTCCATTAATACAATATAATATTAGCTATTTCAACTAAATAAATCGTAGATTTGTAAGCAATATCTCTAATAAATTTATTGAGATATATGATATTTCTCATTTATGAAAATTCAAGCCAATATCCATAATATAAAATGAATTAAATATAAAAAAACATTAACAATAACCTATTAATTTTAATATGATTAAAATATATTCAATATCACAATAAAACATCTCTTGAAGTGAGTGTTTATTTATTTAAAACCGTTGGCAGTTACATGGAGGGATTAACAATTTAGTAGCAAATCCTCCTATATCTTTAACATTTTTGGATTTTATGTGATTAGCTCAAGTCGATGGATTTGAACTTGCCAACGTCGTGATAAGCTTTGGGGACTCTGCAGCTTATCTTCATTAGTCACCTGTGCGTGTGTGCGTGCAAGATGAACCCAAGTAATCCAGTCGTATGATGGTATTACTGAAGCCCTTCTCCAATGGAATCCATAACATCTCGCTGCCTGCCCTCAAAGCCCATATCAGCTATCAGTAATCAATTTGGGCGTATCCACTCCAAATCTGCAATTTCGTATTGTAATAAACTTCTTCTACACAAATATTCTTCAAGCGCATTCACCTTGGCCTTCAATCATTGCCTTCCAGTCCAGAGAAGTTTCAGGTCTCATCCTCTGACTGCTCTCACCACAGGGCGGAAACAACCTCTGAGTGTATGCCGAAGTGGTTCTGACGATCTCAATATCAACAAAAATGGAAATGGGAGTGAATGGATAACCTCCATTCTTCTGTTCGGACTGTGGGCAGCTCTTCTTTACTACGTATTTGTGCTTTCACCCAATCAGACGCCGGCATGTTCCCTGAACCTTCTGCTTTGTAATGCATATTACTAGAATCAGCAGTAGACTTTTGCTAAGTTTAAAAGCATGTTTGCTTTATGGGATTGATGAATGGGCTTAGTTTTGACATTTATATGATTATAATGCCTGAAAATTTTAACAGTGAGCTATGGACCCAATACCAACTCTGGACTTTTTGAGCTGGCCCTGGCCCTTACTGATAGTCCCTAGACCAAGTAGCCTTTTTATTACATAGTCAGTATTTATTTGTGGCTTAATACCAGTAGGTAAAGCACCGATAGGTACATTTACAACAGTGTTCGATAGCTGATAGTTGGTGCATAGGTATTGCAGCAAGAGCATAGTTGTCACTACATAATGAATTCTCCTTTTGCCATCAGAGCACAAGCTCATGTGCCTCATTTAGACCAAGTAATTTAAGTAGGACGAGTATAGCCCGCAGGAATGTGATTTAGTGGCTAACCTAACCTAGGTAGGATGGGTATAGCTCACAGGAGTGTTGTATAGTGGCAAGCAATAGGTAACTGTGTTTGAATTAATGTGAAGGCTTGGGTTCATATCCCCTGGAATGAGTGTGCATGAAGCCAGGTGCAAGCCCTTGGTGACTTTGGTCAGATTAATATGCCTCTCTTATCATATGAAAATTCCCTCACAAAGACAAGCCCAACAACTTCACATGAGATAAAGACCAGCTAAACCAGCTTCATGAATGAAAATATTCCATATACAATTTAATGAGACAAAAATTACAAATAAGCATGAAAAGGTACTCAGAAGTATAGTGAAATTATTCCAATCATCAAGATGCAAAGAAATCGAAGCTCCAAGACAAGAAATTAATCTTTTCCAAACATCGAAATGCATTAGATCCATCAAAGAGGCTAGCCGAAATTCTCAAGAAGAGATAGTCCAATCCAAAAATGTGATGAGAGAAATGAATGAGCCTCTCATCTATTTATATAATCCATAAGCGGGTTCAAATAGCCTATTAGCCTAATAATGCCCCTTTAATAATAAAATAATGTACAATAATGACATGACTTGGTGACAAGCTCACCAAGATAGCTTCATAACACAGATAAGCCTCTAAAGAGGAAAAAATAGTAGATACAATGAGTTGTTGGGTCCTTGGAGAGGCCTAGTGGAGTCCAAAGTGTGTCAAGGTGAGAAAATAGGCTCCAAACATAGTGATCAAGGGGGTGGCCCCTTGATATCCAAGCAACTCAAATGTGGTGTCCCCAAGTGGGTGTGGGGGCACAATGACATCCTCATGGGTTTCCAAGTGGATCGATACCATCTGTAGGGCTAGAATGATGACATAAGACCTCCCTCCGTCTCCCATGGTGAGACACATCCTCATCTGGGACCTGGAACATTTGCCAAGTGTGTGGTGCAAGTGTGAAGTTGACTGGGCATGGTGGTCCAGGTGCATCATCCTCATCCAAAAGTTGGAACACGAGCAATCAATGAATGGTGTTGATGGATCCATGAAGTGGTAATCTGCTCTCTGCTACGGTGGAGGCCCATGGCTCTCAACGCTCACCCTACAAGTGCCAATGTGACCCTCTGGAGGGCTTGGACCCCATATAGGGAGACCAAACCTCAAATGGAGACCCACCTGCAATCTTGTATAAGATCCAATGCGTCTCCTTGTCTTCCAGTACAACAAATCATTAGAGTAATCGAGTAAAAGAGGTTACAAATCACAGAATCAAATGGGCACTTAATAGTGGCATGCCCTTCCATAGTGGGCTTTAGCATGTACAGGTGTCTCCAAGTTCAATAAGGGGGTTAACCAAGGACCCTATTAAGTGGTTTCTACCTTTAAAGGGGGTGACATGCCCATGGTACATCTAACAAGCGGTAGGTGGCATGTGATATAATGGTGGAATGGAATGGGGCATCAGGGGAAGGCACCATGCCACATGCCATAGTACATGGGTAGCTACAATAGGGGAAGCCCACATTTGGGTATATGAATGTAGGAGGGAGCAATCGTGGTACATGAGTTACCCTGACCTTTGTTTTTCCACCCTTCTTCATATGCCTTTTGCCTTTGATTGATTTTTCTTCATAACTGCTCGGGGCTCCAGGGGATGAGAGCATGATGTGTAGGATATAGCAGTGATTACCCCCTTAAGGTGGGGCAGTTCATTTCCCACCAGGGGTTGGGACAATCATGGGTTCCTTAATGATAAAAGGGGCCAATATGAGGGAACCTAGGAACCAGGGTGACGGCCATAATGATAGGGGTAGAGCTCATGTTTAGCTTTTTCCCATGTGCTAAATGTGTATGTCTCAACCATCTTTTGCATTTTAAGGTACATTTCCAGTTGAGAGTGGCCAAATTGTGCTTTTTCCTTTTCTTTTAGCTGCATCAACCTCCAGGGCATCGTTCCAGGCTCGACCTAGAGTGTGGACAATGGGAGGGGGAAGCTAGCTCCTTGTGGAACCAGATGGGAAAAGTGATGAATGGGGTTAAAATGAGTGGAGGGGAGTGATGTGTATGGTGTCGAGAAGCGGGACCACACAACCAAGATCAGGATTTCCCATATAGTGCTAGCCCTAAAGCTAGTAGCCAGTAAAGGAGATCCCACGGGACTAGGATACAAGGTTAACCATCAAATCAGGCATAGGAGACAAGAGCATAGACCTAGCCCACTCTTTTTGCCGAATCCCCCCACTAATCCATGCCCAAAAGTGTCCATGATAAGTAACCAAAATTACCCAACCACACAATGAAAAGCCATACCTTCGGGTTTGGGAGGCCCACCTTCAAACAGATGATCATAACAGATGGGACTCCTATAGCAAGGAATCGATCCAAGAGGTGGACTCCTCAAGGATCTTTCCCACATGTAGTCCTCCCGACTATAGCTCAATATCGCTCCATCTCCCTCCTGGAGATGCGTGGGCACTCATGGCAAACTCATCCTCGTTAATCTTTACTGAAGTATTCTTAGGATCATGCTTCTCATCCTTGTCCTTTTTCTTCAAAAGACACTAGGATGCATAGTGGCCCAACTCGCCACAACTGAAACATCTCACCTTTGAAATGTCCTTCTTTCGCTTCGGCTTCTGCTGTCCCTTCGATGCCAGCGCTAAGTTTTCCTCCTCCTCCTTCGTCTTTGAGCCACTCCCACTCAATGTTGCATGATGCGGGGACGAAGTGGGGACGTTTTTTGGAAGGGGGGACGCGGAAGCGTCATTTTCCAAAAATCTAGGAAGCGAAGTGTCCGCGGAAGCGTCTGCTATATATATATATATTTTTATTTTTTTATTTTTTTGCATTTATACTCAAAACAAACATCCCAAATACCAAATTAATTATAGAAGACATGAAAACATGCATATTTTTGCATAAATCAAGATAGATATGGCATCCATGATTCCATTGTAGTTACTAGTATGTACAACAATCATCTATATTCTAGCTATTACAAACATACATCAAATTTTTAAGCATATTATAAAACATAAAACATTTAAGCATATTATAAAACATAAAACATAGAGCATATTACGATTTATCTAGCAAGTGAGCAACTATCAACATTTGTCATGTCCAAAATTCAAATAATAATGAATACAAAATATGTCACTTGGTCACCGCCAAGACAAAAAAGGTTCAAAATTCAAATTCACAAGTCTACAAGTCTAATGAGTAATCTATGACAAAAAGTAGTAGATTGTGAATATATCTACTAATCTCTCCTCCTTCCACCACGAAGAGAACGTGGCGGCGGGCCTCCACATGGTGGCAATGAAGAAGATGGTGCCTGTGGAAGTTGTGGCACTGAAACTAATGAAGAAGAACCCCCTGCTGTTGGTGTTGAACCATGGAACCTAGGAACCAAGGGATCAGATGGGGGTGGGGGTGGCATATCAACACGATCATCATCATCCTGGAATCGCTCAAAAAATTCATGCAAAAAAAAACACTAGTTAACAAAAAAATTAAAAACATGAATTAGAGAAATGCTTTATAAGGAAAAATTGGAAAATTCATACCACAATGGACATACCTGGATGAGAGCATCCTCTAATTGCTCTAATCGCAACACTCCATCCTCCAAATTGGGCTCCTCTGGATTCTTGTCCCAAATTAACAAGTCTTTATTAGACTTTGCATCTTCACAGTAATGGGACAACAATCGCAAGTTGTAATGAACATAAACCAAGCTCTCTGCCCAGTTTAAACTCAACCTGTTCCTTTTAACACTGTGGATGAAAGAATAAGGGCTCCAACACCTCTCTGCAGAAGAAGTGTTTACCACCTGTGATAGCACCCGCAATGCCAAAGCCTGTAGAAGTGGAGTACCCCCTCCATGCATGTTCCACCACTCAAGAGAAGAAAAAGTCTCTCGATCTTTAATTGCATGCATGCTCCCAAATGGACCAGTGTTAAGCGTATAGTTGCTCACCTGTCTCCGTAACAATGCAGCCTCCTCCTCATCAGGGATTAATTTACTCAATGCAACCATATATTTTTTGTGAACCTCTTGATCTTGGTGTGGTTTTCTCCTGCTTCCCCCCAGGTGCTGGTGTTGAAAGCCATGATGGATGATAGTATTTAGGTGTCAAAACATATGCTAATGCATGCAATGGAACATTTAGCATTTCCCATCGGTTTTCCACCTCTGCACAAATATAATTGTACAAGGTGGTATCTCTAGGCTCAATAATGTCTTTAATCTGCCCCAACATGCTATCCATTTGCTCGTACACCTCCCCAATTACTGGTCGATCTGAATCTGCAAACTTGATCATGTAATAAATTGGTTTGGTGATTTGCAAAACATATTTAACCTGTGCCCAAAAGTAACTGTTAAGAACAATGTCCTTGACTACATTAGCACCATCTATGTCAATGTTAATTTCATCCCATGATTCAGCACACACTAGATTAGTTAAAGCTTGTCTCACCTTCACGAGCCGCCTAAAGGTGAGGTAATAACTAGCAAATCTTGTCTTTGCAATTTTAAGCAAATGCAACTTGGAGTAAGTGCCATAGAAGTAGTTTACCCTTGTATGCCCTGTGATGAATTTAATGAGCTGCTTCCCTCTCCTGTAAAGCTCAGTAATCCACCCACATTCTTTGTGCTTCACAATATCATGCATCAAAAGGTTCAATGTGTGAACCAGGCACCCAAACCAAAAGATGTGTGGATAAGTACGCTCAATAATTTTTCCTGCTGCCTTACAATTTGCTGCATTATCTGTGATCACTTGAACCACATTATTCGGACCACATCTTTGATTGATTTCAATAGGAGATCTGCAATGTTTTGTGCAGATGCAGTGATGGAGGAGGAGTCATGACATGTAATAAATACTGCACCGCTAGAAGAAACACCAAGAACATTTATCAAATGTTGGTTTCTAATATTTGTCCACCCATCTGATAAAATGGATACCCCAGAATCTACCCACTCATTTGTAAAACGTGTCAAAGCTCTTTGAACCTTAGCTTTTTCTCTTTCTAATAACACTGTTCTAGCTTTCTCGTAGTTGGGGGCCTTGTATCCTTTTGGGGCTTCATTGATGGCCTTTACCATTTCATGCCAATAGGGAGAGCGAAGCACATTGAATGGTACACCGCAAGCACAAAGAAAATGGACTATCTTTCCATCCACATCATCCCTCCCAGCAACATTAAGGAAATCCCCTATTGTTCTTCTACCTCCAGAGCTTGCAGAAGTACCATGAGGAGATGAGAAGCTACCAAATTTAGAGGTTGCACTTGATTAAGAATGAGTTTTTTGTTTCTTGTTTTTTTGTTATGCAGCCATCTCTATTTGGATGTATTTTCTTCTTTCTTCAGTTGAAATGTTTGGGCAAATTTGTACTCCCACAGGACCCTTTTTCTCATCACTGTCCAGCACCCCACAAAGATGCCTCCTCAGACGGGTATATGAACCACAATATGGTTTTCCTCCATGAAAACCATGAGAGCACACAAATTTGTAAGATCCACCACCCTTTCCCCCATCAAGTTTGGTCACATAGTTCCACAAGGGTGTTGATGTAGCTTTCCCATCTTGTGTTTCAGTGTCCCCTTCAGGTTCATCCCCTTCCTCCTCATCATACATTGGGTCACTCATATTGGGACCACTGTCCTCTTGTGTTTCTTCCCTTCTATTCCTATTCCCCTTTGCCATCATTAAAACCAAGAGTGGAATGATACATAGAAGCCAAAAGAACACCATCTTGGAATATGGATATAGGTGGTGGACAACCTGTAAGTAAAGGAGCAAGTAGAAACAATGGGAAAGAGTAGGAGAGGGAGGAGAAAAATACAAAAATTGTAAAAAAAAAGGGAGTTTGGGGTTTGAACTTACCTCTTTAGCTCTTTAGATGAAATCCTCCAAGTTCTTGCTCCAAGCTCCTCCTCCTTCACTCCTCCAAGCTCTCCTCTCTTCTCCTCTCCTTTCCTCTCCTCTCTTCTCTTCTCCAACTCTCATAAACTCAAAGTGAGAAAATGAGGAATGAATGGGGGCTTTATTCTCTTCATTCCTCACCTTAACCTCACTCTAACCTCACCCTAACCCACCCCCTTTATGCTAAGTTAACATAAATTAAAAAAAAAAAGAAGATTTTTTGCCTTGCGCGTGGCCTCTTCCGGAAGCGTACGCTTCCTCCTCCGAAGAGCCATGCTTTCAAGGCCCGAAGTGCCGTACGAAGCGCGCTTCGGAGGCCTGGAAGCGGCGCTTCCGTACCACACTTCTGAATTTCCAGGAAGCGGCACTTTCAAATTTTGGAAGCGCGCTTCCGGCCAAGCTTCCTAGGCGCTTCCGTATGGGACGTGCTTCGGGGTTTGGAACCAGGGGGGGGCGCTTCGTGCAACATTGCTCCCACTGTTGCCACTGAGGTTGACCTTCACTATGTCCCTCCTTAACTCCTCCTGTTGAAGAGCCACCCACATCTCCTCCCATGAAGGTAGTTTTTCTCTGCCTAATATGCTTTGGACGAAAACTTGCCATTCATCCGAGACTCCATTCAGGGCTATCCTCACCATCGCGGTTGGTTTAGGAATGGACCCCACTGCAGCAAGCTAGTCTCTAGTGTCCTGAAGACGTTGAAGATAGAGGCTCACCCCTTCTCCTTTCTGCATCAAAGTCCGCTACAACTTCTGCTCCAGATACATATTCTGTTGTTCGGAAGAGCCTTTATACAGAGAAGACAAGGCTTCCCACATCTCTCGGGCTGTATCCTTGCCCTGCAAATGTGAGATCAGATGATCTCGAACTCCATTGAGAATGAGCCTCTTTGCCTTCCCCTGCTCAACCTTGTATTTCTTCTTTTGATCGTTGTCAACAGTAACAACTACAACACTATTGACGTAGGTCTTGATATCATGTTCCTCCATAACAACTATGATTCTAGTCTTCAATATGACATAGTTGGAAGCTCCTTCCAACCTGTGCTGATCTCTGAGCCCATGTGATGCCATCTTACCCAACTATTGAACTAACTCCTCTAGTCACTGCTTAGCATTGCTCAACTGCTCAGCAAGTGAGAAATTCAAACTTTCTGGCGGAAAGTTCTATGAGGAGAAAATTCCCCTTCTACATGTCTTCATTCTTTTCTAGCGGATTTCTGTCTTGGTAGAAACTACACCCTTCAAGCGCTGCGCTGAGGCTTTGCGTCACTCCCTCTACCTCTGCAAACTCACGAATTGGAAATCGTACATCTTTGTCGTCTCATTGAGAGAGATATTTCCTCGGATTTGCTTCTGGGCAAGGACTACGCAATCCCTTCAAGGGGATTCGAATTGCTACCAAGTGCAACTTTCAACGTCATTGCTTAGTACTGGATCTATTCTTTCTGTTTCAAAATCAATGCTCTGATACCATGTGAAAATTCCTAATCCTCAAGGAACCCCTTCTGCAACAAATCTGAATCTACTTCACCTACTTGATTTTTTGACTAACCAAGTTATTCTTCTGAATACTGAAGCAAATTACTTCTACATCCTACACTAATTAAATATCTGATTTTCATGAAACAGGAAACAGAGCAAAAAACAAGATACATAGGACACACTTATTTTTGGACACAATAGTCCCCGGAAAAACCCAATGCGGGAAAACCAGTGCAATAGTTTTGAGGGTTTATTATTATGCAGGAGAAATATCTGAATACAAATCTCGGATGCTCATCTAGCATCCTTTACAAAGAAAATACTAGCGGAAAATCTGAGTGAGTTTTACCTCACGTCACCCGGCAGAATTGCGGATGATCCGACACAAGACTGGCTAACCTTGGCTATTTTTGCACTAGCCCTGCGTAGGCCTTGTGTCAGCCTTTCAGGCTTTCCGTCAGCCCTACGTCACCTCTTTTTCCCTCTGCATCAGCTATCCCAACTGTTCTGGTAGTTCTGGCTATTCCCGACAGTTCCAATTGTTCCCGACTGTTCCATCTTCTGCGTGACAGGCAATTTTTCTGCTCTATGCTGGCCCTTCTGGCTCTCCGTCAGGACTGCTAGGGCCCAGACTGGCCTAGTGTTAGCCTTTCCCGGCTATTGCACTGCCTCTCTGCCTCTCTGTTAGTATTCTCCGGAAAGTCCTTCTCCTGGATTCGCATTGCCCCTCTGTTGCTGAATGATCACTTAGTTCTACTTTCTCAGCTTCCTAGCCCTAGAAATCGAACTCTAGATCAATTCGTTCTCTCCATGTGTGTTTTCCAAATGAACCCCAAGCCTCCATTTTATACTTTTCCTGTTGAGTCTTCAACGACCGAGATTAAGTCTCTAATCAACGACTAAGATTAAAACATGACTTGATCCGCCTTCTAGATCATTCTCACCCATATTTTGATTAACACCCATGAATATTTTAATTTCCCTAAGTTTAGACTTAGGGACCCCATTAAAAATATTAATTATTTTAATAAAATACAATCCGGGTGGAATTTCACCAAACGGTTTTTGGGCTCTTTAGAACTCATGTGCCTGAGCCTCTCCACGAATTTTCAAGGCTAGAGCACTTCCGATGTTACCAAAAACTAACAATAACCACATTATCACATGCACTTTTTTTATTCATAGGTCTTCTTGTGACATGTCACTCCCCTTGGGGGATGGAAACACTTGATAGGGTTGTTGACCTAATTATTCCTAACATAAGTGAGGTAACTTGCTTACAAATGTTGAGCTTGAAAGACATTTGAAGGTAATTCTTGTGTGAAGTATTCTTGTGCCCCTAGCATTAGGTATGAGCCACTATGATGCTTTAATGGTTTTTGTCCCTAATGATGTTAATCTCACTTGATCTTGAGAGGGTTGTTTCATATGGTTTTCACATGTAGTAGAGATCCCTTGAGGGATGAGCTTGTCCCCCCTTCAACACATTCCAGAGGATGTTTTGCCCCATTTTGAGAGCAAATGCAACCTTGTGTCTTGAATGTTTCCCCTCCAGAGATAAGCATTGGGCCTTGAGCAACTTCTACACGATTCTACACCTCTTGGTGTACCTCTAGATGCTGAAATGTTGAGCTTGAGAGTTTGGGCATTGGTTTACCTGATGATGTGCCCAAATGGATGTAGGTCGTCTCCAAGCTGGCCTTTACCTTGTTTTATAGACTATGCCTTGTTTTGGATCCCAGATGAGGATCGGTGTCATCGAGATGACTTGGGAAGGCTAACACATTCTCCCTTGGTGCCATCGCTTGCTTTAGATCGTGCCACGCCTTTCCTACATGGCCTGGAAGGGTGACATAGGCCTCTTTATGGATGATGTCATGGTTGGAGGAGGTGCCTTTTGCGTATGTACCTGTTGAGCCTCGAATATGTCTATTTTCCCATCGCATAGTACCACTATTCATAACCTACATTCCGATATTTTTAACTCATTTCATACTATAATTTCTCAACTTGTTGCCAAATCACATCTTACACCTTGTGGTTGATTATCATTAGTTTTTGTTAAAATTGACAACTAGGGCCAAACTCCATGTGGGTCACCTTATTTATGGCTGCTGATATTTTTCCTAGATTCCTTTCGTCGAGAGGTGTAGGATTGATCTAAAGATCATCCGATTCCGATAAGTATTTATGGAGATATGAATTTATTTTGATTATGGACAAATTGTCAAGGTCGGCCAGCAAACTTATGTAGGCTTAGAAGCCCAACAGTCATGTCTATTCATCCTCAACGTTTTCATATAAATACTAGGTGCCTCCTCCTCATTTGTACACTTCATTCACTCATCATCTCTCTCTCTCTCCTACGCATAAAAGGAGCCTCTCTCTCTCTCACACATGTGGCTGAAAGGAAGACATCCTAGGGCAAGGAAGATGCAAAAAGAAGGACGCTAGGGCAGCTGGTCATCTCTTTGACCAACGTTGACCAAGCGTTGACCATCCAGAGGTGTGGATTGGGTGTGGCTGCCTCTCCTAGGCAGGTGGCAAATTTTGGCACGAAAACCGAGATGATCTGACCTCTGGTTTGACTGGGTTTGATTGCCCTAGTTTAGGGCTGCAAGTTGACTTAAAAAATCTGCAAATTGACTGTACTTTTGGGGCTGTTCAAGGGTTGTTTCTTCAGGCTGTTCAAGGACAAGTTGACCGGAAATTGACCAAGCATTTTAGAGGTCAATTTGAACTAGTTTGACCAAGTTTGACTTTGCTGATCTAGGGTTTGCTGCTGCTGATATAAAATTATAGAATTCAGATTTTGTACTATTTCTCTCTGCTGAACTATTGAAGATAAAAGAAGATTTGATCAAAGGGTTTCCCCGCATTGGGGTTTGTCCCTAGCTAGCCGCCACATCTTGTGTCTCTTGTCTTGGCTTGTTTTCTGTTGATCATTTAATGTTCTATCTGCACTTTACTTAATGTATATGTGATTGTTAATCTGTGACTAATAAGAAGAAAAATAAGTAAACTGCTCTAAGCATAGAACATACCATAATTTAACATGGTATCAGAGCTGAGGTGAAGACAAAGCCCAAGCAAGAGCAAGAGCAAGAGCAATCACCGAAGAGAAGGATTGGCAGGCAATCTTAAAATCATGGGGTCCTCAACACACTTCCCTGCTGAAGACAAACTCCGTGAGAAGTCTGACTATCACGGATGGAAGATGTCTCTCGATCTAACATTAGAAGAGCAGGAAGTGTTGGACCATGTGAGAGGCGGAATTGTTGAGCCTCCATCAAATGCATCTGCTGCTGCTAGGAACAAATGGACCAAGGGAGAAGTCAAAGCAAGGAAGATCATCCGGGACTCTATCAACAAGCGCTTGGTGGCCTATGTTTCCGAGCTGAACACCTCCAAGGAAATCTACGATACACTGGTGAGTTTATTTAAAGTTAATGATGCAAATCAAGTCTTGTTTCTTAGAAATAAGCTGAAGGAAATTAAGAAGGGAAAAGATGAAAGTATGCAAGCATATTTCTTAAGGATCACTAAGATCAAGAACGATCTCCTATCTATTGGGGAAGTAATTCCTGACAGGGAAATGACACTCACAACTCTTGGAGGACTGCCATATGAATGGTATATATTCAGGACTACACTTCTCAAAAATAACGTAATTCCTGAATTTGAGGAATTAATGGCCAGATGCATTCAAGAAGAAACAAGGATGGAAGAGCAAGAAATGCCCATACTTAAAGGTCATCCCTCTGCCTTTTCATCTCATGCTAAAAGAAGAAACAATTCCGGGGCTAAATTCAAAGGAAATGCTGGACCAAAGGGTGGAAGAAAAGGACGATGTTACAATTGCAATAAAACGGGTCAATATGCAAGGGAGTGCCCTGATAAAAGGAACTCACACCGGGACGATGATCAAAATCCCTCTCAAGGCAATCAAGGAATGACAGGTCAAATGGCAGAGGTAAAAGAAATGTCGGAAATCAAGGAAGAGGACAACCATTCAAGAAGGCAAGAAATTCCAGGTATGAATCTAACATTGTTAACAATAAGCAAGATGAATATTATCTACCAGCAGCTCTATCTACTACTGCTCCCACAGATTCACTGGAAAATTGGCTTATTGATAGTGGTGCCTCAAGGCACTTCACTAGTTACAATGAAGCTCTCTATAATCTGATAGAAAAGGAAACCGACCTGGAAATTGTTCTTGGAGATAATTCAAAATATCCCGTGAAAGGTGTAGGAAATGTCACTCTTCAATTGAATGAGGGTAATACAATCCACTTACAAGATGTATTATATGTACCTGATCTCAAAAAGAACGTGGTGTCCATTTCGGCAATGGAAGACAAAGGCTACAAGGTGGCCTTCAGCGATGGCAAGGTACGTGTATGGAAAAAGAACTTTAAAGATGCTTTTACTCTTGGGTTTCAAGTTGATTCATTATATCAGGTCGGAGGAAGTCCGCTGGGTGTCATGTCTTGTGACACATCTCTTCAGTCCGAACTATGGCATCGGAGGTTTGCTCACCTTCATTATAAAGCTCTACCTGATGTGAGAAAAATGGTGATCGGGATGCCCGAGTTCAGATTAGAACAAGAAGGTGTATGTCCAGGATGTGTCGAAGGAAAGCTCAAAAGGGGACCATTCCCCTCAAGCCAAAGCAAGACCTCTGATATAATGCATTTGGTTCACTCAGACATATCCGGTATGATGCCTGTGAACTCCTTGGGAGGATATTTATATTATCTCACTTTTACAGATGATTATTCTCGCAAGACTTGGATATACTTCTTGAAAAAGAACGATGAAGTGTTCTCTTGGTTTTGGCACTTCAAAGCCTTGATCGAGAATCAAACTGAAAAGAAGATCAAGACCTTAAGGATTGATAATGGGACTGAATATGAATCCAATGAGTTTCATGACTTTTGCAAAGAGGCTGGCATTAAGAGGGAGACTACTACACCATATACTCCCGAGCATAATGGTGTGGCAGAAAGGAAGAATCGTACAATTGTGGAAGCTGTCCATGCTATGCTCCATGATCAGAGACTTCCGAAGTTTCTATGGGCCGAAGTTGCAAATACCACCATATATGTACAAAACCGATGCCCTTATCAAGCATTGGGTTCAAGACTCCCGAAGAAATGTTCACCTGTAAGAAACCTGACGTACCTCATTGTAGAATTTTTGGAAGCCCTGTATATTTTCATGTGCCAAAAGAGAAAAGGAATAAATTGGGTACATTTGGAAAGAAAGGAATCTTCGTGGGCTATAGTGAAAATACTAAGGGCTATAGAATCTATGTAGCTGGTCAAAGGGAAGTCGAGATTAGTCATGATGTCACCTTTGATGAAGATATGGCTCTTAGCAAAGTAGATCATCTTCCTACTTTAAGGGGATCTAAAGAAGCTGACAATGGGGAAGCGAAGGAAAAGGAAGATGAGACGATGCCAGATGTGGAAGAACCTATGGATCCTATTGATCCTCCTCCGCAAGAGCCTTCCTCTTCTAGGAAGAGGCCTTCATGGCTTAGGGGGACACTTGATGATGCTAAAGGACACATTGCACCCAGAGGAACCTTCCGTGAAAGTAAGAAGCCGAACAAGTATCAAGGATACCTGACCATCATGAGCACGATCATCCAAAATGAGCCTTCGTCATTCACAAATGCTGTCAAGCATCAAGTATGGAAGGATGCTATGACTGAGGAATATGAGTCCATTATGAAAAACGATGTTTGGGATGTGGTTCCCAGACCCTAGGACAAAGCAGTTGCCACTTTAAAATGGCTTTACAAGATAAGGCATGCAGTTGATGGAAGTGCGGAAAAATATAAGGCTCGTTTTGTCGCTCGTGGCTTCTCCCAAAAGGAAGGTATAGACTATGATGAGATATTTGCACCTGTTGCTCGATATACCACCATTCGCTTGATCGTAGCCCTTGCTGCTTCGCAAGGATGGAACATACATTAGATGGATGTCAAGACTGCGTTCTTACATGATTCGATCAAGGAGGAGGTCTATATGGAACAACCCAAAGGATTTGAGATTTATGATCAAGAATCTCATGTGTGCAGGTTGAAAAAAGCCCTCTATGGGCTAAAGCAAGCACCTCGAGCGTGGTATGAGAGGATCGATAACTACTTGATGAAGCTGGGATTCACTAGGAGTGAAGCCGACCCTAACCTTTACTTTAAGGTTATAGATGACAAGCCTCTCATACTGGTTCTATATGTTGACGACCTCTTTCTAACAGGTGCAGACGCTCTCATTCTCAAATGTAAGAGGGAGCTGGCTTCTGAGTTCGAGATGAAAGGCCTAGGTCTTATGCACTACTTCCTAGGACTGGAAGTCTGGCAGAAACCAGGGGAGATTTTCCTATCTCAAGAAAAATATGTGGTGAAGATATTGGAGAGATTCGGCATGGTGGACTGCAAGCCCGTAACTACCCCGATGGAGCTTGACTTCAAGAAGTTAAGCGGTAGTGCTGTCGGACCTGTTTTACGAAATGCTACCGAGTATCGTCAACTCGTCAGAGCATTGATGTTCTTGGTGAACTCCCGTTTGGATATATGCTTTGCAGTCAATACATTGAGTCAACATATGGTTGAGCCTCACCACTCACATTGGATTGGTGCCAAGAATCTGTTGAGATATCTTTGTGGCACAGTCACTCATGGGTTGAGATACACTGTCGGAGATGTGAGATTACTTGGGTCTACTGATGCTGATTGGGCAGGCAGTGCGGTGGACCAAAAGAGCACCTCTGAGTGCTGTTTCTCTTTGGGATCTGCCTCGATATCCTAGATGAGCAGGAAGCAAAAGTTGGTGGCTTTGAGCACCGCCGAGGCAGAGTACATTGCTAGTAGCATGGCCTCCTATGAGGTAGTCTGGTTGCGAAAGCTCTTCAATAAGCTATTTGGATTTACATTGGATACCATCGTGATCCTGTGTGATAACCAGAGCGGGATTCGTTTATTAGAGAATCTCGTATTTCATGATCGCTCCAAGCATATCGATATCAGGTGGCACTATATTCGAGATATGGTGCAACAAGGAGCAATAAGGCCCCAACATATCGGTACAGATGAACAGGTCGATGAAATTTTGACAAAGCCACTAGGAAAGGTCAAATTTGTGACTTTCCGAGAACGACTTGGTGTCGTTTAGAGGCCCTCTTATGAGGGTCGAGTATGATGTATTGAGCTCTGGGAGCTCCAGGGGGCACAAGGTACTTCTTGGAGTGACATGTGACCATAGGGTGACTCACCATCCCCTGGTGGAGCACTATGTACAGGGTAAAAGGTTCAACCTTCCCCTGTGACACCCCGTGGCAAATGTGGAACAGGATGATTAGTTCTCCTGTGGGCCAAGATGATTCGTTCTCCATGGCGACTGTGGAACATGATGATTCGTTCTCCTGTAGTCCACAATGATTAGTTCTCTGTGGCATCCACTGGACAGGATGATTCATTCTCCTGTGGACAAGATGATTAGTTCTCCTGTCAAGGCATCCTACCCATGCAGTCTAGGACTCATGGGAAGTACCTCTCATATGATCAGTGAGCAGGGAAATGAGGATAGGGACCATAGTAGTACTATCGATGGACGCATCGTTGTATCTACCGTACTCCCTATGCTAGGATGACCTCCATTGATCTGGAATCAATGATATTGATCTGGGATCAGTGAGAGTGGTACACACTCTGAGACTGACTTCGGGTCAGTGGAGGATGGTATGATACATCCTCGATCATTTCTTCTTCTTCATAGTTAGAGCAGAGCAGAACAGAGCAAAGTGGGTCAAGCTGCGCAAGACAGTGCATTTGATGGATGGATAGCAGCGACGGTCAGACGGATTGCAGATGGAGTTCTTCCTAGTTGAGAGGG
This sequence comes from Pinus tabuliformis, assembly GCA_031772625.1. NCBI lineage: Eukaryota > Viridiplantae > Streptophyta > Pinopsida > Pinales > Pinaceae > Pinus > Pinus tabuliformis. The sequence continues at coordinate 1,022,515,961 of CM062811.1, read as the reverse complement.
AGAGTTAAAATTGACAACTAGGGCCAAACTCCATGTGGGTCACCTTATTTATGGCTGCTGATATTTTTCCTAGATTCCTCTCGTCGAGAGGTGTAGGATTGATCTAAAGATCATTCGATTCCGATAAGTATTTATGGAGATATGAATTTATTTTGCTTATGGACAAATTGTCAAGGTCGGCCAACAAACTTATGTAGGCTCAGAAGCCCAACAGTCACGTCTATTCATCCTCAATGTTTTCATATAAATAATAGGTGCCTCCTCCTCATTTGTACACTTCATTCACTCATCATCTCTCTCTCTCTCCTACACGTGTGGCTGAAAGGAAGACGTCCTAGGGCAAGGAAGACGCATAAAGAAGGATGCTAGGGCTGCAGGTCATCTCTTTGACCAACGTTGACCGAGCGTTGACCATCCAGAGGTGCAGATTGGGGCAAATTTTGGCATGAAAACTGAGGTGATCTGACCTCTCGTTTGCCCGGTGTTGATTTCCCTAGTTTAGGGCTGCAAGTTGACTTCAGAAATCTGCAAATTGACTGTACTTTTGGGGCTGTTCAAGGGCTGTTTCTTCATGTTGTTCAAGGACAAGTTGATCGGAAATTGACCAAGCATTTTAGAGGTCAATTTCAACTAGTTTGACCAAGTTTGACTTTGCTGATCTAGGGTTTGCTGCTGCTGATATAAAATTACAAAATTCAGATTTTGTACTATTTCTCTCTACTGAACTATTGAAGATAAAAGAAGATTTGATCAAAGGGTTTCCCCGCATTGGGGTTTGTCCCTGGCTAGCCGCCACATCTTGTGTCTCTTGTCTTGGTTTGTTTTCTATTGACCATTTAATGTTCTATCTGCACTTTACTTAATGTATATGTGATTGCTAATCTGTGACTAATAAGAAGAAAAATAAGTAAACTGCTCTAAGCATAGAACATACCATAATTTAACAGTTTTCTTAGCTTTTCTATGATTAGAGATGATTTAGTCATGATTTACTAATGATGGTATTTTGCTAAGTTCATTTGCCGCAGGGTTCCATTTCCAAAATTCTTCACAAGCCAATTAAACTAGTTGCTACAGGTTGAGTACGGAATAAATTCCTGTAGGTGAAAATATCCAATTTGGAGCTTCAACATCTTGGCACGCTTCTGGGGAAAACTGAGGAAGGTTATTGTCCAAAATGATGTTCTAACACCTTCCCATGAGTTGGATTGCACCCAGGTCGCACATGTGGGTCTCTAGAAGAAAATCAACAAATTTGCTCAAAATCTGCAGAATTTTCAAAATGCCAAGTTTGACCTCGATTTGCATGTAGCTGGAGGCGAATCTCGAAAATATGAGCAAATGGGTTTTTTTACCAATATAACAAATTATCTATAACCAAAACCGTTTCTCAATATTCTCTTTGGTTCAAAAGTTATACACGGGTCTTTGAGGCAGTTTTATAAAAAAAATTGTTTTTCCAGAATTCTAGAATCTTGCCCAAATTTGCAAAAAGAGCCAAACATCCAACTTCGGGCATGCTTTCCGAGGAAATGGAGTTGAATGAGAAAAATCCAAGAGAGGTTTTTGTTGCAAATATGACAAATTAGGTTCCCTCCAAACAGTTTCCAAAATTCGCCATGGTTAGGAAGATATGCAAATATCTTTGAGGCCAATTTGTTAAAAATATGCAATTTTCCAGAATTAAGGAAAATGACTGTTAGAGTCAAAATTCGCCTTGTAAATTTTATAAATGGCTTAGCCATGGCCTGTGTGGAGGAAGAAAAGGATTGATGTAATAAGTTTTGCTTTGCCTCAGAAGGACTGAAAGAATGTATGCATATAAACTTATGTTTTGAATTTTAATACAACTCTGATTCTACACTCAATTTGCTATAAGTATTAATGTGTTTTTGATTTTTAAAGAGAGTATTGCATTAATTTAGACTTGCTCTGGGAGTGGCAAGGGCCCACCACCGCCTAGAAGCAAGTTTTGTAAAACATCATAGGATAGATCTAGACGTAGGGATTTTATTTTGAAAACATTTGTTAATTAGATCTCATAATTCTGATTCTGTACTGAAGGCTGTAATTTGTTTTCTTGAAATTAAATAGACATATCATCTCCAAGTCGTTGCAAGCTAATGAATGGCGTTGATCAATGATTGTATTGCATAAATAATCCCTTTGTTACATGTTTATGATTGGAATACTCAAAGGTGCTTCTTAATTGGATAAACAAGAGATCGATAACTCTGTTTCTTTTAAATATGAATTAAAATTGATTCTGTACCTTACTGATTCACTATAATTTTTTGTAACATTGTGTTTTGGCGTAATCAAGTATTTGAAATTAATGCAACGAGACCATTAAATCATTGTTTGAAGTTGTAGTTTAGTGTTGAGATGAATTATAATTTTAATTAGTTATTGATATAATTGTTGGTTAATGCGCTTATGTTTGAATGATTTCTTGAGTTTGATTAAAGTTATCTAAGGATAAAATAGTTTCTTATTTTGTAGTCTTTTAAATCTGAAAGCATTAGAATCTTGGTTTACTTAGTTTCTTTTGAAGCAATTGCAAAGTGATGTTAGAGGTTAAAGTTTGAATGCTTTTTGATTTGTGTGATCCCGGGTGTTGTCGCGCAGATTGACACGACAACGCTCAGATCGGGGGCTGTCACTCTGATCCCCGATCCCTCCGTTTAAGCCTGTCTCCCGCGGCTAAGGGGGGTAGACCCTATGAGATGATGAAGACCAACTGCCAAACAGTTGGGCTGGGAGACACGAGACACGATATGATAAGCACCAGAAGGATTTAGAAGTTAAAAGACCAGTGCCTTAAGAGATTAAATTTTAAATGATCACTTAGTAAATATTTCAGAAATGTAAACGATGTGTAGCAATCATTCATCATCAAATGACTAGAACAGATGCAGGATATTCGATAAACACACAGAGTTCTTATAATGACCAGAGCTCAATAACGATATTCAGTAATTAAAAGAGATGAATGCTTTCAAACAACCACGCAAAATCATGAATCATTAACCAGATACCAGCTAATCTTTAAGATGATCATTCATGTACAGATTCGTCTAAAACATTTATCCCACATCAGTATTTTGAATCTCAAAATGATATTTTCCTGAGAACAACTGGATCTGGCAAACAAGAAAATTTTCCACAAATTTTTTTATGCTTTTTTTTTTTTATATATAAATGGCAAAATAAAAATAAAATCTAGTTCTAAGCTGTAAAAGAAAAAAATTTATGTTTAATTTTTTTTTTTTTTAAATAAAATGAAACTTAACTAAACTAAAAAAAAAAACTATTAAAATCTAAAATTAAAATCTATTAAATCTAAACTAAATGAAAATCTAAATTAAAACTTAAAACAAAAAATTACAAAATCTAAAATAAAAGGAACCTTTTTATATTTTTTTTATAAAACTTTTATGATTTTAATTAAAAAATTAAATAACAAATCTAAAACCTAAACATATAAAACTAAACGTAAATCCTAAAAAATATAAATGAAACTTTTTTATTTATTTATTTATTTTACGTTTAATAAGAATCTAAAAAAAAAGAAATCAACGAACGTAAAAAATCTAAGAAATAACGCGATTTAAAAAAAATAAAGATTAAAACCCTAACAAAACTAAGACCTGGCCACTGAAGATTAAGCCACCGTAAATATACGCTACCCACGCACGATAAGCCAAGCAAATCGACGGATTTACAAGAGTTGATAAATGATAAGATCCAAAAATCGTGACCCCGACTCAGACTTAAACGAAAAAAATTTTAATGCAGGCAAAGGAAACGATAACACTGTCGACGGTAAGAAAAATATACGAATCGGATTTCAGATTTTACCTGATATGCAGTGATATACAGTCGATGGCGGCTTTGAATCGATTTTTGTAGAGACGTGAAGAAATTACCTGGAGAAAAATGTTTGACGTGAATAAGTTTTAGTCAATGCAGAATGCCTTTAACGCGCAATCCACAGGGTGTTCGTGCTCCCTTTCGATGCGTTCAGCAGTTTCTTCTGTCGGCGGAGATCACTGCAAACGCTATTCAATGGCATCGAAACTGACGGTGGTGGCTTAAGGAGCCTGTTCCTTGCGTGAATGCAGTGGCAACTTTTTGTTGATGCCCGCACCGAAACCTTCTGCTCGTTTGACGTTTTCACGGTGTGCCCACTACGTCAGAACTTTACGCTATTTGCTCGAAGCCAGCAACCAAAACGACAGAAATTTAAATGAGGCGCGTGGGTATTTTGAGAGCTTGATCCGAATAGAACTGGTTAATCCGCCGTTTCACTCGAAGCCTTTAGTGAGATTTTTGGCAGATAGGATGTTTTCACTTGGGTGACAGGACAGCCAGAACCCTTGAAACGAAATATGCTTCCTTCTATACGTGATTTCTGGGCCCTGATTCTTCGACGGGCAGTCAAGCAAATGAACAAGCAATCAACACTGCATCTAGAGAAAGCTTCTACCAATTTTGCAACCTGAAATAGACCAAATCACCCAAAAATGATATATACATAAAACCAAAACTGAAAACCCTAATTAACGCTGTATAAAGCAAAAATTTGAAACCCTAGATCAGTCGAATAATTTACAAATTTTGGCCCCTTAACAGCCAGATTCAGCAATAAGCACAGAAATATTATCGAAAACAACTTCAGATTTCACTGTGAAGAACTTCAGAAAATCTCTCATGCAAATTAGAAAAATAAACTGAATGATAGACCCAGGATCAAATCCAACTGGGCTCAGCAAAAAAATGCTTGCGGGAGTTGGCTGGTTCAGCCGAGAACTTCCCCAAACGCCCACCAATCTTCTTTAGTAAGGGTTTTCTGCACAACTCAAAACAACCATCAGTAAAGAGGGCAAAAATGCTGCTAGATCTCAAAAAGTAATGGAGATACCTGCCATTACTTCAGAAACCCTAACACCACTCAAACCCTAGCAAGTGAACAAGATACCTGTGCTCACAATACTCTACAATAAGCTATTATTAATGGCTGAAAAATAAAATGTGCAGAACTAAATTTGCTCACAGCACTTCCAGAGAGTAACACCAGCAAGATTTGGACCCCAAAGTCTTCTTTTATTAACCAGAAACAGATTACAAGAGAGCTTCTTCAGTACCAGACTCACAGATCCAATGATCTGAAATGACCCCTAGCACCCTACTTAAAGGAAATGATCCCAACGGCTAGTTCAAGTGATCCATGTCGAAATGATCTCGACCGCCGATGAGGATCAAGACATCTCTTAATCTCATCCGTCGAAATTGTTAACTTATTATTAAAAATAATATTTTGTATGCATTCACTCAAAATATTATTATTTTATTATTTAGGGTTTTTGCTTTATTTTATAATTTTTTATTTATTTCATTTTTAAATTTTTATTTATTTTATTATTTTATTTATTTTCTTAAATGGATCATTGAACTAAGCCTTTGGAAACATCACCTAGGACCTAGGACTTAGGACTCATGAGGGGATTTAAAACATTTTCCAACCCTCAAGACACATTACATCATGACTTTTACAATTTATATCTTAAGGGGGAAAACCCCTTTATCATAGACCCTCATAAATCACCCAGTTTCTGCGACACAACTATAATCTAGCAGATTAACACACTAGGATTCTCCTAAAGTTCTAATAACAAAATGCATCCCGGCTTTGGGGTCAAGCTGAAGGAAAACTCTGCCGATCATAGATCGGTGAGACGAAAAACCTTCCGGGACGTAGATTATCATTAGAAAGTTAGGTCCACCTAGGCAATTTTACATAATGACTTATATCTGCTAAGATTATTTACAATTTATACATGCAGACTGGGTTTACAATTATAATGATCAAGCTGCTGATGACTGCAGGATGGCACGGACACGTCGATCAAGTGCTGCCCCTTTTTGCAAAGAAAAGGGGGTGTACTGCATGGGTAGTTGACCGGTAGTGGTCAACATCTGGCTCTACTTGGGGACACGTTGCTGCTCTGTAGGAATGTGAGAATCCAGAATCTGCATCCATGCAACACAAAAATAAGTAGCGTCCATCCAAAAATCATCATGTACATGAAGCACAGGAAAGATAAAAGCTCTTCATTTATTAACTATCTAGAAAAGTAAATCTAATCCTAAAATAGAAATAAAAATGCGGAAAAAACAAGGAGTAGGGTTAGAAATACAATACAAAGGATGCCCCATGGCATCAGATGTGTTCAATATAGTGTATACTGAGCATTTGCCTGCTTTCAGGCAAATCTGTCGGCTGCTTGTCAGATGTGCCATGTCCAATTCTGCATATGGTAGGACATTTCCCTATCCGAAAATCAAGTTGCTCGCGACTGTCTGATGCATCAAATCTTCTTCTCATTTTCTTTCTCTTGCGTTTTTTCTTTGTGGCAGGCTGTATCACTGATGACATGGAACTTTCTGTTTCAAAACTATCAGATGAAGTATGTGAGATATGCGTGACATGTCTTTCTTTATCCTGCATCTGATCCTTATCATTTTTAAGTCTATCTGGATCACCTTCAATTAACCATCTTTCAATCGAACCAATGACCTCCTCATAATAAGATGGAACTTGTTGCGACAAATGAGAAGGCTCCTGATCTGTTGATGTCCCCTGGTTTCTCTCATCCTTTGACCATTGTTGAAACTTTTGAACCTGTATTTTAATGGCATCCATCTGACTAGAGTGTTCAACCTTTATAGCATTGATTTGCCTGACATGGTCTTCTTCCATATCTTTTATTACTTTATCGTTCTTTTTCTTTATATTCCTCAAGCAATACTGCATGGAGTTTATTTATTCTTTATGATTTGCTTGCATGGTGGCCAACTGATTATTATGATTGAACGTCATGATAGTCATTTCTTCATCCATAATTAATAACTTGTTTTGCATAGAATTAACTTCCCTATCATGATCCGCTTTCATGGTCGCCATATTTTCCTCTAATCCTGACATCTCGCTTTGCATGAATCTAATTTCTGTGTCATATTTAGTCTTCATGGCCTCAATTTCTTTAGCATGCTGATTTTGCGTGATCTCCATCTCCCTATTACGTTTTTCTAGGTGTGTGCATAAAGTTTTCACATCATTGACATAATTAGTTTGATTAGCCTCCATATTTTTTACCAGCGTCATTAGTTCTTGTATAATTTGCTTTTGCTCTTCTTTTTCATTGTCATTTGTCCCTGATTTTCCACTATCATGGACTTGATCTGCAATAGTACTGGTGGATGACACATTCTGATCTTGAAATCTTTCTTCAACAGCTGGACCTTTAATAGGATTACTTTCTTCCTTTTGCACAATTTTAGAGGCAGAAGGCAAGCTGTTTGGATAACCATATCTATCTTTGAAAGCATTGACAATGTCTTGTAAAGAAGTGAAAGAATCCTTAGGAAAATGTTTAAACCAATTCAAAGCATCACCCTCTAAAGAAAAAACAAAAAGACGCATCTTGATATCTTCATGATTAAACTGAGGGGGTCTACAATATATGATCATTATGCGAGTAAACAAGCCTAGATGCCTTCTAACATCGATTGAATCACCACCCGAGAAAATAGGTAATTTAGAAATGGCCTCCTCCGGAAAATCATGACGACGGTCAGTAAAACGACATGGTTTAAATGAATAATCCATGATGAATAATAAGGGATTAAATGGATGATAGAACGAGACCTCTGCTCAAGAAAGTCAAGAGATGAAAGCAGTGGAGTCGCCACTTGAACAACGAATCTGATTCTAAGATCCAAAAAGGAACCTCAAACAGATATGAAGAAGGCTTATTGTCTGGGAAAAATGAGAAAATGGAGTCGCCACCCAAACAAGAAACAAACCGAAGAGATGCTACTGATATGGCGAAAAATAAGGCAATAAAAGATCCAAATGATAACCCCAAAGGTTGAATCTGCCAGCTCAAAATGAGAGATGAGAAAATGAATGTCAATGAAACTCCAGGAACAAAAAAACTCTTTCCCCGGCAACGGCGCCAAAAAATGTTGTCGCGCAGATTGACACGACAACGCTCAGATCGGGGGCTGTCACTCTGATCCCCGATCCCTCCGTTTAAGCCTGTCTCCCGCGGCTAAGGGGGGTAGACCCTATGAGATGATGAAGACCAATTGCCAAATAGTTGGGCTGGGAGACACGAGACACGATATGATAAGCACCAGAAGGATTTAGAAGTTAAAAGACCAGTGCCTTAAGAGATTAAATTTTAAATGATCACTTAGTAAATATTTCAAAAATGTAAACGATGTGTAGCAATCATTCATCATCAAATGACTAGAACAGATGCAGGATATTCGATACAGAGTTCTTATAATGACCAGAGCTCAATAACGATATTCAGTAATTAAAAGAGATGAATGCTTTCAAACAACCACGCAAAATCATGAATCATTAACCAGATACCAGCTAATCTTTAAGATGATCATTCATGTACAGATTCGTCTAAAACATTTATCCAACATCAGTATTTTGAATCTCAAAATGATATTTTCCTGAGAACAATTGGATCTGGCAAACAAAAAAATTTTCCACAAAATTTTTTATGCTCTTTTTTTTTTTATATAAATGGCAAAATAAAAATAAAATCTAGTTCTAAGCTGTAAAAGAAATTTTTTTATGATTTAATATATATATATATATATTTTTAAATAAAATGAAACTTAACTAAACTAAAAAAAAACTATTAAAATCTATTAAATCTAAACTAAATGAAAATCTAAATTAAAACTTAAAACAAAAAATTACAAAATCTAAAATAAAAGGAACCTTTTTATATTTTTTTATAAAACTTTTATGATTTTAATTAAAAAATTAAATAACAAATCTAAAACCTAAACATATAAAACTAAACGTAAAGCCTAAAAAATATAAATGAAACTTTTTTATTTTTTTTATTTTACGTTTAATAAGAATCTAAAAAAAAAGAAATCAACGAACGTAAAAAATCTAAGAAATAACGCGATTTAAAAAGAATAAAGATTAAAACCCTAACAAAACTAAGACCTGGCCACTGAAGATTAAGCCACCGTAAATATACGCTACCCACGCACGATAAGCCAAACAAATCGACGGATGTACAGGAGTTGATAAATGCCAAGATCCAAAAATCGTGACCCCGGCTCAGACTTAAACGAAAAAAATTTTAACGCAGGCAGAGGAAACGATAACACTGTCGACGGTAAGAAAAATATACGAATCGGATTTCAGATTTTACCTGATATGCAGTGATATACAGTCGATGGCGGCTTTGAATCGATTTTTGCAGACACGTGAAGAAATTACCTGGAGAAAAATGTTTGACGTGAATAAGTTTTAGTCAATGCAGAATGCCTTTAACGCGCAATCCACAGGGTGAACGTGCTCCCTTTCGATGCGTTCAGCAGTTTCTTTTGTCGACGGAGATGACTGCAAACGCTATTCAATGGCATCGAAGCTGACGGTGGTGGCTTAAGGAGCCTGTTCCTTGCGTGAATGCAGTGGCAACTTTTTGTTGATGCCCGCACCGAAACCTTCTGCTCGTCTGACGTTTTCACGGTGTGCCCACTACGTCAAAACTTTACGCTATTTGCTCGAAGCCAGCAACCAAAATGACAGAAATTTAAATGAGGCGCGTGGGTATTTTGAGAGCTTGATCCGAATAGAACTGGCTAATCCGTCGTTTCACTCGAAGCCTTTAGTGAGATTTTTGGCAGATAGGATGTTTTCACTTGGGTGACAGGATAGCCAGAACCCTTGAAACTAAATATGCTTTCTTCTATACGTGATTTCTGGGCCTTGATTCTTCGACGGGCAGTCAAGCAAATGAACAAGCAATCAACACTGCATCTAGAGAAAGCTTCTACCAATTTTGCAACCTGAAATAGACCAAATCACCCAAAAATGATATATACATAAAACCAAAACTGAAAACCCTAATTAATGCTGTATAAAGCAAAAATTTGAAACCCTAGATCAGTCCAATAATTTACAAATTTTGGCCCCTTAATGGCCAGATTCAACAATAAGCACAGAAATATTATAAAAAAAAACTTCAGATTTCACTGTGAAGAACTTCAGAAAATATCTCATGCAAATTAGAAAAATAAACTGAATGATAGGCCCAGGATCAAATCCAACTGGGCTCAGCAAAAAAATGCTTGCGGGAGTTGGCTGGTTCAGCCGAGAACTTCCCCAAACGCCCACCAATCTTCTTTAGTAAGGGTTTTCTGCACAGCTCAAAACAACCATCAGTAAAGAGGGCAAAAATGCTGCTAGATCTCAAAAAGTAATGGAGATACCTGTCATTACTTCAGAAACCCTAACACCACTCAAACCCTAGCAAGTGAACAAGATACCTGTGCTCACAATACTCTACAATAAGCTATTATTAATGGCTGAAAAATAAAATACGCAGAACTAAATTAGCTCACAGCACTTCCAGAGAGTAACACCAGCAAGATTTGGACCCCAAAGTCTTCTTTTATTAACCAGAAACAGATTACAAGAGAGCTTCTTCAGTACCAGACTCACAGATCCAATGATCTGAAATGACCCCTAGCACCCTACTTAAAGGAAATGATCCCAACGGCTAGTTCGAGTGATCATGTCGAAATGATCTCGACCGCCGATGAGGATCAAGACATCTCTTAATCTCATCCGTCGAAATTGTTAACTTATTATTAAAAATAATATTTTGCATGCATTTACTCAAAATATTATTATTTTATTATTTAGGGTTTTTGATTTATTTTATAATTTATTATTATTATTATTATTTTATTTATTTATTTCATTTTTAAATTTTTTAAATTTTTAAATTTTTATTTATTTTATTATTTTATTTATTTTCTTAAATGGATCATTGAACTAAGCCTTTGGAAACATCACCTAGGACCTAGGACTTAGGACTCATGAGGGGATTTAAAACATTTTCCAACCCTTAAGACACATTACATCATGACTTTTACAATTTACATCTTAAGGGGGAAAACCCCTTTATCATAGCCCTCATAAATCACCCAGTTTCTGCGACACAACTATAATCTAGCAGATTAACACACTAGGATTCTCCTAAAGTTCTAATAACAAAATGCATCCCGGCTTTGGGGTCAGGCTGAAGGAAAACTCTGCCGATCATAGATCGGTGAGACGAAAAACCTTCCGGGACGTAGATTATCATTAGAAAGTTAGGTCCACCTAGGCAATTTTACATAAACGACTCATATCTGCTAAGATTATTTACAATTTATACATGCAGACTGGGTTTACAATTATAATGATCAAGCTGCTGATGACTGCAAGATGGCACGGACACGTCGATCAAGTGCCGCCCCTTTTTGCAAAGAAAAGGGGGTGTACTGCATGGGTAGTTGACCGGTAGTGGTCAACACCGGGAATTAGATTAGTTGAAGTCTTGTTTGACCATTGCCTTAGTTTAAGATTGTTTGAATGAGAGTGAATTTTATTGGAATTAAGATTTAGCATAAGTTTGGTATCATTTTAAATTAATCTTGATTGATTTAATATTCTTGTACTTAGATTAAATAGATCTTATTATTTAGATTGAGATTTCCATTTAGATTAAAATCATTTGAATAGTAATTTGTATTGCTTGGTTTATGATTAATTAGAGTTAGTTTCATTTGCACAGTGATTAGAATTTCTTATTCGTATTGTTTGAGCATGTTTTCCTCAATTGATTAGTTTCAAACTATAAATAGCAATTATGTACTTAAACAGTAAATTGATTTCTCACTCTAGTTTAGGTTAGATGTTTTGATCCTACGTTACCTGCGCTTGTGCCTCTAAGTCTTACGACCCCGGATTGATAATTTAATGTTGGAATTATAACACATATAATTTCCCCAACATTTTTGGCATCGTTGCCGGGGAGGTGCAAAAGGGATTAGAGCATAGTTTCTTTCACAAGTTTTCTGTGTGATCTTAGTTGCAGGGCAACTAGAGGGCGGAGATGACGGTAAGACGTGAGTGAAGAGCCACGCATCTACTTTGGTTTGGGGTCACTCCAAAGTCTAGCTGTCCAAGTAAGCGAGGAGTTCAAGTTTGGTAAGTTTTATTGCAATTAGCAATTTTAATTCATTTAGATTAAAAATTCAAGCTCTTTAAAGACAAAACATTTTTGGGGTGTTGTAAGAACCCCTTTGTACTAATCCATGTTGCGAGACAGGGATCATCAACTAGCAGGAGAAATTCAAGAATGATTGAGAAGCTTGAAGAATGTCCCTCGAAGCACTTTCTCAAATCCTAGCAGTAGTTGGGGTATCTGCCTCTCAGGAAGAGTTCATCCTGACTGCATTCAGGAAATTATCTATCTCTCCACAACCAGAAAAGGATTTGGAAGTCTCCCTTGATTCCTCTTGCCTATCTACTAAGGAGATCAAGCAATCATGTACCAAATATGATGGGAAGCATCCAACGGAACCTGAGTTTGAAGAACTTTCACCATGCCCTACAAGCCTTATATGCATTTCGTAGACCAATTATTCAAGTTTGCCTAGCATGACCGAGGAGGGCTTTCAGAGTGGTCCAAATGAAGAAATGAGCCAATACCACCAGGATTACATCGAGCATTGGTTCTAGATCACAATTCAGTCAAAGTACCACTCTCATCTTCAAATACTCTTTGTATCACATCTTTCAAAACTGTTGATTTTTCATGCTCATGTATATTCTAAATTTTATATGTTAAATCTGGGATGACTATATCTTTGTGCCTAATCCGCACATGGCTTCATTGGAAGTTCTCTTTCACTTGAAGGAGGACATATTTTCTCCAGTATAGTAGGAAAGTTAGTATTGTAAATAAATGAAGTAAAGAGAAAAATAAGTCCTTTTGTGAAAACCAGTTTGTCTGGCGCAACTGGGCAAGGACTTTTCTTGAAAACCAGGTAACTGGCAGGCAAGGTTCCCAATAAAGTTTGTAAATTTGTATGAGTTCTTCAAATCATGTATCTTTCAAGTCATTATGTTTGTACTCGAGTTGGTTGATGTGGGATCCCTTAAGGCCCACCTGCCAACAAGCCTTGTCCCATCGACATCAACAAATTATCTGGGACCAAGGTTAGGGTTAGATAAGGTACCTGGGAGCCTACATGCCTTAATGGCAGGTATCCTTGTCATCTACTAAGGAAATACATCAATGTTTCTTGGTGGATGAATTCTGCAGTCCATTCGACTTCGACAAATCCATTCATGGCTAGTAGAATGTACCTAGTGCCTTGATTCCCATTGACATCAAAGGTGGGATATCTCGCATTGGTTAACGACATCCTCAATGGTCGGTAATCCAATGATTCTTGCTTATGTTCGACATCGACACCATTTATTCACATATGCAAGATTGCACACGGGTGTGTAGCGGTTGAAGACTATATGGTTTTGAGATCTCAACACAGGTTTGTAGCAGTTTGGATTTTTGTATCAACATTCCCATTGTCATTTGCAACAACAATCACCTTTCCTCAGTTGTTTGGGGACATAAGATATAGCAGTGAATACCCCATTTTAAGGTAGGGCAGTTCATTACCCACCAGGGGTTGGGACAATCATGCGTTCCTATATGATGAAGGAGGCTCATAGAACCTGTAGGAACCAGGGCGATGGCCATGATGATGGGGTAGAGCTCATGTATTGGCTTTTGTTCACGTGCTAAATGTGTTTGTCCTGACCATTTTTTGCATTTTGTGGTACATTTTCCTGTTGAATGTGGCCAAATATGCTTTTGTCTTTCTTTTTAGTTGCATCAACCTTCGGGCATCATTCCAGCCCTGACCCAAGGTGTGGGCAAGGGGAAGGGTCAAGCTAACCCTATGTGGAGACAAGTGGGAGAAATGATGAATGTGGTAGTAATGAGTTGAAAGGGGGGAATATAAGCGGATAAGGGAGCAGGACCACGCAACCAAAATCGGGGTTTCCCGTGAAATACCATCCCTAAAGCCAAATGGTCAGTAAAAGAGATCCCACGGGACTAGAATCCAAGGTTAATATCCAAAAGGGGTCTAGGGGACAAGAGCACAGACCTAACCCATTCTTTTCGCTAAATCCCCCCCTTAATCTAAATCCCCCCATTAATCCATACCCAGAAGTGTCCATGATAAACAAACTACAACACTCAATTACCAAATGACAAGGCATACCTTTAGGTTTGGAAGGTCCATCTTCAAACATACGATCATAACAGATGGGCGAGGGACCACATGGCTGGCTCAAGTGACGAAGAAATGACGCAATGAGCTAGCTAGTGGTTGCAAGGGGCTGCTGGCTGTCGGCTGAGGATCGTCTTGGAGAAAAAAAATCTCCTAGGGATATCACCCACAAAATGGTGGGTAACAAGGACTACTTAGGAGGAGATTCCTTTTCTTTTGGTTCTTCGGAGCTTTTTGAGGGGTTCTTATCATTCTTTCTCGAGTATTGGACCCCTTTGAATCTCCCACTATTATCAGCTTTGAGGATAGGCTCATCCTTTTCGTCTTTAAGTGTCACTTCACTAATTAGAGGATGAGTGAATGTGTCACCTAATATGATGTTTTTTTTTTGTTGATAAGTGGGTGAATCTTGAAAATCACTCCTACCCTGTGGCTGAAAGGCCACGACTCAGGGGCATCTAAGCCGTCAAAATCACCCGGGGATCGCACCCGGCATGAGCCGCACCAGCGGAAACCATGCTGGATTTTTTGGTATCAGTGAGACTAGAACCGGTGACCTTTGCATACAGAGCGCCTTAACAACGCGCTCCTTCACCGACTGTTCTATATCTCTTTGATCACCTAATATGATGTTGAAGACACTGGTTTCAACTATATTCGTTAGCTCACCACCCTCCTCATCTTCACTTTCTTCATCATCACTTTGTTCATCTTCGGAAGATGATTCTTGTTCCACAACATTAGTTGGGGCTAAAGTGTTAGGAACTTGGGGTGGACCTTGCTTGCCTTCATCATTAGATTTCTTGCCAAAAGGCTTGTTCTTGGGAATAAAACTTGATTTTTGAGCCTTTTCAAGAGCGGTGAACTTATTCATATATAATATCCCTAGATTTCATGTCGAATAATTTATCAAGTTTCTTGAGGGCCATGACAAGGGCTTCCTCAACCTGGTCCTTGGATTTACTCTTTTTGGCTTCAACCTTAGCTCTAGGATGTTCAAACATCTCCATCTTGGAAATATTCAGGTTTTGCTCAACTTCCATGACAATTTCCTTGGCCTCAGAAAGACTCTTAGGCTTTTTATCCTTTAATGAATATGTTAGATGTCCTCCTACAGCCTTAGTGAATTTGTCAAGAATGAGTGCGTTGGGGAGTCTAAAGTGATCAGGAATGTCCCTAACAATCTTGTCAAAATTTTGGATAAACTCCCTAATGTCTTACCTTACTTAACTATGTGGTAAAACTTTTCAAGATTGAAGGCCCCTTTGGCATCAGATGACCATATTTTAACAAAGATATCTTCAAATTTATCACGGTCATCTATACTACTAGGAGGGAGACAAAGATACCATTCCCTTACTTGCCCCTCAAAGGATAAAATAAATAGCATCATAATCACATTATCGTCCTCAAACATATGATCATAACAGATGGGCGAGGGCACACAATGGCTGTCTCAAGGGCCAGAGAATGGTGGCACATTGAGCTATCTAGTGGCTGCAAAGGGCTGCCGGCTGAAGACAAATCTAGGAGAAAAGTTCTCCTGTGGGGGTCACCCACTGGTGGTGGGTAACAGGTGCATAACCCCTCCTTGGAGAAGGTGCCCTACCTACTTGGGTGGTATAAATACACCACTCAAAAGCTTCATATTTATTATCATTGCCTCTCTTAGTAAAGTGTTTAACCCTATGGGCATCCATATCTATTGTAGGTGCAACTCTTGTTCAATAGCTGTTTTTTTTCTCTCACTTATACTCTTTACCTTTATCCTTCTAGCACATTAATGGACAGCTCCAGCCTCCAGCGCACTGTTTTAGTGCTGTTTTTCTCTTTTATTAGCATGTTTTTGGGTTAGCTGTTTAGTTCCATTCAATCCCCTAAATCTTTTGTGATCTCAACATCTGTGGAACTGGGGTTTCCAGATCTGATCTCACAACAGGACTCTAGTCCAGTCATTGCTGAATCTGAGTTCTACAACACTGCTGTGTACATGTTATTTGTAGAAGACAAGCTGAATAGATTTGACATCAATCAGTGACTTATGTAATAAGTAGCCTTGTCGAGGAACATAGTTTGAATGATTCAACTTGCATTTTTCTGAAAGAAAGCATGTATTTGAAATCAAATAATGGCTATTCATTGAATTATAAAACAACTCAAGCCAGAAAGATGTCATAGCATAGGAACCTCTTGTTTTCTTTCTTTGTTTCTTATTTCTTGAATTTTCAAAATTGCAGAACAGGGATTTCTATTTCTTAAGAAAGCTGCTGAATCTAGAAGGAGATGATGGTTTTCAAATGAACCCAGTCTTGGTGACCCTTTGGTATATTATGGGATTATGGCCTTTGGTCTACTGTATGTTACTGCTACCAACTGGCCGAAGGTTATTTCTGTGACATTCAACTTGCTTTCTTGTTGTTTAGCGTTGTGTATTACTCATTTTTGTTTCCTCTTATATGCACATATAGAAAAAAGAGAGAGAAATGAAAGCTAGTTTAAAAAGACAGTAGGCATGCAAATTTACAAAGGATTAATGTGAAAAAGGAGTGATTTGCTTTATGAATTAATATATGCAGCATTTAGAAAAAAAGGAAGTGCCAGAAAATGAATCAGAATATTTGCATAAACTAATACAAATTAGAGGGGAGAACTGAAATAATGAGTGATGAATGATTTATATTAATATGACAAATGGTTTTTTTTGAATGTTCATAAAATGAAAAGTTGTACTAATCAATAAGAGCCCTGGATATTTACCAGAATTGAAATCAAGAATAACCAAACACCTCTAAAAACGTACGACCATTAAGTCCTATATAGACCCAAGAATAGTGACTTCGAGAATTCTGAGTTGGCCTCCCTGTGACAGGCCTTTTCATTCATGCATGGTGCACCCTACCATTTTCAAAGCCTTGTAAATTCTAATGCCATTTTACATTTCTGAAGATGTCCCAAAATGACATATAAGATCTACATGGTACTACCAAGAAAATTTGGAACGATTCCAATTTTGTTATTCAATACCGCAGGCCATCAAAATAAAACTGTACTTCTGAAAACCAACAATGAGTGCATTTGACTGACAATCTTGTATATATTTGAAGTTCCAAATGATAAACCTTGTTAACTCAGATTTTTCTCAAGGTTTGGATTAACAATTATATGTGGTGTGCCCTGTTTCCCACCGTGTTTCCTAAAGCAAAATGGTGAGGCTTCTGGAGGTAACATTTAGAAAGAAGCATAGCATCATAATGGAAATAACAGTAAAGGGCAATGCATAAGGAAACTTGGCCAGGGGTAAAATCTACTTGGTTCCAAGGGAGGAGACCTTAGTCTCATGTCACCACTGGAGCAGGCTGCTGAGATACTTCGTAAAATCTGATCATGGGAGGGCTAATTTTGATGGAGAAATTGACCAAGTAAAGAGGGACATGTATGCAACAATGTGTAGAAGCTTTTGTATAGATTATGTTAAGCCCTATATAAGCCCCATGTTAACCCAAAAACCCCTTATTAAGACCTAGATATTGAGTGATTACATTTCTATTGTTATATTGTTATGTAGGCTAGAACCTCTCATGGTCCCATTTTATTATAGTTGTACCCTTTGTCTCCTATATATATATATATATATATATATTAAGGAGACCTAGTCTTAGAATCATCAAATATTGTCTCGTTCATTGTATTTATTGTAAAATGAGGTTTTCTCCTCAAAGATGATTGTAATTATTAGTTTCTTATTATTTTTAAGGTGCAAGGGTCATAACATTTGGTTTTGAGTTTTTGATTCTAGAGTTTTGCTGCTTCAAACAGGTTGTTGAGACATTTTCGCTATAACTTTTTGCTAGTAGTTTTCAAATGGTGAAACTTGGAGAAGATTGAGAGGACATCTTGGGCAATCTCTGTTTCAGGTTTTAGATCTTGGTTGGCTATATTTTCAAAGACATGATCCAAGGAAGTTAGGGTTTCTCAAATAGATCAGTTTGGCATTTTCACTGTAACTTTTTTTTTTCTGTGAGGCTTCAGACCATGAAACTGTGACCATGTTGAGACAAAATTGTGGTGAATATTTGGTTCAAGTTACAAATCTTGGTTCACTATATTTTTGGAGATATGGTCCAATGAAGTTAGGGTTTCGGTATGCTCCAAAAATCATTCTTAAATAGGTCAGTTCAGCATTTGCGCTTTAATTTTTTTTTTTGTAAGGCTTCATAAAGTGAAACTTGGACCATATTGAGGAGAAATATTGGGGAATAACTAGTTCTATTTTCAGAATTTAGTTCACCATACTTTCAGAGTTATACCCTATTGAAGTTAGAATTGGTGAACAATCATGAAATAAGTTTTAAACATGTCAACTTAGTATTTTTGCTATATCATCGTGTCTGAAAATTTTCAAATATGAAATCTTCAAGAATTTCAGGAGACATAGAGAAGTACTTCAGGTACAAGTTCCAAAATTATATTTCAAGAATTGGACATGTGGCACGCTATACAAGTTTGCTCATGGGAAGAGGCCAAAAAATCAACAAATTTTGGGAAAGTTACTATAACTTTTAGTTGGAACATTAGATTCAACTCACACCTGTGGAATTGCAAACTACATATTAGAGTATTACAGAACAAATTTTCAAATCCAGAAGGCCTCCAATCTCATAGATATATCAATAAAGCTTCAAACATTCTAATATTCTCTAAATTAAGGTATGTAATTTACTTATGACCAAACTATTGATTAGAAGATCCCTTTTTTGGTTGTGAAAAAATAGGAGTGCAATTATTGTTTTCCAACATACCTACTCAGAAAGCTGCTACACCAATTAAATTCATTGAAGACCCATCCTTGACTCATGAAGAAAGTGAAGACTTGGAATTTAGGTTATCTCAATTAGAGAAGAAAGTTAATGAAATGGATGGTAGTATTGATCCGGATTGGATCATTATATTGTTTGTAATTCATATCGATGCATTTGGAGTGGAAAAAGGGGAGGAATTAGCTCAAAGGACTGTTTTTATCGGTGGGACCCAGTTTGGCAAAACAGAGTTTGAAACCTTCTGGAAGCGTTTTCAAGCATCAAACGACGTTTTTTGGGGGTAAAACTTCTTTGCTACCTTAGTGCACCACCATTTCATGTTGTTCTACATACAAAGATCTTTCCAATGACGCAAGAAGCACATCAATCAGAGTCCGTATGCAAAAGTTATGCCACTCAGAAGTTGACCTCCCTGTTTTCATGCCTATAGTTCGGGAGGATGTCGCGGCAACCCCCATTATTCATGGAAAATGTGTTGATTTATGGTAGCATCGGATGTGCTCTAGCCATGAAAATTGGTGGAGAGGCTAAGGCACATAAGATCTCCAACACCCAGAAATGGTTTGGGGAAATTCCACCCGGTTGGAGAGATATTAAAATAATTAATATTTTTAATGGGGTTCCTAAGTCTAAACTTAGGAAAATTAAAATATTTATGGGTATTAATATAAAAATGGGTGAGAATGTTCTAAATGACATGGATCAAAGCCAAATCTAATCTTAGCTGTTGATTAGGGACTTAATCTCGGCCATTGAAGACTCAACAGGAAAAGTATAAGAGGAGGCTTGAGGGTCAGTTGGAGATGCACCAAATTGATTAGTCAGTTCGATTTTCTGGAGCGGGGTTTGCTGACAGAATCGAACAAGTGATCTGTGGAAGTGGGGCAGTTTGGCACGAGGCCGAGAATACATAACAGAGAGGCAGAGATAGTGCCAAAGAGACAACACAGAGCTTGGAGAGGTTGACGCAGAGGCAGCTGGGAGCTACGCAGAGGCTAAAGATGCCAGCGTGGGTGACGCAGAGGGTTTGAGAGTTGACGTTGAGGCTAGCAGAGTTGACGCAGGACCAAGAGGCAGTGCCAGAAGAATTTTTGTGGGGCAGATTGAGTGCTGGTGAGTTGGGAAGGATGACGCAGAGCAGTAGAGATGCTTGGAGCAACTTTCGTTGTCTAGCTAAGGAGCTGCCATTGTTGTTGTGGGATTGTTCATTCGGTGTTTGATCATCCGGAATATCTGTCTATGAGGAGAGGTACTACTGCGAAGGACATTCTCTGCTTGGGTGAGCCATTTTTGGCACCCTAGATGTATTTAGAAACTGCATAATAATAAAACCCACATATTTGCTGCACCGGTTTTCCTGCATTGGGTTTTTCCGGGCACAATTGTCAAAAATAACGGTTTCCCTTGTGTGATTGTCTCAGTTATTTCAGTTGCTGATTTGTATATGTGTTAAGGCTACATTTGTGTTTATTTTCTGTATTTATATCTATAAATAACTTGTTAATAAAAAGAACAAGTAGGAGAAAATAAACCAGATAATGTAGTAGGGATTTATGATGTGTCAGACTTAGAAATTTCAACATGGTATTAGAGGATTACAGATCATAGGAGAACTGAAGGCACCAACA
The DNA here is from genome assembly GCA_031772625.1 of Pinus tabuliformis. Taxonomy (NCBI): domain Eukaryota; kingdom Viridiplantae; phylum Streptophyta; class Pinopsida; order Pinales; family Pinaceae; genus Pinus; species Pinus tabuliformis. The sequence goes on along the minus strand of CM062811.1, from coordinate 1,022,495,329 downwards.
GTGATCTGAAGAATTTGCAGCAGTAGCAGCGTTCCCGAGAGACATCATTGTTCTAGAGCAGAAGCAGCTAGAGAGGAAGTGACGCAGAGCCTGTGTCATCATTTCGAGCCAGGAGGAGGGTCAGTGCAGAGGCAGAGAGGGGCAGATTAGACCTACGCAGTGCCTGATCGTCTTTCTCAGCCAAGAAGGATCTGACGCTGTGGCCAAGAGGTGCAAATGCAGTCGTTGCTGGGATTGCGCAGAGCCTGAAAGGCTCAATTTCTTTGGTTGCTGGGCTTGGGGAGTTGTGGGCAGATTGTGATTTAAGGAGCTGGTGGGACGTCGTTTCTATCAAAGTAGAACAGTGTCTATGGAGACAGAACCAAGGTAGAGGGAGTCGCTACCTTGACGGATTTCCAGCCAAGAAATCTAGATCCGAGTTGCAGCAGCAAAGGAGGATTGGAGAGGAGTGATTTGACATTTGGTGGGAGGATTTCCGTAAAGGAAATCAGGACTCAGAGGGAGTCTAGAGGAGCTTGTTCCTTAGAGGGTTTCTTGCGCCAAAGAAATCCAGATTTGAGTTTTGCTGAGGCAGCAACGAAAGAGGGAGAAGGGAACCAATTCGACATTTATTTGGTAGAGATGGAAGCCACATCTCTAGGAAGGAGGTGGGGTGATTTAGTGCTGTAGTTCGAAAGAACTACAAAGGGGCATGATCCTTGAGGTACCCAAACTCTTGGATCACATCCGGCTACGGGAGCCCTTAACGATAGTAGCATGATGACAAATGTCGGGTGGAGCAAAGTGTAGTGGAGCAGCAAGACAGTGCTTGGGTGCAGAATTCTGAGGCAGCGCAGTGGAGGTTGAAGCAGTGCGAGAGGCACAGAGGTGTATGCAACAACGTAGTGGCAGTAGAGGGAGCACAGGATAGCAGCAGAGGCAGCTTCAGTTTCACAAGGCTTCCAAACTAACTGGGATGTCAGTATTTGGGAGAAGTCAGTTACCAACTTCGGTAACTGAGTTGCAGTGCAACAGTTAGCAGTGACAGTGCTAGAGGCAGCATGGGTAGCATGTTGAGAGGGAGTTGCATTACAGATGTAGCAGTGGCAGTGGCAGTGTCATGGGCAGCAATACAGGAAGCAATAGTGCAGATGATGTGAGGCAGTAGACCAAGCATCAACACAGGTACCAGTGTGGAGAATTAGTGTGATGTTTCAGTGATGGAGCATTACTACAACACATTCGTCGCTAAGAGGGAGTGTTGATTTGTGGTAGCATCGGATGTGCTCTAGCCATGAAAATTGGTGGAGAGGCTAAGGCACATAAGATCTCCAACACCCAGAAATGGTTTGGGGAAATTCCACCTGGTTGGAGGGATATTAAAATAATTAATATTTTTAATGGGGTTCCTAAGTCTAAACTTAGGAAAATTAAAATATTAATGGGTATTAATATAAAACTGGGTGAAAATGTTCTAAATGACATGGATCAAGCCAAATCTAATCTTAGCCATTGATTAGGGACTTAATCTTCGCCGTTGAAGACCTAATAGGAAAAGTATAAGAGGAGGCTTGAGGGTTAGTTGGAGATACACCAAATCGATTAGTCAGTTCGATTTTTTGGAGCGGGGTTTGCTGACAGAATCGAACAAGTGATCTATGGTAGCAAGGGGCAGTTCGGCCCGACACCAAGAATACATAACAGAGAGGTAGAGATAGTGCCAGAGAGACAGCGCAGAATCTGGAGAGGCTGACGTAGAGGCCGAAGAGGCTAGCATGGGTGACGCAGAGGGTCTGAGAGCTGATGCAGAGGCTTCAGTAGCTGCGTAGAGGCTAGCAGAGCTGACGTAGGGCCAAGAGGTAGTGCCAGAAGAATTTTCGTGGGGCAGACTGAGTGCTGGTGAGCCAGGAAGGGTGACGCAGTCCTTGCAGAGTGACGCAGAGCAGTAGAGAAGCTTGGAGCAACTTTCGTTGTCCAGCTAAGGAGTTGCCATTGTTGTTGTGGGATCGTTCATCCGGTGTTTGATCAGCTAGAATATCTGTCTCTGAGGAGAGGTACTACTGCTGAGGACATTCTCTGTTGGGTGAGCCATTTTTGGCACCCTAGATGTATTAAAAAACTGCATAATAATAAAACCCTCATATCTGTTGCACCGACTTTCCTGCATTGGGTTTTTCCGGGGATGATTGTCCAAAAATCACGGTGTCCCTTGTGTGATTGTCTCTGTTATTTCAGTTGTTGATATGTATATGTGTTAAGGCTGCATTTATGTTTATTTTCGGTATTTATATCTGTAAATAACTTGTTAATAAAAAGAACAAGTAGGAGAAAATAAACCAGATAATGCAGTAGGGATTTCTGATGTGTCAGACTCAGAAATTTCAACAAAATGGGCTAGCCACATGATTATGATGTAAAAGACTCTAGAAGAGTCTATATTGTAACTCTAGTTAAGAGTTGATGTTGTCAAAATTAACCACTAGTAGGTTATCGGGCTATGTTATAACCGGGTCATTGGGAGGAAGAGGCATTCCATTCTTTCTAGAGCATTTTGTTCCATAGCTGAGCAAAGATAGCCAAGAACGATAGGAGGTAGAGAAAACAGAAAGGATTTGTGTACTGTAGCAACCCACAGGCCACAAACATTACTTCTTTGTACCTGCAGCCATATTTCCAGACAGAGAAAGAGGGCGAAGTGACTTCACCTTCTAATTGGGTTTTCTCTCGAAAGGGTTTTCCAAAGAGCATATCTTATGTCTTATGTGTGTGTGTGAGCTTATTTTGTCGTTCTCTACTTTTCTGCATAATTTCCATTCGCATGCATGCACTAATTACAATTAAATCTACATATCTTAAAGTTTAATAAAACTGTAATAGTGTAGAATCTTAGATTTTTAATATAATATTATCAGATCTGTTGTGACGAACTGTCTAGTGGAATATCCATGACAGTTTATGGATCATTTGGTATCAGAGCAGGTTTCTTTGGGTATTTTGTGGAGATTGCAGGGATCTAGATCGGCGGGGCCAAAAATCATAAAACCCTAATCATGGCCGACAAATCTGTAAATGAACCTCGTGATCTTGCAGAGGTGAGGTTTACGCGGTTGGAACAAGAAGTCGTAGATATCAACCGCAATGTAAGCCTCCTCATGGTGGCCTTGAATAACAAGCTGGGGATATTTGGAGAAGATGGGGGTTTAAATGCAGAGGACAAATCAGAACGAGGATCAAAAGATCGGGGAGAAATGGAGAACAAGTCGAAGAAAGGACGTGAAAAAGATCAACCCAGTTTGAGTGTCGTGAGCCAATCAGAGTCTTGTTTAAAATGGAAGCAAAAGTCGATATCAAGTCGTACCATGGCGTGATTGACGCTTTGAAGCTAAACCACTGGTTGCAACAACTGGAATTTTATTTCAGTGTCCATCAGATCGAGGAAGGGAAAAATATCTCATTCGTGTGGCTGAAATTAGAGGGCCATGCACTGACTTGGTGGGAGAGCCACATGGAAACCCTGAGGTTGGAGGGAGAACCTCCAGTGACTAAGTGGGAGGATTTCAAAACCCTCATTAAGTCAGTTTTATCCCATTGCGTATGTGGAGGACCAGTGGATCTGTCGGCATTACTTCAGTGAAAAGTTGGCCCAAAGCATGCAAGAGTACATTGTGAAATTCAGGAAGACAACTATAATGTTGGGTATCTCTCCAAAGAACCCAGATGTACTCATTAAGTAATTGCGGGGTCTGCACCATTATTTGTGTGAGCAAGTGATGTTGTTCAAGCCCAAATTGGTGGACGAGGCTTGTGTACAGGCACAGTACCTGGAGAACATAGGCCTAAAGAGAGCGCAATCAAGTGGATCGAAGCAGAAGGAGAAACAAGAAGCTTCTAAGGAGGGGAAGAAGAAGCAAAAAGGGGGAAAAGATAAGAAGACGACAACCACAACACACAGTGCAAAGATCCTAGCAACCACTGTAACCACTGCAACATCGATGGCCATATAGAGGAAAAATGTTGGAAGTTGCATCCAGAGCTAAACCCGAAGAACAAGAAGAAGAATCTCATGGCCACTGATTCGAGCAACCAAGTTGAAAGCAACTCGGATGTGGATGAGAAGATCGTCTGTACGTCAGTACAGAAGGAGGTGAATTTGAGTAGCCTTCAGCAACAGGAAGAGAAAGAAATGACCAAATTCTTCCATATAAAGATACAAGTCAAGAAGACAAAGGTTGATGCTCTATTTGACTCAGGATTACAGGCGAATCTCATTGCAGAAGAGTTGGTCAAGAAGTTGGGGCTGGAAGTTTGTGATCATCCAAACCAATATTCATTGGGATGGGTAAATAAGGACGCAGAGTTGAAGGTAACAAAACAGTGTAAAATTAGGTTGGCTATCAATGCTGATTTTATTGATGAAGTAGACCTAGATGTGGTTCCCCTTGATGTAGTGGAGTCGTGTTTGGGAGTCCATACATGTGCATGCGTGATGCAATATTCATGAGGAGAGCCGACCAGTATCGGCTCATCATGGATGGAAAATAGTTCATTATCAACACGCACAAAGGCAAGTCGAAAATATCACTGGTAAGTGCCAACCAAGCCAAGAAATTGATCAATTCGAGCAAGAAGTATGTTTTATTGTTTTTAAGAGAAAGTCAGTCTGAAGAGGAGTCAATAAGAGGCAAGGCATCCCTTGAGGGGTGTACTAAGAAACATAAACAATTGGAGTTGTTACGGACATACAAGGATGTGTTTTGAGAGCCTAAAGGGTTACCACCTAAGAGAGAAGTGGAGCATGAGAACCAACTATTGCCAGACTCTCATTTCCAAATATTGGGTTGTACAGATAGTCTGTTATAGAAGCAAGTGAGGTGAAGAAACAATTGCAATAGTTGCTGGAACAGGGTGTCATTCGATCGAGTACATCACCATGTGGGTCACCCATCATCATTGTGCCGAAGAAGGATGGGACTTGGTAGATGTGTATAGATTACAGGGTGTTGAAAAAAATCATGCTCAAGAACAAATACCCCTTGCCTAGGATAGATGATCTGCTAGATTAGTTGCAACAAGCAAAGTACTTCACCAAGTTGGACTTGAAGTCTGGATATCACCAGGTTCGAGTCAAAGAAGAAGATACATGGAAGACCACCTTCAAAACCAGGCAAGGTTTATATGAGTGGTTAGTCATGCCATTTGGCTTATGTAATGCACCAACTACATTTATGAGATTAATGAATGATGTATTGCGCCCTTTTATAGATTCATTTGTTATTGTCTATTTGGATGATATACTGGTATATAATGCTACCTGGGAGGAGCATATGTCACATTTGACGTAGGTGCTGGAAACATTGAAGAAGCACCAACTGCTAGCAAATCTCAAGAAGTGCGAGTTTGCGCAACAGTCTTTGGTGTATCTGGGGTATGTGATCGATGGAGGAGAACTGAAGATAGATCCTTCCAAGATGGATGCCATCATGAAATGGCCGATGCCTACTAATGTTTCTGAGGTTAGGAGTTTCATTGGGACAACACAGTACCTAAGGAAGTTCATATCCTCATTTTCAGCGGTAGCAACACCGCTCCACACCATAACAACAAGTGGCAAGATTTTCCAGTGGGGAAAAGGTCAACAAAGGGCTTTTGAAGAGCTAAAGAAGAGGATTAGCTAAGCACCGATTCTGACATTACCAAACTTGCAACGACCCTTTGAAGTGGAGACAAATGCGAGTGGGTATGCTATGGGAGCTGTCTTGATGCAGGGAGGAAGGCTTGTATGCTACCATTTTGAAGTATTTCATGGGGTAGTCCTTAACTACCCTACCTATGACAAGGAGCTCTATGCCATGGTGCAAGCTATGAAGAAGTGGAAGCACTATCTGATGGGAAAGGAAACAATAATCCACATAGATCACCAGCCGTTACAGTACTTGCAGGCCCAAAGTAAGCTACAACAAACCAGGCATTACAAGTGGATGGGGTTTTTACAACAGTTTCATTTGGTGATCAATTATAAGAAGGGAAGCATAAACAAGTTGGTCGACATGCTTTCAAGACCACCCACATTGAAGATCACAACTTTGGGGACTCTTATGCACATGGAGCGATTCACCCATGATCCATACCGAGAGACATATTCAGAAGATGAGTACTTCAAGGAGGTGTATCAATAGTTGCAGACTCAGAGTCATGTGCATGATGGCGATAACACGGTTGACTAACATCTCGAGGATGGGTTACTCTACAGACTGGATAAGCTATGTGCTCCTAAAGGTGAGCGATTGCAGCTGATCAGATGTGAAAATTTGGAAGCCCCAAATTTCTACTATAGCGACTGATTAAGTTCCTTCTATTTGTTAATTACTGAACAAATTATTTACTATTTCCTACAATAAACACCAAAACTAATACACTGCAACCTTCACCATTTGAATAAAAATGCGGAAACAAGAAATTGAGCAAGAAAGAAATACAACACATCTACACAGTTATTTTTGGACAAATGTCCCCGAAAAACCCAATGATTGAAAACCGGTGCAACAACTTAGGGTTTTTATTATTAAGGAGTAGTTTTGTGAATACAATCTATGGATGCCTTGTTGTCTATCCAGTATAGAGAAAAACTAGACAAAACAAGTAGTGAGATGCTCTCACCCTGTCACTGAAAGAATCTAACCCTGATCTCGCTGGAAAGAGGCTCTGCGTCCCTTCTGTGTTAGCATCTACGGAGAACTGTGTCAACCCTACACAGTCTTTGTGTTACCTCTGCTAGGAACTGCGCTGCTCTTCCTTCTAATACTCTGCTGCCAAGAAACTTCGATTTCCGGCCTCCCGGTCTCACACACCAGCTCCCAGCTTCTGAAACTCGATTTCCTAAGTAGGAAATTCGATCTCCCTCTAAGCTCTGCGTTGCCACTGCGTCAACACTACGAGGGCCAGCGTCAGCCTCTCTCTGGACGTCGTTCTATCCTCTCTGTCTTGTACTCTCTGGCCTAGGAAAAGACTCCTCACCAGACACTGTCCCTGCCCCTCTCTGCAAAAGATCACTATCGAAAATCTCTTCGGCAGCTGCTTTGCTTCAGAAATCGAACTTCTAATCTTCTCTGTCTTTTCCAAATGCCCATCAAGCCTCTTCTTATAATCCTTATGTTGAGAACCAATGGCCCAGATTAGATTCTAATCAATGGCTCAGATCATTTTGGCTTGATCCTCGTCTTCTTCTAGAAGTTTCACCCACAATTAGATTAATACCCTTTAATTATTTTAGTTCCCTAAGTTAAGACTTAGGCACCCATTAAAAATAATTAATTATTTTAATAAAACTGATTCCAAGTGGAATTTCACAAAACGATTTCTGGGTATTGTGGAATAGATGCGTCCAAGCGTCCCTACAAATTTTGAGGCTTAGAGCACATTTGATGCTATCAGAAATCAACATAGAGAGGCTCAAACCTCCAAGGTTGTAGGGCACTTTGGTGTAGGGAAGATCGTGGCTAACTTGTAGAGTGATGTGTATTGGCCCAAGATGCAAGAGCAGGTAGCTAGGTTCATAAGAAGATACATGATTTATTGTACCAACAAGCCTAACAACAGGAAACATGGTTTATATCATCCCTTAACTGTACCTACTCATCCTTGGGAAAGCATTTCCATGGACTTTACATCGAAATATAAGTTGCAAGGTTGCTTCTTTTTGACCTAAAAGGCAAGCAAAATGATCTTGAGGCCTCCTTGACTGGGAACCAAGAAATCCTACTAATATTTATAGACTCCATTCTCCCAAAGATTAAGGCATTGATCTACCAAGGGTGGTCACTAAAACTCATATCCCTTCATCTTCTTCCAGGTCTAGCCATGTTGGGGTAGCTAGGGCATCAATTTCCTGACAAGCTAGCCATAAAAAAAATTTCGATCTCCTAGGGTCTCCTGTGTTGGCCTTTCCTCAAGCTCTCCTCCAATTTTGAAGCCATTCCGACGGTGGAGTTGGGAGAAAATCCAAGCCCTAGCTCCGGGATCAAAACTTGCCCTACCATCCCCAAGGCTAGTACCTCATAGGGTCAAAACAACACCTTCAAGTGCAAATTATTTCTTTGATCCTTTCCCCTCCTTGTCTAGGGTAAGAATATCATTGGTTGCTACATTCTTCCCTCATACCCTAGACTGGGTCCACTTGGCCCTGTGTGGTCCCACTCCTTTGAAAGATCATTCTTCAAGAACCATCTGGGATACCAATTCCAACAAGGATTTTAGGGATTGGGGAACTCCTTCACAAGTCTTATCCCATAAATCTAATCCTCAAATCCTTTCTTCTTTTCCCTAGAATACATAGTACCTTGCTAAGAAAACAAGCAAGCACCATCCTTCAAACTCTTCTGGGAAAGGGTTTATTTGGGTCATCCACATCCACTGACTTACCCTTCATTGGTGACTCCATACATAGCAGGTCTCCCCCATCGGTGAAAGTCCGTAAATAGAAGGGAGCCTTAGCTGAGGTGACAATGGGCTAAGTCTCCATTTGTTGCCCTTGTCCTAGCATTTGCCATTTAGGGATCCCCCTTAGGTCCCCTGCTAGTTTGAGCAGTAACATTTTGGCATCGTTGTTGGGGACGCGAAACGTGTGCTTTGTTCCCATACGACATATTGACATATCATTATTGGTGACTCCATTGGAAGAATGAAGCCCTAGTTCTTCATTGAACTTTAAGGTCGATGCTTGTAGGGTGAAGCAAGCATTTTTCTAGGCATCTTTAATTTCACCCTGGTGACTCCTACATATTTTTCATGTATACCTCAAATAGGTTGTCTTTCTTTGATAAATTTCCTGCTTTGGACATTGCTAGCATCCTTGGGCATCCTAATCATGTCATGGGAAGGATGGTACGTGGGGTGCCCGTGTTTGATGGTGATCCACTCTCTGCAATTGACCACGTAGAAAGATTTAATGCACATGCTTCAAGAGAGAAGGTTGTTCACTAAGATGTCCTTCTGTTATTGTTCATGGGATCTCTCGGTGGTGATAACTCATGGTTGCATGATGATGAACCTAGGAGTTTCTCATCTATTGATGAGTTTGTTGATGGCTTTCTTAGACATTTTCAAGTACACCCTACATTAAGCATCCAAGAGGAAGCCTTCATCGAGCATCATCAACGCATTAATAATCTAGGTAATGAGCAAGAAAATGAGTCCTCCTTGGGTCCACATGATGAAAGTAATGATTTTGAGGACACATGTGTTGGGAAGGATGAGTTTATGGAAAGTGAAATTGAGACCAACCTTACCTTTCTCAAGGATGTTACTCTCGATGAATCCTATTTTTAAAACCCTGAGAAAGATGATCCCATTAGCCCCTTGGAAGATGACATTGAAGATTATTTCCACATTGAAAAGGAGAAATGGGAAATTGCTGGTGCTCAATTTGATTATGCTTCCATTTATGACACTGACAAGGAGGGTGAGGATGAGATTGCTCTTCCCTTCCCCTCAGGTACTATTTATGATGACATACCCATTGATACCCTTGGGAAGGAGAATCTTCATTTGCCTTTGCATAAAGAGGGGTAGTTGGAAGTGATCAATTTTCCTTTTAGGAGAGACCCAATCTTTGATACTAAGGAAATTGATAAGGCTCCCACTTCTCCTGAGTATGATTCTATGTTCAAATCACTTGAGCCTTTAGATTATGATTTTGGGAAAGAAAAACCCGTTGAATACAATACTTCTTTCTCCCTTTTTCCTATTGGTCAACAATTTGGGTCTTCATCAAGCGATTCCCTAACCCTTGGTCATATGTTCTTAAGTAATTGTGAGCCCTTTCCCCCTCTCGAGTATAGTGTCAAGGAAAAGCCCATCATTGATTATACTTTTCCTCCTTGGACACACCCTCAGGGTTTTAATCACTACATAGTCTCCCCTCTCCAGTGTAATCATCATGTGCAACCTACTTGTGTTTCTCCATCTTGTCGACCTCCCTTTCCTGCTAATCATAACTCGATGAAGGCCATAAGCCATGACGTAAATAATAAGGACAATGATGGAAGTGATATGCCGAAGGTCACCATCCATTGAAAGTTTATGAGATTGGTTGTTGACATCTCTATATTTCGGTTGCTAGAGAAGATCTCATGGACTAGATTACATCTTTTTCTTACCTCTTCTCACATAATCATCCATATGTGGGCATCATATTTTCCCATCTCCCACCCACAACATCTTCCATGTGTTTTGGTTTGTATTTGCTTTGGGACTTGTTGCATGAGTAATCATATAGGCAGGCATATTTATATTGACTTGATGATATGTTGGTTGCATTGGCTTTATGATTACACTTAATGATAGCTTCGTCACATGCATGTTAGGGTAGGATGCATTGCATGCTCATTTCCACATTAGAATTAACGTCATATGATATTTCTCATGGTAAATAGATTCATACTTCCCTATTTTATTTTTTGTTGGTTTTATGGCCTAACATATAGCATGTGCAATCATGAGACCCCGCAAAAGCATGCAACCCCGTGTTTTTCATCTATCATATGTGCAGGTGACAAGTCTACGATAACCAAGAGATTGTTGGAGTTCTCGTGACCTTTTGTTTGGGTAGCTTCGCCCACTTCTTCGAGAGATCACGTCCCAGTTGGAGCTAGATGTTACCCACCATTTTGTGAGTGATATCCTTAGGAGATTTTTTTTTTCCAAGATGGTCCTCCAGAAGCCAGCATCCCCTTGCAGCCACCAACTAGATCATTATGCCATTTCTCCGCCACCTGAGTGAGCCATGTGGTCCCTCGCCCATCTGCCATGATCGTATGTTTGAAGGTGGGCCTCCCGAACCTAAAGGTATGCCTTCTCATTTGGTAATTGAGTATTGTAGTTTGCTTATCATGGACACTTCTAGGCATGGATTAATGGGGGGATTCGACAGAAAGAATGGGCTGGGTCTGTGCTCTTGTCCCCTAGACCTCTTTTGTATATTAACCTTGGATTCTAATCCTGTGGGATCTCTTTTACTGACAATTTGGCTTTAGGGATGGTATTTCATGGGAAACCTTGATTTTGGTTGCGTGGTCCCACTCCCTTATTGCTTATGTTACCCTCTTTCCATTTATTATTACCCCATTCAACATTCCCCCACCTGGGTCCACATTCCTCTATTGGGTCCACATAGTGTTAGCTCGCCCCTTTCCCTTGCCCTCGTCTTGGGTGAGGCTTGGAATGATGCCCCATAGGTTGATGCAGCTAAAAAGAACGATAAAAGCATATTTTCCCACATTCAATAGGAAAATGTACCACAAAATGCAAAATATGGCCAGGACAAACACATTTAGCACATGGAAAAAAGCCAATACATGAGCTCTACTCCATCGTCATGGCCATCACCTTGGTTCCTACAGGTTCTATGAACCTCCCTCATCATATAGGAACCCATGATTGCCCCAACCTCTTGTGGGCAATGAACCGCCCTACTATTAAAGGGGGATATTCACTGCTATATCTCATGCATCATGCAATTAATTGATGAAAATCATCAAAAGGAAAAAGACATATAAAGAAGGGTGGAAAAATCAAGGCCGGGGCACCTCATGTACCATGATTGCTCCCTTCTACACATTATAAACCCAAGTGTGGGCTTCCCTCTTATTAGCTACCCTTGTACCCTAGCATGTGACCCAGGGCTGCCCCTTTTTGTCCCCTACTTCTTTCACCTATCTGTCACATGCCACCACCTTTTGAAGGATGTACCTTGACTATATTATCCCCTTTAAAAGTAGAGACCACCTAATAGGATTATTGGTTAACCCTATTTGGAGTTTAGGAGACATTGGCACATCCTGAAGCCCATTATGGAAGGACAGGCCATTATGAAGCCCCCACCTGTGATCCATGAATAGGTAAGTTCATTTACTCGATTTCTCTAATGACTTGTTATACTGGAAGGCTAGGGGATGTATCTTGCAAAATTGTAGATGGTCTCCATCTTGGGTTTGGTCTCCCTATACGGGGTCCTAATCCTCCAATGGGCTAGATTGGCACATGTAAGGTATGTGTTGAGAGCCATGGGCCTCCACAACAACATATAGCACTCCATGGATCACCACAACCATTCAAAGATTGCTCATGGTTCACTTATTGGACGAGGAAGATGCACCTGATCCATCATGCCCAGCTGGCCCCAGATTTGCACCATACACTTGGCAATGGTCCAGGACTTGCACGATGATGTGGCATCACCTACACCATCATCCTAGCCCTTGCAGATGATCTACATGCATCTTCGATTTGTTTGGAGACCCATGAGGACACTTGTGTGCCCCCACATTTCATTTGGAGCACCACAGGTTATTACAAGCGGCCAACCCCTTGTCCACTTCTTTTGAGGGTCCTATTTTTCATTGTGGCACCCATAGACCTCATTAGGCCTCTTAGAGGGCCCTATGACATGCATAGATTATTATTTGACCTCTTAAGAGGCTTACTTTTTCATTTATGAGCTAGTTTGGTGGGCTTGTCACCAAAAGTTGAATTATTAGAACATTATTTAATTTTTGGGGCTTGTGTAGGCCAAGGAGGCTAATTTGAACTCCTAGGTTGTTTATAAATACAAGTGAGACGAGTTCATTTCTCATCATTACTTTCGATTGGATCTCTTCTCTCTCTTGAGAATTTCGCACTTTCTCTTGGAGGATGAATTGGAGCTTTATGGATGAATTTTGGTGTGTGGATATTGGTTTATCTTCTCTTGGAGCTTCTCTATTGTCAATTGTGAATGGTTGGATATATTCTGGTACATATAAGTACATGCTTTTTAATGTTATTCCTGTTTACTTTTGTCATATACGTTGAACTGGTATTTTCGTTGTTCTAAGGTTAATTGCTGCATGCATTTACTGCTTAAATTTGTGGAATTTGTCTCTATTATAGCATCTCTCAATGTGTGGGCCATGTAATATGTGCGAAATCTCCTAGGGGTAATTCTACCAAAGAATTTGACCTTGATAAGCCATCCCTTTTGCACATCGAAGTATAAAATCTGCAAGGTTGCTTCTTCTTGACCTAGAAGGAAAGCGAAGTGTCTTGAGGCCTCCTTGATTGGGAACTAAGAAATCCTATTCATATTCATCATACACTCCATTCTCTCAAAGATTAAGGCACTGATCTACCAAGGGTGGTCACTAAAACTCTTATTCCTTCACATCCTTCCAGGTCTAGCCAAGTTGGGGTAGCTAGGGTATCAATTTCTTGACAAACTAGCCATAAAAAAAATTCGATCTCCTAGGGTCTCCTGCATTGGCCTTTCCTCGAGCTCTCCAATTTTGAAACCATTCTGACGGTGGAGTTGGGAGAAAAGCCAAGCCCTAGCTCCAGGATCAAAACTTGCCCTGCCATCCCCAAGGTTAGTACCTCATAGGGTCAAAACAACACCTTCAAGTGCAAATTCGTTCTTTGATCCTTTGCCCTCTTTGTCTAGGGTAAGAATATCATTGGTTGCTACATTCTTCCCTCATACCCTATACTGGGTCCACATGGCCCTGTGTAGTCTCGCTCCTTTGAAAGATCATTCTTCAAGAACCATTCGGGATACCAATTCAAACAAGGATTTTAGGGATTTGGGAACTCGTTCACAAGTCTTATCCCATAAACCTAACTGTCAAACCCTTTCTTCCTTTCCCTAGAATACATAGTACTTTGCTTAGAATGCAAGCAAGCTCTATCCTTCAAACTCTTCTAGGAGAGGGTTTATTTGGGTCATTCACATCCACTGACTTATCCTTCATTGGTGATTCCATACATACCGGGTCTCCTCTCATCGATGAAAGTCCGTAAACAGAAGGGAGCCCTAGCTGAGGTGATAGTGGGCTAAGTCTCCATTTGTTGCCCTTAGCCTAGCATTTGCCCTTTAGGGATCTCCCTTAGGTCCCATGCTAGTTTGAGCAGTAACATTTTGGTTCCGTTGCTGGGGACGCGAAACGTGTGTTTTGTTCCCATATGACATATTGACATATCATTATTGGTGACTCCATTGGAAGAACGAAGCCCTAGTTCTTCATTGAACTTTAAGGTCGATGCTTGTAGGGTGAAGCAAGCATTTTTCTAGGCATCTTTAATTTCACCCTGGCGACTCCTACATATTTTTCATGTATACCTCAAATAGGTTGTCTTTCTTTGATAAATTTCCCGCTTTGGACATTGCTAGCATCCCTGGGCATCCTAATCATGTCGCGGGAAGGATGGTACGTGGGGTGCCCGTGTTTGATGGTGATCCACTCTCCACAATTGACCACATAGAAAGATTTAATGCACATGCTTCAAGAGAGAAGGTTGTTCACCAAGATGTCCTTATGTTATTGTTCATGGGATCTCTCGGTGGTCATAACTCATGGTTGCATGATCATGAACCTAGGAGTATCTCATCTATTGAAGAGTTTGTTGATGGCTTTCTTAGACATTTTCAAGTACACCTTGCATTAAGCATCCAAGAGGAAGCCTTCATCGAGCATCATCAAGACATTAAGAATCCAGGTAATGAACAAGAAGACAAGTCTTCCTTGGGTCCACATGATGAAAATGATGATATTGAGGACACATATGTTGGGAAGGATGAGTTTATGGAAAGTGAAATTGAGACCAACCTTACCTTTCTCAAGGATATTACTCTGGATGAATCCTATTTTGAAAACCCTGAGAAAGATTGTTAAAATTGGCAACCAGGGCAAAACTTCATGTGGGTCATCTTATTCATGGCTAATAATATTTTTATTAGATTCCTCTCGTCGAGAGGTGTAGGATTGATATAAAGATCATCCAATTCCGATAAGTATTCATGGAGATATGAATTTATTTTGATTATGGAATTATTATCAAGCCGACCTACAACTCATGTAGGCTTAGAAGCCCAACAGTCGCATCTATTCACCCACCAATGTTACGTATAAATATAAGAGGACTTTTCCTCATTTGGACTCACTCATCTCATCACATCTCTCTCTCTCTACTGCGCAGATATGAGTCTCTTCTCTACTGCGCTGAAATGGGTCTCTCTCTCACACATGTGAAGCCGGAAGCTGTTGAATTTGAAGCTGCAACTACAGAAGTAGAGATTGACTTGCGTGGCCTAGAAGATCTCCTCTTTGGAACTGCGCTGTAGGTTCATCTGAACCTCCTTTGAAAGCCGCAACTTTTGGTGGTGGAATGAAGTCAATCCGACCAACGGTTTGCAAGATATCGATTGCCCTAGTTTGAAGCCAGAAACCGCTGAAACTGAAGCTGCAACTGCAGAAGCAAAGATTGACTTGCGTGGTCTAGAAGATCTCCTCATCTGAACTGCGCTGTAGGTTTTGGTGGTGGAATGAAGTCAATCCGACTGTCGGTTTGTGAGATATGGTCTGCCCTAGTTTGATAATGAAGCCGCTAATGCTGATGCTACTAATCTAGGGTTTGCCACTGCTGATATGAATCAGATTTATTGTACTATTTCTCTCTACTGAATTATTGAAGATAAAAGAAGATTTGATCAAAGGGTTTCCCCACACATTGTGGGGTTTGTCCCTGGCTAGCCGCCACATCTTGTGTCTCTTGTCTTGGCTTGTTTTCTGTCGATCGTTTAATGTTCTATCTACACTTTACTTTATGTACATGTGATTGCTAATCGGTGGAATATAATAAGAAAAAGAAGTAAACTGTTATAAGCATAGAACATACCATAACTTAACATGGTATCGGAGCTGAGGTGAAGACAAAGCCCAAGCAAGAGCAAGAGCAATCATTGAAGAGAAGATTGGCAAGGCCATCCTAAAAGAACTATGGGGTCCTCAACACTCTTTCCTGCCGAAGACAAGCTCCGTGAGAAAGCTGACTATCACGGATGGAAGATGTCTATCGATCTAACCCTTGAAGATCAAGGAGTGCTGGACCATGTAAGAGGCAATATTGTTGAGCCTTCATCAAATGCATCTGCTGCTGCCTAGAACAAATGGAAAAATGGAGAAGTCAAAACAAAGAAGATCATCCGGGACTCTATTGACAAGCGCTTGGTGGCCTACATCTCTGATCTAGACACCTCCAAGGAAATCTACGACAGACTGGTGAGTTTATTTAAAGTTAATGATGCAAATCAAGTTTTGTTTCTTAGAAATAAGTTGAGGGAAATCAAGAAGGGTAAAGATGAAAGTATGCAAGCATACTTCTTAAGAATCACCGAGATCAAGAACGATCTCCTATCTATTGGGGAAACTATTACTGACAGAGAAATGGCACTCACGACTCTTGGAGGATTACCATCCGAATGGTACGTGTTCATGACTACTCTTCTGAACAATAATGTAATTCCTAGTGTCGAGGAATTAATGGCTAGATGCATTCAAGAACAAACAAGGGTAGAAGAGCAGGAAATGCCCTTGCCTAAAGGTCCTCTTGCTGCTTTTTCTTCTCATGCTAAGAAAAGAAATAATTCTGGGTCTAAATCAAAAGGAAAGGCTGGACCTAAGGGTGGAAGAAAAGGATGATGTTACATCTGCGATAAAGCAGGTCACTATGCAAGGGAGTGCCCTGATAGAAAGGACTCACACCGGGACAATGATCAAAATCCCTCTGATGGCAAATCAAAGGAATGACAAATTCAACAGCAAAGGTAAGAGGATAGCTAGGAATCAAGGAAGAGGACAAGCATTCAAGAAGGCTAGAAATTCCAGGATGTAGTAAATGCACCTGACCTCAAAAGGAACCTAGTGTCCATCTTGGCAATGGAAGACAGAAGCTACAAGGTAACCTTCAGCAATGGCAAGGTATGTATATGGAAAAATAATGTTAAATATGCCTTTACTCTTGGGTTTAGTGTTGATTCATTATATCAGGTCGATGGAAGTCTGCTAAGTGTCATGTCTTATGACACATCTCTTCAGTCTGATCTTTGGCATTAGAGGTTTTCCCCCATTCATTATAAAGCTATACTCGGTGTAAGACAAATGGTGACAGGGATGCCCGAATTCTGAGTAGAGAAAGAAGGTGTATGTCCAGGATGTGCCGAAGGAAAGCTCAAAAGGGGACCATTCCCCTCAAGCCAAAGCAAGACCTCCGATATATTACAATTGGTTCACTCAGGCATACCTGGGGTTGGCATTAAGAGGGAGACTACTACACCACATACTCCTGAGCAGAATGGTGTGGTGGGAAGGAAGAACGACACGATGATGGAAGCTGTCCGGACCATGCTACATGATCAAAGACTTCCAAAGTTTCTATGGGCTGAAGCTGCAAACACTGCTGTATATGTACAAAATCGATGCCCTCATCAAGCATTGGGTTCCAAGTCTCCTGAAGAAAAATTCACCGGTAAGAAACCTGGTGTTTCTCATTTTAAAATTTTTGGAAGCCCTGTATACTTTCATGTGCCGAAAGAGAAAAGAAATAAATTGGGAGCATCTGGAAAGAAGGGAATTTTCGTGGGCTATGGTGAAAATACTAAAGGCTATAGAATCTATGTAGCCGGTCAAAGGGAAGTCATAATTAGTCATGATGTCACCTTTGACGAAGATATGGCTCTCAGCAAGGTGATCAATCTTCCGACTTTGAGAAGCTCTCAAGAAGCCGACACCAGGGAACTGAAAGAAAAGGATGATGAATCAATGCCTGATGTAGAAGAACCCATGGATCCGATTGATCCTCATCCACATGAGCCTTCCTCTTCTAGGAAGAGGCCTTCATGGCTTAGGGGGATACTTGATGATGCTAAAGGACATGCTGCACCCTGAGGAACCTTCCATCAAAGTAAGAAACTTAACAGGTATCAGGGATACCTGACCATCATGAGCACGATCATACAAAATGAGCCTTCATCATTCTCAGATGTCGTCAAGCATTAACTATGGAAGGATACTATGACCAAATAATATGAGTCTATCATGAAGAATGATGTCTGGGAAGTAGTTCCCAGACCCCAAGACAAGACAGTGGTTACTTCCAAATGGCTTTACAAGATAAAGCATGTAGCAGATGGAAGTATGGAAAAGTATAAGGATCGTTTTGTTGCTCGAGGTTTCTCCCAAAAGGAAGGTATAAACTATGATGAGATATTTGCACCTGTTGCCAGATATACGACCATCCGCTCGATCATAGCCCTTGCCGCTTCACAAGGATGGAACCTACATCAGATGGATGTCAAGACTGCGTTCTTGCATGGCTCGATCAAAGAAGAGGTCTACGTGGAGCAACCCGAAGGATTTGAGATTTATGATCGAAAATCTCATGTATGCAGGTTGAAGAAAGCTCTCTATGGGCTGAAGCAAGCACCCCGAGCATGGTATGAGAGGATCGATATCTACTTGATGAAGTTGGGATTCACTAGGAGTGAAGCCGATCCTAACCTTTACTTTAAGGTTGAAGATGACAAGCCTCTCATACTGGTATTGTATGTGGATGACCTCTTTCTAACAGGTGCAAACCCTCTCATTCACAAATGTTAGAGGGAGATGGCTTTTGAATTTGAAATGAAAGACCCAGGACTGATGCACTACTTCCTAGGACTTGAAGTGTGGCAAAAGCCAGGAGAAATTTTCCTATCTCAAGGAAAATATGTGGTGAAGATATTGGAAAGATTCGGAATGGTGGACTGCAAGTCTGCAAGCCTGTAACTACTCCAATGGAGCTTGACTTCAAGAAGTTAAGCGGTAGTGCTACTGGACCTGTTTTACAAAATGCTACCGAGTATCGGCAACTCGTCGGAGCATTAATGTTCTTAGTGAACTCCCGTCCAGATATATGCTTTGCAGTCAACACGTTGAGCCAGCATATGGTTGAACCCCACCACATACACTGGATTGGTGCCAAGAATCTGCTGAGATATCTTCGTGGCACTATCACTTATGGGTTAAGATACATTGCCAGAGATGTGAGACTATTTGGATACACAGATGCTGACTGGGCAGGCAATGTGGAGGATCGTAAGAGCACTATCGGGTGTTGTTTCTCCTTGGGATCTGCTTCGATATCCTGGATGAGCAGGAAACAAAAGTCGGTGGCTTTGAGCACCGCCGAAGCAGAGTATATTGCTGCTAGCATGGCTTCTTGTCAGGCAGTTTGGTTGCGAAAGCTCTTTAGTGAGTTGTTTGGATACCACTGTGATCCTTTGTGACAACCAAAGTGGGATTCGTTTGTCAGAGAATCCCGTATTCCATGATCGCTCCAAGCATATTGATATCAGGTACCATTATATTCGAGATATGGTGCAACGGGGAGCTATAAGGCTCCATCATATCGGTACAGATGAACAGGTCGCCGACATTCTGACAAAACCCCTTGGGAAAGTAAAATTTCTGACTTTCCTTGAACAACTTGGAGTTGTTCAAAGACCCTCCAATGAGGGTCATGTATGATGCATTGAGCTCTGAGAGCTCCAGGGGGGTGTGGGGTGCTTCTTGGAGCAGCATATGACCACAGGATTATTCACTATCCCCTGGTGGTATACATGTACACCCCGTGGCGACATTGTAGCAGGATTGATGTGTTCTCCTGTGAGGCTTGGATTGATGTGTTCTCCATGGCAATTGTAGCAGGATTGATGTGTTCTCCTGTGAGGCCTGGATTGATGTGTTCTCCATGGCAATTGTAGCAGGATTGATGTGTTCTCCTGTGAGGCCTGGATTGATGTGTTCTCCATGGCAATTGTAGCAGGATTGATGTGTTCTCCTGTGAGGACAGGATTGATTAGTTCTCCTGTCGAGGCATCCTACCCATGCAGTCTGGGACTCATGGGAGGTACCTCTCATCTGATCAATGAGCAGGGAAATGAAGTTAGGGACCATAGTAGTACCGATGGACACATCGTTGTAACTACCGTACTCCCTACGCTAGGATGACCTCCATTGATCTGGGATCAATGATACTGGTCTGGGACCAGTGGTAGGAGTTGTACCATACTATGACGCTGACTTCGGGTCGGTTGGGACTGGTCTGGGATCAGTGGTACATACTCTGAGACTGACTTTGAGTCAGTGGAGGATGATATTGGTTTGGGACCATTGGAGTTGTACTCACTATGACGCTGACTTTGAGTTGGTTGAGACTGGTCTGGGACCAGTGGTTCATACTCTGAGACTGACTTTGAGTTAGTATGATATATCCTCGATCATTTCTTCTTCTTCATAATTCGGAAAAAAGCAAAGCAGAACAGAACAATGCAAGAGCAGAGCAGAACAGAGCAAAACAGTACAGATCAGTGCAGGGCAGAACAAGACAAAGTAGAACAGGCAGAATAAAGCAGAGCAGGGCAAGGTTCAGGCTGTATAGGGCAGTGCATTTGATGGATGAATAGTAACGACCGATAGACAGATTGCAGATGAAGTTCTCCATGGTTGAGAGGGAGTGTTAAAATTGGCAACCAGTGAAAAACTTCATGTGGGTCATCTTATTCATGGCTAATAATATTTTTATTAGATTCCTCTCGTCGAGAGGTGTAGGATTGATATAAAGATCATCCAATTCCGATAATTATTCATGGAGATATGAATTTATTTTGATTATGGAATTATTATCAATCCGACCTACAACTCATGTAGGCTCAGAAGCCCAACAGTCGCATCTATTCACCCACCAACGTTACGTATAAATATAAGAGGACTTTTCCTCATTTGGACTCACTCATCTCATCACATCTCTCTCTCTCTACTGCGCAAATATGAGTCTCTTCTCTACTGCTGAAATGGGTCTCTCTCTCTCACACATGTGAAGCCGGAAGCTGTTGAATTTGAAGCTGCAACTGCAGAAGTAAAGATTGACTTGCGTGGCCTAGAAGATCTCCTCTTTGGAACTGCGCTGTAGGTTCATCTGAACCTCCTTTGAAAGCCGCAACTTTTGGTGGTGGAATGAAGTCAATCCGACGAACAGTTTGCAAGATATCAACTGCCCTAGTTTGAAGCCGGAAATTGCTGAAACTGAAGTTGCAACTGCAGAAGCAAAGATTGACTTGCGTGGCCTAGAAGATCTCCTCATCTGAACTGCGCTGTAGGTTCATCTGAACCTCCTCTGGAAGCTGAAACTTTTGGTGGTGGAATGAAGTCAATCCGACTGTCGGTTTGTGAGATATGGTCTGCCCTAGTTTGATAATGAAGCCGCTAACGCTGATGCTACTGATCTAGGGTTTGCTACTGCTGATATGAATCAGATTTATTGTACTATTTCTCTCTGCTGAATTATTGAAGATAAAAGAAGATTTGATCAAAGGGTTTCCCCACACATTGTGGGGTTTGTCCCTGGCTAGCCGCCACATCTTGTGTCTCTTGTCTTGGCTTGTTTTCTGTCGATCGTTTAATGTTCTATCTGCACTTTACTTTATGTACATGTGATTGCTAATCGGTGGAATATAATAAGAAAAAGAAGTAAACTGTTATAAGCATAGAACATACCATAACTTAACAAAGATGATCCCATTAGCCCCTTGGAAGATGACATTGAAGATTATTTCCACATTGAAAAGGAGAAATGGGAAATTACTGGTGCTCAATTTGATTATGCTCCCATTTACGACACCAACAAGGAGGGTGAGGATGAGATTGCTCTTCCCTTCCCCTCATTTACTATTTATGATGACCTACCCATTAATACCCTTGGGAAGGAGAATCTTCATTTGCCTTTGCATAAAGAGGGGCAGTTGGAAGTGATCAATTTTCCTTTTAGGAGAGACCCAACCTTTGATACTAAGGAAACTGATAAGGCTCCCACTTCTCTTGAGTATGATTCTATCTTCAAATCACTTGAGCCTTTAGATTATGATTTTGGGAAAGCAAAACCCGTTGAATACAATACTTCTTCTCACTTTTTCCTATTGGTCATCATCTTGTGACTTCAACAAGCGATTTCGTCACCCTTGGTCATATCTCAAGCAATTGTGAGCCCTTTCCTCCTCCCGAGTATGGTTGCAAGGAAAAGCCCATCATTGATTATACTTTTCCTCCTTGGGCACACCCTCAGGGTTTTGATCACTCCATAGTCTCCCCTCTCTAGTGTAATCATCATGTGCAACCGACTTGTGTTTCTCCATCTGGTCGACATCCCTTTCTTGCTAATCATAACCCAATGAAGGCCATAAGCCATGATGTAAATAATAAGGACAATGGTGGAAGTGATATGCCGGAGGTCGCCATCCATCGAAAGTTTATGAGCTTGGTTGTTGACATCTCTATATTTTGGTTGCAAGAGAAGATCTCATGGACTAGATTACATCCTTTTCTTACCTCTTCTCACATAATCATCCATATGTGGGCATCATATTTTCCCACCTCCTACCCACAACATCCTCCATGTGTTTGGGTTTGCATTCGCTTTGGGACTTGCTGCATGAGTAATCATATAGGCAGGCATATTTATATTGACACTATGATATGTTGATTGTATTGGTTTTATGATTACACTTAATAATAGTTTCGTCACATGCATGTTAGGGTAGGATGCATTGCATGCTCATTTCCGCATTAGAATTAACGTCATATGATATTTCTCATGGTAGATAGATGCATATTTGCATATTTTATTTTATGTTGGTTTTATGGCCTAGCATATAACATGTGCGATCATGAGATGCCGCGAAAGCATGCCGCCCCTTGTTTTTCATCTATCATATGTGCAGGTGATAGATCTACGATAACCAAGAGATTGTTGGAGTTCTTGTGACCTTCCATTTGGGTAGCTTCGCCCACTTATTCGAGAGATGACATCCCATTTGGAGCCAAATGTTACCCATCATTTTGTGGGTGATATCCCTAGGATAATTTTTTTTCTCCAACACGGTCCTCAGTCAGTAGCCAACAACCCCTTGCAACCACCAGCTAGCTCATTGTGTCATTTCTCTGTCACCTGAGTGAGCCATGTGGTCCCTCGCCCATCTGCCATGATCGTATGTTTGAAGGTGGATCTCCCGAACCTATAGGTATTCCTTGTCATTTGGTAATTCAATATTGTAGTTTGCTTATCATGGACACTTCTGGGCATGGATTAATGGGGGGGTTTGGCGGAAAGAATGGGTTGGGTCTGTGCTCTTGTCCTCTAGACCCCTTTTGGATATTAACCTCAGATTCTAATCTTGTGGGATCTCTTTTACTGACCATTTGTGTAACAACCCATTAATAAAATTTTAGACCTTAAAACTTTATAAATATATATCCATGTATTAAATTTTATAAAGTATAAGGTTAGACCTTATAAATATGAATTTATAAAATATATTAATTAACTTATACCATATATAAATTAAATGTTATGATATATATAAATTAACTTTATATCATATATAATTTATATGTTATAAGACATAATACTTAACTTGATATCATATATTATTTAAATGATATAATATATATATCCTAAAACTTTATAGCAATTATAAAACAAACGTTCTACACTATATCATTACAACTTTATAACATTTTAAATGTAAGTTATAAGGTATCAGTTATAACACTTACACGTATGGGAAATGTTATAATGTAAATATCAGCTGCCCTAAAAATCTATGCGTATCCCTGCCATTAATAAAGTCAGTGAAACCGGATAGATAGTTATTGCTGAGCGCCAAGGACAGTATGAAATATCGGGAGCCATCAATGTATGGGAGGCGGTGGCTGCAAGTGGGAGGGCGGCCACCGCCAGGTGAGGGATTAAATAGCAGGGCCTGAACCTGAAGTGGGGGAGAAAAACCAGGGAATTATGAATTCATCAGGAGGAAACCAGGGGAAGTAACTTTGCAGTGGAAGAGTCTTGAGTGATCTGAGTTCTGGGCACGGAGGGACAGAGAGCCTCTGTGGAGAGCTTCTCTGGATTGAGCAACCAGGTTGCTCTGTCTGGTAGGGTGGTATTGGCCATCTCTAAATTGAATCAAATCAGTCAGCAGTTCAGGATTACCAGTTCAGCAGCGGAATCGGGAGTCAGCCAGCAGCTCAGGTAGGTACAGCTTACAGTTTTATGTATTACTGTTTTCAAATTTCATATGAGTGTTATCTGGTTACTGTAAATTCGAATGTAGGGCACTACACATGGTATCAGAGCTAGTTTTAAACTCTGCGGCACCTTATTGGCCTACACCTGTAAAAACACGCTCCTGAAATCTCAAATTCTTACAATTTCTCATCACGGCCCTTACAAATCTGTATCTGGCATCGATTCTGTAATTAACTCAATTATATCAAACTGGGTTTATCAAATTTTAAAGGTCTCGGGTTCGAACTTCACAAATAGTTCCTGAAAATATCAGTCAGTTTCGACCCCAAGAGCCGTAGTTTATTATCGGGAGAATAGTTCCGTGAAAGCAATATCCATTGCCGGATGATTGTTTCGATTCACAGCATAAATGATCGTTTTCAAGTAAATTTGGTGAATTTTGCGACCGAGACCTGTGCATCATTTAAATTGCCTGTGCGTCAGGTTTTGAATTCCACAGAGATCGATTTTCAATACGATAATCTCTCAATTTAATTGCTTTACGTGGTAAATACACGAACTAGGGCTCTGGTCCAAAGAGGCCTGTGTTCAAATCCCTCAGCTGTCACTCTGAATTAACGCAGTAATCGCACGCACTGCGGTTTGATTTCCACGGCCATCGTTTGCATTTCTCACAATAGATGGCCACGACATTCTCGCAGATTGCATTTGGTCTGCCGCGAATTTCCGCGGGGAGTTTTCTGTCATGAATTCTGTCGATAATGGCGGAAATCCGGTCAAAAAAAAAAGTGGTTTTCTTTTCTTGGTATTTGGCTCCTCTTTCTCGAGAAATTTAGGTTCAGCGAACGAAGAGTAGAACACGAATCGAGCTGGGCAACTCCAAGCCCTGGACGAGGCAAGGAATTGTTCGAATCCAAATGAATTCGACTCATAGTCTCTGCACGGGACTTCAATATCTTTCAAATCCAGTCAAAGCTTTTGTTACTTTTACGGTGGAGTCGTGTAGTGCGATCCTAATCTTCATGAAATTTTACGTTAACGAAGGCTCTACGAATCACAACACACCAGTCTATTCGCGCGGAGAGCATTGCTGGGTCAACAGGATTAGGGTTACGAATTAAAAATTTATAATACTCAGGGTTTGAATCTAAATTAACTTGGACTTGAATCGAATATAAAAGCGTCTCAATCTTTGACTAATTGACTCAATAATGTGCGTTCAAGGATCGATCTCTCCAGTCTCAACCGAGGGACATCTAGACTGAGGTGCAGGTGGCCTTTGTTAGTCGCTACACATCCAAAAGATAAGCTTGGAAATGTCAACGAAGGGTAAGTTGCCTGTGAATTTTAATAAAGCACCAACGGTATAGAAATGTTGAGAATATCCAAACTGGATTCTACAATGAACGAATAAATTCATCCCCCTTATATAAGGATATACACTACTGTTTCTTTGATTTCGTAAAAACGTGGATATACAAAGCCCATTATATATAAACATTGTTTCTTTTCTACCATTGCATTTTCATTTCTATAAAAGTTCTCAATAACTTCTGCTGCTGTATCACTAGCTTGAGCTATGCCTGTCTCTTCATAATTTTCTTTCAAACACTGAAAATGAATCATGTGATATAGACATGCCCAGTCATGATAATTATGATTTAAACTCAATATTTCAATAGGCAATATTATTTTAGTTACTAAGTTAGGAGTTAGTAGTGCAAAAACTCTGTTCATTGTTGGAAAATCATAGTCAATAGCCTGCAAAACAATTAACAAACAATAAGAGTTGACTCAAGCCAGAAATATTACTTCCATGTAACTAGAAATATTACTTCCAGCAAGAATGTCCAGCTTTGTCAAAATATATAACTTTGCGATAGCTACTAGCATGGCAAACGTAAAATTTGGTAAACAACTATATGAAATGTCTGGAAAATGTCAAGTAGTCAAAACTATCCACGAGAAGAGATGTAATAAATATAATCTGCCATTGATTTGGTTGTGTTCTGCAGAACATGTTAGTAAGGCTTCTTGAGATTGCCATGCTTAGTGTAAAATTTCAAAGCAACAGAAAAGGGTTCTGGTAGGTCCAAAATTTCCATGTTAATTCCCTCCTTTGAACCAAATTCGGAATGTATAGGGCATGTGTGTGCACTGCAGAGACAAATGCAATATCTGAAGGGGAAATACAATTACACTGCACTAATATCAGGGTAGCATCATGTTATAAACACTAGAAATACAATTTACAGAATAATGTATAATGTATAGGTCTGTTAACACCCAAAACCTATCAGTTCGGAAAATTGCACATTAAAACAACCAACCTCATCAATAAACAAAGACTTGTCATGAACAGACTTGTCAAGATCTTGACTGTGTCTAGAATGCCAAAATGTATAACGGTGAGGTCACAATCATGCCGAGATTGTGACTGTGTAATGCTAAGAATGTCATATACTTAAATAAATTAAGTTCAGCAATTAAATTGAGTATGCATAATGGTAGCCATTAAAAAATTATATGTTATAATAGTGGTTCATGTTTTAATCCATGGCCAGCTCATATCACTCATTAGGCGTTTAATATTAAAATAGCAAACTGTTGGGAAATAATATATATTGTAAATGTGCAGGCATTAAAATCAGTGCTCACCTGTATAAGGGTGTGACATTCTGCCCTTAGGTTTTGTCATGGCAGGAACCCATAATTTAGCACACTTCCATCACCCGAAGGAAGAACTACTTCTGAGTTGATTACTTCTGACTTTTAGAAATTCAATTAGCTAATTCATGCGCCAATCAGTGGAGGCACCAACATGTTAGAACCAATAGCAAACTGCTTGCAATTTATTGCCAAAGTTGTCAATGCTGGTAATCATACAAAGCTAAAGATTTAATCCATACCCTTGTAATTTATTCGGGGTATGGATACGGATGACCCCCTTAAATGTTATAGTCAGGTCGAGGTATGACAGTTATGTTACCAATGTACATTGTAAACGAAAAGCTAACGTTTTCGTTCTGGGGATGTTATTAGGTAAATAAACTTTGGATGTCTTACCTTAGGGGCTAATAACCATACACTTCTGCATTATTCATTTTTAGAAAACCCTGCATTAGGACAAGGAGGTCGCGTGACCACCCTCCTTGACCTCGGTACCAGTAAGATCCGCCTAGCGGGTAAAAATAGCAAAACTATACCCGTTTTTAAATGTGAAGTTGCAAAGAAATTGGTGTGTTAAAATTCGGTTATCTGCCTCAAAATTATTTTTTTATATATATACATTTTATTTGTGTTCAGGGACCATTACTATGGTAAAGACGTATGAGCGACGACGACGTGACCAGGCAGCATCATCGCCATTAATGCCGCCACCGTCGCCATCGCCATCCCCCTCACCCTCGTCACCACCAAGGCAACCGTCAACATCAAACGCTCCAACGCCAGAGTTGACTGTGATAATGAACTCTTTGGAGGCCTTGTTGGAGACATTAAAGGAATCAACTAAGGCTAAAAACAAAGAGGAATTTCAGCATGTAGCCACCAGTTCAGCGGAACCACATAATTTGGAGCCCAGAGGATCGAGAGAAGACATCTCTAGGGAGCTTCAGAAAATTAGACTCCCAGAATTTTCGGGAGGTCGAGCTGGTGAACGCGCTGAGGCATGGTTGGAGGGGATGAACCGGTGCTTTAGGTTAAGAGAATATTCGCCTTCAGCAAAAACAAAAATTGCCGTGTTTCAACTAAAGGAAAGTGCCCTGATTTGGTGGGGAAACCTGGAAAAGCAGCTACACCTTACATCAGACAACGTTCCTTGGGATCTGTTTGAGGAAAGGTTCCGCGCGAAGTATTTACCTCCATACTTTCAACAGCAGCAAGCCAGAGCCTTTCATACACTAATTCAGGGAAGTAAAACGGTGGAAGAGTACGAAATAAGGTTTATGGAGCTGGTAAAATACATTCCCTACTTAGACTCTGATGAACGTCAAGCTGAACGCTTCATATTTGGGTTAAACCCTCGCATCAGAGCCTTGGTAAGTATGTGGAAACCATCATCGGTAGCCGAGGCAGTCGAATGTAGCCGTTATGCAGAAGAACACCTTGGAATCAAAAAGGATATAGGGCCAGCAGGGCCTTTACAATCGGGACTTCCAGGGAAGGCTCCCCGGAACTTTTTCAGAGAAGGTAGCTCGAGGCCACCTTACGGTAACAGGTTTACCCCAAGTGTGGGGACAAGAGTTCCCATGGCAGTAAACACTATAGTTGCAGAATCGTCCAGCACCAGACCATGGGCATCGCGAGGGACTACCGGTAGAGGAAGGGGTGCGAGAGGAACCAACATGGGAGGACGCGGCTCGTTCTCTAGAAATTCACACCCCGATTCAAGAGGATCAGCGCAGCTCAATTGTTGGGGATGTGGGGGGCCGCATTTCCAGCGTAACTGCTCAGAAGCGTCATCGGACATATTGCAAAGCACTGGGAGGGAGCCGATATCAGCCAAGCGGAGTAATCATAGGATTCATGCAGTAGTCAACCACGACCAAGCAGCCCATCAATCCACTGTGGTGGAATCTTCAGGTATTATCAATGGTGTAAAACTCAAAATCTTATTTGATACTGGTGCCACGGATAGTTTTATTTCAGCATTTGCATTAAACAAATGTGGGCTGGCAGCTCGTAGACAAAATGATTTCCACCAAGTGGAAATGGCCTCAGGAGAACTCCAAACCGTAGGCTTAAGTGTGGATCAATGCAAAATTGACCTAGGGGTCTGTTCGACTAAACTAAAAGTCTACGTCACCGCCCTAGGGACGTATGATCTTATCATAGGTATGGATTGGCTGGAAGCTCACCAAGCGTGGGTAGATTGTTATGGGAAAAGGATTTTGGGCTTAAATGATGAGGGAGAAGTAATCCAAATTCAAGGAATCAAGAGAGAAATTTCTTTGCGCTACATTTCGGCAATGCAGGTGAAGTGTTGTTTAAGAAAGGGTTGTCAGGCTTATGCAATTCACGAAGTAAGCCAGGAAAAGGGACCGTCCTTAGAACAATATCCGGTGTTAGCCGAGTTCTCGGATGTATTTCCAAAGGAACTACCTGGATTACCCCCGGTAAGAGAATTGGACCTTACTATTGAATTAAAGCCAGGTACCCAACCAATCTCTAAAACGCCTTATAGAATGACAGCTCCAGAACTTCAGGAATTGCAAATCCAGTTGAAGGAACTACTCGATATAGGGCCTATTCGGCCCAGTACCTCACCTTGGGGCGCTCCTGTAATTTTTGTGAAGAAGAAAGATGGATCTTTAAGATTATGCATAGACTATCGGGACTTGAATCGAGCTACAGTAAAGAATCAATACCCTATGCCGCGAATCGATGATCTTTTCGATCAAATGAAAGCAGCTTCTGTCTTTTCAAAAATTGATCTTCGATCAGGGTATCATCAGCTAAGGATTTCTGAAAATGATATCTCTAAGACAGCATTCCGAACACGTTTTGAGCACTATGAATTTACTGTGGTACCATTTGGGTTAACAAATGCGCCAGCCGTATTCATGAATCTTATGAACAATGTTTTCCGTCAGTATCTTGATAAATTTGTACAAGTCTTTTTAGATGATATTCTCATCTATTCCAAGAATGAAGAAGAGCATAAGGAGCATTTGCGGTTAGTATTGTCCTGCCTTAGGGAACGTCAGTTATATGGAAAACTGTCCAAGTGTTCCTTCTTTCAGGAAAAGATTCATTATTTGGGTCACATCATATCCGGTGAAGGGATTTCAGTAGATCCGGAGAAGGTAAAAGCGATCATGGACTGGCCAATACCGAAAAATGCACATGAGATACGAAGCTTTATGGGCTTAGCAGGTTATTACCGGAGATTTGTGGAGGGATTCTCCAAAATCGCAAAGCCAATCACAACCCTCCAGCATAAAGGTGTTAAGTATGAGTGGACAGAGGAATGTAATAATGCATTCTCTGAACTCAAAAGACTACTCACCAGTGCACCAATCCTAAGGGTCCCTGATATGGGCAAAGACTTTACAGTATGTACTGATGCATCCAAGCAAGGGCTGGGTGCAGTATTGATGTAGGATAAGGGAGTGATGGCTTATGCTTCTAGAAAGCTAAAGCCTCATGAAGAACTCTATGCCACTCACGACTTAGAGTTGGCCGCTGTAATGCTAGCTTTAAAGATCTGGAGACACTATTTGGTGGGATGAAAGTTCACACTTAAAAGCGACCATCAAAGTCTACAATATTTGTTCACCCAAAGAGACTTAAATGCCAGGCAAAGGCGATGGAGTGAATTCCTAAGTGAATATGACTTCGGAATATCATATATTAAGGGAAAAGAAAATGTGGTAGCCGATGCCTTAAGCAGGAGACCCCGGATATTTTCTCTCATACCCATTAAAGTGGACTTAAGACAACGAGTACTGGATCGTCTTATAAAAGACAGTTGGTATTTAAAAGTGAGGGCAAGTCTTGAGGGGATTAACGCAAAAGAATCTAAGTTCGAGGGTTATGAATTAGAAAGCGATGGGATCTTGCGATTCCATGGAAGGATGTACATTCCTGATGATAAAGATCTTCGAGATACCATCCTCAGGGAAGCTCACAAAGTCGTATATTGTGCTCATCCTGGAGTAGGGAAAATGTATGCGGATACCAAGAAACTCTTCTTTTGGGCAGGCATGAAGCGGGATATCACTCAATTTGTTGCAAAATGTTTGGAATGTCAGCAGGTAAAGGCAGATCATTGTCACCCAGCAGGTCTCTTACAACCCCACGACATACCTATGTCCAAATGGGAGACCATCTCTATGGATTTTATCACTGGACTACCTCTTACTTCTCAGAGACACAATGCCATTCTGGTAGTGGTGGATAAATTAACAAAAAGCGCCCATTTTATTCCGGTAAGAGATACTTATGATGTTGCTGACGTGGCTCGAGTATTCATAAACGAAATTATCAGATATCATGGAGTACCTAAGAAGATTATATCCGATAGAGATTCGCGATTCACTTCCAGATTCTGGACATGCATGCAGACAGCCTTAGGTACTCAGCTAAATTTAAGCACTGCCTACCATCCTGAGACTGATGGGCAAACTGAAAGAGTAAATCAGGTACTTGAAGACATGTTGCGGATGTATGTAATGGATCAGCAATCCCACTGGGAAAAGTATTTACCCTTGGTTGAATTCGCATACAACAACAGTTACCACAGTTCGATTGGGATGCCTCCATTTGAAGCTCTATATGGCAGACCGTGCAGAACACCGTTAAGTTGGGACAGGTTAGAAGATCGAGTGATAATAGGACCAGAATTAATCCATGAAATGGAAGCGCAGGTCAGACAGATTAGACAACGATTAAAGGAAGCACAGGATAGACAAAAGAGTTATGCTGATGCTCACCGATCTGATAGGAGGTATGAAGTAGGGGACCAGGTCTTCGTCCGCATCAAACCAAACAAAAGTACTATTCGATTCGGGAAAGGGACAAAGTTGTCACCCCGATTTATAGGACCGTTTAAAATCGTGGAAAGAGTTGGACCTGTTGCCTATCGTCTTGTCCTGCCGCCCCACCTGCATAGAATTCATAATGTATTTCATGTTTCTGTATTAAGACATTATGTAGCTGATCTATCTCATAACATCCAGTGGAAAGAATTGCAGGTTTCGGACGAGGGAGTCATAACGGTCGAGCCGTTACGTATACTGGAACGTAGAGTTCGTCAGCTGAGGAACCGCCTGGTGGACCAAGTTAAGGTCCAGTGGGACAAGTATAGTCCTGGATCAGCGACTTGGGAGAATACAGAGGACATATGTCAGAGATACCCTAGTTTATGTCCATTTTGAAGAACTTTACACTATGTTTAGTATATATATTTACTTCACCTCTGTTAGAGAACCAAAAACATTTGAATGATTAGTGATAAACATGAAACTTTGCGGCATAATATATGTTTAAATTCTTGCTGGTACATGGATACCAAAATAATATATGTTTAAAATTCCTGCTGGTACGTGGATACCAAAATAATATGTGTTCAATTCCTGCTGGTACGTGGATACCAAAATAATATGTGTTCAATTCCTGCTGGTACATGGACACCAAAGCAATATATGTGATTATATTACTAAATTATAAATGTTGAAGTAAAGTTAAGACCGTCAAATGATTTTACTTCCGGTAGGAATTGAAACAATATAAATCTGTTTTATTTTATGCATGTCAAGAAATGAACAACTGAAATAAAAGATAGGAAGTGAATACATCCTATAGAAAAGTCAGAAAACATGCATAGAAAATAACAAAATTCTGTTATGCTATAGTATCATATGTAGATAATACATAAGTTATTTCGAATATGCTGATGCACATTTTACAAATGCTGGGTAAGTGTAAGATTGCAGATAAACTATGATTGCAGATAATTGATCCAATTTTCGAGATGACCACGTGATGACAGAACTCAGATCAGTTAAAGCTCAAAGTGATTCTATGATAGGGTAGTAGCCCTGATACTACTGGAGGGGTGGAGGTGTTACCCACCGTTTATCCTCCGAAACCTGGAGTCATGGGAGGACTGTGCGAGTCACGCTCCCCTAGACGTGTGATGATGACTGCCGGATGCCTACTGGGAATCAGGTCGGTATAGCCGACGCTGTTACCTTCGTGTTATGAATGGTTAGGTCAGTAAGATTGACGCCATGGCATACTCTAGTAGAGGTCGGATAGGATGGGAGCAGAAGAGATTAGGAAGGATAGGATGAGTTTGAATAGCTTGGGGACCTGGGTAGAAAGGTCGTGTCCATTAAATCCTTGAACCTAAAAGATCTAACTTCGGGACGAAGTTTTCTGAAGGGGGAATGTATGTAACAACCCATTAATAAAATTTTAGACCTTAAAACTTTATAAATATATATCCATGTATTAAATTTTATAAAGTATAAGGTTAGACCTTATAAATATGAATTTATAAAATATATTAATTAACTTATACCATATATAAATTAAATGTTATGATATATATAAATTAACTTTATATCATATATAATTTATATGTTATAAGACATAATACTTAACTTGATATCATATATTATTTAAATGATATAATATATATATCCTAAAACTTTATAGCAATTATAAAACAAACGTTCTACACTATATCATTACAACTTTATAACATTTTAATGTAAGTTATAAGGTATCAGTTATAACACTTACACGTATGAGAAATGTTAAAATGTAAATATCAGCTGCCCTAAAAATCTATGCGTATCCCTGCCATTAATAAAGTCAGTGAAACCGGATAGATAGTTATTGCTGAGCGCCAAGGACAGTATGAAATATCGGGAGCCATCAATGTATGGGAGGCGGTGGCTGCAAGTGGGAGGGCGGCCACCGCCAGGTGAGGGATTAAATAGCAGGGCCTGAACTTGAAGTAGGGGGAGAAAAACCAGGGAATTATGAATTCATCAGTAGGAA
The DNA here is from genome assembly GCA_031772625.1 of Pinus tabuliformis. NCBI lineage: Eukaryota > Viridiplantae > Streptophyta > Pinopsida > Pinales > Pinaceae > Pinus > Pinus tabuliformis. Next base: position 1,022,461,912 of record CM062811.1, on the reverse strand, counting down.
ACCAGGGGAAGTAACTTTGCAGTGGAAGAGTCTTGAGTGATCTGAGTTCTGGGCACGGAGGGACAGAGAGCCTCTGTGGAGAGCTTCTCTGGATTGAGCAACCAGGTTGCTCTGTCTGGTAGGGTGGTATTGGCCATCTCTAAATTGAATCAAATCAGTCAGCAGTTCAGGATTACCAGTTCAGCAGCGGAATCGGGAGTCAGCCAGCAGCTCAGGTAGGTACAGCTTACAGTTTTATGTATTACTGTTTTCAAATTTCATATGAGTGTTATCTGGTTACTGTAAATTCGAATGTAGGGCACTACAATTTGGCATTAGGGATGGTATTTCATGGGAAACCCCGATTGTGGTTGCATTGTCCCACTCCCTTATCTGCTTATATTACCCTCTTTCCATTCATTATTACCCCATTCATCATTTATCCCACCTGGGTTCACCTTCCTCCACTGGGTCGACATAGGGTTAGCTTGCCCCTTTCCCTTGCCCTCACCTTGGGTTAGGCCTGGAATGATGCCCTAGAGTTTGATGCAGCTAAAAAGAAAGATAAAAACATATTTGGCCACATTCAACAGGAAAATTTACCACAAAATGCAAAAGATGGCTGGGACAAACACATTTAGCACGTGGGCAAAAGCAAATAGATGAGCTCTACCCCATCATCATGGCCATCACCTTGGTTCCTACAGGTTCTATGAACCTCCCTCATCATATAGGAACCCATGATTGTCCCAACCCCTGGTGGGCAATGAATCGCCCTACCATTAAAGTGGGGTATTCACTGCTATATCGCATGCATCATGCTCTTACCGCTTGAGCTCCGAGTAGTTAATCAAAGAAAATCATAAAAAGGCAAAATGCATATAAAGAAGGGTGGAAAAATCAAGGTCGGAGCACCTCATGTACCACGATTGCTCCCTCTTACACATTTTGAACCCAAGTGTGGGCTTCCCTCTTATTATCTACCCTTGTACCCCAACATGTGACCCAGGGTTGCCCCTTTTTATCCCCTACTTCATTCACCTATCTATCACATGCCACCACCTTTTGAAAGATATACCTTGATTATATTATCCCCTTTAGAAGTAGAAACCACCTAAAGGGTTGTTGGTTAACCCCATTTGGAGTTTAGGAGACATTGGCACATCCTGAAGCCCATTATGGAAGGGCCATTGTGAAGTCCCCACTTGTGGTCCATGATTAGGTAAGCTCATTTACTCGATTTCTCTAATGACTTGTTGTACTGGAAGGCCAGGGGATGCATCTTGCAGGATTGCATATGGTCTCCATCTTGGGTTTGGTCTCCTTATACGGGGTCCTAATCCACCAGAGGGCTACATTGACACATGTAGGGTGTGGGTTGAGAGCCATGGGCCTCCCAGCAACATATGGCACTCCATGGATCCCCAAAGCCATTCAAAGATTGCTTGTGTTTCACTTATTGGATGAGGAAGATGCATCTGACCCATCATGCCCAGCTGGCCCCAGATTTGCACCATACACTTGGTAGATGATCCAGGAGTTGCACAATGATGTGACATCACCTACACCATCATCCTAGCTCTTGCAGGCGATCTACAAACATCTTCGATTTGTTTGGAGAACCATGAGGACACTTTTGTGCCCTCGCATGTCATTTGGAGCACCACAGGTTATTACAAGGGGCCAACCCCTTGTCCACTGCTTTTGAGGGTCCTATTCTTCATTTTGGCACCCATGGACCTCATTAGGTCTCTTAGAGGATCCTACGCCATGCATAGATTATTATTTGACCTCTTAAGAGGCTTACTTTTTCATTTATGAGCTAGTTTGGTGGTCTTGTCACCAAAAGTTGAATTATTAGAACATTATTTTATTTTTGGGGCTTATGGAGGCCAAAGAGGCTAATTCGAACTCTTAAATTATGTATAAATACAAGTGAGATGAGTTCATTTCTCATCATCACTTTGGATTGGATCTCCTCTCTCTTGAGAATTTCGCACTCTTTCTTGGAGGATGAATTGGAGCTTTATGGATGAATTTTGATGTGTTGATATTAGTGTTTTTAAAACCATAACCGGTGACTGGACCGGTCCACCTAATGAACCGGTTTACCGACCGGAACCGGTCTAACCGGGATTGGTTTGGTCTAAACGAACCGGTTTTAGAAAAATACATTAAACAATTAATTTTTAATGACAAAAACTATTTTGATTTAAAACCATGATTCCAAGCTAATAGAGACAAAATATGCAAAGATTGCTCATTCATATACCATGTAAAGGTGAATATATCAAAATGGCACTGAGTGCAATACATATCATCGACAAAATACATAAGCAATGAGGCTCTAAATGGCCTCTAGAGTGCAAAAAAAAAGCCTTCAAACTATGGGGCCAGTAGCCTACTACAAGACTCAAGTCTACATATATGATAATACTATAATAGTGATCAACATTATCACTTGAAACTTCTCATGAGTCATCATGATCAAACTCAGTTGGTTGAGTCTCGACTCCCAAACTTTGCAGTCACAAACTTCTCTATTGGTTCAGCGACTTGAGTCTCAAACTTTTGAAGGTATTCTGCCCTAATATGCGCTATTATTTCATTTGGTGCTCCACATGGCTTTACATGGCCTCCTATCCCAGCCAAGTGTTGCTTGAACCTGTTAATACCCCCTCCTTGAATGGATTTTTGGCAATATTTGCAGATCATTTTGCCATCAATCATATCACAATGAGCCCATGCAGTATCTCTGGCTTTTGGAGGCATGATGACTACTACTTAGCTTAAACTCTATTGTTCCACTACTCCAGCAAAAACTCAACACTCTCCAAGCTCCCAAGCAAACTCACAAACACTCCAAATGAGATGTGTGAGACAAATGAGAGGGAGAGGGGCCTCTTAAAGGCTTGGAGAGGGTGTTTTTGGAGGGAAAGCACCCTTAGTTTCCCCCCAAAACCCCTAAAACACACTCAGCAAGTCGCTTTTCCAGCTCACGGTGGGCATGCCTCCTAATCGGCCAGTTCTGTCCTAAACTGGTCGGTTAGGACCGGTTTTTGTCAAAAAAAGGAGAAATGGGCCTGCTAATCGGGTTTTTTGGCCGGTTTCGACCGGTGGGTCTGCTAACCGGCCGGTTAGACCGGTAACCGGTTAGCAAGACCGGTTTTGAAAACTATGGTGGATATTGGTCTATCTTCTCTTGGAGCTTCTCTATTGTCAATTGTGAATGGTTGGATATACTCTGTTACATGTAAGTACATGTTTTTTAATGTTATTCTTGTTTACTTTTGTCATATACGCTGGACTGGAATTTTCACTATTCTAGGGCTAATTGCTGCATGCATTTACTTCTTAAATTTGTGGAATTTGTCTCTATTATAGCATCTCTCAATGTATGGGCCATGTAATATGAGCAAAATCTCCTAGGGGTAATTCTACCAAAGAATTTGACCTTGATAAGCGCACATTGGAGTATAAATGCGGCATGATTGCTTCTTCTTGACCTAGAAGACAAACAAAGTGATCTTGAGACCTACTTGACTGGGAACCACGCAATCCTACACATATTCATCATAGACTCCATTCTCCCAAAGATTAAGGCACTGATCTACCAAGGATGGTCACTAAAACTCATATTCCTTCACCTCCTTCCAGGTCTAGCCAAGTTGGGGTAGCTAGGGCATCAATTTCTCGACAAGCTAGCCATTAAAAAAATTTGATCTCCTAGGGTCTCCTGCGCTAACCTTTCCTCAAGTTCTCCTCCAATTTTGAAGCCATCCCGACGGTGGAGTTGGGAGAAAAGAAAAGCTCTAGCTCTAGGATCAAAACTTGCCCTGCCATCGCCAAGGCTAGTACCTCATAGGGTCAAAACAACACCTTCAAGTGCAAATTCGTTCTTTGATCCTTTGCCCTCTTTGTCTAGGGTAAGAATATCATTGGTTGCTACATTCTTCCCTCATACCCTATACTGGGTCCACATGGCCCTGTGTAGTCTCGCTCCTTTGAAAGATCATTCTTCAAGAACCATCCAGGATACCAATTCTAACAAGGATTTTAGGGATTGGGGAACTCCTTCACAAGTCTTATCCCATAAACCTAACCCTCAAATCCTTTCTTCCTTTCCCTAGAATACATAGTACCTTGCTTAGAAAGCAAGCAAGCTCCATCCTTCAAACTCTTATGGGAAAGGATTTATTTGGGTCACTCACATCCACTGACTTATCCTTCATTGGTGACTCCATACATATCGGGTCTCCCTCCATTAGTGAAAGTCCATAAGTAGAAGGGAGCATTAGCTGAGGTGACAGTGGGTTAAGTCTCCCTTTGTTGCCCTTGGCCTAACATTTGCCCTTTAGGGATCCCCCTTAGGTCCCCTGCTAGTTTGAGTGGTAACACCTTCCATGCTAGATCAGGAAGAGGAACAGGTCCTACCTTCTGTGGAGGTTTTGGCACGAGATGGTAAGGCATAGTTGACAGAAGATACAATTTTGCAGAAGAGGTCCAGAACTAGAAGATAGGGGCAACATGACCTTTGGTAGATTGGATTGAAAGGACAACTTCCAGGCAAAGCTAAATGGTATACCAGAGAGGTGGAGGAAAAATTTCCTCACCTCATTTAGTAGAAGCTTTTGGGGACCAAAAGCCTCCCAAAATGGGGAGGTGTGATCTGTATTGGATCCTTATATTGTTTGTCATCCCATCTTGATGCATTTGGAGTGGAAAAAGTGGAGGAATCAACCCACGAGACCGACCCAGTTTGGCAAAACAGGGTCTGAAACCTTTTGGGAGCGTTTTGAGGCATCAAACGACGTTTTTTGGGGGTAAAACTTTGCTGCCCTAGCGCTGCACTATTTCATGCTATTCTACATACAATGATCTTTGCGACAACGCAAGAAGTGTGTCAATCGGAGTCTGTATGCAAAAGTTATGCCACTCAGAAGTTGACCTTCCTGTTTTCACTCCTATAGTTCAGGAGGATGCTGTTGCGGCCCCCATTATTCATGGAAAAAGGTCTAGCCACGTGATTAGGATGTAAAAGACTCTAAAAGAGTCTATATTGTAACTCTAGTTAAAAATTGATGTAGTCAAAATTAACCACTAGTAGGCTGTTACGAATATAAATTATATAAAATAAAATGAATATAAATAAATATAAATAATAAATAATCAAATGATGATTATCTTAAATAGTCATTAGTTAAGTGAAAAGGCATGTCTAAAAGACATGCCCAATCATGAAAGAACACCTGCCTATGTATATAAGCAGGGCCTCATTACAATATTCAAACATCCTTGTAAATTTCATATTATTAATAAATACATTTGTGTATTTTAACATTGAAAGTCAATAAGCTATAGTTTTGTTGCTTCATGATATCTGTGAACAAATAGATATCAAGATAGTGTTGGAGATATTGCATGTGAGCATTGCAAATGCGAAGAACAGGATTGCAAAATGGATATGGATTATTGTCAAGAAGCATAAAGATGGTAACAATTAAGAACACGTTCTACGATCTGCTGTCCAACCTCTACTCTCCATGGTGATTATGTTCAATATTTATCCCTTCACTGATGCTCACCTTGAAAGGGTGGTGGAGGGGCTGGCTCAGACATCACCCAAGGAGATATATTCCTGCGTGTATAACGAGGAGGGTCCCCTTGTATTGACATTGATTCCTACATTTAGCTGTGAGCATTGCTACGACCGTGGCTATGCATGGTGCTATAGCAGTCCCTTTGAAGGGTGTCACTTTGATTCCCATTTTCACCTTACTTGTGCTTGAAGTATCAAAGAGAGGCTAGACAAGACGTAGATGCTGCATGCGTTATCTATGATGGAGATATGCGATGTAACCATCGAAATGACAAGCCGTTTGGCACACGTCTAATGGGTAGTAATTTAGGAAATAAAATAAACATAACTCTAAATTAGTAAAAGAACATAAATATTAATTATAAAGTTACTTTATAAATGTTATTAAAGTTACTTTATAATTTTTTTTTTGTAAGTCAATGTTCTATTCATATAGGAAAAAAGGAGTACATTCGATGGTTTAGAAAATAGGTGGTCTCACCCGACCGGGTTTGTTGACCAAAATTTGCACTAGATGACAAAAATACAAAAGGGAAACTAGGGACATTGTCCATAAACGGTAGGGCCAAAGGCACCAAAATACAGATAAAACATAAAAAACACTAGAGAGCATACTAGTTGTTCGACTTAATGGAGACAGGGTTGTCTGGGGCTATTCCTGAAGGAGGTGGAGGACAGAAGTCACACTAAACGTGCCCTTCAAAGTGCGCTAGCCAAGTCTCCAACTTTTCTACTTTCTCGATTAGTTGATTTTGGCCTCGCCAAACCACCACCAGTCTCTCCTGGACTTGGCACTGAAAATAGTGCATTTGGTCCAATGTTGCCATCTGCTCTGCATGCTCCTCGCGACAGACTCTCTCAACTGTGTCCACTCTTTCCATCAGGCTATTGATAAGTGCTTGACAGTTCTCCAAGCAGCAATGCTGGATACCCTGCCCTTCATTCGCTTCGGCTCGACCAGACCCACGATTCCCCTTGCCACCCTGGGTTCCTCACCCTGATGAATCGACTTCTGAACCCGCGTACCACCACCCTTACTGGCACCTCGTTTACCTCCTCCACGGCCTCCACGTGCTCCCACACTAGCCAGTCGTGCGCGTCCAACAGTCTTGCCACCCCGACAGGGAGCCCTAGTGGAGTGCGCCACACCCACAGGGCCAAACTCTCCACTAGAGAAACCAAACACCACCGTTAGAGGAACCAAATGCCACCACCCACCACACGAGAGAAACACAATACCACCGCCCACTACCTGAAAAAGACCACCACCACCAGAGAAACCAAATACCGTTGCCCACCACACTAGCACAGACAATTGAAAGAAAGACGAAGACAAAGTAGTCAACGCCTAAGTGCAGCTTCCCCCAGGGCGACGACCAACCTCTGAATTTTCCTCGCAGAGACCACCCACCAATCCGCCAAACATCGTTGCGCCCATGCCGGAGGTCACGAAATTGGAAATTGAAACTAGTTTTTCGCCACCACCCACGAAGTTTCCTATACTGCTGGTTCCAGCTTCCACTTCTAGCCCGAGCAAACAGGATTACCATAAGCCAAGAGGAAATGGAATGGAAGAGGTCTCGTCCCGCCGACTTCCCATCCTTACGCATGCAGATAATAACAAAGAGGCTTTGTAACAGGGTCCAACTTGACACACTGCTCCAGCAAATGCCCAGGATGAGTACACACAGACCACTCCTACCAAATAACCTCCTGCGACGCTTTCATTTTCTCCCTAGAGGCCACCACGAGGTCCAACACCAGACTAGAGCGCGGATACGAATGTCGGGCTCCCTCATCTTCCCACGCCTTAACTATTTGCCACCCCCAAACTCCAACACGATGTTAATACTCACACGAGTTGCCAACCTGCTGATATTACTCCTCCCATTACATGTGATTTGGTGAAGGGACTAGAAGGACTGCCCCTCACCCCCACTCCACTTGTATTCACACTTGAGGCTCCTCCTCCATGTGTTGCAAGGACCTCATGACCATCAGGGTAGTTACTTTATAAACTTATAAAGTTACTTGGTTAAAAATTAATTAATTAATTTATATATAATAAATAAAATAAAATTAAAAATAATATATATATATATATCTATATATATATATATATATATATATATATGTCCAAGGAAAATGGATAAAATATAATTCCAAGAAAATAGTACTGATGACTTACACATGTTGGGAAAGACATGGGCAAGGAAGAAATTATTAGTGATTAAGCTTTGAGGACAAAGCTTCTTGAAGAGAGAGGCAATGTTACGAATATAAATTATATAAAATAAAATGAATATAAATAAATATAAATAATAAATAATCAAATGATGATTATCTTAAATAGTCATTAGTTAAGTGAAAAGGCATGTCTAAAAGACATGCCCAATCATGAAAGGACACCTGCCTAGGTATATAAGCAGGGCCTCATTGTAACATTCAAACATCCTTGTATATTTCATCTTATTAATAAATTATTATTTATAAATACATTTGTGTATTTTAACATTTAAAGTCAACAAGCTACGGTTTTGTTGCTGCATAGGCTATCGGGTTGTGTTATAACCGGGCAACTAGGAGGAAGAGGCATTCTATTCTTTCGAGAGCATTTTGTTCCATTGCTGAGCAAAGATAACTAGGAGAGATAAGAGGTAGTGCACATTGAGAGGATCATTGCATTGTAGCAGCCCACGGGCCACAGGCATTACTTCTTTATACTTGCAGCCATATTTCTAGACAGAGAAAGAGAGCGAAGCGGCCTCACTTTCCAGCTGGGTTTTCTCTTGAAAGGGTTTCCCAGAGAGCATATCTTTTGTCTTATGTGTGTGTGAGAGCTTATTTTGTTGTTCTCTACTTTTCTGCATAATGTCCATTCGCATGCATGCACTAATTACAGTGAAACTACAAATCTTAAAGTTTAATAAAACTGTAAAGTTTAGAATCTCAGATTTTTAATATAATATTATTAGATCTGTTGTGACGAATTGTTTAGTGGAATATCCATGACAGTTTACAGATCAAGTATGTTGAAAAGGTGGATTTCTCAAGTTCTCAAGAAAAAATTAAAAGAAAAATGGAAAAGAAAATGAATGAAAATAAAGAAGGAATAGAAAAGAAAATGAATGAAAATAAGGAAGAACTACAAAAGCCCATGATTGCCTTGGAAAATATTCTCTTGGAGAGGCTTCTTAAAAGGGATGTGGAGATCCAAAGAAATCTTGAACATAAGGAGAAACATGTTAAGAATTAATCTGATATGGGGAGTATGCTATCACAATTGGAGAGCACAAATTTTGAATCGTAGAACCATAATCATGGATTTTCAATCCAAGATCCACTTCATTAGGGCTTCAAGTCAGCACCAAGGAACTATCACATTCCAAAGATTGATATGAGGAAATTTGGTGGTAATGATCCTGTAACATGGATATTTTAGATGGAGCAATACTTTGATCTACACTAAGTGGCATCCTTACAAAAGGTAAATATTGCATCTGTGTTTTTAGAACAATACCAACATGTATGTACTATGGTATCAATGGCTTTGTGAAAGAAAAAAGATTCTGTTATATCTTGGTCCTTTTTTAATAGAGGAATTGATAGCACGTTATGTGGTGTTTGCCGCCTAATCCACACCTTTGGGCTACATGGAAATGCTGATTTTTCTAGGGCACAAGCTAGAAGCAAAATTTTCTTCACTATGTAACTACTTCCAATGATTATTTAGCATTAATTCAACACAATATTTATTCAATATAATTAAGCAATTATACAAAAGAAAAATATCAATTAATAAACATGAAAGAGTAGTAAAATAACTACGAGACAACGAGACAAAATTTTGTGGCTAGAACACATATGATGCTACAAAAACTAACAGTTGCAAAAGTAAAAGATCCAAATACTTGCAATATAAAGCAAATGCTTCTCGAGAAAAAGATAATATTTGCAAATCATATTCAAATAAATTCAAGATAACATACATAGGAAGGTTGTATTGCAAGTAAAGTGAAAATGTGATGTAGAGATGCTCTTGGTTTATTATATTAGTTGTATTCTAGAACAAATTTTCAATTGAACTTCGGTTCCCAGACCTCATCCTCGCCCGGAAATTTGGATCTCACAATGAGGAGTCAATAGGGGTGGAGGGTCCCTAATGTCTATACAACCAACTCAAATTGGAGGTTAATTTTAGAAATGCCAATTATCAATAAAATGTGCTTAAGTGAGATGCATGTAAGTTACTTGCTCTCCAAATTTGAAATCTTGATGGCAATGCTTCCATAAATGAGGAAATACCCAAAGTAAAATTGCACCAATGACTTCAAAGTAAAAAAATGGTAGCTTAATGTGAGCAAGTGAATTAAAATGATGCAAGTAAGTTGCTTGAAAAATAAATTGTTTCAAGTAGACAATGACAATATAATGCTCCAAGGAAATATCAACAATACTTAAAGTAACAATGTAGCAAAAGTTGACAAAAATGAAGCATGTACTCAAGTAGTCATGAAACAATTTACCAAGCTTAATGGAAATGAATTAATAAACTAAATCAAAGCTTGCCAAGAATGTAAAGTGCTTGCATGTAAAGAAAGATTTGCTCAAAGTAAAGCGTTAACTTGTAGCTCAAAGCAACAATGAAATGAAGGATGCAAAGCTCAAGTAAAAATGTAGCAAACTTAATTTAGTAAATGAAATGGAGTTTTGAGGTTGTGTTAATTCCCAAAATTTACCATGTGTGAATGAGTATTAGCAAATGGAAAGTGCATGCAAGAGAAACTAAATTGTGAAAGTTAAGAATGCAAATCAATCCACCCACAAGAGTCCTTCTAAATGAGGAGGTGGGATACCATGGGATGAATCCCAAGATCCCTCAAGCCCAAGAAGATTATTTTATTAGAGGTATTACAATGAGGAGAAGGCCTTAAAAGGCTGCCCAAAAGATGAAGGAGAAACTTTTACACAATCGGAACTATAGGAGCTAGATTCTCCTTCTTGTACAATGTGAAAATTTGGCAACCAAAGTAGCTAATGAGACCTCCTCGAAATCTGAAAATTACAAGGGGAAAATCAGCCTTAAGAGGCCCACGACCTAGCTTTATGTGCAGCTCTCAAATGAACTCATCAAATGAACTCGACCTTGCAGAAAATGAGGGACTCCAAATGCTCACGACCTCCTTGGGAAATGATCCAATCATGCACCAATGGGTCCTGCAAACACTTGTTATGAGTTTGTAGAAAATGTCCCTAAAAAATCTGCTCCAAATGAGTTATCAAATCCTCCAAATATGGGCTGCAAAACAAGAAAAATATTAGTGGACAAAAATCAGTTAGATGAAGTGTATATGTACAATTATAATTTACAAAGGACTAAGCTAAAGAGTGTGATTTAAGCTCTTAGATAGCAAATGAAAGCAATTGGAACACAACGTTTAATAAAAGTGATTTAAATTTAAAAGTACTTGGCTTGTGTACAAGCTATGTCCCAAAACCCTTACAAAACCACTTTGTAAGATAAGACTATGAAAGCTCAAAGAACAAATGAGAGCTCCTTTGAGAATGTATCAAGAGTGGGTTGGTCTCTCCAAAGACTTCCCCTCACGCTTGATTTTTTGGTCCCAACAAGAAGTTCCCTTTACAAAACTTCAATCAAGAATTAGTTCCATACAAATTTATTAATAAACAATGATAAAAAACTCTAGAGATTTATTTGAAACCAACTAGAGCATTCTATACCTAGAGCATACTCCTAAATCAAATGTCAATGGAAGATAGCCCTACATTAACAAATCCACAAAAGCATATGGAAACAAATTACATCAAAGCATGAGTAAAAGGAATTATACCAATGATCAACAATTCATCACACTCCAAAAGGAGGAACACCTCATGAATGAAACCCCAAAGTCTTTATTGATATTTTTGAAAGTGTACAAGGCAACAATGTTTCCGCAAGCACAATAGCTAGTAACAATGATTACATGTGTGAGAACCCATAGCTTTATTATATAGAAGTTTGGGAGCCAATCCCAAGGCAAATGGTGACAATCCCAAGACAAATAGGTGACAATCCCAATGCTCCTTCATGCAAATTCGAATTTCCCAAGTGGCAACTTGATTTCTTCCTTAGAGGCCCACGCAATCCTTGATGAGGGAGTTCGAATTAGATGAGAGGACATGTGGGAGAGTGAAGTGGAGTGGTAGGAGACCACTCTCCACCTCACTCAAGTGAACTCTAATCCAATCTCAAGTCAACTCATGATATCTCCTTGAAGCTCGAGTTAACTTCCTCAAATCGTGGATCTTGTCACTGGAACTCGTTGTCTTCTCCACAAAAAATTCGATTTGCTTGATTTGTGGCTTATGTGGAGTCCACATCACTTGGTAACTCAACTTTGACCTTTAGATGAATTTCCACCTCATTTCCACATCATTTGAGCATGTGTGGATATTTATTTTTCTCCATTTATTTAATTGTTGGGCTAATTTATTGCCACATTTTCCACAAAACTTAAAAAAAGTGGGTTTTGAGGGTCTAAAACTTATTTTTTACCCCTCAAAGTGTGTCATAGTAGAAAGTTGAGGGTGAGAGGTGTAATTTTGAGCACACATACCCCATACAACTTCTCTAGACATCACTTATTACATTTTACATTCAAATTTTATTTAAATTTTCGTCCTACGGGAAATTAAAAAAATTAAAAAATTGACCCCTAGACCTAATTAAATTCCACAAAATTTTATGAGTGATCTAGTATGGTAATATAGAATGACTCTAGACACTAGGACTCACCCAAGGCCTCGCCATCAAGCCACACTCCGACTTTGGGGTTATGCTTGGAGGAAAAAACTCAATTAATTATTAAGTCCCTGAAAACACCTAATAATTAACCAAGTGAAAAAAAAATTCCCAGAGTAAACTCACTTGATGACAAGGTCCCAAGTTACCTAGGCCTGTTACATGACTCAACTCATCATACTAGCATCACTTTACATCATCCCCGTAGGGCTTGTGGAATCTGAGTACAACAAAAGAAGATGAGAAGAAGAAATAGAGTTGAAAAACTCTGATGACATAGTGAACTCTGATGGTACATGAAGCCTCTGATACATCCTCGAGCATGGAGTTTACAAAAACATTGGGTACACTTCAGTGGTCAACATCTGGCTCCACATGGGGATGCATGCTAGATAGGAAGTGATAGTATGCAAGAACATGGAATCTGCATCTACAGACAAAAGACACATATCAACAACGTCCGTTCAAAATATCATCATATAAAATCATATACCAACATGAAAAAGTACATAAATGGAAATTTATTCTAACAGCAAAAATGAAACTACTTTAACAACAGAAATAACAAAGAGTAGAGTTAGAAATACAATACAAAAGATGCCTCATGGCATCAGATGTTCTCAATGAAGTTCATGCTGAGAACCTGCTTACTTTCAGGCAGATCAATGGGTTGTTTTTCTGATGTGCCTTGTTCAATTCTGAATATCTTAGGAGTTTGACCCATGCCAACACTATGTTGTACATAGCCATTAGATTTTTACAAAATCCTTTCTGCTTTTTTCTTTTCTTCTTAATAGACCATGATGCTGATGTTGATGCAATCAAAGTAAACCTTTCCGCTCGATCTTGAAAATGCTCTGATGACAAATTTGAAGTATCCAAGGCTCCTTTGTCCTGTCTCTCTCCATTCTGCATCTGCTCTGACATGGGTTATGGATCAATCTCATAGGTATTATGCCAATTCCCCTCAGTTTCATTGCTATCCGGGTCACCTTCAATTAGCCATTTTTCAATGGAATAAATGACCTCCTCATAATAAGATGAGGCTTTCTTCAGTGGATTGGGAGGCTTATGATCTGTTTCTTTGTTTTTTTCCCATTCGTCATCTGACCTAAGCTGGGATTTTTGTACATGTAATCTTTCCATTTCCTCCAACCTATTTTGAAAAGTGATATGATTAGCCTTCATAACACTTATTTCCTTGGCATGATTTGTTTCCATGGTGTTGATTAACTGTATTTGTTTTTCTTCCATGACGAGCAACCTGTTTTGAAGAGCAACCATTTGACTAGAATGATTAACCTCCATGGTACTTATTTCCTTTGCATGATCTTCTATTAATCTTGTTTGATTGAGTTCCATGTTCTTAATTGCTTGAGCGTGGTCTGCGTCGATTCTAATCAAATGATTTTGAATAGAGGTCATCTGATCAAAATGATTGACCTCCATGGCCTTAATGAGTTGAGCTTGGTTGAGTTGCATATCTTTAATCATTTGAGTCAACTCCTTGATGAGATCCTTATCATTTCATGGGCTTGAGCTTTTGCTTTGATCTTTCTTTTATCTCCATATTTTTCTTCAAAGGCATCAATGATTGATTTTGGAGAATCAAAACTGTTAGCAGGTAAGTCTATGAACCAATCCAAAACATTGCCATCTAATGAAAAGATGAAAAGTTTCATTTCTTCATGGTTAGTATCATGGAACCATTTATTCACACAAAGGTGGAAATTCCTAAGGTGAGCTTCAGTAGTGTTGACATTGTTACCTAGAAAACTAGGCAACTCTTCAATAGCCTGAATGGCTTCATCAAGAATAAAATTCAGATAGACTGGAATGTTAGTAAAATCACAAGGGGCGAACAAATCATTCATGATGTCATGCTCACTTGACCTTGAAAGAGCAAATGGATACCAGAGAGAGGCTCCTATCCAAGATTAGCAAGAAATCTACGAGAAGAAGGCTTTAAGCATAAATCCTTGTAGAATATAAAATGAGTGGAGTCGCCACTTGAACAAGAATCTAACTCTAAAATCCAACATGCAAAAACCAAAAGCTAGTTGATTTCCAGGTAGAAGAGGACTTGTCCCCGAAAACGACGCCAAAAATGTTGTTGCCGCCTAGAGCACACACACCTAAATTAGTAATAAAAAGCCCTTAACCCCACAAGGTGCGGCTTGGTGTCAGAACTAAGAGATGGAGTTGTCACCTATTCCCAACTCTCTCCATTTAAGCTCTCTCCTAGTTAAAGCTAAGGGGGGTTGTCCCTAATGGAAATTTAATAAAGGAAAAGTGAATTTCTAGGAGACTAAAGTTAGAGGGAGATGCTTATAAAAAAATAATTTGACTCCAAGATGTTAACAAGCATATAATATATGAGCATTATTCAGTAATGTATTCAAAGTATAGACCAATGCCTCAAAGAAAATGACAATTGCTTGCTCAAAATGAAAATCAAGATACAATGATAGACAATCTTGCAAAATCAAATGTTAGACCAAGATGAGCATATAAACATCAATTGCAACTATAAAGGAAATAGTACTTGAAAGTAAATGCTCAAATAACAAGATAATGACATCAATTACTCATGAGCTAAATAACCATCAAAGCAACAAGTATACGAAATAACCTGAAAATAGAGTTGCACCAACGAAAGATATTCCAAGTACAAGAAAGCAAATAGTTGCAAAAGTAAAAGATCCAAATACTTGCAATATAAAGCAAATGCTTCTTGAGAAAAATATATTATTTGCAAATAAAACTCAAAGAAATTCAAGATAGCATACATAGGAGGGTTGTATTGCAAGTAAAGTGAAAATGTGATGTAGAGATGTTCTTGGTTTATTTTATTAATTGTATTCTAGAACAAAGTTTCAATTGAACTCTGGTCCCTAGACCTCATCCTTGCCCAGAAATCCAGATCTCACAATGAGGAGTCAATAGGGGTGGAGGGTCCTTAAAGTCTATATAACCAACTTAAGTTGGAGGTTAATTTTAGAAATGCCAATTAACAATATGTTGACGGTGCTAAGCCTGCCAACATTTAAGGGATCTCCTTGATATGAAGTCCCAACTAGACCTCACATCATTTGGAGTAGGAGTCCCAGCAGTGGGTGGTAATGTTATGCCTTGACTATGAAAACGTGCAGAGTGAAGTACGGTAACTTTGGGTGAGAGCAAGTGTGTGACCCTGCGAAAAGTCAAGTGCGATGCATGAAGGTTCCAACACACGAAGGGAAAAGGAAGTGCACCCCTTGGAAGCCTGTAATAGTATGCATCTTGAAAGGAACACATGAATGTAATGACATCACAAGCTAAGATGTGGAATAGTCCACAAGTTAAAGTGATGAATTAATACAACAACACACATTCAACAAGATTCATACAAATGCAAACGAAATAGTTCATAAGCATAAGCATAAGTTAAATAACATACATTGCAAATACAACAAGAATAGTCCTACTATATTCACAACATATGCATGAAAGTGTGCTGACTCTGATTTTATTATAAGTGAAAGTTCCATTCATACATACACCATTGACGGACCACTAGCCCCAATAGTGGAACATTAAAGTCAAGAACACCTGCTCCTCCAAAGAAGTATACTCGCTCTATGCTACAGAGAAGCCAAGGCTCTTCACAATACTCCCAAGCTCCTTCTAAGCCTAAGCCTAGCCAAAAGCTTGGCTCCCAAAAGCCCCTTACATGAGTTATGAGGTTCTATTTATAACAAGAGGGGGTGACTCTTCAACTCTGGCTAGGCTCCCAAAAGCCCCTTACATGAGTTATGAGGTTCTATTTATAACAAGAGGGGGTGACTCTTCAACTCCCCTTTGTGACCTTTGGACTACCCTCATGACTCTTCAACTTCTTTACAAAATGACTCATTACATTACATCATGACTCTTCATATTCCAATATTGACACTTGGAATTTCACTTACAACATAATTACAAATAATATTACATTTTACACTTGTACCCATATAAGACAAAATAGGGTAGAGACAACTTGACAACCTAACAAGACACAACACTATGATGCTTGAGTTTGGGAGAACTCTAGCTCAAAAACCTCCACTTGCTGCTTCTTAGTCACATATTGGTGCCAAGCTCAGTACTGTGTGATGATATCCCCAAATTACGTGATGGTGTTTGGCTGGAAGTAGACTCTAACCTCCATGGCATCCAGGTACAATGTCTTGGAACCAGTTTCAAGTTCGTTCTAAAGCATGAGCAACATTGTTCTAACTTGGACAGGACCACCGATGTAATTCTGCATGTTCTGTCTATTCAACTCCAAGTCTTCCTTGGTGGCAATCTATCTCAATTGCTCTAAGTACTCTTCGATCTCCTGCTGGACTTGGTTCCTAGGTTTGGCTTTGGTGAGTGAACCGACTGATGGGATCTTGTGTGTTTTTACCAAGACATTCAAACTACTGAATAACCGTACATATGAGGCCTGAATGCTAACAATAAAAGAGGTGAGCTGCTTGTTGAGAGCTTCCGCACGGTTTTCCCAGGGTTGATACTTCAACAAGTATCGTTGCTCGCATCTCCTCAAGTAAACCTGTGCGGAAACTACACTTTGTGCTGCACAGAGTTGTTCTAGCTCTTGCCTGGCAGCCTGCAAGTTCTGTGCCAATTGCTTATTCTCGGCTGTCAAATACTGAATGTTTGATCTTGTTGCTCCTGCAAAGCCAAGTTGGCTTCGGCAATGGCATTTGGATGCTTCCTGGTGTCCGCCACTATGACCCTTTCTCTAATGAATGCATATGATGTGTGATCAACAGGAAAATGCTTCTACGTGCTTGTACAATCCTCCTTTGGAACTCATCGAATGGCTGATTGTAAACATCTGTCACTGGATCATTATTGAGGGGAACAACATCCGCTTCTTCGCTCGGGGCTGGCTCTGCTGTTGGAGGTGGTGGAGACTGAGTGGTGACCTGTGGTGCGCTCGACATCATATCAACATCTTCATTCTATGGCTCCTGTTCCATCTCCATGTCTGTTACTTCAATCAAGTGCTCAATCTGCTGAGCAAGCTCTCGATCCTGCATCTATTCACCTTCCTCCTCAGTTGCTGGCTGGTTCTGTTCCTGCTCTTCAACCTGTATCGACGTTGTTTCTTCTGTCATTGTGCCTTGCCTTTCTTCTTCCTCCTGCTTCCACTTCTCTTCTTGTTCCTTCCTCCTCAACTCTTGTTCTTCCTTCAGTTTCTGCTTTGTCTCCTACAACTTCAGTTCTGCTTCCTGCAACCTCTGCTTTTCTCTCTTCCTCCACTCTGCTCTCTGTATCCTTTGCTTCCTCTTTTCTTCTGCTGCTAAAGCTGCTTTCATGAGAATAGGATCTGCTTTCATCTTGTAGCTTTGTTCTCCCTCTGGACTGTCGACAATCTTCCTCTTTCCCTTATCATGCATGGGATTGTTGCCTTCTGCTGCTGTTTCTTTCAGAATTGCTGCTGTCTGTGGAGCAACCTATGAAGTCCCTGCTAAACTGACCGGCTCACGGAGTCTGGAGGCATTGTAGCAATTCCTCCATGGATCCTCCTCTGGCCAATGGAATGCCTCGTCGATCCACGAAAAGTAAACTCTTGCACAATGGTCTTTACAAATACCACAGGGATCATACAGATTAAATTCCCGAGTACCGAATGCAAACCTGACTATTTCCTTTCCCTCGACATCCATGACTTTCAAGTTCTTTATCCTTATAATCAAATTTACAAAGGAAGAGTGGGCCATGGTGCTTTCTTCTTCCTGTGCAAAGCTACTAACAACCCTGTGGTGAGATGATATGACACTTCTTGCATGACAAGCTTGTCGGTGGCATACCTTGGTAAAACATGCAGAGGCTTCTCTCCGCCGAACACTCTAAGGAAGGTGCCACCTGGTGAGGCATACCAATTTGCGATGTCTGCTATCGCCTCCATTGCTCCTCGTGACATGCAAGGTGGATCTTCTTCAAAGATAAGCTTGTAAAGCGGGATGATGAAATGGTCAGTTAGCTGTGCCATTATTCCTCGATGACTACAATCCGAAAGGACCTTGAAATAGATATGCATGGCAGATTCTCGTGGTGTCCATGTCCAATTCATGTTAGGGAACTGCTGTTGTGCACAGATTGCATCCAGTAAATATGCAGACATATAGAACCTTGCTTGCTCACCATCGGGAGGACTCCGAGCCTGTGCTACATGGGCCCTCAACTGTCGAGCCAATAGATCTAACCAGTTGAACAACTTCCCCTTGTTCACAACTTGGTCCAATAAGACTACCCACCCTTCAAGAAAGGTTTCTGTGCTCTACTGACCATGGATCCTGCAAGCTAAGATAACCAAGAGCTGGTAGGCCTTCCTGAGGGACTTTGTCTTATATACATGGGTGGGTGTCTGTCGAAACTTCGATGGCTCTTTCACCCAGCCTTTGACAATGTCTCGTGTATTCACATAGCTGTGGGTGGCATAGAACAATGAGTCCATGAGCTTCACTGGCTCGGGCAAGTGATACATGCGCTGATAATCTTCTGCCTGAAAGGTAGCAAGCTTTTGTCCATTGGCACTGCTCAATGTCATGGTCTTCTCATCAATGTGTGAGACAATCCAGCTAATGACATCTGCACATGGGAAGGTTGGATATCTGCATGCAACCTTGTGTAGTCCTGACTGCTAGATACTGAGATAAACCTGTTGGTCCTCTAGATCTGCCTCAAGGCTCTTTGTTGAAAGAGCTTCATTAACTTGCTGCCATGTTAGTGTTGACCCCTTTTCTATAAACAGCTGAGTGTCTGCATACACTGGCAAGTCTACTGGTGTTTGCTCAACTGCTTCCCTAGTATTGCTTTCAGTGGTCTCTTTTGAAGCAACTCTCTTTGGTGCCATGGTAACAGTGACTGCTGGAGAGTGTTGATCTAGATTGTCATTGACGTTAATATGGCAATATTTTGGGATATCAAATGATGATGTGAAGCCAAGGAGGAAAGCCATCAGGGAAGCCATTGGAAAGACATTGGAAGAAGAGCTATCGGAAGAACGAAAGAGTAAAAAGAAGCCACAAAAGTGAGAACCCAACAGTAAGGACCAAAAGGAAGAAAACAACGGAGGAGTATTGCGGCGAAGGAGCATAAATAGAGTTATCAGAGAAATCGTATTGACAATATATAATATCCACGTTTTCTATTATATGCCACTGCTCAAAACCCGCCGATTGCGATATATAATACGGGCCCGATAGTTCCATTACATATGCCTTAATATGATATTGCATTCGCCACGTCACAAGTCTCTTTAAAGCCTTGTCATGAAATCCTCGATTGCGATTTGAGCTGCGGACCTGATCTGTTTATGAAAACAATCCTAATGTAATATCGCATCTGCCTATCGGAATGATCATATTGCAAGTCATAAAGGGATGTATATCCAAATCCTTCGATTGCGATAACATTGCGGACCCGCTGCACCATTATAGCATGACTTAATGAAATATCGCATCCGCAGTAATCGCAAGTTTCAAAGGAATGTTAAAACGTCGATTGTGATATAATACGCGGACCTGATAGCTCTATTAGAATATACCTTTATGTAGTATCGGGTCCAGGTATCGGGGAAGTTACGCAAATCATAAGGGTTGTCACTGCCGGACCGCCAATTGCTATAAGACTTGTGGACCCGACGGATCTATTGATGATGGTTTAATATTATATCGCGTCCGTTTCATCGGCAGTATGAATATTGGCCATGTTACATTGGTGATGTTAAGAGTTGCAATTGCGGGATTTCAGATAATTGCGATTGCGATTGAGGTAGTAACGTGGCATGTGGGATCTCCCTGTGGGTATAGCGTCTTTTATGTGATTTCCGTGATTAATCAAGTCTACGATATAATTGGATGAAAGACTGTTCGATATAGTTTAATATACAATAAATCGGCTACTCTTCCAAATGAACGTGTCTTTTGGGTATTGGGGAAACTCGTATAAATACAAGTTATAATACCTTCACCTTAAGCATCGATTGGGCATCAGGCACAAAGAAGAATTAAAAAGTTCACAACTCGTGAACTTGATAAGACAGAGGAAGTCGAAGGTTGAGAAGACGAAGGTGCAGCGACAGCCGAAAGCCAAGCAAAGAAGGAAGCAGAAGACAGAGCGGGAGAACAATCTTTTGACCTGATTCATCTTGGAAGGTTCAGACCCGAAGTGAAGCCATAGCGCAAACAACGACCTGTTGCAAAGACTACAAGGACAGGATTTGGTAAAGAAGTTCTTGGAAGCAGTATAATACAATCAAACATTTCTTGACAGAGTAAATCTATAGGGTCGGAGCCCTTGGGGTTGGTGCCTCAGAATTGGAAGGATTGGTGTCCTTGAAGTTGGTGCTCCTAAATTGAAGGTTGGTGCCTTGGTAAGATGGGATTAGAGCCCTAGAGGTTGGAGCCTCATCAAAGTCCAAGTTGGTGCTTGGCAAAACTCATTAGATATTGTATTCAATCTTTTTCTATATTTAATAAAATCATTTCTTTGATTAAAATTGTAAAGAATCTAAATTTGTAATAATAAAAATTGAAAAGAAACACTGCTTCACGCCCCTCTTAGTATTTCCAATAGAGAGAAGTTCTCAACAATTGTGGTACCTGTGGGACAAAAAAGACACTCATGGCAAGAAAATATCAGTCTTTAGCAAATCTACTTACAAGGCATGATCAAGCAGCAAACTGGGTATCTGATAAGAAGGATTGCACATTTTCATTGGCAAGAGGGACTGGTTGCCTGTGGGATCTGCGCATTGCACAGTCCCAACAACCGAGTATGAAGCTTGAGGCTTGAGACTGTGAAATGTGCAGTCCCAACCTGGGTAGAGACTGGGAGTTGCCAAGGTGGCAGGCTGACCCTTGGAATTGCGCACTGTGCAATTCTAGAAGGCAAGCTTGTGGCTTGAGCCTTAGGATTGCGTAGTGCCCAGCTGGGCAAGGCAAGATCTGGCCAAAGCAAGTGCAGATTTGCCCAGTGGAAGTGTGAAAAACGAGCAGAAGTGAGTGATGATGTGAGCTTGAGTGAAAAAATGAATAAGTGTGAATGAATCAATGTGGATCAAGTGCAGAAACTAATCAAACAAAAGGAAAATCAAGTATGTGAGGAGAGTCGCCGCAACGGTGACCATCAGTGCAAAAATAGGAAAACCAATGCGACACTTGTGAAAGGAAAACGAAAACTTAAAACAACACTTCTACAAGTTAAAACAAGTTGAAACACCAACAAATATGAAGAGAAATAAGTAAAACAACACTCACACAAGCGAAATGACAAAAAGCGACAGAAAAAGTGGCAAAAGACGACAAAAGCAAAACTCACCCAGAAAAGCGACGACAACTGCACTGAAGGTTCCTTGATCTCCTTGGGAATTCTAGAGCTCCAAGATCAAATGTGCAAATGAGCTCTAGAGGCGTCGATTAAATAGATTTGAGTGAATTAGGGTTTATGACGTGCATGCCTAAAATCAAGGAAAAAGCAACACTTGGCAAAAGTTTCTAAAAATAGCGAAAGTGCCTCCTTTGGGATACTAAAAATAGATCCCTATTTTTTAGGGATGCTTTTTTGTTTTTTCAGGGAAACTTGCCATGCATAGTGCCGGGAAAGACAACACAATTCTGGGGAACTAGGCAACTTTCCGACTTAGTGCACTACTTAGTTTCTGAGCTTAGTGAAGGATTGTGCAATTTTTGGGCTCAGTGCTGTGCTACCTTCCCCGACTGCGCAGTTTCTGAGCTTAAGGTTGACTGCCAGTCAGGACTATGCAATTCTCATCCTCAAGGCTGCTTGCCTTCAAGGATTGCGCAGTTTCTGGAGGCAAGCCCATAACTGCTGTGAGACCAAGTTGGGAGATCAACTTGCGAGTTAGAAAGATCAGCTGAGTGTGGAAACAAGCAAGCACAAGAACAAATGAAAAAGATAAGTCTTAATCAAAGCATGAATACCTGAATCAATGCAAGATGAGGTCCTGTGTATAGGAAGGAAGGCTCCAAAATCAAAGTGTTGATTTTTGTAGCATCGGATGTGCTCTTGCCTTGAGAGTTTGCAGAGAGGCTAAGACGCATGCATTCTCCAATACCCAGAAATTGTTTCGGAAAATTCAACCCAGAGATGATTTAATTAAAATAATTGACTTTTAAAAATGGTTCCCTAAGTCCAAACTTAGGAAATCTGGTTAATTAAAGGGTATTAATTAAATTAGGTGTGAATCTTCTAGAAGAAGACGATAATCAACTCCCAGTTAATTTTAGCCCTTGACTATGTTTCAATATTGGCTGTTGGAGCTCCAACGAGAGATTATAAGAAGGAGTTTGATGGGCACTTGGAGAACACATCGAATGAGAGATCAAAGATCGAATTTCTCAAGAGTAGCAATGTTGAGTTGCTGGAGTGAGATCGAGTGATCTTCTTGCAGTGAGGGGCAGGGATAGTAGTCCAGAGGAGAGTTTTCCAGATCTGGAGAGTGCAAGGCAGAGAAGGCATAAAGCAATTCAGAGAGGCAGTGCAGAGCTTTAGAGGGAGTTCGAAATTTAGCTGGGAGAGTCGAGATCTAGTGCCAGAAGCCGGGGTGTGAGACTGGAGGGCCAGAGGGTTGAATTTCCAGACAACAGGAGATCAGAAGAGGAGGTGACACAGAGCTCAGCAAATGTGACACAAAGCTGCATAGGATTGACGCAGAAGCTGCACAAAGGTAGCGTGGGGCCAACCAACCTGTCCTTGATTAGTGTCGGATCTCTCGACTTAGTGTGAGATTTTTCTCACTAACTCTTTGCTAGTTTTTCTCTGTATCGGATAGCCAGTCTGGGTGTCCAACGATTTGTACTCGGAAACTACTGCATAATAATAAAACCCTCAGTTGCTGCATCAGTTTTCCCGAGTTGGTTTTTTTCGGGGACATTATCCAAAAACAATTGTGTAGATGTGTGCGTGCTTATTTCTCTCCTGTGCCATATTTAGTTTCTGCAGTATTTATTTTGTGTAGGCTGTAGTGTATGCATTTCGATATTTGTTGTAGAAAACTGCAAGCAATTTGTTCAAGTAATTAACAAATAGGAGAAATATCATCAGTTTGTTGCAGTAGGAGTCGGATAACCGATTTTTCACATGGTACCAGAGCACAGATCATGAGCAAGAGAGCTCAAAGCAGAAAGGAAAAAGGAGGTTCGAAATCTTGCCTTGGCACCAGTTCGAGATCTGAGAGGCAGTGCAGTCCTTGGGTTAAGGAGGTCGAAGTTTTGAGTGAGATCAATTTTTCTGAGTGAGTCGAAAGAGAAATTTGGTTCTCCAGATCGAAGCTTTCTAGAGGTAGAAGGGAGCAACGCAATTTCCTTGCAAAGTAGATCTTCAGTTGGGATGCAGTTATTTTGCAGCAGTTGCTGGCAAAATAGCATTAGAAGGAGAGAATAGCACATACTGAGGGAATTTCTTCCTCAAAGGACTTCTAGCCAAGAAGTTCGAATTTTCCAAGCAGAGCAACAATAGTTGTGTGCGGGATTTCTCACTCCAGAAGGGAGTGCGAATAGTTGGGTAGCAGCTGCGCAGAGGAGAAGAGGGAGCAGTTTGACTTTTTCAGGAGAGATGGCATCAGCTGGGTTGAGAGATCAAGATCGGTTGGATGGAGCCTCTAACTATGTGATCTGGAAGGCTAGGATCTCTTGCCCTCGAGATGAGCATGATCTCAAAACCTATGTCGATAGTGTTGTAGTTGTACCCACCAATGCAGATCCACTTAAGAAGTACAAGGCTGAGATGGTGAGAGCTAAGAGGCTTACTCTTGACAGAGTTCGAGATCATGTAGTATCCCATATAGCTGGGAAAGATACTACCCGACAGATGTGGGAAGCATTAGCCACGCTGTACGAAGGATCTTCCGAGCAGTGGAAGATGTACTTGGAGGAGAAGTTGAGATGCACGAGGATGCAGAAAGGGGAGCGTGTGGACCCCTTCCTTACGAGGCTTCAGGATGTCTGGGACCAACTGGCTTCAGTAGGATCAACACCCTAGCGCTCAAAGTTTGTACGATTAGCACTGAATAGCGTTTCTGAAGATTGACAAGTTTTCGTCCAGAGCATCCTGGGCAGAGAAAAACTGCCAGATTGGGAATGTGTATGGGCTAATCTGCAGCAGGAGGAGATGAGGTGTGATCTGGTGAAGGCCACCATCAGTGGTAGTAGCAGCAGTGGGGTGAAAACAGTGAAGGAAGAGGAGGACGTGGCCCTTGTATCAAAGGGGCAGCAGGAGCAACACAGAAAGAAGGAAATTTTGAAGATCAAGTGCTTCAGGTGTGGTGAGTTGGGCCACTACAGCACTCAGTGTCCTCTCAGAAAGAAGGACAAGGAGGAGAAGCAGGATCAGTAGCCTGCATCCGCTGAGATCGATAGGCTGTCCTCCAGATTGGAGGAAGAGTTTGCCATGATTGCCGAGTTGCCTCTAGGGGTGAGGTGGGGCGATCTGGAGTTGTAGCCCCAGAGAGCTACCGATGGGCAGGATCATTGAGGAGTCCACCTCTTGGATCAAGACCTTGCTATGTGTTAGGGTCCCATATTTCATATGAGGAAGTGTATCTTCACCTGATGATTTCTAGATTTGACAATGTAAATAATGTTTCAAGTTTGAAATATATTTCCAAAAAAAAAAACAAAAAACATGTATAAAGAAAAAGAGAAAAAATAGAAATTGCCTAAGAAAAGAAAAATATTGTAGGGGACAGAAAAATAGTAAAAAGAAAGAAAAAATGAAAAATAAAGAGGCATAGAAAAAAAAAAGAGAAAACAAAAAGATATATCAAAAAATTGCCCCCTAGGTGAGCAAGTCTAAGTGCCACCAAAAATATCATCAAAGTAGTCTTCCAATTTTGTTTTTTTTAAAGAAGTGTGTAGCTTGTTTTAAATGCCACTTTGAAAAGAAGACTAATAGGAATAAAACAGGCTAATTGCACTCTGTAATTGTGATTAAGCCTTTAGATAAAAATTAGCAGTAATCACACTCTTTAATCGTGATTTACTGACTTAGGAAATAAATAAAAAGGCATGCTAGTCTAAGTGGTTCTGTTAAATTGGCAACTAGGGCCAAACTCCATGTGGATCAGTTTATTTATGGAAGCTGATATTTTTATTGGATCCCTCTCGTCGAGAGGTGTAGGGTTGATCCAAAGATCATCCGATTCCGATAAGTATTTATGGAGATACGAATTTATTTTGTTTATGTAATTATTATCAAGCCGACCAGCTCTTATGTAGGCTCTAGAAGCCCAGCCGACGTGTCTATTCAACCTCTACGTTTTTAGTATAAATAGAGGAGGATTCGAAGTCATTTGGTAACTCACTTCAAGTGATCTCCTCTCCACGTCTTGGGTTTTTGGAGAAGGAGATTCACACTAGATTACGCCGGCCTAGTATGATGCCCTAACGGAGAACGCAGTCATGAAGTCATACGTTGTGCAATCATACGCTGGAGTTATGTATACGCTGTGCAAGGAATTATGTATATGCTGGACACACATATATAAGGCAGAGGAGGTTCTGACAGTTATACGCTGGAGTTATGTATACGCTGGACACACATATATAACGCAGAGGAGGTTCTGGCAGTTATACACTGGAGTTATGTATACGTAGGCAATGGATGGTTCTGAGATTTCAGATGGGTTCGAGTTCTTCTCTTTGATGGTTTAGAATTCTAGCTCGCATTCATTACAGGACAAGAGCTCACATGGTCATATATACTACAAAACCCGACTTCGCACCAAAATGAATTAGTAGTCTTGCACCTCAGGTCTTCATTCGCATTGGTCCTAGACTATATTCTCCTCGCTTTGCCTCAAGATTTCTCACGTAGCAACTACAGGCCTATATATAATTCTCTCGCATTGGTACAAAATGCTCAGTCATGCCTTAATTCTCTGCAATGATATTGACACTAATTCTATGTGATGTATTATATTGAATCTCAGTACAATTCTCTGTAATTAGATGTGAGACTAATCTTGTATTATAATATGATTCCTCTGCGTAATGTATTGGTATGGATCTCTGTTCGAATATGGTTTCCTCGACATATTATAGTCTCAACATAACAGATCTCAGCTCAGTCATATGTGATCCCTTAACACAGTAGTCCTGACACTGCAATACATGGTTTCGTCTCCAATATAGTCACGACTTTGTCTCTAGCTTCACTAATATGTTGTAAGGTATAGCATGTAGCCGCAGTGATAACAAGCTCGGAAGAACGACAGGTAGAGCCGCATACATAACATGGTAGCCGCCGTGATACAGTCAGATAAACATATCTCGGTGCTCTCACAATAGTGCATTCGTAGTCACAGTGAGGAAAAGGTTTTCAATTATATGGTGGCATACATGTAGCAGCCCTAACACAATGGAACAGCAGTGAGATGGTGGCATATGTGTAGCAGCTCCAACACGATGAACAACAGTGATAGAACTCTCGGCAAACTATCTCCGCAGAATCGTGTTGATGAAATAAGTTTCCATGATGCACAATTTTCAGATCTGTGATCTCAATCTAAATATCAGTACCGTATATTTGCTCAACATATTAATATGCAGTCACCATGACAAGGATCATAAGCAGTAATGTTTCTGATGGTTATAGTCTCTACATAATGAGAATGATAAAGATGAACAGTCTCAGTTCATGATGAGGAAAGATGCAGTGTAAATGGGCATGCTAAGCAAGGGCAACATGATGATGAATGACGTACATTAGCAAGGGCAACATGATGATGAATGAAACAGTGGGCAACATGATGATGAGAGCAGGAGCAGCTCAGTCATCAAGGTTCAATACATGTGACAGTACAACATGGTGTCACATAGTTGTGTGCAGCAAATGGACTACGATAGGTGAAGTCTTCACCTTGGAAAATCAGTTGAAGCAGAATGTCTTCAACTGATCTCATCGCTATACGAAATGATCTATGCTCAGATCTAGACAAGTCAAAGTGTTGACTTTTGTTGTAAATGTACTCTCTCTCTCTCTTTCTCTGCTGAACTTTGAAGATAAAAGAAGAATTGATCAAGGGTTTCCCCACACGTTGTGGGGTTTGTCCCTGGCTCGTGCCACATCTTGTGTCCTCTTGTCTTGGCTTGTCTTCTGCGTTATATATTTATGTTCTATCTGCAGTTTATCATAA
This sequence comes from Pinus tabuliformis, assembly GCA_031772625.1. Taxonomy (NCBI): domain Eukaryota; kingdom Viridiplantae; phylum Streptophyta; class Pinopsida; order Pinales; family Pinaceae; genus Pinus; species Pinus tabuliformis. Next base: position 1,022,434,336 of record CM062811.1, on the reverse strand, counting down.
TGCTGATGTGATTGCTAACTGTGAAAATTTTAATAAATTGCTTTAGCATAGAACATACCCAAAAACTAACAGGTTCTTAAGGCAATTGATCATGTTTATGGTTAATTGAATTGTAAATATTGTACAAAACCTTCTTCAAACCTCAGCACAAAAATAATTATGGAAGGTTTTTCCCAAGAAACTACCTCTTGAACCGATATGACAGGCTTCTAAAGGAAATCCAAAGGTACTTTACCTGTGAGGGCAGATTCAGTAGGATCTATCAATACCATATTAGGTTGCTTATGCATTTCACTAGGAGAAAGAGCCTTAACATGCCTTTCTATTTGTTTAAAAGTTTGGGTAAGATGACAGAAAAGGTGCAAACAAGAGGAGGGAAGCATGATGCTAGCTTGTTTCATTTTTCCCTCATCAAGTTGCTGGTTTTGAAGGAGCTAGAAAAGAGAGGTAGCACTTGGGAGGACTTCTTGGCAGCATCAAATTTCATAAACCAGTCTGACATGTCAAAGATTCAAGAGCAAAACCCCACACCTGAGGCATCTTAGGACACGCCAGAGAAAGATGATTCAGTTGAAGAGCCTATAGGACAAAGGATAACCACTAGATCATAGGCAAAGAAGAGAAAAGAAAGTGAACTCCAAAGGGAAAAGTGAGCTGCAGTTTTTGAGAAGATCAAGGTTCCACAAAGATCAAGAAGAAGAGGCACCACCAAGGAAGTGGCAGAAGAAGACATTCCCAAGCAAGATATCAGTTCTTCTGAAAGAACTTTGACACAACAGTATGAAGACCAAGTGTTAAGTTATATGCTTATAACAGTTTACTTCTTTTTCTTATTATATTCCACAGGTTAGCAATCACATGTACATAAAGTAAAGTGCAGATAGAACATTAAACGATCGACATAAAACAAGCCAAGACAAGAGACACAAGATGTGGCGGCTAGCCAGGGACAAACCCCACAATGTGTGGGGAAACCCTTTGATCAAATCTTCTTTTATCTTCAATAATTCAGCAGAGAGAAATAGTACAATAAATCTGATTTATATCAACAGTAGCAAACCCTAGATCAGCAACATCAACATTAGCGGCTTCATCATCAAACTAGGGCAGACGATATCTCACAAATTGACCGTCGAATTGGCATGATTTCACCACCAAAAGTTGTGGCTTCTAGAGGAGGTTCAAATGAACCTACAACTTAGTTCAGATGAAGAGATCTTCTAGTCCACGCAGGTCAATCTTTACTTTTGTAGTTGCAGCTTCAGTTTCGGCAGCTTTCGGCTTCAAACTAGGGCAGTGGATATCTTGCAAACTGTCCGTCGGATTGACTTGATTCCACCACCAAAAGTTGCGGCTTTCAGAGGAGGTTCAGATGAACCTACAACACAGTTTAGATGAAGAGATCTTCTAGTCCAAGTATGTCAATCTTTACTTCTACAGTTGCAGCTTCAGTTTCGACAACGTCCGACTTCAAACTAGGGCAGTCGATATCTTGCAAAATGTCCGTTGGATTGACTTGATTCCACCACAAAAAGTTGCGGCTTTCAAAGGAGGTTTAGATGAACTTACAATGCAGTTCAAATGAGGAGTTCTTCTAGTCCACGCAGGTCAATCTTTACTTCTGTAGTTGTAGCTTTAGTCTCGGCCGCTTCCGGCTTCACATGTGTGAGAGAGAGACCCTTTCCTGCGCAGTAGAGAAGAGACTCTTTTCTGCGCAGTAGAGAGAGAGAGAGAGAGAGAGATGTGATGAGATGAGTGAGTCCAAATGAGGAAAAGTCCTCCTGTATTTATACACAACGTTCGTGTTTGAATAGATGCCATTGTTGGGTTTCTGAGCCTACATGAGTTGTAGGTTGGCTTGATAATAATTCCACAATCAAAATAAATTCATATCTCCATGAATACTTATCGGAATCGGATGATCTTTATATCAATCCTACACCTCTCGACGAGAGGAATCTAATAAAGATATTATCAACCATGAATAAGATGATCCACGTGAAGTTTTGCCCTGGTCGCCAATTTTAACACTCCCTCTCAACTAGGGAGAACTTCATCTGCAATCTATCTTTCGGTCGTTACTATTCATCCATCAAATGCACTACCCTGTACAGCCTGACCCTTGCCATACTCTGCTCTATTCTGCCTGTTCCGCTTTGTCTTGTTCTGCCCTGTACTGATCTGTACTGTTTTGCTTTGTTTTGCTCTGCTCTTACATTGTTTTGTTCTGCTTTGCTTTTGTCTGAATTATGAAGAAGAAGAAATGATCGAGGATGTATCATACTGACTCAAAGTTAGTCTCTGAGTATGTACCACTGGTCCCAGACCAGTCTCAACCAACCCGAAGTCAGTGTCATAGTGAGTACAACTCCACTGGTCTCCGACCAATATCATCCTCCACTAACTCAAGGTTAGTCTCAGAGTGCGTACCACAAGTCCTAGACAAATCTCAACCGACCCGAAGTCAGCTTCATAGTAGGTACCACTCCTACCACTGGTCCCAGACCAGTATCGCAGTCTCAGAGAGTGTACCACTGGTCCCAGACCAGTCTCAACCGACCCAAAGTCAGCGTCATAGTATGTACCACTCTCACTGGTCCTAGACCAGTACTGCACTGACACGAAGTCAGTCTCAGAGTATGTACCACTGGTCCCAAACCAGTCTCAACCAACCCAAAGTCAGCGTCATAGTATGGTACAACTCCTACCATTAGTCCCAGACCAGTATCATTGATCCCAGATCAATGGAGGTCATCCTAGCGTAGGGAGTACAGTAGATACAACGATGCGTCCATCAGTACTACTATGGTCCCTAACTTCATTTCCCTGCTCATTGATCAGATGAGAGGTACTTCCCATGAGTCCCAGACTGCGTGGGTAGGATGCCTCGACAGGAGAACTAATCAATCCTGTCCTCACATGAGAACACATCAATCCTGCTACAATTGCCATGGAGAACACATCAATCCAGGCTTCACAGGAGAACTAATCCTCCTGCTATACAGGAGAGCGAATCATCTTATTCCACAAGAGAGCGAATCATCTTGTCCCACAAGAGAGCGAATCATCTTGTTCTAGTGCGCACCACCAGGGGAGGGTGAGTCACCCTGTGGTCGTATGTTGCTCCAGTAAGAACCGCAAGCCCTCAGAGCTCCCAGAGCTCAATGTATGCAACATGCAAGACCCTTGTACAAGGGTTTCTTGACGACTCCAAGTCGTTTGAGAAAATCACAGATTAGATCTTTCCTCGGGGCTTTGACAGGGTTTATCGACCTGTACATCATCTTAATGTGATGGAGCCTCTTTGCTCATCGACTTACCGTATCCCAGATGATGTTTATCTGCTGGAGCAATCGACGAATATGGGATTCGTCAATAATCGAATCCCACCTCTGGTTGTTACAGAGAATCACAGTGGTATGTGTTCAAACAGCTCACTGAAGAGCTTCCCCAACCAGGGAGCTTCATACGAGATCATACGCGTAGATATGTATCCGGTCTCGGTGGTGCTTATGGCAACCAACTTCTGCTTCTTGCTCATCCATTATATCGAAGCAGAATCCAAAGAGAAACAACACTAAGAAGTGCTCCAGTGATCCTCCACACTACCTGCCTAATCAACATTTGAATAATCGTGCAATTTCATATTTTCGGCAGTGTACCTCAATCCATTAGTAATTGTGCCACGAAGATATCTTAGAAGATTCTTGGCATCAATCCAGTGAGGCTCAACCAAATATAAGCTCACAATGCTAACTGCAAAACATATGTTCGGACGGAGGTTCACTAAGAACATCAATGCGAATGAGTTTATGAAACTCAAGGCATTTCCCAAATCTGGTCCGACATCACTACCATATAAATTCTAAAATTTAAGATCCTTGATGTAGTCACAGGCTTGCAGTCCATCATATCGAATCTTTCCAATATCTTTACGACATATTTTCCTTGAGATAGGAAAATTTCCCTTGGCTTTCGCCATACTTCAAGTCCTTGGTCCTTCATTTCAAATTCAGAAGCCAACTCCCTCTTACATTTGTGAATGAGAGGGTCTGCACCTGTTAGAAAGAGGTCATCCACATACAATACCAGTATGAGAGGCTTGTCATCTTCAACCTTAAAGTAAAGGTTAGGATCGACTTCATTCCTAGTGAATCCCAGTTTCATCAAGTAGCTATCGATCCTCTCATACCATGCTTGGGTGCTTGCTTCAGCCCATAGAGAGCCTTCTTCAACCTGCATACATGAGATTTTCGATCATAAATCTCAAATCCTTCGGGTTGCTCCACATAGACCTCTTCTTTGATCGAACCATGCAAGAACGCAGTCTTGACATCCATCTGATGTAGGTTCCATCCTTGTGAAGCCACAAGGGCTATGATCAAGCGGATGGTCATATATCTAGCAACAGGTGCAAATATCATAGTCTATACCTTCCTTCTGGGATAAACCACGAGCAACAAAATGAGTCTTATACTTTTCCGTACTTCCATCTGCTGCATGCTTTATCTTGTAAAGCCATTTTGAAGTAACAATTGTTATGTCCGGGGTTTGGGAACTACTTCCCAGACATCATTCTCCATAATAGACTCATATTCTATGGTCATAGCATCCTTCCATACTTAATGCTTGACGACATCTGAGAATGATGAAGGCTCATTTTGTATGATCGTGCTCATGATGGTCAGGTATCCCTGATACCTGTTAGGTTTCTTACTTTGACGAAAGGTTCCTCAGGGTGCAGCATGTCCTTCAGCATCATCAAGTATCCCCCTAAGCCATGAAGGCCTCTTCCTAGAAGAGGAAGGCTCATGTGGATGAGGATCAATTGGATCCATGGGTTCTTCTACATCAGGCATTGATTCATCATCCTTTTCTTTCGGTTCCCTGGTGTCGGCTTCTTGAGAGCTCCTCAAAGTCGGAAGATTGTCCACCTTGCTGAGAGCCATATCTTCGTCAAAGGTGACATCATGACTAATCACGACTTCCCTTTGACCGACGGTGAACATTTCTTCAGGAGTCTTGGAACCCAATGCTTGATGAGGGCATCGATTTTGTACATATACGACGATGTTTGTAGTTTCAGCCCATAGAAACTTCGGAAGTCTTTGATCATGTAGCATGGCCCGGACAGCTTCCACAATCATGCGGTTCTTCCTTCCCGCCACACCATTCTGCTCAGGAGTATGTGGTGTAGTAGTCTCCCTCTTAATGCCAACCTCAGGTATCCCTGATTGAACCAACTGTAATATATCGGAGGCCTTGCTTTGGCTTGAGGGGAATGGTCCCCTTTTGAGCTTTCCTTCAGCACATCCTGGACATACACCTTCTTTCTCTACTCGAAATTCGGACATCCCTGTCACCATTTGTCTTACACCGAATATAGCTTTATAATGAAGGGGGTCAAACCTCCGATGCCAAAGTTCGGACTGAAGAGATGTGTCATAAGACTTGACACCTAGCGGACTTCCATCGACCTGATATAATGAATCAACACTAAACCCAAGAGTGAAGGCATCTTTAACATTATTTTTCCATATACGTACCTTGCCATCGCTGAAGGTTACCTTGTAGCCTTTGTCTTCCATTTCCGAGATGGACACTAGGTTCTTTTTGAGGTCAGGTGCATTTAATACATCCGAGAATTTCTAGCCTTCTTGAATGGTTGTCCTCTTCCTCGATGCCCAACTCTCTTACCTTTGCTATTGAATTTGTCATTCCTTTGATTGCCATCAGAGGGATTTTGATCATCGTCCCAGTGTGAGTCCTTTCTATCAGGGCACTCCCTTGCATAGTGACCTACTTTATTGGAGATGTAACATCGTCATTTTCTTCCAGCCTTAGGTCCAACCTTTCCTTTTGATTTAGTCCCGGAATTATTTCTTTTCTTATCATGAGAAGAAAAGGCAGCAGGAGGACCTTTAGGCATGGGCATTTCTTGCTCTTCTTCCCTTGTTTCTTCTTGAATGCATCTAGCCATTAATTCCTCAAAACCGGGAATTACATTATAGTTCAGAAGAGTAGTCTTGAACATGTACCATTTGGATGGTAATCCTCCAAGAGTCGTGAGTGCCATTTCCCTGTCAGTAATAGCCTCCCTAATAGATAGGAGATCGTTCTTGATCTCGGTTATTCTTAAGAACTATGCTTTCATACTCTCATCTTTACCCTTATTGATTTCCCTCAGTTTATTTCTAAGAAACAAAACTTGATTTGCATCATTAACTTTAAATAAACTCACTAGTCTATCATAGATTTCCTTAGAGGTGTCCAGTTCAGAGATGTAGGCCACCAAGTGCTTGTCGATAGAGTCCTGGATGATCTTCTATTTTGACTTCTTCGGTTTTCCATTTGTTCCATGCAGCAGTGGATGCGTTTGATGGAGGCTCAACAATATTGCCTCTTACATGCTCTAGCACTCCTGGATCTTCTAGGGTTAGATCGATAGACATCTTCCATCAGTGATAGTCATCTTTCTTACGAAGCTTGCCTTTGGCAGAGTGTTGAGGACCTCATAGTTCTTTTAGGATAGCCTCGCCAATCTTCTCTTCGGTGATTGCTCTTGCTCTTGCTCGAGCTTTGTCTCCACCTTAGCTCCGATACCATGTTAAGTTATGGTATGTTCTATGCTTATAAAAGTTTATTTCTTTTTCTTATTATATTCCACAGATTAGCAATCACATGTACATAAAGTAAAGTGCAGATAGAACATTAAACGATTGACAGAAAACAAGCCAAGACAAGAGACACAAGATGTGGCGGCTAGCCAGGGACAAACCCCACAATGTGTGGGGAAATACTTTGATCAAATCTTCTTTTATCTTCAATAATTCAGCAGAGAGAAATAGTACAATAAATCTGATTTATATCAACAGTAGCAAACCCTAGATCAACAACATCAACATTAGCGGCTTCATCATCAAACTAGGGCAGACGATATCTCACAAACTGACCGTCAAATCAGCATGATTTCACCACTAAAAGTTGCGGCTTCCAGAGGAGGTTCAGATGAACCTACAGCGTAGTTCAGATGAAGAGATCTTCTAGTCCACACAGGTCAATCTTTACTTCTGCAGTTGCAGCGTCAGTGTCGGCAACTTCCGACTTCAAACTGCAGTGGATATCTTGCAAACCGTCCGTCGGATTGACTTGATTCCACCACCAAAAGTTGCGGCTTTCAGAGGAGGTTCAGATGAACCTACAACGCAGTTTAGATGAAGAGATCTTCTAGTCCACGTAGGTCAATATTTACTTCTGCAGTTGCAGCTTCAGTTTCGGCAACTTCCGGCTTCAAACTAGGGCAGTCGATATCTTGCAAACCGTCCGTCGGATTAACTTGATTCCACCACAAAAAGTTGTGGCTTTCAGAGGAGGTTTAGATGAACTTACAGCGCAGTTCAGATGAGGAGATCTTCTAGTCCACGCAGGTCAATCTTTACTTCTGCAGTTGCAGCTTCAGTTTCGGCAGCTTCCGGCTTCACATGTGTGAGAGAGAGACCCTTTTCTGCAGAGTAGAGAAGAGACTCTTTTCTGCGTAGTAGAGAGAAAGAGATGTGATGAGATGAGTGAGTCCAAATGAGGAAAAGTCCTCCTGTATTTATACACAACGTTGGTGTTTGAATAGATGCGACTGTTGGGCTTCTGAGCCTATGAGTTGTAGGTCAGCTTGATAATAATTCCATAATCAAAATAAATTCATATCTCCATGAATACTTATCGGAATCGGATGATATTTATATCAATCTTACACCTCTCGACGAGAGGAATCTAATAAAAATATTATCAGCCATGAATAAGATGACCCACATGAAGTTTTTCCCTAGTTGCCAATTTTAACACCAAGAGATTGGGGATGAAGGTCAAGAAGTTCAATTTGAAGAAGGGCAGTCCAGCAAACAAGATGAAAGAGACCTTAAGATTGTTGAGTTACAGGAAAGATTAGGCAAGGCTCATTACACCATTGCCTTTCTACAAAAGGAAAACAGAGAATTACAACACATAGTTAGGGAGGCACAAAGACAAAAAGAACATGAAACAGTGCCCAAATTACCATCACTTGCTGCTGAAGACAAAGGGAAACAGGTGATTGATCTAGAAGAGGCTGATGTCCCTGAAACAAAGCCTCGGAGACCAAGGACCAGAGCAATGACCAGGAAAGAACAAAGCACTGAGGACATGCCTCTACCTCAAGCACAACCTGCCATTGAAAATAAGATGTGGGCAGACTTTGAAGAGGATAAAGAGTACTGGCTGGAAAGAGTGAATGACCATTTAGAGAGGCTACTGCACAAGGCCAATAGAGACATTAACCTCCAGAGAAACCTAACAAGGCATTACTATGCTAGAAATCTGAGTCTTAAAGCAAGGATAAGAGTGATGAAGAGAAAACTCAAGAAGACTAGGAGGCAACTGAGAAAGATCAAGCAAGCAAAGACTGGAGGGAGAGGAAGCGGCCTTGACATTTTGGCTAAGGTAGCTGCTAATTAGTTTTTAGCCACATTTGCAATTTTGAGAAAGCCACTTGAAATACCTTGCCCTGAGAGCTGCAATATGGATTTTTCACATAAAATGATAAGGGTTTTTGATGTTTTTTGAATCTAACTTGGTGTCATAAGGATGTTGTGGAGGAAAAACTACCAGCTGCAGCAGAGTTTGGTGCCTTGAAGGTAGTTAGCAGACAATTTTGACCATGACTGCGTTTTGACTGTGCAAAGTATGAAAGGGTGTTTTTTGCAAGTTTTTTAGTTTAGGAAGGTGTTTCAGAGCTACATCAACAAAATCACACCTCCTTCCATCCATGGATCTACAACAGTGGTCAACAGGCCTCTTCAAAAACCAAATTTGGCACTTGACTGCACTTTGACTGCGCAAAAATATCAGACATTTCTTTGTTTGGGTCATCATTTTGAAAACTATTTTGTGGACAACCAGAGCTGAATTTTGGGAAACCAGAGGAGGTTTTTGTTCCTAAGACACCAAAGTACAATAACCTATCTCACTTTTTACACGTCATACAGTTTGAAAGCTATGGGGGTAACTTTAAGACCCATTTTTACAGTTTTTTAGAGAAAATTGACATGACAGTCAACCTAGTCATTGTCAAGATTTCGAATTTTTGAAAGGAAAGGTGGAATATGAAGCAATTGAGAGATGGAGGCATGTAATAGGATGTATTAGGTGAATGTATTAGCATTAAGTATCATCTATCTAGTGTTTTAAAATAGTTTTGGTTTAATAAATGCAACCCTTGTTTTTCTGCATTTTAGTTTTAGGTTCATTGAACCTGTCCTTTGATATTTTGAAGAGGAATTCGGTCACTTTAGTGATGATTTCGAATTCCTATTATATGTAAGAATGAAAAACAAATGGGATTAGTTATTAGATATTTCTGTTACTCAAGATATTTTGTAAATACTCACCTATACATACTTCAAACTTTGAAGCATTATGGGTTGGAACTTTTTTGAGAAGAAAGACTCTTTGATGTAAAGCAGCTCACAGAGCCTCATTTGATCAAACTTCAGTAATACAGTTGCAGCAATTACAGGATTCTCGTGTCACTCATGCTGGTGAAGTGCATTTACCTTTGTATCTTTGTGTTCACTGTTTTTCATATGTTATTCATTGATTCTGGATTATTCTAAGAAGTAAACGAACATAATTTGTTGCAAAATACACTCTGCTTCCGACTTAGTAATAATCTTAATGTTTTCTACTTGATGATTAGTATCAAAATTCTTAATTGCTTTGGTATAATCTGATTCCCTCATCTTTTCTTCTAAATCACACCTCAACCTTAAGAATCTAGCAAAGGTGCCTACCCTGCCCTGTAAGGTTGCCTGTAGAACCTGTCTTGATTGAACTCAACCTGTGACTCCATTGCCCAATGGCTTATCTTCCTTGTTTCAACCCAACTCAATTCTAAAATCCAAAACCTGAACCTAATAGCTAGCCTAATATTATTCAGAAGAACATAGCTAAATTATATAGAGAGATCCCTCTCTGGGGTTGGAAGGGCTAGATTCCCAACTCCCAAAGTGGTTTTGTGGTTACCTCTGCAATTATTTCCCAACCTTATTAAATTACAGAGTGATAACACTATGGGAGCCCATAGTCAGCAGTAGCAGGATGGACCAATGGTAGTTGGTGTAGTCAGGTGCTAGAGTGACAGATGCAGTAACTAGTAGCGGTCTGAGACTGAGTAGCGCAGAGTAAAGTTGGCAGCAATGCAGTTCGCATAGTGTAGACTGAATAGTAGCATAGATGCTTCAGTGATAGCGTAGAGGCTAGCAGTAGTTAAAACTTGGACGATAGATGCATCATACTGAACACGGTTCAGTATTTTGGATGCTTTTCCATTGCAGATGTTGTAGTTGCAGCAGCAACAAATGGAGAGAGGGTGGCAGTGCAAATGCAATAGTTGATAGCAGTTCAGCAGGGTTAGCAACAGTACAGATGCAGCTCATATTAGAGTTGCGCAGTAGTTGGTGGGCAGTGGAGCCAGACATCAACAACACAACAGGAGATGGTGCAGAGAAAGAGTGATGCTTTAGCAGGTTGCAGCACCAAAGCACATTCCTCGCTAAGAGGGAGTATTGATTTCTGTAGCATCGGATGTGCTCTTGTCTCGAGATTTTGTAGAGAGGCTAAGACACATGCATTTTCCAATACCCAGAAATTGTTTGGGAAAATTTCACGTAGCGATGATTTAATTAAAATAATTAACTTTTTAAAATGGTTCCCTGAGTCCAAACTTAGGAAATTTGGTTAATTAAAGGGTATTAATTAAATCAGGTGTGAATTTTTTAGAAGAAGACGAGGATCAACTCCCAATTAATCTTAGCCCTTGATTATGTTTTAATCTTGGCCATTGGAGCTCCAACGAGAGATTATAAGGAGTTCGATGGGCACTTGGAGAACACATTGAATGAGAGATTAGAGATCGACTTTCTCAAGAGTAGCAACGTTGAGTTACTGGAGTGAGATTGAGTGATCTTCTTATAGTGAGGGGCAGGGATAGTGGTCTAGAGGAGAGCTTTCCAAATCCAGAGAGTGCAATGCAGAGAAGGTAGCGTAGAGCTTTAGAGGGAGTTCGTAATTCAGCGGGGAGAGTCGAGATCTAGTGCCAAAAGCTGGGGTATGAGACTAGAGGGCCAGAGGGTTGAATTTCTAGACAATAGGAGATCAGAAGAGGAGGTGACGCGAGCCCAGCGAGTGTGATGCAGAGCTGCATAGGATTGACGCACAAGCTGCACAGAGGCAGCGTGGGGCCAGCGAGCTTCTCCTTGATCAGTGTCGGATCTCTCGAATCAGTGTGAGATTTTTCTCTCTAACTCTTTGCCAACTTTTCTCGGTATTCGATAGCCAGTCTGGCTATCCAACGATTTGCACTCAGAAACTATTGCATAATAATAAAACCCTCAACTATTGCACCGGTTTTCCCGAGTTGGTTTTTTAATGGTGACATTGTCCACAAACAACTGTGTAGATGTGTGTGTTTATTTCTCTCCTGTGCCGTATTTAGTTTCTGCAGTATTTATTTTGTGTAGGTTGTAGTGTATGTATTTCGATATTTGTTGTAGAAAACTACAAGTAATTTGTTCAAGTAATTAACAAATAAGAGAAATATCATCAATTTGCTGCAGTAGGAATCGGGTAACCAATTTTTCACACAAAGCATAGGCAAAATTTTGGAGGGTGGTTGTAGCCGCTACACCATTGGCAACACACTGGTAGAATTTTAGCTCTCTGTATGGATCTTGTCTCATGCAAAACAGTTCTAATTCTTCCGGAAGTATTGTTCAGTTCATCGATTATCATAGCTTCTTCACTTAGCTTGAGTTAAATGTTGATTTATGAGTAGCTTAGGAGGTACTCCAAGCCCTAGGTTTCAGAGTTTGGAGGGCAAAGTGCCACAAGGGTCACTTGTGGGATTGGAACCCAAGGATGGGGTTTTACACCCAATCATGTTTGGGGCAATTCCGGAGGCACATTTCTACATGTGATGGCATGATACGATAGAGGGCAGAAAGAACAATCCAACGCTTTGAGAATTGTCAAATTTCGAGTTGTAGAAGTGGAGGAATGAATTTTTGAAGTTGACAAATTAATTATTGGTTTTCATGTCATGTAGGCTAGATGTAAAATATTCCAATAGATGGGTCTCTTCAATAATTTATTGGAGCCCCTCTTTAGGCTATAAAAAGAGGGTAAATGAGATTCATTTGAATCATTCAAGTGAGTAACACTCATACAAGGGAACTCTGATTAGTGAAGGATAGCCACAACTAGAAGAGGTCAAGAACAACGTGGTAGGAGGCCGAGGAGCAGCGTGGAGAGGTCTGTGATGGAGGGCAATTTGCTCTAGGTGACAACAAACTGTTTCAAGGGATATTTGGTTGCTGTTCAAGGATCGGTTTGCTGGGCAGTTAAGGTCGAGGAGCTGAGGCATAAAACAAGGTTGTTTTGAGGGCTATTTGGGTGTGATTTGGAGGGGGCCGAGAGCCACAACTTGCTGTTGTGCTAGGCTGCAAGTCATATCCAACAACTAAGGTTGTTCCCAGGCAGCGTTGAGGTAGACAGAAAGTGTTTTGGGCAGCGTGGATGTGGAGGAGCCCTTCCGAGGAGGACCGCAACCTTAGAAGGTATTTGTTGCTGACTGCATGGAGGGTTAAGGGTTGAAGTTTGTGCCCTAACCAGAGTTGCAAGAACAACAAACAACAGTGGAGGACAAGAACATTTTGTGGAGTGTTGGGTCAAGGGTTGACCGTGTTTGGATCGTGATTGTAGCAGCCTGTGGGAGCCAATTTGAAGATGAGATTGGGTGATTGTGTGTCTTCATCGGAGCAGATCTTGCAGTGACGTGATCGGGTACCTTAGATCCGATTAGAGGGCAGTGTGTTGGCTACCCAAAGTAGCCCTAGAGCAGCAGACAAGAAGGAAGTTGTTGGTGCATGATTGGGTGAAGATTTTGTAGCCTAATGAGTAGCTCTTTGATGGACGAAAGAGGCTACTAGAAGGAAAATTGGAGCTCAGGAATTAGGCCTACCCATAGAGCAGTTTGATGAGCCTATGTTCATTGTAACAAAAGCAACTTGTAGCAGTGATAGGTGGCAGCCCTCCGGGAGTCTCGATGTGTGGTGGCCTTGATGGACTAAGGCACTATTAGTGAGTAGTACGGGAGCGAAGGACTGACAGGACAAGATACGACATCAAGTCTACGCAACATATTTGTCATTGTATCTTGTATACCATAGACTGTTGTATTATTCAGAATTTGGTTTAATATAATGAAGATTGGTGATTGTACATTATTGTACAAAAACTGTGTATATTTGTGCATATTTGATTTACTGCTTTATATTTCCGCTATGCAAAGTAGTTTATTGTTGAGATTCTTGGTTTGGTAGCGTGAGTGATTTTAAGACTCTAACCTAGATCCAAGCTCGTGGAAATTCAACATGGTATCAGAGTGTGTTTGAGTTCCTTTAGAAGTAAGTAAATCAGAGTTGTGCGCAACGAAGTACAACATGAGAGGGAGTTGGTCACATTGTGAGTGAAGGGTTCACTACAATGTCGAAGTTGCAGGCAGGTCTCCGGTATGAGGACAGGTTGGAGGGGTTGTCCAACTATAGTCCTTGGAAGGAAAGGATCAAGTTGGTCTTACAGGTCAACAGACTCTGGGAGTTCGCCGAGAAAGAGATCAAGAAGCCAACCGACCCTAAGGAGCTGGAAATATATGAAGATTTGGATGCAAGGGCGAGATTGATCATCCTAGATGGTGTGAAGGATGCCCTAATACCTCATTTGTCCGGGAAGAACAATGCACATGAGATGTGGATGGCTCTTTAGAATTTGTTCCAGAATAAGAACGAGAACCGGGTACTGGTATTGGAGGATAAGTTGAAGTCCACCAAGATGATAAAGGGTGAAAGGGTTCACTGAGGATTGGAAGCCCTTCATCAAAGGGATCGTTTCTAGGGAGAAGCTGCCAGACTGGGATAAGTTGCGGGATGACTTCATTCAAGAAGAGTTGCGAGGCGAGGATCTTCATCCAAAGAAGAAGGCTTCAGATGATGAGAAGGGTAAGCAGAAGGACTTGAGTAAAGTCAAGTGTTTCAACTGTGGCGAGATGGGTCATTTCTCGTCGAGATGTTTAATGAAGAAGGGAAATAATGAGAAGAAGAAAGGAAAATAGGCCATCGATGTTGCCACTTCAGCTGAGATAGATGATCTCTCTAGGAGATTGGAAGAGGAGGACTTTTCTATGATTTCTAATTTCTCGCAAGGTACTGTCAATGAGGATGGATGGTACGTGGACAATGGTGCAACGAAGCATATGACAGGGTCACAAGAGGTTTTTGAGACTCTAGCTGAATGGTACTTGAAGTTTCACATGGTGTTGTGCGACAAGAGTCAGTTGGAGATCCGAAGATCAGGTGTTGTGCCATTTAGGATGGAGACAATACGTGTTATGTGGGTCCGGGATGTACTGTTTGTACCAGGACTCAGATATAGTGTGATTTTTGTCTCGATGATTGAGAGGAAGGGGTTTGAGGTCTTGTTCCAGGATGGGAAGGCAAGACTCAGGCCTAGAGGCTCTAAGTCCGATGGGATTGTACTCGGAGTTAGAGAGCATGGTCTCTACAAGTTGACGGGAAAGCCTGTGGATCATGGAAAGAAGCAGGTGGAGTAGGTGCAGGTTCCAGAGAAGCAGGAGCAGGTGCAGGTGCAGGCTTCAGAGGAGCAGGTATAGGTTCCCGAGAAGAAGGTACACCTTCCCGAGAAGGTCCAGGTTCTAGAGACTCAAAGGGAGTCAAGTTTGAGAGGGAGCTTGCAGATTCAGAGGGAGACTCTACAGCCCAAGAAGAGCACGTGGTCAGTGGGGAGCAAGGGTGCTCCTACAACTGCCAAGAAGGAATCATGGAGAGAGTGGAAGACATTACAGGATAAGAAGAAGAAGCAGGTTGCTTCCAGCAGTGACAGCGACACTTCTGAGAAGGGCATAGTTCACCATATAGGGATTGCTGCGATTGTGAGCGCCAAGAGTTGGGCGAGTGTTGCGAGTAGTGACGATGATGTTGTGTTACTTCGTAGTCTTGGAAGTACCTCCCTCGCTAAGAGGGAGTGTTGATTTATGAGTACCTTGGAAGGTACTCCAAGCCCTAGGGTTCAAGGTCTGGAGGGCAAAACGCCACAAGGGTCACTTGCGGGCTTGGAAACCAAGGATGGGGTTTTGCACCCAATCATGTTTGGGGCAATTCTGGAGGCACATTTCTACATGTGATGGCATGAGACGATAGAGGGCGGAAAGAAGAATCCAACGCTTCGAGAATTGTCGAATTTCAAGTTGTAGAAGTGGAGAAATGAATTTTTGAAGTTGACAAATTAATTATTGGTTTTCAAGTCATGTAGGCTTGATGTAAAATATTCCAATAGATGGGTCTCTTCAATAATTTGTTGGAGCCCCTCTTTAGGCTATAAAAAGAGGGTGAATGAGATTCATTTGAATCATCCAAGTGAGCAACACTCATACAAGGGAGCTTTGGTTTGGTGAAGGATAGCCGCAGCTAGAAGAGGTCAAGAACAACGTGGTAGGAGGCTGAGGAGTAGCATGGAAAGGCTTGTGATGGAGGTCGAGTTGCTGTAGGTGACAGTGGATTGTTTCAAGGGCTATTTGGTTGCTATTCAAGGACCAGTTTGCTGGGCAGTTAAGGCAGAGGAGCTAAGGCATAAAACAAGGCTGTTTTGAGGGTTGTTTGGGTGTGTTTTGGATGGGGTTGAGAGCCACAACTTGCTGCTATGCTAGGCCGTAGGCCATATCCAACAGCTAAGGCTGTTCCACAACAGTGGTGAGGTAGACAGGAAGTGTTTTGGGCAACATGGATGTGGAGGAGCCCTTCTAAGGAGGACCGCAACCTTAGAAGGTATGTTGTTGACTGCATGGAGGGTTAAGGGTTGAAGTTTGTGCCCTAACTAGAGTTGCAAGAACAACAAACAATAGTGGAGGACAACAATGTTCTATGGAGGAGTGTTGGGTCAAGGGTTGACCGTGTTTGGATCATGATTGTAGCAGCCTGTGGGAGCCAATTCGAAGATGAGATTGAGTGATCGTGGTCTTCATCGGAGTAGATCTTGCAATGATGTGATTGGGTACCTTAGATCTGATTAGAGGGCAGTGTGTTTGCTACCCAAAGTAGTTGTAGAGCAAGAGACAAGAAGGACGTTGTTGGTGCATGATTGGGTGAAAATTTTGTAGCGTAATGAGTAGCTCTTTGATGGATGAAAGAGGCTACTAGAAGGCAGATTGGAGCTCGGGAATTAGGCCTACCTAGAGAACAGTTTGATGAGCCCGTGTTCATTGTAGCAGAAGCAACTCGTAACAATGATAGGTGACAGCCCTCCGGGAGTCTCGTTTGTGTAGTGGCCTTGATGGACTAAGGCACTACTAGTGAGTAGTCTGGGAGCGAAGGACTGACAAGACAAGATATGACATAGAGTCTGCACAACATGTTTGTCATTGTATCTTGTATACCATAGACTATTGTATTATTTAGAATTTGGTTTAATATAACAAAGATTGGTGATTGTACATTATTATACAATTTTGTTAAAAACCATTTATATTTGTGCATATTTGATTCACTGCTTTATATTTCCGCTGTGCAAAGTAGTTTATGGTTGAGATTCTTGGTTTGGTAGCGTGAGTGATTTTAAGACTCTAACCTAGATCCAAAGTCGTGGAAATTCAACATTAAAGATATAGTCCCTTGCATTCCCTTCATCGACAACACACATACCAAGCCAAGTCAGGCTGAGTTGTTTCGATTAGGGATGAGGAGTATATAAATGCACAAGTAAAAGAGATTGTTAGATTCTTAGTTTTCATCTTTGGTGTTGCTCCGCTGCCAGCAGGCCCAGACAGTAAACCGACGGAGTCACTTAAGGAACACATGCATTGCTCCACTGCCAGCAAACCTGGACAGTACTCCGGTGGAGTTGCTTGCTTCACCTTTCTGCACAAGAAGCCTTTCTCTTCTTTTGCCCTTTATTTCATTTTTCATTTTTATCTTTATTTGTTCAAAGAATTGTGCATAGGAACTTATTTATTTCATGGGGCGAAAGAGGGATCCCAACTTATTGAGAGCAGAAGAGGTTGTCCCTTTAGAGAAGGATATTTATATACACCTCTAACATACTTGTTAAGGTTTTCCTCCCCTCCTTACTCTACTTGACTTAGTTGACAAGGGTTAACCGAAAATAGAAGACTGATTAGAGTAGGCAGTACTAGTTAAAAGTGCAAGCATCGTGATTTCACTGTGACTTTCTCCAAAAGGAACGTATTTTCCATCAGAGTATCATCAACTAAAAGAAATGCAAGATTCACATAAAGAGAGGGAATAGACAAATAACCAAGCGTTGATAGTAGTACAACTTCCTCTTAGATTTCACCGATCTTGTCTGAGAAGCCAAACACAGTCTCATGTGGAAGCTATCCTATGACTGAAAATAAAACAAACAAAAGGAAAGAATCAGAACAAAAGTGGAGGAGAGGGGATAAGGCAAAGAGGAGATTTCTTAACAATTGAGTTGCAGTGTAGCAGTTAGCAGTGGCAGTGCTATGGGCAGCATGATGCAACATTTTGAGAGGCAGTTGTAGTACAGATGTAGCAATGACAGTGGCAGTCATGGGCAACAGTACAAGATGCAACGTTGTAGTGGATGAAGGGCAGCAGGCCAACCATCAGCAGCACAAATGACCGATGCAGTGGATCAGTCTGATGCTTCCATTGAGAAGTATCGCTAGAGCACATTCCTTGCTAAGAGGGAGTGTTGATTTTGGGTAGCATCGGATGTGCTCTAGCTCCAAAATTTTGTGGAGGGGCTAGAACACATGAGATATTCAAGACCCAGAAATCGTTGGAGAAATTGCACCCGAATTGGGAATTATTAAAATAATTAATATTTTTAATGGGGTTCCTAAGTCTAAACTTAGAGAAATAAAAATATTAATTGGTATTAATAAAAATATGGGTGAGAAGCTTCTAAGAGGCAAGGATTAAGTTTGTTTTAATCTTAGCCGTTGATTAGAGACTTAATCTCGGCCATTGATTCATCAACAGGAAAAGTATAAGAGGAGGCTTGAGGGTCAGTTGGAGACACACCAAATTGATCAGTCAGTGCAATTTTTATAGGGTGTGATTTGCTGAGAAAATTGAACAGGTGATTTGAGTTGTAGTAGAGGGGCAGGGATAGTTGGGGTTCGAGGATCTTCTTCGGGACCCTGAATACTCAGTAGAGAGAGGCAAAGATACACCAGAGGAGGCAACACAAACCAAGGGAGGTTGACGCTGGGTCAGGAGGGCCGACACATTGCTTGATGCAGTGCTAGCATAGGGGAAGAGCTGCCCTCCTGCAGAAGTCTGAATTCAGTCGAGGAGTAGTAGGATCAGCCGACAAGGCTGACATCAGAGCTCCAGGAGGCATAGGAAGCAGTGTAGAGCTGACGCAGTCTTAGAGTGCTCCACGCAGGCCCACGTAGCTACTGCGAAGGGCAGAGCCGTTGTAGCCAGGGATAGTCAGTCCAATTGACGAATCAGAGGGATTTTGCCGGGTGAAGTGAGGTAATCTCACTTAGGTTTCTGCGAGTATATTTTATCTCTGTATCTGGGTAGCCGAGAGAGCATCCAGAGTTGTGTTTAGAACTACTGCTTAATGATAGAAAACCCTCAAAGCTACTGCACTAGTTTTCCCGCATTGGGTTTTTCTGGGGACTTTTGTCCAAAAATAACGGTGTCCCTTGTGTGTTTGTCTCGTATCTATTTTCAGAGTATGATTTGCATTTCAGTGTAGTCTGTAGTAGTGTTTTTCATCACTGTTTATAAATTAAATAACTCGTTGAATGTAATAACAAGTAGGAGATGATAAACCAGTGTTTGCAGTAGGATTTTTGATGTGTAGATTCAGAAATTTTCACAATAATGAGTGGAAGGAGGGTAATATAAGAGAATAGGGAGCGGGAGCACACAACCAATATCGGGGCTTCCCATGAAATACCATCCCTAAAGCCAAATGGTCAGTAAAAGAGATCCCACTGGACTAGGATGCAAGGTTAATATCCAAAAGGGGGCTAGGGGACAAGGGCACAAACGTAACCTATTCTTTCCACCGAATCCCCCCATCAATCCATGCCCAAAAGTGTCCATGATAAGCAAACTATAATACTCAATTACCAAATGACAAGGCATACCTTTAAGTTTGGGAGGCCCACCTTCAAACATACGATCATGGTAGATGGGAGAGGGACCACATGGCTGGCTCAGGTGGTGGAGAAAAGGCATAATGAGCTAGCTGGTGGCTGCAAGGGGCTGCTGGCTGCCGACTGAGGACCATTATGGAGAAATTTTTTTTCTCCTAGGGATATCTCCCACAAAATGGTGGGTAAAAGGGCCTCAATCACTAGCACAACACAGGGAAGAAGTCGACTAGCCAACAGAGCATCCAAAGTTGGATTCAGAACTACTGCTTAATAATAGAAAACCCTCAGAGCTGTTGCACCAGTTTTCCCGCATTGGGTTTTTACGGGGATGTTTGTCCAAAATAACGGTGTCCCTTGTGTGTTTGTCTCGTATCTATTTTCAGTTTATGGTCTGCATGTCAGTGTAGTCTGCAATAGTGTTTTTCATCACTGTTTATAAATTAAATAACTTGTTGAATGTAATAACAAGTAGAAGATGATAAACCGGTGCTTGCAGTAGGATTTTTGACGTGTAGATTCAAAAATTTTCACAATAATGAGTGGAAGGAGGGTAATATAAGCGGATAGGGAGCGGGAGCACGCAACCAAAATCGGGGCTTCCCATGAAATACCATCCCTCAAGCCAAATGGTCAGTAAAAGAGATCCCATAGGACTAGGATGCAAGATTAATATCCAAAAGGGGGCTAGGCGACAAGGGCACAAACCTAACCCATTCTTTCCATTGAATCCCCCCATTAATCCATGCCCAAAAGTGTCCATGATAAGCAAACTACAATACTCAATTAGAAAATGACAAGGCATACATTTAGGTTCGGGAGGCCCACCTTCAAACATACAATGATGGCAGATGGGAGAGGGACCACTTGGCTGGCTCAAGTGGTGGAGAAAAGGCATAATGAGCTAGCTGGTGGCTGCAATGGGCTGCTGGCTGTCGACTGAGGACCAGTTTGGAGAATTTTTTTCTCCTAGGGATATCTCCCACAAAATGGTGGGTAAAAGGGCCTCAGTCACTGACACAACACAGGAAGAAGTCGACTAGCCGAGAGAGCATCCAGAGTTGTATTCAGAACTACTGCTTAATAATAGAAAACCCTCAGAGTTGCTGCACCGGTTTTCCCACATTGGGTTTTTCCAGGGATGTTTGCCAAAAATAACGATGTCCCTTGTGTGTTTGTCTTGTATCTATTTTCAGCTTATGATCTGCATGTCTGTGTATTCTGCAGTAGTGTTTTTCATCACTGTTTATAAATTAAATAACTTGTTGAGTGTAATAACAAGTAGGAGATGATAAGCCAGTGCTTGCAGTAGGATTTCTGATGTGTAGATTCAGAAATTTTCATAATAATGAGTGGTAGGAGGGTAATATAAATGGATAGGGAGCGGGAGCACGCAACCAAAATCGGGGCTTCCCATGAAATACCATTCCTAAAGCCAAATGGTCAGTAAAAGAGATCCCACGAGACTAGGATGCAAGGTTAATATCCAAAAGGGGGCTAGGGGACAAGGGCACAAACCTAACCCATTCTTTCCACCGAATCCCCCCATTAATCCATGCCCAAAAGTGTCCATGATAAGCAAACTGCAATACTCAATTACCAAATGACAAGGCATACCTTTAGGTTTGGGAGGCCCACCTTCAAACATACGATCATGGCAGATGGGAGAGGGACCACATGGCTGGCTCAGGTGGCGGAGAAAAGTCATAATGAGCTAGCTGGTGGCTGCAAGGGGCTGCTGGCTGCCGATTGAGGATCGTTTTGGAGGATTTTTTTCTCCTAGGGATATCTCCCACAAAATGGTGGGCCTCAGTCACTAGCACAACACATGAAGAAGTCGACCGCAGTCGCTCGCACAGAAGCTCATTTGTGCGACTGGAGCCTTCCAATTGCACGAACAACTCTCGATCCATGCAACTGGGAGTTAGGGTTTCAGAATCGCAGTTGCTACTTGCCATAGTCCAGATCCAAACCCAGTCGCTTGCATGCTGGGCTTAGTGGACCAACTGGGCGACTACAGTCGCTCACATAACTCCTCTTCCATGTGACTGAGACTTAAATGATGGAATTTTAGTTGTTCGAAGATTTCACAAGTGATCGCAGTGTTCGGTAGTTTACCGTTGACAAAGACAATTCATTACAGGTTTCAAAATTAGGATTTTGAGTATAAGCATTATTGGGTTCATTTCATGGAGTTTGTAGTTGTTTTTGATGGATAGTTGTTGCATAGATGAAGATATGGATCATTTTATTCTCTTTTGCTGAATCATTCAATGACGATCTAATAAGAAGAAGAATTTGAAAGGGTTTTCCCCATAGTGGGATTTGCCCTAGTCTCCGACCAATCCAGGTGTTTCTATGTGTGAATTTTTTTCTTCTATTGTTCCTTTATGTTTTGCTACATTGATGATGATGATATTGTTCTTTCTATATAGTTGCATATGCTGGTGAATAATGATGTAAATCTAAATAATGTTATGATGTTATGGGGTGAACTTAATGTGTTAATAAAGAAATGCAATTATCAAAGTAAAGAACAATATAGCCCTAAGAAAAATTAATATGGTACCAGAGCTGGGATGAAGAAAAGTCATGGAGATCACCCCTATGATGACACCATTTATGGATGCAAGAAGAGGATGGTGGAGACCTAAAAGAACTCTAAGGTTTGATGGAAACCCTAGGCAATTTGTGTATTAAGATTTGATGGATATTATGAGGTTAGGGTTTGAGAGAAACCCTGGTTTATGGCAAATATATGAGATATGCAATCTAGAAACCTTAGGATGGTCAAAGTGAAGTTGTTCAAGCACTTGCGTCAAATTTGATGGAGCTCTAGATGGGATAGTTGTTGATTTGGGGTAGCATTGGATGTGCTCTAGGCCTCAAATTTTGCAGGGAGGCATGGCACATGTATTCCAAAGAACCCAGAAAGCGTTTTGGGAAATGCCACCTAGAAATGATTTTATTAAAATAATTAATATTTTTAATGGAGTTCCTAAGTCTAAAGTTAGGAAAATTAAAATATTAATGGGTATTAATCTAATTGTGGGTATAACTTCTAGAAGACGACGAATATCAAGCCAAAATGATATGAGCCTTTGATTAGGAGTTAATCTAGGCTATTGGTTGTCGAACAAAACGATATAAGAAGGGGTTTGAGGGTCATTTGGAAGACACACCGAGAGATTAAGAGATCGAATTTCTGAAGTGAGAAGTTCTCAGGAGGAAATTCTGATCGAGGAGATTTCTTGCAATTAAGGGGTAGGGATAGCATCTGGAGAGAGATTTTCGGACTTGGAGAATCATCAACAGACAAAGGCAGAGAGTGATGCAGTAGCGTAGACGCAAAGGCTGACGCAATGCCATGAAGGGACACGCAGAGGCAGCGCAAAGGGTGAGAGAGAGTCCGAGATTTTGCTGGGGAGAGTCAGTTTCAGAAGCTGGGAGTCGGGGTGTGAGACCGGGAGGCTGAGAGCAGAGACTCCGGGCAACAAATCGATCAACAGACTGGCTGACGCAGTGCCTAGAGAGGTCAAAGCAGGGACTGCGTGTGGACTGCACAGAGGCAGCGAAGGGCCTGCCAAAGGCACTTCATTCAGTATTTGGATCAGTCAGGATTTTCAAATTTCTAAAGTGAGAAGTTCTAAGGAGGAAATTTTGGTTGAGGAGATTTCTTGCAATTGAGGGGTAGGTATAACATCCGGAGAGAGATTTTCTCACCTGGAGAATCATCAGCAGAGAGAGGCAGAGAGTGATCCAATAGCCCAGATACAAAGGCTGATGCAGTGCCACGAAGGACCACGCAGAGGCAGCGCAGAGGGTGAGAGAGAGTCCGAGATCTTGCTGGGGAGAGTTGGTTTCAGAAGCTGGGAGCCGGGGTGTGAGATGTTGAAGTTTCTAAGTCTAAGAGTTAGAAACCTTCCATGCACTATACTGATTTATTCCTACCTACTTGTTCTGTTAATTAACAAGTTATTTACCATGTAAATACTGAAAATAAATACAAGTGCATGCTCAACACATTACAGATCATCAATTGAAGGAAACATAATCAAGCACACAAGTGACACCGTTATTTTTGGACTAATGTCCTCGGAAAAACCCAATGCGGGAAAACCGGTGCAGCTATTTGAGGGTTTTATTATTAAGCAGTTCTTTTCTGAGTACACTGGGTGCCAAACTGGCTCACTCAATAGAGATAAAAAATCTGACAGCAATACCTCTCTTCGGAAACAGGTATTTGGAAAGCCTGCTCCATGAAATCCCTCTCTAGCACAATTTGAAGCTCAGCGTCAGCCCTGCTGGCCTCTACATCATCTTGAAACCCTTTGCGTCAGCCTACTGAGGCTCTGCGCAGCCTCTCTGGCTCTCTGTGTCACTCCTGCAGCCTCTGCGTGGATGATGCAGGCCCTTCTGGCTCTGCGTAGTCTCTGCTACCTCTGCGTGGCTCCCTCTGGCTCTACGTCTGCCTCTCTCTGCTTCTGTGCTGGTCTCTCGGCATTGTCCCTGCCTCTCTACCTCGTACTCACTGCCCCTCGCTGCAACTGATCACTGATTCTATCTCTCTTAGCAAACCCCGCTCTAGAGAATAGAATGACTGATCACTCTGGTGTGTTCTCCAAGTGACCCTCAAGCCTCCTCTTATACTTTTCTCGTTGACACATCAATGGCTGATATAAAGTCCCTGATCAACGGCTAAGATTAGATCTGGCTCGATCCATGACTTTTGGACCATTCTAACACAGTTTTATATTAATTCACATTAATATTTTAATTTCCCTAAGTTTAGACTTAGGGACTCCATTAAAAATATTAATTATTTTAATATCTCCCTAACTGTTTAGAATCTGCCCAAACCCTTTCTGGGTATTGGATATCTCATGTGCCCTAATCTCTCCACCAAATTTCGTGGCTAGAGCACATCCGATGCTACCCAAAATCAACATGAGACCGGGAGGCTGAGAGCAGAGACTCCGGGCAACAAATCGATCAACAGACTGGGTGACGCAGTGCCTGGAGAGGTTGATGCAGGGATTGTGTGTGGACTGTGCAGAGGCAACGTAGGGCCTGCCAGAGGCACTTCATTCAATATCCGGATTAGTCGGGATTTTCTTAGTGATTGTGTGAGGTAATATCACAAATCTTTCTGCCAGTATTTCTCTCTATAACTGAATAACCCGTGAGGTATTCAGAATTTGCTACTGCTTAATAATAATAAACCCTCAGAGTTGCTGCACCGGTTTTTCCGCATTGGGTTTTTCCGGGGACATTTGTCGAAAAATAACGGTGTCTATTGTGTTGTGTTTTATTTCTTGCTCAGTATCTTGTTTCCGCATAATATTTAATTAAGTGAATGCTGTAGTGTATGCATTGCGATATTTGCCGTAGGAAATAACAAGTAATTTGTTTGAAGGAATTTAACAAATAGGAGTAATATCGTAAGTTGTTGCAGTAGAGATTCCAGTTGAGGAATTTTCACATGGTATCAGAGCTGTAGGTGAAACAAGAAGAGCAGAGTCGGTAGATCCAGTGCTGAGTAGAAGAGGGAGTTCGAAAAGGCTGCAAGAGGCAGTAGTTCGAAACCCTAGAGGGTTGACGCAGTTCCAAGTCGGGAGGGCAGATTTTCGAGGTAGTCTCTCTCCGAGTGAGACAATGGAGAGAAGCACTTCCAGTTCGAATTTTTGCCGAGGAAGAGGGAGTAGCACTGAAGGCCTTAGTGTGAGAGAGCTGGTGGGACGCAATTTTTTCAGTAGGTAGATTGCTGGGCTGAAAAACGTCAGAAGAGAGAAAAGAAACACCTTGAGGGAATTTTTTCCTCAGTAGATTTCTTGCCTAGAAGTCCGTTTTCTCATTGGCTGAGCAGCAACAGTGAGAAGTAGAGAGGGGATTTTCGACATTTTGGGCAGATATGGAAAACAGTGGCTTCAAGGATAAGGAAAGGTTGGATAGAGCATCCAACTACATCATCTAGAAGGCAAGAATGTTGTTCCTTCTAGATGAGCATGCCCTCAAGACATACATCGATAGTGTGGTGGTTGTCCCTGCGGATGCAAATCCATTGAAGAAGTACAAAGCTGAGATGGCAAAGGCCAAGAGGATGATCCTAGATGGAGTCAAGGATCACGTGGTGTGTCACATTGCTAGCAAAGGGACTGCTAAGGAGATGTGGGATGCCTTGGCCATGTTATATCAAGGATCTTCCGAGCAGCGGAAGATGTACTTGGAGCAGAAGTTGAGATCTGTTCAGATGCAGAAGGGAGAGTGTGTGGATCCATTCCTCACGACGGTGAAAGAAACCTGTGATGGGTTGTCTGCTGTGAGGCATACACTTCAGGATTCAGAGTTGGTTAGACTGAACCTCAGTTCTGTCTCAAATGAGTGGCAAGTCTTTGTCTAGAGTATCCTGGGCAGAGCAACATTGCTGAATTGGGTGAGCAACATTACTGAATTGGGTGAGATGCGGGCAACTCTAAAACAAGAGGAGTTGAGGAAGACTTAGTCAAGGTCAAACTTGACAGGAGTAGCAGCAACAGTGGGTCAAAGTCCAAGGAGGAGGAGGATAATGCGACCCTTGCATCATAGGGACAACACGAGCAATGGAGACGTAAGAAGGACGTCTTGAAGATCAAGTGTTTCAGGTGTGGTGAAATGGGTCACTACACTACTCAATGTTCTCTCAGGAAGAAGGACAAGGATGAGAAACACGATCCGAAGGCTGCACCCGCTAAGATCGAAGAGGAGGAGTTCACCATGATAACCAAGATACCTCCAGGGGGGAGGTGGGCTGATTTGGAACTGTAGTTCGAAAGAGCTACAGATGGGTAGGATCCTTGAGGAGTCCACCTCTTGGATCAATACCTTGCTATGGGAGCCCAGATTAAGAGTAGCAGGATGGACTAGTGTCAGATGGTGCTAAGGAGTGTTAGAGAGACAGTTGTAGTGGTTAGAAGTGCCAGAGACTGAACAACGCAGATCAGAGTTGGCAACAATGTAGATGGCACAGAGCAGAGGTCAGCAGCAATGCAGTAGATTCAGAGAGTTAGTGCAGAGACTAGCAACAGTAAGGCTTCAACATTCACGTGGTATCATATTGAACACAATTAGTTCAGTAATTTTGGATGTTTTTCATTTGCTTCTCTTAGCAATTGAGTTGCAGTACGGATGCAGTGTTAGCAGTGGTAGTGCTAGCAGCATAGCAGATGCAACATTTGAGAGGGCGCTGTAGTACAAATGTAGCATTGGCAGTGGCAGTGCTAGCAGCATAGCAAATGCAACATTTGAGAGGGAGCTGTAATACAGATGTAGCATTGGCAGTGGCAGTGTCAAAGGCAGCAGTACAGTTGCAGCAACAATGTAGTGGTTGGTGGACAACATGTCAGAGATCAACAGTGCAGAGGACGATGCTTCAGAGTCAGAGCAGTATGTAGTAGCGTATATTTCTAGAGCATATTCCTCGCTAAGAGGGAGTGTTGATTTGGGGTAGCATCGGATGTGCTCTAGCCCTCAAATTTTGCAGGGAGGCTTGGGCACATGTATTCCAAAGAATCCAAAAAGCGTTTTGGGAAATTCCACCCAGAAACAATCTTATTAAAATAATTAATATTTTTAATGGAGTTACTAAGTCTAAACTTAGGAAAATTAAAATATTAATGAGTATTAATTTAATTATGGGTGTAACTTTTAGAAGAAGATGAAGATAAAGCCAAATGATATGAGCCTTTGATAAGGAGTTAATCTAGGCTGTTGGTTGTCCAACAGAAAGATATAAGAAGGGGCTTGAGGGTCATTTGGAAGACACACCAAGAGATCAAGAGATCAAATTTCTGAAGTGAGAAGTTCTCAGGAGGAAATTCTGATCGAGGAGATTTCTTGCAGTTGAGGAGCAGGGATAGTATTCGGAGAGAGAGATTTTCTCATCCAAAGAATCATCATCAGAGAGAGGCAGAGAGTGATCCAATAGCCCAGATGTAGAGGTTGACGCAAGGTCACATAGAGGGTGAGAGAGAGTCCGAGATTTTGCTGGGGAGAGTCAGTTTCAGAAGCCAAGAGCCGGGGTGTGAGACCGGGAGGCTGAAGGCAAAGACTCTGGGTAGCAAATCGATTAGCAGACTGGGTGATACACTGCCTAGAGAGGTTGACGTAGGGACTGCGTGTGGACTGCGCAGAGGCAGCATAGGGCTTGCCAGAGGCACTTCATTCAGTATCTGAATTAGCTGGGGTTTTCTTAGTGATTGTGTGAGGTAATCTGACAAATCTTTCTGCCAGTATTTCTCTCTGTAACTGAGTAACCCATGAGGTATTCAAAGATGTATTCAAAATTTGCTACTGCTTAGTAATAATAAACCCTCAGCGCTGTTGCACTGGTTTTCCCGCATTGGATTTTTCTGGGGACATTTGTCCAAAAATAACGGTGTCTATTGTGGTGTATTTTATTTCTTGCTCAGTATTTTGTTTTCGCATAATATTTAATTAAGTGAAGACTGCAATGTTTGTATTACGATATTTGCCGTAGGAAACAACGAGTAATTTGTTTAAAGGAATTTAACAAATATGAGTAATATCGTCAGTTGCTGCAGTAGAGATTCTAGTTGAGGAATTTTCACACTAGTCTCTATTAGGCTTGGTTGCTGATAGAGTTGGTTGAAATATTGAAGGCAACATTGTTATATGGACAATGGAAAGTGATGGCTCTTGAAGGCTGGTTCAAGAGGGAGATGATCACCTCTCATTGAAGTTAAGTACTTTCCGACTTATGATGCTCCTTATCTTTACTTTTGACTCATGGATCTAATTACTGTTTGATTATTACTTATGCTTCCTGCGTGTATATTTGGATGCTTCTAACTTCTTGATGGGACATGATAAGTGGATCCTTCTCTAATGCAGGAAGAGGGATTTGATGAAAAGGTGACAAAGTGCTACAAGCTTCCTATGTAAAATAAGAAGGTGCACATGTATTTGAATACTACAAGGTATGCATGGTATATTGTTTCAATGTTATGTTTCAGCTGCAATATTGGATGGCAAGGTAAGCCCTAAGGTATGATGAGAATGTCTCCTTCACAAATGGCCCATGCATATGAAAATGATTTGGATTCATGATTCTTATGATGAAATGGTGCACTTGATACTGAACAAGTAATCTTACTTCTTAGACATGATGATGCTACTTAATATTGATCTTTTGGTATACTTGATGTTTGGCTAACACTTATCATTTTGGATATCTTGATTCCAAAAAGAAGGTTAGCACCTTGTATTTCGATCCTAGAATTGAGAGATTTATGCTTCATGACCCAAATCTAAGAAAATTTACCACTTCCCTATAGTTAATCTTTAGATATAAAAATTCAAGCACATTTAACTATAGAGAAAAAGAAATCTTGATATCCCAAAAATTCTCCTTTAGATTTTATCCTTGACAAATTTGATTGGTCCTTAAGAAAACTTTTTAAAATATGCTAAGCAAGACTTAATGTGGTAAGTGATTAATCAATATTTTCTCTTAATGTGACCAAAGTAAATCAAAAGATTTAATAATTTTTTAATTTTTTAATGGGCCAGAGGCCACATAAAAAATTTAAAATCTTTTAACGCTAAAAATTTACTTTTGATTTAAAAAATTAGGATGTTTCAAAGTCACATAAAATAAAATTAATGTGAAGCCCCTTTTAGCTTTTTTAGTTTTTATTTATAATTTTTAGGGTTTTTAGATTATTTATATTTTTTAAGATTTTTTGAATTTTAACAAATAAAAAAAATAAAAAATAAAATAAAATAAAATAAATCAAACTCAAAACAAATAAAAAACAAAAGTGAATTTGAACCAAAAAAAAAAATCGAAAAACCAAAAAAAAATTCGAATTTCAAAATTTGATTTGCTTGTTTTGTTTTGTTTTTTATATATATATATATATATATATATATATATATATATATATATATATATATATATCAAAGTGAATCAGAAAAAAAATCATAAAATGAAACCCAAACCTACGTATCTAAACCAACGAACACACCAAATAAAAAAAATGAAAATCGAATCTATCCTTATGGAATACTCAAAGTAAAAAAAGGAAAAAAAAATGGAATTCGTAAAGCTTGCAGGCCTGAAATTTCTCAACGGTGGGAGATAACGGAAGCTTGTGGATAGTAGAGATATGGATTCGATGGAGGGTTTAGCAGGTTAAGAGGACCACATGAGGAGGACAAGGGAGAAACGACGGGCAGTGAGCAGGTCGCGGCACGATGGAGGCAACGATGATGCAGGTTCTGGAGGCTGCGGTGGGAAGCTGCGTTTGTTGCAGGTTTGGCAACGACGTAGAAAGCCACCAGTGCATGTCGAATGATGAAGGGAGCCAAGCGATAGATACGTAGATTTATTAGATTGAAGGACGTAGCGACAAGAGCAACGGTGACAACGTGTGGATTGATGGGAATGGAGAGTGCGGGGAAAGCAAGCTGACAACAGCGTGGGCGGATGGCGAGGGAGAAAAAAACGTGTGGACAGGGATGGAGAGGCGATGGAAACTGCATTTGATGATTTGCTTGCAGGTATGCGGGAGGCTTGGACAGTGGTTGGAGGAGCTGCAACAAGCAACGAAAATAGAAGGACATGGGGATGAGTACCTACATGACAGTAGTGAGGAGAGGGTGCGGAATGGCCAGCGTGAGCAGACAGCAAGAACTGTGTGAGGTCTAGATGCTAGCAGCAAATGAATGTGGAGGGAGAAGCCACGATGGGATGTAGGAAATGCGGCTAAAGGAAGACAACGGGTTTCGAAAGAGGGAAAGGATAGTCGCAGGGAGTGAGGTGGTCAATGGATTAAGGGATGGACGCAAATGGCAGAAATGGGCAGCGTACAGTATGAGAATAAGCTGTGGAAAGAGAGAATTTCACGTGGGTTTTGGCAGGCAGTAAAGATTTTCTTTTTTTTTTCGAAAATCTCCTAGAGAAGAGAAAAACACGCAGCAAGAGAGGAATAAACCCCAGCCAGCAAACAAATCTGAAAATATTCTGTTGAAAACCCCAAGCAGCAGAAACGATTTCGAAAAGCCTCAGGAAGACAACCCAATAAAACCCAGAGATTTCTAGATTAACTTGATATGTTTTGATTTCAGATTTATAAGCAAGAGAGGAATAAGCCCCAGCCAGCAAACAAATCCGAAAATCTTCTGTTGAAAACCCCAGGCAACATAAATGATTTCAAAAAGCCTCGGGAAGCCCGCCCAATAAAACCCAGAGATTTCTAGATTAACTTGATATGTTTTGATTTCAGATTTATAATCGAAGCCCCTTCCATATTTAATTTTTTTTAAGAAACCCTTGGACTGCGAATAATGCCCTTGCAAAAGCTGGTTTTGAGGCCAGATCTTACCCTCCAGGCCCTAGATCTGGCTTCAAAATCAAACTTCACCTTCAAATCTGCAACCTGTTTCTGAAAACACAAACACCCAAAACCGGGATATACAAAATGAATGGAACCCCAGAAACCCAAGTCAGAAGAACCAAACCATTTACAAATCTATGCACAGGAATAGCAGATCTACCAGATCTGGCGAGTGTGAGTCCAACCTAGCTCCCAGAACTGATAATCTAAGGCTCTTAAAAGCCAGATTTATCAATTTAGCACAAAAAAATTTTGAAATTTTAAATTTAAGAGGTGTTTCGCCCAAAACCCTTCATGCATCACCAATAAAATTTCTTAGGATAAGCCCGGGATCAAATCAAGCTGGGCTCTTCAGAAAATACTAATCGGGAGTTGGCTGGTCCAACTGAAAACTTCCCCGAATGACCAGTGATCTAAAAAAAATCAGGAATTTCCTGCACAACTCAGTTCAACCATCAACATAGGGCGAGAAAACGATAATAAAATTCAGATTTAATAGAGATACTTGCTATTATATTGAAAATTTAAATTACCATTCAAACCCCAGTGATTTAACAAGATACCTGTGCTGAAATCACTCTTTAGAAAGCTATCATCAATGGCTAAAAGGAAATCTATGCATGAAAATAACACATCTTACCGCATTTCCACAAAGAGTAACTCCAGCAAAAATTAACCCCAAAGTCTTTCTTTATTGCTCATAAAAAAGATTACAAGAGAGCTTTCACTTAGCACACGACTCAAAGATCAAATCATCTTAACTGACAACTGACCTCCTATTTAAAGATAAATCTTCCAACGGCTAGTTCGAGTGATCCTTGTCAAAGTAATCTCGACCATTGATGAAGATCAAAATTTCTTTTAATTTCATCTGTCGAAATTTTAATTATTGAGGAAATTTCGAATTTTTCAATTAAATGCATTTTAATTAATTCAAAAATTAAATTTTTGAATTAATTTCCTCAAAATTTTGACTTTGACTTAACCCTAGGGACCAAAGGCCTAAAATTTAGCAAAATAATCAATTTATCCTAGTTCCTAGGCCTTTTAAAATTTGAATTTTAAGGACCCATGAATTTTGCCTTTGGAAAATTTAAATTTACCTAGGACCTATAATTAATTAAATTTCTGGCTTAGGATTTTAATTAATTTTGACCAGAAAATTAATTAATTAACCTATGAGGGGATAAATTATTTTTCCAACCCTCAAGACATTTTACATCATTATTTTCATATCTTTTACATCACAAGGGGGAAAACCCATCTGAAATAGACCCTCACAGACTACCCATTTCTGCGACACAAATATAATCCAGCAGACTAAGCAATTTGTAATAAAATAACCTAACCAAATAGTTAGGATTATTCCCAAATCACTTTTACACAGACTCAATCTATAACACTAGGACTTGCCTAAGATCCTGGTGACAAAATTCATTCCGGCTTTGGGGTAAGGCTGAAGGAAAACTCTGCCGACCATCCGAGAATGGATCGGTGAGACAAAAAACCTCCCGGAATGTAGATCGTTACCAAAAAAATAGGTTTACCTAGGCAATTACATACATGACACATATTTGCTGAGACTATTTACATCACATACATGCAGAATGGATTTACATTATAACATGACAACCAAGCTAATGATGATAGCTGGACGGCGCAGACACATCGATCAGGTGCTATCCCTTTTGCGAAAAAAGGGGGTATACTGCTATCAGTGGTTGACACGTAGTGGTCAACATGAGAGATGTTTGAGAAAGTTCTGGATATGACATGGATACATTGCGATGACAAAGTGTGGGATCTGATTGGCAGAGAATCCCATATATAGTTGAAATACCTTCATATATTGAGACAATGCTGCTGTACGAGACAAGCTTAGGCTTATGGTTGGCACCTCCTTAAGAGGGAGGATGACTATGGTATCCTTTTGTGATATATATATATATATTTGTTCTAATATGATATTTGATTTGATGTCCTATATGAACAGGAGGTAGCTTCTATTGAGACATGATATGAGCACGACGATATGTTGCTGATATACAAAGAGCCTCACTAATTGAGGACATTGAGACAACTCTTTCTCTCCTGTTTGAGCTCCCAGGGTGTGGAATTGAGATAGAGGGCTCCTGGGGTTGAGGGAACTCTAGACAATAGGGTATCACCCCTATCTGTTACCCATAGGGTTGGAGTAGTAGCTCACCCTATCTTGGTCTTTGCAGAGTATACCCCAGTTGGCATCATACCCACAAGCTAGGCTTGTTGGGATTGTCCCTCCCCATCTGGCCAATGGGTTGAGGAGGCTTGGAGGCGTGTGATCCTTACCTCTTGGTAAGTCGAGTATCTCGTCCAAGCTCGGATTATGATGCAAGTGTTCTACCACATGACTCTTGAGGGTCATTGCTGGGAAGATCGGTAGGCAATATGATGGGTTGAGTAGTAGCTCCCCTATATCACCTATTGCTCGATATGGGGTCGTAGTAGTATTTCCCCCCATGATATTTTGGGTTGAGATATGCTCCTCGATATGGTTCCAGGTTGAAGTGTGCTCCTTGATGATATGCTCTCTGATGTTGATGCGGGTCGTAGTTTTGACTCCCTGTCGATATTTCTGGGTAGTAGCCCGCTGGCAGAGATTCTAGGTAGTAGCCCGCTGATAGAGATTCCGTGTAGTAGCCCGCTGGCAGAGATTCCCGGTAGTAGACCGATGAATAGAGGGTGGTATCTTAGGCTCCCCTCCGATGACAAATTATTCTTCTTTTAGATTTGAGAATATTTAGCATATAACCAGGGACAATCAAGAGATAAGCAGGAATAAGCAAGAGATGAATCAAGATGAACAATGATGATACAAGATGGTGAGATATTTGAGATTGGATATGATCTGATGTCAGGATACACATGACATGATGCATGTGGAATTCTTCTTAGTTGAGAGGGAGTGTTAAAATATGCAACTGCGGTCAAATTCCACTTTAGACAGCTCATTTGATGGAGATAATGATTGCATTGAATTCCTCTTTTCGAGAGGACCAAAATCAACCTAAAGATCACTCAACGAATAAGCGAAAGTGTATCTATGAAGAAAAGCCCTCATGTGCATATTTAATAAGGTCGACCCTAAAGCAAATTGGACACCCTTGGAAGGCTATAAATACAAGTGACCTCTACTTCATTTGGACATTATCATGAGACACTCTTCTATCTTGGTTTATGGTTCGCACAGGTCCGAGGTTCGTCGGCGAAGGAACAGGTTCGCTCTAAGGTGAAATTGCAGGGTTCAAAGCTCGCATCTCAGTTTTAGTGTTTTGGGCCTCAGTTGCTGGCGCAACATAGGAATAAGTCGACCGTAGACGCTCGCATAGAAGCTCATCCATGCGACTGGAGCCTTCTAGTCGCACAAACAACTCTCCATCCATGCCACTAGGAGTTAGGGTTTTAGAATTTCAATCGCTCACTTGCCACAGTGCTCGCTTTCCACAATCCAGATCTGACCCAAGTCGCTCGCATGCCAGGTTTAAGGGAGCAACTGGGTGACTACTTTCGCTCACATAACTCCTCTTCCATGCGCTTGAGAATTAAATGATGGAATTTCAGTTGTCCGAAGATTATGCTCAGTGACCACAGTGTTCGGTAGTTGACCGCAGACAGGGACAATTCATTACAGGGTTCAAAATCAAGATTTTGAGTATAAGCATTGTTGGGTTCATTTCATGGATGTTGTAGTTGTTTTTGCTGGATAGTTTCATAGATAAGATATGGATCATTGTACTCTCTTTTGCTGAATCATTCAATGACGATCTAATAAGAAGAAGAATTTGAAAGGGTTTTCCCCATAGTGAGTTTTGCCCTAGTCTCTGACCAATCCTAGTGTCTCTATGTGGGAATGCTTTTCTTTTATTGTTCCTTTATGTTTCACTGCATTGATGTGATGATATTGTTCTTTCTATGTAGTTGCATACGCTGTTGAATAATGATGTAAATCTGAAAAATGTTATGATGTTATGGGGTGAACTTAATGTGTTAACAAATAAATGCAATTATCAAAGCAAAGAACAATATATCCCCAAGAAAAATTAACATCAGGCGGCAACAACAGGGTCTGCATTTCATGAGTGGCAAAGTGATTGGTTTGGACTACCTTCTAACCTTCCATTGGCTGCCATCATTAGCATTTTCCCCTTGCATTCATAAGCGGTCCTCATTGTTTGCATTTATGTGAAGTGCTCTCATTTAAACAAAGAAAAAGAGAAGCAATTTGGGATTGTTTGACACATTTGGCATAAGAATAACTGAATGTTAGCTTGCTGCTGTCATAAAATTTACTTGTTTTGATGGAAGTAACATAAAGCTCTTGATTATCCTCTATTGATAATAATAGCATTATTATGGAAAGGATAGCTAGCATTGAAGTTAATTTATTGTTGGGCTAGTTGCTATATTGCTTCTATTATTTCAAGAGCACTAACATATTGTTGTCTTGTGTGATTTTCATAAGTTCAAAATTTGCACTTAATAAGCTCACTCACACATTAATCTCATAATCCAATAATCTTGTTGAATGGTTGCTTAAGTGAATAAATCTAAGAATCTATTGGATATTGGTGTCTCTTTCTCTCTTACACATTGGCATTAAAGATCTAAGCGTTCTTAGTTTGAGGACTTGCTAATTTAATTGAATATCTCTTGAATAACTGGCATTGAGGAATCTAATTACAATATTGACATTATCTTGTTGACAAGTGCTTGGAAGACTTCTAATTGTCCAAAGAGCATTGATAATCTTATTGTCTCTTCTAAGTAATTATCATTGGCATCTTGTATTGTCTACAAATAATCATTGGCTAATTGTTCTAAGTGGATAAGTGCTTTAATTGTCATTAGATTTATGGTTCATGTTCAAAGTGGATATCTATTGTGAACTCTATTTTGGTAAATCATTGTGAAGAGCGCCTATCTTGTTGTTTAATACTTGGGCAATTACATCTTACTTATCTCTTGTATCTTTTCGACACTTGTAAAATTGGCGCATACTCTTTTGGTTGAGATTGTCTTTTATTTACCGTTGTTAAGTACTTATTGTCATAACTTAAGATTCAATCATAACTAAGTACTTAAAGGAACATCAAACAATCTCACCGTGAGAAGCACTCAACTCATCTTTGCATTCTAGAACTAGTCTTGCATTAATAATTTACCTCCAAGTGTAAGCTTGGTTGATAGCAAGATAGGAACACCCTTTCATCTTTGCTTGAGAAGTCTAGCCCCTCTAGTATTTAAAACAGTGACCTTGTAGTTGTCAGAGTCACAGTCACTGCACCGCCGGAGGAACCGGGTACGTTAGATTTCAAGGAGAGGGATCGTTAAATAAGCCTTTGCTTGCTTCACCTCGAGTTCTCTCTGCCACTTACTTTAGAGACTAGGCTCAATATAGATAAAGATCAAGGGATACACTTAGTTAGACATATAATTAAAATAAACCAAGATTCCTGCATTTCACCTAGTTTGTAGGATTCACATCTCATCTAGGATAGTCAAGCATTCTCTAAGCAACGATTGTTCATATGGTCACTTGGTCCTTAATTGATATAAAGCAAGTAGCTGACTCCATAAGGCACCGTTCTCATATATAAATCTAAGCGAATCTTTAAAACTTGCTAAAATCAACCAAGTGGCCAGGCCATTCAATCGTGTCTCCCGGATTTGTTGGTTACCAATAAGTCTTGCATTTCCATATTACATAGGAACTGCCCCTCATAGGCTGCTGTTGGGAGACAACTAGAACAAAGAGGTCGGCGATCGGAGTGACAACCCCCAACCCGAGTCGTTGTCGCACCATGCTTGTACAATCTGATTGACAACAAGTGCTTCAAGCAATAACATGGCCTCTACCTTGTTGTTAGCACTTTGTCTAGATTTTGTTTTTTAGGGTTTCCCTCTCCAAGGCCTGCTAGATTTTGTGGTAACAAGATGCAAAAATGATTGTTGTACCTAATGATGAAAGTTGCAGCACTGGATATTGTGTGTAATTGTCAGGTGGTTTCACATTATGGTCTGGGCAACTTAATTGGGGTCCTAGGTCCTTCAGAGGAATATATTAACACCCACAAGTGAAGTGCTAAGAGCCATGGGACTGCAAGCAGCAGTAGAACATCATACACATCCTTGGGCACCTCCAGTACCCACAACGTTTCAACACTTTCCCTTCATTGATGATTTTTGGGGATGATGCCTCTGGACCAAATTTCCCCCAGTAGACTTAACATTATTGAAGGGATGGTAGTTGATCCAAGGCCTAGCGGAGGATGGTCTCACACCTTAAGGCATGGGAGGGCTAGCAGCACATTAAAGGTCCCCAACATTGGAGCAAAGACAGGCATTTTGACCACCAAGAGACCCATGGGACTACTTTTGTGCCCCAAGATGAAAATTGGGGTCCATAGAGGAAGATTGACAGACACCTAAGGGCCAACCCTTAGGAGATGATTTTAAAGGGCTTTTACTCACATCATGGCACCCTTAGCCCTCAATGCTAGCCCTAGAAGGGCTCACAAATGGATGATGTCAACATTCTCTCTCTTGCGGCTCACACATGTGGGCAAATCTATGTGATTTTCATTGGCTATTAGGTTGACTTGTGACCTAACTTGTTACTAGCATTATAGCATATTATTTTATTGTTTTAAGTGCTAGTAGGCTAAAATAGGGACTTGACCTGCTCATGTAAATAGAGGAGAGTTCATTTGTATTGAATCATCACCATCACTTTAAAATTTCGGCCTTATTGAGTAATTCAACCTTCTTTTCTTGGGAGAATTCAGATCTATTGATGCATTTTGACATTTGATTTTGGAGCTATTCTTTGGATCAATAAATGGACTCTTTTGCATGTAATCTTGTAAATGTACTTGTTGTTGAATATTTACTTTTCTACATGTCTAATGTATGTAATAATGTTGAATCTAGGTCTTGCTATTATGCCCTAATTTATTGAAGATTTATTGAATGCTATCTAGAGGATCTATTGCATGCATTACTCATAATAACATGTGAATTGAATGTCCTAGTGGTGAACTTTGATTAAGCTCTCCCATGAAAATTCCATCATCCTTGGCGTAGATAATTGCTTGAATTTTGGTGCTAGGGCATCTGTTGAAGTTTTTGATTCTACCAGTTAAAAACCCTCCATGCACTTTACTAATTTATTCCTACCTACTTGTTCCATTACTTAACAAGTTATTTACAATGTAAGTACTGAAAATAAGCACTAGTGCATGCTCAACATATTACAGGTCATCAACTTAAGGAAACATAAACAAGCACACAAAATGACACCGTTATTTTTGGACCAATCTCCCCGGAAAAACCCAATGCGGGAAAATCGGTGCAGCTATCTGAGGGTTTTCTTATTAAGAAATTTCAGAGTACAATCTGGGTGCCAAATCCGGTTTACCCAACAGAGAATGTCCTTGACAGTAGTACCTCTCAATCTGAGACAAATGTCCTGGCTGAAACCTCGGATAAACCCTCCGGCAGCTCCTCAGCCCCAATTTGCCCCAGAAACCCCAGCGTTTGCCTTTCTGGACTGCATCAGCCTCTCTTTGCCCAACGTTGGCCCTGCGTCACCCTGAATGGGCCTGCGTCAGCCTCAGGAGGCCTTGTGTTAACCTTCTGGCCCTTTGCGTCAGCAACACTAGCCTCTCTGAAGCACTGCGCAGCTCCTCACTGCCTCTACGTGGCCCTGCATGAGCCCTGGCTGCTATTGCGTCACTCTCTCTGGCTCTTGTGCTGATCTCCCGGCACTATCTATGCCTCTTTGTCTCTCTATACTCACTGCCCCTCAACTGCAACTCCAATCAATGATTCTATATCTGTTAGCAAACCCCGCTCTAGAGAATAGAATGATTGATCATCTAGTGTCTCTCCAAGTGACCCTCAAGCCTCCTCTTATACTTTTCTCGTTGACATATCAACAACCAAGATTAAGTCCCTAATCAACGGCTAAGATTAGATCTGGCTTGATCCATGTCTTTTGGACCATTTTTAACACAGTTTTATATTAATGCACATTAATATTTTAATTTCCCTAAGTTTAGACTTAGGGATTCCATTAAAAATATTAATTATTTTAATATCTTCCAAATTGTTTAGAATCTGCCCAAACCCTTTCTGGATATTGGAGATCTCATGTGCCCCAACCTCTCCACCAAATTTCGTGGTTAGAGCACATCCGATGCTACCCCAAATCAACACTCCCTCTTAGCGAGGAGTGTGCTCTAGTAATACTCCTCACTGAGTCTCACCCTGATCATCTGCATCAATCCCCGTGCTGATGCTAGGCCTGCTGCCCATCATCCTTTGCACTTTTGCATCCTGTACTGCTACCCATGGCTTTGCCACTATCACTGCTGCGTCCGTATTGCAACTCCCTCTGCATCCGTGCTGCTGCCCATGGCTCTGCCACTGCCACTGCTGCATCTCCTCTCATCATGCTGCCCACTGCTGCATTGCAACTCAGTTACTGAGAAGTAACAGATCTCCCAACTTTGACCTCTTTGTTGGGCTAGAGACCCTCGTTGATGCTGAAGCTCCCATTGCCGCTGACAAGTGCTCCCTCTCTGACCTCGCGCTGTTGCAACAACTCCCTGCATCTCGCACTGTTGCACACCTCTTTGTGCCATCTTGCACTGGTGCAACACTCCCGTGCCTCTCGCATTGTTGCAGCGTACTAGCCTCGCGCTGTCCTGGGAATTCTGCATTGTAGGTCTCTCTGTTGCTCCATCCGCATCCATCTCTACCCACATCAGCCCGTCCTGCTACTCTTCGGGGTTCTCGTAGCAAGGTCTAATCCAAGAGGCTAGGTACCTCGAGGATCCTGCCCCTCATTGCATGTAGTCTGCCTGACTACAACTCGATGTTTCCCCACTTCCTCTTAAGTGTTGTGTGTGCACTCATGACACAGTCATCGCCTGTCTCCACTTCCTTCTTTGCCCTTGCTGGCGCTGCCTTAGTCTCGGAAGACTCTTCCTTACTCTTCTTCCTTGGACACTGGGTCGCATAATGACCAAGCTCCCCACAGTGGAAGCACTTGATCTTGCAGAGATCCTTCTTCATCTATTTTTCTTGTTTTCCCTTAGATGCTAGGGCAACATCTTCCTCCTCCTCCTTTTTGACTTTGATCCCCTTACTGCTGCTTCTTGCCTTGGTCTATCATCTGATCTCTTCTTTGCGAAGAGCTGCCCACATCTCCTCTCAAGGTGGAAGTGTCCCTCTGCCCAGTATACTCTGGACAAATACCTCCCAGTCTTCTAAGACTGCATTCAGGACTGTCCTCACCATCAATTCCTGATCCGACGTGGCTCCTATGGAAGTCAATTGATCTCGGATCTCATTCAGTCCTCCGAAGAAGGTGTTAATCGGTTCTCCCTTCATCTGATATGACCTCATTTGATTTTCTAGTAACATCCTTCTTTGCACAGAAGTATGCTGGTACACTTTCTTTAGGGCCTCTCACATCTCATTTGCCGTTTCCTTCTCGGCAATGTTTGGTACTACATGGTCGTTGACCTTGTCAAGGATGATGCTCTTGGCCCTCACCATTGCCTCCTCATACTTGTTGTTATTAGCTGGGTCAAATGGCATTGCTATCGTCCTCAAGGCGAAGTGCTTGACACGATTTCTGTCAAGTACGGATAAGATTTTGGCCTTCTAGACTGCGAAGTTTGAGGCTTTGTCCAGTTTGTCCTGGTCTCTTACTCCGTGTAGTGCCATGTTGCTCTTCTACTTCCCTCCTAGAATTTCTCGATGTGACTCCCTTTGAGTCTCGATTTCCCTCCTGGAAATCCTGCCGATGTCGAGATGCCCCCTACTCTGATTGTTTGTGCAATTGTACAAACAATCAGAGTAGAAACCCAGATTTCTCAGCTAGAAACCCTCGGTAGCAACTCCCTCCTCCTTGCCTTGTTAGATACTGTTCTGACTACAGTACCCCACCAGCTCCACTCTGCAACTCTCCCACAGCTTCCTAAACCCCAACAACCTGAAGGTGAGAGCTCCTAGGCTCTGCGCAATCCCGACACTAGCAACTCGGCCTCCTCATCCAACTGCGTCAGCCCTCCTAGCTTCTGCGTGGCTCTGCGTGATCCTTCCTTTGCCTCCCTTAGCCTCTGCACTGCCTCTTCCTGGCTCACCCTTGATGAAGTAGGCACTGCGTCACCTTTCCCTTGTTGCTGCTCTGCTAGAAACGTCTGTCACTCGGGACAACTATTTTCTGCTGCTATTGCTCCGCTCGGCTAATGTCCTTAGTTCTCTTGTGATCTGCAACCACGCTTTGATACCATGTTGAAGTTTCTAAGTCTACCAGTTAGAAACCCTCCATGCACTTTACTGATTTGTTCCTACCTACTTGTTCCGTTACTTAACAAGTTATTTACAATGTAAATACTGAAAATAAACACTAGTGCACGCTCAACATATTACAGATCATCAACTTAAGGAAACAGAAACAAGCACACAAGATGACACTATTATTTTTGGACTAATGTCCCTGGAAAAACCCAATGCGGGAAAACCGATGCAACTATCTGAGGGTTTTCTTATTAAGCAATATCAGAGTACAATCTGAGTGCCAAATCCCACTTACCCAACAGAGAATGCCCTTGGTAGTAGTACCTCTTAGTCTGAGACAAATGTCCCGGCTGAAATCCCTGATAAACCCTCCAGCAGCTCCTCAGCCCCAATCTGCCCCAGAAACTCCAGCGTCTGCCTTTCTGGACTGCGTCAGGCTCTCTCTTCCCAACACTGTCCCTATGTCACCTTGAATGGGCCTACGTCACCTCAGGAGGCCCTGTATCAGCCTTCTGGCCCTTTGTGTCAGCAACGATGGCCTCTCTGAAGCACTGCGTAGCTCCTCCTACCTCTGCGTGGCCTTATGTGAGCCCTGGCTGCTACTGCATCACTCTCTCTGGCTCCTGCGATGATCTCCCAACACTATCTCTGCCTTCTGTACTCACTGCCCGTCAGCTGCAACTCCGATCACTGATTCTATCTCTTTTAGCAAACCCTGCTCTAGAGAATAGAATGACTGATCATCTGGTGTCTCTCCAAGTGACCTTCAAGCCTCTTCTTATACTTTTCTCGTTGACATATCAACGGCCGAGATTAAGTCCCTAATCAACGACTAAGATTAGATCTGGCTTGATCCATATCTTCTGGACCATTCTAACACAATTTTATATTAATCCACATTAATATTTTAATTTCCCTAAATTTAGACTTAGGGACTCCATTAAAATTATTAATTATTTTAATATCTCCCAAACTGTTGATAATCTGCCCAAACCCTTTCTAGGTATTGGAGATGTCATGTGCCCCAACCTCTCCACTAAATTTCGTGGTTAGAGCACATCTGATGCTACCCCAAATCAACAACATAAAGATTTTGGCCTCCCTAGAAAACCTTTGGCCGATCTAACGCATCATAGATTCCATAATCCCAAGGAACAAGGCACTAGTCTACTTTGTTCGTGATCAAAACCTAGTTTGTGTTGCTTCAATTCAGAGGCTTGCTTGGGGTTTTCATGCCCCTTTGTTTCATCGAAAATCATTATTGAAACCCTTTCCTTGCATCGTAGCCCTGGGTCTTGTTACCCACCACCTGTGGGTAGTATCCATAGGATAAATTTTTTCTCCTAAATGATCCTCAACCAGCAGCCAACAACCCCTTGCAGCGACCAGATAGCTTGATGTGCCACTATCTTCGTTACCTGAGCCAACCATATGCTCCCTCGGCTATCTGTTGTGATTGTATGTTTGAAGGTGGGCCTTTCAACCCTGAAGGTATGGCTTCTTATTGTGTAGTTGGGTACTTTTGTTTACTTATCATGGACACTTTTGGGCATGGATTAGTGGGGGGATTCGGCGAAAAGAGTGGGCTTGGTTTGTACTCTTGTCTCCTCTGTCCAATTTGATGGTTAACCTTGTATCCTAGTCCCGTGGGATCTCCTTTATTGGCTACTAGCTTTAGGGGTGGCACTACATGAGAAACCCCTATTTTGGTTGCGTGGTCCCGCTTCCTGATACCATATAGATCACTCCCCTCCACTCATTATAACCTCATTCACCATATTTCCCATCCGGGTCCACATTTGTACATTGGGTCCACAAGGAGTTAGCTTCCCCCTCCCCTTGTCCACAACTTGGGTTAGGCCTGGAATAATGCCTCGGAGGTTGATGCAACTAAAAAGAAAAGAAAAAACATAATTTGGCCACTCTATATAGGAAATGTACCATAAAATGCAAAAGATGTTTGGGACTTACAAATTTAGCACGTGGGTAGAAGCCAAACATGAGCTCTCCCTCATCATTATGGCCATCACCCTGGTTCCTAGGGCCCCTCATATCAACCCCTTATATCATTACGGAATCCATTATTGCCCCAACTCCTGGTGGGCGATGAACTGTCCCACCTTAAGGGGGTATTTACTGCTATATCTTACATATCATGCTCTCATCCCTTGGAGCCCCGAGCAGCTATAAAAGAAAAATCAATAAAAGGCAAAAGGCATATGAAGAAGGGTGGAAAAGCAAAGGTCGGGGTAACTCATGTACCACGATTGCTCCCTCCTACATTCATATACCCAAGTGTGGGCTTCCCTTATTATAGCTACCCTTGTACTGTGGCATGTGGCTTTGATCCTTCCCCTGATGCCCCACTCCATTCCATCATTATATCACATGCCACTTGCCATTTGATGGATGTACCATGGGCATGTCATCCACTTAAAGGTTGAAACCACCTAATAAGGTCCTTGGTTAACCCTCTTCTTGAATTTGGAGACACTTGTATGTTCTAAAGCCCACTATGGAAGGGTATGCCACTATGAAGTGTCCACTTGGATCCATGATTTGTAAACTCATTTACTCAATTGTACTGATGTTTAGTTGTACTGGAAGGTGAGGGGACACATTGGATCTTATATAGGATTGCATGTGGGTTTTCATCTAGGGTTTGGTCTCCCTATACGTGGTCTAAGCCCTCTAGGGGGTCATATTGGCACTTATAGGGTGAACGTTGAGAGCCATGGGCCTACATAGCAAAGAGCATATTGCCACTTCATGGGATCCTTCAACACTTTCCATTTCTTTCTTGTGTTCCATTTATTCGATGTTGATGTTGCACCTGGACCACCTTGCCCAACCGGCTACACTCTTGCACCACAAACTTGGTAGCTGATCCAGGGCCTAGATGAAGATGTGTCTCGCCATGGAAGACAATGGGAGTGCTTGCATCATTCTTCCAGCCCTTATAGATGGGATACAGGCTTGTTCGATTCAT
Organism: Pinus tabuliformis; assembly: GCA_031772625.1. Classification (NCBI taxonomy): domain Eukaryota; kingdom Viridiplantae; phylum Streptophyta; class Pinopsida; order Pinales; family Pinaceae; genus Pinus; species Pinus tabuliformis. The sequence continues at coordinate 1,022,390,346 of CM062811.1, read as the reverse complement.
TTGGAAAACATGAGGATGTTATTATGCCCCCACAACCACTTGGGGGCACCACGGATCATTTTCTTAGATATTAAGGGCTCACCCCCTTGATCACTATGTTTAGAGCCCATCCTTTCACTTTGGTACACATTGGACTCCACTAGGCCTCTTCAATGGCCCTTCAACCTATTGTACTTATCATTTTGCCCTCTTGAGAGGCTTATTTTTGTATTATGGAGCTATCTTGGTGGGCATGTCACCAAGTTATGTTATTTTTGCACATCATTTTATTAGTTGGGGCATTATTAGGCCTAATTAGACAAATCGAACCCTCGAGGGAGGATATATATTGATGTGATGATCGTTTCATTGATCATCACTTGGATTTGGACTTGCATCCCTTCTTGAGAATTTCACTAGCCTTATTATGCACGAAATGGGTTCTTGATGATGTTTGGAAGAGCTTATCTTTAATCTTGGAGCTTCGATTTTCTTGTATATTAATGATTGGAAGATTTAGCTATACTTGTAAGTGTATTTTCATGATATATTTCTCATGTTTTCTCACTTTATGCAATGTATGAAAATTTTCGCTCATGAAGCTAGTGTAGTTGCCTAAATGAAATGCGAATTTTGTTTCTCTTGTCTTTGGGAGGGTTTCTCATATGTTACATGCAAAAGTATGGTGAATTATTGTCCTAGGGGTATATGATTCTCATAATTACCTTAATAAGTCATCAATTGCAACATCAAAGAAGTATAATTTTTCCTCGTGAACTAGTTGCTGCCTTTAGGGCCATGCGAAGTTGCTGGGGAACTCCTTGATTGGGCATAAGGATCTCTAAACATTGAAATTTCATTGACTCCGTTCTCCCAATAAGCTAGGCACTGGTCTAGTCCCAAGGGTTCACATAACGAAAATTATTCTCACCTCCCTTTTCTCTTTCTAAGCCCTAACCCTAGTAGGCTTCTAGGGCATCACACAAATTGGATTGTGGCCATCCAAAGTTGATGAAAATTGGTCAAGAACTGCGCTGGCGTGTCCTTGAGAGGGCCTCCAAGTTTGAAGACGATCTGATGGTGGAATTTGAAGATATCCCAAGACCTAGCTCGAGAACCATTCTCCCTAGCTTGCCTTTGGTTAGTGGCTTCATTAAGGATCATTGCTTTAAACATTAAGGTTAAATCTCATCTCTTTGGTGCTTTTTTCTCCTCATTTGGTCAAGACCCTTTGTTTGAAGCTTCATTCTGAATCCTTGACATTGTTTGGGTCCACTAGGGCTTCTTTGTGGTCCCACAACCTTGGCACTCCAATTTCACAAGGATTGCATAGAAACCCTATTCTTCTAGGATTCTTTGGTCTAGGGCTCTTCTTACCAAGAGATACTCCTCAACCCTAAGTCTAGGTCTCCTTCTAAGTCCTTCTTGGAGATCCATTCATCTTGCTTCCAAAGCAAGCAATCCTTATCATTAGAGTCTCTCCTTTGAATAGGCTTTTGAAAGCACTGCCTACACACTATTGATATATTTCTCCTAGTGATTTCTCTAATACCGGGACTCCTCCCATCGGTGAAATTTTGTGAAGAGTAGGGGGCTTTAGTTGAGGTGATAGTGAGCTATTGCTCCATTGTTGCCACTTGACCTAGTAGTTTCTCTATAGGAATCCCTCCTAGGACCCTTGCTAGTTTGAGCGGTAACAAGTCTCTCCAACACTCAACCAATTAATCAAACCCTAGGTCATAGATTGCCCTCTCTAGGTCTCCACTAAGAAAGCGAATTGCCTCTAATTGAGGTCTTAAGCCTATATTGTGCCTTACTTGTAGAGAACCTATTTAAGTCACCTTGTACCTTAGAAATCAAAATATCTATCTTGGGTGACCTTCTCACATATTGGGACTCCTCCCATCAGTGAAAATTCGTAAAGAGTAGGGGATAGTAGCTGTGGTGACAATGTGCTCCTATCCCATTGTTTTCACTTGGTCTAGTGTTAGCCTCGTAGGGTGCCCCTCTTCAAGCCCTGATAGATTTTGCGGCAATAGGTTGCATCCAATCAAGCCACGTGTTGGCCTCTAGAGATGTCAATGTGGCACCAAGTCAAGGTTATCACCATAACACTAACAAAAGGAGCATGTCAAGGCTTGCATTATGTCTTCTTCAAGTGATGTTATTGATGATGTGCCTTCTTTTGTGATTTAATTTCGATCTTTACATTGGTAATCTTACTCCAATGAGGAAATGTTAAGGGTGTTCATTTTTCTTCATATATGAGTGAAAAATCCTCCAACAAACTTTAATTACAATATCTCATCTAGGTCACATACCTAGAGCTTCATGTATAACTTGTTGACCAATATATGCTGCTAGATAGTTTGACTAGTTGTCTGAAAAAGGCGCAACCATTGCTTAGTTATCCCCTAAGATACCAAGGTGATAAAATCTTACCCTAGTAATTATTTTAAATAGATCTCACAGATCTCACACTGGATTCGGTGTTGATTGGTAGTAGAGCGAGCCACATGACACAAAGATATATGAGTTTATTCGATATGTGATATGTAGATCCCTTGAAATAGGGTACATATGATAACATAATATAGTATAACTTAATATTATATAAAATTTAAAAATGTTATAGAAATAAAATATAGAAATAGAGATGTATTTTTTTTTGAATATCTAGAAAACATAAATACATAAAATGATAAATGTTGAATGATTTACCAGTGCAAAATAGGCTTTGTAACACCAAAACCCTAATTTCTTAAAGTGCATTGTTTTAGTGCCGCACATGTTGGACAAGTGGGGACACACTAGTTTTGCATGTTCAACACATGTGAGATACATGTTTGGCACAAGACACATATCCCATGCATGTTGAACACATAAGACCCACATATTCTGCACATGGACATGTGGATATGGTATACAAGTGGTGGGATCTAAGACATGTCCTATTTCGTAGGTGGTAAGTAGGTAGGGAAAATAGATTGACCACTAGGTTAAGGCTCTGTTGTCCATGCGGAACTCAACAATCATGATCTTTTAAGGGTTTATCTAATTCTATTGAATTTTATGTTATGCTTCTACATGACTTATCCATGTGTTAATTTTTTTGCATTATGCAAACTTTCATAGTAGGGAATGCTAACGTTATATTGAGCTTGAATGAGGGTTACTTGATGGGAACACATGTGAGGATTATAGAATTGTTATTATGTTATTAATTTAGTTATTGTTGATATTCTTTCGCTCTTAGATGTTGCACATTCCATGAATGGATGAGAAATTGGACAAGAATATGCCATTGGCATGTTCTCTCAAGTTTCAGGAGCTATGTTTGTGAGGCATTGTCTTTGTATTATGAATGTGGTACGCTGCAACATTTGGTCTCTATTAACCTCTAACCCCCCCCGCCCTTGCAAATTTAGAGGGTTAACGACCAACATAAGGTTGGAGGTTTAGAGATAGAGTTTGGCTTGAGTTAGGTTGGTTCCCAGGGAGACTAGTTGTAGGATGGATTCAGTGATGTTATGGTTATCCAAACATAGTTTTTGCATAGATTTGAGAGAGTTGCTACTTTTATCTGGGCCCTTCTTGTTTATGAGACATAGTTTTAGGGCTTGCATGGTAGTATTGTTTACATATTTAGAGTGTTAAATTTCCTTGAAGCCAACAACTTGACAATTTACTACTTAGCAGATTATTACAAATCTACTAAATAAAAGGCACGATTGGAATCTTAACAAAACTTAAACAATGGAAGCAAAATAAACAACCAATCTCAATCACATAAGCACACCCAATTTTTTGTCCAATCAAATGGTTCTTCATTCGAATATGTTCAAAATCTACTCGAGCTCCCTTACTGCGAAAATGATCCTCTAAGGAAATTACATATACAACAATACCTTGGATTTGATCCAGCAAATGAAATTTTAGATATGTCCTTGTGAAAATTCCTAATCCTCAAGGAACCCCTACTACAATAAAACCGAATCTACTTCACCTCCTTGATTTTAATATTCATTCATCAAGTTATTCTCTGAATACTGAAGCAAATTACTTCTACAACCTACACTACTTTAATATTTGATTAGATGAAGCAAAAAACTGAGCAAAGAACAAGATACATAGGACACAATTATTTTTGGACAAAATAGTCCTCGGAAAAAACCAATGCAGGAAAACCGGTGTAGCAACTCTGAGGGTTTTCTATTATTAAGTAGTAATTCTGAATACAAATGCTGGTTGCCCTTCCAACAAACCAGTGATAGAGAAATATGATGGCGGAAAATCTGAGTGAGTTTTACCTCACTTTACCCGACAGATTCCGACTGATCTGATAGCAAAACTGGCTAACCCTGGCTGCTTCTGCATTGGCCCTGTGTTAGTCCCACAGGCTCTGCGTCAGCTCTGCGCTGTCTCTTCTGCCCACTGGGTCAGCTTTCTCGGTTGTTCCGGCAGTTCCCCGATAGTTTCGATTTTCTACGTGGAAGGCAGCTTTCTCCCCTGCACTGGCCCTTCTGGCTCTGCGTCAAGGTTGTGTGGGCCCATGTTGGCCCAATGTTAGTCCTCTTGTCTGCTTGTTGCCTCCACTGGCCTCTCTCTGCCTCTCTATCAGTACTCCCGAACTATCTCTGCCCCTCTGCTTCAAGATCTCCCCAATCAATTTTCCTCTTGAGAACTTCTCACCTCAGAAAATTTATTTCCTCAATCTTTGTGTGTGTGTTTCTAAATGAACCCCAAGCCTCCTTTTTATACTTTTCTCGTTGAGATTTCAATGACCAAGATTAAGTCTCTAATCAACGACTAAGATTAAAACTTGACTTGATCCGCCTTCTAGATCATTCTCACCCATATTTTGATTAATACCCATTAATACTTTAATTTTCCTAAGTTTAGACTTAGGAAGGCCATTAAAAATATTAATTATTTTAATAAAATACAATCTGGGTGGAATTTCACCAAACGGTTTCTAGGTTCTTTAGAACTCATGTGCCTTAGCCTCTCCACCAATTTTCATGGCTAGAGCACTTCTGATGCTACCAAAAACTAACACTCCCTCTTAGCGAGGAATGTGCTCTAGCAACAATGTCCAACCGCATGCTGCTCTGTCTCTGAAGCACCTCCTTTCTGCACTGTCGCTGCCACCAACACTGTGCTGCTGCTGCTACTGTACTGCTGCCCATGACACTGCCACTGCCACTGCTGCATTTGTACTACAACTCCCTCTCACACGCTGCATCTGCTATGCTGCTAGCGCTGCCACTGCTAACACTGCATTCGTACTGTAACTCAGTTGTTGAGAGAAGCAACTGAAAACATTGAAAATCACTGAACTTAATTGTGTTCAGCATAATACCATGAATGTTGGAATTTGACTGCTACGAGTCTTTGACCCTTTGAATTTTCTGCGTTACTGCTGACTCCTGCACTGTGCCAACTACACTGCTGCCAACCTTGTGCTGCGTTGATCAGTCCATGGTCTCAAGCTATTGCATCTGTCTCTCCAAACAATCCACTGCATCATCTGACACTAAGTCCATCTTGCTACTGTTGATTCTCGGGCTCCCGTAGCAAGGAATTGATCCAAGAGGTGGGTTCCTCAAGGATCTTGCCCACACGTAGTCCTCCCGACTACAATTCTATATCGCCCCATTTCCCTCCTAGAGATGCATGGGCACTCATGGAAAACTCATCTTCGTTAATCTTTGCTGGAGCAGCCTTAGGATCATGTTTCTCATCCTTATCCTTTTGCTTCAAAGGACAATGGGATGCAAAGTGGCCCCTCTCGCCACATCTGAAACATTTCACCTTCAAAATGTCCTTTTGCTTCTGCTATCCCTTTGATGCTAGAGCTGTGTTTTCCTCCTCCTCCTTGGTCTTCATGCCACTCCCACTGCTGCCATTGAGGTATGAGGACTATGAATCTATCATGACGAATGATGTCTGGGATGTGGTACCTAGACCTAAGGACAAGTCTGTGGTCACCTTAAAATGGCTTTTCAAAATTAAACATGGAGTTGATGGAAGTACTTAAAAATTCAAGGCCAGGTTCGTTACTCATGGCTTCTCTCAATGTTAAAATATGCAATTGCGGTCAAATTCCTCTTTGGAAAACTCATTTGATGGAGATGATGATTGCATTGAATTCCTCTTTTTGAGAGGACCAAAATCGACCTAAAGATCACTGAAATCGGATAAGGGAAAGTGTACTTATGAAGAAAAGCCCACGTGTGCATATTCGATAAGGTTGACCCTTAAGCAAATTGGACACTCTTGGAAGGCTATAAATGCAAGTGACCTCTACTTCATTTGGATATCATCATGAGACACTCTTCTATCATGGTTTTTGGCTTGCACAGGTCTGAGGCAGGTCCGGGGAGGAATGGGTTCGCTCTAAGGTAAAATTGCAGGGTCCGAAGCTCAAATCTCAGTTTTAGGGTTTTGAGCCTCAGTCATTGGCACAACACAGGAAGAAGTCAACCGCAGTAGCTTGCATAGAAGCTCATCCGTGCGACTGGAGCCTTCCAGTCGCACAGACAACTATCCATCCATGCAATTGGGAGTTAGGGTTTCAGAATCTCAATCGCTCGCTTGCCACAATACAGATTTGACCCTAGTCACTCACTTGCCAAGCTTAAGGGAGCGACTGGGCTGCTACAGTTGCACACATGACTCCTCCATGCAATCAAGGCCTAAATGATGGAATTTCAGTTGTCCGAAGATTTCGCTTAGTGACCGCAGTATTCGACAGTTCATTGCACACAGGGACCGTTCATTATAGGCTTCAGAGTCAGAATTTTGATTATAAGCATTGATGGGTTCATTTTATGGATATTGTTTAGTTGATTATTGCTGCATAGGTTTATGATTGAGGACATAAATTATTTTACTCTCAGTTATTGAATCATTCAATGATGATCTAATAAGAAGAAGAATTTGAAAGGGTTTTCCCCGTAGTGGGTTTTGCCCTAGTCTCTGACCAATCCTAGTGTCTATATGTGTGAATGCTTTTCTTCTATTGTTCCGCTGCATTAATGATGATGATATTGTTCTTTCTACATAGTTGCATTTGTTATTGAATAATGATCTGAATAATGTTATGATGTCATGGGGTGAAAATAATATAGAAATGAAAAAACATGCAATTATCAAAGCGAAGAACAATATAGCCCTAAGAAAAATTAACATGGTTTTAGAGCTGGGCCGAAGAAAAATCATGGAGATCACCCCTTGAATGACACCATTGAAGGATGCAAGAAAGGATGGAGGAGACCTAAAAGAATTCTAGGGTTTGAAGGAAACCCTAGGCAATTTTGTTATTAGGGTTTGATGGATATTAGGAGGTTAAGGTTTGAGAGAAACCCTGGTCTATGGCAAATATATGAGATATGAAATCTAGAAACCCCAGCATGGTCAAAGTGAAGATGTTCAAGCACTTGTGTCAAATTTGATGAAGCCATAGATGGGATAGTCTCTATTAGGCCTGGTTGTTGATAGAGTTGGTTGAAATATTGAAGGCAACATTGTTATATGGACAATGGACAATGATGGCTCTTGAAGGCTGGTTCAAGAGAGAGATGATCACCTCTCATTGAAGATAAATACTTTTCGATTTATGGTACTTCTTTAAGTCTTTACTTTTGTTTAAACTTATGGATTTGATTATTGTTTTGATTATTAGTTATGCTTCCTGCATATATATTTGGATGCTTCTAACTTCTTGATGAGTTATGATAAGTGGATCCTTTTTGAGGATCATGGCTAGTTCAGGAAGAGGGATCTGATGAAAAGGTGACAAAGCACTACAAGTTGCCTATGTAAAATAAGAAGGTGCACAGGTATTTGAATACTACAAGGTATGCATGGTATATTGTTTCAGTTGTAATATTGGATGGCAAGGTAAGCCCTAAGGTATGATGAGAATGTCTCCTTCACAAATGGCTCATGCATATGAAAATGATTTGGATTCATGGCTCTTATGATGAAATGATGCTTGATAATGACTTAGAACTTTGACTCGATGCTAAGATATGTTTTGGGCTATGATGACTAATGATTTGATTTGACGACTGATAATTTGCCTTGACAACAATGATATATGAGCATAGTGACTTCTGATGACTTATATTGGTATTTTGTGTTGAAATCTTTAGCTTTGACACATTGGTTGAAGTATAAACAATTGTGATTCAGTATGAAGCTATCTCTCAATGAATGGATGGAACCTGCATAACTTATCCTTGGTGCATGCATTTGCATCTAGTGACAAAAATGATTTATATTATGAGGATGACTTAATAAAGTTTGGCTTGATATTGCTTAATAATCAACAATTTGTTGATAGATGAAATCATAACTTGATGTTTCGATATGAGCTTTACCTATCACCTGGTCTAAAGAATATAATACAAATGATATTGATGAGTTTGATATTAGTTTTGATTTGACAACATTGGTTCATGTAAGGCTAAGCATATTGCTTTGGTCAAGTATTATGTTTGCAGAAAGCATTGTATGAAGCAAGCTCCTGGAGCCGGTTATGTCTGTATTGACAGTTACTTGGTGAAGCTAAGAAGATGTGTCGTTCTAAACCTCTACTTCAAAAGTGTTCCAAAGTATGATCTTGATTTTTTGTTTTATATACTGATGGTCTACTCTTGACAGGTAATGAACCTCTGATGATCAAAGTAAGAGGGAAATGGCTTCTGAAGCTCGAAATAATGAATCATGGCATGATGAATCAATTTCTGAAGTTTGGAAAAGAAAATCTATATTGAAGCTATTGAAGAATTGTTGGAAAGTGGAAATGCAAATCCTTGTACACTCTGATTGAATTTCAAGAAGTTGTGAAGAGATATTATCAAACTTGACTTGGAAACTGCCAGTTGATTAAAGCATTGATGTTCCGTTTTGAACACCAGTTCATATATATGATATACAATGAGCCTGAGGGAATTCATGATTGAGCAACTTCATAGACATTGAGTTGCCGCCAAACACCCTTCGAGATACTTGCATGGGGCAATCTATTTTTTATCTGAGATTTTATGTGATATATGACTGCATGGATGTACTGATGATGATTGGGATCATTATTAATGAGATGAGCACATCTGAGTGCTGCCTTAATATGAGATCTTCCATGATGTTTTGGATGAGAAGTCCGTAGCTTTAAGCATGTCCGAGGTGGAGTATGATGGTGCTAGCATTATTAGCTATGAGGCAGGACGAAGAAGATTTTTGGAGAGATGTTTGAGAAAGTTTTGGATATGACATTAATACATTGCGATGACATTGAGTGGATCTGATTAGCAGAGAATCCCATATATAGCTAGGACTGAGATACCTTCATATATTAAGACAATGCTGTTGTACGAGACAAGCTTAGGCTTGTGGTTGGCACCTCCTTGAGAGGAAGGATGACTATGGTATCCTTTTTGTGATATATATATATATATATATATATTTTGTTCTAATATGATATTTGATTTGATGTCCTGTATGAACAAGAGACAACTGCTATTAAGACATGATGATTACCAGATATGAGTACGATGATATGTTGCTGATCTATAGAAAGCATCGCTGATCGAGGATAATGAGCCAACTCTTCCTCCCTTGTTTGATCTCCTAGGGTGTGAAATTGAGATGGAGGGCTCCTGGGGTTGAGGGAACTCTAGGCAATAGGGTATCACCCCTATCTTCATAGGGTCGGAGATGTTGCTCCCCTCTCTTGGTCTTTGCAAAGTATAGCTCAGTTGGCATCATACCCACAAGCAGGGCTTGTTGGAATACCGCTCCTCGTTTGGCCAACGGGTTGAGAGTGTACTTGGGCCGTACAACCCATGCTGATTATGATGCAGGTGTTCTATCGCATGACTATTACGGGTCATTGATGGGAAGATCAGTAGGCAATATGATGGGCTGAGTAGTAGCTCCCCTACATCACCTATTACTCAATATGGGGTCGTAGACGTTTCGCTCCCCCATGAGATTCTGGGTTTGAGATTGAGTTCCCTGATGTGGTTCCAAGTTGATATGTGCTTCTTATGACATGCTCTCCGATGATGATGCATGTCATAGATTTAGCTCCCCACCGATATCCCCGGGTAGTAGCCCGTTGGCAAAGATTCTAGGTAGTAGCCTGATGGATAGAGGGTGGTAGATTGAGCTCCGCTCTGATGTCAAAATTCTTCTTCTTTTAGATTCGAGAATGTTCGACATATGAGTAGGCACAATCAAGAGATAAGTAGGAATAAGCAAGAGATGAATCGAGATGATCAATGACGGTACGTGATGATGAGATACTTGTAACTGAATATGATTTGTTGATAGGATACGCATGTCATGATGCAGGTGGAATTCTCCCTAGTTGAAAGGGAGTGTTAAAACATGCAATTGTGGTCAAATTCCACTTTGGACAACTCATTTGATGGATATGATGATTGCATTGAATTCCTCTTTTCGAGAGGATCAAAATCGACCTAAAGATCATTCAAATCGGATAAGGGAAAGTGTATTTATGAAGAAAAGCCCGCGTGCATATTTGATAAGGTCAGCCCTAAAGCAAATTGGACACTCTTGGAAGGCGATAAATACAAGTGACCTCTACTTCATTTGGATATCATCATAAGGCACTCTTCTATCTTGGTTTTGGCTTGCACAGGTCTGAGGCAGGTCCGCAGGGGAATGGGTTTGCTCTAAGGTGAAATTGCAAGGTCCAAAGCTCAAATCTTAGTTTTAGGGTTTTGGGCCTCAGTCGCTGGCACAAAACTGGAAGAAGTCAACCACAATCGCTTGCACAGAAGCTCAGCCGTGCGACTAGAAGGCTCCATCCATGAGATTGGGAGTTAGGGTTTCAAAATCTCAGTTGCTCGCTTGCCACAGTCCAGATCCGACCTTAATCGTTCACTCGCTAGGCTTAAGGGGGTGACTGGGCTGCTACAGTCGCACACGACTCCGTGCGACCGGGACCTAAATGATGGAATTTCAGTTGTTTGAAGATTTCGCTCAGCGACCGCAGTATTCGATAGTTGATCACAGATAGGGACAGTTCATTACAGACTTTAGAATCAGAATTTTCAGTATAAGCATTGGTGGGTTCATTTTATGGATATTGTTTAGTTGATTATTGTTGGATAGGTTTATGATTGAAGATATGGATTATTGTACTCTCATTTATTGAATCATTCAATGAAGATCTAATAAGAAGAAGAATTTGAAAGGGTTTTCCCCATAGTGGGTTTTGCCCTAGTCTTCGACCAATCCTAGTGTCTCTTTGTGTGAATGCTTTTCTTCTATTGTTCCTTTATGTTCCGCTGTATTGATGATGACGATATTATTCTTTCTACATAGTTGTATATGTTGTTGAATAATAATGTAAATCTGAATAATGTTATGATGTCATGGGGTGAAAATAATATGGAAATGAAAAAAAATGCAATTATCAAAGCAAAGAACAATATAGCCCTAAGAAAAATTAACACTCAAAAGGAAGGAGTGGACTATGACGAATTATTTGTATTGATCGCCCGATATACCACTATCCGATCTATTATTGTTCTCGCAGCAAATCAAGGATGGAGCCTACATCAGATGGACGCTAAGACTACTTTCTTGCATGGCTCACTTAAGGAGGAAGTCTACTTGGAACAACCACAGGGGTTTGAAGTACAAGATAGAATGACAAGTGTCTGCTGGCTAAAGAAAGCCCTCTATGGGTTAAACCAAGACCCCAGGTCTTGGTATGAGAGGATTGATAGCTATCTTATGAAGCTGAGATTTACAAGGAGCTACGCTGATCCAAGGAGCCATACTTCGGGGTTGAAAAGGACATGCCTCTTATTTTGGTCCTTTATGTTGACGATCTCTTTCTGATTGGTTCAGACACTCTCATTTATCAATGCAAGAGGGAGTTGACTTCCGAGTTCGAGATGAAAGACCTAGGACTGATGCATTACTTCCTAGGCTTGGAGGTCTAGCAAAAGCTAGGCGAGATTTTCCTTTCTCAAGGAAAATACATTGTGAAGCTACTAGAGAGATGTGGGATGATCGAATGCGAGTCTGTGTCTACTCCAATGAAACTCAACTTCAAGAAGCTATGTGGAAGTGCTGCTGGGCCCGAATTGGCAAACCCTTCTGAATATAGACAACTTGTGGGGGCCCTGATGTTCTTGGTAAACTCCCGATTGGACATATGCTTCGCTATAAATACTGAGTCAATTTATGGTTGAGCCTTCTCACATACATTGGATTGTTGCTAAGAATCTCTTGAGATATATTTGTGACACAATCAACTATGGGCTAAAGTACACTGCTGGGAATTTGAGGCTACATGGATATTCTAATGCTTACGGGGCTGGCAGTGTGGTGGATAGAAAGAGAACGTCAGAATGTTGTTTCTCATTGGGATTTGCTTTGATTTCTTGGATGAGCAGGAAGCAGAAATCAGTTGCTGTAAGCACTGCCAAGGCCGAATACATTACGACTAATATGGTCTGTTGTGAAGCTATTTGGTTGAGGAAGCTCTTCAGTGAGCTATCTAAGCACATGCTGGATGCCATTGTTATCTATTGCTATAATCAGAGTGGGATTAGCCTTTCAGAGAATCCTGTGTTCCATGACCACTCCAAGCACACTGATATCAGGTACCATTTATCCGAGATATGGTACAACGGGGAGCAATGAGGCTCCAACATCAGGACTGATGAGCAAGTTGCTGACATCCTAACGAAGCCATTGGGGAAGGTCAAGTTCTTAACCTTCCGAGAGAGACTTGGAGTTGTGGGAGGACCCTCCCTTGAGGGTCCCACTTGAGTTGGACATTGAGCTCTGGGAGCTCCTGGAGGCTTGGGGTACTTCTTGGAGCTATGTGAGACAGTAGGGTGAGTGGTTGACCTTCTCCTATAGGTACACTGTGGGTGAGTGGTTCACTTTCCCCATAGGTACGCTGTGGGTGAGTGGTTCACCTTCCCATGTGATACCCCATGGTTATATATGAGAGCATAGGGTGAGTGGTTCACCTTCCCCTGTGATACCCCATGGTTATATATGAGAGCATAACGTGAGTGGTTCACCTTCCCCTGTGATACCCCATGGTTATATATGAGAGCATAGGGTGAGTGGTTTACCTTCCCCTATGGCTGATGATATATGCATAGGATGAGTGGCTCACCTTCTCCAATGACATATGAGCAGGATGAGTGGTTCACCATCTCTTGCAGATGCCCAAACATACATCCTACCCATGTCGTCTGGAACTCTTGGGAAGTACCTCTCATTTGGCCAAAGAGTTGGGAAAAGAGGATAGGGACCATAGCACTACAGATGGACACATTGTGTACTGCCACACTCCCTATGTCTAGGATTCATGATGTTCAACAACTTGATCGTTCAAGATCAAGTCTGATTGGGGTTCTACCCTTGGTTATGTGGATTGACTTTAGTCAGTGGAGAGTGGCAAGGTCTTGTGACTCACTCTCGATCGATTCTTCTTCATTATCTATATCAGTGTTCAACAAAGTTGAGACGAGATGCAGAGATGGTTCATGATGATAGGATGGCATGATGATCGATGGTCTGATATTGGCAGGTGGAATTATCCCTAGTTGAGAGGGAGTGTTAAAATTGGCAACTAGGGTCAAATTCCACTTTGGATAGATCATTTGATGGAGATAGTTATTGCATCTAATTCCTCTTTTCGAGACGACCAAAATCGACCTAAGGTCACCCAAATTGGACAAGGAGAAATGTGTTTTTGAAGTGAATCCCACACTTGTGTAAATTGTCGAGGTCTACCACACATCATGTAGGCTCATGAAGCTCAAGCAACATGTCTTTTGACCCTCAACGACTTGTATAATAAGGATGACCTCAAGCCTCATTTGGCACCTGATCTTCTCACACGTGTGGCAAAAAGGAGGATGAATTTCAGGAGGCCGAATTTCAGATCTGTTGCAGGGTTTGACTAGTGTTGACCAAGGGCTATTTGACCTCCTTTGACTGTTTTTTTCTGGGAGAATTTTTGTTTGGGCAGGCCAAGTTTTTGGGTACACAAATTGAGGTGAAAGGAGCACTTTGACCTGTGTTGACAACAAAAGTTGACTACCGGTTGACTGATTTTGACAACTGATTGGTTGATTGTTTTGGGCTGACTTTGATTTGCAAGAGAGGCCGAGTTCTTCTCTCCTTTGACCAAGATCTTATTGAGAAGTTTGACCAGACTTTGACTGCCATTGATTTTCTGGTTAGGGCTGATTTGATTGCTGTTGACTGAGGGAAAAATTACAGATTTGACAAAGCTGTTTTGGACAGTGTTTTTGATCATCTATTGGCAAGTCAATTTTGACTTCATTGTACTCTCTCTCTCTCTACTGAACATTTGATATAATAATAAGAATTGATTAAGGGTTTTCCCCATCTTGGGGTTTTTCCCTGGCATTCGCCAAGTACTAGTGTTCTCTTGCCTTGGATTTTCTTCTACATCTATTGTTTATGTTCTATCTATAGTTACTGTCAATGTAATTAATGGTTAATGTGATTGCTATTGGTAATTAAGTGAAAATTGTCATTGGGTTGATAAAAGGAAATTGGAGTATTTGTTGCAAGCATAAATCATACCATTGTTAACTAAAATTAACATGTGGACCCCAGTTTTGTGTTTGGGGTACAAAGTTGGTCTCATGGGTCTCCTGGTGGTAGACTGTATAATAATTTGTATCTGCTCCATTGTTGAGGGCTTGGAGAATGGTGCTAGCCCTCCCATGTCTCAAGGGTGAGACAAACTTCATGTGGGTCTCAGATCAACTGCCAAGCCTTGTGTATACTGCTAAGCTGATTGGGGCATGCTGGTCGAAGTGCATCATCTCGTGAATAATAGGTGGCAAGGTGCAGACAGTGGTGCTGTAGGTGCCCATGGAGTGAAGTAATGGTGCTCTACAAGTAGAGGAGTCCCATGGCTCTGAATGCTTTACTCGGAGAATGTCATATACTCCTCTAGTGGACTTAGGCCCTAGTTAAGTTGCCCAACCCATGATGCAACCACCTACCAATCACATATAATGTCTAGTGTTGCATCCTCACCATTGGGTATAATAATTCATTAGTGCATCTAAGTGAACCAAGCTTGTTAATCAAGGGCACATTAAGACTTCATATGGGACTTCTCTTCCAAATTTGGGGCTTTAATCTTGTAATAGTGTTACCTCCCTTGGTAGGAGTGGTTAATAGACGACCCTATTAGGTGTTCCTAGCCCCTAAGGGGAAAGACAGGTCCCAGGTACATCCTTCAGTTAATAGGTGGCATGTGAATGATGATGAAATGGATGGGGACATGGGGATCTCAAGGCCAAATGCCATGGGTACAAGGATAGCAATGATGAGGGATGTCCACATATTGGGTATATAGATGTAGGAGGGAGCAATTGTGGATACATGAGTTACCCCGACCTTTATTTTTTTCACCCCTCTATATTTGCCTTTCTCCTTGTCCTGATTTTTTCTTTGTATTACTGCTCGGGGCTCCAAGAAATGAGAGCATGCTTTGAATGATGTAGAGCAGTTATTACCCCCTTAAGGTGGGGCAGTTCATCGTCCACTAGGGGTTGGGATGTGCATGGGTTCCTTAATGATGTGAGGGGTACTCTTGGGCCCTAAGAACCAAGGTGATGACCATGATAAGGGGTAGAGCTCATGTTTGGCTTTTGCCCATGTGCTATATTAAATGTCCTGACCATCTTTTGCATTTTATAATATTCTTTCTCTTTTGTTTCTTGCTTGTGGCCATGATATACTTTTAACTTTCTTTTAGCTACATCAACCTCTAGGGCAACATTTCTAGGTTCAACCTAGATATGTGGAGAATGGGAGGGGTTGTGCCAATGCTTGTGGACCTAGTGGTCATGTGGACCCAGAGAAAGAATATGATAAAATAGGGCTTGTAATGTACAAAGGGGAGTGAAAAATGTGGAACGAGAAAACATGCCCATGCTACCAAAATTTGGGTTTCCCAAGTAGTGCCCTTACTAAAACCATAGGCCAATAGGGGAGGTCCCATGGGACTAGGATTGAGGATTAACCTCCCATTTAAGGTGAGGGAAAAAACCATGGTTAAAGCCCTTCTTTTTCCAAGTTACCCAATTATCCATGCCCAATGAAAAACAAGCATAAGCACCCGATTGCACATTGAAAAACATACCTTTGGGTTGGATTGCCCACCTTCTAACATATGCTCTTAATAGATAGGTGAGGAAACATATCACTAATGCAAGAAGCAAAGATAAAGTGGCACATCACATTGGCTATAGGTGGCTCTCAGGGGTTGCTCGCTGCTGGCTGAAGAAGATGATTAGGAAAGAAGCCCTCCTAGGGGTCCCCAATTTTGGTGGGTAACAAGTCCTTTTCCACCCAATCATTGAGATGTCTTCTCAATGCCTTGTGCATTATGTGTCTTCTCCTTTAGCGTAGTCTTTCTTTTATAAGCTTGAGTTGTTGACCAAATCCACAACTCTAATCTCCAAAGTGATTGACATTTGAGATTTGATCTCAACATCACTTGAGATCGATAGTTGAGATTCATCTAATTCATTAATGCAAAAACCTTTGCATTTTATTATTAACTCATGTTTGTCTGATAATTTTTTTTACTTTAATCACTAAAGTAATTGCTAAGGTTAAGGGTGTATTAAGTGAGTTCCACATGCCTTGATACTTAGGCCTATGCAGAAGTACCTGTTTGAGCTATAGGCATCAACATGGAGTCCTCATGAACTCAGGGTTCTAGTGAGACTTCTCTGAGTGACATGCATGGTATTTTCTATTTTTAGTAGGTTTGTAACAGAGACTTGCATGTAAGAAATAATGGTTTATTTGGAATCCCCACAAGGTTTTGAGCTAATTTTGGGTGACATGTGAGCACTTTCTATTTTTACCAATACATGCATGTCAATTTTGATTGCAGATTCAGATTCCTTGCTGAAAGACGAATCCAATGAGTATGGTTTCATGAGAATCCAGACATTTCTATTTTTAGTAGTGGCTGCATGTTAGATCTAGTTGTCTTTGGATTCCCTACTAAAAATTGAGTTTGATGTTTTCGTTATAATCCAAGACATTCTATTTTTAGTAATCTTTACTTGGTAGCATTGACAACATATTTGGACTCCCCATGAGATTTTGAGTTTGATAAGTGTTGACCACTACGTGTCAACTACCCATAGCAGTACCCCCCCCTTTTTCGCAAAAGGGATAGCGCTTGATTGACGTGTTCGTGCCATTCGACAGTCATCGTCGACCTGATCATGTTATGTTGTAAACCCAGTCTGCATGTATAAATTATAAATAATCTTAGCAGAGTTGAGTCATGTATATAAATTGCCTAGGTGGACCTAATTTTCTAGTGATAATCTACGTTCCAGAAGGTTTTTTGTCTCACCGATCCATGATCGGCAGAGTTTTCCTTCAGCCTAACCCCAAAGCCGGAATGGATTTTGTCATTAGAATCTTAGAGGAATCCTAGTGTGTTGATCTGCTAGATTATATTTGGTCGCAGAACTGGGTGGTCCATGAGGGTCTATGTCAAATGGGTTTTCCCCCTTGAGATGTAAAATTGTAAAAGTCATGATGTAATGTGTCTTGAGGGTTAGAAAATGTTTTAATCCCCTCATAAGTCCTAAGTCCTAGGTGATTTTTCCAAAGGCTAAGTTCGAGGATCCATTTAAAAATAAATTAAAAATAAAAAATTAAAAAATTGAAAAGATAAAAAACAATAAAAAAAGGAATATATATAATAAAAAAATAAAAAAATTAAATAAAAAAATTGAAAAATTAAAAAATAATAAAATAAAATAAAAACTTAAAAATAATAAAATAATAATATTTTTGAGTAAATAAATGCAGAATTTCAATTTTTTAATGCATTAAAAAATTCGACGGATGAGATATCTTGATCCTCATCAACGATCGAGATCATTTTGACGTGGATCACTCGAACTAGCCGTTGGGAATTTTTCTTTAAATAGGGTGCTAGGGGTCATTTGAGATCAGATTGGATCTAAGAGTCTGGTGGCTAAGCAAGCTCTCTTGTAAAATTTTCCTGGTGCTAATAAAGAAAGACTTTGGGGTTGAAATCTTGCTGGTGTTACTCTCTTGAAGTGCTGTGAGCTGTTTTATTTTCTGCATATTTTCATTTTCAGCTATTAGTAACAACTTATTGTAGAGTATTGTTGAACACAGGTATCTTGTTCACTTGCTAGGGTTTGAATGGTATTAGAATTTCTAAAATAATGGCAGGTATCTCCATTGCATCTGAGATCTAGTACTGTTTTTCTCTCTTTATTGATGGTTGAAGTGAGCTGTGCAGGAAACTCTTATTGAAGAAGATCAGTGGGCGTTTGGGGAAGTTCTCGGCTGAACCAGCCAACTCCCGCAAGCACTCTCTTGCAGAGCCCAACCAGTTTCGATCTTGGGTTTATCATTTAAGTTTGTTTTTCTGAATTTGCATGAGAGATTTCTGAAGTATTTCACTGTAAATCTCGAATTTTGATAATATTACCATAGATTATTGACAAATCTGGCTGCTAAAGAGCCATAGATTTGTAAATTCATAGCTGGTTTGTAGGGTTTTATTTTCAATCCTTGCATATATTTTCTGGGTCTTTTGTTTTCCATTTGCAGGCTGCAGGTCTGGGAAGAAATCTAATTTTTGCAGGGCCTCTGTTTTGGTTGTCCAAGGGTTTTAAATTCTGTTACTTTCAGATCTGGAAATCTTTTGAGAGGGTTTCATCTCCAGAACCTGAAAACAAGTGGCTGCCTCCTGCAAACACCAGATCAAAACGACATTTTATCCATGCATTTTTTCTCTCCGCAACTCCTCATTTGCTGTAAACTCCTGCACGCTGCCAAAGTCTGCAAAATTATTACGCTGCCACCATAACCTTTCATCGATTTCCTTCAGCCGCCGTCTAGCTATACGCTGTCACATTTCGTTTCACCTTTCTCTTTCCCAAACTCGTTCATGCTGCCAGGCCTGCGTTCTACACTTTCTCTCATCTCTATGTTGCCATTGTTATCACCCTGCATGCATCCCTTCAATCCTCTGCCCGTCGAGCTCCTCCACGCGTTTTTTATTCTCCATACCCCCCACGCGCAGTGCCATTCGCTCTGTCCACGCGACCTTATTCTTTGTTGTATTTTCCCATCTCTGCAAGCCCAAGCTTCCACGCTGAGCAGATCCCGCCTGTCTACCTGCACAAAGAAACGAGTTCCTCCTGCCTCCTGCGTGAAGTTTCTCCCATTGCTCATCACCCTCACGCTGACCTGTGGGTTCAAAATCGCAACATTCTTCACACAGCCTCTTTTGTCTTCACACAACCTGCAAATAAAAAAAAAACGCACAGTCTTTCACGCTCAACTCGTAGCCCCGAGTTTCCATTCCACAACGGCTGCCAAATTCCACCTGCGTGTTGTTTTGTCCTTCGTCCAGCTCTGCCGTGCCACCTACACAAACAACCAAAACAAAATGAAATTCTTATATGCGTAAGTTTTTTTTTTTAAATGCATACATTGGTAAGTTTTTGGTTTACATTTTATGTTTTTTTTTTAGAACTAGATTACTATAGGCTTTAGATTTTAGTTTAATTTTTTATTTTAATTTTTGATCTTTATCAAAAAGGAAAAAAGGGAATTCGTTAGGGTTTAGTTTAGTTTCATTCTCGTATGCTTTAAATTTTAACAATTTTTATTGAAGTTTCAGTTTCATTTAAATTTGAATTAGATTAGATTTAATTTTGGTCTAGCGTTTAGTTTAATTTAGAAATTGTAAAGTTTCATTTAGTTTAATTAGAATTTAGTTTTGTTTTATTTTAATCTTAGAATTTTATTTAAAAAATATTTTTTTTTTATAAAAATTATAAAAATAAATAAATCATAAAAAAAAAAAAAAAAGTCCCAAAAACATAAAAAGTTTTAATCTTTAGTTTTTACTTTTGATTTTATTTAGTGTAAGTCTTAGTTTCAGAATTACTTTTTAGTTTAGAAAGGTTAGTTTAAATTTCGTTAAATAGATTTAATTTTGTTAGATTTTAATAATAAACAATTCAAAAAAAATTCAAAAAAAAGAAAAATGTTAGATTAGTTTTGAAAGAGTCATTTTTTTTAAATAGATTTTAATTTTGACTATTTTTAGGTTTTAGTTTTAATAAATCTTTAGTTTTAGATTGATAAAAAAAAAAAAAAAAATTATAAAACTTAAAAACATAAAGAAATTGTTTTCTTATAGTTTAGATTTAATATCATTTAGATTTTCTTTTTGGTTTAAAAGTTTCATTTAGTTTCAAAATTTTGTTTTATCTGAAAAAAATTAAAATATTTTGAAGGCCTAACAAAATCTTGGAAATTTCATTTTGGCGAATTTTGCAGTGTTTATGTTTCATTTCTCTATGGCTAAATGCACTTAAAGGTTTAGTTAAAGTTAGCTGTGCGAAAGTGGCAACTGATCAGCGTTTAAATTCTGTGATCTTTTAAAGCATTTAATTTTTCTTTAAGTTTAATTGCTGGATCATCGTGAATCCACTAGATATCTTGCATTGCTTGGGTCATTTGATGATAAATGTTTGTACATTTAATCATTAACTCCACAAGGCACTAGTCTATTAATCTGGTAAAATCAATTTAGTGCTTGTTCCTTCGTGTCTCCCAACCCAACTGTTTCACAGTTGGTCATTCATTTTCCCATAGGGTCTACCCCCCTTAGCTGCGGGAGACAGGCTTAAACGGAGAGATCGGGGATCAGAGTGACAGCCCCCGGTCTGAGCGTTGTCGTGACAATCTGTGCGACAACATTTTTTGGCGCCGTTGCCGGGAAGAGTTTTTCTGTCCCTGGCTTTTCAATGACATTCATATTCTCATTTCTCATCATTCTTTCATCTTTCTCATCTCGCGTTTGAGCTGGCAGATTCAACATTTTTTGGAATCATTTGGATCTCTTTCATCACTTTATTTTTCGTCATATCAACAACTTCTCTTTAGTTCGTTTCTTGTTTGGGTGGCGACTCCATTTCTTTTCATTTTCCCAGACAAGAAGCCTCTCTCATATCAGCTTGTTGGTTACTTTTTGGATCCTAGAATTTGACTCATTGTTCAAGTGGCGACTCCACTTCTTTCATTTATTAATTTTCTTGAGCAAAGATCTCTTTCTATCATCCATTTGATCCCTTATTATTCATCATGGATTATTCGTTTAAACGATGTCATTTATTGGTGTTCGCCATGA
This sequence comes from Pinus tabuliformis, assembly GCA_031772625.1. NCBI lineage: Eukaryota > Viridiplantae > Streptophyta > Pinopsida > Pinales > Pinaceae > Pinus > Pinus tabuliformis. The sequence continues at coordinate 1,022,369,093 of CM062811.1, read as the reverse complement.
TATTCTGGAGGTGGCCATTTCTAAATTACTTGTGTTCTCGGGTGGTGATTCAGTCGCTGTTAAAAAGCATCTAGGCTGGTTTACTCGTATAATGATCATGTATTGTAGATCTCCTCAGTATAATCATGAAGATGTCAAAATGCGTCTATTTGTCCTTTCTTTAGAAGATGATGCTTTGAATTGGTTTAATAGTTGTCCTGAAGATTCCTTCACTTCTTTACAAGACATTGTCGATGCTTTTAAAGATAGATATGGTGATCCAGATAGCTCTCCTTGTGCCCCTAAAATTGTGCAACAAAATGAAAGTAATCTTATAAAAGGTCCAGGAAAATGCTTCATATTAGAATTTGCCATCCACTTGTACCATTGCAGATCATAGTGGAAAAGTAGGAACAAATTGTAAAAACAGTGTTGACAATGAAAAGGAAGATCATAAGCAAATTATACAAGAACTAATGCTGCTGGTAAAAAATATGGAGATCAATCAAACTAATTACGCCAATGATGTGAGAATTTTATGCACCCACCTGGAAAAGCGTAATAGGGAGATAGAGATCATGCAAAATCAGCATACTAAGGAAATTGAGGCCATGAAGACTAATCATGACACATAAATTAGTTTTATGCAAAGCAAGTTATCAGGCTTAGAGGAAAATATGACGACCATGCAAGCAAATCATAAGGAAGAGATAAACTCTATGCAGCATTGCTTAATGACCATAAAGGAAAAAGACGATAAAGTAATAAAAGATATGGAAGCTAATCAGATATGTCTTCAGAAAAAGTTATTGACCATGGAAGAAGATCATGCCAGGGAAATTAGTGCTATGAAGGTTGAGCACTCTAGTCATATGGATGCCATTAAAATACAGTTTCAGAAATTTCAACAGCAATCGGAAGATGAAAGAACCCAAGGAACGTCAATAGATCAGGAGCCTCCCTATCTATTACAGCAAGCTCCATCTTGTTATGAGGTTCTTTGTTCCATTGAAGGTGACCTGGATAAAAGGGAAGTTAATAATCAGATTGATGCTCACACGGTTAAACCACCAGTCATAGAAGGTCAAGTTATAACTCATGGCACTTATGAGATTGATCCATCATCCTTGACAGGGCAGATGCAGAATGAAGAAAGACATGTCACGCATATCTTACATACTTCATCTGAGAGCTTTGAAGCAAAAAGTTCCACGTCATCAGTGATACAACCTGCCACAAAGAAAAAGCGCAAGAGAAAGAAAATGAGAAGAAGATTTGATGCATCAGATGGCCGCGAGTAGCTTGATTTTCGGATAGGGAAAAGTCCTACCATATGCAGAATTGGACATGGCACATCCGACAAGCAGCCGACAGATTTGCCTGAAAGCAGGCAAATGCTCAGTATACACTATATTGAACACATCTGATGCCATGGGGCATCCTCTGTATTTCTAACCCTACTCCTTGTTTTTTCAGCATTTTCATTTATGTTTTAGGATTAGATTTACTTTTTTATGTTGTTAGATAGTTAATAAATGAAGAGCTTATATCTTTCATGTGCTTAATGTTATATGATGATTTTTTGGACGGACGCTACTTATATTTTGTTGTGTGTTGCATGGATGCAGATTCTGGATTCTCACATTCCTACAGTGCAGCAACGTGTCCCCAAGTGGAGCCAGATGTTGACCACTACGTGTCAACTACCCATAGCAATACACCCCCTTTTTTTCGTAAAAGGGATAGCGCTTGATTGACGTGTTCGTGCCATTCGACAGTCATCGTCGACTTGATCATGTTATGTTGTAAACCCAGTCTGCATGTATAAATTATAAATAATCTTAGCAGAGTTGAGTCATGTATATAAATTGCCTAGGTGGACCTAATTTTCTAGTGATAATCTACGTTCCAGAAGGTTTTTTGTCTCACCGATCCATGATTGGCAGAGTTTTCCTTCAACATAACCCCAAAGCCGGAATGGATTTTGTCATTAGAATTTTAGAGGAATCCTAGTGTGTTGATCTGCTAGATTATATTTGGTCGCAGAACTGGGTGGTCCATGAGGATCTATGTCAAATAGGTTTTCCCCCTTGAGATGTAAAATCGTAAAAGTCATGATGTAATGTGTCTTGAGGGTTAGAAAATGTTTTAATCCCCTCATAAGTCCTAAGTCCTAGGTGATTTTTCCAAAGGCTAAGTTCGAGGATCCATTTAAAAATAAATTAAAAATAAAAAATAAAAAAATTGAAAAGATAAAAAACAATAAAAAAAAGGAATATATATAAAAAATAAGAAAAAAATTAAAAAATTAAATTAAAAAATAATAAAATAATAATAAAATAAAATAAAAACTTAAAAATAATAATATTTTTGAGTAAATAAATATAGAATTTCAATTTTTTAATGCATTAAAGAATTCGACGGATGAGATTAAGAGATATCTTGATCCTCATCAACGGTCGAGATCATTTTGACGTGGATCACTCGAACTAGCCGTTGGGAATTTTTCCTTTAAATAGGGTGCTAGGGGTCATTTGAGATCAGATTGGATCTGAGAGTCTGGTGCCTAAGAAAGCTCTCTTGTAGTCATTTTTTCATGCAATAAAGAAAGACTTTGGGGTCAAAAATCTTGCTGGTGTTACTTTTCTGAAAACGCTGTAAGATTGTTTTATTTTTCTGCATAATTTTATTTTCAGCCATTAAGGATAGCTTAATGAAGATTGATCTAGGCACAGGTATCTTGTCTGATCTTTGGGGTTTGAATGATAGTTTAGATTCTGAAACATAATGGCAGGTATCTCCATTTGATTTGGGTTTCACTATTGTTTTCTCCCTCTATGTTAATGGTTGATTTTAAGCTGTGCGGGAAATCCTTTTTTTTTAGATTACCGGGCGTTACGGGAAGTTCTCGGCTGAACCAACTAACTCCTGGATTGTGTTTTCTGAAAGAGCCCAGCCAGTTCTTAATCCCGTGGGCTTATCATTTGAAGTGTCTCACTATGAATGCATGCAGGGTTTTTTGAAGTGTCTCACGTTAAAATTAAATGCTAATAATACTACTGTGATTATTGACAAATTTGGCTACTAAAGAGCCTTAGATCTGTAAATACTGTAAATTACTTAGTTGGTTTTAGAATTTTTTTTTCTCTGGCATATTTTATTTCTGGGTTTTTTCCATTACAGGTTGCAGGGTTTTTCTGAAGATTTCCGAGGGTTTGTCTAAGCTATTTTGTTGTCCAAGGGTTTCAAATATCAGTTGTTTTCAGATTTGGAGGGTTTCGATTGTTTTGCAGGAAGAAATTTCTCGAAATTTTTTTGTGACCTGGGCAAAGCCCTTGCTGCTTGGCCAGCTGCCTGTTCGCTGCTGCAAAAAAAAAGTAAAACGCTGCACACATATCCCTCTGCTGCCGTATCATCCTTTCTCTCTGCGTTTTCATTCCAGCTCTCAACGTGTCAATCCCTGCAATCATTTTTTCACCCCGCTACTCAGCCTTCATCCCAGATCCTCCCGTGGTTTTCTTGCCCAATCATTGGTTTCTGCAACACGTTTTTCCATCAGCACCTGTCCTCTGCGTGGCTGTTCTCCTCTGATCCGGCAGTTGCAAAACCTGCAAATCAAAATCCTTTCACGCTGCCTTTCAGTTTTTCTTCATCATCGCTCCACTGCTGTCATACGCCTAAGTCTGCACACACACAGCAAGACAAAAACACAAAAAACTCAAGAAAAAATCGATTTTTTCTTTACGGCAAGCTTGTTTCTTCCTGCGTCCAGCTCATCCGCTGCCTCATTTTCCTGCACGCTTCCCTCATATTTCTCCGCCATTCTCCTCTACCTGCGTACTCCCTTCCCTTCCTCACGTGGTGCTCTCAAATCTCATCCCTGCAGCCGCATACTCCTCTCATCGGTGGCCTCCGAAACCTTTGATACTTCATTGCCTGCGTGCTTCCAACAGCCTCGTCCCTTTCCGCCGCATTGCTCCAGCAAACCTGTACACGAATACGCCTTTTTTTTTCTTTGTTATATGCTTAGGGTTAGTGTTAATTTTATTCCGCTGTAAATATTTCATATACGTGGTGTTAGCTCAGGTTTGATATTCATTCGTTCAGGCCTAAAGTTTAGATATATATTGAGTTTCATTTTTATTTAGGTTGTATATGTATATATATATTTAGGGTTTAAAATTTTAGATTAGCTTTTGGTATTAGAATTAAATGCTTTTTAGTTTAGTTTTGTTTTATGTCATAAAAAAATCAATAAAAATAAAAAAATAAAAAATTATTTTAGACTTTAGTTTAGTTTAGTTTAGAATAGTTTTAAGTTTTATTTTTATTAAGATTTTAGTTTGTTTTAAACTTAAAATTTTATAAAAGTATAAAAATAAAAAAATCAAAAAGAACATAAAAAGTTTTAGTCCTTAGTTTTTACTTTTGATTTTATTTAGCTTAGAATTTAGTGTTTTAGATTAGATTTTAATTATTTCAAATTTTGTTTACTTTAGTTTTAGTTTAGATTTTAATTTTAAGTTTTGTTTTTAAAAAAAAAAATTTATAAAGCTTTAAAAAAGCATAAATAAATTGTTTTCTTATAGTTTAGATTTTGATATAATTTAGTTTAGATTTAATATCATTTAGATTTTTTTTTTTTGGTTTAAAAGTTTCATTTAGTTTCAAAATTTTGTTTTATCTGAAAAAAATTAAAATATTTTGAAGGCCTAACAAAATCTTGGAAATTTCATTTTGGCGAATTTTGTAGTGTTTATGTTTCATTTCTCTATGGCTAAATGCACTTAAAGGTTTAGTTAAAGTTAGCTGTGCGAAAGTGGCAACTGATCAGCATTTAAATTCTGTGATCTTTTAAAGCATTTAATTTTTTCTTTAAGTTTAATTGCTGGATCATCGTGAATCTACTGGATATCTTGCATTGCTTGGGTCATTTGATGCTAAATGTTTGTACATTTAATCATTAACTCCACAAGGCACTGGTCTATTAATCTGATAAAATCAATTTAGTGCTTGTTCCCTCGTGTCTCCCAACCCAACTGTTTGACAGTTGGTCATTCATTTTCCCATAGGGTCTACCCCCCTTAGCCGCGGGAGACAGGCTTAAACGGAGAGATCGGGGATCAGAGTGACAGCCCCTGATCTGAGCGTTGTCGTGACAATCTGTGCGACAACATTTTATGGACATGCAGACAATTTTCTATTTTTAATGGTGCCTATTTTTAGGGGTGCTACATTTGGTAGGGTACCCCTATATGTTTCAGACATTTTCTATTTTTCCTATTTTTTAGGGGGCTGTTTTCTTTGGCATGTCTATTTATAGTAGGGTGACATATGGCTGTCTGAGAGGTTGAAACATTTCTGGAGTGGACAAGTGGCAACGAGTCATCAATGATGTGGCAAAGTGCGTGAATAATTTGCATGATTGGAGGGAGGTATGATGTGGCATTGTTAGCAATTTATTTTTCCTCCAATCTATTTCCTCTCTCCTAATGTGCTTTACCCCAAAATTATGCCAGGATATTTTTAATCCAGTAGAATAAGCCAAAATTGCCTAAGGATATTTTTAGCCTAGTTCGAATTAACTAAGGATATGGTTATCAAGTTGACTTTGCTAAAATTACTTCAGAGATATTTTTAGTCCAATTTGAAAATGCCAAAATTATGTGAGGATATTTTTATCTCAGGTCGAATTTACTCAAAATACTCGAGGATACTTTTTACCCAAGTTGAATTTGCTAAATTTGTGGTCAAGGATATTTTTATCTCATGACAACTCAGAACTACTTCAATTGAACTCAAGCATGTGCCACTTCAGTCAGTTTTTTCCTCCACTTTAGTTCAATTAGATGGTGAGTTGACTCTACCTCAGTGATTCAGTGGCACCTTTGATTTGAGTTGTCCCTTACAAATGCTTGGTCATAACAATCTTCTACGATATATTTTAAGAAAAAAAAGGAACAAGAAAATTCCCTGAAAGGTTTCTCAGTCTTATTAAGCAACCCCTTTACGAATTAAAAGTAATTTAGAAAAATGGGCAAAAATTAAAAGGTATATGTTGGAGGATATATCAACTTTGATCCCTTGTATGTCAGCATTATTGTAGTCTAAGTTAAAAGAATGGATTTTCGGCTGATGTTCACCATCTTGCTCCATTAGAGCAATATCAGACCTTTTTGTTACTTTGTTTTTCATGGAATTCCTCATGGTGTGTCTACTGTGACAAAAAAAATTGCCAATTGAACTTGTGCATGATTATTATTGTTAATTAATTATCATTCTCACCCTTCAAGCTGCAAATCTTATTGGATGTCCTTCTTTTGGTTTGCCATCCCATGTAATCACATAATTTGAATTTGTCATGCATTTTTTATTTTCTAGCAGTACATTGTTTGCAATTAATTTCCTGTGATTAGCTTTTAAATGTTCAACTTATTAACCAGAATTTAAAACTAGTGCTACTCTTACATCATTAGATTAATGAATTGCAAAATGACAATTTAGTTCAACAACCTTTGTTAGTTAGTGCAACACATATAGATGAACTTTTAAGTAAGACTAAGAAGGCTTGTTTGGATCTTGTGTAGACCTTGCATGTAATGTATTTTACTCTAAAGAGTGTTAACATACTCTTATGTGAAGCAAATCATCTTCTTATCTTAATTTACATGTCTCTGATAACTGTCTCAAGGCCAATTCTTGAAACTTTGTGTTTGACTATCTGTTTAAGCAGTTCTAAGAACAAAGTTCCTGTTTGGCCATTCCTTGTAATGTCATTCTTTGGCGGTGCATATGCTCTCATACCATATTTTGTATTATGGCGGCCACCACCTCCCATTGCAGACAAAGAGGAAACCAAGCGCTGGCCACTAAAAATTCTTGAGTCCAAAATAACTGCAGTGGTAAGTTCAATGATAACTCTATCATTTTGTCTGAAGTTCAGTACTGACCAACTTTCTTTCCTTCGAATTAACCACTTGTACTAATATGATTGAGTTACTTAACATAAATACAGCACTTAAATGAGAAATAAGGCCTTTATTTATGATTCATGATCTTACAGTATGATATGAGGCCTCTATATATGTTTTACATGTGTTTTTTGTGCTTTTAAGAGAGGAGATGCTCCTTTGCTATACAGTCGAGTCTCATTGGCTTATTTTTGGTCATTAGTGGTCCTTAATATATTTTTTTTTCTTTCACAAACTATCTTTATGAAAGTGGTCATTTAAATTTTATACATTGATGTGCTTTACGGCCATATTCATCTTTGAAGACTCTAAACGTCTGATTTCAAGTTTATATACTCTAATGTTGGTTTCTCCTTTTGCTTTGAAACTACACATGAATGAATTCCACATGCTCAGACATTGATTTTGGGAGGAGTGGTCTTGACCATCAATGCTGGACTGGCGGGAGAAGGTGCATGGAAGGAGTTCTTTCAGTACTTTAGAGAGAGCAAATTTGTAGGTTTTCCTCCATGCCTATATTCTCATTAGTAGCTATACAAGACTGAACGCTTAGACAAGGTGATGTCATTGACCAAGACTGCTTTGAACGCGAGAGAGATTTTATATACCTTGACATCATAGCTCTTCTTTCCTACTTAGTGACAGATATAATTGTGCATCTTAGTCTGGTCTTTGGGAATCTGGAATAAATATTTATTGTTTCCTTTGTGCAAGTCATATTCCTATGGCTACCTTGTTAGTTGGAAATTTAATGGATCAAGTTTACTTAGACGATACGTCTTTGCCTAAATTTTCTATACTGACCAAATCAGTCTGTGCAGATACATGCTACCTGTATTGATTTTTTGACACTGTCAACATTGTCTCCTTTTTGGGTCTACAACGATATGACTGTTCGAAACTGGTAAGATTTTTTTGGACTGACCACCTACACATGTTTTTGTTTCAATTTGGGTTGATTTAATATTAGTACTCCCTCTTTCACAGGTTTAATAAAGGATATTGGTTATTGCCATTAACATTGGTTCCATATCTTGGACCTACAATATACCTAGCATTACGACCACCTCTTCCATCTGCCATGGTCACGGATGAGAAGAATATATGACTGCAATTCTCAGCTGAAGGGGAAGTCTGTTTCAATTCTACTCATTTTGTATTGGCAGGCAAGACAAAATCTTATTATAATCATTGTCTTGATTCAAAGCATAGCTTTTGTTAGTTGAAAACATCAGACTATAGGAATTCATTGTATCTTCAGTTGTAACATTTATTGGCATGTGAATTTGCAAAGTTTGTCTAGTGGTCAACTATTTCTGCTATATGAGAATCTGTAAAATGTAGAGCAAAAAAGAGAAAACAATAACAATGTACGGCACAGTGGAATGATACAACAATGACTCCGTCTCTCTCATTAATGCTCTTATTAAATACATGTAGGATCTTGTAAAACTGCTTCACAGAATATAATCAGTTACGCAAATGAAAATGACTTTTTAAACTAAGTTATCGATCTGAAGGAAAGTCTATAAATGGACATTTGTGAAACTATATCTAACACCTCTTAATGACCATTTTTGTGGCTTACAAACATTAGTGATCTGAACTTTTCAAGCTTGTCTTTGGAGAGTACCTTAGTGAGAATTTCTGTAACCTGCCCCAAAGTGGGACAATAAATTAAAATCGTACAATCTTTTCCTATTTGTTGAATATAATGGTGATGCACTTCGCATGGCTTGGTATGAGCATGATAAACAGGATTCTTTGTCATTTTTAATGCACTATGGATTCAATTTTCAAATCACCAAGTAACCTCAAACATACTGCTTCTCTCAATGCTCTGGAAGCTGCTTTGTACTCTGCCTTTGTAGAAGATGTGAAAATTCTATCACTGCAACAATTGATTTATTTTACCTACTTATTTTCCAGTAAGTTATTTATGAAAATCCTTCAATAAACATTAAAATAAATTCTGCTGCAGATATCACACCATAATACAGAAACAAACACATGCACAAGAATCAACACATCGACACAGATATTTTGGACAACAGTCCCCGGAAAAACCCAATGTGGGAAAACCGGTGCAGCAAGGGAGGATTTTATTATTCAACAATTCTTCAGTACAACTGGGTGCCAAATTGGCTTACCCAACAGAGAGAAAATTCTCCAGCACTTCTCCCAGTCTCAGCGTTAGCCTGGTTGACCTCTGCGTAGCTCCCAGACCCTCTGCGTTAGCTCCTGCCTCTCTGCGTCAACACTGGGCCTCTCTGCGTCACCCACGCAAGCCCTCTAGTGACTGCGCAGTCTGCTGCCTCTGCATCTGCCTGAGAGGCTCTGCGTCTGCCTGAGAGGCTCTGCGTTTGCCTCTCCAACCTCTGCGCTGGTCTTCTGGTGTTGACCCCGACTCTCTGTTACGTACTAGCTGCCTCTTGCTGCTCTCCAGACTACTAGCTCAAATTTTTCAGCTAATCCCGCTTCAGAAATCGAACTGACTGGTCTCCCTTAGTGTATTCTCCAACTGACCCTAAGCCTCTTCTTATACTTTTCTCGTTGGTCCATCAACGACTGAGATTAAATCTCTAATCAACGGCTAAGATTAGATTTGGCTTGATCCATGACTTTTGGAACCTTCTAACTGTAGGAATTTACAGGGTAAGTTCCTCAGAAAGAACACCAAAAGGACACCGCTCACAACCAGATCACAGATCAATACACCAGTATTTTTGACGTGGTTAAAACCCTCAAAGAGGGAAACAGTCCACGGCCTGTCCCAACGTGGGTACTACAGGCAATTTATTAATCAAGGAATGAAAATTTACATAAGCTTCTCTCATGCACGGATTACCCGAACAATGACCCTCCATGCGCTTTAAATAGAACTCATGGACCAATCGGGTGTCAAGCCACGGATCAAGTGTTGGTAATACCGAGGAGAGAGTGAACCGTCGGATCACTACATATCGTGACCGTCGGATTGTAAGTTACAAAATGTACAACGGTAAAGAAACACACTTTACCTAACTCTATACCTAACTCTATACTAGACCAAGTTGAACTTAACTATTTCCTATGTGTCGGAATATCCTAACATCCCCCCTTAAGAACAACTTGGGATAGGATTGAAGGATTTACAAATATGACACAATAGGAGAAGGAAGGAGGCACTAGAGCCTATCCCCCCTTAGTGACAACTTCCTGAACTCCAAGCATATATCGAAGTTTAGTGAACTTCGCCTCTGTGAGAGCCTTTGTGAAGATGTCTGCAACCTGATCATCTGTTGAACAATATTGCACTTCAAGAACATGGTCATGAATGAGCTTTCTGATGAAGTGCATGTGTAGTTCAATGTGTTTGCTGCGCTGATGCTGGACTGGATCTTTGCATAGCTGAATGGCACTTTGATTATCACACCAAAGTGTGGTTGGATGCTGCTGCTCAAAGCCAAACTCTGATAGGATCTGACGAAGCCACAAGGCTTCCTTACTAGCTTCCACGGCACCACGATACTCTGCTTCTGCTGACGAAAGAGAAATGGCAACCTGTTTCTTACAAGCCCATGTAATAGGTCCTGAACCAAGAGTGAAGACATAACCGGCAGTAGACTTCCGATCATCAGGGTCACCAGCCCAATCAGAATCAGTGAAACCAACTAATAGAGGAGCTGCTTTGGCACTGTAATGAATCCCAAACTGTACTGTACCTCGAACATAACGAAGTATTCTTTTAGCTGCTTTCCAATGACTTTCACGGGGGTTTTGCATAAAACGAGCAACAAGGCCAACAGCAAAGGAAAGATCAGGACGAGTATGGGTTAAATACAAGAGTTTTCCTACAAGTTGACGGTATAAGGTAGCATCAACTTCAGGAGAAGTACAAGAGACTGAAAGTTTGACTCCAGACTGAAAGGGAGAAGGGGCTGGCTTACAGTCTTCCATGTGAAAATGACGAAGAATATCACAAGCATACTTGGACTGGGAAAGGGAAATACCCTCCTTGGATTGCAAGACTTGAAGACCGAGAAAATAGTGTAAGTGTCCTAAGTCTGTCATTTCAAATTTCTTTTTAAGGCTGGACTTCACATGGTTTATAAGGTTGGGATCACTACCAGTAAGGATAAGATCATCAACATAAAGAACAAGGATGATAAGAGAGTTGCCCACTTTCTTGGTGTAGACAGTATTGTCAGAATGACACCTAGAAAAGCCAGATTCTAAAAGAAAGCTATCCATTTTGGCATACCAAGCCCGAGGAGCTTGCTTGAGACCATAAAGAGATTTCTTAAGTCGACATACAAGGCTGGAGTCTGTTTGGATGAAGCCAATGGGTTGTTCCATATAGATTTCTTCATGCAAGTCCCCATGCAAGAAGGCAGATTTAACATCCATCTGATGGACTTCCCATTTTAAAGAGGCAGCAAGGGAAAGAACAAGGCGGATAGAGTTCATTTTGGCAACAGGGGAGAAGGTTTCAGTGTAGTCAATGCCTTCAACCTGTGAAAAACCCTTAGCAACAAGACGAGCTTTATGTTTATCAACTTTCCCATCTGGTCCATACTTGGTTCTGTAAACCCATTTACATCTAACAAGTTTGCGTCCCTTTGGTAGAGGAACAAGATCCCATGTATCATTTGTCATTAATGAATGATATTCTTCATTCATAGCTGCTTCCCAATGTGGATGGCCTGAAGCTTCTGCAAAAGTGTCAGGATCATGATTTACTGGAGCTTGAGCCAGTAAAGAAGAGGCTCTTTCAAACTGAGAACGTGTACGTCGCTGATCTGTAGGATCACCGACAAGATCACTTGCTGCATCCCGAGTAGCACGGACCCATCTTGGAAGTTGAGGATCCTGAGAAGGTGGGGGAGGATTATCATCCTCACTTTCATCATCTGAAGAAGAAATGTTTTCAAAAGTAGAAGAGATAGGAAGAGGTGGCACATCCGCCGGACTAGGCTCGCAGGCCGATTTATTTTCATCAAATTTTACATCTCTTCTAATGATAACATTTTTGGACTTAAATGGAATAAGTCTATAACCTTTTACATCTTCAGAATATCCAACAAAAGTACATTTCTCACTCTTAGGTTCTAAAGCTTTATGCTTTTCATCTGGAATATGGGCCCATGCTTCACTTCCAAAAACACGAAAGTGACTTACATCTGGTTTAATGGAACTCCAAGCTTCTTCTGGAGTGATATTCTCTAGAACCTTAGTAGGAGTGCGATTGATTATATAATTTGCACAATTAATTGCTTCGGCCCAAAAACTAAGACTGAGTCCTTTAGATTGCAGCATACAATTAGCCATTTCCTTTAAGGTGCGATTTTTCCTTTCAGCTACACCATTTTGTTGTGGAGTGTATGGAACAGTATGTTGCATTTGAATTCCATTTTCGGTGCAAAAGTTGATGAATGTGTTTTTAACATATTCTCCACCATTATCAGTTCTTAGCTTAAGAATTTGATGTCCAGATTGTTTTTCAACAAAGGCTTTGAAGGCAAAAAATGTGTTAAATACTTCGCTCTTGAGTTTTAAGAAGTATACCCAAGTGCGTCTGGAGAAATCATCAATGAAAGTTAAGAAATACTTGCAGCCAGAGAATGAAGCAACAGGAAGTGGACCACATAAATCACTGTGCACAAGCTGTAAAGGGGCTGAGGCGTGCCAAGAGGCACGTTTGTCAAAACTGTCCCGATGATGTTTTCCGAGTACACATCCGGAACAAACACCATCTCTGCAAGATACCATAGGAAGACCTGTCACCATATTTTCTTTACATAGATGCTGAAGGGAGCGATAGTTTAAGTGACCAAATCGCTCATGCCAAAGTTTGCTCACTTCATCATTATGAGCAACAAATACTGAGGGAAGATTTGATGACCCAAAGTTGTGAAACTTATACAACCTTGTGGAATCATCAACAATACCAGTAGCTAGAATCTGTTTAGGATCTGTTAGATCCTTGATTACAACATGAGGTGAAAATTCAACAATTTTACCTTCACCTGAATGAGTTATCTGATATACAGATAGAAGGTTGCAGGATAAGGTTGGAACACATAATACATCATTAAACTGACCATTGTCTAGATGAACAGTTCCAGTCCCTACAACATTAAGAGATCTATCATCACCAACATATATATTTTTGGTGTTACAATCATTTAAAGAAGAAAACATGGCTTGGTTTTTGGCCATGTGATAAGAGGCTCCAGAATCAATGAGCCACTCATGAGAAGGAGAAGAAGAAGATACATTTAATGCATAACCAGACTGAGATGATTGACAACGACATGCAGAAAGTGCCATTCCAGAAGTTGAAGTTGAAGTATGCTCCACATGGATGTTATGTTTCTTCATTGCGGCTTCCAAGGCTTCCATCTTCTTAAAGCATTTAGATTCTAAGTGGCCATCTCGATTACAAAAGTTACAATGTCTATCAGTCTTCTTCCATTTGTTTTTATTGGTCTTATCATTTTGCTGAAATGATCTTTCATTTTGAGGCTGAGGACCATTCTTTTTAGGATATGACTTCTTAGGATTCTTTGAATTTGGTTGCTGCTGGGCGGCTAACGCTTTCGTGGAAGAGTTTCCAAGATTAAGAAGACCAAGGTGTAAGAGTTTTTCTTGTTCTCTTATTAAAGAATCACAAAAGGAGTCAAAGGAAGGGGCCTTGTAGTCTTTTCCTTGACAAATGAAAGCTTCCATTGTAGAATGGAAAGTGGAAACAAATACAGAATAGGCTGGTCCCAACTTAGTAAGGATGGAATAAATAAGGTTACCATCTTCTTTCTTAACTTTAACACCTTCCAAGAGATATCTAAGGGTCTTGAACTTGGACAAGAAATCTTCAATGCAAGAAAAATTATTAGGATCCAAAGTAAGCAACTCATTTTCAAGTTGATGGGCTCTAATTTCATTTTTAATCCCAAAAACTTTAGCGAGTTTTTCCAATGCTTCATGAGGAGTCTCAAGTTCTGCAATATGGAATCTAAGATCAGGAGAAATAGACATCCCTATCAAACCACGTGCTTGATCTTGTCTATTTTCCCATTTTGCAGCCTTGTCTTCATCTTTTGGTTTCTTCTCTTGGTCTGTGGCTATTCTGAAGAGACCTTTACTTCTAAGTAAATCTTCCATGTAGGCTACCCATTGGAAGTAGTTAGTGCTGTCAAGAATGACTTGGCATGGACTTTCCATTTAAAAAAAAAACTGAAGCTGAAGATGCTGAAAGTAAGTGTTCCAATGGATAGATCTCGAAAAATTAGGCTGTTTAAAAAAAAAACGGCTCTGAAAAAGGCTTCCGGATGAAGAAGTTATGGCTTTTTGAAAAAAAAATTGTTGAAGATGCCGGCAAAGTGCGCGAATGAAAAAATCCGCCCCCACAAAATGGAGACTTGAACCCAAGACCTTTACTCTCTTAAAATAGCTTTGAACCAATTGATCTATACAAAAAATTTGAGAGAGAGAGAGAGAGAGAGGGGGGGGGGCTTGGTTTGCGTGCTTGCCTTGAGAAAGCTTTTTTTCCCTACAAAACACAAAACACAAAACACAAAACACAACACGAATATGCAAAGAAAAACGAACCTTGCGGCTCGAAGTTAGCTTTAGCCAAAAAACTAGATATTTTAAAAAAATGAACCTTGCGGCTCAAAGTTAGCTTTAGCCGAAAAACTAAATATTTTTCTCAATGTTTCTGATTTTCCGAGATCACATTAAGGTGCAGGGAAAAGAGCATATGCATGAGAAAAATCCTTCCTTTCTGTTTCTGATTTGCCCAGATCGCACAGAGTCGCAGGGCAAAGAGCATACGCAGAAATGAAAGGTATAGATCCGGTTAAAAAAAAGGCTAAATAAACCGAAACCGAAATAAGCAGAGAGAAAAAATAACAGTAAACTGCAAAAACACTGTATACCTCTCGATCTGAAAAATGACGCAGCTAGGGCTACCGGAAACCTTTTCGCGTGAAACGAAAGGGGTTCCTCACTGGAACAGATGCTCCGAACGCAACAGAGCAGTCCTCTCGGCCCGAAAGCAGTCAGAAACAGCAGATCTAGGAAACGACAGCCGCATGCAGTTCTATCGGCTTCAGATTTGGATCATCAACGGACGCGTTCCTCAAATTGCTCTGATACCAGGTAGGAATTTACAGGGTAAGTTCCTCAGAAAGAACACCAAAAGGACACCGCTCACAACCAGATCACAGATCAATACACCAGTATTTTTGACGTGGTTAAAACCCTCAAAGAGGGAAACAGTCCACGGCCTGTCCCAACGTGGGTACTACAGGCAATTTATTAATCAAGGAATGAAAATTTACATAAGCTTCTCTCATGCACGGATTACCTGAACAATGACCCTCCATGTGCTTTAAATAGAACTCATGGACCAATCGGGTGTCAAGCCACGGATCAAGTGTCGGTAATACCGAGGAGAGAGTGAACCGTCGGATCACTACATATCGTGACCGTCGGATTGTAAGTTACAAAATGTACAACGGTAAAGAAACACACTTTACCTAACTCTATACTAGACCAAGTTGAACTTAACTATTTCCTATGTGTCAGAATATCCTAACACTAACCTAGATTTATATTAATACCCATTAATATTTTATTTTTCCTAAGTTTAAACTTAGGAACTCCATTAAAAATATTAATTATTTTAATATCTCCCAAACCGGGAACAATCTGTCCAAACCATTTCTAGGCCTTGGAGATCTCATGTGCTTTAGCCTCTCCACCAATTTTCATGGCTAGAGAACATCCGATGCTACCCCAAATCAACACTCCCTCTTAGCGAGGACTGTGCTCTAGCAATACTCCTCATTGAGCATCACTTTGATTATCAGGCACCGTTACCTGTGTTGATGCTAGGACTCCCCACCCAACATCCTTTGCACTGCTGTCCATGACTCTGCTTCTGCCACGGCTGCATTCGTATGGAAGCTCCCTTTGCATCCGTGCTGCTGCTGGTCCTTTCTCCAAACACTGCATCTGCACTGCAACTCCCTCTGCATCTGTGCTGCTGCTGGTCCTTCTTCCCAACACTGCATCTACATTGCATCCTCTTCTCATCATGCTGCATCGTGCTACTGCTGACTGCTACTGCACGACAACATCATCCCCATTTTTGCTACTGAAATGGATTCTTTATCATCCCCATCTTTTCCTTGAAGTAATCAGACTTTGTTCTTCCAGGGGCCTTGGTGAGGATGTCTGCCACCTGTTCTCCTGTAGGAGTGTAGCTTAACTCTACAGCTCCTCGTTGGACATAGTCTCTGACAAAGTGACACTGGATATCAATATGCTTTGACTGATCATGAAACACTGGATTCTGAGAGAGCTTGATGCAACTCTGATTATTGCACATGATCTTGGTCGCCTCCATCTTTCTTCTGAATAGGTTCACAAGCAATTTTCTAAGTCATATGGCCTCACACGAAGCTGTGCTCGTAGCCATATATTTTGCCTCAGCTGAGCTCAGATCCACGGATTTCTATTTCCTACTACACTAGGAGGTCATTCCTGATCCAATGTTGAAACAATACCCAGAGGTACTTTTCCGATCCACTGAACTTCTTGCCCAATCTGCATCAGTAAATCCACTCAATCTGATATCCTTACTCCTGGTGTACAAGAGTCCATAATTGATTGTTCCCTATAAATTCCTGTGAACATATTTGGCAGCTGCCCAGTGCGCCCTCTTCGGCTCCACCATGAACTGACTGAGGGTGTTGACGGCGTAGAAAATGTCTAGCATGGTATTGACTAGATATATCAGGGACCCTATGAGCTACCTGTTTAAGGTGGGATCAACATCCTTGTCTTCTAATGCATCAATCTTCTTCGAGTTGGTTATCATTGGAGTAGCCATGGGTCTACAGTCCTCCATCCTGAATCTCTTCAGGATTTCTGTAGCATATCTCCCTTGCCCAAGGAAGATCTCCCCCTTTTGCTGCCAAACTTCCAACCCTAGGAAATAATGCATTTGTCCTGTTAGCGCTTGAAATTTCACCTCAGGCTGAGAAAGGTAAACCTCAAGGCAACATCAAACCACTTAGCCTCATAGCTAGCCCTATGGGGCAAGAGAGGGCTCTCTTCGGTCTATCTCGATAAAGATCTTCAATGGGCGAGATAACCAATAGGGTAACACTGATTTTAGGCTAGTAAACTGATCAAAAGGGTTGATTTGGGATTTTTAGGGTTTTTGGTGGAAAATTGGGGAAATGGCAATTTTAGGTGCGGGGATTGGACACAGTTTTCGCAGGGGGTTCTTTGGAGCGAGGTAGGAAACAATATTGATGCCTTTAATAGAGATGGATGGATGAGAATGACCGGTGAGGAGTTAAAGAGAGCAAACAATAACCTTGAATTCCCTTTAAACAGTCGAAAACATTGATATTAAGCAAACTTAAAAGCAGAGCATGACAGTCATGAGTTCTACTTTAACACTTCATTTGCCTAATGTGCAGAAGGAAAAGTAAGGAAATGATTCACATAACACACTTACAAGTACAAAGAGAAACACACCATCAATACATGTGACCACAAGAATCCCAAAAAGGACTGCAAAACCCTGGTCTTCCTTTGCCAAAAATTGCAGAGATACAGTGAGTAATACAATAAGAGCTTCTCCCTCAAGAGTCCAACCATGAAAATGAGCAAGAGAGTACATAATATAGATCATCTAACATCTTTCCCTGCCTCTAGGGGTCGAGCTCACTATCCTAGGAGTTGTTTCAACCAATTCTAAACTAAGCACTGAAAACTAGGCAGTCAAAACAACTTGCCTCTATAAACTAGGAAACCAATTCATTCATTTAATTTTCACCTATCTCATGAATGAATCTTCCACAAGAGATACATAAGTGTAAAAGTGTCATAAATTTACATAATTTACAACAAGAAGGATAAAAATCAACTCTAAAAAGTCAAACATAGTCAAAACTGCGTTTTGCTGAGCTGTAGGCTGAAATCCTCAGCAATTTGCCTGACGGGTCGCGCGCCAAATCCTGACTGGTCGCGCGCCTTTGAGAGCACTTTTGGGGCACTTTCAAGTGTCCAAATGAGGCAAGAGTAGGCTTGTTGGAAAGGTCTGTGAGTCTACTTTCCAACCCAACTGGAATTTCTGAATTTGGTTATCATTTGCCCCTCCAAAATTGCAATCTCCCAAGACTGCTTTCTGTGTGTCAAAAATGTGGCAGAAAGTCATTTTTTGCTTGTTTTTTGACTTTCAGGAGGCCCAATGGGTGAGCATGTGTAAATTTTCATGCCAAATCCAGAAATGCTGAGTTTTTTGAAAATAGAGTTGCCAAGTGAAAGAGTCGCGTGGGGGGTGAGACCTGTCAAGCGGAAAAACCTTTGTTTGACACAAAAAATTCACAATTGACAAAATTTTCTCCAAATTTCTTGAAATTTGGGCTGGGAGTCCCCAATCAAGTACCATGCTCAGTCAAAGAGGCTTTGGCCAAAATTTGGAGTGGATCGGGCCTTTTCCGTCGTTTTAGTGCCTTGGCCAACCGCCTTGGATCCGGCGATTGTAATTTTGACATTTCTCTAAAACCATGACACCTGTGCAAAAATTGAAGGAGGTTTTTCTTCTTTGGCATGTTGTGGACAAAAACCTCTCTCAATTTTCCAAAATTCATCTTTGATTGCTCTGAAACAGCTTTTGAGTGAGACTGATCCCGATGTGTGAAGCAAGGAATTTCGTGGAAATGAAGCGAAATGAAGGGGATAGGGGGCTTCTAAATTCTTGGGGAAATTTTTGGAAGTGGGGAGGGATGTTAGGAAGCAGGGGAAAGTGGAATCGCGGAGATTGAGTGAGGGGAAGGGGTCCAAAAGGGCAAAACACAGGTCAAACCTAGAAAATTGCCAGGTTGTAGCTAGAAACTAGGGTTTGTGCAAAAATGAGGAATTTAGGGGATCTCAGTGATGGAAAGTGTTTGATAAGGTACATGAAGGATAGGGGAAGGTGTATGAACATCTGGAAACAAGTTTTGCCGATGATTTGACCGTCCAAGAGAAATTAGCTTTCAAATCCCTAGGAGAGGGAAATGACCTTGCTTGGGCGCAACTGAAGCATGAACAGGGTGTAGAATGACTCATTAGACACTGAGATGATAATGACAACCCTATGAATGATGATAAACTCAGCTGAATGGTGACATGGACCGACATTTGGACAACTTTTAGAAGGAGTTAAAGCAAACCCTAGACCTAATGCCTAGTGACCAAATTTTGCTTGAAAACTCTTTGAAATGACAAAATTTGACCTTGACACTCTGAGACCACTTTGTAAGAGCATATTTGATCACTGGAGGAAGGCTGGAAAGACTGACACTAACATGTCCCAAATCCTTCATGTCGAATTCTGTGGCTAGATTCTTCTTGCAGTCCCATATGAGCCTGGATGATCCTGTCATGAAGAGATCATCCACATATAATACTAAGATTGGAGGCTCATTCTTTACAACCAGATAGTAGAGATTTGGATCTGCGTCACTCTTGACAAATCCCATTTTCTGCAAGTAGCCATTGATTTGACCGTACCATGCTCTAGGTCCCAGTTGCAGCCCATACAAGGCTTTCTTCAATCTACATACATAAGACTTCTTCTCATGTGTCTCAAAGCCCTCTGGTTGTTCAATGTTTACCTCTTCTTCTATCACTCCGATCAGAAATGCCATTTTGACATCCATTTGATGAATTTCCCACCCCATCCGTGCTGCAAGAGATATCACGATTCTAATAGATGTATACCTGTCTACTGTGGTGAAGGTCTATTCATAGTCAATTCCTTCCTTTTGAGCATACCCCTTAGCCACAAACCTGGCTTTGTATTTCTCAACACTATCGTCTGCAGTGTATTTGATCTTGTAGATCCATCTCGAACCTACAACTGATTTGTCTTGAGGCCTTGGCACTACCTCCAGGACATCATTCACCATTATGGAGTTGTACTCCTCCACCATCGTATCTAACAAAATTGATGTTGAGTTGCCTTCTGAAAACCGGCAGGCTCCCCATCCTGAGCTACTAATGCCTGATATCTATCTAGCTGTTTTCGCTCCCTCTTATTGTTCCTTGGTGCACCGATGAAGTCCTCTGCATCTCGGAGAATCTGACGAAGTTCCCTGCTTGTTCTTCCTCTGCCAGCAGGTGCTTTTGTTAACTTCTCTTCATCCTGTGATTCTTTCTGACCCGAGGAACAATTCTTTTCTTCCGTTGGTTGAAGAGGTTTGACCGACAGTTCCTCTTTTGATTTCTCCTCGGAAGGCATTTCTCGAGATTCTCTGAAAGCCCTCTCCTCCATGAACTTCACATCTCGTCAAACTACTACCTTCCTGCTCCTTGGAAGATAGATTCTGTATGCCTTAGCGTTCTCGCTATATCTCACTAGATATCCTTTCTCTGCACTTTGATCCATCTTCTTCCTCTTTTCCTCGGGTATGCGGCAATATGCTAAGCTCCCAAATATCCTGAAATGACTGACTTCAGCCGTCTTCCCTGTGAAGACTTTATTTGGAGTAATTTTGCCCAATGCTCGATGAAGAGTTCTATTCTAAACATAGACTGTTGTGTTACATGCTTCTGCCCACAAGAATTTTGGCATATCCTGATCATACATCATGGCCCTAGCTGCTTCTACAATAACCCTATTCTTTCTTTCTATTACTCCATTATGCTCCGGATTGTAAGGAGCTGTCCACTGTCTTCTGATGCCCTCCTTAGTGCAAAATTCAGTGAAGTCCTTATCGACATAATCTCCACCATTATCTGAGTACAAAACTTTTATTTTCTTCCCAGTCAGATTCTCCACCAGAGCCTTGAACTCTTTGAATCAACAGAAAACCTCGTCCTTGGTTTTCAGAAAATAAATCCAAGTTTTCCTTGAGTGGTCATCAATGAAGGTGAGGAAGTACTCAACACCACTAAGAGATTTAGTGGATATGGGTCCGCAGATATCTGAGTGTATCAATCTTAGTACACTTTTGGCCCTGTTTTTATTTCTATGAAATGTTGCTTTGGCATACTTTCATAGAGCACATCCTCTGCATATATCATCTCGTTCTGTACTAAGATCCGTAACTCCTGTTACCGTGCTTCTGAGAATTCTCAGAGCCCCATGGTGAAAATGTTCCATTCTTCTGTGCCATAGTTCGTTCAAATCCTTGTCTCCATCACTACCTATTAGTGCCATTGGTGATTCCTTGTCTCCATCACTACCTGTTAGTGCCATTGGTGATTCTAGTTGTAGTCTGTACAACCTGTTACTTTTGATCCTGATCGACACTTTTTTTTCTAGTTCGAGTGTTTGACGTATACTTTCTCCTTGATGAAGAAAATGTCATAGCCTTTGCCTTGAAGTTGCGACACAAAAAGGAAGTTCATCCCCAATCCTGGTACATGCAACACACTGGTAGCACGAAACCTCTCTCCCATTTCTATTTGAAAAACTAAGATACCCCTCCCTACTGGAGTACACTTTGCCTTGTTCTCCATGGTGATCTGAAAGTTTATCTTCTCCTCCCGATAATCTAAGAAACATTCCTGGATTCCCGTCATATGCCAAGAGGCTCCATTGTCTATATACCACACCTCTGATGATGAGAGATAGTCACACAAGCCACTTCTTCTTCCAACATGGAAGCCAACATAGAGAAATCGAAATCACTTCCTCTTGTGCAATTTTCTGAAAATCTATGCGAGTTTTTTGACGTAGATGCTTCTGCATCATTGTCTCGACCCATAATTGATTTTCCATTCCTATCTCTGATTACTTGCTCTGATACCATGTGAAAATTCTATCACTGCAACAACTGATTTATTTTACCTACTTATTTTCCAATAAGTTATTTATGAAAATCCTTCAGTAAACATTAAAATAAATTCTGCTGCAGATATCACACCATAATACAGAAACAAACACATGCACAAGAATCAACACATCAACACAGATATTTTGGACAACAGTCCCCGGAAAAACCCAATGTGGGAAAACCGATGCAGCAAGGGAGGATTTTATTATTCAACAATTCTTCAGTACAACTAGGTGCCAAATTGGCTTACCCAACAGAGAGAAAATTCTCCAACACTTCTCCTAGTCTTAGCGTCAACCTAGCTGACCTCTGCGTAGCTCCCAGATCCTCTGCGTCAGCTCCTGCCTCTCTGCGTTAGTGCTTGGCAAGGAAAATTTTAAGGATAGAAAATTTTCTTGAAGTTTAGAAACATTGGCGAATCTCACTAATCCCTAATATGCAAACTATAAAATGTTTATTGATATAAATGTAAAATTATTCAAATTTATAATGGTTTTATATATAACCTCTATATAATGTTGGCGATTTTTAAGGTAAAATAATTTTGTATTCTAAAATTTGGGCGAATCGTCTTTTATAAAATTGGAAATTAGCGAATCTTTTTTGTGGAAAAATCATGGAAAATTAGCCCACTGGGTGAACATTAGCCCCTAAAATTTTCCATGGTGCTTGGCCTCTCTGCGTCACCCATGCAGGCCCTCCAGTGACTGCACAATCTGCTGCCTCTGCATCTGCCTGAGAGGCTCTACGTCTGCCTCTCCAACCTCTACGTTGGTCTTCTGGTGTTGTTCCCGACTCTCTGTTACGTACTCGCTGCCTCCTGCTGCTCTCCAGACCACTAGTTCGAATTTCTCAGCGAACCCTGCTATAGAAATCAAACTGATTGGTCTCCCTCAATGTATTCTCCAACTGACCCTCAAGCCTCTTCTTATACTTTTTTCGTTGGTTTTGAACTTTCTAATTCTACCAGTGAGAAACCCTCCATGCACTTTATCTGATTTATTCCTACCTACTTGTTTCGTTACTTAACAAGTTATTTACAATGTAAACACTGAAAATAAACACTAGTGCATGCTCAACATATTACAGATCAACAACTGAAGGAAACATAAACAATCACACAAAATGACATTGTTATTTTTGGACCAATGTCCCCGGAAAAAAACCAATGTGGGAAAACTGGTGCAACTACCTGAGGGTTTTCTTATTAAGCAATATCAGAGTACAATCTGGGTGCCAAATCTGACTTACCCAACAAAGAATTTCCTTGGCAGTAATACCTCTTAGTTTGAGACAAATGTCCCAGCTGAAACCCTGGATAAACCTTCCAGCAGCTCCTCAGCACCAATCTACCCCAGAAACCTCAATGTCTGCCTTTCTGCACTGCTTCAACCCCTCTCTGCCCAGCGCTGGCCCTAGGTCACCCTGAATGGGTCTGCGTCAGCCTTAGGAGGCCCTGCGTCAACCTTCTGGTCCTCTGCAGAAACGTTGGCCTCTCTGAGGCTTTGCGCAGCTCTTGGCTACCTCTGCGTGGCCCTGGCTACTACTGTGTCTCTCTCTGGCTACTGTGTTGTTCTTCTGACACTATCTCTGCCTTTCTGTCTCTCTGTACTCAATGCCCCTCAGCTACAACTCCGATCACTGATTCCATCTCTCTTAGCAAACTCCGCTTTAGAGAATAGAATGACTGATCGCTCAGGTGTATTCTCTAAATGACCCTCAAGCCTCCTCTTATACTTTTCTCGTTGACATATCAACGACCGAGATTAAGTCCCTAATCAACAACTAAGATTAGATCTAGCTTGATCCATGTCTTTTGGACCATTCTAACATAGTTTTATATTAATCCACATTAATATTTTAATTTCCCTAAGTTTAGACTTAGGGACTCATTAAAAATATTAATTATTTTAATATCTCATGAACTGTTTAGAATCTACCCAAACCCTTTCTGGATATTGGAGATCTCATTTGCTCCAACCTCTCCACCAAATTTCGTGGCTAGAGCACATATGATGCTACTCCAAATTAACACTCTCTCTTGGTGAAGACTATGCTCTAGCAATACTCCTCACTGAGTATTACTCTGATCATCCGACATCGGTCCCTGTGCTGATGCTAGGCTTGCTACCCACCATCCTCTGCATTGCTGTATCCTATACTGCTGCCCATGGTTTTACTATTGCCACTGTTGCATCTATATGATAGCTCCCTCTACATCCGCGCTGCTGTTGGTCCTTTCTCCCAACACTGCATCTGCACTACAACTCCTCTCATCATGCTGCATCGCGCTGTGCACTACTGCACTGTAACTCAGTTACTGAGAAGTAAGTAACTGATCTCCCAACTCTGACATCTCTGTTGGGCTAGAGACCCTCTTGATGCTGAAGCTCCCTTTGCCGCTGATAAGTGCTCCCTCTCTGACCTCTGTGCTGCTACAACTCCCTGTATCTCGCACCATTGGACCCCTCTCTGTGCCATCCTGCACTGGTGTACCACTCTCGTGACTCTCGCACTACTGCAGCCTGCTAGCCTTGCACTGTCTCGAGAATTCTACACTGTAGTTGTCTCTGCTGCTTCATCCGCATCCATCTCTACCCACATCTTCCAGTCTTGCTACTCCTCTTCGGGGCTCCCGTAGCAAGGTCTAATCCAAGAGGCTGGGTACCTCGAGGATCCTGCCCCTCATCGCCTATAGTCCTCCTGACTACAACTTGATGTCTCCCCACTTCCGCTTAAGTGTTGCGTGTGCACTCATGGCACAATGATTGTCTGTCACACTTCCTTCTCTGCCCTTGTTAGCGCTGCCTTAGTCTCATAATACTCTCCCTTACTCTTCTTTCTTGGACATTGGGTCGCATAATTACCCAGCTCCCCACAGTGGAAGCACTTTATCTTAGAGAGATCCTTCTTCTTCCGCTTTTCCTTCTTTCCCTCAGATGCTAGGGCAACTTATTCCTCCTCCTGCTTGACTTTGATCCCCTTACTACTGCTTCCCACCTTTGACTGCCGTCTGATCTCTTCTTGACGAAGAGTCGCTCACATCTCATCCCAAGGTGGAAGTGTCCCTCTGCCCAGTATACTTTGGACAAATACCTCCCAGTCTTCTGAGACAACATTCGGGGCTATTCTCACCATCAATTCCTGATCCGACATGGTTCTATAGCAGTCAACTGATCTCAGATCTCATTCAATCCTCTGAGGAAGGTGTCAATTAGTTCTCCCTTCTTCATCTGATATGATCTCAGCTGATTCTCAAGTAACATCCTTCTTTGCATAAAAGTATGTTGGTACAATTTCTTTAGGGCCTCCCACATCTCATATGCCGTTTCCTTCTCGGCAACGTGTGGTACTACATGGTCCTTGACCTCATCAAGGATGATGCTCTTGGCCCGCGCCATTGCCTCCTCATACCTGTCATTCTTAGCTGGGTCGACTGGGATAGCTATTGTCTTCAAGGCGAAGTGCTTGACACGATTTCTATCAAGTATGGATAAGATTCTGGCCTTCTAGACTACAAAGTTCGACGCCCCGTCCAGTCTGTCCTGGTCTCTTACTCCGTGTAGTACCATGATGCTCTTCTACTTCCCTCCTGGAAGTTCTCGACTTGACTCCCTCTGAGTCTCGATTTCCCTCCTGGAAATCCTTCCGCCGATGTCGAAATGCCCCCTGCTTTGATCGTCTGTGCAACCACACTATTGATCTGGGTTTTTCAGCTAGAAACCCTCGGTAGCAACTCCCTCCTCTTGTCCTTGGCCTGTCAGGCACTGTTCTGACTATAGTACCTCACCAACTCCACTCTGCAATGTGCCCACAACCTTCTAAACCCCAGCAACCTGAAGGTGAGAGCTTCTAGGCTCTGTGCAATCCTGACACCAGCAACCTGACCTCCTCATCCAACTGTGTTAGCCCTCCTAGCTTTTGCGTGGCTTTGCATGAGGCTCCCTTTCCCTTCCTTAGCCTATGCGCTACCTCTTCTTGGCTCACCCTTGATGACACAAGCACTGCGTCACCCTTCCCTTGTTGCTGCTCTGCTAGAAACATCTTCTGTCACCTCGGGACAACTGTTTTCTACTGCTATTGGTCCGCTCGACTGATGTCCTCAGTTCTCTTGTGATCTGCAATCACGCTGTGATACCATGTTGAAGTTTCTAAGTCTACTAGTTAGAAACCCTCCATGCACTTTATCTGATTTATTTGTACCTACATGTTCCATTGCTTAACAAGTTATTTACAATGTAAATTGAAAATAAATACTAGTGCATGCTCAACATATTACATATCGACTGAAGGAAACAAAAACAATCACACGAAATGACACCGTTATTTTTGGACCAATGCCCCCGGAAAAACCCAATGTGAGAAAACTGGTGCAACTATTTGGGGGTTTTCTTATTAAGCAATATCAGAGTACAATCTGGGTGCCAAATCCAGCTTACCCAAGAGAGAATATCCTTGGTAGTAATACCTCTCAGTTTGAGACAAATGTCTCGGCTGAAACCCTGGATAAACCTTCCCGCAGCTCCTCAGCACCAATCTACCCCAGAAACCCCAACGTCTGCCTTTCTAGACTGCGTCAGCCCCTCTCTGCCCAGCGTTGGCCCTGCGTCACCTTGAATGGGTTTGTGTCAGCCTTATGAGGCCTTCCGTCAGCCTTCTGGCCCTCTGCGTCAGCAATGTTGGCCTCTCTAAGGCTCTGCGCAGCTCCTGGCTGCCTCTGCGTGAGCCCTAACTGCTACTGCGTCACTCTCTCTGGCTACTGCGCTGCTCTTCCGGCACTATCTTTGCCTCTCTGTCTCTCTATACTCAATGCCCCTTAACTGCAACTCTAATAACTGATTCTATCTCTTTTAGCAAACCCCGCTGTAGAGAATAGAATGACTGATCACTCTGGTGTATTCTCCAAATGACCCTTAAGCCTCCTCTTATACTTTTCTCGCTGACATATCAACGACCGAGATTAAGTCACTAATCAACGACTAAGATTAGATCTGGTTTGATCCATGTCTTTTGGACCATTCTAACACAGTTTTATATTAATCCACATTAATATGCTAATTTCCCTAATTTTAGACTTAGGGACTCCATTAAAAATATTAATTATTTTAATATCTCTTGAACTGTTTAGAATCCGCCCAAACCGTTTCTGAGTATTGGAGATCTCATGTGCCCCAACCTCTCCATCAAATTTCGTGGCTAAAACACATCCGATGCTACCCCAAATCAACAGTTGGTCCATCAACGGTCAAGATTAAATCTCTAATCAATGACTAAGATTAGATTTGGCTTTATCCATAACTTTTGGAACCTTCTAACCCAGTTCTATATTAATACCCGTTAATATTTTATTGTTCCTAAGTTTAGACATAGCAATTCTATTAAAAATATTAATTATTTTAATATCTCCCAAACCGGGTACAATCTGTCCAAACATTTATGGGTCTTGGAGATCTCATGTGCTTTAGCCTCTCCACCAATTTTCATGGCTAGAGCACATCCGATGCTACCCCATATCAACATAAGACAATATAATAATGGCTTGTTTTGTACCATTCTGAGAAATTGAAATTTCACGAAGGATGAACATATACTCAGAATTAACTTTTCTATCATCTACACTTCCTGCCCAATTGGAATTAGTGAAGTCCACTAGCTGAAATTTCTCATTTTGATTAAATTTGAGACCAAACTTGAAAGTCCCCTTCACATAGCTTAGGGCTTCACAACTTTCTGATGATTCTTCTTAGGTGCAGTGATGAACTAAACTACTAATACAATTGCAAAACTTAACTCAGGGTTGTTATTAACAAGATATATAAGGCTGCCAACCAGTTGTCGAGAAAGGGTCTGTCAACAAATCTTGAACAATTTTCATTTGATATTTTGAAGCCCACTTCAAGAGGGAAGCATGATTCTAATCAACCATATGAAATCTATCCAACAATTCCCTTGCATACTTGGTCTATGACATGAAAGTGTTAACATTTCTTAGGGATATATTGTTCTTTGCTTTAGATAATTGTTCTTCAAATACATATTAAATTCACACCATATCATCATAACATTATTCAGATTAACCACATTATTCATCAACATATGCAATTATATGGAAAGAACAATATTAGCAGAACATAAATGAACAATAGAAGAAAAACAGTCACACATAGAGACACCAAGATTAGTCGGAGAATAGGGCAAAACACACTACAGGAAAACCCTTTCAAATTATTCTTCTTATTAGTTGTCATTGAATATTTTAGCAAAGAGAGAGTACAATGATCCATATCTTCAACCACAAAACTATCCAGCAGAATGAACTAATCAACATCCAAGAGATGAACCCAAAAATACTAATAATCAAAACCCTGATTCAGAAACCTGCGATCAACTGTCACTGTCTGCGGTCAACTGGAGAAATCTGTGGTCAACTATAAAATTCAAACCCTAGCTTCCAACCACACACAAGGAGTGATGTGTGTGTGGCTGAAACCCTCCAACCGCACATGTGAGCTTGTGAGCCTGCGGTTGCAACTGGAATTTTCTTGAAGCATGCCTACGACTATAAACCAAAACCCTAAACACACTTGCAAGCTTCAGACCCTGCAATCTCAGACCTATGTGAGCGAACCATCTCAGACCTGTGTGAGTCAAACCAAAGAAATAAGAATGATCATGATGATGTCCAAATGAGGGTCATTTGACTTGTATTTATAGCCATCTCAAAGTGTGCAATTTCTCTTTTGGGCCGACTTGTCCTTTTGTGCACATGTGGGCGTTTCCTCAAATATACACTTTCCCTTGTCCAAATTGAGCGCTTCAATAATCAAAATTGGTCCTCTCGTAAAGAGGAATCTAGTCCCATGATTGGAATTTGTCTAAGCTGCCAAAAAGTACCGTCCTCTTGCTGGAAAACTTCCAAGCCAAGACAACAATGAAGTAAACCTAGCTCTGTAATATAAAATGCACTATGCAATCATTCTTTTACTTGTTAAAAATGACAACAATTAAAGGTTTATGTAAATGTATTTTTTTACCTAAGTAAGTCTTGTTTTACCGATTAGGCAGTTGTGTAATGATATATAGTTTGTAACGATGGCTATTGATTAAAATGTTGTAGCCTAAGAGGAAAATTGTGTTGGAGAGTCGTTACTTGACCTTGATTAATAAAAGTATTTCAATCCCTTGCCCTGTGGAGGTTTCCTTGACACACTGTCAGGTTTTTACCATGTTTTGTTTATGAAATTAAGGTTTCCTTCTTTGACATAAACAACAACAATCACTATCTCACCATTCTCATGCTTCAAGTTGGATTTGAAGGGCTGTGCTTGAAACCTCTTGATCAAAGATGTCGATTAATATTTATCTACTAAGCTTGTAGAGCTTGCTTTTGCCCATACAATGCCCTAAAAAGTCTACACACCAAATGTTCTTTTCCTTTCTCCATGAACCCTTTTGGTTGTTGCAAATACACCTTCTCTACTATATGTGAAAATTCCTTGAATTACATTCATTGGGTATTATTCTTTTAATTGAATATAATCTATTTGTATTATGTTAAGTTGTTAATGAAAAATAGCAAATAAACCACATTGCAATTCTTCACAATAAAAAGTGTAGAAATAAAAATGTGGAATTGAGAAATAGATGCACACACACAAAATAATGACACTGTTGTTTTTGGACAATAGTCCCCAAAAAAATCCTGAAGGGAAAAGTGGTGTAGCAAATGGGGGATTTATTATTATGCAACAGTTTGAGAGAATGATTACAACTGGTTTCTTAACTGGAAAACCCTCAGATAGCTACTAGAAAAATAATTTGGAGACACCCTTGTCTCCCTCTACAACTGATTTGGCCTCTATCCCGACAACTCCAATTGTGAAAATTTCTAAATTGAAATTCTATCATTGCAACAACTGATTTATTTCACCTACTTATTATTCTATTTACAAAATTCCTTTAGCAAGTATTAAAATAAATTCTACTGCAAATATCACACAATTACACAGAGAAAAAATTACATGCACAAGAATCAATCACATTGACACAGTTAATTTTGGACAATTGTCCCCGAAAAAACTCAATGCGGGAAAACCGATGCAACAGATGAGGGCTTTATTAATCTTCAGTAACAATTGCTTTTACAAGGAATGATTTTACAGAGAAACTGAAAGAAAACACCTGAGATTTTCCCTCTGAGACCATTTGAAACTTTGGAGACCTTGCTCCCCCTTCTCTGTCACCCTTGCGTCACTTTTATTGATCCATTGTGGTTTTGAGTGGCTCTGCATCCCTCTCCGTCAGCCTGCGTAAGCCCTGCATCTCTCCTCTAGACTGCGTCTCTCTTTTTTCGTTGTCTTCCACTGCCCCTGCATGACCTCCTCCTTGATCACTGCCTGCTGCTAAAGCCCTCCTCTTCCTCCACCCTGCAACACCCTCTAAAATTGATCTCCTCTTTCTTAAGAATCAAATTTCCTTGAGATATTGAATATCTGTCGTTGTCTCTCCAAATGACCCTTAAGTCTTCTCTTATACTTTTCATGTTGATGAATCAACGACCGAGATTAAGTCCCTAATCAACGACTAAGATTAAAACAGACTTGATTCTCGTCTCTTAGATGCTTCTCATCCTTATCTTTATTAATACCCATTAATATTTTTACTTTACTAAGTCTAGACTTAGGAACCCATTAAAAATATTAGTTATTTTAATAACTCCTCACTCGGATGGAATTTCTCAAAACGATTTCTGGGTCTTGGAGATTGCATGTGCCTTAGCCTCTCCTCAAACTTTCAAGGCTAGAGCACATCCGATGCTACCAAAAATCAACACTCCTCTTAGCGAAGAATGTGCTCTAGCAATGTTTTGCTATAGAACCATCACACTGATCTTCCGCATCGGTACTTGTGCTGATGCTAGGCTTGTTGCCTCACATCCCCTGCACTGTTGCGTCCAGTACTGCTGCCTATAACATTGCCACTGCCACTACTGCTCCTGTACTGCAACTCCCTCTCAACCTGCAAAATCATGCTGCCCATAGCACTGCCACTGCTAATTGCTGCATTGCAACTTCTGATACTTATCCATTATTGAAATAAATTGTGTACCATCTCCAACTTCTCCCTAAAATGAACAAACTTTGTTCTTCCTAGAGCCTTGGTGAGGATGTCTGCCAACTGTTCTCCTATAGGAGTGTACCTCAACTGTACAGCCCCTTGTTGGACATAGTTTGTGACAAAGTGACACCTGATATCAATGTGCTTCAACCGATCATGAAATACTGGATTCTCAGAGAGTTTGATGCGACTCTGATTATCACACATGATCCTAGTTGCTTCCATCCTTCTCCTGAATAGATTCACAAGCAATTTCCTAAGCCATATGGCTTCGCACGAAGCTGTGCTAGCTACCATATATTTTGCTCCAGCTGAGCTTAGAGCCACAAATTTCTGTTTCCTACTGCACCAGGAGGTCATTCCCGATCTAATGTTGAAATAGTACCCAGTTGTACTTTTCCGATTTACTGAACTTCCAGCCCAATCTGCATCAGTGAACCCACTTAGCCTGATGTCATTACCTCTGGTGTACAATAGTCCATGCCCGATTGTTTGTTGTATATACCTAAGAACTTGTTTCGTTGTTGCCCAGTATGCCCTCTTAGGTTCTACCATGAATTGACTGAGGGTGTTGACAATGTAATAAATGTCTGGCTTGGTATTGACCAGATACATCAGGGACCCTATGAGTTGCCTGTACAAGGTGGGATCAACATCTTTATTCTTTGATGCATCAATCTTCTTCCAGTTGGTGATCATTGGAGTTGTTAGTTCCAGTCTTCGCATCCTATCACCAGGGATCAAAATGGGCTCTTACTATGTCTGGTTTTCAGAGATGTTTTTCACATGGGTTTCAGTTTTCAGAGATGTTTTGCACATGAGTTTCAGTGCAAATCATATCCTAAGGTAGCTCGGAAATATCTTTCCAACGGTATATTGCACGCCCGAAACCGGTTCCTGGATCAGAAGATATGATCGAAATGAATGATTGATTCTTGGTTATGCATGTTTTGAGGTCATTTGCTGCACATAGGGACAAGTTTACTACAAAATCAGTTTCTGAAGTAATGGACATGAATTTTACAAAAGTGAAAGAGGTTTTTGTCAATCACATACCAAATAACAAAAACCTCCTTCAGTTTATGCACAGGTGTTACTATGTGGGAGATATGCAGTGATATTTGAAGCCTACATTAAAACAAAACAAATTTTGCATTTGTTTTACTGTTTTAGTCATTGTAGTGCGGCGCCATTTTACAACAGATGGAAAGTAATTTTGAGAAACCCAAGGAGGTTTTTGTCAACCACGAGCCATATAACAAAAACATCTTTCAGTTTATTCACAAGTGTCGTGAATTGGAATATTTGACTAGATCTTTACAACCTATTTTTACAGATTTAAATATTTAATGATTTCCTGTTTTAGAGATTATTTTGTGGCACAGATTCCGAGCAACTGGAAACGAATTTCCAAAATTTGAGAGAGGTTTTTCTCAAAAATGACCTTATCTACAAAAAAATCTTTTAGTTTTGTAACAGGTATTATGGTTCAAGAGATACGAGTTCATCTTTGACCCCTATTTTCAGAAATTCGGTCCAAATTTAATGTAACTATTTCTATCTTTAGGGAGATGGTTGAGCTCAACTCCCTTAGTACATGGATGAGCTAATTGTATATATTTTATGAATTTCAGAGTGTAAAGGGTTCGAATTTTTCAGCAGAGGAAAGCTGCTTTGGACTGTGTAAAGCTTTTTCTGAATATTATTTTTAATGGAGTAGTTTCTGCCCTTTAGATTTGGGATCCATCACAGTGTTTAATGTGTAACATGTTTTTCTTGTAAATTCATTTCCATGCTTTGTTTTTCTGCTAATTTCGTTACAACATTCTCTAAGGGAAGTGTTAGGAATCCATCCATGCACAATGCTCCTTTCACAATGATTATGTTGTTTAATGTAGTGGTTATCTTTTCAGAATCCATCCTCTGTTAGATGCTCTGTTGAGTAACCCTGTGCTTCTCTTTCTTCTAAAGTTTCCACTGTAGATCCATCCCCTGATTGATGCCTGCAGGGCAACGGTCTTTTTCCTCTTTTCTTCTCTCATTATATCTTTAATCTGGCTGAACATTGCGCTTACTTTGCCCCAAGTTTGCTGGCAGAAACTAGCCTCGATTCCATAGTCCAATGATCCCTTCTCTTGCTGTTTTCGACCCACAAATTTTAATCAAATCCCCGTACTTTATAGCTAGCCTAATATTCAGTTATCGCAGCCATGTTTTGTTGGCAAAGAGAGAGCCCTTTCTGGTTTGGCAGGGCTAGATGCCACATCAAAAGCTTAGTTTGTGGCTACCTCGAAATTGCCTCTTTTCAGCCTTGAGGTTCATTCTGAGTGCTAATAGGAGTAGCCATAGGTCTACGGTCCTGCATCCTGAATCTCTTCAAGATTTCTGTAGCATATCTCCCTTGTCCCAGGAAGATCTCACCCTTCTGCTGCCAAACTTCCAACCCCAGAAAATAGTGTGTCTGTCCCAAATCCTTCATGTCGAACTATGTGGCTAGGTTCTTCTTGTAGTCTTTGATGAGCCTGGATGATCCTGTTAGGAAGAGATGATCCACATATAACACTAGGATTAGAGGCTCATTCTCTATAACCAAATAGTAGAGATTAGGGTTTGCGTCACTCTTGACAAACCCCCATCTTTTGCAAGTAGCCATCAATTCGACCGTATCGTGCCCTAGGTGTCTGTTTCAGCCCATACAAGGCTTTCTTTAATCTGCATACATGAGATTTCTTCTCATGTGTCTCAAAACCTTTTGGCTGTTCGATGTATACTTCCTCTTCTATTACCCCGTTCAAGAATGCTGTCTTGACATCCATCTGATGAATCTCCCACCCCATATGCGCTGCAAGAGATATCACGGTCGTAATAGAAGTATACCTGGCTACTGGGGCGAAGGTTTCTTCGTAGTCTATCCCTTCCTTATGAGCATACTCCTTAGCCACGAACCTGGCTTTGTATTTCTCCAAACTGATGTCTGCAACATATTTGACCTTATATATCCATCTCGAACTTACCACTGATCTGTCCCAAGGCCTAGGTACCACTTCCCAGACATCATTGACCATTACAGAGATGTATTTCTCCACCATAGCATCCACCCATACTTGATGCTGAACGACCTCTTGAAAACTAGAAGGTTCCCCAAGCTGAGCTACTAAGGCCTGGTATTTGTCTAGCTGTCTTCACTCCCTTTTACTATTCCTGGGTGCACCAATGAAGTCTTCTGCATACCGTAGAATCTGTCGGAGTTCTTGGCTCGTTCTTCCACTGGTAGTAGGTACATCTATTAACTCCTCTTCTTCTTGAGATTCCTCTTTATCTAAAGCCTTGTCTTTAGGAGGATTTTTGGTACCAGTTTCCGTTGGTTGAAGTGGTCTGACCAATGGCTTGTCTTTTGACTACTCCTTGAATGACATTTCTCGGAATTTTCTAAAAGCTCTATCCTCCATGAACTTTACATCTCGTCGAACTACTACCTTCCTACTCCGTGGAAGATAGACTCTATATGCCTTAGCATTCTCGCTATATCCCACAAGATATCCTTTTTCAACAGTTTGATCTAAGTTCTTTCTCTTCTCTTCGAGTATACAACAATATGCTAAACTCCCAAATAACCTAAAATGAATGACTTCAAGTGTCTTCCTAGTGAAGGCCTTCTTTGGAGTGATTTTGCCCAATGCCCTGTGAGAAGTCCTGTTCTGGAGATAAATTGCCGTGCTGCATGCTTCTGCCCACAGGAATTTAGGCATATCCTGATCATACAACATTGCCCTAGCTGCTTCCACAATAGTCTTGTTTTTCCTTTCTGCTACTCCATTCTGCTCTGGATTGTAGGGAGTTGTCCACTCTCTTCTGATGCCTTCCTTAGCACAAAAATCGGTGAAGTCCTTGTCAACATACTCTCCACCATTGTCTGAGCGCAACACTTTTATCTTCTTTCCTGTTAGATTCTCCACTATAGCCTTGAACTCTTTGAATTGATCGAAAACCTCATCCTTCGTTTTCAGAAAGTAGATCCAAGTCTTCCTGGAATGGTCATCGATGAAGGTGACGAAGTATTCAGCACTACTAAGAGATTTTGTGGACATCGGTTCGCAGATGTCTGAGCGTATCAATCTTAGCACACTCTTCGCCCTATTGTTACTTCTGGAAAACGCAGCTTTGGCATACTTTCCCATAACGCACCTTTTGCATACATCATCCCTTTTAGTACTTTGTTCTAGAACTCCTGATACTGTTTTCTTGAGAATTCTCAGAGCCCCATGGTGTAAGCGTCCCATCCTCCTGTGCCATAGCTCATTCAAGTCTTTGTCTCCATTACTGCCTATCAGTGCCATTGGTGATTTTAGCTGTAACTTGTACAACATATTACTTCTGATTCAAATTTAAGCCTTCTTTTTCGAATTTGGGTGTTTGACATATACTTTCTCCTTAATGAAGAAAACATCATAGCCCTTGTTTTGAAGTTGAGATACAAAAAGTAATTTCATCCCCAATTCCGACACATGTAGCACATTGGTTTCCTGAAGTCTTTCTCCTGCTTCGGGTTGAAAAACTATGGTACCTCTTCCTACTAGAGTGCACTTTTCCTTATTCCCCATGGTGATCTGAAAATTCATTCTTCTTCCTGATAATCTGAAAAACATTCTCAGATTCTTGTCATATGCTAGGAAGCTCCACCTTCAAGGAGGCAGATCTTATAAGGTGTTGAAGGCTCGAAAATCGTTGCTACAACATGGGGGAAAACCAGTCGGTCCGGAGCTTGGTTGGTAGCTCCTTTTTCGTTTGGTGTAGTGGTTCCGACTGGGGATAATGAGAGCAATTTCCCAAAAGAGATTTTGATAGTGTTGATGGGGTAATATACGGTGAGACGGGGGGAATGATTAAGCTAAGTGTAATCTAATCTAAACTATTTGAACACATTCATATATCCTAGTTTAAACACTATTTAACTGTAACTATACCCGAGAATAAAGTAAAGTATGCGATCTACAATAATGGCCTATAGCAATTGGTAACAAAGATCATTCAACTGCAATAAGAAGTGAAATCATTTAACAATAATCGTTTTGGATAAATAGTTACCCAAAACGATTGTAAAAGATATATCACGTATAGAATCGTTCATGTATTCAACATAAAGTTTAAGCCAACACCATACAAAAGTGCAATAATTCTAACCGGGATTCAAACTTTCATGCATAAAACAATTTGAAGAAAAGTTTTTTCCTGATACATAAATAAAACAAAATCACAAGATAAAAGTATCATGTGTGATAAGTTCTGCTCATGTGTTTTAGTAATATCGACCTAATTCCAACAATCCAACACCATTTAAGAGTACAAAAATGCAATTTCAGTAGAACATGTCAGATATAAAATGAAAATAGATCTTGTTCCATTCATTCCATCAGAACCTCCTCAAAGGTACATAAGTGCATGTTTTGAAGAATGTTTCTGATAAAATTTCTGGACCCCTCTCTAAATTCGTGAGGGGTTTAAATACTAAACAATAGGTCCTAAAATAGATTATTACAAAAAAAGTTGAGGAGGTTTAAACGACCTTCCTTAGATTATGCGAAATGAAACTAAAATAGAAATAAAACAAAGTGACTAACCCCTTTGCATTTGATCTTTAAGATCGCAAATATCTATCATTGGTTTGAGTTGTGTCAGTTGGCTGATCACAAATTTCAACTGTCTAGTAAATATAGCGTCCGTGAGTGATGGCACCATTTTTTGTGTGGAGGTGGTTAGGCATTGCAAGGTCATCCATTGGTTGTATGGTTTGACTAAGTATTGCCAGTATGCTTCCCAATTCAGCTTGCTCATTTGCCTGATTTCCTCCCTTTCGTTTTTCATCTGTCTCCACTATTTCTCTAGTTGTTTGGCATTTGGAAGAAATCCTGGTATGGATTCTGAAACTAGGTTGACGCCATGTAGATTTTCATTGATGGTTTCAATGGTGCTGTTTGCTGCTCCTGTCGCGATAACCTTTGCTCTTTCTGCTTGCTTAAGTCTAGAATCCTAGTCTGCAAATATAATTTCTTTATGAGATTCCTCTAGTTTTGGCAAATCAGCATTCCTCCCATCTTTTGATTCTTGCCAGGTGATAAAGTCAAAAATCCTTTTTGAGATTTCGTCATACTCAAGTCTTATGTCAATGATTTGGCTTGTTAGCTTATCATTGATCTCACAATAAGGACTTATCTGCGAGATTTTTTGGCATAGAACTTCCTTTTGGTGCATTAATTGGGAGTTAAGGCTGAGTGCTTCTGTTATAAACTGATCGATTTGCAGATTGTCCTTATACTTATCTGTCATGGCTTGTATCCGCGCATCTCTTTTTGCTAGGCTAGCTTGATGTTGTATTTGCATCTATTCAAATCCCTGCTGGAGCTTGGCTACTTGCAATTCTGCTTGTTGGTTAGATTTTCCTGCTCTAATTGTTGTTCTAACAACATAATTTTATGTTCCTTTTCTCTAAGCAGCATTTGGACCTCTATCGCTTTATCAATAGTTGTCGTGGCATAGGCTTCTGCAAATTGCGACAGTATCGTAAGGTTTTTAGATGGGTCCATGGGCGAATCTTTCTAGACAATGTCCATTGGTTCATTGTCAGGAGTGGTAATAGATGCAACATCTAAATTTCTTTTCTTCCTTTGCCTCTTGACGACAACTTTGTGGGTGAGCTATAAAACACATCTAAGGGAGGAATTTCCTCAATTCTCAAAAATAATTTTAGAAGTGGGGGTGGCAGGAATGAGTTCCACATCTTGAATGCCTACAATTTTCTCCACAATAACTTCTTGAGTTGATCTGTGCTGTGGAGTCTGTACCTCAGATGTTTGTTCTTCTATATGGAGCTTCTTATTGAAATGCTCCCATTCTTTTTCTAAATCAGTAACTGGGGGTTTTTCCAACTGAGTGTAAGTAGAGTGAATTTCATCATGTTTCTTCGCTGAGGTTTGGTCGGCTGCTTTCTCTGTAGTTCCGATTGTGTCCCTTTCAGACTCTTTGTTTTTACTGCCCCCATTTTGGGACTGTTGTTCCGACTCACGAGTAGACTTCTCCTGGGACTCTTCTTCAGAATTTTCTTTGGAATTTTCTCTGGAGCTTTCCTCTAAGCTTACATTGGGAGTTGGCTCCCTTATTGGTTCAATTTGTGAGAGGTCCAATGGGACCTATAATAATCTCCTCTCTCTATATTCACAGAAGGCCTCAAGATCATCTTGGGCAAAAAGTAGTGATGCCATATACTTCACTTCTGAAAATGTCTCATTTTGTAGGAAGAGGTCATCGAAGACATTTTCCACATGGGTGAATGGGTTTCACTTTCACCATAGTAGTGAAGTCTTTGGCAGTGCCGTTTGGGTCGTACTGTTTTCCTGTGAATGTAGGTAGCTTCAGAGATTTCATAACATTTTCTTCTTTACATGCATGTCCAAAATAGTGTATGGCAAACGTATCACACTGCAACGGAAATGTAGGCCAAATGGCATGTTTCTGATCCTTCAATGCTTTGCTCAACCCACCTTCCCCTGCTGTTTGCTAGGCTATCTCCCTAGCCATTAACTTGTCGAGGACATAGTATGGAAGGACATGCGGTGAATAAATGCTCCCAAATACTTTGATATATGTAAATGTCTCCTCCCCAAACCATCTGGCTACAGGTAGGATATCTACTTCAGCTTCTCTAGAAAACCTAGGGGCATTTCTATTGTAGACTTGTTTATGGATAGGCAACATAACTCCATGACAAATTTTGTAAAAATAGGGGTGAAACTGAGACTCCCACATACTCTTATGATATATATGGATAGGAAGCGGGTCTTGCACAGTCCACTTCCATCCCATGATATGAAATTTGGAGCCAAAACAGATTGCGTCCATTACATAGGAACTCATGAAAAATGGAGGGTAAACCCTTGAAGAGATACTCCTCTTTCTCCTATACTCCATAATAGCTTTCGCCAAATTATCAGACAAAATTTGGGCCCAATTCATTATTGTTGTGTTTATGACTGCATCTATTAATGGCAGCTATTTTGGAGAAAATTTGGTACTATCGGGCTTGCTGAACATTCTACATAGCATGGTGTTGTGCTGTACAACAACCCCCCATTTCATAAAAATATTTACATAAGATCTTAATATGAAATGGGTCCCTTTAAAAATAAACTTAGTTAGATGTGTGAATAAAATGCTATTTACCTCACCACAAGAAAATCCTTACCAAAATGCCTTATGATAATGAATCATTTTATAAAGCCTTTTAATTAAAAAATAAAGTGTTCCTTTAAAAAATATTAAAAAACCATTTTATATTGCGATAAAGCGACTGGAGATCGCATATCGCAATATTAAGGGAAACACACACAAAAAACAAAACTCATCGAATTCTCCGATCGGAAAAGGTAATTGCGATCGGTAATAAGAAAAAACAAATGCCAGACATACAATAAAGCAAAGCCTAATCAATTCCTCTAATGCGATAAATCAAATCACAATCGGCAACTCGACACTCGGCGGAGTCACATGACAAAGGGATAAAGCTCAAGCCAAATTCCGACTGCGATCTATTAATTGGGCACACATCTTGAAAATCAAATATACATTAAGAAGGTTTGCACGCATTATATTGTATCACCTTTTGGTGATCGGAGATATCTAAATAAAGTCCTAAAAGCCTTCCCTTTGACGCTCCCGATCGCCGATTTGTGATTTATCGCCGATCGCCAATCAATAAAATCTAAGGCACGCATGAAACAATTATTCAGCATATGAGCGACGTGATGGGCATTTATGATGTTATTTACCACGATTGACAGTTTAAACAGCTATTCAATACTGCAGTTAAGGATGGATCTTTCAAAATATTTTATTCGTTGTAATCTTTAACTATATTTTATCTATCATATGCTAATCGATGTAATTCTATTCATAATCATATTGGCTTGCAACAAAACTTCCTCTGTATCACGATTTGCAGCTGTTTGTACAAAATCCTTCCGAAACCAGAAATGCAGAGAAAATGGGGAAGAAATCAAAGAAGTCCACAACAGTAGCTCCTCCAGTCAAAGATCCCGGACCAAGCAAGAAAGGATTAATCTCAGATACGACGTGTCTTGGTCTGGGAAACACTAGCTGGGAGAGCATTTACAATCTAATAGAAGCAGAGGAGCCCGAGGAATTATCAAAGGAAGCCACATCCGATTCAACTAACAAATCAGAAGGAACTCTTAAAGAATTGGCTTGTTCTTATCTTCACAGGATAGCAACGCAAACTAAAATCCTGCCATATACTAACGTAGTAAGATGGGTGGTGGAAAAAATTCCAGTCTTGGACAGAACCTTTTGCACAGTTGATGGGAGGATATTTGGCTCATTTCAGCCTGAGGATCTCATGAAATTGTACCACTTACCTCAACCTGAGAAGCGATACAACAAGGCGTTCTTGGAAGCATTTGCAAAGGAAAACGACTCAGGCTCAGCCCCGATAAGGCAATGGAGGCATTTCTCGGAAAAGCACAAGCACGAGTCATCGGGTAAGTACTCTGTTGACTCTTTGGCTTCCCCTTATTGTTATGTCGCGGCTATGATGTGTAGGATGTGGGGAATATATGATTTTGCCAAATTTACCATAGAAATGGCCCCCCTAATGGAAGTCGCAATCAATGATTATGTGATGGATTGGGCAAATATTTTGTTCGATAAACTAGGCACAGTAATTTTACAGTACAGAACAAATGCACATAAAACTTCCCAGATTATTCTCCCTTTATATTACGGTGCCTATATTATGGATACTATTTGCTTTAATTATGAATATCCAATACTCGGATGGAGATGGACTCCTCAAGACCCAAATCAAACCCATATTTACCACCAACAGTTATGGAAGGCGCATTACAAAAATCATTTGTATAAAATTTGCAATGGTTTTATTCTCCCTGTATATTACTCTATTTTTAATAAACCTGCCCTAAGGATATCCCCAGAGGCAGAAATTGATTTGACAGCAGTAGGGAGTTGGTTCGGGGAGGAGAAATTTACTTATATAAGGCTTTTTGGTAGCTTTACTAAACCCCATGTTCTTCCCTTGTATGTGCCTGATAAATTATTAGCTCGGGAATTGGCTTATCAAATAATAGTGGAAGGGACATCCAGAACCCTTAAGGATTCAAAGAAGCACATGTGGCCAATTTTCCCTTTACGGTGCGGCATTTTCACTCTGCATGACTACAAGTATGCAGAGAAGGAGACAAAAAAGATGCTAATGCTGAATCTAGCCACAATTCCTAACAGGCCATATGATCCAAGACAGGTTGCTTATAATGTCACTTACTAAGCCAAACTTGCTAAGTTTGATCATAAAGCCGATGAATTCGATGATCTATTTTCCTCAGCTGAATCATTATTTCAAGTTAAAATATTGGCCAGGATGAGATATCAAGATGAAGGGCTAGAAACGTTTAATAGGCTTAGAGACCAGAGGTTGCAAACTCTGCCTTTAGACCTATTAGCCACAACTTCGACAGTCCAGTCAAGCGAAACTGAATAGCAAGCCGTTGATAAATCTCCTGCAGCAGAAAAAACTCTTGAGAAAGAAAAAACACTAGAGCAAGAGCAAGAACAAGAAAAGGGCAGGGAACTTATTGATTCAGATATTCACACTGATCCCAATTCACTCAAAGAATGGCAACAGTTTGACTCAATTATCAGGAATACAGAGAGCTTGCAGCGATTTAACACACCTGAAGTAACAACTGGACAAGAGACAACAACTAATACAGTTCCAACTGAAGGAACTAGTGGTCCACCCATGACTCAGAAAGATGTCGAAATGATTCCAGAGAACCTTTCTGATGATATTGTTATGCACGTAGAAGAAATACCACCCTTAGATGTCTTCTATAGCCCTAAGCATAGGGCTGTAATAAAGAGACAAAGGAAAAAAACAAAACTT
Source organism: Pinus tabuliformis (assembly GCA_031772625.1). Taxonomy (NCBI): domain Eukaryota; kingdom Viridiplantae; phylum Streptophyta; class Pinopsida; order Pinales; family Pinaceae; genus Pinus; species Pinus tabuliformis. The sequence goes on along the minus strand of CM062811.1, from coordinate 1,022,327,229 downwards.
GATCAATCTTCTCTTTTACCTACACAGATGGAGGTGACTAATGTGGTATGGAGAGAGGAAGTCAACCCTTCCGAAGATCCTACTAAACTCTCTCAGTATGCCGAGGCATATACAACAACTACTATGGACAAGACATCAGAAGTCAGCGATTTGCTTAAAGAGAAGGATCAAGCGATTATCTCACTAGAGACAAGTACAAAAAAAGCAGCAGATGATAGAGCAGTTAGTAGCACAAAAGCAGTCAAACGATCAATTAAACGAGCAATTGCTAAAAGAGAAATAGATGATAGACCAAAATGTAGTTCAGAAGCAAAAAGAACTATCTCAAGCATTGAACAAGCTGAAGAAAATGAATGAACAATTGAGAAAATCAAAAGATGAACAGATTGCTCAACTATCATTGCAAATAGAAAGGTTTAAAGAATTTCCTCAAGTGGAGGAATTCAAATCAGAGGCTCTCCAAATTACTAAAACACTATCTATTCAGTTGATCTTGTTATGTAATAATATGTCTCTTGTTCCTCCCTTCTGTGAAATTTCCTCGTCTATGATTGATAAGTCAGTTGACGCAAGACAAAATTTGGAGGAGGCAGATGAAACACTAACAAAGTTTTTCTCCTGGCAAGAAACCAAGGAAGGACAAGCTGCAAATCTGCCCCAAATTCTGGAATCACACAAGGAAATCCTGTTCCTTGAGTGGCAATCTCAGCTGATGAAAGAAGAAAGGGAAACATCGAGATGTAGATCAACGACTGATAATCTAGTGGAATTGATTAATAATACTCTTTATTTGCCAAATTCAATTTCAGAATGTACTCCAGGGAAATTGCCATTATTCAAAGCATTGGAGCAGATATGGAAACATGATTTGGAAAAGAGGGAGAGGTTAATCGCAGGCATCCAAACTTTAACATGGGAAACCTTTTGGTTCTTTCTTGTGAAACCATATAGTCAAAGGACAGCGATCAAATGCCTAACCGATGCAATCGGTTACATGATTCTTGAAATTACTAATGCCACATATACTGCCTAGCGACATTCGCGTATGAGTCATCCTCCAGAACTACAACCAATGCTCGCCATATGCCAACTCAAGCCAAAAGATAGTCAACTGAAACAATGAATCATTTTTACCGACTGCAAACATATCTATTTCAAAGAGATTTTCATATATTTGTGATTTGGTTACACTAGCTCACAACATTTTTATTTCATAGTTAGTTAGTTTAGATAGTATTTATAGACCCTTTCATGTTTTTAGAAAGGGTCTTAAAAATTTTGTATGAAGAATTGGATTGGAAGTTGCACCACTGTGCTTCCAATATATATATTTTTATGAAACTAGACCTGAATTCTAAGTTTTTAATGAAGAGTACTTTTGTCTGATATGCACTATTGCTTCTTATAAAAGTATTTCCAAGTTAAAAAGCGGGATCCAAATGCAATTCATGTTGGAGGGGATTCAAACACATATGGTACTATTATCTATGTTTTGTTTCATTCTTTTATGTGAACTAGCATTCATTCATTTTTCTATGATTGATCTATGTATAAGCTCCTGCAGCAATCTCTTTTACTTATCACTATTGAATGTTCAAGAGTTGTTATTTTTCATCTATATATGTGTCAATGATATATGAAGATCAGTGCAATAATGTTTTAATTATTACTTTGTTCAACTATTTGAACAAAGTAATTATCATATGAATGAATATTTTTGTTTAAAAGTAGAGTCATCTACATGTCTACTTTTCAATAAGAACCATTAAGAGTTGCACTAAAACAGAGACTTCCCGGGATATATTAGTTAATTATCTTATTGCATTTTAGAATAAATATTTCATCATTTTCCATTAGATATAAGCAAATTAAACACTTATCCATCCCATTCATAAATCATTGGGAAACTGGTTCCAGTATATCTAGTGGGAGCCACCACACCAAACATAAAAGGAGCTACCTTTAAGGTCTGGATCGGATGGTTTTCCCCGATGTTGATGTAGCGATTTTCGAGGCATTAACATTTTTGGCACTACAAGGAGGGCATGAACTGTGAATGGCGAGCAAATCCAAATCTACAATCCATTTCGAGAGTAAATCTCCCTCCACCTCACCTCCGACTTCCCCCTTGCTGGCTGGAACTCCAGTTTCCAAGCGAGAAGTAGAAGAGACAACAACCACTGGTCAACCCAAAAATATCTCAGATAAATTAACTCCAGAATCTCCTGAAGTACAGTCTCCCATCCACAAACTTCAAGGATTCTCAATATCCCCACAAAAATTTGAGGTATCTTAAGGCAGTGCAACTTCGCAATTCATTCCTTCTCACCCTCTCACCAAACTTCAAAGTGAAAAGCTTGGTATTGAACCTACTGAGTTACCTTTGCCTAAAAGGAAACGAGCAAGGAAAACAACTGAAGGATCTGATAATGAAACTTTCTCATCATCATCATCCATTTCATCTTCTCTAGTGTGAAGTCAACCATCTACTCCTTCACTCCAGATTGTTGTACAACATGGAACTAAAACTTCAACCTCTGTTTCTAAACCTCCTCAAACTTCAATATCTGCTCCTTTCCAACCACCTGGAACTTCAGCGGTGTTGTCATCTAGTAGTAGTTCGACAATGGCACATAATCCATGGAATAATCCTGGTGCAGTCATGATGCCTGCACCATTACACCCATTGCCAGCTCATCCTGAAAAATGGTTGCCGAAATTTAATCCAGATGCAGACATACAGGCAAATGAGCACATTAACAACTTTATGTTGTCAGTCAACTTAAAAGGAGTGACAAAAGAAGATGTGGTTGTTAGACTTTTCCCTTATACCCTACAAAGATCAGCTAGGTTTTGTTACTTTTCATTGCCATCAGGATCCATTACTAGTTGGAATATTTTTCAAGAACAACTATTTACTAAATATGGTGATGACAGATCTCTAGCGACGTTAATCAATGATTATGGTTTTGAGACTTCTGCGATTGGAATTCTGTGTGGTTGTGTCTTCCGGATTCATCGCATCTGTTGTTTTAGTGCATCGACTCGAACCAGCCTCTGTGGTTCATCATCAGGATGAGATTGATTGAAGAAGTCAGAGACGGGATATGGTGAATAAATAGGTGAAGATAAGGGAGAGTGCTTGGCCGACAAGATTTAGATAAGAGAGGTTTATTAATTAGACTTAGGATGAAAAGTTTTTATAATTTTTATGAATATTTTATTCATATTATTATTTATCTTTTTATTTATTTGTATTATGTTTAAATCTTTTATGACTTAATCAAGATTTTTCGTTATGAATGGATATGTTAGTTGATTTGTATATAAATGTTTATTCATATTTGCTATGTTTTGACATAATTAGTTTTGTTTATTGGACTAATTACAATTGATTTAATGTATTAAGTTCTATATATATATTTTGATTTACTATATATTATGTTTTGATTTAATATATTGATTTTAATGATCTTTCAAATCTTAGGATAGTGTCTAAAGCACCTACAAAAGAGTTCAATTCACAGTTTAATAAACTCTTAAATAAAATTCTGACTGCCTCTAAACCTAGTGAGCAAGTTAGAAGCGAATGGTATATAACAGCTTTACCCTCAAATATAGCTATCTTTGTAGATAGAGCTACAAAACCAACTCTAGCAAAAAATATGAAAGAGGCACTTGCTGTAGAAAAACGCATCATTGCCTTAGAAAAGAAAGCTGCTCTTGAAGATAGAAAATAAAAAAAGGTCTCCTTCAAAGATGATTCAAAGAAAAAAATGGCTAAAGATCTCTACGATATGGAAGGTCTCCAAAAAGTTCTCAAAACTATGTCAAACGAAATGATAGAAATCAAGAAGCAAGTAGCTAAGACTTCAACAAAAAGGCCATTTAAAAACTTTAAGAAACCTGAATCAAAACCCCCAAATGCTATATCCAATGAGACTCAGACCCCGAAGTAGAAGAAGGAGAAGAGACAGTGTTATCATGTGAAGAAAATAAAGAAGAGGTAACTATAGAATTTCATGGGATGTGGGACTTTATCTTGCCTAATTTTGATACAGAAAATGAACAGGAAGCTTTCCCTATAACTATCAGGAGCAAAGGTACTCCTGAACCTGTTCAAATAACTTAAAAGAAAAGGAATACAAGTATCACTACTAAAGAAAAAGTTCCCACAAAGAAATCTACAGCCGTACCTTCTCAAAATCAGCCATCAACTTCAAATCCACCTTTAACATCTAAAACATTAGTAGTTACAGACTCTATGGATTACAACATTATTGAAGACATGAAGAAAACAAAGGCAAATATCACAATGTCTGAGCTTAGTAACCTCAAACATCAACAAAAATTGCTGCTTAAGGAGTTAGATGCAGTACTTTCTTCTCCTCTTCTAAATGCTGTATTGTCCAAAGTTGCTAATGAAACAGGTAAACCACCTCCTGGTAGGGTAAAGGCCACTGATGCTGTTTTAATCGGAGATAGATCGAATTTCCATACTTCTCCTTTTCTCTTGAGCTACAAGATTTATAATAAAAATCTGCACAATTTCTTGATAGACTCGGGGGCTTCTTCGAATATAATGCCAGTCTCAGTTTGTTCTAAACTGAATATTGAATCCCAAAAGTCTGCAATACATATTGTCCGGTTGGATAGAAATTAGGTCCAAGTATTAGGAGAAATCAATTCTGTTCCCATTAGGTTATCAGCTGACCCAAGAGTTGTTTAGAGAATTAATATCTTAATCGCTGATATTCCTGAGTTCTATGGTTTGATTTTAAGTAGACACTGGTCTGAGAAACTTCATGGTTACATTTTTACCAATTGGTCACACATGTGGCTGCCCTATAAAAGAAAGCCAAATCAGATCAAGATTGATCGGGAGAAACATATGACTCATATTGCTACTGAGTTTGAACAAGAAAACCAACCAATAGCATTCAACAACAACATTCTGCGTAGCTATTTATCCGAATCATTTTTTGGAAATTTTACTACTCAATCATCACCTTTCTTAGTTAATAGTTTCACATCTCAAATTGAAATTTTTTCCCAAACATATACATCAAGGTGTGTTAAAATTGCTAAGGAAACTGTAAATAAAACTGTAGATAAACCTTTGTTTTGGTCATTATACTTTGATGGGTCTAAATCTAATGAAGGTGCAGGGGCAGGATGTATTTTAGTTAGTCTCGAGGGAGAAAAACCATGTTATTATGAAGATTAGAATTTGAGTGCACAAAAAATACTGCTGAATATGAAGCCTTGATTCAAGGACTTTATAAAGCCATCAGTTTTAAAGTTCAATATTTGAAAGTGTTTGGTGACTCTGAAATTGTTATAAGACAAGTCAGAAATATTATACATTGCCTTTCTAGTCACCTTAAACATTATCAATCCTTGGTGCAAGACCTTGTATCTCATTTTCTAGCACTTAATATTTCTCCCATTCCAAGATCTTAGAATGCAGCAGCAGATTTACTAGCTAATGTTGCTTCTAAACTCCTGCCATCTGAAGATTATAGTCCCGATAGGTTTTCAATAGAGCTAATTTTTAGACCATCAATTCCTGAAAATGTCACCATCTGGCAAGTGTTCAATCATGATGATGACATTTTAAATTTTTTAACCTCTGATAAGTCCTATGATGATTAAATTATTGATGAAAGTGAGCATGATCTTCAAATGAAGGAAAAGCTTGAAGAAAATTCAATACCCAAACTAGTGGTCAAACTTGAAGATCTTTATGACATTAAAGATAGGTTTAAACATGTTACTAATTCAAAGCTTCAAAGTTCTACTTTGAGATTTGAATTAATAAACCTTGGAACTGAGGAGAATCCACAAAACAACAATTTGGGATTATGACTTACTTCAGAAGAAAGAATTGCATTTATCGGATTATTGCACAAATATACAAATGTATTTACTTGGAAATATGATGATCTGAAAACATATGATACATCTATCATACAACATACAATTTCGATGATATCTGAAGAAAAACCAGTACAACAGAAATTAAAGAAGATTCATGCTAACTTAGAGAGTCAGATAAACGCTGAATTAAACAAACTCTTGAAAGCTAAGATAATTTTTCCTATTAGACATTCAAATTGGGTGACCAACATGGTGCCAGTAAGGAAGAAAAATGGTGACATTGGAATTTGTATTGATTTCAAAAATCTTAATAAAGCAAGTCAAAAGGATAACTTCCCTTTACCTACCATGGAGCAAACTCTCCATTTAGTAGCTGGTTCTGAATTAATGTCCTTCCTAGATGGTTTTTCAGGGTATAACCAAATTTTGGTCCACCCTGATGACAGACTTAAGACTACCTTCAGAATCAAATGGGGAACTTATGCCTATCAAAAAATGCCTTTCGGATTAATCAATATTGGAGCTACATTTCAAAGAGCAATGGACATCGCATTCAAAGGCTTAATCAATAAATCAATGGTTGTCTATTTGGATGACATTACTATTTTCTCTAAGAAAATATCAAATCACTTACATGATTTGAAACAAATCTTTGAGCGCTGCAAAAGGTATGGCATTTCACTCAATCCTAAGAAGTCTTTTTTTGCTCTTGACCAAGGTAAGCTCTTGGGTTTCATTGTTTCAAATGATGGTATTTATATTGATCCGGATAGAATCAAAGAGATTTTTGATATTCCATTTCCACATAAAAAAACAATGCAATCATTTTTATGCCAGATTAATTTTGTAAAAAGATTTGTCCCAGATTTTTCGGAGATTGTTTTACTATTACAAACCATGATTAAGAAGAGTTCAATGTTTAAATGGGGACATATAGAAAAATAAGCTTTTGATTCGATCAAACAATCAATCATAAATGCTCCTGCATTAAACACTCATGACTTTTCAAATCATTTCATTCTATATACTCTCGCATCTGATTCATTTTACGCAGCAATGTTGACACAATCAATAATCAAAACTTGGAAGCACCAATTTCATTTTATAATTCAAACCTTCAAGGTTCTGAACTCAATTACTCCGAAGTTGAAAAACAAGCCTTTGCTGTATATAAAGCCATTAAACACTTCAGGCCCTTTCTATTAAAATCTCATACAAAAGTTATAATCCCTTTTTCAACAGTAAGATAGTTATTATTTCAAAGGGAATTGAGAGAAAAAAGGGCAAATTGGGTCACAACATTACAAGAATATGATTTGGACATAAAACCAGCGAAGATTGTCAAAGGCCAAGGTTTTTGCAGGTTGTTACCAGGAGCTTCCAATATTCAGGAACATGAAGGTATAAATGGTATTGAAGGAATCAATGAGATAAGTACCATTAATCATGAATCCCAATATGCGGATTTAATATTCTATTTAAAAATGGGTACGCCTCTTCTAATCTTTCCTATAAAAATAAACGTTCCATAAGAATAAAGGCAAAGAATTTCATGATTGTTGATGATGTGTTGTTTAGACGGAATTATGATTCAATTTTATTAATATGTTTAGAAAAACCTGAAGCGCAAAAGGTCTTGCAGGAACTACATGATGGTCCGGTAGGAGGACATTTTGGAACTGATACAACAGCCCACAAAATCATTCATACTGGGTATTATTGGCCCACCTTATTTAGAGATACTCATGAATATGTAAGGAAATGCCAAACATGTCAAACTACCAGTGGAAGACAAAGAAAGTCAGCTTTTCCTTTGCAACCAGTCAACATTAAACAACCTTTTGATTGGATATCATTGGAGAAATTATTCCACATTCATCCAAGAAACATAGGTATATCTTTACAACTATTGATTACTTTACTAAGTGGGTGGAAGCAATTCCTTTGAAAACAACGAACTCTGAGGCAAACATTGAATTCATAGATCAGTTCATCATTACCAGGTTTGGTGTCCCAAACGCTCTTATTTTTTATAATGCATCTTACTTCTTTGGTAATTCTATACTTGAATTTGTTATCAAAAGAGGATTCAAATTGAAATATTCTACAAACTACTACCCTAAGGGTAATGGTTTAGCAAAATCTACCAATAAAAATCTTATCAAAATCATTAAGAGAACTATTGAACAGAATCATAAAAACTGGCATAACTCTTTGATATTTTCACTATGGGCAGACCGTATAACGCAAAAAGCCTCAATAGGAACTTCTCCATTTAATCTAGTGTATGGAAAGGAGACTATTATACCATCAAATATAGTACTTCCATCACTAGCCTTAGTGCAGTTTATTGAAGAAGAAAGGGAGAAAGGGAGAAAGCTCAAATTACACATGCAAAGCATCAACAAATTATCAAATCTTCTTTTGATACAACTTCAACAGGCTCAAAACATTTACAAGTTGGTGATCTAGTTTTGAAGTGGGACAAAGCCCATGAAGATAAAGGAAAGCACACTAAGTTTCAGAAAATGTGGCTTGGACCATTCCAAATCAGTGAGAAGATAGGCCCATCTACATTCGTATTACAAGATCTATCAGGAAAGAGAGCTTCTCTTCCTGACGATGGGTTTATTTTGAAAAAATTCTTCAATTGAGGAGGTAAGCCCTTCTCACTTTGTAAATATTAAATTTCCAGTTATACTTCTGTAGTTATTCTTTCCTTAAGAAATAAAAGTTGTAAATAGCGTTCTATTGGTTTTTACTATATTGAAAAAGTCACTCAAAAGAAAATAGTCTTAATATTTACTTTTGATAGATGAAAAGCCTTGAAGAAAAAAGAAAATTCTAGGGAATTATGTATGATTGAATTCTGAAAAACCTTTTCATTTTTGTAAAATCTCCTCAAAACTTAAAAATATTGTAAATCATTCTAAAAGTTTTAGAAGCCTAAAAACGGTTATCAATACAAAACAAAGACTGATTCAAGCTTAGCATCTTCAACTCTCAAAATTGTCATCCATGTTCTCTTAAGGAGAAAATTATTCACCCCATCCATCAAAGTTTATGATTTTTCAGAGTGTAATTCTAAAATATATTTGATATAAAAGATAAGAGGTCTTATCATAAGCCTGCTTACCATGTTCATAGGGGACTAGTTCAACTGACATTACCAATACTGCATACCAAAACAGGGTAATGACTTATAATTATAAGACAAGGGGTCTCATCACGAGTTAACTTGTTCAGTTAAATTACAACCAATGAATGACATTGTCAAACGCTGGCCACCAAACCAGGACAATGGCTTTTTATCTTACAAAATAAAGAAATAAAGGAAAAAAGAAAATGAAATACAAAAAATGTGGAAACATGTCTTTTGGATTCATTCTTTTAAATTATATTCTGAAATGGATGGAACAATGAATGATTAAATGGTTAAAAGGTAACCCTGCTGAGACTATGGACGTTTGCTGGCAGCAGTGGCTCTACTTGTGACAAAGGAGTCATTATACAAGCTAGGAGGGAGAAGTCTTTTATTTTATCATTATCAACGAAGTAATGTTTACATAAAACTTAAGATGTATTTAATTTTAAGATGAGAAAGAAATAGCAAAAATAGTTTTCATTACATTTGGAATTTATAATTACATATTTATATTAGATTTTCTCTATCTATCAAGGTTTTCAGATTAAGAAGTTAAAAGTATTATATTATTTTCTTAGAGATAAATGTTTCTTTCAGTGAATTGCCAATTGTTGTGCTGTACAACAACCCCTCATTTCATAAATTTTTTTACATAATATCTTAATATGAAATGGGTCCCTTTAAAAATAAACTTAGTTAGATGTGTGAATAAAATGGTATTTACCTCATCACAAGAAAATCCTTACCAAAAGGCCCTATGTTAATGAATTATTTTATAAAGCCTTTTAATTAAAAAATAAAGTGTTCATTTAAAAAAATATTCAAAAACCATTTTATATTGCGATAAAGCGATCGGAGATCGCATATTGCAATATTAAGGGAAACACACACAAAAAACAAAACTCACCCAATTCTCCGATCCGAAAAGGTAATCACGATCGGTAATCAGAAAAAAAAAATGCCAGACGTACAATAAAGCAAAGCCTAATCAATTCCTTCGATGCGATAAAGAAAATCACAATCGGCAACTCGACACTTGGCGGAGTCACATGACAAAGGGATAAAGCTCAAGCCAAATCTTGACTGCGATCTATTAATTGGGCACATATCTCAAAAAGCAAATATACATTAAGAAGGTTTGCATGCATTATATTGTATCACCTTTCGGTGATCGGAGATATTTAAAGCAAGTCCTAAAAACCTTCTCTTTGACGCTCCCGATCTCCGATCGCTGATCAATAAAATCTAAGGCACGCTTGAAACAATTATTCGGCATGTGAGCGACGTGATGGGCATTTATGATGTTATTTACCATGATTTACAGTTTAAACAGTTATTCAATACTGCAGTTAAAGATGGATCTTTCAAAAGATTTTATTCGTGGTAATCTTTAATTATATTTTATCTATCATATGCCAATTGACGTAATTATATCCATAATCATATTGGCTTGTAGCAACACTTCCTCTGTATCACTGTTTGCAACTATTTGTGCAGAATTCTTCCGAAACCAAAAATCCAGAGAAAATGAGGAAGAAATCAAAGAAGTCCACAATAGTAGCTCCTCCAGTCAAAGATCCCAGACCAAGAAAGAAAGGATTAATCTTAGATACGACGTGCCTTGGTCTGGGAAACACTAGCTGGGAGAGCATTTACAATTTGTTAGAAGCAGAGCAGCTCAAGGAATTATCAGAGGAAGCTACAGCCGATTCAACTAACAAATCAGAAGGAACTCTAAAAGAATTGGCTTGTTTTTATCTTCACAGGATAACAGTGCGAGCTAAAATCCTGCCATATACTGACGTAGTAAGATGGCTGGTGGAAAAAATTCCAGTCTCGGACAAAACCTTTTGCACAATGGGAGGATATTTGGCTCATTTCAGCCTGAGGATCTCATGAAAATGTACCACTTACCTCAACCTGAGAAACGATACAACAAGGCATTCTTGGAAGCATTTGCAAAGGAAAACGACTTAGAGTCGGCCCCAATAAGGCAATGGAGGCATTTCTCGGAAAAGTACAAGCACGAGTCATCGGGTAAGTACTCTATTGACTCTTTGGCTTCTCCTTATTGTTATGCCGGGGTTGTGATATGTAGGATGTGGGGAATACATGATTCTGCCGAATTTACCATAGAAACGGTCCCCCTAATGGAAGCCGCAATCAACGGTTATGTGATGGATTGGGCAAATATTTTGTCCGATAAACTTGCCACAACAATTTAGTACAAAACAAATGCACATAAAACTTCTCGGATTATTCTCCCTTTCTATTACAATGCATATATTATGGATACTATTTGCTTTAATTCTGAATATCCAATACTCGAATGGAGATGGACTCCTCAAGACCCGGATCCAATCCATATTTACCACCAGCAGTTATGCAAGGCGCATTACAAAAATCATCTGTATAAAATTTGCAATGGTTTTATTTTCCCTGTATATTACTCTATTTTTAATAAACCTGCCCCAAGGATATCCCCAGAGGCAGAAATTGATTGGATAGCAGTAAGTAGTTGGTTCGGGGAGGAGAAATTTACTTATATAAGGCTTTTTGGTAGCCTTACTAAACCCCATGTTCTTCCCTTGTATGTGCCTGATAAATTGTTAGCGGTTGACTTATCAAATAACAGTGCAAGGGACATCGAGAACCCTTAAGGATTCAAAGAAGCACATGTGGTCAATTTTCCCTTTATGGTGCGGCATTTTCACTCTGCATGACTAAAAGCATGCAGAGAAGGAGACAAAAAAGATGCTAATGCTGAATCTAGCCACAATTCCTAACAGGCCATATGATCCAAGACAGGTTGCTTATAATGTCACTTCCTAAGCCAAACTTGCTAAGTTTGATCATAAAGCCGATGAATTCGATGATCTATTTTCCTCAGCTGAATCATTATTTCAAGTTAAAATATTGGCCAGGATGAGATATCAAGATGGCTCGAAACGTTTAATAGGCTTAGAGACTAGAGGTTGCAAACTCTGCCTTTAGACCTATTAGCCACAACCCTGACAGTCCAGTCAAGCGAAACTGAATAGCAAGCTGTTGATAAAGCTCCTGCAGCGGAAAAAATTCATGAGAAAGAAAAAACACCAGAGCAAGAGCAAGAACAAGAAAAGGGCAGGGAACTTATTGATTCAGATATTCACATTGATCCCAAATTACTCAAAGAATGGCAACATTTTGACTCAATTATCAGCAATACGGAGAGCTTGCAGGGATTTAGCACACCTGAAGTAACAACTGGACGAGAGACAACAACTAATACAGTTCCAACTGAAGGAACTAGCGGCCCACCCATGACTCAGAAAGATGTCGAAATGATTCCAAAGAACTTTTCCAATGATATTGTTCTGCACGTAGAATAAATACCACCCTTAGATGTCTTCTATAGCCCTAAGCATAGGGCTGTAATAAAGAGACAAAGGAAAAAAAGAAAACTTGATCAATCTTCTCTTTTACCTACACAAATGGAGGTGACTAATGTGGTATGGAGAGAGGAAGTCAACCCTTCCAAAGATCTTACTAATCTCTTTCAGTATGCTGGGGCATATACAATAGCTACTATGGACAAGGCATTGGAAGTCAGCAATTTGCTTAAAGAGAAAGATCAAGTGATTATCTCACTAGAGACACAGGTACAGGAAAAACAGTAGAGGATAAAGCAGTTAGAGCAGCAGTTAGCAGCACAAAAGCAGTCAAACGATCAATGAAATAAGCAATTGCTAAAAGAGAAACATATGATAGACCAACATGCATTTCAGAAGTAAAAAGAACTATCTCAAGCATTGAATAAGTTGAAGACAATGAATGAACAATTGAGCAAATCAAAAGATGAATAGATCGCTCAACTATCATTGCAAATAGAAAGGTTTAAAGAATTTCCTCAAGCGGAGGAATTCAAATTAGAGGCTCTCCAAATTACTAAAGCACTATCTACTCAGTTGAGCTTGTTATGTAATAATATGTCTTTTGTTCCTCCCTTCTATGAAATTTGCTCGTTTATGATTGCTAAGTCAGTTGACACAAGACAAAATTTGGAGCAGGCAGATGAAACACTAACAAAGTTTCTCTCCTAGCAAGAAACCAAGGAAGGACAAGCTGTAAATCTGCCCCAAATTCTAGAATCACACAAGGAAATCCCGTTCCTTGAGTGGCAATCTCAGCTGATGAAAGCAGAAAGGGCAATATTGAGATGTAGATCAACGACTAGTAATCTAGTGGAATTGATTAATAAGACTCTTTATTTGTCAAATTTAATTTCAGAATGTACTCTAGGGAAATTGCCATCAGTCAAAGCATTGGAGTAGATATGGAAACATGAGCTGGAAAAGAGGGAGAGATTAATCGCGAGCATCCAAACTTTAACATGGGAAACCTTTTGGTTCTTCCTTGTGAAACCATATAGTCAAAGGACAGTGATCAAATTCCTAATCGATGCAATCGGTTACATGATTCCTAAAATTACTGATGCCACATATACTGCCCAACTACATTCACATATGAGTCATCCTCCAGAACGGCAACCAATGCTCGCCATATGCCAGCTCAAGCCAAAAGATAGTCGGCCGAAACAATAAACCATTTTTACCAACTGCAAGCATGTCTATTTCGGGGAGATTTTCATATATTTGTGATTTGGTTACACTAGCTCACAACATTTTTATTTCATAGTTAGTTAGTTTAGATAGTATTTATAGACCCTTTCATGTTTTTAGAGGGGTCCTAAAAATTTTGTATGAAGACTTGGATTGGAAGTTGCACTACTGTGTTTCCAATATATATTTTTTTATGAAACTGAACCTGAATTCTGAGTTTTTAATGCAGAGTACTTTTGTTTGATATGCACTACTGCTTCTTATAAAAGTATTTCCAAGTTAGAAAGCGGGATCCAAATGCAATTCATGTTGGAGGGGATTCAAACACATATGGTACTATTATCTATGTTTTGCTTCATTATTTTATGTGAACTAGCATTCATTCATTTTGCTATTATTGATGTATGTATAAGCTCCTACATCAATCTCTTTTACTTATCACTATTGAATGTTCAAGAGTTGTTATTTTTCATCTATATATGTGTCAATGATATATGAAGATCAGTGCAATAATGTTTTAATTATTACTTTGTTCAAGTATTTGAACAAAGTAATTATCATATGAATGAATATTTTTGTTTAAAAGTAGAGTCATCTACATGCCTACTTTTCAATAAGAACCATTAAGAGTTGCACTAAAACAAAGACTTCCCGGGATAGATTAGTTAATTACCTTATTACAATTTAGAATAAATCTTTTATCATGTTCCATTAGATATAAGCAAATTAAACACTTATCCATCCCATTCATAAATCATTGGGAAACTAGTCCCATTATATCAAGTCGGAGTCACCACACCAAACGGAAAAGGAGTTGCCTTTAAGGTCCGGATCGGGTGGTTTTGCCCGATGTTGATGCAACAATTTTCGAGGCATCAACACGTGGATGCTGCAAAACTATGAGGGGGAGAAACAGATGTTGTAGAATACATACCCATTTTATCCTTTTTGATCTTTCCTTCATTTTGTGTCGAGGTCCACATTACGTCTGTTGGTCTTCATTGTCCTTAGGAATTTCTCAAGGAACTGTTTATTGTAGAGCTTCTGTGGCTCTAGTAGATTGTACATAAGCTGTTGGTTGTTTGGTGAAAAAGATCCCATAACCTCCTGCCTGCTATTCTTGAATTCTCTGTCTGAGACATCCACCTGATAAATTATCCATTTGACCATATCTATATATGGAATTATCTTTGCTCTTGCGGCTATGCGGTGCAAAAATGAGCATGCTGTCTCAAAGATGGAGGCATCGGAGGAAACATTAGCATCAGCTGTGGAATTTGTTACCAGAGGTCTTGGTTTCTCTTCTTCTAATAAATCATATATGGCCTCTCATGTTGAAGTTCCTTCATCTCTGCTACACGTAGTATTAGAGAATAGAGGGGTCATTTTTGATTTCTCAGACGCGACTGCCTTTCCCATTTTTTCCATTGCTTCCAATGACTCTTGTTGCGGATTTTTCCTGAAAATGGAGCAAAGCAAAAGCTATCGGATAGACAGAAATAAGAATGAAAATTAAGAATGAATAATACAGATAACTTTGAAAAGGTGACAAGAAATGAGTTTTTATTAAACGCAGGTGAGAAGATATTGTATCACATCGAACTGCTTTTCAAATGTAAATGCCATTAACCCTTACTAAATGCCCACTAATGGTTCTTTATCCCTAGCTTTATTGCTCATTAATGTTTTGCATCGTAAGTCGAGCAAAAAACTTAAAACTTTTTAGGGTGGCCAACTTTTTAACTGCGAAAATGCCGATTTTGCGATTGCAATGCAATATTGCAAATCACATTATCATATTGCATTTATGCACTTTCTTTAACGTTCCTTTGGTTTCTGCGGGATGCGAAATGTGGGCTCTTCTTTATTGTTTTCGAAGCATAGCTTATTTGATAGGATTTTCTTTGTAAATACCCGTTTATTGCGCTGCGGACTTGAGTGTTTTTTTATAACATAGTCGGCAATCGGGTCCGGGCTTCAATCACATTTCGTAATATCGCATGGTTGGTAAGGTTTCAGGTCTCTCTTAAGTGTTCACAATGCAATGTGATAAGGGAGATCATGTCATCGCAATATTGCATATTGCGCGGTTGAAGATAGTTTGTGAAGGTGCGCCCTATGTAAGTGGCGATATGCGATGCATGACTTATTTTAATAAGAAATGCCTTAGGACTTAGTCCAAATGAAAAAATCTAATAGTTTTAAGGTTAAGCGCGGTAACCTCATTTGATTGCTTTTCGCTAGTTTTGGTGGCTAAAAAGGCTTTTGACACGCTTGATCATGCGATATGCGAAAAGACGAACATTTGCTAGTTTTTTAAAGTGTTTCATTTTGATATCTTGCTTTATTAAAAAAATTAGCAAGAAAAACGCCTAAATGCTAAACTTATTTTTGGAGGAATTTTAAAAGGGTCCTCATTTATTAATGGAATATTAACTATTATATTAACAAATGGGGGGATTGTTGAATAACACAACAATTGAAAATTTACTTGGAAGAACCAGTTATCTCTGACAGCTTTTTGAAATTTCTAAAAACCTCCAAAAAAAGGTGGTTTAGAAAATGAAAATACATGAAATATAAGATAAGTAACATTTCTATGGATAATAAAAACAACATCTACCTAACTATGATCCTTTTCAATATGAAAGTTTTTTTGTCTACATCAGTCATTACTTGGTTTTAAAGATAAAGATAGGGAGATTCTCACAAATCAGCTTTTTGGTGTACTTAGTTGTCATAGGTAGAGTCTCTGCTGCCAACAGGCATCCATAGCCTCGACAGGGTTATCTTTTAACCAACAATGATTCAATATCCCATCTAGATAAGAATGCAATTTTTAGAAATAAGTTCAGATTTATATACTTGTTGTCCTTTTTATTCTTTTCTAAACAATTCTCTTTTCTTAATTTTTTTTTCATTTTATTCCTTAAAGGCCATTGTCTTGGTTTGGTGACCAAAATTAACAATGATATTCACTTGGTTGTAACTTAACTGAACAAGCTAGCTCTTGATGAGACCCCTTGTCTTTTGATTGATACAATCTCAAGTCATTACCCTATTTTGATATGCAGTATTGGTAATGTCAGCTAGTTATTTTCCTATGATCATGGCAAGCCATCTCTTGACGAGACTTCTTATCCTTTAAGTTTAAGCATATTTTAGAATTGCACTTTAAAAAATGAAAGCTCACTAGATGGGGAGAATCATTGACTTCTTAAGAGTTTTTGGATGATAATTATAGAGTTTAAAGATGCTTCTCTGCAGAGAGACTTTGTTTTGTTACAGATGCTTTTCTTGACTGATGGTAAAGCAAATGTTTCTTTATAAATTCAAGGTTTTAGCAAAGTGTTGGATAGGTAAATCCCCTCTGCGGACAGAGGCGATCCCACTAGTCTAAAACAGAACTAGCCACAATCAAACCATGCTGCCACGCAAGTTCCTAGTTATGCATCAAAGGTGAATTAAGAAGACCAACCTGGAATCCAACGCTATGATCGAAGCAGAGTTGATATTCCCGCTCCCTCGCTCCAGCAGATCATAAACAGACACCTGCACATGCAAAGGAAGAAACAGATACCAGCATAAAATCCACCAAGGCACAACTATATTTCAGTCAGAAAGGAAATAAATCACACATCACCATAATAGACAATGAGATTGGAACTATAATAGCAGTCGCTCATTAATTAATAATAAAAAGGAAAAGTTACAACCAAGGTTCTGACGTTGAACCTCTCCTCTGGCTGGGCGAGCAACTATATGTGTCTTGCAATGTATCTCCTCTCCGGCAGCATAACCTCTCTATGTTTCATTATCACTCATGATAATCACAACTAGCATTTCCCCAAGAACTCAAGAGCTCAACAACTAGCACTAGCTTGTCTAATGCATGAGGACAAATATTTATAGATGGAGAAGGTAGAAAGATTCGATGAACCAGGACACCCATTGTGGATTGGCATTATCCCGGAAAAGCTACTGTGGATAGTTGTCAAGGATAGATGATGACTCTCGAACTCTATCCACTGGATTTTTCCCTCAAAAGGCTTCGTGATCTGAAGGGAAAAAATCATATGGGCGTGCTTTTGGCAAAAATCATTACTAAACTGGGCTGGCGCGGGTGTTGGTCTGTGACAGAGCGCCAGTGGTCGCGCCCTCTTTTGAGGATCTCAGTTATTGGCGCGGGTAAGATACTGTGGACCTGCGCCAATGGAAAAAGAGCACTTTTCAGGGATAATTTGCAGAAGGTGTCTTCAGGGAACATGAAGTACATACTCAGGGGAACATAATGCAAGTGTTTTTGGGTTATGTCACTGCTCACAGGTCCCGGAATGCGTCCTCCAATGTATAGAAACGGGGCGATAGGGACGGTGACCAACGGTGACAAATTACTGTGTAATAGATGCCCCCTAAAGCGTGAAGTCCGAGAGGTAGAGAGAGGGGTGAAATGCTTTACAAGAACACACAAGAACACATATATAGAGCTTCCGTCGAGGATCTGTGTTAAGAGACATGACTGATAGTTCAATTACATGATGTACGTGGTATGGTCGCAACCATCCATAAGAGAGTACATAAATAATCTAGATCCATAGTATGGATGCAACCATCTGGTTAGGATCAATGAATTGACTCAGGTATGGTCGCAGCCATCCAGTGAATGAGTCAAGTATCAAGAATCACGCCTGGATTACAACAGACACAATCCAGGGTCTTGCGCTCCATCTCGATCCGAACAAGAGTACAAGTTCAAGCATGTGAATATATGAGCTGAAGTCGAACATGCATGAACATCGTCTGATTACCAGTCAATAGTGGAAACTGTTAACAGACGCGAGAGGTACCACTAATAATGACAATGGCCCTCAAGGTACTACAGGTACAATCTACGGCGTGTGAATGAATGATCTGAAGTCGAACACCCGTAGAATCATTCGATCGGAGGCCAATGATGAAAACCTCACTTCGAACACGAAGAACCTGCCATTGAGGCATGCAGGCTCCAAGGCACCGGAAAGGAGTCTCTAGATCAACTTCCTGGATAATGAGTTGAAGTCGACAGGAATTGATCTTGATCGAAGGTGGGCCATAATGTTTCCCACATCATCGACATGAGACAGAGAGATAATGTTGTGAATCAAGATTGTACGAACTATCAGAGGGAGGTTGTTTCTTCGCAGAGGTCAACTTCTCTTGAACATATCGGCGGCACATTAATGGAATCGGCAGTATTTGACATCAATGTATCAAAGGTCATGATGACGAGGCAATGAGTAGATGAGAGGTCAAATAAGGTACCCAAGTCCATGGAAGCAAGTGAAAAATATGAGATGAGGTATCCCCACCCTGGACACGAAAGCAGAAAAGTGCCATGTTCAAGAGCGATATACTGCCGTCACGGTAATAATTATGGTTCAAAAATTTTCTTTTCCCCCCGCCATTTCTGGCGAGTACCCCAGTTATTTTTAACAAGCTTGATGGGGATAGCATATGCTTGCGGTGTGACAACATCCGATGTCATCAAGTTTTAACGAGTCTGACAAAGGAAGAACTCAGCGTCTTTTCATGTTTAGAGAGTTTGAAAAGACAACAGAAAAGAAAACTCCAGGGGTGTCCTTTTTCGTAAAGTTGTGTCTCTCGGGCCCGAAAAAGTATAAAATAATACCCGAAAGAACCGCCCGATCATTACGATCGAGGAGTACTTTTCATAATTAGTGATTTCGACCTGAAAAGGTAAAAAAGCGGTCAAAACCACGTCGTTTCGTAACCATTAACGAGTTTGAAACGACAAAAACCCGGTAATCTTTTTATGTTTTAACGGTCGACAAAAAAAACTTAAAACGACCGCCCCTTATTACCGTTTAACGAGTCAAGAGGAGCGACTCGGCAATCTTTTCCTCTTTAAATGGTTAGAAAAGAGCTGAAAGCGGACCTCCATTTTATTCTCTTTAACGAGTCAAAAAGGAAAAAATACTCGGCAATCTTTTCATATTTTACGAATCAGAAAAGAGCGTAAAGGCGACTCGTCCTGAAGGAACGAGTGGTATAAAGGGTAGCAACTGGTTCCGGTAATGGTGGAACTGCTCAAAACGTGTAAAGGTCAAGAGGCTGGCTAATAAAACCACTCATCGTTGCGGTTCCTCAGGAAAGGATAAACAACCAAGTGAAAGCATATGATCGGCCAAAGAGATGGTGGCGATGGAATGAAACGACCAAGGCTCATCTAGTAGAATTTAGCAGATAAAAGGCAATCACGGGATGTAAATCAGGTATGGGTTCATTTTTACACAAGCTTGAACCATGGAGAACTTTGCTTATTAAATCTTTGCATGCCCCCAGCATGATAATGCAAATCGAGGTATATGCCCCCCAAGCTTCATGGCATTCACGGAGTGGATGGAATGAAGGTTTACTTGGAAAGACTCGATTTTG
This sequence comes from Pinus tabuliformis, assembly GCA_031772625.1. Lineage (NCBI taxonomy): Eukaryota > Viridiplantae > Streptophyta > Pinopsida > Pinales > Pinaceae > Pinus > Pinus tabuliformis. The sequence goes on along the minus strand of CM062811.1, from coordinate 1,022,307,168 downwards.
AAGGAGGATGCATGCCCCCCGGGCCTCAGTCACGCGCCCGGGTCAGCTGCCGTCATCAGAATGACGGAGTGGATGTTGAGGCATTTCCGGTGGAAATAAGACCATTTAGGAATGGTAGATGACTATATGTGAAGTGTGAACCGGGGAACGAAAGTTGGTCTACGATCCTGATCGTCCTTCCTTCGTGCGGAAAACACATCACTCTGAAGAGTGAGGACACAATTGCGCGTATGCGATAAATATAGTCTCGTCCAAGGAGTAAATTGTAATCTAACGGACCTTGGACTACCATGACGCCCATTTGAACAGTCTTCCCTTCTAATGTGATAGGCACATTGGGAAGAATTCCTAAAGGTCGAGTGGTTTCTCGATGGAAACCTGTAAGGTTTCTCATCTCAGGCAGAAGCAGTGGCGAACCAAGTGCTTCCCAAGCTGTTGAAGAAAGGATACTCACGGGAGATCCCTCATCAATAATTGTACCGGCCATAACCATTCGGTAGACTTGGACTATAATTCGAAATGGTATGGAGGCTGGTAACCGAGGATTGACTAGTTGATCCCAATTGAAGGAAACAACTAGGTTGCTTGGAGGTGGGACTGGATAAACGGCCGGATATGATTCTGGTGGACTTTCTTCCTGTTGCGAAGGAATGAGAGGGATGCTCACTTGATCATTAGAGTCTATGTTGATGAATAGAATTTGGACGGTGGAGTCTTCATTCGTTGCAGTGATAATATCATCTGAGAAGAGAACTTCTGAAGGCAAAACCGGGTCACTTGTAAGCTGGACCTTTTGACTTTTGTCTGGTTTGGATTCAGATGTCAGATCATCTAAGGATGGAACTTCTGAAGGCAAAACCGGGTCACTTGTAAGCTGGACCTTTTGACTGTTGTCTGGTTTGGATTCAGATGTAAGATCATCTAAGGATGGAACTTGTGTAGGCAAAACTGGGTCACTTGTAAGCTGGACCTTTTGAAAGACCGGGTCAACTGTAATCTGGAACTTTGGACTTTCGTTTGGTTTGGACTCGGGTGGTTCATCCTTGATGATAAAGTGGTGCATAGATGATGAATGTAAATCAACACTCGTTCCGACCAGGGACTGGTCTGGAACCGGCGGAGCACAGCTAGGTTCGGGAAGAGAAGGCTGGACCAAAGAGGAATCATGCTTGATCACTTGGTTAGCAGAGAGATGATCTGCAGTTGCAAAAAGACGCTGATATCGAGCGGGTAGTTGGGGTAAGGGAGCTGACAGACTTTCCAAAAGACGGGAGGCTTCATCCATAAGTGGACAAAGGCGAAGGAGATGATTACCTTCACAAAGTCGACAAGGGAAACGAACCTTCCCTTTTCTCTTACCAACGGATAAGGTATCGTCGATCGACGACGACAAGGGGTGAGTCGGGTCACGGGACCATATATCTAGGATCCTGGGAATACCAGGACAATCAGAAAGAAAATGGTCCTCCTTGCATAATCGACAAGGAGACTTAGCCTTCCGCGGAGGAGCAGAAGGTGGTTCCACTTCAGATATTTTCGTGGTAGATGCGACCTTTCCCTTAGGAGACTTCTTCTTTTTGGTCTTCTTCTTCTTCTTCTTAGCCACCTGGTTACTGAAATCCAAGGTTTCACCAGGCGAAGTAGAAGATGAGGATGCAACAATAGGCGAAGAAGGGGAGGGGTCCACCTTAGAATCAACATGGTGTTGCTCGGGTGGAGGAGGTGGTGGCGGAACAGGAGTTATCACACTCGAGACCACCGAGTTTGAAAACAACCATACAGGTAAACCAATGGTCAACCCAGGCAAAGACAATGTTGCGATATACTGAACACCGACATTTCCAACAGGAGGAAATGGACGAGGGTTCCCATCAGGAGGAATACCTTGGCCGGTGGGCGCCGGGAAGGCTGCCATTGAACGAGAAATAATCCTACTCAGGCTAACGCAATCAAAATCTAATTGGGTAGATGTTATCGTGGCCAATAAATTTTAAGACACTGAACTTAACCTTTTCATTTTTTAAGAGTCGAGAAAAGGATAAAAGATGACTCTAGTCTCCTTCGAATGTTTAATGAGCACGAAGTGACAAGACGCTCACAGGCACCTTTTCTTTTAGGGAGTCCGAAAAGGATCAAAAGTGACTACTCTGGAGACTCTAGGTAAAAGGTTTACCAAACAATCCGTAAAACTGCTTATACACCTCGGCAATCAGATGAAAACCAAGGACTTCCCGTACTGCAGTCAATCTTCCCGAATGCTGTGTTCAGTGCATTACGGCTTGTAAGGCGGCAGACTCGGCTTCCTATGGATAAAGGATAATAGCCTAGTGGGGTCTCCCGTATATACGCGACGGTACGTGGGAGCTCAGTCCGTATTGGCACCTATCGTTTCACCGTGGAGGAATCACCCAACCACTCGACGATAAACTACCAGGTTTAAAGACGCCGGAACACGTCTCTAACCTAGACCTCTAGAGTATTTGCGTTATGTTCCAATGCGTTGTTATGTTCATTGAGTTTATTTTAAAAGTTTATCTTCGATTATGTTTCAGTTTTTTGGTCCTACCGTATGTGATATCTCAAAAACTTCTTAAATGCAAACTATATGCCAAAACTATATCATTTGATTTGTTGAATTCTATCTACAGGAGGGTTGAGATCTTTACACAAACGAAATGATCACTCAACAAACAACAAAGATCCTAATGCAGTTAATAACAAGAAATGAAAATTTTCTTTTTCTTTTTAATAGCAACAAATAACAATAAACGCTAACTAATATGATGCAAAAGATATTTTGTTTTTCTTTCCTTTAAGATGGCATGATGCATTTACACAAATCTTAAGAGATATGCACAATCCAAGTTCACTCAATGAAATAGAACCAATTCTGAAACACCAAAATGAACTATGCAAGCAAGGAAAAACACAAAGACTTTCAATGAACCATGTAATCTAAGTTCGAATGAAGTCAAGTAAAATCCAAAGAGGCTAGAAGTGAATCACTCAGAGCATAGAAGATCAAGCTTTAACAAATCACTGGATAGGTGCGGAACACAACCAACAAGTTGACTGGATAATCAAGAGACCGAAACTTCCCACAGAAGGCTAGACATGAAAAGTCACCAGATGTTCAACACACTTCCAGAGGCTGTAAGAGATATAAAAAGAGGCTGAAAGAGCTTTCCACACACACACAGGCAAAATTTACAGAGCTGGCGCGACTGTCAGCCTTCAACTTGCGCTACCACAGGATTGGTGCGAGTTGCTTTTGAGCAGCATGCGCCAACTGGCGCGACTGTCAGAGTAATAACCGCGCCAATCAAGCTTGCCGGCTAGAAAAATAAATAACTCGACCTCAGGTCGGGCTGACAGTGCTCAGATGGATTAACCAGTAAAGAATAAACTCAGAACTGACCCAGGAAGCTCATTCACTCAAGCAAGCAAGAGAAAATTAACATGCAAGACAAACTCCAAATAGCTTCTCCCCAGCGGAGTCGCCAAATTGTTGGATAGGTAAATCCCCTCTGTGGACAGAGGCGATCCCACTAGTCTAAAACAGAACTAGCCACAATCAAACCACGCTGCCACGCAAGTTCCTAGTTATGCATCAAAGGTGAATTAAGAAGACCAACCTGGAATCCAACGCTATGATTGAAGCAGAGTTGATATTCCCGCTCCCTCGCTCCAGCAGATCATAAACGGACACCTGCACATGCAAAGGAAGAAACAGATACCAGCATAAAATCCACCAAGGCACAACTATATTTCAGTCAGAAAGGAAATAAATCACATATCACCATAATAGACAATGATATTGGAACTATAATAGCAGTCGCTCATTAATTAATAATAAAAAGGAAAAGTTACAACCAAGGTTCTGACATTGAACCTCTCCTTTGGCTGGGCGAGCAACTATATGTGTCTTGCAATGTATCTCCTCTCCGACAGCATAACCTCTCTATGTTTCATTATCACTCATGATAATCACAACTAGCATTTCCCCAAGAACTCAAGAGCTCAACAACTAGCACTAGCTTGTCTAATGCATGAGGACAAATATTTATAGATGGAGAAGGTAGAAAGATTCGATGAACCAGGACACCCATTGTGGATTGGCATTATCCCAGAAAAGCTACTGTGGATAGTTGTCAAGGATAGATGATGACTCTCGAACTCTATCCACTGGATTTTTCCCTCAAAAGGCTTCGTGATCTGAAGGGAAAAAATCATATGGGCATGCTTTTGGAAAAAATCATTACTAAACTGGGCTGGCGCGGGTGTTGGTCTGTGACAGAGCGCCAATGGCCGCGCCCTCTTTTGAGGATCTCAGTTATTGGCGCGGGTAAGATACTGTGGACCTGCGCTAATGGAAAAAGAGCACTTTTCAGGGATAATTTGCAGAAGGTGTCTTCAGGGAACATGAAGTACATACTCAGGGGAACATAATGCAAGTGTTTTTGGGTTATGTCACTGCTCACAGGTCCCGGAATGCGTCCTCCAATGTATGGAAACGGGGCGATAGGGACGGTGACCAACGGTGACAAATTACTGTGTAACACAAAGGACAGATAATTTTGATAGAGAACAAGCAATTTCAGAGTAATAGAACTTAACCCATGTTTCTAATGCAAAAATCATCTTCTTAACAATCTCTACTTATACAAGTGAAAAGTCAAAATATAAAAGAAAATATTATTTGTAAAGCCAAAAGTAAATGCTACTCAACTTTTATTTTTTTCTAAAAGTTAAGGAAATAATAGACAAGGAATAGAAGAGGTTATATTCTATGAAAAATATTTCTTTAGGATTTGCCCATTAACAGGTAGAGATTCTCTCTTGCCTGATAAATCTTGCAATAAAAAGGTTGATGGGCCTATTTGTTCCATAATCTGAAACGGGCCAAGCCACATTCATTGGAACTTGGTATGCTTACCTTTTTCCTCGTGTGCTTTATCCCATTTAAATACCAGGTCTCCGAGCTGAAAGGATTTTGAACTTACAGAATTTGCATCAAAGGAAGCTTTGACTAACTGTTGATGATGTGCATGTGTAATTCTGGTATTTTCCCTTTCTTCTTCGAGCTTAAGGATTTGTAATTGTCTCACTTGCATAGAAGAGGAAGGAGTTTCTTTAATAAATTGATCTAGGGCTAGAGAGGGAATAGCTACATTTGTAGGGAGGACATCTTCTTTCCCATAGGCGAAATTAAAAGGAGAAGTGTCTATTGAGGGCTTCTGAGTTAATCGATCTGCCCATAGAGCAAATATTAAAGATTTATCCTAATTTTTGTGACTTTGATCAACGATTCGTTTAATAATCCTAATGAGGTTTTTGTTTGTAGATTTAGCTAAGCCATTTCCTTATGGATAAAAGTTAACAAAGTATTTAAGTTTAAAACCTCTTTTAAGAGTAAATTTTGTCATATTATTGCCTGAAAAATAAGATGCATTATCAAACATAAGGGAAGATGACATACCAAATATGGTAATAATAAACTGATCGGTGAATTCAATGATGTTTTCAGAATTGGCTACCTTAAGTGGAATGACTTACACCCATTTTGTGAAGTAATCGGTCCGTGTAAGGATATATCTATGCTACTTAGAGGAATGAGGAACAATCTCACCTATTATGTCCAGTTTCCATTGTTCAAATGGATGTTCAATATTGAATGGCTGCAATGGTAATGCGGGTTTCCTCTGTCTCGCAGCAGCTATTTGACAAAATTTACATTTCCTTACAAAACTGTGTATATCCTTGAATAAGGTTGGCCAATAATAGCCAGCATGCAGGATTTTATGTGTGGTTGTGTCCCCTCCAAAATTTCCACCAGCTGGTCCATCATAGAGTTCCTACAAAACCTTTTTTGCCTCAGATTTTCAAGACATCTAAGTAAAACAGAATCATAATTTATTCTAAACAACACATTATTGATGATTTGGTATTGTCTAGCTTTTGGCCTTAAAGCCCTTTTCCTCTTGTAACTTAGTTGTGTAGGGGCATACCCATTTCTTAAATAAAAAATGATATCAGCATATCTGGATTCAGTGTCATTAAGACTTACCTCTTAAACTTGTATATCATCACCTGAGTCTTGTAGCGTTGATAAGTTGGATGCTCCTGCTAACATTATGCAAAAACCTTGACCCTTTACAATTTTAGCTGGTCTGATTTCAATGTCATATTTTTGTAGTGCTGTTACCCAATTTGCTCTCTTCTCACCTGCATCCCTTTCTATTAATAGATTTCTCATTGTTGAGAATGGAACTTCTAACTTGGTGTGTGTTTTGTGGAGAAAATGTCTGAAATGTTTTATTTATTTGAAAACAACAAAAGCCTGTTTTTCAACATCTAAATAGTTCAATTTAACCCCTTGTAAATTGGAACTAAAGAAAGAAATTGGGGCTTTGACTTTGTCATCATTGACCTGTGTTAATATAGTTGCATATGATTTCTCGGAAGCAAAAGTATATAAAATGAAATGATTAGAAAAATTCAGAGTTGCTAAAGAGGGAGCATTTATGATTGCTTGTTTAATCATATTAAAGGCTTCATGTTGTATATGTCCCCATTTAAAAAGAGAATTTTACTTAATCATGGATTGAAGAGGTAAAACAATTCGTGAAAATTTAGGGACAAATATTTTGACAAAATTTATCTGACCTAGGAAAGATTGCATAGATTTTTTGTTATGAGGTAAAGGAATTTAAGAAATTTCTCTTATTCTATCAGGGTCAATGTGAATCCTTTCTTTGGATACAATGAATCCAAGGATTTTTCCTTCACTTAACGCAAATAAATATTTCTTAGGATTAAGAAAAATTCCATACCTCTGACAACGCTCAAAGATTTGTTTTAAATCTCTCAAATGATTATTATGCTTTTTAGAGTATACAATTATATCATTTAAATAGATTACTACTGATCTGTTTACTAAACCTTTGAAAGCTATGTCCATGGCTCTTTGAAACGTTGCACTAGCATTGATTAATCCAAGTGGCATATTTTGATAAGCGTAGGTGCCCCATTTGGTTATGAATGTAGTTTTTAGCCGGTCATCCGGAAGTACTAGAATTTGATTATAACCTGAAAATCCATCTAGGAAAGACATTAGTTATGAGCTTGCAACTGTTTGCAATATTTGTTCCATAGGAGGCAATGGAAAGTTGTCCTTCTAATAAGATTTGTTGAGATTGCGAAAGTCTATACATATTCGAATACCACCATTCTTTTTTCTGACTGGGATAAGGTTGGAGACCCACCTGGAATGTTTGACAGGGAAAATAATTTTGGCTTTCAACAATTTGTTTAATTCAGATTTAATCTGATTTTCTAAATTGGGATGGATCTTTCTCAATTTCTGTTGCACAGGCTTTTCATCAGATGTCATGGGGATGGTATGTTGAATTATAGAAGTGTCATATGTTTTAAGATATTCATAGTTCCATGCAAAGACATTCTTATATTTCTTCAACAAATGTATGAAGGCTGATTTTTCATTTGATGTAAGACCAAGGCCTATATTGATATTTTGAGGTTTAAGGTCAGTTCCAAGATTAACTAATTCAAACCTCAAAGTTGAACTCTGAAGTTTTGAGTTGGTGGGTCTTTTGAATCTGTCCTTAAGGTCATATAAATCTTCCAACTTAACCATAGACTTAGGTATGGCATTCATAGTTGTTTCTTGCTTAAGCTGGCTGTCATGTTGATCCTCATTAATTATATGGTCATCATAAGAGCCCTCTGATGTCAAAAAGATTATATGATATCTGGATCATTATTAAAGACTTGCAAGTTGGTGACATTGTCGGGAATAGAAGGCCTAAAAATCAATTCAATAGAAAAATGACGGAGACTGTAATATCTTGGTGGAATGAGCTTGGAAGCCACATTAGCCAAAAGGTCGGCGCTTGCGTTTTAGAGTCTTGGGATAGTTGAAATATTTAACGTTGTAAAGTGATAAGTAAGGTCTTGGACTAACAACTTATAATGTTTCAAATGTCTAGACAAATAGTGTATAGTATTTCTTACCTATTTTATCACAATTTCCGAATCTCCAAACACTTGAAGGTGTTTGATATTAAGGCTGATGGTTTTATACAAGTCTTGAACTAACACTTCATATTCAACAATGTTGCTTGTGCAATCAAATTCAAGTCTACATGCTAACATAGTTTTTTCCTCTTTTGGGCTAACTAATATGCATCCTTCTCCTGTTGCATTGTTGGATTTAGATCCGTCAAAAAATAATTTCCAAAATAAAGAGCTAACTATAGGTTTATCTACAAAATTTATACACTTAGAAATATCTGTTTGAGAAAAGTTTTCAACTTGTGATACAACAGAATTCTCGAAGAAAGGTGAAATTTGCATTAAAATTTCTTGAAATGATTCCACTGAGTAGTTTCCGATGATATTGTTGCTATATGCGACTGGTTCATTCTCTCCTTCTAGTTCTGTAACGATATACTTCTGGTGTATTTCGCAATCAACCTTTATTTGATTTGGCTTGCCATTAGAGGGAAGCCACAAGTGAGACCAGTTAGTTGAAAAATAACCATGGAGTTTTTCTGACCAATCTCTACTAAGGATTAAGCCGTAGAACTTAGGAATATCAGCTACAATAATGTCAATGACTTGACACACTTTAGGGTTTGATGAAAGTCTAATGGTAACTTGATTAAGTTCCCCTATAACTTCAACTTGGGATCGGTCTAACTGTACAATGCGCACAATAGATTTTTTGAGGTTGAACATTCAATTTCGCACAAATTGTTATTCGTAAAATGTTAGATGAGGCTCCAGAATCAACTAAACAGTGGTGTAATTTTTTATTGAAAATTTCGAAAGTTAATAGAAATGGAGGAGTATGGGATTTATATCTTCCTTCGATTAAAGCAAAATCGGTAAGATCAACTTTGTCTAGTGAAGTGTTAGGGGGCCTTCTCATTTCTTGGGCAACTTGCGAGATTACAATGACAAGAAGAGGCGAAGTAGGGACTACTTTGATTTCCTTGAGTGGTAGCTTCTGCTGATGTTTCAACTTTCTAAGCTCCTGAGAGGTAATGTTCGCCATAGTCTTTTTCATATCATCAACAATGTTATATTCCTTTTCATTGTTGGAAATAATACTGAGAGGGGGGGTGAATCAGTATTATCAGATCAGATAAAACTTTTCAATTTCATACTCAGAAACATATACGCGACTTCAGTTAAGTGAACCCGCGTGTACACGCGACTGTGTCTAATGCAACTAGCGTATATCCAGAGATCTTATGATTCAGTTAATCTTATCTTCAGTAAATGCATCAGAACATTATTAAGCATATTAACAGTAAACAGGTGCAGTATAACAGAACAGATCATCACACAAAAGCCACACACATGAACACCATGATATAAGGTGGAAACCCAATGTGGGTGAAAACCACCTGCTGCAATTTGTCTCTTTCTTCTTTAATGAGAACTTCTTTTACAATGTACTGGTGCAGTCCTTTACCAGCACGCAGGCTACAACCTGCAGAGGGCTACAACCCTCTTAGCTCTTGTACTAGCCGATCCATTTACTAGTACGTAGGTGCCTACCTACAGAATGCTTCTTTACTCGTTTTCCAGCTGCTAGTGGAAGGGAGCTACAACCCCCTGGCTCTTGTACTGGCTGATATGTTTACCAGTACGTAGGTGCCGGCCTACGAGCTACCCGGGACCACGTTTCATACATTTTCATACTGGATCCATAAGACAATCATCATTGTAGTACAACCTGCATCATCAATCACTGAAACACCCAATTCTGAATCACTGTAACCCTATCAACAATAACCAGACAATCATAGCAACAACCAGATCCAGCTCCATATTCAAATATCATACTTCACATTGTATACGCTACTTGGATGAACCCAACCTGCGTGTATACGCTCTTTTACCAAAACCAACTCGCGTACAGATCTATAAATTCAACCTTAAAACTCTGCAGCTATATCAGACATCAAAACATACCCAGATCATAATAATAAACATGCGTCAGTAGATCTAGTCTATCCAGAGTCAAACCATATGAAGATAATCATTCCAAGCCTTGAGATCTCGTTCCATCATTCATCATCCTCCACATGGGTGAAACCTTGGTTCAGATCACCAACCCATAACCAGCACTTGGATCACACACTTTCTCAGATCTTCATCACTCACACTTGCTCACTTTGGCCTAGTGATCTTCTCCTTATATAGCCTTAGGCCTTGCTCAATACCAAGAGCCAAAACCATAGTAACACAATACCATCAACCTCGAAACTAGGGATCGACACGTCCGTCGAGACACCATGGTCCAAAACCATAGGCACAACTTCCAAGGACTAACTGCCACTGACCAAAGGTACGTTTTCACATGTACGCGCTTTTACTGAAGCCAACCTGCGTGTACACGCTGATTCTCCTTGCTGAACCTGCGTATATCTCTTTCTTGTCCTGCTGTACTGAGATCTGTCCACTAGTTAAGTTGCCATCACCTGTACCAGTCTCTGAGCACCTGTACCAACCTCTGAGTGAGTTGCCATCAAGGACAACACTTGAATCATAATGCCAACAATCTCCCCCTTTGGACTTGATGGAAACCACCACACCAAGTCACTCTCCCCCTTTGACATCAAGGGCAAAGGGTGGACCAAGATATTCTCTTCTTTGGTATACCTTCTGCTGTCCATACTGCTGTCCATACTCCCCCTGAGTACATGCTGAAATCTCCAAATGTGCTCCCCCTTTGTGTATGCCAAAGTGTACCAATCTATCCATCCTGCTCTTGCTGAATTGTGCTGTTCATGCTCCCCTTGACTGTAGGCAAGATCTGCAAAAGATGTTCTTCAAGAAGAACAAAGACTTATACATTATAGAAGACCTTCCTATCACCAAAGACTCAATACATACATTCATCACCCAACCTAGTGGGGATATACCAATATTGACTCATCCACCTAACCATGTGGAGATACATTAAGAGTTTACTCATGACAATACATAAACATTTCATCATTCATCCCAGGCATAGTGGGGAAACCAACATAGGCCGTTACATGACCTTGACATCATAAAAGAGATATCACAAAGAGATACATGACATAGTGATGAAATATCTAGACCAAGACTTATGAAAGCCACCAGCAGCATCATGATCTGTACCATAAGCATCAGCCTGCAATACCATTCCTAAACAGCAAGATGTATCATTTAACTTCATAGACTTTATCAACAACTTCTAACCATAATGCCAACAATGAATTATTTGAAGAATCTGCTCCCCCTGAGTGTGAGCCAACCATGTCTGAACCATTTCCTGAGTCTGTTCTGCTCCCCCTGAGCCTGAGCCAACCATGACTGAACCTGGGTCTGTTCTGCTGCCCTTTCTCCATATACGCGACTTTGCAGCTGTAACTCGCGTATATACGCGTCTTTCCTTCATGAAACTTGCGTATGAGAATTAGAACACTGAAGTTTTACACCTTCAGCTCCCCCTAAGTCTGTTATGTCTGTGCTGTGCTGAGTACCCTGTGCTGTGCCATATTTTTCTGACTGAACTTCCTTTTTCTTCCATATCTTCAAGCATGTTGATGATTTCTTCTTATCATGAGCTTTGTTCCTGCAATCTCTTGCTTTATGTCCAAACTTGTTACATGTATAGCATCTTACATGTTTCATATTCCTCCTGTAGCAATCAGCAGCTTTGTGGCCAAACATATTGCAAGAAAAACAATATCCATTAAAGTACCTCGAATGTGATGATCTTTCTGCATGATGGTCTTGAAACCTTCTTCTTCTACATATGGCTGCAACATGTCCAGGGTTATGACATACATAACATTCAACATTATTCAGTGGAGGAAATAATCGTCTATCACGTCCATAGTTAGGAGTAAAGAATCTTCCTTGAGGAATTTCTTTCCTTGGTTGTTCCTTGTTGGGCATTTCAGATTTCTCATTAGAGTTTCTTGCCTCACCTTGTGAACTAGATTCACCTTCAACATATCCACGAAAACCAAGACCAGTCTTGATAGCAGGAGATCTTTGACTATTAAGAATATCATCCAAGACTTTAGTACTATCTTGAAATCGTAAAAGCTTATCCTTTTCTTCTATTTTACCTTTCAAGATATTTACCTCAACTTGATGTTGTTCTTCCTTTTCAAGACATTGCTTCTCCAAGGTCTCTTCAGCTTTCCTTCCTTCATCCAACTGATGCCTTAGTTTGAGGATCTCGTTTTCTTGCTCTTTATTCAGTGCTAGCAGCATTTCTCGAATTCTGGAGGCACATTCTAACTGATCTTCTAATCTGATGATTTCTTCCTTGAGGGCATTCTCCCTTTTGCTAGGTAGATCTTGTTGATCTATGATTTGATCTGATGCTTCATTTGCTTGTCCATCTTCAATCTGAGATGCTTCAGGATCTGAACACTTGCTTCCACTCAACGGCAGGTTGTCATTGTTCCTTTGAGTTGTCTTCTTCTTCTGACGCGCTTTCTTTCCCATTGTTCTACGAATCTCCTTCAAGCGATCAAGCTTCTCTGAAGGACCTGCTCTGATACCAATTGTTGGAAATAATACTGAGAGGGGGGGTGAATCAGTATTATCAGATCAGATAAAACTTTTCAATTTCATACTCAGAAACATATACGCGACTTCAGTTAAGTGAACCCGCGTGTACACGCGACTGTGTCTAATGCAACTAGCGTATATCCAGAGATCTTATGATTCAGTTAATCTTATCTTCAGTAAATGCATCAGAACATTATTAAGCATATTAATAGTAAACAGGTGCAGTATAACAGAACAGATCATCACACAAAAGCCACACACATGAACACCATGATATAAGGTGGAAACCCAATGTGGGTGAAAACCACCTGCTGCAATTTGTCTCTTTCTTCTTTAATGAGAACTTCTTTTACAATGTACTGGTGCAGTCCTTTACCAGCACGCAGGCTACAACCTGCAGAGGGCTACAACCCTCTTAGCTCTTGTACTAGCCGATCCATTTACTAGTACGTAGGTGCCTACCTACAGAATGCTTCTTTACTCGTTTTCCAGCTGCTAGTGGAAGGGAGCTACAACCCCCTGGCTCTTGTACTGGCTGATATGTTTACCAGTACGTAGGTGCCGGCCTACGAGCTACCCGGGACCACGTTTCATACATTTTCATACTGGATCCATAAGACAATCATCATTGTAGTACAACCTGCATCATCAATCACTGAAACACCCAATTCTGAATCACTGTAACCCTATCAACAATAACCAGACAATCATAGCAACAACCAGATCCAGCTCCATATTCAAATATCATACTTCACATTGTATACGCTACTTGGATGAACCCAACCTGCGTGTATACGCTCTTTTACCAAAACCAACTCGCGTACAGATCTATAAATTCAACCTTAAAACTCTGCAGCTATATCAGACATCAAAACATACCCAGATCATAATAATAAACATGCGTCAGTAGATCTAGTCTATCCAGAGTCAAACCATATGAAGATAATCATTCCAAGCCTTGAGATCTCGTTCCATCATTCATCATCCTCCACATGGGTGAAACCTTGGTTCAGATCACCAACCCATAACCAGCACTTGGATCACACACTTTCTCAGATCTTCATCACTCACACTTGCTCACTTTGGCCTAGTGATCTTCTCCTTATATAGCCTTAGGCCTTGCTCAATACCAAGAGCCAAAACCATAGTAACACAATACCATCAACCTCGAAACTAGGGATCGACACGTCCGTCGAGACACCATGGTCCAAAACCATAGGCACAACTTCCAAGGACTAACTGCCACTGACCAAAGGTACGTTTTCACATGTACGCGCTTTTACTGAAGCCAACCTGCGTGTACACGCTGATTCTCCTTGCTGAACCTGCGTATATCTCTTTCTTGTCCTGCTGTACTGAGATCTGTCCACTAGTTAAGTTGCCATCACCTGTACCAGTCTCTGAGCACCTGTACCAACCTCTGAGTGAGTTGCCATCAAGGACAACACTTGAATCATAATGCCAACATTCATTGGATACTATTAGGGTTTTATCTTGAGGTGAATAATTTGATTGAGAAGGAGTATGTTGAGTAGATTTAGATGGAGATTTCTTACCTGTTGTTTTTTCCTTGGGAGCTGGAGTTGATGCCTTCTGTTTTGAATTTGTTTGTGGCAAATCAACAAGACCTCTACTTCGGGTTGCAACAGGCAGTGCTTCTTGTGTTTCTTCATTGGGAAGGATAAAATCCCACATCCCTTGTAATTCGACCACTTCTTCATCATCTATTTGTTCTTCAGTTGTTGAGACTTCATCTTCCTCCACATCCGATTCAACGTTTGATATAGCGTTTTGAGGCTTAGGATCAGCGGAAGGATTTATTTTATATGGTCTTAAATATTTCTTCGAGGAAGTCTCTACTACTTGTTTCTTGATATCAACCATTTCATTAGACATGGTTTTGAGGACTTTCTGTAAACCTTCAAGATCAAAAGAATATCTAGGTGGTTTTTTTCTAGGATTCATTCCTAAAAGTCACTTTCTTGGATATTCGCTCTTCTAATGCGTTTTTCTTATCTAAGGCTAGAATTTGTTTTTCTATAGCTATTGCTTCTTTCATGTTTTCTGCCAAAGTTGGTTTGGTAGCTCTATTGATGAAAATAACTGTGTTTGAAGGGAGAGCATATATGTAGCATTCATTTTGGAATTCATCACTGGGCTTGGGCATCGCTAGTATTTTAATCAATAATTTATTGAAACGAGAATTGAAGTTTTTAATTTGTTCTTTAGGTTCGGATTTCAAATAGGAGAGATCATTGATTAGGGTAGCCGTGGATTTGTCATCTCCAAATTTGGTTAAGAACTGTTCTTGGAAGGCATCCCAATTATTAATAGAACCTGATGGTAATGAAAAGTACCATGATCTTGTTGACGTAGTTTTTAACCCCATACAGAAATTACTTGCATATGAATTCTAAAACACAGAAAATAAACATTGCGAGAGCATAACACATAAAACACATATACACAGAGATTTTCCCCTAGATCCCAAAACTGGGACTACCAGATTGATTTTTCATTATGTTTCTTTCAATGTTACAATACATATTTATACATGCCGAAGCATCCAATACCATGGACCGAAAACCATCGTGTCCAAAACCATGTGTGAAAAACCATGCACAAAACCATAGGTAAGTCTGCCCAACCTAATTTAGGGTCCAAAAAACTTTTCCTCGGGGCACTGCTCCGGACCCCGTAGAGGGGGTCTGCTTGCCCCCCTCAAACCCCCTGTACAGGGGGGGCTACCACACCCCCTGTGAGCCCCCCACTGTGCAATCGGCACAACAAAGGGGGGGCTCCGACCCCCCTCTAACCCTGCAGTTAACTAGGGAGGCTAGTCGTGGAAAGAATATAACACAACCCAACAGTTGATCCTTGTAAGGTATAAGGAAATAATCTTACAATTGCATCTTATTTTACTACTTCTTTTAGGTTAATGGACAACATAAATTTTTTTATCTGTTTCTTAGCTAGTAGGCCATTATTAGGATTGAACTTTGGTAGCCACTTTTCGGGATGGGCTGGCAATTGATGTAAAGGCCCTACCATCCGTACAACTCCTGGATTTGTCCATGGCTCTGGAGGGTTTTGAGTCATCGTTAGTATCTACGTAGAGGAAGATGTTCCAGTGGTTGAAGGTGATTGAGTAGAGGAGGGTTATGCTTTAGTACCTGTGTAAATCAAGATCTGGAGTTGTGAGGTGGGTGATTGATCTTGTGATGAAATGGATGGAATGGATGAGGACGATTGAGGTGATGATGAGTGAACCTCACTATGAGATTCAGATGGTGTCTTATTAGCTCTCTTATGGTTTGGTAGAGGGAATACGAATCAGAAAATCCCAAACTTTTCACTCTATGCTCTAGTTAACCTTTGAGATGGGGTAAATTGAGAAGTAACACTAGCTTGGGATAACTCAGATTCTTCTTGAGATATCGAAATCCCCTGTAACTTATGAATCAAAGATTGGATTTCAGGGGTTTTGATAGAAGAGGGATGATTTGGCTTCTTTTGGATTTTAGTAGTGGTTCTAAAGGTTTCTTTACAACTTCTCGCTTGGGATTGGGAGATTTGGAATGCGATCAAGAAGTTGGAGGTGAGGGTGAGGGAGTTTTACTCTTATAATGACATGTTGGTTTGAATTTACTTGCAATTCATAGTTAGGCCCTCCTTCTAGCACCGAAATGTTGAAGCCTCGAAAATCGTTGCTACAACATGGGAGAAAACCACCCGGTCCAGACCTTGGTTGGCAGTTCCTTTTCCATTTGGTGTAGTGGCTCTGAATGGGGATAATGGGACCAGTTTCCCAAAAGATATTTTGATAGTGTTGATGGGGTGATATATGGTGTGACGGGGGGGACGATTAAGCTAAGTGTAAGCTAATCTAAACTATTTGAACACATGCATATATCCTAGTTTAAACACTATTTAACTGTAACTATACCCGAGAATAAAGTAAAGTATGTGATCTACAATAATGTCCTATAGCAATTGGTAATAAAGATCATTCAACTGCAATAAGAAGTGAAATCGTTTAACAATAATAGTTTTGGATAAATAGTTAGCCAAAACGATTGTGAAAGATATATCACATATAGAATCGTTCATGTATTCAGCATAAAGTTTAAGCCAACACCATACAAAAGTGCAATAATGCTAACCGAGATTCAAACTTTCATACATAAAGCAATTTGAAGAAAAGTTATTGCCTGATACATAAATAAAACAAAATCACAAGATAAAAGTACCATGCGTGATTAGTCATTTTCATGTGTTTTAGTAATATCGACCTAATTCCAATCAATCCAACACCGTCTAAGAGTACAAAAGTGCAATTTCAGTAGAACATGCCAGATATAAAAAGAAAATAGATCTTGTTCCATTCATTCCATTAGAACCTCCTCAAAGGTACCGAAGTGCATGTTTTGAAGAATGTTTCTGATAAATTTTCTAGACCTCTCTCTAAATGCTTGAGAAGGGTTTAAATACTAAACTATAGGTCCTAAAATAGATTATTACAAAAAAATATGGGGAGGCTTAAACGACCTTCCTTAGATTATGCAAAAATGAAACTAAAATAGAAATAAAACAAAGTGACTAACTCCTTTTCATTTGAACCTTAAAATCGCATATATTTGTCATTGGTTTGAGTTGTGTTGGTTGACTGATCGCAGATTTCAATTGCCCAGTAAATATAACGCCGTGAGTGCTAGCAAATTTTTTTGTGTGGAGTGGTTAGGCATCGCAAGGTCATCCACTGGCTGCATGGTTTGAAAAAGTTTTGCCAGTATGCTTCCCAGTTCAGCTTGCTCATTTGCCTGATTACCTCCTCCCTTTCGTTTGTCGCTTGTCTCCACTACTACTATAGTTGTTTGGCATACTCAAGCCTCATGTTGATGACTTGGCTTGGTAGCTTATCACTGATCTCGCAATAAGGACTTATCTGCGATATTTTCTGGCATAGAACTTCCTTTTGGTGCATTAATTGGGAGTTAAGGCTGAGTGTTTCTGTTATAAACCGATCAATTTGCAGATTGTCCTTATAATTAACTGTCATGGCTTGTATCCGCGCATCTCTTTCTGCTAGGCTGGCCTGATGTTGTATTTGCATCTGTTCAAATTCTTGCTGGAACTTGGCTACTTGCAACTTTGCTTGTTGGTTATATTTTTTCTGCTATAATTGTTGTTCTAACAACATAATTTTATGTTCCTTTTATCTAAGTAGCATTTGAACATCTGTCGCTTTATCAATAGTTTCCGTGGCATAGGCTTCCGCAAATTGTGACAATCTCTAAGGTTTTTAGATGGGTCCATGGGCGAATTTTTCCAGACAATGTCCATTGGTTCATTGTCGGGAGTGGTAATAGCTACAACATCTTTCTTTTCTTCCTCTGCCTCTTGATGACAACTTTTTGGTAGGGCTATAAAACACATCTAAGGGAGGAATTTCCTCAATTCTCAAAACAATTTCTAAAGTGGGGGTGGCAGGAATGAGCTCCACATCTTGAGTACCTATAGTTTTCTCCACTGTAACTTCTTGATTTGATCTGCGCTGTGGAGTCTATACCTCAAATGTTTGTTCTTTTGTATGGAGCTTCTTATTAAAATGATCCCATTCATTTTTCTAAATCAATAGCTAGGGGTTTTTCCGACTAAGTGAAAGTAGAGTGAATTTCACCCTGTTTCTTCACTGAGGATTCCTCAGCTGCTCTCTCTGTAGTGTCGGCTGTGTCCCTTTTGGACTCTTTGTTTTTACTGCCCCAATTTTGGGACTGCTGCTCTGAGTGCTCTAACTCACGAGTAGACTTCTCTTGGGACTTTGCTTTGGAATTTTCTTTGGAATTTTCTCTAGAGCTTTCCTCTAAGCTTACACTGGGAGTTGGCTCCCTTATTGGTTCAATTTGTAAGAGGTCTAGTGGGACCTTTAATAATCTCCTCTCTCTATATTCACGGAAGGCCTCAAGATCATCTGGGGCAAAAATTAGTGATGCCATATGCTTCACTTCTAAAAATGTCTCTTTTTGTAGGAAGAGGTCATCGAAGGCATATTCCTCATGGGTGAATGGTTTCACTTTCACCATCGTAGTGAAGTCTTTAGCAGTGCCGTTTGGGTCGTACTGTCTTCTGGAGAATGTAGGTAGCTTCAGAGAATTCATAATCTTTGCTTCTTTGCATGCATATCCGAAATCGTGTAGTGCAAACACACCACACTGCAATGGAAATGTAGGCCAAATGGCCTTTTTCTGATCCTTCAATCCTTTGCTCGCTCCACCTTCCCCTGTTGTTTGGTAGGCCATCTCCCTAGCCATTAAATTGTTGGTGACATAGTATGAGAGGACATGCGGTGAAGCAATGCTCCCAAATACTCTGATATATGTAAATTTATCCTCCCCAAACCATCTGGCTATAGGTAGGATATCTACTTCAGCTTCTCTAGAAAACCTAGGGGCATTTTTGTTGTAGACTTGTTTATGGATAGGCAGCATAACTCCTTGACAAATTTTGTAAAAATGGGGGTGAAACTGAGACTCCCACATACTCTTATGATATATATGGATAGGAAGCGGGTCTTGCATAGTCCACTTCCATCCCATGATAGGAAATTTGGAGCCAAAACAGATTGCATCCATTACATAGGCACTCATGAAAAATGGAGGGTAAACCCTTGAAGAGATACTCCTCTTTCTCCTATACTCCATAATAGCTTTCGCCAAATTATCAAAAAAAATTTGGGCCCAATTCATTATTGTTGCGTTTACGACTGCATCTATTAATGGCAGCCATTCTGGGGAAAATTTGGTACTATCGGGCTTGCCGAAAATTTTACATAGCATGGCTGCTGCAAAACTATGAGCTGGAGAAATAGATGCTGTAGAATACATACTTATTTTATCATTTTTGATCTTTCCTTCATTTTTTGTCCAGGTCCATGTGACGTCTGCTGGGTCTTCATTCCCCTTAGCAAATTTCTCAAGGAACTATTTATTGTAGAGCTTTTGTGGCTCTGGTAGATTGTACATAAGTCGCAGGTTTCCTGGTGAAAAAGATCCCATAACCGTTAAACACACACACGACAGAGAAAAAATAGGAAAGATAAACATGAGATTATATTTATTATTGACAATGATATACATTTATAGTACATTCGTGTGGCCATTGGGTTCCACATCCCAAGGTCTCTTGGACTCTCATGGCTGTTCACATTCTACACCAACCCATAGAGGATTAGGTGACCAACATTCCCCCCCTTAATCTAAAGGGTTATGTATGAGTCCAAGAAGAGAGTTGTAATACAAAATGTGCAAAAAAGCATGGAAACACTAGGCTGAATGTGCTCTCTGAAATGTTGGTATAAAGGGCGGTGGTTTAAGGATGACCACCAACACTGGAACGCTTAATGCAATTCCCAGAACTCTTCCAAGTCTGGCATGAAGCTCACGTATTCTGTTAGAGGAAGTGCTCCTGATGTTTTGAAGAGGGAAACCTTCAACCATGTAAGGGAGGTCTCACCCCACATAAAAGGGAGAACCTCAACTTGAAAAGGGAGGTCTCAACCTGTGATGGTTTAAGGATGACCAACAAATCTGGAATTTTTCCAAAACTGGCGAGAAGCTGAAGTCTTCTACTAGAGGAAGTGTCCCCAATTCTTTGAAGAGGTAGCACCGACTGAAGGCATGCTCAGGGGCATCTTTGTCTCTGGCTACAACTTTGAATCTGGTATGGCAGGTTGTGGCTTAGGCTCGCTTGATGTGGCTATGAATCTTGTAGATGACCATCATTTCCCCTTGTCAGATACAAGGTGAGATGATGGAGAAAACTCAACTGCAATACTTTTCAATACTCTAGAACAAGTTCCGACATATGACTGGAATATCTTCTTGGCTGTTGGTGCCCATTGCTAAGAAGCGATCCATCTAAGATAAATCTTTGTTTTTGCAGGAGGTTTGTTTTTGAAGCATCTGTTTGAAGAATGGTTGGTTTTATGACAGTGCTTACATGGATGAAGATCAAAACAATGACCCTTCAGATGGCCAACTCAGTCACAGTGTTGGCATTTCACAATCTGTTGTTGTTGCTGTGGAAGAGGAGCAAAATCTAGAACACCTGAAGTTCAACTGTCATGAAGGAATCCAACGCTCTGAAACTGAATGGGCTTTGAGTAATCTGGAATATGAAATGACACTGTTGGATGCTAAAAGGTTTATTTTAAAACTTCTAATTGCCTCACATTAATTATCAACCTGGGTAAGTCTTTTTGTTTCAAGAGTGTACACAATATGTGCAAGCTATAAATCCAGAGAGTAATGCTTTTTAAGTTGAACTATAAAACTTGATACAAGAGTAACTGGATGCAATCATAAATCTCAAGCTGTAACTTTTAAAGGAAATAATACATCTAAGCATCAGGACTTAATCTCAAGCAAAACCATAATCAAATATGAAGCAAGCAATTCAATTGAAAATAGCATCAACCGAGAGCATAGTAGCATTAACCAATCTCTTCTAGCTGATTCTATCTAAATCACACTCAATCTCAATTAAGCAATTCAAATGGAAATGATGTCAACTGAGAGTTCAATAGCATTAACTAATCTCTTTCAGCTGATTCTATAATAACCACACTCTCACATATGCCCTATTCTGCAATGCTGTAAACGAAAGAAAATGAAATCAATGCTCTAATCCATGCCTTATCCACGCCTGCCTATGTAAAAATAACTCACGCTTATGCTAGAAATTAAACACTCTGTAATGAAATTAACACATGCTCTGTAATGAAATTAACACTCACAACCTACAGAATTGACAGAATTGAAATGCAACCGGTAATGGAAATCTACAGCGCTGGTGCTAATCTAGCTAGATCTCCCAGTTGTGGTGGGCCCTTGCCACTTTTGGGAGGAAAGAACTTACAGTAACCGGAGAATTAAAAACCACTCAGGCTTAATCAACACGTCTCATTCGATTCGATCTGCACACGTTAAGGGAAATCAACAAACTCTTTCATTGAATGAAAATAATATAACATAGTCTGCCTGTAATTCAACAATGATTACATGTATATATCAAAATCTCTCCATTATCCCCTCTCCTCCTATCCTATCTCTAATGATCCATCATGAATCCCCTTCTTTGATCTCTGTTTTCATTTAAATACACAGAGAGCAGGGAGAAGTTACAACAGAGATGATTACAAAATGATTCCCATAACAAAATTGGATTGTTCACAACAAATTGATCAACAAGATCATGTCTAAAATATCTTTCCATCAGCATTCAACAAGAACATGTCGAATTTGGTATTGCAACTAAGATAATTTGGAAACCGGTCGCAACAACGAACCTGAGAAAGACGTTTTCAGAGAACCTTCTATTTCTCTTAATACATACCAAATTTGAGAAAACTGCTTTTAAGAAAACTAATTCGGTCCGTTATCAACAAAACCCATGTTTCAGATTTTTCATATTCTTCTCCATTTGCCTGAAACGTTTAATGCAAAACTGTCACTTTTTATTCCAACGAATTTCTGAGTTGGAATATTTAATGATGAGCTGAAGATCAAATCTGCAATCTGGAAAATATCTTGGAGGCTAAAATGGTGAGTGATGTTACAACAAATTTATTAATAAACCATCATTGGTAAAATCATGTATAATAATCATTAATTTATTAAAAATAAAGGAGAAGAAATAATATTTATCCATAAGAGCATAAATAATTATAAAATGGAATTATATGATAAATCATGATAAATAACATGATAAAGAATGGTAAAAATTGATGAAATAGGTGTTAAAAAGTGATAATAAGAATGACATATTAGCAACTCAACACACTCCCAAACTGAATATATTGCATGTCCTCATGCAACCCAAAGCCTCTATATTAATCAAACTATATAAAAAAATGTTCATTCCAAGTCATGAAATTGATGGAACAAATGACTTCTTCCTCAAATAATGAATATTCAATTTTAACAATGTTGATGAAGGCGTAACAATTTTTACATTGACATTCAACTATATGTGTATGAAGTTGCTGTAAAATATGATATAAGTAACAACAAACTTCATTAACCATTTTCTCAAAAAACTACAAACCGGATTTTCCTGAAATTTTGCAAGTAGATTTCTATTATATTAATACTTTTCTAATCCAAAATCAGATCATTTTGATGCAGGGATCATGAGATATAAGCAAAATGGTTGTAGGTGACAGTGCATGATTTCTGAAATTTGAAAAACTAATTTAACTTGAAATTTTCTGGGTTTGTGTATTTTAATGATACCTCTTTGTTTTCCAGAAATCAAAAGAATTCAGTTCATAGTTTTAAAGATATACGTAAATCAATTTCTGCACTGTATCAAATTGAAATTGTATGCCTTAAATGAGAAAGAAAGTAGAAAACATCCATCATATGTAGCAATTCCTCCCCCAAACTGGAGAATTAGCATGCCCTCATGCAATGCTAGAAAACAAATTGAGGTGGTTGCTACAATCCGTTGAAATCTATGCTTGGTGTAAAACAACATGGAATAAGGGAGATGTTGAGAATGAATAAGAAGATCAATCGATGAGAAAGAATATTAATTGCATAGTCATAAGAAAGAAATGAATGAAAATAACACTCCCCCAAACTGAAAGATAATATGTCTCTGAAAAATGGGAAGTGGTAAAGACGTGGAATGACTGATGGTACAAATGATTTTCATGAAAGTCTCCTAAATTTTCAATAAATTAGAAACTTATGCTATTTTACCTCTGAAAAAAATGTGGAATGACATGTATGGACTGACATTTGTTGAAGCTGATGTAGGCTGAGTTGATGCTAAAAGTGAGACAAAAGGTGGAATCTAGACAAACACGTCATGTCTAAACAATTGTTCGCTTTTGCGAGTTTCTTGAGCCTCTTCTGTTAGTTGTAATAGTGTAGTCTCGCTGTGAATAGAGTTTCCCCCCATATTTGTTGTTCTCCTGTAAACAAATCACTATGCTGCATGCAAATTTCTTGAATCCACAGTTTTAGTTTTGAATACCGATAGATAAGCCGCATGCAAAAATTTCAATCAGAAAAACTTTTGAATAACCTTCCCTCTCCAATTGGAAAAGGACGTGCGTGACCGTAAAGCATAGGAAAAGTGTTGTTCTGACGGCAAAGTACAAGGGTGAAAAATATGACAAGAAATGAGACAAAGTATGTATATTAATGAAATGACAGCAAGAGATATGGTTATAATGAGAGTAGAGTGTGTAAAGATAGTTATGAATAAGAGATAGGACTCTTTGGATTGATGATAAGTTATGCGAAAAAGAAAAGGACAACAATATGCCAAAAAGATGCTTTGCTGACAGTATTCTAGTAAAAAATGATGCGAGTGATTGAAAAACAATTTCTCATGCGTAAAGGTTCAAAACTAGGAAAAATTAAGGAAATAACTTCTCCGATAAAAAGAGAGAATAAGAAAAGGGTTTTATAGTAATAATTGACGATAAGATATAACTTCAATACCATACGCAAAGCCTCTGCTACTAGTAGGCGTACATAGCCTCGGCAGGGTTGATTTTTAACCCATATGTGCCAGGATCCTCAATTTATAAATGGAGAGTTCCAGTGTTGTTCTACAGGAGAGATCAGTGTGCTGGCGTGGTAACCAGATAACCACACTGCCATTCACTAGGATTTAGCAAAAGTGATTAGGCCGGTTCGTGATGAGACCTCCTGTTCCAAGGCTATTTTGGCTATACAATGGATTATAACCCTGGTGTGGTGGCCATAATGGAAACGTCACTTTGTTACAGCCTTATGAACATGATAGGTTTTGAGCTATGGAAAAGGTATGTATATCTTACTTATTTCATCATCATTTTCTTTAGTTATAATCCTTTTATATCCTAAAATGATAATATATCAAAGGATTATGGTGAAAATGAGGAAATTATCTATTATCATAAATTAGCTTATTGTTGTCCTTCTTCATGCAGGAAAAAGATGAAATGGAACAATTGTCATCCCTAACCAAGGAAAGGAAAAAGATGAAATGGAACAACTGCTATTCCTTAGCTAAGAAACAACGTACAGGCAACAAGCCAAGGATAGGAGCACACAGTTATGGATAAGAACAAAGGAGATCACAACATCAGCAGAAGGAAAAGAAAGTTAACTGGAGATGGAAGAGTGCGCGGGATTACTATTTTACCCTTCTTATCGCTTGGCCATTATAAAAGGCAGTGATTGTAAAGAGAACGGGGATGGGAGATTATTCATAAATTACTCTTGTATTTTTACTTTGATCATCGACTCTCGTTGTTGAAACATAGTACGAACTAGCTGTAACTATTTTGCAAATGATTAATAAATAATGCAGTTGTTGTTCCTTCTCTCATACTGAAGTAATCCAGCGGTGTTCACTGGCGGATAAGGGCCCGACCCTGATGGATTCACTTGCTGTTCCTGTATCATTATTTTACAATTTCTACTGTGTGATGGTTTGGTTTGATTTCATTTATTGTAATCGCATTGCTTTGCTATTTCATATTCTAAGACTTACTTTGTTTTACATGCTGCAGAAGTATTGGTTCAAGTTGTTATTCAATTACCTATTTTAGTATTTCCTTATTATGATTTCAGATTTAGTCATTTGAGTTCAGCATTCTATTTCCAATTTAGTAATTTAGTTCAGTGTGTTATCTTGAGATTCTCCACTGTAAAGAGCATTGACTACTGTTGTCTACGCTCTCAGACCGAGATCCCTGCTGTTCAGATTAGAAAATACTTTTGGAATATCAATCAGTTAAAAGAGAAATGAGTTATTGTTACTGTATTCTTGACTGATACTTGAATGAATGTTTGGTTTGGTTTCGTTAGCAAGTTAAGCTTTCTTTTAATTGTAATTTGAGTTCACTAGTTGCATCCATTTACTCTTGTATTTGAGAGCACTGTACTATAATTTAGAAACATGATTCTTGAGTAAATAGCCGCCAAAAACTGTGTACACTCTTGAAATAGAAAGTCTTACCCAGATTGATAACTAATGTGAAGATAATTAGGAGTTAGAAAGACACCTTTTATACCTCAACATTTTGGCGCTGTTTCCGGGGAGAGTGTATCCATTTCTAAGGAGTAGTGTGCATTTGATGAGTGTCTGTTAGGAGAGAACTGGGTATTAAAAAACGGAAGGTAAGAACCTACGTACGGAGCATGTAAAAGCCCTGCTCCCCGCCCACTTTCCAGCAGAATAGTTAAGAACTTAGGGTAAAAGTAAATATTTGAGTTGTGTGTATGATTAAAAAGGAAAAACCTGAAAACAATCCAAATCCACTACCTAAATCCGACAAAGCTAAGGGACCGGTGACCCTTGGTCGATCAACCTTCATAGACAATATCATTAAGAAAGTCGAATCTCAGCCATCAGTAGGCCCTAGGAAAGTTGCTTCCAGACAACCTACTGGCTCCCTTCAAGCCACAGGCTCACCATCTATAGCTTTTGCTGAGGTACACAGCAAAACAGAAGAGACTGAGCAAAGTTTTCAAGAAATTGAAAACTCTCGCCCAATTTCTTTACAAGAAGGGAATTCTAGTAATCTCCGTGAAGGAGGAGGATAAACAGGGGAAACAAAGGAGCCATGATCCCCTCAGGTAATAATTCAACCAGGAACACTCAACACCCTAGATAAAGGGAGTTCCGTTAAGTTCATTCAAGAAGAAACCGGGGAAACTAAGGAGCCAAGATCTCCCCAGATAGTAGTTCAGCAAGGAACACTCATTGTCCCAAACCAGGGAAGTTCTATTAAGCTCATTCCCATCCCTTCTAGCCATCCTAGGAAGAACTCTCTGGAAATACTAGAAGGGTATTGACACATATTTGATCAAATGGCCCAGAACCAACAAACACCTTAGACCTCCACACTGTAGTATCCCATCGTGGACACAGCAGTTAACACACCTATGAAAGCTATTCCTCTCCAGAATATTCCTACCTTTCATGGGTTGACATCAGAGGATCCAAACACATTTCTGTTTGAGTTTGATGTATTGTGCCGAGGGTATGACTATACCACCAATCCCCAAAAACTAAAGCTATTTCCCTCCACATTGAAAGGGGCAGCCTTACGATGGTTTATGGGATTAGGTGGGGGCACTATAAATGACTGGGATCAGATGAAAACTGCTTTCCTAAAGAAATATCAGGACTATTGTAGATCCAGGGAATTAAAGGATGAGATATTTCAAATGACAGCAAGACCTAGCGAAACACTGGAGGAATATGTAGAACGCTTTCAATACAATCTCCAGAGATCTCCCTATGCATCTTTGCCCTTGCCTGATAATGTGTTAAAAACTACACTAATTAAAGGGATGAAAGAACAATGGATTGAAACATTAAACATTATGGGTAAAGGTGACATATATCAGGAAAACTTTGCTGACATCATTAATTTGTGCATCAGCTGTTCAAGAGGTAGCACAAGACTGAAGCCAACAGAGCGCGACATGATCACAAGGGATAATAAAGTCTCTGGTGGAGGAATAACTCACACAAAAATTGGCAATCTGTTAGAGGATTTCAAAACTGATATCCTAGGGACTCTGACAACGCAGTTGGACATTATGCAGGCCAAACAAAAGCAAGCAGAAGCAGAACAAAACTTGGTGATATTCTGTCCTAGATGCAGAAAGAAGCATAGCCACAAAGAGTGCCCGCTGGATACGGTCCAAATCTGTGCCATCTGTACGAAAGATCACTCAACAGAAAGCTGCCCATCACTCCCAGGATTGAAAGTAGTCTACAAAGAAGCAGAAGAAGAAATAGAACTGGTTTACCTACTAAATCAGCACTGCCAGTGGCAATCGCGACAAACAGGTATGCCCATTGATCCATCCTCTTCTTTTCAACCTCCTCAGTATAATGCTCAACAATATAATGGAATGTGGCAGAATCAGCCACCTGTCCCCAGCTGGTCACAACAGCCATTCCCCATGTCACCATGGCCAAATCAAACAAATCAAACCAATTGGCCGAAATTTCCTTACTGTCCACCATTCTGGAAAAATAACACATATTCATCACAATGGTCACCCTCCACCTCACAGAGTCAAAACTGGCAGTCGAAATATCAAAGACCCACAAATCAGCCAGTAGGAACGATCCCCCTATCTCAACCCACACTGCCAGCGCCTTACACATTGCAACAAAACCCCCATACCAACTTAAGACCGCGACTCCCAGCCCAACACAACCCGAATCCCAACAACAAACCAGTTCAATCTATGCAAATTATTGAAGGACCAGAACCCGAAACCGAGTTAAGGGAGTGCAATGACCTTCAATTAAGATCTGGGCATATAATAGAAACAAAGGGGGGATAAAAATGTTCAAATTGAAAATCCGCTATCTATAGAACAAACACCACAAGAAGAGAATCTAGTTAGACAGAAAACTCATGAACACGCAACCACCTCTTTTCCACCATTCCCAGAACGACTAATCATACCTCGCCCAATAAAACACCTTGATTTTGATCTTTTGGGAGAATTGAAAAATTTATGTATAAAAATACCACTCCTCCAGGCTATTCAAGATATCCCAATTTACGCAAAAACTATTAAAGAATTATGTATGAAAAATCCAAAGAGGAAAATAACAACAAATCCAACTGTCCATGTAGTCAGTACTTTATCCGATTTACTATTAGGAAGAGAAACGCCTGTAAAATATGAGGACCTAGGAAATCCAATAGTTATTATGCAAATAAACGACTACTCCTTTTCTAATGTACTAGTTGAATTAGGAGCAACAATCAATATTCTTACCACACAACTTTCCAAAAGCTCGACATTACATCCTTAGACCCAACCACAACCTTGCTGGAATTGGCTGATTGCTCAATAGTCAAACCAGAAGGCACATTACAGGATGTAATGGTGTCAGTAGATTCCTGGGAATACCCAGTAGACTTCTTGATCGTCAATCCCATAAACTGATTAGAGGGACACCCATTCATTTTAGGTAGACCTTGGTTGGCGACCGCGGATGCCTATACGAGCTGCCGAATAGGCAGCATGACCATAACAAGAGGAACCAATGTCAAGAATTTAGCCTTATATCCTCCTTCCCAGCCAAGTTTAACAATAATCAAAACTAGAAAACAACCTGTATCATATCTAACTGAAAAAATTAGATCACCCCTAACCATAGAAGATGCTCTCAAATTTAAAGATCAAACAGAAGATGACATCATCAACACCTACATTAACCAACCAAAAGCTGGATCCCATCTCAAATGTCACATGATCGAAGCAACATTTGAGAATGAAGTAGAAGAAGATTCCTTAAAAATTACTAATGATCAATCAATACCAACCACCTCTGTTTATAATAGCAAAACCATAGAAATTGAGCCAGGAAAAACTTTGAACATTAATAAAAACCTGACTGCTCACTAAGAGCAAAAGCTGGTTCAACTCTTGAGGAAATATAAAGAAGCCTTTGCATGGGATTACCCAAACATGAAAGGAATTGAT
The DNA here is from genome assembly GCA_031772625.1 of Pinus tabuliformis. Lineage (NCBI taxonomy): Eukaryota > Viridiplantae > Streptophyta > Pinopsida > Pinales > Pinaceae > Pinus > Pinus tabuliformis. The sequence continues at coordinate 1,022,278,051 of CM062811.1, read as the reverse complement.
CCCTAGTTGTGTACCCACCACGTCTATACAGAAAAGGATGCTAAACCCATTCGCCAACCCCAACGGAGATTAAATCCTCATCTTAAGGATATTGTGAAAGCTGAATTGCAAAAACTTTTAGATGTAAACTTTATCTACCCAATATCTGACAGCAAGTGGGTCTCTCCATTAGTAGTGGTGCCAAAAAAGAATGGAAAATGGTGGATATGTGTTGACTATAGAGAACTAAATAAAGCAACCCAGAAAGACCACTTTCCCCTTCCATTCATTGACCAGGTCTTGGACACATTGGCAAGGAAGAAATTATTTTCTTTCCTAGATGGCTTTAGTGGATACAATTAGATTCAGATTGCCCCTGAAAATTAGGATAAAACTATCTTTACCTGCCCTTGGGGAACATTTGCTTATAGAGTCTTACCCTTTGGGCTGTGCAATGCACCTGCCACATTTCAGAGGGTTGTACTTAGCATTTTTTCAGATTTGATAAATGAAGGGCTCAAAGTGTATATGGATGACTTCACACCTTATGGGGATGACTTTGAGCCAGCATTACAAACATTAGAAAAAGTGTTGCAAAGATGCATTGCCACCAGGCTCTGTTTAATCCATGAAAAGTGTCATATGATGATAACCGAGAGACTCATCTTAAGTCATTATATCTTAGCAGCTGGAGTATAGGTAGATCCGGCTAAAATTCAAATAATTATGTTAGTACCTACCCCTACCACACAAACAGAGGTACACAATTTTTTGGGATTTTCTGGTTATTATAGAAGATTTATAAAGAATTTTTCTTAGATTGCTACACCATTATATGCACTAAGAGGAAATATTGATTTCATTTGGACAGATAAATGTGACAGTGCTTTCAAGGCTTTAAAAAGGCTTGTATCAACAGCCCCGGTGCTAAAGGGCTCAAACTGGGATTTTCCATTCTAGATTCCATCTGATGCTTCAGACACAACAATCAGAGCAGTTCTTGGACAAGAAGAAGATAAAAATCCATATGCAATATATTATATTAGCAAAAATCTATCTCTTGCTGAATTAAACTATACTGTGACTGAAAAGGAATTTTTAGTTGTAATATATGCTGTAAATAAATTTAGACATTATATAATTGGATATCCTGTAGTTTTATATACAGATCACTCAGCCATTAAATATCTAGCAAATAAACCTGTTACAAAGGGAAGAGTGACAAGATGGTTGATTCTCTTAGAGGACTTTGACATCACAATTAAGGATCGACCTGGAAAAGAGAACCCTGTAGTTGATTTTCTCTCACGAATGCCAAAGCTAGCTGACACAACAATAGTTGAGGATCAATTTCTTGATGAATATTTATTTGTTGTTACTGTCAAAACACCATGGTATGAAGACGTTGCAAATTACTTGGCAGTAGACAAATTACCCTAGCACCTAATGCCTAATGACAGGAAACAAATAGTGCAGCACAATACCTGATTCTCTTGGATCGGGGGCTACTTATTTCACACGGGCAAATATGCACATTAGAAGATGCATCCGGGAAGATGAGGTGTTTGACATTATAAAAGCATGCCACGATGGGCCATGTGGTGGACACTTTGCACACTGCAGAAAGGGTCACAAAGTCTTACAAACATGCTATTACTGGCCCACTATCTTTAAAGATGCTAAAAAGTTTATTCAAGCCTGTGATAGTTGCTAGAGGACGGGACACCCTCGACAATCTGACGAGACGCCTCTAAATCCGCAATTAGTAATCGAGCCATTTGAGCGGTGGGTGCTAGATTTCATTGGTTCTATTAACCCATCATCCAATAAAAAAACATACATACTGGGTGCAACAAAATATGTTACTAAATGGGTTGAGGCAGAGGCACTACCAAGAGCTACTGAGGATCTAGTGATACATTTTCTTTTCCAATTATTTGTGCGATATGGCCTACCAAGAGACATAATTACAGATGGAGGACCGCAATTCGTAGGTAACAAGATTGCTACAACATTGAAGAATTACCATATTCTTCACAAAATTACAACTCCATACCACCCACAGGAAAATGGCCAAGTAGAAAGTACTAATAAGGTAATTGAGGCAATACTTACAAAGGAAGTTGTATCACACAGATGTGACTAGGCTTCCAGATTGCCAAAAGCCTCGTGGGCATACCGCACAACATGGAGAAATACCACGGGATATTCGCCATACCAATTAGTATTTGGTAAAGAACCCATCTTTCCAATCGAATTTGAGATACAAACATTAAGAATAGCCCTAGAAGTGGGTTCGAATTTAAATGAAGCTCAGACCAATAGATTACAACAAATCAATGAATTAGATGAAATCAGGCCATTTGCTCTTCAACACACTGCACTAATCCAACAGTAGAGAGCGAAATGGCATGACGCCCTTATTAAAAAGAAGATCTTCCACGAAGGAGATTGGGCACTCCTATACGATTCTAGGTTCCAAGATTTCCCCAGAAAACTCCAGACCAGATGGTTAGGACTTTATGAGATACAAAAAGTGCATGATAATGGCACCATTACATTGGCAACCATTGATGGATCTGGCTATTCTTTTAAAGCGAATGGTCATCGAGTGCGACTGTATCGCAAACCGCTTACTAGGGAGTCCTTTTGCCAACAGTTATGGGAAGATTCCACCATGAAAATTCTCGCTGAAGAGGATAACCCATCCTCAACATCAATCCAATAAACAACTCATTTGTTTTTTTGAATTTTGTATATAGAATTTTCTTTCTATTTTGCTTGTATAAACTGTATTTTTTGTACAGATTTTCGTGTTGTTCCATTTAAGGAAGAACTGCTGTTCCTCTTAAAAAACAATAGCCATTCCATTTAAGGAACAACAATTTTATCTTTATTTAATTTTTGTGTTGTTCCATTTAAGGAACAACTGCTTTTCCTTTTGAGGAACAACTGTCGTTTCATTTATGGAACAATAGTCCCCTATATATACGATTTTCATGCTGTTCCATTTAAGGAACAACTGTTGTTTCTCTTAAGGAACAACAACCATTCCATTTGAGGAACAACAATTTTGCGGATGTTTTCTTATTGCTGTTCCATTTAAGGAACAACTGTTGTCCCTCTTAAGGAACAACAGCCATTCCATTTAAGGAACAACAATTCTGCGTGTGTTTTCTTTGCGCTATTCCATTTAAGGAACAACTGTTGTTCCTCTTAAGGAACAATAGCCGTTCCATTTAAGGAACAACAGTTTTCCGGATGTTTTCTTTTTGCTGGTCCATTCAAGGAACAACTGCTGTCCCTCTTAAGGAACAACAACCGTTCCATTTAAGGAACAACAGATTTGCATGTGTTGTTCCGCTTAAGGGACAATAATCTTGAGTGCTTGTATTTTTGCTGTTCCATTTTAGGAACAACTGCTGTTCCACTTAAGCGGAACAACAGTCGTTCCACTTAAGCGGAACAACAACCATTCCATTTAAGGAACAACAATCTTGTGTGTTTGTATTTCTGTTGTTCCATTTAAGGAACAACAGTTGCACGTGTATTAACAATTGTTGTTCCATTTAAAGAAAAACTGTTGTTCCCTCTAAGGAACAATAGTTGTTCCATTTAAAGAACAACAGTTCTGTGTGCATTTGTTTTCGCTGTTCCGTTTAAGGAATAGTTGCTATTCCCTTTAAAAGGAACAATAGCCGTTCTATCTAAGGAACAACAATTTCGTATGCGAGTGCTTTACGTTATTCCATTTAAGGAATAGTTGTTGTTCCTCCTAAGGAACAACTGCCGTTCCTTCTAAGGAACAACGGTGTTTTGGTAAAAACACAACCCCCCATTATTGATTTGTTCACTTCAAATAATGGGGACCCTTTCTATAAAAATTTTGGCTAAACACCTTTTTGGATTTTATTTAGTTGATTGACCTACGCTTTTGTTAATTTTTCATTTTCTTTCGATTCTTATTTTGATTGCTTTGTTAAAATCTATTTTTTATAAGCTTCCCATTGACCCTTGTTTTGCCTCATTTGGTCAACTGGTTCGTAAATGGCACTCCTTTGAAGTCTCATCATTTATCTAGCCTGAGTTAAAAATGCATGAAATGTATAATATTGCATTTTGTAAATAAATTAGTTCAATAATGCATTTATTTTAAATATTAACCTTTAGTGAGTTTTTACTAACATTTTTTCATTTTTACTTATGCAGCCAAATCATTAAGCAGTGAGATTTTAAAAATTTATTCTAATTTCCAAATTTATTATTAATCTCGAAAACCCATAATTTCGAAGTAGCTGTAGTTTAGATAATTTCATAACTTAATTAAAAAATTTATAAAAATAAAACCAAAATAAAAATTGATATTAAATCTTAATTAAATTAAATTAAATTAAAATATAAAATATAATTAATTAAATTAAATTAAAAATTTAATATATAAAATAAAACTTAATCGCATTCGGATTTTTGATTGGATAGGAGATTTCAATCGCATGATTCATGAGGGGCTTTCATACCTCCATCCTCCTGAATAATTGAATTAAATTAATATATAAAATATAATTAATTTAATTAAATTAAAAATTTAATATATAAAAATAATATATAAAATAAAACTTAATCGCATTCGGATTTTTGATTGGATCAGAGATTTCAATCGCATAATTCATGAGAGGGTTTCATACCTCCATCCTCCTGATTGTCGATTGCGAAAAGGCATGTCACATTGACCCACCTTCGGTATAAACTTTAATTACATTATCGGGTGATCGGATTGTCGATTGCGAAAAGGCATGTCACATTGACCCACCTTCGGTATAAACTTTAATTACATTATCGGGTGATCGGAGTGGGACTCTCAAATACGAACAAGTTTTATAAAACCTTCATTCCTCGATTTGCCGATGCGAAGGGGCATAAAGCATTACCCCAAGTCCCGTTATAAGTTTTGTATGTGTTTGAATTTTCAAATCACTCATATGTATGAGTGAAGTGAATAATTATGAGAATAATGTAATGTAAATATTAAAATAAAAGTTAATATTTAATATTAAATTTTAGATTAATTAAATTAATTAATATATAAATTATAATTAAATTATTAATTAGATCAATATTAATTAGTTTATAAATAGTTAATTAGTTTATAAATAGTTAATATTTTAGTTAGTTAAATATTAATTAATAAATAGTTTATTATTAATTAGTTTAGTTTATGATTAATAATTAAATTAGAATTATTTAGAATTCTAATTTAAGATTAGATTTTTAACTCACCAATAGAATTTCCAGAATTGTGCTAAAATTAATTCATCTACTTTGGAAACTCATAGAATGAGTTTTACTTAGTCAAATGAGGCCCATGACAGCTCATTGGAAAGATAAAATCAAGGAGAACATTTTTGAGGAGGTTTCACTAATAGATTTGATCATTAATTAGGTCAAAAATCATGCAGAAGATCAAGCTCCGAATTTCTAAAACAAAATCAATTTTCTGAGTTATTTTCTGCATTTTTATTTGTCCAAACCTCTTCTAATTGCAGATCCATTCGTCAATAATATCTTTGGCCAGTTAAACCATCCCAAGCATCAATATAGAGCTTATATTTTATTTTCAATTATTTATTTAAATAGAATTTGATTGGATTTATTTTAAATGCCAGAAATGATATTTTGATTTTATTGATTGCATCTTAATTTATTTTGATTTCTTTTTGCAGGAAAACAGTGGAAGAAATATGGAGAAAAATATCTCAATCAATGAGAATGCTCCAGCAATTGAAGATTGGAATTTTGAGCAAATAAAATTGGATTGGGTAGATTTCTCTTGAACAAACTTTCTTCTCAAGAATTCCTTTGCAAATATTATAAATAGCTGATTGCAAAATGTAATAAGGAACTGCTCTCCTATGCAATTTCAGACTTCTGAAAGCACTTTTGTAATAAGAATTTAGAGTTGTAGAAGAGAGGAGAGAAAATCTCAGATCTGGGATTATTGAGGATTTTTCCTTTGTATCTTGAATATGCATAATGGGAAAAGTTTGCTCTATTGTGGCTTTAGTTTTGAAGGCGGAAGTTCAAGCAATGTAAAGAGCTGTGGGAGACCAGCGACAGAGAAATGGATGCAATAAATTGGTATTTTTAATACTATTGTTTCAGATATCAGTTTCATTTTATGATAACAGGAATGTGTCATTTTGTTCATATTTGTGCACTTATGTTGATATGGGTAATTTGTTTCAATGTTGTTATTATGTATCTATGTTCTTATGAATTAATTTTTGATTTATGAGTAACTATTTACTCAAAAATATGTCTTATAACACTGATTTATTGAATGGTAATGTGTTGTGAACTATTTTCACATATTATTGTTTAATCATTGGATTTACTGATTTAATAATCAATGTTATTTTTGTGAACTACTTTCTGAGTGTTGATGGTTTATTATTTCAGTTAAGAGGTCTCAATAGGATGTGTTTTGATATCCATAATATCAGTTAATTGAACTATTTCATTAACTTAATATTCATTATAAACAAGACATATTTAAAATCCTAATACTTTAAATATCTTGCTCTTGGTTGGATTAGATCTATATCTGCCTAATTAAGAGAGGATTAAGATTAGTTTATTTTGCTTGCATTATAGAATAATTTTGCATTTAGAATAATTTCTACATTCTTTTAAGTCCTCTTTTCAAAGAGGCAAAATTTTAATTGTGGCTTGGCTGAACCCAAATCAGTTTAAGGGTCATTCTATTGCCTGATCAGCAAGAAGAAGTGATCTGATATCCCTGTCTATGGGTAGTTAAAGATACATCATAAACCAATAACGATAGGGAGAAGGTAATTGGACCTAGTTAAACCAGTCGGAGCCACTACTCCAGACGGAAAAAGCGCTGCTTTAAGGTCCGGACCGGGTGGTTATTCCCCAATGTTGTTGCAGCAATTTTCGAGGCATCAACATTATTGGCGCTAGAAGGAGGGCCTGAGACTTGTTTTCTATTGGAGTCTTTTCAATTTTAATATTTTATTTAAATCTTAATGGCTCCTCTTAATATTTCAATTTGGAGTTGTATCCATGGACGTGCATCTTCCAATACTCCACCCGAAGTGGTAAGACTCTTATCTCAAGTAAAATTTAATGGTAAGAAAAATTCTTCTGCTTTTAATCATGTCCTTCAATTTATCCAAAATGTTTCAAATTATGATTTTCAAGGAATTGATGAAGACATCTTATGCAGAATTTTTACTCTCACATTTGCGGCAAAAGCCAAAAACTGGTGTAGAACTCTTCCAGTTGCCTCAATTCGTAGCTGGGATCAATTTGTTACAATTTTCATTTGTAAATTTGACGGCTATGATTATGAACATGTATGTAATGAAATTGAATATCTACGAAGGTTTGAAAATAAGTTTGTTATTGATTTTAATATTCGATTTCATTTGAATTGTTTAAGATTCAACATCGAAGATAAATACACAGAAGAAGAATCACTAGATTGGTTTGAACATATTTGTTTTCTTCCTCCCATTCCCAATCCATATGAAATTAGTTCAAGTTTTGTTCCATCCCCTTCCAACATAAATGAGAATCCCAATATGGATTCGCAAATAAATTATGATCAAGTGGTCTCACAAAGCTTGGAAAATATTTCTAATCAAAAGAAATAAGACAACAACAACAGTTTTGAAGAAAGAGCTGCATTGGAATATGAAAGTTACTCTGTGGTGAATTCAGAAAATCAGATTGCAAATTATCAAGTACAAGCAACAATCAAAGGAAATAATAACACACAAATTGCTGTACAATTTTTTGATTTTTTCCATGATGAACAAATGCTGAAATCAGAGCAGCAAAACAACCTTCTTCAAGAAATCATGAGCACACAAAGGAATGATTTAGAATATGAAATTTACAATCAACATAATGTATGAGAATTCTCAAACTGAGACATTTTTAATTGCATTATTTCAGATTCATATTTTTCCTTTTATCCTGATATTTTTAATGATGGTAAGTTTTCCTCTCTTGGTATTAATGATGTTTTAGAAGATAAAGAGGATGATCTAAATGACATACCAATTAATTTTTATCAAGATAGAGAAATACTTATTGATCATTCTTTTTCTTGTTCTTCCTTGTTTTGATATATTGGATGAGATCGAAGGGAATTCTAGAAAATCTTGTGAAGTCATTTATGATAACTACTCTGACATTGAGGATGTTGATTTCTATTCTTCTTAAGAGAATATTCATGATAAAATTCAAATAACATCTGAGAATGAGGAACTTTTCAATTTAGAAATTATTCCAACTAATTCTCATTCTAGAGTAGCAAATTATCTTCATAATTTTACTATTCAAAAAAACATTCCAATTTATGATTCACATCATGATCAAGCTCTCATTCCTACTCATAATTATAATTCGTTTTCTAATTCACAAGTTGGAATTGACAATTACTCAAATTCCATAATTCTGGCCAATCCTTGTGAAAAAGAAATTATTTCAAAACAATCCCAATTGTGTTGTAAAATTAGTTGTACAAAGAGTGATTTCATTTTATTTTTGTTTCTTCATTTATTTTGTATAAAATCAGATTTATTTTTAGATTTTTGATACATTACGCTGGCATATTGAGCACTTTACTATCAAACATTTAATTGATGCATTGCCCTGTTAGAAAATTGAAGTTTTATATTATAATCATGAACATCAAAAGCTATTTCAATTTCAATTTCAATCAATATTAATGTTTTATCAAAAGCTTCTATCTTCTCAAAGACTATATCAACAAGAGAATGTATTTTTACAATTTGGCCAACAATTCAATTCAATTATTATTTTTCCATTTTATTTGAAAGATTTCCATCCATTTTTCATTAATTCATCTGAAAATTGTTTGGAAATTTTTCCTTCAAGGAAGATTGTTAATAATTTAACATTTGTATATAATATTTACAATTTTTTCCAGGCCTTTGAATTTAAAAGCTCATCTTCACAATCTGGCTTGTCATCTCTTCCTTTGAACATTTCCCAATCCTTAATAGAAATCCATCTAGATTTATATGATCCAATTGGTATTCAATTGGAAATGAAATTTTAAAAGAAAGAAATTTTAATTAAGTTGCTAACAATAACTGTACATTCTGATTTCAGATTTATTTTCCTCAGTTTAGTTAGATTTGTATTTTTATTACTAACATTTGAATTGTACATACATGTAGGAATTAAAATCAGAAAATGGTTACATTGGAAATATGACTATACTTAGTCATTTTTATGTATATGGTTAGAATAGGAGTAGAATTAATTTAGTTTGTTTATTTTTGTTTCAGTAGTTTTGTAGATTAAAAAATAAAACAAAGCAATCAACCCTTCTCATATATGTTCAGTGAAAACATTTTCCTCTTATCAGAAAGTTTTAATTCTTGCTTTCATTTTTTAAATTTCTTACAACAATACCTCTACTATGCCTATTTTGAATAATGTCTTGATTAAATTCAATTAAAGTTGCACTTGGTATCGATCGCTTCAAAGCCATTTTTCTACATTTCGAGATTTCCTTCTAAGATTTTCTTTTGAAATTTATATGATAAAGGTTTTGAGGATATAAAAGCTTCATGATCCCATTACCCCATGAAATGTATGACTGTCTATGATAATATTAATTCTAATTCATTTATTTTTAGTCAGTCTAACCTTTCGTGGTAATCATATGAAGTTCATATTATCTTCCTCGAAATTTGCTAAGGATATCCATTCTACTGTGTGCACACATTCAAATTTGTTTTGATATTTTTCCACAATTAGTGGCTTTATCCCATTCTGATATTTAGTTTATTATTTGATGCTGCAATACGCATCATATTCATTTACTAAAGGCATTATTGAACAGTCACTATAACAATACAGATTCTTCTCAAGTTATTTGTAATAAGTAGAGGTAATAAATTGTTGTTTCAATTCAAAAGGGAAGACTATTTTCATATTTATTTCTGGTAAATTTTATATTTCCTGAACATGAATAAGAAAATTTTATTTAGGCTGATTTCTCACTCCGATTTAGAATAAATGATGAGATGATTTTGAACAAAGTTAAAATTTTAATAAATTGAAGGAATAATTTGAAGATTCATGAGGTAAAATCTACAGACAATTTCCTTCCAGGGATGCATTTACCAGTTTGTTCTCATCTATTATTAGTTTTTCTTTTCCTTAGTTTATTTTTTTATTTTTGTTCTGTTTTATTTGCAGGCTTTAATTTGTTTTCAAAACTTGAAGTAAGTAGAAAACCCATTTCAAATTTGCAACAAGTTAAGGGAAATTTTATTTGTGATTCATTAGAATTTGAACATTTTTTTTAATTTTGCTTTCATTCATCATTTCAATTTGATTTTCATATTGCTGATACTACAGTGACTACATATTCGCAATACTACCATCCCGCTTATTTTTTTCAATAATTTCATTCCGATATCACATCATCCACTTCATAACCATTTGTAGCGAAATATTTCATCGGAAGTAGCTTTTAGCATTTTTGATAACAAATTTTTTAATAAAAGATCTCCGATGTATTACCTCGCTCATATGTCATATCACATTTCGCATATCGGAGGTTTGCAGTTGAAGTATACTTCCATTATCATGAATCGCCGATCTCCGATAAACGACTTTACTGATATTGTGATGACCACATAATTCCGGATCCGATATGAAATTCAAATCAAGTTTATAAAATATTGCGTCCATTCAATCGTAATAAAAGTAGGGGCATAATTTTAAAGGGCCGATGTCTCAGATCCAATATGTTATTAAATTTTCATCATAAAATTATCGGGTCCATTCTTCATTGCATATTGGTGTATCGAGAATTGTTACATCATGTGCTTAAGATTGCTGATCGCGATTGCCGATTAGCCACGTCTTTCATCGCATATCGGCATCGCAAGAATCATATTGTGTTACATCGGGTACCAAAATTTCACTAATTGCCGACATCGCAATCGCTTCATTGCATTTTTATTTATGCTCACATCACATCTTTGACTCTGCGAGGTGCGATGTGCGATGTGGGAAGCATAGTAAATATGCCCCGATCCTCAATATAATATTTCTTTAATGATGCGATCGCTTCATTTCATTCAACATGTTTTCATCGCATGTTTTTATTGACAATTTTCCATTGCAATCTCCGATGCGATAGCTTCCAATGCATGCCTCTAAGCCATTAACATTTAATCAATATATGACATAGCAACAAAGGTGAAGTCTTGCAAATTAAACTTGAAACATGGTGAAGAAACATGTGATGTGAATCATCCGATACGGCAATATGTTATTTTAAAAGTGAGCTTCGATGGTAAGAAAGCAGTTAATGACCAATTTGCAGTATATTTAAATCATTTTGATTTCTCATATATTTCAGTTTTAAATATATAATTCCATAATTAAAAATGGAATTCAAGACCTTTCTATCTTCATATTTAAATTTTATTATCTTGGATTTGATCTTGATTCTGGACAATTTATAAAATCATGGAGTTTATATGAAACTTATAATATTTTGAGAAACAGTCATTACTGTAAATTCTCATTCTCATTTCTGATGTATTTGTGTTAATTTCAATTCCCTTGAGCATTAAGCATTCCATTTTTACATTTTACTGCTTGCTTTAGTCTAAATAAAATAAATAATGATTTTGGGTTATAGGATTTTGGTTAGTTTGACTTCTTCATGTTTTTACTGTTAATTAAAATAAAAAGTCAGCTAGTTTGGAGAAATTGATACCTCTCAGGTAATATCAAAAGCAACCATTTAATGGTAAGATTCATGTATCCACTTTCATTAATTTCCATTTCGCTATTTTAGTTTCAATTTTGTTTTTCTGACATAAAAAACCTGTTTTGCAGTTCTCCATTTGAAGCTTTCAATCCCCAGCCGGATCATATTTTTGAAGTCCTATACTTTTCTCCTGGCTTTATTTCAATAAGCAACGATAGCCTTCGTCGAAACAACTACACCAGGAAGTTTCTGAACCTTTAGTTTGTTTCTTTAAGCATTCCTTTTATTATAAAATAATTAAGATGATGCTTTGAAACAAGAAGATTGATATCAGAGAAAAGGTTTTCATTGTCGCTGAATTTTATTGTCACTGCTATCCAAAAATCTTAAAACATTTACAACCCTGCAAGGTATGATTTTTTTATATCTCGACATAAGAAGGATTGATTACACGATTATTTTCTTTTTCTTCATATTGTTGAGACATTGATATAAACATTCTTGTTTGAATTTATCTTTCGAAACTTAGATTTTCCTTTCACTTTTCGAATCTCTTCATTTCTATTTTTGTTTGTTAATTTCTTTCTCATTTTAGCATAAGAGTTCTTTTTCCTTTAGTTTTCAGTTTTGATTTTGGTGACTTTGCCATGATTTATATGGAAGGCCTTCTTGTTACCTAACTATGGTCGGCATACATAGGGAAAAATAGTTAATAGTCACCTAATGGTTTTTTCTTAAATCTCTTGGTAAAGTTTGATTTTCTTATTATAAAGGTAGACATACTTAAGGAAGAGATTACCAATTTAGAGAAATTGACAAAGTATCATAAAATCTAACAAAGTATCATAAAATTGTATTCATTTTGAGATTTCAATATTTTATTAAGATCTTTCAAAGTTCTATTATCAGTCAAGAAAAGTTATTTTTAACCAAGTAAAGACACTTTACAGCAAAGCACCTTTAACTCTGAAATTGTCATTCTTTTTTTTTTTCTCCATAAAACTACTCTAGGGTATTATATTATATACATGAATAAATTACAAGCAGAGAAACAAGTTTTCCATGGCCAACTATGGCTCTGTGGTAAGCAGCTGAGAATTTCATACTCTAAGCATTGGCTGCCCCAAAACTACCTCAAAAAACAGAGTTTAACTTTGACAGTGCCCACGCAGGGGCCGAGACTGAAGCAGAACAACCCACGCAGGGGTGACATTGAGGATTAGCGAACTCCCAGACACAACTGAAAAACTTAGTAACAAACAGAGCATGACCTGTATAAAGATTACTAGACCCACGCTCAAGACTCGAACCAGACAGAGAATTATAGGACATGACCATATGACCGAGACCCAAAATCATCAAAATGAACCTGGCATGGGAATGACTAGAGAAATTAGTCTGCTGGTTCCGTTTCTTCTGGCTCCATCTCCACAATCGGGTATCCCCAGCCCACCAGCTCCTCTTCCGAGTCCTCTCCAGCTTTAGACGTCGACGCATCCTGTGCTTTTGCTTGAATTGGCTCCTTTCCCTTTGCTTCCCCCAGTTGTTCCCCTGCCTTATTCTCCAGATTTGCAGAAGTAGGAACTCTGCTGTCATCGTGTTCCTCTTCTGCATCTCTAATAAAGAGAATTGAAATGTGGACATTGAGATTGCCCAGCCTGAAGATGGTTGAGCCATAAGCCGGAAGCACCAGCGGCCTTGGCAATTGCTCAGGCGGGGCATCAGAGTCCAGGAACGAGAATGCCTGCAGATGGGGAATTCCGGCCCTGCGGAAACAATATTGACAACAACAATGGTGATGCGCCTCTGCAGCTGCAGGAGGGCGACCTGGTGCTCCACGACCCATTCCTCTTCGGCATGGTTGCCTCTCTCTGGTTCTGGCCATGAGGATGTAGAAAACCGGAGTTTCCGCGTCCCCAAGCCAATTCCTAAACTCCAAAAACGCTAGAGGCCAGAGAGTGTTCCCACACTTAGCTTGCTGAGAATGTCGCTCCCCATACCAGTCCGCCTCCTTAAGTTCCATGGCTTGCTCTTGAACCCCGAGCGCCATGAATGCTCCTTACAGTCACCGTCTACTCGCATTAATGCGAATGAACTCAGGCGCGAAGGCTTCAACATTAAATTCTCCAACCTGCCAGACCTCCTCCCGCGTTCGGTTGACTCGTGGCAGCTAGCGTTGGCCATGTGGCCTCCTCGTGCTAGCTGTACCCTCCTTCTTTTCGGATTAGACACCCGCATCCGGGGAGAAATTGTCATTCTTAACTCTTAAGAAGTTAATGATTTTCCCCATCCCAAAGAGTCTTATTTTTCTAGAGTATAATCTAGAAATAAATTTAAAATTAAAAGATAAGTGGTCTCATCATGAGCCTGCTTACCACGATCATAGGGGAAAAATACGCTGACATTACCAACACTGCTAAACAAACCAGGTAACGACTTATGATTGCAAACAGTTATAAGACAAGGGGTCTCATCACGAGCCAGCTTGTTTAGTCCAATTATAACCAGTGAATGGCATTGTAAACTATCTGGCTACCAAACCAGGACAATGGCTTTTAAGAAATAAAAAAAAAAAAAGAAATATATATAAATGGATTTATCTCTAGGTCAATAATTATTAAAGAAATGAGATTCTGAATCATTGATGATTAAAAGGTAACCTTGTCGAGACTATAGATGTTTGCTGGCAGCAGTGGCTCTACCTGTGACAAATAAGTATATTTGAAAAGCTAAGCTGTAAAGTGACCTCTGCTTGACCTCTACAACCAATTAATGACTGATATAGAGTTTTGAAAGATTTTAATTTATGAGAAATTTTGAGGAAAATTACAGTTAGATGATTCTTGTTTTTATTCAAACTAATGAACCTAGTAAAGCATTTCAAACATAATTATCCTTTCTTTAATTATTTTTACTTGAATTTTTGGGAAACCTCATTCATATCAAACAAAGATAACTGGTTCTTCTCCTGTGTGTCACCATTGTTGTGGTAAAAACACAACCCCCTTATTATTGATTTATTCACTTCAAATAATGGGGACCCTTTCTATAAAATTTTTGGCTAAACACCTTTTTGGATTTTTATTTAGTTGATTGCCCTACGCTTTTGTTAATTTTTCATTTCCCTTTGATTATTGTTTTGATTGCTTTGTTAAAATCGATTTTTTATAAGCTTCCCATTGACGCTTCTTTTATCTCATTTGGTCAACTGGTTCGTAAATGACACTCCTTTGAAGTCTCATCATTTATCTAACCCGGGTTAAAAATGCATGAAATGTATAATTTTGCATTTTGTAAATAAATTAGTTCAATAATGCACTTATTTTAAATATTAATCCCTAGTGAGTTTTTATTAACATTTTTCTATTTTTACTTATGCAGCCAAATCATTAAGAAGTGAGATTTTAGAAATTTACTCCAATTTTTAGATTTATTACTAATCTCGAAAACCCAGAATTTCAAAGTTGCTGTAGTTTAAATAATTTCATAACTTAATTAAAAATTTCATAAAAATAAAACTAAAATAAAAATTGATATTGAATCTTAATTTAATTTAATCAAATTAATATATAAAATATAATTAAATTAATTAAATTTAAAATTTAATATATAATAATAATATATAAAATAAAACTTAATCGCATCCGGATTTTTGATCGGATCAGAGATTTCAATCGCATCATTTATGAGAGGCCTTCACACCTCCATCCTCCCAATTGCCGATTGTGAAGAGACATGTCACATTGACCAACCCTCGGTATAAACTTTAATTACATTATCGGGTGATCGGATCGGGACTCTCAAATAAGAACAAGTTTTATAAAACCTTCATTCTCCCGATTCGCTGATGCGAAGGGGCATAAAGCATTAACCCAAGTATCGTTATAAGTTTTGTATTTGTTTGAATTTTCAAATCACTCATACATATGAATGAAGTGAATAATTATGAGAATAGTGTAATGTAAATATTAAAATAAAAGTTAATATTTAATATTAAATTTTAGATTAATTAAATTAATTAATATATAAATTATAATTAATTAAATTAAATTAAAATTTGATTATTAATGAGAAAATAGTTAATATTTTAGTTAGTTAAATATTAATTAGTAAATAGTTTATTATTAATTAGTTTAGTTTATGATTAATAATTAATTAGAATTCTAATTTAGAATTAGATTTTTAATTAAAATTTTGATTTTTAATCCAATGACAGCATTTCCAGAATTGTGCCAGAATTAATTAATCTATTTAGGAAGTTTATAGAATGAGTTTTACTTGGTCAAATGAGGCCCATGACGGTTCATTGGAAAGATAAAATCAAGGAGAACATTTCTAAGGAGGTCTCACTAATATATTTGGTCATTAATTAGGTCAAAAATCATGCAGAAGATCAAGCTCTGAATTTATAAAACAAAATCAATTTTCTGAGTTATTTTCTGCGTTTTTATTTGTCCAAGCCTCTTCTAATCGCAGATCCATTTGTCAATAATATCCTAGGCAAATTAAACCACTCCAAGCATCAATATAGAGCTTATATTTTATTTTCAATTATTTATTTAAATAGAATTTGATTGGATTTATTTTAAATGCCAAAAATGATATTTTGATTTTATTGATTGCATCTTAATTTATTTTGATTTCTTTTTGTAGGAAAACAGTGGAAGAAATATGGAGAAAAATATCTCAATCAATGAGAATGCTCCAACAATTGAAGATTGGAATTTTGAGCAAATAAAATTAGATTGGGTAGATTTATCTTGAACAAAATTTCCTCTCAAGAATTCCTTTGCAAATATTATAAATATCTGATTGCAGAATGTAATAGGGGGCTGCTCTTCTTTGTAATTTTAGACTTCTGAAAGCACTTCTGTAATAGGAATTTAGAGTTATAGGATAGAGGAGAAAATCTCAGATCTGGGGATTATTGAGGATTTTTCCTTTGTATATTGAATTATGCATGATGGGAAAAGTTTGCACTATTGTGGCTTTAGTTTTGAAGGCAGAAGTTCAAGCAATGTAAAGAGTTGTGGGAGACCAGGGACAGAGAAATGGATGCAATAAATTGGTATTTTTAGTTCTATTGTTTCACATATCAGTTTCATTTTATGATAACAGGAATGTGTCATTTTATTCATGTTTGTGCACTTTTGTCGATATGGGTAATTTGTCTCAATGTTGCTATTATGTATCTCTGTTCTTATGAATTAATTTTTGACTCATAAATATGTCTTATAAAACTGATTTATTGAATGGTAATGTGTTGTGAACTATTTTCACATATTATTGTTTAATCATTGGATTTACTGATTTAATAATCAATATCATTTTTGTGAACTACTTCCTGAGTGTTGTTGGTTTATTATTTCAGTTAAGAGGTCTCAATAGGATGTGTTTTGATATCCATAATATCAGTTAATTGAACTGTTTCATTAACTTGATATTTATTATTATCAAGACATATTTAAAATCTTAATACTTTAAATATCTTGCTCTTAGTTGGGTTACATCTATATCTGCCTAATTAAGATATGATTAAGATTAGTTTCTTTTGCTTGCATTATAGAATAATTTTGCATTTAGAGTAGTTTCTACATTCTTTTAAGTCCTCTTCTCAAAGAGGCAAAATTTTAGTTGTGGCTTGGTTGAACCCAAATAAGCTTAAGGGTCATTCTCTTCCCTGATTAGCAAGAAGAAGTGATTTGATATCCCTGTCTATTGGTAGTTAAAGATACATCATAAACCAATAGAGATAGGGAGAAGATAATTGGACCTAGTTAAACCAGTCGGAGCCACCACACCAAATGGAAAAGGAGCTACCTTAAGGTCCGGACCGGGTGGTTATCCCCCAATGTTGTTGCAGCGATTTTCGAGGCATCAACAAGTGGTTTCGTCATTTTTTGCTTGTTGCTGTTCCTTCTAAAGAAAAACAGTTTTGCTTCAGTTTGTTTTAATGTTGTTCCCGCGAAGGATCAACACTTTCGTTTGCGTCCATTTTTTTGCTGTTCCTCTTAAGCAATAGCAGTTTCGTGTGCCATTTTTGTCTTTCTACTATTCCTATTAAGGAATAGCAGTGTTGTGTGCGAGTGTCTTTTTTCTGTTCCTCCTAAGGAACAACGACAATTCCTTTTAAGGAACAAAACCCTTTTTTGTGTACATTTTTTTGTTGTTCCTTCTAAAGAACAACAAACTTTTTGAGAAGTTTTTCTTGTGAATATTGTTTTACTCTTCATGATCCTTTGAAGGCAAGAATACAAACATATATGCAAGGATAAAAAATTTAAAGGTTACTGGAATAAGAAAATCAAAGAGAAATTATCATCTTTAATGAGATTGCTTTGTATAGATTAGAAAAAAGGGAGGACACAACTATCTATATCACTTTGCTGTCCTTATTTTCACTATAACTCAAAATTGATTGAATACTTGTACCATGCTGGTTCTTCCCTAATTCTCATAATTCTCTTTGCTTATTATCATTGAATAAGAATAAGGACATATTTTCTTCTATTGATATGTTCAGACTTTTTCTACCGTCCCTACTCTTAAGGAGTGTTGAGCCATCTTCTATATATAAATAGGAAGTGTTATATAAAAGAAAAGAAAAAAGAAGAAAAGAATATATATATATATATATATATATATATATATATATATATATATATATATATATATATATATGTCTACTAACAATTCTATGATTTTTCAGATGGAGGATAGGGGGTCTCATCATGAGCCAGATTACCATGATCATAAGGAAGCAGTGAAGTGGCATTCCCACTATGGCTACCACACCAAGGATATGATCCAATGGACACATAAAAAAAACAAAAGTCCTTGGAACAGGTGGTCTCATCACGAGCCACCCTACCCACCTTTCACTCCTTCCCAGTGAATGGTATTGTGATCCATCTGGTTACCAAGCCAACACAATGGCCTCCACTCTGACATCACAAGGCACTTTCCTAAGTATACATAAAGGACCATGGTTCCAAAGGGTG
The DNA here is from genome assembly GCA_031772625.1 of Pinus tabuliformis. Taxonomy (NCBI): domain Eukaryota; kingdom Viridiplantae; phylum Streptophyta; class Pinopsida; order Pinales; family Pinaceae; genus Pinus; species Pinus tabuliformis. Next base: position 1,022,259,277 of record CM062811.1, on the reverse strand, counting down.
AAAAAGCAACTCTGTCAAGGTTATAAACACCTGTGGGCAACAGAGCTCTGCTGATGGTATTGGAGTCATATTTTTCAACATCAATAGTAATTATAACCCCTTTTCTTATTTCTTTATCTTTATTTCAAAAGATATTATGTTCCCAATTCATTTTGAACCTTTATGCATGAAATATCGTTTAAAAAGTCAATCATAACAGTTTAAGTGGAATAATGACCGCATAACATTTTACCCACGTCAGATGTCCTTTCCCCTTTTCAAATTACTCCATGGAATCTCTATATTTATTCGTAATTCTCATGCTATGCATCGATTTCAACAACTCGATATTTTTTGTGATCTTGTCATAAATATGTACAACTTACCATTTTTACCACTGTACGATTGCCGTCAGTACGTCGTTCCTACATTTAACCAGTCGAAGGCAACCTATCATTTTTCAGGGGGGCGCGGGTGACTTCCAAAGCACTTTTGTATACGTGTCAGTCTTTTATTTGGTTGTATCGGGCTACATGATATCCCATAATAGCAAGTTCTTAACAGTATCTATGTTAAAAAAGTATTATCTGAATTTAACAATTTGTTGTTCCATTGCTAGCTCTGTGTATTGTTGTGTTACCTGTGTTAAAGCTAACAGTGTGCAGAATTCAGACAAAATGGGAGGACGATCAATACGCAACGAGCCATAGACATTAGCTATTTTTGATGCCGCTCAAGAAATTTTAGTACGAGCCAGATGGGTCGCATATTTTACACGACTGCAGCAACCCAATGAAACCATGGCTATCGAATTTTTACAAAATTTGCAGGATGATCATTCTATAATAAGAGGAAGGTGAATGATAGTAACAGATGCAGTAATAGTGGAGGTGTCTGGATTACCAGCAGTCGGACCCATATGGACGCATAAAAAATTGAGGCTACAAGACGCCATTGCCGCCTTTCGGGATGAGGGACAGAACTTGATTGTCAAAGGCAAAGGAGTTCAACCTTCATCTCTGGGAGAACCATGGATAGAGCTGGCTAGAATCGTTCAGAGCTATATCACATGTGATGGAAGAAAAGATGTGGTAAGACCATGCCACCTCAAATTATTAGCAGTTTTAAAACATAAATGTTCTGTAAACTTGCCTGCATATTTGAAATTCTTGTTGCATGACGCTGCTCAAAGCATAAAGAAATCCCAGCATATAGAGACTGTTGTAAGTCATCATTGTTTAATTAGGTTGATAGTAAGCTACAATCTAGCCCAGCAGCAAACCAGTTGGGAAGAATTAGTGTTTACTATGGGGGGGGTTAGCCTTACCTGCCCCAAAAAGGAAAAGGACTACCAACACAGCAAATAGACCACAAAAACGCAGACGATATGCCAAGACAAGTCAGGGAACAACTGAAAACCTTCTGGGTAGCAGCAGCCAACCCTTAGAATTATCTAGCCCTGAAAACGAGCAACCTTTACAGCTGGAAGGAAGAGATAACCTAGAGTCAGAACTTGAGGAGGAAACAGAGCATACTAGTGAAGAAGAGAGGGATGAAACAGAACTTCCCTTAACTCCCAGCACAAGTCCACCACAAGATTTACTTCATGATGTTGAATTGGCCCAGATTTTGACCAATATGAGTGAATATATACAGCCTGAAAGTCCACTTAACCTCAATATTGAAGCAACAAAATCGGAGTATATCAGAAGAAATAATTGGTGAAGCAGAAACAGGGGCAGAAGCCACCCAGGAAGAGGCAAACCAAACTAGGGATACCCCTCCAGAAGAACCTATTCAAGTCAATTTAAACACAGAAGATGTGGGCCAAAAGGATGAAATAGAAAATAGTCAGGGTAAATACACAACCCTTGGAGAACAAAACCAAAATGAGAAACTGAGCTCGGTAAGAGCAGAAATGGTTAGTGAAATAGTTGTTCCTTCCAGAAAGAAAAAAAACAAAATTAAAAAGTTGAGAAAGGAACAACAGAAGTTGTAGAATTTAGTGAAAAAACTTAGACAAAAGATAAGGACATTAAAAAGGGGGAAAATTTCAACATAACCCCGAAAACGGTGAATGCAACCATTCAAACTGAATCCCAAGATACAAGGGTTATTGGGACTCAAACCGAGCCCATATTCATTCAAATTGATAAGGAACAACATGCAACAGTTACAGAAGCGGCTGCCCAAACAGAGAATGTACATTTTTGTAATATAGCTGTTCAAACGGAGGAAATATCCTCCAACAGTGTGGCCACCCAGACAGAAAGACTGACTGTCCATAATAAAAGAATGTAGACTTTAAGCATTCCATCCCATGATAAGAGTATTCAGACTACAGGTCCTCAGTCTCATAATAAGAACACCTAGACAGATATCCAAGCCAAAGACGTTTTGATAGGCAACGATCCTGGTATAACAAATCTCCAAGAGAATCTGGCACAGGCTCGGCTGACCATAGAAAGACTTGAGGAAGAAACTATTCCCCAACAAAGGTACCAGGAATTACATAGGCAATTGCGGGATATCAACGCGTCGGAAAGCGAGGCCTTCGAGAAATGTCAGAGGGTAGAGGAAAGAAATGAGAAAATAAAGAACAGACTAGAGGCAGTCATGCATCAAAGGGATACTCTCTGTTCCCTATACATAGATGTTTTAGCATGCAGGTCCCCTGCCAAAAACTATGCTTTATTTTTGATAGAAAGGTATTTACAGTTGAAAATTAAGGCTGTTCAGGCAGAGAAATCCATAGAATTGAAAACTGTAGAAGATTTCATAAATTGTTGTAAACACCATGGAGTGAAATTCCAACGATTACTCTATGAGTTTTATTTGCATAATTTTGTATTGGAAGAAGAAATGGAGAAGAATCCTAGCCCTTTTGTGGGGGATATACAATTTCAAATTTCCATTTCGTTTGTTGTTAACCAGTTGAAATGGTTCAAAGCCCATAATACTTTCCAGAGGCAGGAAAATGGGTTGGACCTTTGGGTCAGGGGTGAATCGAAAGACCCACTACAAATGCTGGCCCAACACAGAAGTTTGATGCGAAAGGAAGGAGTAATCCAGGTATTGGGGCCCATGCACAAAGAAATTGTCCAGTAGGGGGTAGAGTATTTTCTCTCTATCAAAGACAACTCCTTGGCAGCAGCTAAATTCAGATGGAAAGTTTCCAATCGTAATGTGCAGGACAGAGAACCATTTAACTATAAAAACTTTAAATTGGCCGCAGATCGCTTTGTTACTTATAGCAACCTCATCATGAGGTAAGGCCCATATCGGTTAGGTTGTCTATTTCATAGTCCTAATGTTTGGTATCCCAAAGAAGTCTATAAAACTATATATGAATTACCTGAAAGATAGACAGGACACATTTTTGAAACCTTGGCTAAAAATGATGGTTTCAGACCACTTCATGACATTCCTTCCCAAACCTATTCCTTGACTGCTTTGCATACAAATTACATGGTTTTCATGAGGGCATGAAAAAGGGTAAGCAGGGGAGTGTGTTGAGCTATGGAAAAGGTATGTATATTTTACTTATTTCATCATCCTGTTCTTTAGTTATATTCATTTTATATCCTAAAATGATAATATATCAAAGGATTATGGTGAAAACGAGGAAATTATCTATTATCACAAATTAGCTGATTGCTATCCTTCTTCATGCAGGAAAAAAACAAAATGGAACAATTGTCGTGCCTAACCAAGGAAAGGAAAAAGACGAAATGGAACAACTGTTGTTCCCTAGCCAGCAAACAACGTACAGGCAGCAAGCCAGGGATAGGAGTGCGCAGTTATGGATAAGAACAAAGGACATCACAACATCAAAATAAGGAAAAGAAAGTTAACTGAAGATGGAAGATTGTGCGAATCCCTTAGGATCAAGAGATCCTGAGGGATCCTTGTTACTTATCGCTTGGCCATTATAAAAGGCAGTGATTGTAAAGAGAACGAGGATGGGAGATTATTCAGAAATTACTCTTGTATTTTTACTTTGATTGTCGACTCTCATTGTTGAAACAAAGTATGAACTGGTTGTAACTATTTTGAAAATGATTAATATATAATACAGTTGTTGTTCCTTCTCTCATACTGAAGTAATATGGCGGTGTTCACTAGAGGCTAAGGGCCTGGCCCTGGTGGATTCACTTGCTGTTCCTGTATCATTCTTTTACAATTTCTACCGTGTGATGGTTTGGTTTGATTTCCATTTATTGTAATCGCATTGCTTTGCTATTTCGTATTCTCAGACTTACTCTGTTTTACATGTTGCAGAAGTATTGGTTCAAGTTGTTATTCAATCACCTATTTTAGTATTCCCTTATTATGATTTTAGATCTAGTCATTTGAGTTCAGCATTCTATTTCCAATCTAGTAATTTAGTTCAACGTGCTATCTTGAGATTCTCCACTGTAAAGAGAATTGACTACTACTGTCTACACTCTCAAACCGAGATTTCTGCTGTTCAAATTAGAAAATACTTTTGGAATATCAATCAGTTAAAAGAGAAATGATTTATTGTTACTGTATTCTTGGCTGATACTTGGATGAATGTTTGGTTTGGTTTCATAAGCTTTTTATTAATTGTAATTTGAGTTCACTAGCTGCATCCATTTACTCTTGTATTTGAGAGCACTGTACTATAACTTAGAAACATTACTATTGAGTAAATAGTTGCCACAAACTGTGTACACTTTTTAAATAGAAAGTCTTTCCCGGATTGATAACTAATGTGAAGATAATTAGGAGTTAGAAAGACACCTTTTATACCTCAACAACAGGTTGGCTCTTAATGAGACCCCCTATCCTCCATCTGCAAACACAATTTTGTTGTTATTATATATTTTTATGATAAATAAAGGGAGGCTTAGTACTCCTTAAGAGCAGGGATAGTGGAAGAAGTTGAACATGTCAATAGAAAAAAATATACCCATAATCTCATTTATTATAGACAGATAATATTATAACCAGGAAGGGTGGAACTAGCATGGTATTAAGATGATCAATCAATATCATGTATAACAAAAATGATGCAGTAAAGTAGTATATAAATAATTGTGTCCTTTTTGAAAAGAATCTATCATCAAGGAGTTGTCCTGTTAAATATCATAACGTAAATGATATTAAATCGCTTCAATAGAATCTATAATTCTTATCCTCATAAAAGTAGTGTACTTCATGCCATGAAAGGGAATCAGTAAAATGTGGTTGAGATGAATTAGGAATAATCCCACAAGAAGAAGAGGTGCTATTCACAACACCCAAAATTTCACAAGAAGCAAAAATGCTGTTCTGAAGAGGGAACAACAAAATCACTCTAAAAGTGCTATTCCCTTGAGAGAATAGCAAAAACTCAAAAAACACTAAAAAAAAGAGTTGTTCCCTAGAGGGAACAACAAAAACTCTAAAAATGATGTTCCCTGGAGGGAACAACAAAACTCTAAAGAGTGTTGTTTCCTAGAGAGAACAGCAAAAAAAAAAACATTCAAAAAAAGTGTTGTTCCCTTGAGGGAACAAAAAAACTAGAAAAGTGTTGTTCCCTAGAGGGAACATAAGCTGTTTCCTGTAGGGAACAAAAAAGAAAAACACACGTGAAAAGTGTTGTTCCCTATAGGGAACAACACTTTTCGCGTGTGTTTTGATGTTGCCTCTAGGGAACAACACTTTTCGCGTGTGTTTTTCTTTGCTGTTCCCTATAGGGAACAACACTTTTCACGCGTGTTTTTATTTGTTGTTCCCTACAGGGAATAGCTGTTGTTCCCTATAGGGAACAATACTTTTCGTGTGTGTTTTTCTTTACTGTTCTCTATAGGGAACAACACTTTTCGCGTGTGTTTTTGTTTGCTGTTCCCTACAGGGAAAAACTGTTGTTCCCTATAGGGAAAAACACTTTTCACATGTGTTTTTCTTTACTGTTCCCTACAGGGAACAACTGCTGTTCCTCGACAACGGCGCCGAAATGTTGGGTGCTAAAAGTTGTCTTTTAAAACTCCTAATTTCCTCACATTAATTATCAACCCGGGTAAGTCTTTTTGTTTCAAGAGTGTACACAATATGTGCAAGCTATAAATCCACAGAGTAATGCTTTTTAAGTTGAATTATAAAACTTGTTACAAGAGTAACTGGATGTAATCATAAATCTCAAGCTGTAACTTTTAAAGGAAATAATACATCTAAGCATCAGGACTTAATCTCAAGCAAAACCATAATCAAATCTGAAGCAAGCAATTCAATTGAAAATAACATCAACCGAGAGCATAGTAGAATTAACCAATCTCTTTTAGCTGATTCTATCTAAATCACATTCAATCTCAATTAAGCAATTCAAATGGAAATGATGTCAATCAAGAGTTCAATAGCATTAACCAATCTCTTTCAGCTGATTCTATAATAACCACACTCTCACGTATGCCCTATTCTGCAATGTTGTAAATGAAAGAAAATGAAATCAATGCTCTAATCCACGCCTTATCCATGCCTGCCTGTGTAAAAATAACTCACGCTTATGTTAGAAATTAAACACTCTGTAATGAAATTAACACATGCTCTACAATGAAATTAACACTCACAACCTACAGAATTGACAGAATTGAAATGCAACTGGTAATGGAAATCTACAGCGCTAGTGCTAATCTAGCTAGATCTCCCAGTTGTGGTGGACCCTTGCCACTTCTGGGAGGAAAGAAATTACAGTAACCGGAGAATTAAAAACCACTCAGGCTTAATCAACATGTCTCATTCGATTCGATCTGCACGCGTCAAGGGAAATCAACAGACTCTTTCATTGAATGAAATAATATAACCTAGTCTGCTTGTAATTCAACAACGATTACATGTATATATCAAAATCTCCCCATTATCCCCTTGTTGCACTAAAAATTTTCACCTTGACATTCTGCAATCTGTGTGAGTCCATTACCACTCATACTTTCCTCCTTTGCAAGTCTTAAGCCTCAGTTCTTCATATCAAGCCTTGAAAATAAGAGAAAGCCCTCAAAAGTCTCTAAAACTCTGGTTCCACACTTTCTCTTTGCATTACCTGTGGTCCCACACCTAATGGTCATGTCTCCTGCGCACCTGACCGCTCTGTCTCTGTGTTATGGGTGCGGACCCCTGTAAAAGTTAAAAAGGCGCGAGTATATTCTAAAAACTCACTTTTAGTCATTTCTAGAAGCTTCTGGAAGGAATCTTGAGGTGGCAAGTTCGCTTTCTTAAGGTTCATGCATCCCATACCTTAAGGAGCTAACCCCTTGATGTGAGGAGCTTATCCCTTTGAAGGAGGATTCTATCCCTTCATAGGTGGACCTATAACCTCTTTCCCTGCACCATAAAAAGAAGCATTGGGCTAGTTACTTCGGAGGTTAGAAGCTAAATATTTTTGAGGTGAAATGCTGTTGGAACTTAGTCTTCTTAGTTGAGTTTTTATGGGGAGAGATTACATACCTCTATGATTTCATTTGGAAGAGTGCAAGGCTTGTCAAAGTAAAGGAAATTCTTGTTTCATACCTCACGAAGAGCTTGTTCAACATCAAGGCTGAAAAGGTTGTAAGGTTCTTCTACTTCAAAGTTAATACAAATAAGTTTGTTTTTCTCAATAAGCTGTTGATTCATGGTTTATTTTATGGATTCGTTGATCACCATAATAAACATTATTTATGATATTTGCTATGCAGGTGCTATTTAATGTTTGCTTGTTTGTGATTGCAGGTTCTCAAAGGTAATTCTTTCGAACGATTGGAGGATGGCTACTACGAACAAGCGTTGGATCTAAGGTAGGGTTTTAACACCTTTATAGTATTTGTTTATAAATCACATATGTCTAGAGAAAAATAGATTTATTTTTCTGTTTGTTGCTAGAATATATTCTTATACTAGGGAGATCGGTCTTGTCCACAAGGTCGATTTATCCGGCCAACAAATTGGCGACTCCATTGGGGAACTGAATTTGGTTTTTGGTTTTCCTTTGTCTTTGACTTGAGAAACTTGTTTTCGTTTCTAGTTTTTGATTGATGTATGTTGGCTTGGGTAGTTTTTAGAATCTGGATTATTTTTTGTTTTTTTCGAAGTTTTCAGGGGACCACACTTTCTCTTTATAGACAATGTGGGCATATTCGCACTTTTTCTTTAGTAAACAGAGCGAGACCGCACCGATTTCTTCTGGAAGCCTGCGGACCATGTAATTTTTTTTTGAAAAACCTAAAATATCTTCTTCCAGTTAAGTTTAGGTTTCATTTAGGGTTTTTAGTGTTTACCAGATCTGCATTCTTCCTGTCAAAAATCTCTTGTGAGTGAGTTCCGATGGTATTTTTGTTTTAGATGATTTTCTAGAAGTTTTGCATGCCTGGAGTGGTTTTCACTTGGTCTCTATAGTGACTCAAAGATCAGAAGCTTGAGAAACCTTAGATTACCCTGGTGTCTTTTCGTCTTCTTGATGAGTCTGACTTGGTTGTGAAATATGTCCTTTGTGAGAAATAGATTTACTTTTCTCCTTGCAAATCTTTGAACAAGCTTTGTTATAAGTTTTGAATTTCATTTTTACAAAAGAAAACATATCTGGATGTTTTTTGATTGGTTTGTTATTATGAACAAATGAATCCTTAGTTTACTGAACAGCTAAGTAAAACGTCTTAAAAAAGAATTGAAGTTTTTTATTCAATTTAGGTTTTAAAAAGTTTTTAGATCTCAAGATTGGTTTTTGTAGTTTTGAGTGTTTTTCTAGAACTTGTAGATTTCTTTTGAAGAAAATTGTTTTTTGTAGTTTTGAGTTTTGAAAAAGGAAAGGGATTTATTGTGAGCATTAATTAGTAGTCTCGTTTTGAGTTCTTATTGAAAAAGACAAAAATATTTTCTTTCCATTTACATGTTGAAAGAAAGAATTTTTTCTTAAAGAATTGCATTCTTGAACTCTTTCTTTTAACTATAATTTCATTGAAAGAAAAACAAATTGCTTATCATTTTAGGTGCATTTTTTAGTGTTTTTGGAGTCGAGTCTTCACACCATCAAAGTTTCATTTCCATACCTATTGACTTAAATAACAACCCATAAAAGCAACGCTTAATTAAAACTGATCTAGTAATCTTTTTTATTTCTAGGGCTCTTATAACCAATGTAGCTTAGGCTAGTATCTTGGAGTAGGGAGTAATTAACTCTCCAAGATAGTTAAAACAAACAAGTAGCTACATCTTGCAGTAGGAAATAAATCCAATTGTAATTGATACATTCTAGGAAGCTTCTCTTAAAGGAGTCAAGCATGAGATCATGTCCGAACCTTTGAGACAATCAAGTCTGTTTCATTGGGAAAGATAGAAGATTTGCGCGTATTATAAATGGTAAACCTCGAATTAACCATTGTCGAGGAGCCTGGGGTCACTTGTTGGTAAACCTTGGATTGATCATGTCGAGGAGCCTTCAAGGGGATTGAGCTTTGTTACTCTGCCCTTGCACATAGATTGGATCGTAGACTGTTCCCCCAGTTGTATTTGTTGCTGTTGGTAACCTTAGTGTCCATAAACTTAAGATTATTTCCTAAGGTGACGATGAAGGACAGATCTCACTGTACCTGGATCAAATGTCGACTAGACTCACTTGGACTCTCTGGGGGGTTCTCTTCACTTGAGACGGTTTTGTGAATAAACTTGTGCTAGTCTATTTCATTAAGCAGGTTGTCGGGGTAACTGTTCCAACCACCCTTTCTGTATTAAACTTCTACTACATTGGATTTCATCACCAACTAGTGTTTTTAGTACGGGAAGTTACTATTTGTGCGTGGTTTGAACTCTTATATTTTTTAGGCGTGTGATTCAGTTGTTTGTTTCTTTAGAGACTTTAGGTGCTTTTATTGAAATTTTCTTTGTTTGCGTGTGATTATTTTCATCCTACACCAAGAGGTTATTATCCTTCATTGATCATGTCAAGACAATCGTCTATGTTTTCCTGATCACCGAAAACATTTTTATACGACGGTCTTTCTGTTCCTTCGAGGTACCAGTCACTCTCTGGTACTTTTTCAGGAGAAACTCCTCGACCAACTGAACATCAGTTATCACCTGGTAGTAATGGAACTAAAACGTTGAACACAGAGCAAATTCTTATGATGTCTGGTAGTATTCCAAATCCTCAACCTCAAGGTAGTCAGTTACCGCCTGGGGGGCAACCTCAAGGTAGTCAGTTACCTCCTGAGGGGCAACCTCAGGGTAGTCAGTTACTGCCTGGGGGGCAACCTCAAGGATAGTACATACCTCCAGGATAGTACATACTTTTAGGATAGTGCATACCCCAAGGTCAACCCCAGACTCGGTATACTCCTCAGGATGCTTATCAAACCCAGAATCAGTATGTGCTTCAGGGTTATCAACCTCAAGGTCAGTACCCAACTCAAGGTTTCCAACCGCCTTCTGGTCAATCATTTTTACAAGGAGCTGGAAATGTACCGCTTAATTATCAGCCCTATGTTCAACCAGGTTATGGTCCTCCATATGCACAACCTGTTATGAGTCCATACTCCGGAATGAACATGGTGTGGAATCCACCTCAAACTCAACAGACTATGCAACCTAATGTGCAGTTATCTAATCAACCTGGACAACCTTTGGTTTCTGGTCCAACCCAGCAACCTGTCCAACCTACTGTTCAAACCTCTGCACCTAGTTTAGTTCAGCAGCCTGGGCCTAGCTCACCTCAGACTCCGCCTCAAACTGCTGCTGCAACTGCTGCAACTTTTGTTCAACCTACCACACCTATTTCTAGAGTATCTGTAGCTCCGATTTCTACTATCCCTGCATCAGTACAAACTCCTCAAGTCTCTGTGCCACAGTCAGGACCTACAGTTCAGACTTCAGTCCAGATGCCTGCAGGACAAGCTGGTCCAAGTACGATTGCTACAAGTCAACCGCAATTCACTTATCAACCATACCAGGGACAGTATCAATTCAGTCCTACTGTACAAAACCCAGTTTATCAGTATCAACCGTATCCTGGCTATACTTATCAACAGCCTCAACAACCCCAGTTTGGTCCAGTTAATCCTGGTTTCCCGAGAGGTTATAACATTCCTAATGCAAATCCAATTCCAGGTTATCCTAGATATCCTCCTCCTGGAGCTGGTCTTGTTACTCAAGGTTTTCGTGACCCTAACCGTCAGTTACCATTTATTGCAACTTTGGATTTACCTGATTTGTCGCGCCTTACGAATGATCCGATTTACTATCTTTCGTATCGACCGTTAATGCCTAATGAGTTGCCTAGTGATATCCCGAAATTCGAAGGTAAGTCAGGATAAGATCTGTCAAATCATGTTATGACTTATCACCTCTGGTGTGCATCTAATTTAATCGTTGATGATTCAATTTGATTGCATCTTTTTCAAAGAACTCTTATTGGTCTTGCCGCCAAATGGTACATTGAGTTACCACGAGGTTCTTTTAATAATTTCAATCAGTTAGCCACTTCTTTCTTAACTCATTTTTAGTTGCCTGTCAGATACGACAATGACACGGAAGCGTTAACTTCACTAAAACCATCCACGTCCACATATATTTCTGATCTCATTTTTAGTTTCCTGTTAGATACGACAATGGCACGAAACTGTTAACTTCACTAAAACCATCCACGTCCACATATATTTCTGATCATATTCATGAATGGCGACGTAGAAGGCGTTTAGTGAAAGTTTTCATTCCAGGTCAAATTTTAGCAGAATGGTTCATTAAATCATTGTTACCTAAAATCACTGAAGATGTAGTTAAGGGAGGAGTTGTCACTGAAGAGCAAGTCATTGCTCAGGCTCAGTACCTTGACCTCATTTATACGCAGTCAGGTACTTTACATGAAAAAATCCCTGATCTTCTAAAACACGGTCAAACAACTACAGCTCCTTCAAGGTCTCATGCTGCTGATGGTATGATTGGTTCAGTTAGTACTAAAAGTAAGAAGAAATCTTCTCCTACAATAACTTTACCTGATTCCTCGAAAGGATATTCTTCCACTAAATTTTCTGCCAACGTCCATGTCGTAGAATCATCTACGACCAAATCCGGTAGTAAAGAGAAGGGGAAGAACAAAAACAAACAAAATTCAAAAGATAAAACTAATAAAAATGAATCTACTGACGAAAAACGGAAACCTCGCTATCCTTGTTTCGTTTGCGATGAGGACCATTTTACCAAAGAATTCCCACATCGAGCAGAGGTTTCAAAATTCGTTAAAGATTCTCAAACGCCTGCTGCCTTGAAGGATCATTTTCCTACTCAAGATAGTAATATGGCTGCTTCTTCCTCGAATACCTCAGAAGAACCCATTATGATGATGTCTCATGTTAGGATTGCGATGCGATCACAAGATTATGATAGTAAAAATCCTGTTGATGGTAAAGAAGTAGAATCTTCTAATTAAAACACATCAATGACACCTCCTCTTGGCCTTGATGCACTACAGTTCGAGAAACCCAACCCTAACTTAGTAATCAAACCGCCTGCTAAAGGTATATTTCGGAAATCAGCTTTCAATCCACATGCGAGAGCTGCTCAGAATTATAACATTGTTGAAGACTTAGCCATTGCCCCTTCAGCAATGTCGGCTTTGGAAGTGCTACAATCATGCCCAGCACAGCGTAAATTACTATTGTCTGCTATAGGAGCTGTCGATATTCAGGATCCGAACCTAATAATCTTCGATTTAGAGAATAGTACACCTCGCCTACCTCATCAAATGGCTTTCCAGATTCCAGTGTTAGTAAAAAACAGACCTTGTTTTCGGACTGTGATTGATGAAGGGGCTTCTACATGTATTATATCGATCCAGTGTTGGAGATCGATTGGTTCTCCCACACTCAATCAGTCTCCGACAATTCTAAAGGCTTTTGATGGCAGAGGGTTCCATCCTTTTGGTATTTTGCAAGATTTACTTATAGGGGTCAAAGGAAAAACCATTAATCTAGATGTGGAAGTGGTTGATGCCCATCTTGATTACAACCTTCTCCTGGGTCGCAGTTGGTCTTATGCTATGACTGCTATTGTTTCATCGGTCTTTGGCTGATCAAGTTTCCTCATAACGGAAAGATCGTTACGATAGACTAGCTGACCTATTTCTCATCCGACCCAGCCTCTACAGATAGTGTTCAACACATCGGTAAAACGACTATCCCTTACAAAGATGTTGGCGTAGGTTTGATTAAATATTTTGGTTTACTAGGAAATTTTTCCTTCCCTCCTCCTAACGTATTGCCTTCTATTGCAAATATTCATATGATTTCATCGAATATTGTTACTTTTGATGATCCTCGAATCGTACATTCCGATTCTCAGGTGGATTCATTCGATGGTGCGATGCCTTTGAGTCCCTTTGAAATTTCTTATCAGGCTATACAGTCGTTTTCTGATTCCTGATCAAGGTCGAGGATAGTTTTTTCGTGTGTCAACCTCGTTAAAAAATGAAACCAGATGTGTTGAGCATAGTTCCTTGTCTTGTGTCAAGCTCGTAAAAAAAGAAACAAGGAGTCGTGAGCATAGTTCCTTGTCTTGTGTCAAGCTCGTTAAAAAATGAAACAAGGATTATGGAGCATAGTTCCTTGTCTTGTGTCAAGCTCGTTTAAAAAATGAAACAAGGGTTATGAGGATAGTTATTTTACTGTGTCAATCTCATTAAAAAATGAAACAACTCTCTTTCCAAATCGAGTCTTTCCAAGATCTCAAAAGTGAACTTTCATTCCATCCACCTCGTTGAATGCAATGAAGCTTGGGGGGCATGTACTTTGATTTGAGTCATTATGCTGGGGGCATGCAAACTTATAACAAATATAGTTTTTCATTTCAAGCTTGTTTAAACATGAAACTGAATCCAAGCAGAGTTCTCCATGGTTCAAGCTTGTGCAAAAATGAACCCATACCCGATTTACATCTTGTGATCACCATTTTTATTCGCTAAATTCTGCTAGACGAGCATTGGTTGTTTTCATTCCATCACCACCATCGCTGATCATATGCTTTCACTTGGTTGTTTTTCCTTTCCTGAGGGACTGCAACAATGAGTGGTTTTATTAGCCAGCCTCTTAACCATTACATGTTTTGAGCAGTTCCACCATTGCCGGAACCAGTTGCTACCCTTTATACCACTCATCCCTCTAGGATGAGTCTTTTCTGACTCGTAAAATATGAAAAGATTGCCGAGTTTTTCCCTTTTACCTCATTAAACAGAATAAATAGGCGGTCCACTTTCAACATTTTTCTGACCGTATAAACATGAAAATATCGCTGGACTTTTGTCATTTCAGGTTCGATACTGGTTTTGAAATGACATGTCTTCAATCACTTTTTTACTTTTTCGGATCAAGGCCACTAATTATGAAAAGTACTCCTTGATCATAATAGTCAAGTGGTTCTCTCGAGTATTATTTTATACTTTTTTGGGCTCGAGGGACATAAATTTACGAAAAAGAACCCCCCCTGGATTTTTCTTTTCTGTGTCTTTTTCAAACTTTCTAAACATGAAAAGGCCCCGAGTTTTACCTATGTCGGACTCGTTAAACCCTGACGACATTGGACTCATCACCATGACGAGACTAGAGTCCTCTTTAAACCCTTTTCAAACTCGTTAAATATGAAAAGATTGTCGAGCGCTTGTCCTTTCCAGCTCGTTAAAGTATTGGAAATGTCATCCCTCATGTATTATTTTATCCTTTTTCGAACCTGAGGGATTATTTTATGAAAAAGTACCCCCATGGAGTTTTCTTAAGTTTTTCTTCTGACTCCCTAAAATTGAAAAACACCGAGTTTTTCCTATACTAAACTCGTTAAAATCTAAACAGTAAAGGACCTATTTAATTTTAAACAGGAACGAACCACTCCTTCTTAGGGTTCGAATCTTAAACTAAGTTGGACTCATTCGAAGGATGAGTTTATAAACAAGAAAATGTTATCCTCCTCAAGCTTGTAAAAAATAAAGAGGTACTTGCCAGAAATGGTGGGGGAAAAGAGAGAAAAATGAACCTGTTTGTTACACTTTTTGTTTTAGAAAAGCCGTTAACCACTCTTGAACACGACACTTTTGTTCACCTGGGTTGGGAAATCCTTTGCCTAACAGTTAATCAAACCATATTGAAAGTCTTCAACCGATTTCTGGGTATTAAATTTGGGTCAATTGTCACCAAACCATCTGCAGTGTCGTTATGTGTTCAAGAGGTCAGTTCAAATAAACCATTCATTTGAAAAATATCTGTCATCCATTTTTGACCATCCCTGAGTCAGTCCTTGCCAATATATTTCTTCAAAACTTGATCTATGATTTCGTGTTGTGGGCTTGCCTACGACGGATCGCTTTCTATCGACATCAACTCATTATCTAGGAAGTTGATCTAGAAATTGTTAGTACCTTGAAATCTGCATGCCCTAATGGCAGATTTCTCACTTTTGACGATAGGTTGCATCATTAACCTTCGATCAAAGGATTCTATGACATGTTCAACTTCGGCTCATTTATTCACATTTCATGGATTGTACTGAATACTTTGAGAGCCATTGACATTACTGGTGGTTTCTCTCACACTTGTTAACAGTTCACATCATTGACTGGTAATCAAGTGGTTTCTACCATGTTCGACTTCGACACATTTATTCACATGGATAGAATCGTACTAGTTTGAGAAGCAGAAATCAAGACCCTGGATCTAGTTTCTACCATCTAGGCTGCGAGGAATTTTGTTATTCATTATACAATGGACTATTCATAAACAGATGGCTATGCCCATACTATGTCTACACATGTCTATACTCTTGATGTATTACAAAATCATTCCTGTATCAGAATAGTTTAGTCAGTTTTCTAGTCAGTTTTGATCTGAGTATGGGAATGCCTACCTCAGCGATGATATGTCTACATATATATATTTTGCATTGAATGTTTTTACAGGTTCTGACTGGGGTGTCCATAAGATGATCCTTGAAATGATAAAGTACTTCACTCTTCATAAATGACAGACTCTATCTTCATCTATTACAGACTTCGCACTTTAGGGGGCAATCTGTTGCACTAAAAATTGTCACCTTCACATTCTGCAATCTGTGTGAGTCCATTACCACTCATACTTTCCTCCTTTGTAAGTCTTAAGCCTCAGTTCCTCATATCAAGCCTTGAAAATAAGAGAAAGCCCTCAAAAGTCTCTAAAACTCTAGTTCCACACTTTCTCTTTGCATTACCTGCGGTCCCGCACCTAATGGTCATGTCTCCTGCGCACCTGACTGCTCTGTCTCTGTGTTATGGGTGCGGACCCCTGTAAAAGTTAAAAAGGTGCGAGTATATTCTAAAAACTCACTTTTAGTCATTTCTAGAAGCTTCTAGAAGGAATCTTGAGGTGGCAAGTTCGCTCTCTTAAGGTTCATGCATCCCATACCTTAAGGAGCTAACCCCTTGATGTGAGGAGCTTATCCCTTTGAAGGAGGATTCTATCCCTTCATAGGTGGACCTGTAACCTCTCCCTCTGCACTATAAAAAGAAGAATTGGGTTGGTTACTTGGGAGGTTAGAAGCTGAATATTTTTGAGGTGAAATGCTGTTGGAACTTAGTCTTCTTAGTTGAGTTTTTATGAGGAGAGATTACATACCTCTATGATCTCATTTGGAAGAGTGCAAGGCTTGTCAAAGTAAAGGAAATTCCTGTTTCAGACCCCAGGAAGAGCTTTTTCAACATCGAGGCTGAAAATGTTGTAAGATTTTTCTACTTCAAAGTTAATACAAATAAGTTTGTTTTTCTCAATAAGCTGTTGATTCATGGTTTATTTTATGGATTCCTTGATCACCATAATAGACATGATTTATGATATTTGTTATGTAGGTGCTATTTAATGTTTGCTTGTTTGTGATTGCAAGTTCTCAAAGGTAATTCTTTCGAACGATTGGAGGATGGATACTATGAACAAGCGTTGGATCTAAGGTAGGGTCTTAACACCTTTATAGTATTTGTTTATAAATTGCATATGTCTAGAGAAAAATAGATTTATTTGTCTGTTTGTTGCTAGACTATCTTCTGATACTAGGGAGATCGGTCTTGTCCGCAAGATTGATTTATCCGGCCAACACCCCTCTTCTCCTATCCTATCCTATCCTATCTTTAATGATCTATCATGAACCCCCTTCTTTGATCTCTGTTTTCATTTAAATACACAGAGAGCAGGGAGAAGTTACAACAGAGATGATTAAAAAATGATTCGCATAACAAAATTGGATTGTTCAAAACAAATTGATAAGCAAGATCATGTATAAAATATATTTCCATCAGCGTTCAATAGGGACATGTCGAATTTGGTATTGCAACTGAGATAATTTGGAAATCGGTAGCAACAACGAATCTAAGAAAAACGTCTTCAGAGAACCTTCCTTTTTTCCTAATATGGACCGAACTTGGAAAAATGGCTCATAACAAAACTAATTCGGTCCGTTATAAACAAAACCCATGTTTCGGATTTTCCAAATTCTTCTCCATTTGCCTGAAACGTCTAATGAAAAATTGTCACTTCTTATTGCAGCGAATTTCTGAGTTGGAATATTTAATGATGAGTTGGAGATCAAATCTGCAATCTGGAAAATATCTTGGAGGCTAAAATGATGAGTGATGTTACAAAAAATTTATTAATAAACCATCATTGGTAAAATCATGCATCATAATCATCAATTTATTAAAAATAAAGGAGAAGAAATTATATTTATCCATAAGAGCATAAATAATTATAAAATGGAATTATATGATAAATCATGATAAATAACGTGATAAAGAAGGGTAAAAATGGATGAAATAGTTGTTAAAAAGTGATAATAATAATGACATATTAGCGGCCCAACAGACACGTCCTTGTCATATCCAAGACCAGTTATGTAATTGTTGTGGAAAAGCTCTTCCCAAGGTCTGATGATGGGCTTGGGAAGTGCAAACTGAACTTTTGCATCTGTATGTAACTCTGCTGCTTTATTGGGCATTGGATATGCTTTATTGACTTGCCGCTGATGGGTGGTTGTATCAATGTTTTGAACAAAAACAGGTTCAAAATGATGTCTATTTTAATGTAGCTCTTCTTGCTGTAGCTGTGATTCAAGCTGCAAAAAATCAATTTTGTCTTGTACATTTTGCAAGCAAGTTTGAATGTTAAAAACAGTTTCCCTACTGAATTTTACCATCCCATCAATAGTGGAATAGATTAGACTATTCAATAATTGTAATGCATCATCAATTTGCTCAATTTCATGACAATGTTGCACGGATATCTCACAAAATGCCAAATAGCCGCAACTTTAAAGAATATAAACAACCCCAATGCTGGACATAATTATATATATCATGGATCACAAAACCTACAGATGGGCTGACATACAGTTTACCTTCTAGGTTCTCGCCTCAATTTCAATACCAGAAATTTCACACACTCTAATAAACTTGGTTTGCTAGTGGCCACTATTTATTTCAATGCTCAGAAGGAGCCAACAACTTATCTATCAAAATAAAATCGTTATCCTTGTCATAGACATCAAGGTCGATCTGAGCGAGTTCAAGTCCGTGGCATGGTCATCATTCTACAGTTCATAAGGGTCGTAGAACCGACTTTGCAATGAAAAGACCCGTTGTTTAGATTTATGAGGCGGTCGTGGTGCTGGCTTGGCTTTAGTCCTGATTTTTATTAATTAGTAAGTGTATCCAACGTGGCCCTTAGCTAGTATATAAAATTTGCAAAGACGAGGTCTTCTTGTTGTGTGGCCACAAGTCCACAGGGTTCAAGGTTGGATAAGGATGGACAACTGGCTACACTGCCAGAGATTCTTTCATCTCACCACGAGTATAAATCGCAGGTCGAAGATGTCATAGGCCTAGGAAATTGCATGCAATTTCAAAGGACCCTTTTATCGAGTAGCAGAGGAAGCCTAGCTGCGAGCTTTCATCATACGAATCATCAAAGCAATTTTCTGGAAATGGTTTGGTTGATTCAAGTCCCCTGTCAGCCAGTTTTCACGAGCCATAGTGGTTGAGCCCTCCCTTTCTGCCTAATCATGCTGGAAACTCCGTTAATACTCCCTCAAATTCATGTTTGTGCCCATATATAACAGAAGCATCCTCTAAATACAGAGGACTATTTCCAAAGACAATATAAAAGTCAGCCTGATCTGCAACAATGCTCAAAAATCCAGCTAGCTTCATCACGGCGCCCATCAATGGAGTTCAATCTCATGGCTGTTCACATTCTACGCCAACCCATAAAGGATTCAGGTCGAATTTTATGTTTCCTCCGATGCCTCCATCTTCAAGACAACATGCTCATTTCTGCACCACATAGCCACAAGACCAAAGATAATTCCATATACAGTTTTGGTCAAGTGGATAATTGATCAGGTAGATCTCTCAGACAAAGAATTCAAGAATAGCAGGTAGGAGATATGTGAAAAGACGAACATTTGCTAGTTTTTTAAAGGGTTTCATTTTGATATCTTGCTTTATTCCAAAAATTAACAAGAAAAATACTTAAATGCTAAACTTATTTTTGAAAGGATTTTAAAAGGGTCCCCATTTATTGATAGAATATTAGCTATTATATTAACAAATGGGGGTCTTTTTGAATAGCACACCACAAGGCAAGCAACTTCTTCTTCCAAACTCGAAGCTAACATCAAATATTCATCCCTTGTGCATTCTTCTGGAAATCTGCATGAGTCCCCTTGAGTGGATGCCTCTGCAACATGATCTTGACCCATAATCAATTTTCCTTTCCTGTTGTCGGATCTCTGCTCTGATACCATGTGAAAATTTCTAAACTGAAATTCTATCACTACAACAACTAATTTATTTCACCTACTTATTATTCCCAATAAGTTATTTACGAAATTCCTTCAACAAATATTAAAATAAATTCTACTGCAGTTATCACACAATTACGCAGAGAAAAAATTACATGCACAAGAATCAATCACATCGACACGGTTATTTTTGGACAATTGTGCCCGAAAAAACCCAATGCGGGAAAACCGGTGCAGTAGATGAGGGCTTTATTAATCTTCAACAACAATTTCTTTTACAAGGAATGATTTTACAGAGAAACTAAAAGAAAGCATCTGATACTTTCCCTTTGAGAACATCTGACACTTTGGAGACCCTGCTCTCACTTTTGCGTCACCCCTGCGTCATTTTGATTGACCCAACGTGGCTCTGCGTCCCTCTGGGTCAGCCTGCGTAGGCCTTGTGTCTCTCCTCTGGACTATGTCTCTCTTTCTGTGCTGTATTCCATTGCCCCTGTGTCACTTCCTCCTCAATCACTGCTTGCTGCTGAAGCCCTCCTCTTCCTCCACCCTACAACTCCCTATGAAATCGATCTCCTCTTCCTTGAGAATCAATTTTCCTTGATATATTGAGTATTTGTCAGTGTCTCTCCAAATGACCCTCAAATATTATCTTATACTTTTCCTATTGATTAATCAACAACCGAGATTAAGTCCCTAATTAACAGCTAAGATTAAAACAGATTTGATCGTCGTCTCTTAGAAGCTTCTCATCCTTATCTTTATTAGTACCCATTAATATTTTTATTTTACTAAGTTTAGACTTAGGAACCCATTAAAAATATTAATTATTTTAATAACTCCGCATCCAGATGGAATTTCTCAAAACGAATTCTGGGTCTTGGAGATCTCATGTGCATTAGCCTCTCCTCCAAATTTCAAGGCTAGAGCACATCCCATGCTAGAAAAAATCAACACGCACTTCCTTCAGAAATGTGCATTGATGCCCAAAATAAATTTGCACAACCCTGAAACTACCTCTAACTGAGACGTCCTACCTCCTTCTACCTCTGGAAATAATTCACTTTTCCTTTGGGACACTAATTCAACACTTGGCTACTGAAGCAAGTTTCATCCAACAACTCACACTGAGGGTTTTGGCTATTCACACTAGTTGTAGGAGCTCTTTCTGCAGATAATTCAACCTCCCTTCCCCTGTTTCTTCGACATTGGAAATTCATTTGGAATCTCTTTGGATTACTACTACTCCCAAATTTCTACTGATCCCACTCTCTAGTGCTCTTCCCTGGATCAAATTGTGCCTTCACTAAATATTGTGAACTATGGAATTCGAACTACCTTGCTCACCAATTGTAAACCGTGTCTTCTCCAAGCCCCTTCGACTTGCTCTTTCAATCTTGTTACCCACCACTTGTGGGTAGTGTATATGGGAGAATATTTTTCTCTTAGATGGTTCGAAACCAGTGGCCAATAGCCCTTTGAAGCCCCAAGATAACTTGATGTGCCATCTCCGCCACCTAAGCCAACCATGATGTCCCTCGCCCATCTGTTATGAATGTATGTTTGAAGGTGGTCCTTCACCTTGAAGGTACAAATTTTCATTAGTATAGTTGAGTAGTGTTCCTTAATTTTCATGAGCACTTTTGGGCATGAATTAGTGGGAGGATTCAGCAGAAATAGTGGGTTAGTTTGCATTCTTGTCTCCATTTCCTGATTTCGTGGTTACACTTGTATCCTAGTCGTGTGGGATCTCCTTTACTGGCCATTAGATTTAGGGATAACACTAAATGAGAGATCTCAATTTTGGTTATGTGGTCCAACTTCCTACTACCACATACATTGCTCCCTTTCCACTCATTTTAGCCCCATTCATCTCCTTTCCTATTTGGGTCCACATAGAATTAGCCTCCCCCTCCCATTGTCCACACCTTGGGTTGGGTCTCGAACGATGCCCCAGAGGTTGATGTAGCTAAAAAGAAAAGAGAAAACATAATTTGGCTACTCTCAATAGGAAATGTACCACAAAATGTAAAATATGGTCGGGACATAAAAATTTAACACGTGGGCAAAAGCCAAACACGAGCTCTACCCCTTATTCATGGCCATCACCCTGGTTCCTATGGTCTCTAGATGAGCCTCCTCCATCATTAAAGAACTAATGATTGTCCCAACCCTTGGTGGGTGATGAACTGGCCCACCTCCAGGGGGTATCCACTGCTACATGTTACACATCATGCTCTCCATCCCCTGGAGACCTAAGTAGTTATGAAGAAAAATCAATCAAAGGCAAAAGGCATATGAAGAAGGGTGGAAAAAAAAAGGCCAGAGCAACTCATGTACCATGATTTCCTCCCTTGTACATTCATATACCCAGGTGTGGACTTCCCTTATTATAGCTACCCTCGCACTTCAACATGTGGTCTTGATGATTCCCTTGATCCCGACTTCATTCCATTATTATATCATTTTCCACCTACCTTTTAAATGTTGTACCATGGACATGCCACCCCCTTTAAAGGCCAAAAACACCTAATAGGGTCCTAGGTTAACCCCCTATTGAGCTTGAAGACACTTGTACATGCGAAAGCCCATTATGGAAGGGCATGCCACCATGAAGTACCCCATTGATCCCATGATTTGTAAGAATTATTACTTGATTATTCTAATGATTTGTTTTATTGGAGGGCAAGGGGACGCATTGGATCTTATGCAGGATTGTAGGTGGGTCTTTATTTGGGACTTGGTCTCCCTATATGGGGTCTTAGCCGTCCAGAGGGCCACATTGACACTTGTAGGGTGAGCGTTGAGAGCCATGGGCCTCTGCCATAACATATATTACTTCATGGATCCCCAACACCTATAATTGATTTCTCGTGTTCCACCTTTTTGGATGAGGATGATGCACCTGGTTCACCATGCCCAACCGGATCCACACTTGCACCATACATTTGGCAGATGTTCCAAGGTCTAGAGGATGTCTCCCGCTGCAGAGGGAGGGCTTACATCACCATCCTAGCCCTTAAAATGGTCTACAACCATTTTCGATCCACTTGGAGACGCATGAGGGTGTCCTTGTGCCCCCACACCCAACTAGGAGCACCACAAGTTCTTGCTTGGAAAACAAGGGCCCAACCCCTTGTCCACTATGTTGGGCATCATTTCTACATCATGGCACCCCTTGGACTTCATTAGGCCTCCTCAAAGGCCCAACGACTCACTTTGTTGATCATTCGACCCTCTTGAGAGGTTTATCTTTACATTATTGAGCTAGTTGGTGGGCTTGTCACCAAAAGTTTTGTTATTATGCACATTATTTTATTTTAAGGCTAAATTAGGTCTAATTAGCTGAATCAAATTAATTAGGAAGTGTATAAATACAAGTGTGATGAATCATTTTGATCATCGTCACTTGGATTGGATCTTTCTCTCTTGTGAGATTTTCGCTATCTCTCTTGGTGGACGAAATCTGATGAATGGATGAATTTTGATTTTTGGATCTATTCATTTTTGTCTTGGAAATTTTCTATTGGCATATGATGATGACTGGATATAGTTATTTTATATGCAAGTACTCTTTTAATGCTATTTTATTATTTTCTTATGCCACATGCATGTTGCTGGGGTTTTTTGCTATAATAGGTTGAAATTTATTGCTTTTATTTTGCAAAATTGTGGAAATTTTTCCTTTCATAGTGTTGCATCATGTCATGGGCCATGTATGAATAAGGGAATATTCCTAGAGATATATTTTTGAAGTTTTATCTTGATAAGTCATCACATATTGCAAATCAAAGTGTAAATACATTGAAGCAATTGTTCACATGTCCTAATTACCATGTAAAATTGTTTTAGAGGCCCCCTTGACTAAGTGAATCCACCGAAGCATTGGAATCTCCTTGACTCCATTTCTCCCAAATGATTATGCAATGATCCTCCACTGGTGATCACTCTAAAGCATATCTTTCTCATGTTATCCCTTTCTTTCTAGGCCTAGGCCCAATAGATGACATAGGGCATCAATTTCTCACATTTTACACATAAAAAAAATTCTATCTCTTACCCTCTATTGATTGCGGTGTCTCCTAGGAGCCCTCCAAATTTGAGGAAATTCTGACAGTGGGATCTTGAGATATTCTAAGCCCTAGCTCTAAGATCGTTTCTTTCCCTTGGTTTCCCTTGGCTAGTGATCTCATTGGGATCATTGCATCAAAATTAGTGAAAATTTCCCCTTTGATCCCCTTCTCTCCCTCAATTAGGTCAAGTACATCCTTGATTGATCAACTTCACCCCTTTGACCTAATTCTGGGTCCACTTAGTCCCATGTGGTCCCACAATTTATTGAAGATAATTTCACAAAGAGCATTTGGAAACCAAGTGTTCATAAGGGTTTCTAGGACTAGGTCCCTCCTTTACAAGTCTTATTTGCAAACCCTAGCCCTCGAATGTTAGGTCCCTATAATACTAGTAATTCCCCCCTTACTATTTTCATTGTAGCCCTTATTGTTATTATTGTGCCCCGATTGTCCCCATATTGTTATTAGTGTGCCCCATAGAAGCCCACTATTATTATTGTTGTACCCTTATATTATTATTGTTATGTCAGCTTTGATTATATTGTTACCCCTTAGACTCCTATATATAGAAATGAGGTTTAGTAATTTGTATCATCCAAGAATTATTCATTTGTGTAATGTAGAGGAGGTTTCCCCATCGAAAAGATTGATTTTGAAGTCGTTGATCTATCTTTTTGTGAGCTAGTTCATAACATTTGGTATCAGAGCTTTGGATTCTAGGGTTTCGCTGCTCCAAACAGGTCATCATGGCATTTTCACTATAACTATTTTTATGCGACGTTCAGAAGCTAAAAAAAATCCATTTGAGCTGAAATCTTGATGTTCCTGGGGTCCTAATTTCAGATCTTGTCTTGCTATATTTTAAGAGATATGATCTAAGGAAGTTAAGGTTTTTGCAGACTCTTGAATTAAATACCAAACATGTGACCTTGAGAAAATCGTTATAATTTTATCTTTGAATATCAGATTGAAATTTCGTAAGAAGTTACAGAAAGAGGTCAGACTGTAGTTTATTGTGCATCGTTTTCAGGTCCGAAGGTTGAAACAATGACTTCGCTCTACTGAAAAAGTGTATAATCAGTTCATCTTGGGAGATTGGGCATAACGCTTTCTTGGAGAATCCAATTTCGATCAGACTGGTGGCATTGGAAAGAGGACTCAGAGGGATACCGCAGTTCATAATTTCAGACCTTGGAGATCTGAAATTTCAGAGATACATCAGATTCAGTATTGAGCTCCTACAAAGTGAAAAAATGTGTGTATTTTTTTTATTATTTATTTTTTTAAATTTTTCGTAAGTTTGGTTTGAAAAATTAGTTTAAAGGAATTCAAAGGGCATAGTGAAGCATAATTATCATTAATTGATGCCCTAAAGAAAGAAAATGGAAACACCTAGTAAGAAACCTGAAAGCTCTAGCATGACTCATGAAGAAGAGGAAGAAATGCAACATGATATATCAAAATTACGAGACCAAGTGCAACAAAATTCACTCTCACAAAATGTAACAGAAGCTAAGATGGATAGTTTAAAGAAATGCGTGGAAGCTAAGATGGATGGTTTAAATAAAGGCATGGAAGCAAAGTTGAATGACGTGGAAGCTAAGATGAATGGTTTAAAGAAATGCGTGGAAGCCAAGATGAATGATGTGGAAGCTAAGATGGAAGGAAAAATGGAAGATTTGAAGACATATTTGACAAAGTTGCTACAATAAATGTTTACTAATGGTGAAAGGGTAGTAAAGGAAACTCATAATGAGAACAAAATAAATGTTAATCATGATTTCATATACTCTAACATTGGATTGAGGACCCACCATGTTCCAAACATTGATATGAGGAAGTTTGATGACAAGGATCCCGTAACATGGATACTACAGATGGAGCAATATTTCGATCTCCATAATGTGCAAAATACACAAAAGGTAGGGATTGCAGCTTTATATTTGGAACCAAATCAGTTTGTATGGTATCGATGGCTTTGATCTCGTAAACAAATTGTCACTTGGGCAATTTTTATGGAAGAAATGATAGCACATTATGATGATACAAAAAGCAACATCCTTTTTAGCCAATTGATAAATCTCAAACAAAAGGGTTTAATGATGGGGTGCATTGAGGACTTCCAAAAATTGAATATAAGGGTAAAGATATTCCAGAGAAGCATATGATTGATGTGTTCATAGGGAATTTAAAGGATAACATCCAACATGAAGTTCACATTTGGGAACCTGATTCATCGGAGAAGGCATTCAGATTGGTTAGAAAAATGGAAAGAAAAATTATGGCAACCAGGAAGCCTACCACTCACGACTATAAATATGGAAGTGTTGTTGCCCCTAGACTTCCAAAAACTACAAGGTTGACACTACAACAATTAGAAGAAAAAAGAGCAAAAGGGATTTGTTACAGTTGTGGTAGAAAATACACTAAAAGTCATAAGTGTGCCGAGAAGGAATGATTTTACATAGATTGTGAAGAGGAGGAAGAAGAGGAACAAGAAACATCAAAAGAAGAGAATATACATTAGGAACAAACCCTAGAGAAAGAAGAAATGAATCCAACCATATCTTGTAATGCATTGGCTGGAATTACCACTCCTAAAACTATCAAGATAGAATGACATATCAAGAAGAAAAAGGTAATAGTGTTGATTGATTTGGGCAGTACCCATAATTTTATTCATTGTAAGATAGCCAAGGAATTGAATTGCTTCCTCTATCCATCACCAGAGTGTCAAGTGATGGTTGCAAGTGGAGGAATGATAAATTTCTCTAGGAAGTGCAATAATATCAAGCTATCCATGGGAGAATATGTATTTAATAGCTCAATACTTTCCATTCCAATGGGTGGTGTTGATGTTGTACCAAGAGTCCAATGGCTACAATCCTTGGGTACAATAGCTTTTAATTTTCAAGAACTTTTCATGAAATTTAGTTCGGAAGGAAATTAAGTTGAATTAGGGGGTATCGCAGGGAAACTAGGAAATCTAATCAACTCTAATGGAATGAAAAAGCTTCTAAAGAAACAACAACGAGGCATAATTTCACAATTATGTTTGCTAGAGGTTCCCACATAGAAATCATGTATTTCTCCAGATCTCCAAAAATTATTAGACAATCATTCCAAGGTATTTGAGACTCCCAAAGGCCTCCCACCTATTCGTTATCATGATCATGCTATTCATTTGATTCCAGGAAGTGTTCCTCCAAACATCAGGCCTTACAGATATCCCTATGCCCAAAAGAGTGAAATTGAACTTATGGTTGTAGAAATGCTAGAGGCTGGTATAATTCAACCTAGCCAAATTTCTTTCTTTGCTCCAGTAGTATTGGTGCAGAATAAGGATGGATCATGGCGCATGTTTCCGGATTATAGGGAGCTCAACAAAATCAATATTAAAGATAAATTTCCCATTCCTGTGATTGATGAATTGTTGGATGAATTGCATGGATCAATTTACTTCACCAAGTCGGATGTTCGTTTAGGATATCATCAAATCAGAATGAAGACTAAAGACATTCAAAAAACAACTTTTAGAACTCATGAGGGTAATTATGAATTTTTGGTCATGCCTTTTGGCCTTACCAATGCACCTTCTACATTTCAAGGTTTGATGAATTCCATTTTCAAACCCTTCCTTAGAAAATTTTTGTTAGTATTTTTTGATGATATAATAATCTACAACATGTCTTGGAAGGATCATGTTCAACATGTTGACAGGGTGCTCAAACTATTGGAGGAGAAACAATTATATGCAAAATGCTCCAAATGTTTCTTTCGAGTACAAGAGGTGGAATATCTGGGTCATATTGTATATCATGAAGTTGTTAAGGTAAACCCTAGTAAAATCAAATCCATTAAGGAATGGAATATCCCCACATCCATAAAGCATCTGCGAGGATTTCTCAGGTTGACAGGGTATTATCGCAAGTTTGTTAAGAATTATGAGAGAATAGTGGCAAATCTAACAACATTATTGAAGAAAGATGTATTTTCATGGACTCCAGAAGCAACAAAGGCCTTTGAACATCTTAAAGAGGCAATGTGACAAACACCGGTCTTAGCTACGTCAGACTTCACAAAAACTTTTATTATGGAATGTGATGCCTCAGGAAATGGAATTGGTGTTGTTTTAATGCAAGAAGAAAGATCCATTGCTTTTGAAATTCGTCCAATCAAAGGAAAGCATTTACACAAAGCTATTTATGAGAAGGAAATGTTGGCAATACTACATGCACTTAAGAAATAGCGACCTATCTAACGAGAAGAAACTTCAAGGTAAAAATGGATCATGATAGTCTTAAATACTTTTTAGAACAAAGATTATCTTCAGAAGAGCAGCAAAAATGGGTCACAAAGATGTTGGGTTGTGACATTGAAATCATCTACAAAAAAGGGAAGCAAAATGTTGTGGCAAATGCACTCTTAAGAAAGAATGAGGATGTGGAAGCATTTCTTTGTGTCATTTCTATTATCCAACCAGATTGGATAAATGAAGCAAGGGATGAATGAAAAAATGACGAAGATGTGTGGGCACCCATTCAAAATTTACAACAAGATCCTAGTACATCTGATACATTTAGCTGCAAAAATGATTCGTTATGGTACAAAATCACTTATACCTATGTAAGAATTCCCAACTCAAACAAATGTTTCTTATGGAATTGCACACTTCTCCCTTAGGAGAGCACTCAGGATTTTCAAAAACTTACCATAGGGTTAAGAAGGAATTTTTTGGGATGGCCTTGAATTGGATATTCAAAAGTTTGTGGCGGAATGTTTGGTTTGCCAACAAAATAAAGTTGAAACAATTAAGACCCAGGTCTATTAAAACCTTTATCCATTCCAAGCCAATGTTGGGAGGAGGTTTCAATGGATTTTATCACAAGTTTACCCAAGTTCGAAGGAAAGAGTGTCATCATGGCGGTAGTTGACAAAATTATGCAAACTCGTGTGTTGATAATGCAACAAGATGATGGAGCTTAGTGGAAAGAAGTCGCCTTCACTAAGTGGGCCCGCAGGCTATTTTTGGCCCAAAGTCTATTTTTAGACTATGTCTATTTTTAGACATATGGGTCATGGTCTATGAGTTGCAGGATGCTATTTGTGGATGATTGGTCATGTTGGTAAAAATAGATGGACTTCTATTTTTAGACATATGGGCGGTTTCTATTTTTAGACTGCCAGGCTAAAAATAGAACAGTTGAATATTATTGTCTCATAATAATATTTGGACTATAAACATTATCTTATCCTCTTGGAGCACTTCAGTTTGAGCTACAGATGTGGCACATGCAGCTGTCAGAAGGAAATACGCTTTCCTTGTGGGTCAGTTGAGCTATTGCATGTAGGACTTCAGTTAGATCTCATGTGGTTGAGTTTCGGTGGAGTTGATTGTGGAGTTGATGGAGTTGTGTTCAATTTGACTTGGTTAAACTAGTTGTATTTAGTCTAACTGTAGAATACACTAGTGATGAGTGATGTGAATTAATTGTTAAATTAATTCACTAATTATTAACTCATAAAGCAATTAAAGAATACATCAGTTAACTTAGTGCATGGATAGTTCAGTGGAGACAGGTGGTAGAGGTTGAGATTGCTATCACTTGTGACTATAGTTGTGCATGAGATCTTGCACAATCAGTGGGATTGAGTAATGCCAATGAGGATTGCGTGGTTCAGCCAAGGAAATATGAGTTTGCTTCAGCCATTCATAATTATTCTCTTGCAAGATTTCACAGTGGAGGTAGGCAAACAGTGGAGGAGATTTGAGGCATCAGATCTGAGCTAGTTTGTGTGTAACAGGTGGAGATAGTGTTGAGTACTTGTGAGGAGTATTGTACTATGTATTGTTACATGTTCTCAATCAATATAATATATAGATAGTGTGGGGTTTTCAACTGTATGCTTTCCCTGGGTTACATATTGTGTTAATGTGTGCATGCCATTGATGTTTCATTGATTTTAACGCTGCTAAATTGATGATCAACGTAGAGGAGGTTATGTATTATGCATGTATTCCAAAATAGTGTATAATCAGGATAATCTCTGTGAATAAGTGTCATATTATTCAAAATTTCTACATGGTATCAGAGCAGAGTTGATCATCAGATCTATTATCCAGAAAGTGTTTACATTTTATTTCTTCAGGTAGAGTTTGTAATCGGGCCAGGTAGCCTCTGGAGTCATCCTTCCTTTGGAAGGTGAGATATCCAGTAAAATCCCATACAGTCAATCTCTATATGAGAAATACTTTTTTCTCACAAATTTTAGATCAAAGGCGGTTGAGTTTTGAGCTGGTGGAATTTGAATTTGCAGCAGTATTTTCTTGGTGTCAACGTGGAAATGTCTTTCAATGGATTGCGATTGGAGTATGCTCTTGAGGGTAGCTCGAACTATATTGCATGGAAGGACATGATGGAGGCGGTGTTAGATGATAATGGGCTGAAGGAGTTCATAGAGGATGAGGTCCCAAAGCTTACTGATGCTGCCGAAGCTGAGGTTTGGCAAAAGAAGACAGCAAAGTGTTGCAGGATTTTGTTGGAGGGCGTGAAGGATCACATTGTGTCCAGCCTGCATGGAAAGGCTTCTCCATACTTGATGTGGAAAGAATTGACAGATCTATTCCAAAGCAAGAGCGATCAGAGGAAGCTGGCACTCAAGGATAAACTCAGAAAAATTAAATGTGAGAAGGGAGACAGTATGCCCAAGTATCTCACGAAGTTCACTAAGTGCAGGGATGAGCTGGGAAGTGTGGGGGTGACTGTCGATGATGAGGACTTGGTGTGCTTGGCTCTCCTTGGTCTTCCAAAGAGTTGGCATTCCTATCAGGACTCTGTCAATAGTCGGGAGAAATTTCCAGGATGGGAGAGAATTTGGTCAGATCTTGTGCAGGAGGAGATCAGGCGAAATACCATGGACGGATCTTTATCAAAGGCACCTGATGAAGAAAATTGTGCTTTAGCTGCCAAAGCAAAGAAGGGGAAGAACAAGAAAGCTTCTCATTCTGGTGCGAAAGGTAAGAAGTAGGACATGTCCAAGGTGAAGTGTTTTCACTGTCACCAGCATGGACACTATGCCACTAATTGTTCACAGAAGAAGAAGAACAAGCAAGCTGCTGGATCTGCAGCAGGAGAGGCTCTAGCCTCGCAGTTTGAGCTTGATTTTTCGTTGATTACATGCTTGGTATCAAGTGTGATGGGATCGGTATGGTTCTTGGACATTGGTGCGTCTTTTCACATGACAGGAGATCGAGATTTGTTTTCTGATCTGGAGGAGAAATATCTTGGAGTGCACATCGAGATGGGAGATGATGGTAGATACACTGCGACCGGTGTCGGTACCTTTTCCTTTGAGAGGGAGTCTGGTAAACCCTTCGTATTGAAGGAAGTGATGTCTGTTTCAGGATTGAAGAATAATCTTATCTCTGTGGCGATGTTAGAAGACAAGGGATATGATGTTGTTTTCAGCGAGGGAAAGGCTTTCCTACGCAGTAAGACAACTGGAGAAACCCGGAAGATAGGGGTTCGAGTCAGGAACCTTTATCAGTTGCATGTAGATGGCTGCGCAGCAATGGCATGCAAGGCAGAAGGATTGGTGAGCGGGGATGATGGCGAGCTATGGCACAAGAGATTGGGTCACCTTCACCATAGAGCCTTGAAGATACTGCAGCAGATCACTACTGGGCTTCCTAAAGGCCCTCTTGCACAGTCAGATCAGTGCAAGGGGTGTACTTTGGGAAAGTTTGAGAAAGCCACCTTTCACGAGAAGGATAGTCGCGCCACGACGATCCTTGAGAGAATTCACACAGACGTGTGTGGACCTTTCTCAGTAGATTCGACAGTAAAAAACAGGTATTATGTGATCTTTGTTGATGATTTCTCTCGAAAGTGCTGGATCTTCTTCATGCAGAAGAAGAGCGAGACATACTCAAAGTTCTGTGAGTTCAAAGCACTGGTCAAGAAGGAGTCGGGGAAGAAGGTGAAAGCTCTTAGGAGCGACAATGGTGGTGAATTCATCTCTGGCGAGTTCAATGACTTCTGCAGCACATAAGGGATTCGAAGAGAGCTCATAGCTCCCCATAATCCATAGCAGAACGGGGTTGCTGAGCGAAAGAACAGAACGATCGTGGGTGCTGCATGGGCGATGTTGCATGATCAGGGCCTACCCCTTCACTTTTGGGTGGAAGCATGCAATACTGCAGTATATGTGCAGAACCATTGTCCTCACAGGATACTTGGCATGAGTACACCCGAGGAGGCCTATTCTGGTAAGAGACATGAGATTTCTCATTTGAGGATTTTTGGTTCTAATGTTTACATGCATGTCACAAAGGATGCCAGGAAAAAGCTGGAGCCGACCGCAGAAGTTGGGATATTTGTGGGGTACACTGATATGCCCCACAACTATCGTGTGTATTTTCCAGACAGTGGCAAGACTGTTGTGCGACGGGATATAAAATTTCAGGAGGAGAAAGCCATGAAGTGTTCACTTGAGAGGGAGCCACACTTGCATGCAGATGAGGAGCTATTAGTTCCTAAGGATGAGCTTCAGGATGTGGATCAGCCACAGGATGAAGTTCATGGAGTGGAAGAGACCACTCATGCAGCGCCAACCATCAGAGGGCGAAAGCGCTTGATAGAAGTTGAGCGACTGGCTCAAGATGTAGAGAAGGTTGTAGGACCACCTACAGCTCAACGTAGACAAAGACAATCACCTGATCGGTACACTGGATACATGGCTCTTGTGAGAAAATGTGTTGTGACTGAGCCATCCTCTTTCGAGGAAGTTGTGGAGGATCCCGCATGGGTAGACGCCATGGTGGAAGAGTATGATTCGATTGTCAGAAACAATGCATGGGAGATTTTCCCAAGACTGGAAGGGAAATCAGTGGTGGGTTCGAGATGGATCTACAAAGTTAAGCAGGTAGCTGACGGGAGTGTGGAGAAGTACAAGGCAAGATTTGTTGCTCGAGACTTTTCACAAATAGAGGGGATCGATTATGAGGAGACCTTTGCACCTGTCGCAAGGTATTGCTCTCTCAGCGCAGATGGGGTGGCACATTCATCAGATGGATGTGAAGACTGCGTTCCTCAACGGAGTCATTGAGGAGGAGGTGTACATAGAACAACCCGAAGGTTTCGAGATCTTCAGCAGCGAGTCACATGTGTGCAGGCTCAAGAGAGCGCTGTATGGGTTGAAACAAGCACCACGTGCTTGGTACACACGGATAGACAGTTATTTCACCGGACTTGGATTCTCCAAGAGTGAGGTGGATCCTAACCTATACCAGATTGTGGTGGAGGGTAAGTTGCTTATCATTGTACTTTATGTAGATGATTTGATTCTAACGGGTGATGAGCTGTTGATACTTTCATGCAAGGATGATCTTGCTAAGGAGTTTGAGATGAAGGACTTGGGCCTCCTTCATTATTTCCTGGGATTGGAAATTTGGTAGCGCAGTGATGGACTATTTGTTTCTCAAGGTAAGTATGCTCGGGAGATACTGGAGAAGTTCAACATGCATGGCTGCAAGCCTGTTGATACTCCTATTCCTGGAGGTTGGAGGAAGGAGGATGCTACTTTGGCAGAAGTAGTGGATGCCACTGTTTATCAACAGTTGGTGGGGCCGCTTATGTATCTGGTCAATACATGACCCAATATATGCTATGTTGTTAACCAGCTTTCACAAGCTATGGTTAAGCCAACCAAGCTCTTCTGGAAGGCAAGCAAGTATGTATTGCGTTATCTTAGAGGCACATCGGGATATGGATTGTGGTACAGACAGGAGGATGAGGTGAAGCTATGTGGCTTCACGGATACAGATTGGGCAGGGAGCCCAATGGACAGACAAAGCACATCTGGAGGGGTCTTCAGTATCGGTTCGACAACAATTTCTTGGTACAGTAGGAAGCAGAGATCCATGGCACTCAATTCAGCAGAGGGTGAGTATATGGCAGCAAGCTTGGCTGCATGTGAGGCTATATGGATGAGGAAGATCTTGGTTGGGTTGTTCGGTTCATACTTGGAGCCTACTGTGATTTACTGTGATAACCAGAGTTGCATTAAAATCTCGGCTAATCTAGTATTTCATGATAGATCTAAGCACATTGACATCAGGTACCATCATATCAGAGATTGTGTGCAGCGGAGAATCATGTTACTTTCATAAATTCCAACAGAGGATCAGGATGCTGATATCTTGACGAAGGTGCTCACTAGGAGCAAATTTGAATACCACCGAGGCAGGATAGGGGTTGCTAATAATCCATATCTTGTTGAGAGGGAGTGTTGAGAATGCAGCAAGATGATGGAGCTTAGTGGAAAGAAGTCGCCTTCACTAAGTGGGCCCGCAGGCTATTTTTGGCCCAAAGTCTATTTTTAGACTATGTCTATTTTTAGACATATGGATCATGGTCTATGAGTTGTAGGATGCTATTTTTGGATGATTGGTCATGTTGGTAAAAATAGATGGACTTCTATTTTTAGAGATATGGGCGGTTTCTATTTTTAGACTGCCAGGCTAAAAATAGAATAGTCGAATATTATTATCTCATAATAATATTTGGACTATAAACATTATCTTATCCTCTTGGAGCATTTTAGTTTGAGCTACAGATGTGGCACATGCAGCTGTCAAAAGGAAATACGCTTTCCTTGTGGGTCAGTTGAGCTATTGCATGCATGACTTCAGTTAGAACTCATGTGGTTGAGTTTCGGCGGAGTTGATTGTGGAGTTGATGGAGTTGTGTTCAGTTTGACTTGGTTAAACTAGTTGTATTTAGTCTAACTGCAGAATACACTAGTGATGAGTGATGTGAATTAATTGTTAAATTAATTCACTAATTATTAACTCATAAAGCAACTAAAGAATACATCAGTTAACTTAGTGCATGGACAGTTCAGTGGAGACAGGTGGTAGAGGTTGAGATTGCTATCAATTGTGACTATAGTTGTGCATGAGATCTTGCAAAATCAGTGGGATTAAGTAATGCAAATCAGGATTGTGTGGTTCAGCCAAGGAAATACGAGTTTTTTTCAGCCATTCATAATTATTCTCTTGTAGGATTGCGCAGTTGAGGCAGGCAAACAGTGGAGGAGATTTGAGGCATCAGATCTGAGCTAGTTTGTGTGTAACAGGTGGAGATAGTACTGAGTACTTGTGAGGAGTATTGTACTATGTATTGTTATATGTTCTCAATCAATATAATATACAGAGAGTGTGGGGTTTTCAGCTGTATGCTTTCCCCAGGTTACATACTGTGATAATGTGTGCATGCGATTGATGTTTCATTGATTTTAATGCTGCTAAATTGATGATCAACGTAGAGGAGGTTATGTATTATGCATGTATTCTGCAATAGTGTATAATTGGGATAATATCTGTGCATAAGTGTCATATTATTCAAAATTTCTACATTTTGTGCATTATCTTATCCATTTAAAGCCAGTACAGTTTCTATTGCATTTATGGAAATAATTCAAAAGCTACATGGAAACCCAAAGATTATTGTAAGCGACAAAGATCCCATTTTCACTGGAAATTTTTGGAAAAAATTATTTTCTTGTCTCAGTACTTAGTTAGCTCATAGCTCATCTTATCATCCTCAATTTGATGGGTAAACTGAGATAGTAAACAAATATTTGGAAGGATATCTTTGTTGCTTTGTCTTTGACAAACAAACACAATGGGTCAAATGGTTGCCTCTGGATGAATGGTGGTATAACACTTCCTTCCATACTGCAACAAAAATGACCCCATTTATTGCTCTTTATGGATATCATCCACCATCCGTCACATCATATTTAAGATAAAATTCTAAGGTTTAGCCAGTGGAAGATCACATCGAGCATCAACAAGAAGTTTTCCAACTCTTAAAGGATAAACTCACTTTGGTGCAGAATAGAAAGAAACAACAAGAAGATCAACATCACACTGAAATAAGTTTTGATGTAGGTGACTGGGTATTCCTACGATTACAACCATATAAAAAAAAAATCCCTCAAGAAAGCTAAGAAGGATAATACATTATCACCATAGTATTATGGTCCATACAAGGTGTTGCAAAAAGTACTATGGAATACAAATTGTAGCTTCTTGCAGCTTCCCGAGTGCACCCAATTTTCCATTTTTCATGTTTAAATAAGATTATAGGTGACAAGCTCCCAATTCAAACAATATTGCCAGAACTTGACGAGGAAGGAAAATTCATATTGGAACCTGAAGAAGTCACAAAAACAATAATTCGACAGCTACGAAATCGATCAATTTCGGGGTATCTCATCAAGTGGAAGAACTGACCCAATGAAGATTCCACATGGGAGGATGAGAATTTTATATAGAAGCATCCAGAACTACTCAATCGTTGAGGACAACACTTTTTTGAAGGAGAAGGGCATGTTAGGTCCCTATATTACTAGTGATTCCCTCGTTACTATTGTCATTGTAGCCCTTATTAATATTATTGTGCCCTATTGTCCCCATATTATTATTAGTGTGCCCCATAGAAGCCCACTATTATTATTGTTGTACCCTTATATTATTATTGTTATGTCAGCTTTGATTATATTGCGACCCCTTAGACTCCTATATATAGAAAGGAGGTTTAGTCATTTGTATCATCCAAGAATTATTCATTTGTGTAATGTAGAGGAGGTTTCCCCATCGAAAAGATTGATTTTGAAGTCGTTGATCTATCTTTTTGTGAGCTAGTTCATAACATTTGGTATCAGAATAGGCCTTAGGAATCACTCCCTATCCTTTCATCAACCAATTCATCTAGTGATTCCCTCTATACCAGGTATCCTCCCATTGGTGAAAGTCTGTAAAGAGTAGGGAGACTTATTTGAGGTGACAGTGGGCTATCACTCCATTGTTGCCCTTGATCTAGTAGTTGTCCCTTTAGGATCCCCTCCTAGGATCCCTGATAGTTTGAGCAATAACATTTTTTGGCACCATTGCCGGGGAGGAAGTAGGTCTACCTCCCTAGTGAATCATTGAGAAATTGATTCATTACAACATTTCTAATTCTCCTCTGGCGACTCCATTCATTGTCCAAACCCCTAGTTTGCTTGAAGGTGACAATATTGATGCTTTAACTAGGGTTGTTGTAAGAAGAGGAGATCGAACTCCATCAACTGTTAGATCTGCCCTTCTCCCTGAATTTGAAAAGGTTAGTGATCCTACCCCAAAAATGGAAACTAGTTCTAAAATTGACCCAAAATAAGACCAAACCAAGATGACCAAAAGTGAAAGGCATTTGGTTAATGTCTTTTCCCCTTTGCAGTTGAGTGATTATCCCAAACCATTAGCTGAAAAATACAATATATGGTTTCCAAAATTCAATGGCGATGCTACCATAAGTGCTCGTGTTTTTGTTGAAGAGTTTTATTGGCACATGTCACCTAGGATGATTTTTGATGAGGATAGGCTTAGGATGCTTTTTGATTTTCCTCTTGAAGGACAGGCAAGAGAATGGTACCTTAGTCTTCCCCCAGCATGCATAGATGACTCTGACCAATTTGAGGACATGTTCATGAGAAGATGGTCATGTAATGCACAAGTAACTTTCAACATTGAATTTTTTTTATCAAATAACTAGGGGATGAGAAGATATATGAGAATTCATCCAAAAATTGATAGGGTAGTCATGGATATCCCTGACCATTTAAAGCCCCTTGATGCTAACATCCTTAATGAATTCATCAAAGCTACGGGTAGCCACCTGACATATGCATTGGGACAAAAAACCTTTAACGTTAGCTAAGGCCAAAGAGATATCAACGAAAGTTGAGGAAAACTTACGAATCTCTAGAATGGATGTTAATACCACCCCAAGGATAAAGTAGAGGTCAAAAGGGAAAAATCCAAAGATCAACACAAAGAAACCCTTCTGACCATCCTCAGGAAGATGGTAAAGCTCAATGAAGAAGTGAACCCACGAGATAGGCTCTACATGAACAAAATCATTGCCTTAGAAAGGGCCCAAAAGTCTAGTTACATCCCAAAGGGGAAGCCCTTTCCTAGAAAGAAAAATGAAGAAGACAAGTCGAGGTCATCTCAAGTCCCAAACACTTTGGCTCCAACTAATGCAGTTGAGCAAGATTCATCTTCTGGGGAGGAGCAAAGTGATGAGGATGAGAATGATGAGGAAGAAGTAGATGAACAGGCTAACCTTGTAGAATCTGACATTTTCAACATTTTTCTAGGAGGTTCATATACTCATCCTCCCATTAGTGATGTCACCTTCAAAGAAGAAAAGGAAGAGCCAATCCTTAATGCTGATGAAAGTGGAAGATTCAAAGGGGTCCAATATTCACGAAAGGACAACAATAAGGACCCCGCAACCTCTAAGGAACCCAACAAAGATGACTCAATTCCCAAACAGGTCTCTCCCAAGGAGCCTCTCCTTAAAGATCCTCATAAAAAGGATCCCCAAAAGAAGTCTAATCCCAAAATATATCATCAAAAGAAAGAAACAGTCAAGAAACAGGAAAAGGGCAAAGAGGTTGGACTTAACATTTACTTAGAGACTACTATAGGGAAAATGACTGTGCCAGTTCCATTAAAGGAGCTTAAAAAACTTCCCAAACAAAAATGGCAAAGAGGTTGGACTTAACATATGATATTTCTCATGGTAGATTGTTGCATTTAGATTAAATTTGCATATTTTTACCTTTTTGTTGAATTTACGGCCCAAAACTAAGCATGGGTGATCATAAGATACTACAAAAAAATGATGCCCCATGTGCTTGGTCTTTGATATGTGTAGGTAATAGGTCTACGATAACCAAGAGATTGCTGGTGCTCTCATGATCTCTCGTTTGAGTAGCTTCACACACTTTTCTAAGATCTCATGTCCCAGTTGGGGCCAGACGCTACCCACCACCCGTGGGTAGTGTATGTGGGAGAATTTGTTTTCTCCTAGATGGTCCTCAACTAGTAGCCAACATCCTCTTCTAGCCCCCAGATAGCTTGATGTGCCATTTTCTCCACCACCCGCGTCAACCATGTGGTCCCTCACCCATTTTTTATGAATGTATGTTTGAAGGTGGGCCTTCTGACTTTGAAGGTATGATTTTTCATTGGTATATTTGAGTAGATTTCCTTACTTGTCATGAACATTTTTGGGCATGAATTGGTGGGGGGATTCGGCGAAAAGAGTGGGTTAAGTTTGTATTCTTGTCTCCATTGCCTGGTTTCATGGTTACCCTTGTATCCTAGTCCCGTGGGATCTCCTTTACTAGCTATTAGCTTTAGGGATGGCACTACATGGGAAATCTCGATTTTGGTTGCATGGTCCCGCTTCCCGATACCACCTACATTTCTCCCCTTCCACTCATTTTAGCCCCATTCATCTCTTTTCCCATCCAGGTCCACATGTGTCCATCAGGTGCACTTAGGGTTAGCCTCCCCCTCCCCTTGTCCACACCTTGGGTCGGGCCTGAAATGATGCCTCAGAGGTTGATGCAACTAAAAAGAAAATAAAAAGCATAATTCGCCACTCTTAACAAGAAATGTACCACAAAATGAAAAATATGGTCAGGACATACAAATTTAGCACGTGGGAAAAGGCCAAACATGAGGTATACTCATTCATGGCCATCTCCCTGGTTCCAATGGGCCATAGATGAACGCCCTCCACCATTAAGGAACCCATGATTGTCCCAACACTCGGTGGGCGATGAACTACCCCACCTTAAGGGGGTATCCATTGTTACATGTTACACATCATGCTCTCCATCCCTTGGAGCCCTAAGCAGTTATGAAGAAAATCAATGAAAGGAAAAAAGACTATGAATAAGGGTGGAAAAAGAAAGGTCAGGATAACTCATGCACCATGATTTTCTCCCTCATACACTCATATACCCAGGTGTGGGCTTCCCTTATTATAGCTACCCTCGCACCTTGACATGTGGTCTGGATGATTCCCCATGATTCCCACTCCATTCCATTATTATATAATTTGTCACCTACCTTTTAAAGTATGTACCATGGGAAAGCCACCCGCTTTAAAGGTTGAAATAACCTAATAGGGTCCTTGGTTAAGCCCCTATTGAGCTTGAAGACACTTGTACTTGCCAAAGCCCACTATGGAAGGGCATGCCACCATGAAGTGCCCCATTGATACCATGATTTATAAGCATTATTACTTGATTATTCTAATGTTTTGTTGTATTAGAAGGTAAGGGGACGCATTGGATCTTATGGAGGATTGCAGGTGGGTCTTCATTTGGGGTTTGATCTCCCTATACAGGGTCCTAGCCCTCCAGAGGGCCACATTGACACTTGTAGTGTGAGCATTGAGAGCCATGGGCCTTAAACATAGTAGATATTACTTCATGGATCCCCAACACCGATCATTGATTGGTCCCGTTCCACCTTTTTGTATGAGGATGATGCACTTGGTTCACCATGCCCGATCGACTCCACACTTGCACCATACACTTGGTAGATGTTCCCAGGTCTAAAGGATGTCTCTAGCTACAAAGGGAGAGTTTACATAACCATCCTAGCCATTACAAATGGTTTGTAGGCATTTTCTATCCACTTGGAGACCCATGAGGATGTCCTTGTGCCCCCACACCCACCTGAGAGCACCATAGGTTCTTGCTTGGAAAACAAGGGGCCAACCCCTTGTCCACTATGTTGGAAATTCCATTTCTACATCATGGCACCATTTAGACTTCATTAGGTTTCCTCAAAAGTCCAACGACTCACTCTGTTGATCATTCAACTCTCTTGAGAGGCTTATTTTTACATTATTGAGCTATTTGGTGGGCTTGTTACCAAAATTTTTGTTAGTATGAATATTATTTTATTTTAGGAGCTAAATTATGCCTAATTAGCTAAATAAAATTAATTAGGAAGTGTATAAATACAAGTTTGATGAATCATTTTGATCATCATCACTTGGATTGGATCTTTCTCTCTTGTGAGATTTTTTGCTATCTCTCTTCGTAGACTAAATTGGATGAATGGATGAATTTTGATGTTTGAATCTCTTCATTTATGTCCCGGAGATTTGCTATTGGCATATGATGATGATTGGATATACGTTTTATTACATGTAGGTACTCTTTTAATGCTATTTTATTATTTTATAATTCCATATGCATGTTTTTGGGGATTTTCGCTATACTATGCTGAAATTTATTGCTTTTCTTATGCGAAATTGTGGAAATTTGTCTTTTTATAACGTTGCATCATGTCATTGGACATGTATGAATAAGTGAATATTCCCAGAGATACCTTGTCGAAGTTTTATCTTGATAAGGCATCACATATTGAAGATCGAAGTGTGAATACCTTGAAGCAATTGTTCACATACCCTAATTGCCATGCGAAATTATTTTAGAGGCCTCCTTGACTAAGTGAATCCACCCAAGAATTGGAATCTCCTTGACTCTATTTCTCCCAAAGGATTAGGCACTGATCCTCCACTGGTGATCACTCTAAAGAATATCTTTCTCACCTTATCCCTTTCTTTCTAGGCCTAGCCACAATAGGTGACCTATGGCATCCCTTTTCTCACATTTTACCCATAAAAAAATTCGATCTCTTATCCTCTATTGCATTTTTGTGTCTCCTAGGAGCCCTTTAAATTTGAGGCAATTTCGATTGTGTGATCTTGAGATATTCCAAGCCCTATATCTAAGATCAATTCTTGCCATTGATTTCCCTTGGCTAGTGACCTCATTAGGATCATTGCATCAAAATTAGTGAAAATTTCCCCTTTTATCACCTTCTCTCCCTCAATTAGGTCAAGCAAACCCTTGATTTATCAACTGAACCCCCTTCACCTAATTCTGGTATCACTTGGTCCTGTGTGGTCCCACAACTTACTAATGATAATTTCACAAAGACCATTTGGAAACCAAGTTTTCGCAAGGGTTTCTAGGAATAGGTTCCTCCTTTACAAGTCTTATTTGCAAACCTTAGCCCTTGAAATCCCCTTGGCGCTTCTTAGAGAGCCTTACACCTTGCTTCTCAAGCAAGTAAGCCATACAATTGAGTCTCTCTTTTGAATAGGCCTTAGTAATCACTCCTTATCCTTTCATAAACCAATTCATCTAGTGATTCCCTCTATACCGGATATCCTTCTCGATGAAACTCTGTAAATAACAATTTCTCTTGACCTAGTAGTTGTCCCTTTATGATCCCCTCCTAGGACCCTTGTTAGTTTGAGTGGTAAAAAATATCTCGCTGGAGCATCAACGACGAAATTTAGTCTCCATCGACGACTAAGATTAATTAGACTTCATCAATAGAAGTCTCTAGAGAAATCTTGAACATCCTTAATTAATTAACTTTAATTTACCACTTTTCCTAAGTTAGACTTAAGAAATATTTTAATTATGGTAAATCAATTTAGTTAAGGTGTTTCCCAAACTTATCTCACGAAATCTAGTGTTCCTTAGCATCTTCTGAGACTAGAACACCTGTCCGATGCTACCATATCTGTTATCACTTAGAACTAAAAAATTGATGCATATAATAGTCTGTCCTAGTCCGATGACAAAGGTCTATGTTAAGTTGATTTCATTTTATTTTTTCCTCACTTAGGATTTAGAGTTTTAAAGTTTTAAACTTAAACCATACTCGACTCTCATTGGTTCTCCCTCACCTATCATTGTTCCATAGCCATATATTGTCTTATCCGAGTCACTGTGTCTTTTAGTGATTTCGTAGCGTAATCCCATTTTCCAGTTTCGCAGCGCAATTATGGTTAAGCAATTTCGCAGCGCGTCATGATTAGGTCATTTCGTAGCGCATCATTAGAATTTAAAACTAACAGCGCTGCGAAATCATGGATTTATGAATTTCGCAGCGAATCTTTCCCGAAATGTCAAGTCCGTTAGGTGAGTCACCAGTTGTGTCCACTCATGTCAGTTTATGTACCTCTCGTATCACGTTTGAATGCTCATTTGCCACTACCCCACCACTAGATCTGTTGATATGCACAGAAATATCATTCCCAAGGGATTTTACCGTGCATAGACCTTAATGATAGTCGTAAGTGCTGTATGAGTGACAAATCTGCCTGATTATGTATTGAAGCGTTTTGAATGAAAGAATTTGAATTTCAAGCGAGGCTGATTTCAAGCGAGGCTGAATTAAAAAGGAGCTGATTCACCATTTCAACCAGAGCTGTTAAACTTTGTGTGTGAAGATCTCGAAGAAAAAATGGAGAAAAAAGAGCACAGATCCGGTAAATGCCAGAGGATTGAACCTGAGGGCTTGGACATAACACTGAGGGATGAAGGTGTGAAGAAAGGGTTCAAAGATGCCGGGTGCTGGAACTTTTGTAAAAAGCTACAAGGAGGACATGCGCAGGTAACTAAATAATTTGCGCTAAACTTCACTGGTTTAAATTCAAAGGTGGCTATGTTAGAAGTACAAGTTTCCCCAGAAGCAATATCTGCTGTGACAGAGATTCCAAGAGGAAAAGAGGAATGGTTTAAGAATTTCAAATTTGACATGAATCCTTGTAAGGAGTTTTTAAAGGATGCATATGTAAATGAAGATTTGAGTAGGGGAGTGCCCAGGAATTATGTCAAAGAACATTATGCTCTTTTACTCACCTGCATTCAGAAATACTTGACTTGTGAAGGAAGGTATAATAAGGTTTATTCTTACCATTTCAAACTGTTGTTGCATTTCACTGGGAAAA
The DNA here is from genome assembly GCA_031772625.1 of Pinus tabuliformis. Classification (NCBI taxonomy): domain Eukaryota; kingdom Viridiplantae; phylum Streptophyta; class Pinopsida; order Pinales; family Pinaceae; genus Pinus; species Pinus tabuliformis. Next base: position 1,022,215,782 of record CM062811.1, on the reverse strand, counting down.
TCTCCTTAGACCTACCTTTTTATTTTTTCCGTAGCTTGAGTAAGATGTGTGATAAGGTGCAGCTGAGAAAAGAGGATTCTGAAACCTCCTTGTTTCATCATGGTTTGATTAAGTTACTGGTTTTAGATGGCCTCCAAAAGATAAACAGAGACTGGAATTCTTTTATTTTTATGGCTGGATTCCAAAGCAAGACTGGCCTCACTCCTCAACCAGCCAGAGAATTCACAATAGCTGAGCTCCAAAAAGAAGCAAGAGCTAAAAAGCAAACCAAGTCACAACTAAGAAAACCAGTGAAGCCACTAATCATTCAAGATCAACGTCAGCAATCAACAAAGGAAAAAACTCGTGATAAGAAGACTATACCTGAAACAAGCAGATCTGAAGCAGTCTCAAGGGTAAGGACAAGAAGCCAGATAAATAAGGAGAAAGGTAAAGCCATAGCAGTTTAAGAGAGCCCAGTGTCTAATGCAAGTTTGAATGATTTATTACAGGCCATTGAATTCGAGCAATCTGAACCAGTCCATATTGATTTGACACAGTCACCGCAAGAAGGTACCAAGAAGTCTAAGGCCTCAAAAAGGCTTAAATTCGATGAGCCAGGTGAAGAATTTATTTTTAAACCCAGAAGACCTATTACAAGGAAGTTCCAGCAAGTAAAGGAAACACTGCCCAGAACAGAGGAAACCAGGAAATTTAGGCAAAAAGATATAAGCAGAACAGTTATCACATCTCAAGGAGATAATATAGCAGCCATAAAGAGCCAATTAGAAGCAGCTAAATATGAGATTGCCAAAATGAAGAAAGCAGCTAGAAAACATGCAGTCATATATGCAGAGTATAAGAAAGCTATATGGAAAGGGAGTGAAACCCTAGAAAACCAGTTGAACTCAGTGGTTGATGGCCATGCACAATTTCACACATGGACAGTACCAGCAATCAGAGAGGCCAGGTATATCAGAAGGATCAATATGCAACTGAGAGCTGGGAATAAAGCTATGAAGAGACAAATTGAAGATCTGAAGGCACAGCTAGGTCAGCTACCTGCTAAATGAGTTTTGAGGCCAAGTAAGATTTTGTTTCAAATTTTTGTCAAATTTGCTTAGTCCTATGGTTCTGAAGAAATATAAATCCCTGTTCTACATATGAAAAGTCGAAGGGAATTTTTGGCAATCAAATGTTTGGGTGATAAAGATCTCGAGTCAAAGGCAAACTTTTTTAAATAATTCAGCAGTTTCGTAGCGCGCTACGAAACTGCTGTAGGTGATGATTTTAACACAGATAGGCAGTTTTGTATTATGAGCGGGAATTTTGAAAGGGAAACACCAAAAGGGTATGCAAGACATCAGCTGGAACAACAATAGTCAATCAGATCAAGACAGGTGGATGCTTTAAAAAGGTGGAATATTTCGACCCAATTTTAAAACTTCTGTTGTAAAGTCCCTTTATCACTGTTCAAGAGGTATCAAGTGATTTGCATACAAGGAACTTTTTCCTGCACACATGTCCATCGATGAAGCTTACAACACATCAAGAACGTGGCATTGTTCCATGTTTTGGGTTATTAAAGACTAGGAGACATGCTTCTGTATATTCGAGCATTTTGAGGAGAACTGAAGCCGAGAAACAAGGGAAATCTCCTAATACTTCTGAGCAGTTAAAAGATTCAGCATTCAAGGTCAATATGGAGTATTAAACATCCAGCTCAGCCAAATCGAAAGAGGACCAGGTGTCAAAGCAACAAGGAGAAGCCGTATGCATGGAAAATGGAGTTAGAGTCATAGTTAATTTAGAACTCTTTAAAAACTCCAGTCAATACTTTATTGTATTTATTAGTTAGTTAAATAGCTGATAGGTGTCATTAGAGGTAGTTATCGAATTCCCCTCATGCCGGAGGAGGAAGCTTGAATTAGTTTGAATAAGGATTCTATATATAGCTGAAACAGAAATGTAATGGTGGTTGGAAATTTGATGAACAGAGCATTGTTTTGGCTTATGTAAAGACAGAGTTTCAGTAATATAACAGGGCTGCTTTACTTCTCAGGATTCATGAAGGATTTCTATGTTCAGAATGTATGATTTTACCTTTTCCTTTATGTCTTTTACAGTTGCATAGGTGTACAATCACTTAGAATTCACTGATTGTGCTCTGATTTCCTGTGTGCATTTATGAGCTGTGGTTCCATATGTGTTGTGTTCTGAATGTTCAAATGCTAAGTGCCCTGACTTCTATGTAAAGGCAGTATCATTGTTTACTGAGGTGTTGTTGACTCCATAGGCCCAATGGATAGTTATTTAGTATGTTTCCAACATTCATATTTGTTACAGTTGTTTCACAAGAGTTAGCCATCTTATCTTAATCAAAATCATTAACCCATCTAGAGAGAGCCCTCTCAGGTTGAGGAGGCTAAGCCTCAGCCTAAAGTAGGTTTGAAATAGTTACTTGAAGTCTTCCTGGTCAGCAGCCTTCTAGGGTCTGATTTTGAGATAACAATATCCATCAAAAACTAACACTCCCCCTTAACGAGGAAGGTGTTCTCCACTATACCCATATGTTATTTGAAATAGACAAACTTAGCTCTCACTAAAGCTTTTGTGAGTATATCCTCTACTTGCTGGTCTATGGAAACATGTTGTAGCTCTTGGAAATACTGAGAGGGGGGTGAATCAACACTTATTTTCAATTGTTATGTTTACAGTTAAGATTCGTCACAATTATAATTAGAAAAATAAATAATAAGGATTTTATTATAAACAATTGAGGACACCAATGATCTTTTACAAAAAAATGAGTACAATGATGTTTGAGGGCACCAAACCTTGAATCTTCCAGGCTCCAACCTGTTTCCAAGAACCAACTCAGACTTTTGTGAGGCTCCAACCTTTAGGGTTCCAACCCTATCCTTCTAGAGGCTCCAACCCTATCCTTCTAAAGGCTCCAACCTTGCTTTTAGAGGCTTCGACCTCTAGGGCACCAACCCTCCAATTTTCAATAAACATAATATATGAATGACTTACTTTGAAAAACTTCAGGACTTCCTTCAATAGTCAAATAGTCGCTCCACAAGACTGCCACAGACTCCTAATTTGTCCACTGTCCAAGATCTGAATAGGAGTTTTCTTCACTATCCAAAGCTTCAATTTCTTCACTGTTCAATCCTTCAATTTCAACATTGTTCTAGGCTTCAAGTTCTTACTGTTCAATCCTCCAAATTCATCATTCTTCAAGGCTTAAAAATTTTCACTGTTCAAGGCCACTAGTTCTTCACTATTCAAGAGTGCATAGAGGTTTCATGTCTGACATGTCATACATAAGTCTGTTACAGGTCCAAGCTATAATTGGTCCAAACCTCCATCGATCGAGTCACTACAGTTCTGAGCTTATGTGTGCCATGGTTCCACAGGCTTGAACTGTGTAAGCCACTAATCTGAACACTATGCAAGATGCAAATCCGTACTGTAAGGAACATGTGATTGTCCTTAAAGTAATCATGGATCCGATGTGTAGTTCGAGCTCTACAAGTGACTATGAATCCAAGCCTTTAAGCTACAGGTCTGAGCCTTTCAATGTCTGAGCTTCCATAGATAACTATCCACACACCTGTTCGCAGGTTTGATCCCTCCATTTGAGGCTGTCCATAGGTCCGAGATATAGTTTCATCAATTTTTAACCCAATCAAAATTTTCTTCCTCTTCTCGGCCTTTAGTTTCTTTTCCTCAGTGTTGTAAATTTCACGAGTTGTGAACTGTGTCTTAACATCTATGATAGATCACCAAAATTGGATGATTGTGAAATGAAGATTCGAGTTCATATATATATATGGATTTCACCTTGAAGTGAAGAGACATGACCTATGAAGGAAGTCGACTTGAGAGAGAGTATAAGTTGGTTAGGAGTCAAAGAATATTTTTTTTTGTATGTGTATCAAAGGTTTGTATCAGAAGCTTTAACATGACACGACATGCAAAACTTGCGATATAGGAAAGTTCCAATGAGGCGGACATGATATTATATTAAAATCGTTATGATAAAACCAATCGGGTCTGCAACCATATTGACAATTAGAGATTAGGTCTTATTGGAGGTGCCATTCAAAAGTTCTGATAAAGTGGTGGGTGCGATTTGATAATTAAATCGTTATTAAGTCAAGTCGGGTCCACATATCGAAAATCGGAGATCGAAGGTCCATATCGCATATCAGAGATCAAAGGTCCATATTGTTGATTTCTGGTAGCACCAGATGTGCTCTAAGTCTCAAATTTTGTACGGAGGCTTAGGCACATGTATTCCAAAGAACCCTAAAAGCGTTTTGGGAAATTCCACCCAGAAACAATTTTATTAAAATAATTAATTATTTTTAAAGGGGCCCTAAGTCTAAACTTAGGAAAATAAAATAATTAAAGGGTATTAATATAAACTGTGGGTGTAACTTCCAGAAGAAGACGAGGATCAAGAAGAAATGATCTTAGTCATTGATTTGATTCTAATCTGGGCCGTTCAATGTCAATGAGGAGATTATTTAAGGAGGCTTGAGGGTCACTTGGAAAAACACATAGAGAGTTTAGAGAATCGATTTTTTGAAGCAGAGCAGAGGAACTGCCGAGAGAATTTCGATAGTGAGCTGTTGCAGTGAGGGGCAAGGATAGTTGGGTTGGAGTATCTTCTCCAGGACCTAAGATATGCAACAAAGAGAGGCATAGAGACACCATAAGGGTTGAAGCTGGTCCAGAAGGGCCCACACAAAGCTTGATGCTGAGCTGGAAAGGCTCACACAAGGACAACATATTCATCCAGAGCAGAAGTCCAAGTTTTGCAGAGGAGTTGACATTTTTGAGCCGGGAGGGATGGAAACTGCTCCATAAGGCAATACATTTCCTAGTTGAGCTGATGCATAGCCTTTTGAGGCTGACCTTGGCCTACACTAATCCAACGCAGAGATAGATGGGGATAGTTGGTTCAGCTGCCGGAACAACCAGGAATTGTCGGGTAGAGTGAGGTAATCTCACTAAGTTTTTCTGCCAGTTTATTTTCTCTATAATTGGATTGTCGGAAGGGCATCCAGAGTTGTATTCATAAACTATTACTTAATAAAATAAAACCCTCAGAGATGCTACACTGGTTTTCCTGCATTGGGTTTTTTCGGGGACATTTGTCCAAAAAATATTGTCACTTGTGTGGATTTTTCTCTATTGTTCTATTCTTATTTTGGGAAAATTAATTAATTAAGTGAAGGTTGCAGTTGTATTAGCTTCGATATTTGCTGTAGGAAGCAGTAGATAATTTTTTCTATTAATTAACAAATATGCGAAGTTTAATCAGTTGCTACAATAGTAGATTCAGGTGGGATTCTTGAATTTTCACATGGTATCGGAGCAGTGTAGGTGAAGCGAGAAGAACAGTGCTAGAGAACCTAGTGCTGAGTAGAAGAGGGAGATCCCAATTTTTCCCTAGTCATTGCTGACCAGTACCTCTTTATTTGTGTCAAGCTTAAGGAGGATAACATATGCTTTTTCTATAATTTGCCCTTCGGTCAAACCCATCGCTATGTTTTAACGAGCCTAGCGAAAGTGAAACTCGTTCTTGTCTGCATGGACAAGTTTGTCGCTATTGTTTTAATGAGTTTAACGACAAAGATGGCTCGGTCCTTTTTCAATTTTAGAGAGTCTGAAAAGAGATGGAAAGGAAACTCCAGTAATCCTTTTTTGTCATATAATCCCTTAAGTCCGAAAAAATATAAAATAATACGAAAGGGATGAATTTTTGATAGTTTTAACGAGCCAAACAAGACAAGCGCTCGATATTTTTGTGTAATGATCCCTCAGGTCCAAAAAGATTAAAATCTAGAGGAGGGATAGCACTTCCAATCACTTTAACGAGTTGGAGAGGCCAATTGCTCAGCAATCTTTTCATATTTTATGAGTCAGATGAAAAGAGCTTAAAGGAGACTCGTTTTTTGAGGAACGAGTGATATTTTCGGGTAGCAACTGGTTCCAGGTAAGGTTTGGAACTTTCTAATCATGGAAGTGTCAAGAGGATGGCTAATAGAATCACTTGTCGCAGCTATTCCTCAAAAGGGGTAAACAATCAAATGGAGGCATATGATCGGCTAAAACAGAGTGAAGGTGATGGTAAGAACACGACCAAGGCTCAAAAGTTGATGATAATGCGTTCACAATGGTTATTTACTGGAGGTTGGTTCATTTTTTAATGAGCTTAAACTCTGATGGAACATATGCTCATTGCTTAGGTTTAATTTTTAACGAGCTTGAACTTTGCATAAAATTGCTCGTGATAATGGTCATTGATATTTGATTCACCGTTAACACTATGTTCTTTTGACGGTCATACTACCTGTTCAATTGCTCCATCAAACTGATTAGAAATGAGAATACATGCTTGAAAAATGAGTTAAAACACTAATACCCTACTCGAATTACGTGAAAAGTAATTTAAAAGTAGTTTTTACCCCTCATTTTACCATTTCATTTGAATTTGGGATTGTTGGAGCTCTGGAGGTGTTTTCCCCCTTGATTTTCACCAACTGATTTTGGGAGATTCTGTGGACTATTTTCAAAGCCGTTTGGACCAGGTAGGAGCTAAACCTGAGCTCTTCAGTTGCATTCTTTCCTTTTTGAATTCTGAGCATGTTTCCCTATTTTTCTGAGCCCCTAGGGTTTGAACAATTCATTCTACCCCCATCGCACCCTGTGTACATCAAAAGGTGCGATGCATACTAGGCTAGCCATTGGCCAGTTAGTATGCATCTCACCCAGTACATAGCTGGGGTGCGATGGGCGCAAGGAGGGAAACTTTTGCACTGTTTTTTCATGGAAATTTTGCCTGTTTTTTGCCAAATCAGGATCCTGACTCTTCTCTTGTTTTTTTTCAGAGATTCATCGGAGCAAAATGGTTGTTACATGGCGAGAACATGAGCATGAAGAAGAGGACATGGTTGCTTTACATGATCCGGGTACGGTAACTGCATTGCGGAACTGTGGTTTGCTCAAGTTCTTCCGCATATCTAGCATGAGGCAACAAATCAACTTGTTGCAATATTTCCTCGATGCATGGGATCCTACCAACCAAGTGTTCCAGATCAGAGGCAAATCCATCCCCTTGACTATTGAGGACATCTACTTTTTGATCTATTTATCGAGGCGTGGTGCCCCTCTCTCACTATCAGGTTCCACCCGTGGGGGAGAATCCGTGAGGGATTATATTCACCGATACTGTAGAGAAGGATCTCAGCCGAGCAGGGACAACAAGATCAATATCCGAGATGTCACTGACCGGTCCTTGAGGACTATTCTATTCACCTTTGCTAGATTGGCTGGTAGTGTGGCTCTTCACTTGGCCAACAGGTCCTATATGCAGTACACCTTGGAATGCCTTGAACCAAAGGTGTTCAACTGGTGTGATGCAGTACTTCCGGTGATAAAAGAACAACTTACCAAGGTGAAAAATGGAAGATCTAAGAACTTTGGCTATGGTTCTATTTTGACCGCTTTCGCCTTGGAGAAGATCCCACTGATGCAGCCACAATACATTTCACTTGGTTTGCCACCACCGACTGAGCCACGGATGTAGAGATGGGTTGACCTTATAGCCCAACATGCTAGTAAATCGCAGGTTTCTTTCTCTGATGCCTTCTTCGAGTGGTTCAACCGTCAGCAGATGGTTTATACCAAGTGTCTGTATGCTGGTATGGATTTCCGGGGTGACCCAGATTTGGTACTACCAGCTGGAAAGCAGTGGGGTGTTATAGGTAAAATCTCTGACCATATCACTGCTTATTTATTTTATAATGTTCTTGTGCTTTCTTTTATCAAGGCTAATCAAAACTCATGTGCTCATGCAAATATCGGACCAGTGCGACCAACAGTGCGCCTGAGAGCAGTAGCTGCCATTCCAGTAGGAGAGGCTGTAGGGAGGGATGTCCTTTGCGACCTGGACGTGGCTGAGACTCTTGCAGTATTGCGGGATCGGATTGAGGGCCTCACTCTTGGTATCTCGGACGTGAGGACTGACGAGCTGCCTCTGAGATTACAACGACATACTACTAGCGTGCTAAGTCGATGGACTAGGATTTTACGCGTGATTGAACAGGCGGTGACTTGTTATCACCAACACCATTAGACTAGGGTGCCCCCTAGCATTTTGAGTTTTTGGGTCATTTGACTGATGTTGTCTTGGACATAGATAACTATGTATAAACCATAAACAGTTATATATATTTTTGCTTTTTGGAGCTTTATTTTGGTTAAGTTATATGATCCTGATGCAAATATTGATGAAATGCTTTTCTTTTACAAATGTTGCAAATGTCTATCTAACACATAATTTTCTAATGAATCTGTTAATGTGTTTAAGTTTATGGAAATATGTTGATATTGGATAGAATCGAACTACCTTTCCGAAATCTTGACCCTTAGGAACATACGATAGATAGCTGGATTCTGCACGGAATAGAGGCCAGTAAGCTGTAGAATGACGAGTTGTGAGTCTAGCATGACGACAAGTCGGCGTATGCCATGTGCGATGGCATCAGAGAGGAGCTCTATCAACACGCTGTATTCAACGATGTTTTTCATTGATCGACCAATACATACCCCTCTGAAACTCACTAACTCGCCGCTTGGATCAAAGATGGCCCAGGTCACAGAACATAGGTTTCGTGAACTACGACTCGCTTCGTCGGCGTATCCAACAAATGACCCCAATAGGTTCGACATCTGCAATAAATGTAAAAGTGGATTACCTAACCAAAATGATTACTCTTAGCGAAAACAAAATTGTAACAAAAGCATATGAAGAGGTTACTACACTAAGTCAAGCATAGTAACGCTTAAGGTACAACTTGTTTCGAGGTTGCGACAGTGGAATCCCATCATAATCCACTAACTCATAGGCTTCTTTTGCTAATACATGCTTAACAATATAGGGGACCATCCATAAAGACTGGAACTTACCTGCTCCCAACTTATCGGACTCCTGGTCGTAAAGTAAGACCAGGTCACCTTCTGAGAAGACACATGGTTTGACATTCTTGTCAAACTATGCTTTGAATCGTTTCTTATGTGCTTCATTAGCCTAGGCGAAATCACGATGGTTTCATCCAATTGGATTAATTCCAAGAAACGAGCCTCCTCTTCTGAAGTTCTGGCGAGAAGGTTGATTGCGAGCTTGAGGGACGAGATTTCGCACTGAACTGATAAGATTGCTTCCAGGCCATACACCAGCTGAAAGGGTGTAAACCCAGTCACATTTCTCACCGATGTTCGGTATGCCCACAAGGCTGAGTATAGGATTAGGTGCAAACTCTGTTTATGGACTCCAATCATCCTTTGCAGCATGCGCTTCAGGACTTTGTTGATCACCTCAACTTGCCTATTAGCTTGCGGATAAGACGGAGTAGAGCTATCGTGGGACAGTCCTAGTTTAGCAGCCAACTCAACCATCATGTGATTGCAGAAATGCGATCCATGATCTTTGACTATAGCTTGTGGACCACCAAATCTGGAGACTACATGATTGAAAAAGAAAAGAGCAGCTGTTTCGCCACTGTTGTTTAATGTAGGCATCGCCTCGGCCCATTTCGTAAAATAGTCAACGGCAACTATGATATACCCATGCCCCCCGGCCGAGGCGGGGTTACATGTCATGAAATCTATGCCCCATTTGGAAAATGGCCCAACGGCAAATACTGGCTGCAGAGGTGCGGGTGGTATTCTAGTTTTGCAATCGAAGATTTGACAAGCATGGAAACTTCTGACTACGGTAATGCAATCCTTGAACATTGTTGGCCAGAAGTATCTTGCCCGTAAAATCTTTTGTGCTGTAGTGTAACCAGATTGATTCCCCCCACATGCACCTGAATGACAATCATTCAGGACTTTTTCGGCCTCGTCATGAGTGAGGCACCTCCGTAGAATTGTATCAATACCACGACAGTAAAGCGTATCACCGATGATCATGTAGTCTTTTGCTTGGTATCAAGTACGTCATTGCTCTGAGCAAGAGGTATTAGACCTATATGTTTGGATCTGGAGATAGATGATTATATCTCCATACCACGGATCACTTGAAGATATCAGAAACAAAGATTCATCCATGATTGTTGCTTTTGATGTTGAATCGTTGGATGACGATGGGAAGTCACATAGTAACTCCGCGAAAACCAGGGATTTATTTGATTTGGATTTTACGAATTCCTGATCAAACTCTTGCAAAATTGCTATCCATTTGGAATATTTGCCCCCCAATAACTGTCGTGACAAGATATAAGTCATGGGGTTGCAATCTAACAAAAAGGTTGTTTTTCGAAAGAGGACATAGTGTCGAAATCTCTGTACCACTTGAACAGCTGCGAGAGCTAGCTTTTCAACATAGGAGTACTTGCTTTCTGTATCATTTAAATTTCGACTTAAATAATAGATAGGATGTTCAACTCCATTGTCTTCTTGAACTAAAACCATTGCGACGGTCGTATCCACTGTAGCCAGATACAAGTTAAAGTATTTTTGATAATCAGGAGCATACATTAATGATGATTTTACTAGGGATTCCTCTAAAGCATCAAAGGAAGCTGCGCAACCTGATCCCAATTGAAGGGTACTTCTTTTTTCAACAGACGCGTATAGCCTTTAGCAAGTTTGGCGTAATTTGGAATGAATCTCCTTAGAAAGTTTGCTTTCCCTTGGAGTTTCTAAATCTGAAGCAAATTCGAAGGTGGAGGCAGATCGATGATTGCCTGAACCTTACATGGGTCGATACGAATCCCATCCTTTGAGACTACAAAGCCAAGTAAACGACCAAAACTGACACAAAACACACACTTGTGCGGATTGAGTCTTATCTTGTAGTGTCAGAATGTAGAAATATTGCTCTCAAATGCTGTAGATGATCGTTCCGCTTTCGTGAATGAGCCGGAAGATTGTCGAGATATGGTTGAACGATGTTTTTGATGTCATGGAGGGCATAATTCATTACCCTATGAAAGGTTGCCTCTGCGTTCTTTAAACCAAAAGGTAGCTTGCGGTACAAAAATGTGCCCCATGGACAAATAAATGCAGTCTTTGACTGGTCTTGTGGGTGGATATTTATTTGATTATACCCGGAAAATCCATCCATAAACAAAAAGATTTCACATCCGACGCATTCATCAATTATCTGGTCGATGAAGGGTGTAGGGTAGTTGTCCTTTGGACAAGCTTGATTTACATCCCTATAATCGATGCACACTCTAATCGTTCATTTCTTTTTCATCACAGGAACAATGTTTAATACCCAATCGGTTAGTGGAACTGAGTAAATGAAACCAGCATGGAGAAGTTTTTCAACTTCTCCCTTAATGCCAGTGGCTTTCTTTGGGTGCACCTACCGAAGCCGTTGTCGTATTGGTTTGACATCTAGATACATCTTAATTTCGTGTTCAACTATGCTCGAGTCAATGCCTGGCATTTATTCATATGACCATGCAAAGACATCTCTAAACTCGCGAAAGAGAGCGTAATATACTTCCAGTTCTGAAGAAGAACAATATTTTCCGACATGAATATTCTCTACAACATCTGGTTTGATCAAGATATTTATGGCAATAGTCTCTTCAATACTGGACAGGTTTTGCTCAGAATCCATCGTGTTTATAGTATTTGATAGAAAATCAAAAACTAAAGGATGATTAAGGTCGTTGGAACAATCTTCTTTGTAATCTGGAAGATGGGAACGATGGTGGTAATCTTCCCATGGTGCCCCATCAATCATCATTGACTGAACAATTCCTTCGTCTGTAGAATGTACATGCGACCAAGGATCTGAAGAGGTACCATATTCCTTAGACCTATCTATCCAAACGCTTGATGAGCGTTGATTTGGGTTTGCCTCCCATGCCGAAAACATTGATTGCTACAATATTTCTATTGGGCTTGGAGGCAAAACCTCGCGATGATCCATGCTAACATCGTGTTCAGACATCTTCTGAATAGAAGACACCATATTGCAGGTTCCCACCGTGGCCACTTCCGCCAGATTGTTTGGAGGCGGTAGGGCAAAAGTACCCATCAATGTAGGGTCTTTTAGTAGGCCTACTCCGATATTTTGAAGCGACTGATAGAATGCTTCATGTAACTTGTGAACTGTTGGGGAGAAATGTTTGTTGGTTGATGATTGTAATCCCTCCTTGAAAATGAAATGCAATCTTTCTGAAGTATGTCGACACAACAGCAACCATAGCATATATCCAGGGCCTTCCCAATATGATGTTGTAATCGAGGTTTCCGTCGATAATTTCAACATCAATTTCTACTGTCTTGCCCCCTAGTTCGACTTGCAAGTTACTTAAAATCCCATATGGAGTGTATGTTCGTCCATCAAATGCTTTTAACGTCGTTGAAGATCACAACAAGGGTGGTGAGCCTAAAGTTTTCCAGCAACTCATTGACATAATACATGTAGATGCCCCCTCATCAATAATTGTTTGATGAATAGTTTGTTGAGGGCTTTCACTTGAATAAGGAAAGTGAGTTGAGATTGTAACTGAGGGTCCTATCCTTTATGATTAAAGGCCACAAGATTGGAATTCGTTGGGTCAATCGCACCTATTACTGATAATAGAGCCTGCTTCTAGGAGGAGCAATTTTGCAGTACCTCAAGTGTCGACATAGCGGACGGTGATTGGGCCAAGTCCTCTACTATTTATAATTATGTGCTGCTCTAGCACGAGGATTAAATTTTGATTTGTGTACTACTCCCTTTGGCGGCTTTATTGTTAGCTCACGAATGATGGGTGGCACAACTTCGGTCGAAGTTGTTGTTGAACTACTAGGTTGATCAGTAGCCTTGTTGTTCAACAGCTGTGGATTCTGTAATCTTTATTCGTTGTCGATATTAAAGCATCATTTTGCTGTTTCAAAATGGACAGCATAAGCACTTGGGATGGGGAATCATTGTCACTAGCAACCAGATTGGTTCCTAGGTTTGGAAACGGATCAGTCAATACCGCTGAGCTTTTTGAATTCTTTAAGAATTTCCTAAGCTTAGCTTTATGTGGACAGTCTTCCGTCCAACGATCCTCATCGCATATAAAGCATGGATGACTTGGTTTCCTTTCTCCAGAAGGGTTTGCAGAAGATTTTTCAAGAGATGACTCCTCCTGTTTCTTCTTTTTCCTTTTCTTTTTCTTCTTGCCTCTTAGTTGATTCGATTCTTTTCCTTTTTTAGTCGACACGACATTTACCTCCGAGGTGGGAAGTTCTTCATTTGCATTTTGACTAGAAACCGTACGAGCTTTATTTGATGTAGCCTTTATGGTTTTCGTGCTAGTCGTACCTATCACGCCATCGCCGGCATGAGAGTCTTTGTTTGATTTAGGAGGAGGAGGAATGGAAAACTCCGGTCTAGGAGCATCAGGGATTTTGTCGTAGAGCGTGCCAGACTGAGTATAGATCAAGTCTAGATATTGCACACGAGAAATGACTTGCTCTTCAGTGACGACCCCTCCTTTTGCCACATCTTCTATAATAGAAGGCAATAATGGCTTAATAAACCATTCAGCTAGCAGCTGATCAGGAAAATATGTTTTTACCATTCTATGAAGACGTCGCCACTCATGAATATGATGAGATATGTGAGTGGCCGTCGTTTACTTGAAATTGGTAAGAAGCTCTATTCCTGTTTCATACCTTATTGATAACTAAAAATGGGTTAAAAATCTTGTGGCAAGGGCACTGAAGTTATCGAATGAAGCTCTAGGCAATTCGATATACCATTTTGTTGCTGAACCATTTAACGTTCGCTGAAAAAGGCGAAGCCTAATCGAATCATTGTTGAGAGTGTTGGATGAACACCACAGATGAAAGGTCATCACGTGATTCGACGGGTCTTCACCCGGATTTCCATCAAATTTAGGGATATCTGACGGAAGTTTATGAGGAATTGATAGCCACCAAGGGGCATAAGAAATTGGATAGTTTGTTAGCCGATTTAGATCTGGTAACTCTAAAGTCGCCACGAAGGGCAACTATTGATTCAGGTTCGGCAAAGCATACCCAGGATAAGATGGAATCGCCTGAGTAGTGGGTCTTTGCATACCAGCATAATGTATTTGATGCTGATAACTTTGGTAAGGCTGATGGGCATAACCATTATGATATGATTGATGTTGACCGTTTTGAATATACGGCTGCCCATTACCCGCAAGATTTGTTGCTCAGGTCCTCGATAGTCTTGTTGGAATTGCGGTTGTTGATATTGTACCAGCCATGGTTGTGAAGCCATTTGCTGTTGTCCAATACTGGCTGTTTGACCAAGATGAGGGGTAATAGTACCCGTCTTAACTTAGGTCGTTCCAGTTAAGGAGCCACTAATCGGTGATTGTGGTTGCGTCGTGGAGACAAGAGGCTATTGTATTATGACCTGGGAAACTTGAGGTTGGAATACAACAGGCAACGCTTGTACTTGCGACACCGTCACAATAGCCAGTGTAGTGGGGATATTCGACACAGGTAGACTTGGTTGCATTGAGTATACAACTCTTGGTTGTTGAGGTAGTATTGGCACCCAACCACTGGATGTAATTCCAGCATGACCCGAATTCTATTGTGAACTCTCTTATGGTTGTTCTCCCGGAGGGAAAAATGAAAGGGCATATTGTCCCCCCTATGGCGGTAATCTAGTGCTCAAAGGTAAAATTGGCCTGTGGAGATTGGACTGCCCAAATTGATACTGTTGTGAAGGATCAATTTGTTGAGACTCAACATAAGAGATTCCAGATATTATTCCAGACGAACAACAGACCATACTATTGAAACAGTCCCTAGGTGGACTCCATCTAGCAGTTGAGAGCTAGTTGGGACAGATGGTACACCAACGAACATTGTTGGAATAACAGTAGGAGGTTCTGCTACTGCTGCACCAGATGACACAGTCCTGGATGTCGACGGTTGTTCAGAAATATCGAGTCTATCCAAAAGATTTCCTAGTGATTCTAGAGGAACTTGCGATGAAGGGAGACTAACTTCTGACGAAGAAGGATATAGGGTGATCCCAGCTCCAAAATGCGATCGAGTACTGGTTGGAAGATCCTCCTCAATCTCTTCTATATCTGTCAATACAGGTGGGAGAGGTAGACCATCAGGTCCGTAAAATATTTCTGGTTCCGAAGAAGGTATAGACTCTGCAACGACAGATGTTGGAGGGATAACACCTTCTAAATCAGCTGTAGATGGAGCCGGTTCAGGAATAGAAGCCTTTACTATTACACTAGGATCAGTTCTAATGTCCTCTTGTGACTGCGGAACTTCTTCCGTAAAGGCAGGGATACCAGAAATGGTTGGAGTAACTAGAGTCTTTAAGGATGTTGGAACACAAGTTCCAAGCAAACTGGGAAACTTTGATCTAGTTAAACGAGTTCACTTGGTTCGAAATAGTTTCGTTTCCAAAGTCAAAGACGGTTGACTCGTTAGTCCCCACGAACGATGGGGTTTCTATTGACTTTCTTCCACGATTGTGGATTACTTGATAAACTCAAAATAAAGGGAAAATGTGATTCCGAATTAAATGAATTTTAGACACTTTGACACAACTTGCTTTTTCAATTTTTAAGAGTCGAGAAAAAGCTAAAGATGATTCTAGTCGCCTTCGATTTTTAATGAGCCTGAAGTGACAAGTTCTCAGATGGACCTTTTCCTTTAAGGAGTCTAAAAAGGAACGAAAGAGACTACTCTGGAAATCTAGACAGAGGGATTACCAAACCAATCGCAAAACTGCAGAATACTTTTTACGGTACGACAGTCAATCTTATCGAATGTTGTGTTTATTTCATTGCGATCGATGGGGCGGAAGACACGACTTCCTAAGGATAAAGGATATAGCCTATTGTGGTCTCCCAATATATACTCGACGGTACGTGGGAGCACAAGTCCGTAGTAGCACTTGTTGTCTCAAAGAGGAGGAATCACCCAACCTACGATGAAAGCGATAGTTACCAGGCTTTACGACACTGGAATACGTCTCTAGCCTAGACTTCTAAATGTTGTGCGTTAGGTTCCAAAGCGCTTTTATGTTCATTGAATTTATTTTACAGTTGATCTTTCTTAAGAAGTTTTCCTTTAAGGTTCACCGCGTGATGTAGATATACAATTCCTAAAATGCAATCTAAGATGATAAACAGTCATTTATTCTTCTTTTTGCAATGAAAATCCTAGCTACTAAGTAAAGAGAAGCGAGATTCTTTTAACATAGAGCAGAGAGCACACACTAGATGCACCGTCCTAAATCAAAATCAACAAGCAGTCTAAATGAAAATGCACATGCATGTATTTGTTTTCCACTTTCTTAATGTGTGAATGACAAAAATAATGCTAAGTACAAATCTGAATTATCTTTTCAAAGCGACAATACTAACAATTTTCTCTTCAAAAGACGAAAGGAAGACAATGACAACACTTTGCGATTTTGAATTGAAAACTGCTTTCGACACTTGAAATACTATTAATTCAAATCAAATACAAGAGTAACAGTGTAATCGACCATCAAGAAGAGTAGGATTCTTTTCTTTGACTGAAAACGACACTTGCGACACTTCCAAATCAAAAGACGACAGTTCGATTAAGCTACTTCTTTGTAAAGGAGAATTGTAAATGGCGAACAATACATAAAAACATTCACAATTCTTTGTACAATGGAGGCTGAATAATGCAAAGGAAGGGAGTTTCCACAATGGTATACTAATCACAGACAACAAAACTCCTGAATAAAGCTGAAGAGAGTGAAGAAAAAACCAAAATCTAGAGGTAGAAATAGTCTTATATGATCATTGCACCTGTAACATAGGGAAACAGGGATTCATCTCACCTACTGCACATGGGAGGTGCGATGCATCTAGACTACCAAGAGGAGAAGGTGCGATGGTCCAGGGACAAGACTTTAACTTGGTTTTTGGTCACAGTTTGCAGCTTAGTTCAAGGATTTAGGGCGAGCTAATGATAGTCAGTAAATACAAATCATAGGGGCTGATCTAATGAGGTAACTTGAGCCACCACCAAGGCAATTAGGATGTTTGCAAATCAATTGTTCAGTTTATAAACAAAACACGGAGATAGACTGAAGCAACATTGATCTACTTTGCAGTTGCATAGCAAAATCAGTTCGAAGGCTAGCTAGCTTGACTTCAGGCTCTGTCTGTAGTTTATAAACAAATATAGACAAGCAAACAAGCTATTCACTCCCCAAGGGAGTCGCCATTTTGTTATCGGGAAATCTAGTGTCCATTCAGAGCTACTAGTCCCGCTAAGAAGGGTATCTATCCTAGAAACAAACAAACAAAAGTTACTTTCGTTTTCCTTTATGAGAAGTGGATGAGAGAGAAGTAGAGGGTACCAACCTCAGTCTTTCGCTTGGCTCTTTGCTTGTTTCCTCTCCCCTCTGACAGATCTTTGTTGCTCCTTCCTTGCTTACCTCGCTTCAAAGAGCACCTGTAAAGTCAAAGCAGCATGATACCATCAAAGCATAGAGATCTACAATCATAAACAATATAGGACTAGATATATATTGATCACACAAATGCATATAACAACTTAAACATACAAGAATGTGGAGGAAAACTCAAATAGCTTTATTGATAGAAAGAGTAGAAGAGAGGATTACAACCCATTGATCTGACCCAACGTCATCCTCCCAGCATGAAAGCCCTTCTTCAGCTCATGAAAAGCTTAGATCATCCAACACTATGATGTTCCACCAAGAAACCAATAGCACTTCCTTACAAAATACAAGATTATAGCCTTTGGATCTCTGGGATGAGGGATCCATATATAGATGTTTGCAGGGGGGTGAGTCGGCTTCTGGGATTTTGATTAGTGTCCTCTCTCTAATAGTTCTTAGTTCCACTTGGAGATTCATGATCTCTTACTCATCCCTGGGCGAATTCAAAGAGGCAGGTGTCACAGGAGAAGTTTCTGGAAGATTCCATGATCATCCACCTTGCAAACTGTCTCTGCCATTTGTCTACTCTCGCCCATTGCACCCTACAGAAGGGCTTTTCAGTATGCATTGCACTTTTTGCATGTGGCAGGTGAGATGCATCACACCCTTAGCACTGAGCAGTCTGTATGGTCCACTTTTGGCCAGTTCTGAGTAGTTTTCCATGGAGAACTTCTGGGAGATGATGTAATTAGTTGACCTTGTTCCTTTAGGGTGTGAAACAAAACTTTTAGGGAATTAGAAGCCTTTGGTTTATGGACATATATGATTGGAGTTGCAGTGCCCAAATATGTCTATAACATTTTCTGGAGACGCTTAATCTGCTAGACTTGACTAAATTGATGAATGATCCAATTAGGTACAATCCAGCTTGGGCTCCAGTCCCAACTAAACTTCCATCGGATATTCCAAAATTCTAGGGGGAGAGTGGTGAAGACCCAAGAGACCATGTGACCACATTCCATTTATGGTGCTCATCAAACTTCCTGATCGGTGATTCAATCAGGTTGAGGTTATTTCAGTGCACCTTAACAGGAAATGTGGCAAAATGGTATATAGAGTTGCCAGGGGGTTCCTTTACCTCTTTTTCCAATTTGGCTAATATTTTGTTGAACCATTTTCAGTTGCCTGTCTGCTATGAAGCTGGAACTGAGCTTCTGGCCAATTTCATCAAGACATGGCAACACACATTTCGAATCATATCCAAGAATGGAGATGGAGAAAGAGGCTTATCAAATCTGAAATTCCACCAGAGTTCTGTCTCAAATGGTTTCTAAAATCTTTACAACCTGAGATCTCCAAGGATGTTTCTCTTTCCGGTGTTTATTTAGAAGAGCAAGCTATTTTTCGAGCCCATTAGTTAGAAATGATATATTCTTAGTCTAGGACTCTTCAGAAAATCCTACTTGACGCTCCTAGATCCAAGGTTGATTTAGCCAAACCGAATCCAAGCCCTCATGTCGATGGCATAGTTGGATCAATTGACACAAATACGGTGAACCTTTTGAACCAATTGTAGCAGTTGTCTCTACAAACTGCTTCTTCTAATAAGGCAACACCGTCTACACCTTCGCCCTCCAAACCTACCTCCATTAATGCCGTCCAGGCTTCTAACCCCAAAGGAAATCAACAATCCAATGGGAAGAAGAAGGGACGAGGTAAGAAGAAAAACCAGGAAGGGAAGGGTAATGTGAACAAGCCCGGCAATGGTAATGGTAAGGGTAGAAAAGAGTCTAAAAAGAAGGTTAAATTTCCATGCAAGTTATGCAATGGAGATCATTTGACTCACCTTTGCCCCAAGATTCAGGATGCTTAGCGCTTGTTAGTGCAACAAGGGTCCTCTAGCTCCCAAGCTGTCTTGACTAACCCTTTTCCCCAAGGGCAGCAATTACTTGTTGGCGCGAACTCGAATGCTGGTACCTCCACAGGGGGCAACCAGGAAGGGGAAAATTCCTCAAATGTGTATATGATGAACTCTCATGTCGACGTTGCCACACAAGCACATGATTATGGTGAAACAGAAACATCTAAGGAAAAATCTGTTCCCGAAACCGTAGACCCACTTCATATTAAACGACCCTCTGTTAAGTCTATACCTCAGATACCAAAAGGTTTCGCTAAGTGCTCGATGATTAACCCTAATTCTAGGGTAGCCCAAAACTACTCGATTGTAGAAGATCTAGTTCAAATTCCATTTGCTATGTCTACATTGGAGGTACTCCAGTCGTGTCTTGCTCAAAGAAGTGCTTTGTTTTCGACAATCGGGGCAGTAGATCCAAAAAATTCTTTAGTGCTCACTTTTGATACCCTAAATGTCAAAAAGAGACTTCCTCACCATATGGCTTTCCAGATAAATTTTACTTACCGAAAAACCAACATTTTTCGGATAGTTATAGATGAGGTAGCTTCCACATGCGTAATGTCTATGTCATGTTGGAAGGCCATTGGATCACCTTCACCTATTCCTTCCCCGACTCTCTTAACAACATTTGATGGTCATTCTCATAGGCCACACAGAATTATCCTGGATTTTCCTATTTGTGTTGGAGGGAAGGTCATTAATATTGAAGTAGAAATCATTGATGCCAACCTATATTACAACTTCCTCTTAGGAAGGAATTGGATTTATGAGATGGATGCCACAGTTTAATCTTTATTCTGCATCCTTTGTTTTTGTCATGAGGGGAGAATTGTTAAAATTGATCAATTAGATTATTCTCCAGGTGATTCTCATGCAACTTTGGATTCTACTGTTCCATTGGTGGATAATCCTCATCAACCTATAAAAAATTTAGGAGTTGGGATGTACTCTTCCTTGATGGGTATATTTGATCTTCCCTCTCCTATAGCTAGAATCAATGAAATTTCATATTCCAAGGGGTCTTCACGGAAAGAGTTCTTTCAAACTCATTATTTTTTGGACCTTTGGACTTTACCTTCATCTATGACCACATTAGATGGAGGCCAAGTTGGTGTAATGGTATTCCCCATGTTTGCAGCAGAGCTTAGTTATCAATCTATCATTAACTCTGCAGACAACCATCTCACTCATTTTTCAGAGGAGGAGTTAGTTGGTGATGTGGCCCCATCTTGGACCCTTGACTCTACTTCTGTTATGGATTGCTTAGATACAGTTTTACTATCCGACGAAGCAATTTTAGAAGCAATGATAGGTGTAGATCAACTTTGGGAAGATTTACATCATTGATCATATTTTCTTCCACCATTGCAGGAAGTTGAATCCAGGTTTTCCAATCTGCTTACTAGTGTTTTTTGTATAGTGTCAAACCCTTTGGCTCCAACACATTTATTTGCCAAAGGTAATACGTCGATTATCTAAAAAATTGTACCTATAAACATCTCTAGGAATCCTGACGTTACAGAAAATTGTTGGGTGTGGAGCATGATTATTTATAGGTCTTTGTTTCAGTCGGATGTATACCCCAGGAAGTTTGTACACCCCTCCACGTGGGGGGTGGGGGTGTGTGGGGGGGACTTGTCCCCCCACCGAGGGTTCGGCGGGGCTGATCCCCCTTGGCTAAGGGGTTCGGGGGCCAGCGGTCCCCTAGCAGGGGTTTTGGGGGCAGTGCCCCCGAAGCTAAAAAAAAATATAAAATTGCCTTGTAAAAGTATAGTAATTTCTAGTCAATATGGGTTGTTCATTAGGCGAATGATCTGATAGTAGAACTTATGTTTAGTTTAGGGCTTTTTGCCCTAGAAGGCAACCCCTCTCCTTTTATGAGGGCATTGTATTTTTGAGGTCGTGTAATAGATGTGTATTCTCTGAGTGAGAAACAGAGAGGTGAGACTGTAAGAGAAAACAAAGGATATTACAGCGGATCTACTGTAGGTTGTGTCTCTTCATTTTGCTGGATAATAGGAAGGAAGGACTAGCTATTCAGGGTGGACGTAGCCAAAACTAGGTGAACCACGTATATCTATGTCTCTCTAGTTTTATGCATTTTCTGTGTTTATATTTATGCAGTATTCTATGTGTTCCATTGCTCTGTAATATATAATTTTCTAACAAAAATGTCTTCATCGGAGCCAATTGTTCCCCTGAAGAGATTCAAATTTACACCAACCTCTTTAAAGAGTTTCGAGATGTATTCGCTTGGTCTTATGAGGAAATTCCTGGTATTGATCCATCCATAGTCCAACATGAGATTAAGATGTACGAAAAATCCAAGCCAATTCATTAGAAGCTTCGGCCATTCAATCCTAGGAAAGCAACAATTATTAAAGTTGAAGTTGAGAAGCTGCTAAAGAAAGGTTTCATATACCCCGTTCCTCTAACGAAGTGGGTTTCTAATCCAGTCCTGGTGGATAAAAAACAAGGAACGATCCGAGTCTACATCGAATTTAGGGATTTGAATAAAGCTTGTCCAAAGGACAATTAACCCACACCATTTATTAATTAGATAGTTTTTTTTTTTGAATTCATGATCGGAGAAACCACAGTTTAGGTTTTTGAATCAACGTTTCGAATCCCAAATGGGATCCATCATCAGGATATGAGAATGATGATGAGCAGAAGAGCAACATAGCATTGATAAATAGTGGTGAGGATAAAACCAATAAAAAAGACAAACTGTCGGCTGTCATAATTTTTATAATTTTTAATTAATTTATTAATTTGTTTAATTAATTTTATTAATTTTTGAATTTAATTTTAATTTTTATATAATTAATTATTATTATTATTTTATTTTATTTTATTTTTTTTATAATGAATTTTGATATTTTTATTTATATTAATTAATTAGTTTTATTAATTATATATATATACTATTAATATGTTTTTTAAAAACTTATTTTGTTATAATATATAATATTATTAGTTTTAATATGAAATTCATTCCTAAATAATTTTATTTAAATTATTAAAATTAATTATATTATTAATCTTATATTAATTATCATAATTATTATTATAATAATTATATTAGTATTATTATAATTTATTAAATTATTATTCCTAAATATATATATATATATATATATAAATATATATATAATTATATTATTACTAATAAATTATTATTAATATTAATTAATTAATTATTTAATTAATTTAATTAATTAATTAATTAATTATAATAATTATATTATTATTATTATATTAATTAAATTAATTTAATTATATTATTATTAATTATAATATTATTAATACTAATTATATTAATTAAATTAAATTACTTCAATTATATTATTAATACTAATTTGTTTTTAGAATAAAATATTAATCCTAAAATGAAACTAAATTAACTTTATACCTAGGGAATATTGATTCTACAATGAAACCTAGGGAATATTAGATTATTAATATTAATATATTATATTATTTTATTATTATTATTATTATTAATAATATAAATTATTTATTAATATATTATTATTATTAATAATATAAATTATTTATTAATATATTATTAATATTAATTATTTGTATTATTATTAATATATTTTAATTATTAATAATAATATTAATTATATCAGTTATTATTATAATTAATTAATTAATTATTTATTTAATTATATTGATTATATTAATTATATTATTATTTTTATTTATATTATTATTCCTCAA
The DNA here is from genome assembly GCA_031772625.1 of Pinus tabuliformis. Lineage (NCBI taxonomy): Eukaryota > Viridiplantae > Streptophyta > Pinopsida > Pinales > Pinaceae > Pinus > Pinus tabuliformis. The sequence goes on along the minus strand of CM062811.1, from coordinate 1,022,192,716 downwards.
TATAATTTTATATTATTATTATAATGAATTAAATGATATTAATTATATTAATTATGTTAATTATATTATTATTAATAAAATAATAATAATAATATTAATTCTATTCATTTTGAAAATCTATACCTAGACCTCAATGAAAAGAAAGACTTGAAGGCACAAGAAAGGAGAGGGATAACTTACCTGCTCAGGTCTTTACCAGAGGATGCGCTTGCGTTTTTTATTTCCTTGATCAAGGGCAGCCAGCTCCCGCTAATCTCCACGCCATTATCTCTGTTCATATTATGAGGATGCTTGATAATTTCAAGCGCTTCTCTGATCTTTCGTCTCTGATGCTGCTCTTCCCTAGCGATAATTGATGCGCCTTCCAGACAGATATGGTGTTTAGTTTTTAAGGAGTGCTCTGCTAGGGCTGAAGTACGAGATCTTTCGTTCTTAATATCCGCGCCATGTTCCTTAAGTCTTGTCTGGAGGGAGCGACCTGTTTCACCAATGTAGCATTTTCCACACGAACACTCTATTTTATAAACTCCTTTAAGCTGTTGCTTGTCGATATCATCTTTTACAGACTTCAAGCTTTGTCTGATCGTACCTGGGGCTGAGAAATGAGTGATAATGTTTTTCTTTTTTAGGATTTTTTAGGATTACGGACAAAATCGCCAAAATCCTAAAAAAGAAAAACATTATCACTCATTTCTCAGCCCCAGGTACGATCAGACAAAGCTTGAAGTCCGTAAAAGATGATATCGACAAGCAACAGCTTAAAGGAGTTTATAAAATAGAGTGTTCGTGTGGAAAATGCTACATTGGTGAAACAGGTCGCTCCCTCCAGACAAGACTTAAGGAACATGGCGCGGATATTAAGAACGAAAGATCTCGTACTTCAGCCCTAGCAGAGCACTCCTTAAAAACTAAACACCATATCTGTCTGGAAGGCGCATCAATTATCGCTAGGGAAGAGCAGCAACAGAGACGAAAAATCAGAGAAGCGCTTGAAATTATCAAGCATCCTCATAATATGAACAGAGATAATGGCGTGGAGATTAGCGGGAGCTGGCTGCCCTTGATCAAGGAAATAAAAAACGCAAGCGCATCCTCTGGTAAAGACTTGAGAAGGTAAGTTATCCCTCTCCTTTCTTGTGCCTTCAAGTCTTTCTTTTCATTGAGGTCTAGGTATAGATTTTCAAAATGAATAGAATTAATATTATTATTATTATTTTATTAATAATAATATAATTAACATAATTAATATAATTAATATCATTTAATTCATTATAATAATAATATAAAATTATATTGAGGAATAATAATATAAATAAAAATAATAATATAATTAATATAATCAATATAATTAAATAAATAATTAATTAATTAATTATAATAATAACTGATATAATTAATATTATTATTAATAATTAAAATATATTAATAATAATACAAATAATTAATATTAATAATATATTAATAAATAATTTATATTAATAATAATAATAATAATAATAAAATAATATAATAATATAATATATTAATATTAATAATCTAATATTCCCTAGGTTTCATTGTAGAATCAATATTCCCTAGGTATAAAGTTAATTTAGTTTCATTTTAGGATTAATATTTTATTCTAAAAACAAATTAGTATTAATAATATAATTGAAGTAATTTAATTTAATTAATATAATTAGTATTAATAATATTATAATTAATAATAATATAATTAAATTAATTTAATTAATATAATAATAATAATATAATTATTATAATTAATTAATTAATTAATATTAATAATAATTTATTAGTAATAATATAATTATATATATATATATATATATATATATATATATATATATATATATATATATATTTAGGAATAATAATTTAATAAATTATAATAATAGTAATATAATTATTATAATAATAATTATGATAATTAATATAAGATTAATAATATAATTAATTTTAATAATTTAAATAAAATTATTTAGGAATGAATTTCATATTAAAACTAATAATACTATATATTATAACAAAATAAGTTTTTAAAAAACATATTAATAGTATATATATAAAATTAATAAAACTAATTAATTAATATAAATAAAAATATCAAAATTCATTATAAAAAATAAAATAAAATAAAATAATAATAATAATTAATTATATAAAAATTAAAATTAAATTCAAAAATTAATAAAATTAATTAAACAAATTAATAAATTAATTAAAAATTATAAAAATTATGACAGCCGACAGTTTGTCTTTCTTATTGGTTTTATCCTCACCACTATTTATCAATGCTGTGTTGCTCTTCTGCTCATCATCATTCTCATATCCTGATGATGGATCCCATTTGGGATTCGAAACGTTGATTCAAAAACCTAAACTGTGGTTTCTCCGATCATGAATTCAAAAGATTCAACCCACAGATCTCTAAAATCCATAATTAGATAGTTGATGAATGTGTGGGTAATGAAATTTTCTTATTCATGGATGGATTCTTTGGTTATAATCAATTATATATTCGTCCAGAGGACCAGCATAAGACAACTTTTATTTGTCCCTGGGGTACCTTTGCATAAAAAAAGATGCCTTTTGGTCTTAAAAATGCTGGTGCTATGTTTCAGCGGGCCATGTCTTACGCTTTCCACGACATCAAGCATGTCATCGAAGCATACTTGGATGATTTAGTTTCTCATTCTCGAAAGAGAATCGATCATCCCAACCACCTTTGGTTAGTTTTTGAGAGATGTCGATTTTACAAAATCCGGTTGAATTCGAATAAGTGCGTTTTCGCGATCACATCTAGTCAGTTGTTAGGATTCATCATATCAACTAAAGGGATTCAAGTTGATCCCTTCAAGGTTGAGGCAATAATTCAGTTGCCTCCCCCATCTTCCATCCGACAACTTCAAAGTCTCTAAGGAAAGGCAAATTTCTTGAGACGATTTATAGCAAACTACGCTGAGATAACTAAAGGATTTATGCGTTTTCTGAAGAAAGGAGTTCCATTTTTATGGGACAACTTTGTGCAACAATCTTTTGATGCCTTGAAGCAGGCATTAATCTCTGCCCCATTGTTGAGTCCACCAGATTATGGCAGAGATTTCCTTTTATATCTTGCAGTGGCAGAATCAACCATAGGTATGGTTCTGGTTCAGGAGGATGATGCTCTCACCGAGCATGTGATTTACTACTTAAGTCGAGGCTTGGTAGGTCTTGAACTATGCTATTCTCCTGTCGAGAAATTAGCCTTGGCAACTGTCCGTGTTGTCCAGAGGCTTTGTCATTATATTCTGCTACGCAAAACGTTTGTTTTAGCGGCTGTCAATCCTTTTTAGTTTGTCCTCAGTAGGCAAGTGATTGGGGGCAAATACAATCGATGGATTGTTATTTTACAATAATTCGATCTCGAGTTCTTGTCAGCCAAGTCTAAGAAGTCATTGGTTTTTGCGGAATTAATTTCCGACGTGCCCTGTGAAGAAGACATTATTTATGAGGAAAGTTTCCCAAATGAACATTTATTCCTCATCTCTTCACAAGATCCCTGGTATGGAGATATCATAATATATCTCTAGACTCCGAAGTTCCTGCTTGCTTCCTCCAAGGATGAACATTGAAAGTTATGTTACCTTGCTAAAAACTATGTTATCATTAGTGATACATGATATCGCTGAGGGGTTGATTCAATCCTTAGGCATTGTTTAACTCCGGAGGAAGCAGAGTCTGTACTCAATGATTGACACAGTGGAGCTTTTGGTGGTCATCTATTAGGTCTTGCAACAACCCAGAAAATTTTGCGCGCCGGCTACTTTTGGCCTTCAATTTTCAAAGATTGTATTGAAGTGGTCAAACATTGCCACCCTTGTCAAGTCTATTCTCAGAATATGTGCGTGCATTCGGCTCCTCTTTTTCTTGTTATCAATGTCAGACCTTTTACAAAGTGGGGCATTGAATTTACCACTTGTAATCTGCCTTCAACGGTGAATCACAAGTATATTATAGTGGATGTAGACTACTTTATGAAGTGGGCTGAGGCCATGCCTACTTACAAAAAACGAAAGTGAAACAACGACATTTTTTCTCTTCAATCAGACTATTTCATGTTTTGGTATCCCGAGAGAGATTGTCACTAGCCATGGTAGTCACTTCTAGAACCAACTAATGACTGAATTGGCTCTTAAGTTGGACTTTTGGCAAGAGCATTCGTCTCCATATTATCCTCAAGCCAATGGGAAAGTCAAAGCCATGAATAAGTCCCTCAAAACGATCCTGCAAAGGATAGTTGACAAAAATTGCTCCATTTGGCACATCATGTTGTACCCGGCTCTCTGGGCGTATTGAACCTCGGTGAAGACTGCAACCGATTTTACACCGTTTCAGTTAGTTTATGGGCTGGAATCTATTTTTCCTATTGAATGCGAAATTCCATCCCTTAAGCTAGCCGTCGAGCTTCTTCCAGAGACGTATAGTCTCGAAAGCGCCTCGTTCGTTTGGAACATCTCGATGAGCAGCGTCGAGATGCCGCCATAATAAACTAGGCCCATAAGAAAAGGGTTAAAACTCAGTATGATAAAGTTGTCCATCCTTGGGTTTTTTCCAAAGGCGACCTTGTCTTGGTCTATGACCAAGATAAAGACGCCTTGGGGGTAGGCAATTCAAGTTTATGTGGTATGGTCCCTTTATAGTAAAACGAGTTTTGGGAAAAGGGGCTTATGAATTAGTCGATTTTGAAGGGAACAAGTTGGTGGAGCCCTGACATGGGCTCTACCTCATGAAGTATTTTTCTTAGGTCTTGGCTGAGCAATTTCTTCTTTGTATATTTTGTATTTTTGTACATATTTTGTCGGGCATTTTGTGATATCGACATATTTTTGATTTGCTTTGGCAGGTGTTGATGGATGAATTGGTATATTTCAAATTCGCCAATGGTGCTAATCGACACACTCGGAATCTTGCTTCCGCAGCTTGGGTGATTTATTATCCATCTGGTCAGTTGATGGCGTCAAGGGGAGTATGTATTGGTCCTGCTTCAAATAACATTGCTGAATATACTGCCGTTATTAATTTACTATCCGAAGCTATTTCTTATGGAATTGATTTGTTGGTAGTATATCTTGACTCAGAGCTGGTAGTGTCACAATTAAATAACATTTATCGGGTCCGAGATCCTTATTTATATCGCCAATTTTTTAGAGTGAGAGTGTTGCAACGATCATTTGTCTATATTACATATGTGCACATTCTACGATCTGAAAAGTCATTAGCGGATTCTATCGCTAATTAAGCATTATATTGGCATATCAATAATTCATCAAATTAAAAACAAACATAAAAAATTTGGAACTGTACATATATATCATAAAACTGCCCGTGTATACATAAAGTGTTCAAAAAATAATATACAAATCGGGACCAAATGCCCATAATCATGTCTAGTCTATCTATCAACCCGGCTCAGGATGAGCAGCTAGGAAGTTAACTATTACATTGGCCACACGCTGAAGTATGCGGACCCAGTCCCGTGGTACTCCTACCACGCGGCGCTACATGTCCTCAGGTAGGTCCTCTATGGCTATCATCGGTACCTGGTGCGTTAATCTCACCAATTTTCTTTGGATTGCATATAGGACCCTCTCTGTCTCAGCTATTGCCTCTTCGGTGCCTCTTCCGCGACACCGGTGCCGCGAGAATCCATCTGGTCTTACTGTACCCACATCTAGAACATGATCATTTTGTCAGTATTTTATCTCATCAAAAATATTTCTAAGTTCATTTCATATTTTAAAAAATTAAAAAAAAAAAATCTTAAAAATTGCTACCTATGTCTCCCCATGTTGAGTTTGGTGGCAACACCAAATCTGGATCTCCTTGGAAATCCATGCCAGCATATAGGTAGTCGTCGACTGCGATGATCTATTGGTCCCACCAGGCGAAAAAATCATCATCAAGAGTCATCCTCGGCATGTCCCTGCCTCCAAGGCATTTCATCAAGTCAACCCATCTACCCATCCGTGGATCTTGCAGGCTGTTGATAGAGACAGATACCTTGGGACGTAGCCCAGGTACCTTCTCGAAGAAGAAGGAGCATAAAATGGTCCCATATCCAAAGTTTTTAGTCTAACCTTTCTGAATGGAGGTCAACTGGCTCTTCATGTTGGTTAGAAGAGGTGTGCACCAATCGAACACAGTGGTTAGGCATTCCACTGCCAGGCTCATGGACACCTATGAAGCCTGATGTAGTGAAGCTGATATGTTTACCCTGGCAATGGTAAATAGTAGAATCCTCAAAGATAAACTATCCACGTGTTTGATTGGAATCTGACTTCCAATCTTTTCCGGATGCCCAGGATAGTATATGTGTACATAGTCTTCTACTGAAAGACTACTCTGTGTCCTGCTGGTCGAATGCACAACCTCCCCTCTTCGAGAGAGACCTGTGATAAAGTAGATGTCTTCCACCTCAATCCTGAGAGGCATATGATCTATCATGAAGGCATCATCCTCCACACTCCAGTAGTGGATCAGTAATTCGAGTAGGTGTGTGTTCGCTTTCATGTTCGGCATTTTGAAGAATTTCAACAAGCCACACCCTCTCAATGCATCTAGTGTAGTTTGGTCGTTCATTACCTCATTGTCAATTGTGGTATGCTCTCTCTCTCTCCATGTGATGGTCATCCTGAAAAAAAATGAGTTTCAACCGTTAGAATTTGTGTTTGAATTTCAACTCGCGTACATGCAGGTTCCCTTTACACATAGTCGTGTGTAGGGCCGCTGTATACGCAGGTTGGTCACATCCAACCCGCGTCTACGTAAAGTTGGATTTTTTGACATGAATTCCCACGGTCAAATCTTAATAAAAACTTCTAAAAATCATCACAAAACATTGCAAGTATGGTTTGAGGGTTACCTGGTAACTTTGGCACGATTTGAACGATCGAATTCTTTAGAGGCAAGTTTGCTCCCTTTTTGATCCACATATTTTTTCCAAATGTAAATGAAAAATTTGTGAGTCTAAAAGTCAATATGTAGCTTTGAAATTTCAAATTTTTTTCCCAAAACTTGACTTTTCGTCTCACGAATTTTTTGACTTGTGGGCTTGGATTATCGAGAATGGGTTATTGTTTCAGGATATTTTTGACACTTCTTCGAGATTCTTTTTTGGTCCCATGACCGCTGACCCATCATGGCAGGTATCGTTCACTTACTAGCATATAGGTTAGGGAAACCATTTTTTCCATTGCATCTTGCATACTAGCCTCTGTTCAACGATACATTAGCCATAGGGTTGACCCCATCGTGTCTTGGTTAGCAAACCATGTTCACTTGCTGATTTTTTAAATCATGATGCGATGGTAGAGCCATCCTTTACATGGGCATTGTAGTTATAACCTCACTGACATTGGTTGCCCATGCTGTTTTATTGAGTAGGCTCGGGAGTCCTCTTTAGTCCCACCATGACTTGTGCGTTGAAGACACATTCTCCTTGCTTCTACGCTTATTTCTGGCCTTATACCCTAGAGGCTCCTTTGTGTTGAGTTGTACTGCTGCATTGCATTTTGACTATTTGCACCTTTTGGCCTTGAGCCGGCTTCACTTGGACTCGTGTTTAAGCCACTTATTTGACCATGTCTTCTACAAAATCAACCATGCAATCACTTAGCTTCTGCAACTTGACACATCCTTTGACCCATGGAAGGAACATCCCTTTGAGTGTCCTTGACCAGTTTTGCCTCCCTGCATTGAGCATAGGATTGTTCCCATCCCAGGAACTAGATCATCTATTTCTTTGACACTCATTCTTTCCACTGTACTATAACATTCTTTTATTATTTTTCCATCTTAAAGAAAAATACAAAAGAATTATATATTCCAAAAAGAGCAGAAACGGGACAACATTTCCATATATTGTTGGCAACTAGAGTCAGTCGTGTCACCCTTGAACAAAACATTCAAAAGAAAGTCTCTCCTCCATTTTTGGGAAGGATTTAGTTTGACTTAGGTACGCCTTAACCTTGTTATTAAGTCAGTTCTCCTTCGATTGGTTACCTCTTCCAATCATATGAGAGTTCACTCGTGCCTCCTGCATGACGAACTTATATAGAGTTATCATATGCTGCCATATAGTCGTCATTGAGTTGTGCTTTTGTTCAAGGGCAGTAAGCCTGAGTCGACCTCTTTGTGGTGTCTCTTGACCTATTTTTCAGTCGGCCATCCTTGGTTATCAGTAATTGTGTTTTTCATCACATCAGTTATATTGGTCCTTTGCTCATGCCGGTTTGAGAAGGTCTCCATTGACTTCTTGCTGGCAGGGATTTTCCTTATCAATGATGACATATTGCTCTGAGGACAGGCCTAGAGCCGTACCCTGGCCCTATTTTCATTATTGATAGGTCACCTTGTGCTTAGCATCGATCAGTATCATGGGTCTTTGACTGAGTGGTTTCCCTTGTGTTCGACATCAGCTTTCATTATCACACATTGGGATTCATGCAGTGCCTTGGTTTCCATTTGACCCTATTGGTGGATTCCTCGCCTCTGTGTCAGCTTTCATTATTGGTTGGTTCAGAGGGTTTCTATCGTGCGCTAGCTACATCTTGTGTATGCCAGAAACGTGCTTCGGTTGGGTTACTACATCTTTTTTCATCCGATTCCTTCCACATTATTGGCCTACGGGTTACACTTGTGCTAGATTGATGAAGGATGCCTTAATGCCTTCCTTCTAGCGGATCTTTTCCTATCGACTATGACTCATTACTCTGGGACAAAGATTTAGAGTCCATTTGGTAGTACCTTGGGGTTTGCAGTCATCAGTGGCAGATTCCTTCGCTATCGATAGTGGGAAACCATCATTGTCCCCTGATTGATAGATTCTTCTAGGTGTTCGACTTCAGCTCATTTATTCGCACTTGTTAGATTGTACTGGGTACCTTGACTCTCATTATCATTATCAGTGAGTAGTCTCGCATTTGTTAACAGTATACATCAATGACCAATAATCAAATGATTTCTCACATGGTAACTTCAGATCATTTATTCCCATTGTGTAGAAATGTACCACGACAGTCGGTGAAGACCTCGGGTTGCATCAGCATGTTTTGGTTCACTTGTCAGTTGCTCCTATTACTGCTAGTTGACACCATCCACCTTATATGTTGCAGTCCTTCATAGCGACATCTTATATGCTGGCATCCGAGTTGCGATGTAGTATCATCTTATTCCATCATGTTCATTTGGTACTATTGGGATCAGTTTTTGACATCAGTAATCAGTTTCATCTTTCAGCTTCATTGATCATCTTTTTATATGTGATATTCAGACATGTACTTTTTCGATCACGATTAGATGATACATTATGTATTTTCAGTTCTTTATATACTTGAATACATAGTGTATCCTCTTGTACTTGATCTGCAGTCATGCTTTACTTTCTTTGAGCATGGGTATGCTCGCCTCAACTAGCAGTTTCTTTTTGATCTCTTTTTGATGGCTTGGCAGGCTGAAACTTGGTGAAGTCCTTCTCAGTATTGACAGGTTTCCTTTCCATATACTTAATACATTTCGGCCATCATGTACCCCTTCTGACCTCATATATTAGGGGGCATCTGTTATAGCTCCAAATACCACCCTTGGTATTTGTGATGCTTGGTTTATGGCCTAGAGCAACCCCTCCTTCCAGACTTGGCCCAAATATTTTAAAAACATTGTTTTATTCTCTATATGCTACTTTTCCCTGAGATAAAAGCATGTACCCGTGGGTTAGTCAATACCCAACCCACGTATATGTGTTAAAACACTTAAAAAAAATAAATTTCCTTAACTATGGGCGGATTTCATTGGTTTTACCTGTTGATTACCTCCTAGTGCCCGTGGTCCAACTGTTTCCCAACTAAAAAACTAATTGGGAGAAGTATAAATAGACTTCTATGGGAAGGCCTTAAGGAGGACAAGAGATATAATTACTATACTGAGATTATCCCTAACTAATTCTGAAGTATCCTTGTGCTTCAATCACTTCCCCAAGTTTTAGGAAACCCTTGTTTCCTTGAGTGTTGATATTCTCCCACTTGCTTGAGATATCATGGTATTGGTTATGGAAGGAGGCTGTTGAAGACTGGGACTGGATGAATCTGGAGGATGGTTCTGCTTGGATCCAGAAGAAGAATACTCAGGTGAATTCTCTCTGTGTTAGTTATATCTTTCTACAATAAAAAAGAAACATTGCCTTGTTCCTGAGATTAACTTCGTTTATGCATCAGATACTATTGTAATTCATGTATGAATGTTATTTTGATGTATAACTAATCATTTTCTTATATGATATAAAGTTAGTTTCATTAAAATTCTTTATCTATATGCTGCTATGTATGTTCAAATTGGTTGATTTGCAGATTCGAAGATCATCAATAGTTGCAAAGGGTCTGAACCCTAATGGAACTACGCAAATGAAGGACATCCGGGTATGGTCGCTATCGCATAGTTTGTTTATATAAGCATGTTGCCTGAGTTGTATGAGTGTTTCTTACTGTAGTTTTCTTTTGTTTTTTTGGGGTTTCAACCTAAATCCTTAGGGTACTTATTCCCGTAACAACAACAACACTACAAAGAGCTCAAAATCAAATAGAGGCATGGAAGAAGTCAGTAGCTGAATATTCTATTGGATACACACTGGCCCATGTTAAATAAATCATATGGAACAATATCATTGAAGAAATAGATGAAATCTGGCCATGTATCCAGATTATATTCGAGCAGAAGGAATTGATGGAGAAAGCCAAGCAAACTATTTCCACTATCAATGTTCAATTGGGAGAAATGCTTGCTACAACCAACAACATCATAAAGTTCCTCAATTCCAAAAACATATATGAGCTGGATGATCTAGGAGTAGATGATAGAACATAAACCATCCTGGAAGTAAAGAAAGTTATAAAAAAGAAGAACTTGGTTGTACAAATGACAGAGAAGTGTCACACTTTGGAGGTAATAGTTATCGGGTTTTTCACTAGATTAGATGCATTGAACAAGAAAGTTCTGCCTTCTTTATTTGTGATCAATGACAAATTAATGACCAAGGAAGACTACATGAAGAAGCTTCACGACATTGCCAAGGATACAACTAAGTCTTCCAACATCAAAGTTTCTATGATAGGGAGAGATTTTTACAAAGCTATCAACAACATAAGTTTTATCTAACACAAGATAAAACACATTTTTGCAGTAAAACCCACTTTTGCTCGGTATACTGAGGTAGACGAGATCTACCACAAGGTAACAAAGATTGCTATTCCAGATGAAGAGTGGTGGGATAAGTTGTGTGAATTCTAGGATTAAAAAGACAAATCAGCTTCACCAGCGCAACACCCGAATAGTGGCCACTCAGCAATAGTGCTCCTCCAAAGCAGGGCCAGATCTCCAGATCATTTCACCAGATTCATTCCTTTTGATCACATTATTTCTTTTCTGTTAGTTCTAAGTTTATAATAGAATTTCATGTCACTCATGCATTAATTGTAATATTTTTGTAAATTTTGTTTAAATACTTCATTCTGTCGAAGTATTAGGGGTTGAACCCTTGAACAAGTTATCAAGCAGATTTTTACTAAGCTGGAGCATTTTTAAGATATTTTATATTTTGGATTTGCCTCATATTGTCTGTCTCTCAGTGAGTTGTATTTCATCTTGTTTATTCATTACGTATTCTTCATATAAATCACGTCTTTTACAGTTATCCGATTTAAAATTTAATTGAATTTCAGTTTATTTTGAATCCTCTGTGAAGTTGTAATTTAAATAAGAAATAAATTTACAAAACTATTTGTTATTGTAAATTCCTCTTTGAGCATAAATTTCACTATATCTTTGTGATAGTCTGTTTGTATTTTGTTGATTAAGAAAACACTGTTTTCTTAATTTCTGCTTGTAAATGGTTAAATACTCAGTTTGAATATTAAATCAATTATACTTCTCCATATTCTACTTATCCATCCCACTAAAATCAAAATAACCATGTGTAGTTAAAGAACAATTTTTTTATTTTATTAAGAATTTATCTAAGTTTAAAACACCTGTTTATAAAGAGTTCACTGATCATCCAATCATTTAAAACAACAGAACCAAGAAAATGTTTTGAGAAATTCCACCCAGAAACAATTTTATTAAAATAATTAATTATTTTTAAAGGGGCCCTAAGTCTAAACTTAGGAAAATAAAATAATTAAAGAGTATTAATACAAACTGTGGGTGTATCTTCTAGAAGAAGATCAAGATCAAGAAAAAATGATCTTAGACATTGGTTGGCTTCTAATTTGGGCCGTTGAATGTCAACAAGAAGATTATTTAAGGAGGCTTAAGGGTCACTTGGAAAAACACAAAGAGAGTTCAGAGAATTGATTTTCTGAAGCAAAATAGTGGAACTGCTAGGAGAATTTCGATAGTGAGCTGTTGTAGTGAGGGGCAAGGATAGATGGGTTGGAGTATCTTCTCCAGGATGCAAGATACACAACCGAAAGAGGCAGAGAGACACTAGAAGGGTTGACGTTGGGCTAGAAGGACCCATGTAGAGCTTGGCGCTGAGCTAGAAGGGCTCATGCAGAGACAACATAGTCATCTAGAGTAGAAGTCTGGGTTTTGCAGAGGAAATGACATTTCTGAGCCGGGAGGGCTAGAAACTACACCAGAAGGCAAGAAATTTCCCAGTTGAGCTAAGGTAGAGCCTTTTGAGGCTGACGTAGGGCCTACGCAGGGCCAGTGCAGAGATTACCGGGGACAGTTGGTTCAGCTGCCGGAACAACGAGAATTTCTAGGTAGAGTGAGGTAATCTCACTAAGTTTTTTTGACAGTTTATTTTATTTGTAACTAGATTGCTAGAAGGGAATCCAGAGTTGTATTCAGAAACTACTACTTAATAATATAAAACCATTAGAGTTGCTGCACGGTTTACCCGCATTGGGTTTTTCTAGGGACATTTGTCCAAAAAATACTGTGTCACTTGTGTGGATTTTTCTCTATTGTTTTGTTCTTGTTTTGGGAAAATTAATTAATTAAGTGAAGGCTGAAGTTGTATTAGCTTCGATATTTGTTGTAGGAAGTAGTAGATAATTTATTCTAGTAATTAAAAAATAGGATACATTTAATCAGTTGTTGGAGTAGTAGATTTGGCTGGGATTCTCTAATTTTCACACATATCGCGTATCAGAGATCGGAGGTCCATATGACATATCAGAGATTAGAGATAGAAGATTGGAGATTGAAGTCAGATATTGAAATCGGAGGTTGGAGTCAGAGATTGGAGATTGAAGTTGTGACACACAATAAAAAATGCTGATATGATATTTCTCTGATATCACTGTTCTTCACTTTTGGCTCTTTTTTTTGGGCATATGCAGTCTTCTCTTGGATTTGATCCTCCTTGGATTGTCTTGGCTCCTGCTCTTGGCTTCAGATGGCTTTCCTTTGACTCCTGGTGGCTTCTCACTCTTCTCTTTAGTACTGCTCCTCTTGCTCCTTGGGACTACTCTTTGGGTCAAATGCTTCATGGGATTCTCTCTCTCTCTCTCTCTCTCTCTCTCTCTCTATATATATATATATATATATATTCAATCCATATGGCCATCAATGACAAAACTGACATCTCAACAATCTCCCCCTTTGGCATCAATGGAAAATGGGGTGTCTAAGTACTCCCTCTATCAAGCTACTCCCCCTGTCATGGTGCTTCTACTCTTGTCAATGTGTTCTCTTAATGTGATGCAAGAGAAATTACCCCCATCTTTTGGCGAAGATATTCAAATGCTTCTCGTGTAAGGGGTTTTGTAAAGATATATGCAATTTTCTCCTTTGTATTGACATATTCCAACTTGATATTTTGTTCAACAACTTGTTCACGAAGAAAGTGGTATTTTATTGGAATATGTTTGGTCTTTGAGTTCATTACTAGATTCTTTGAAAATTGATGGTGTTGGTGTTGTCACAATAGATGGTGATTGGTTGATTAGTCAATATGTTGACATCTTTCAATTCTTCCTTCATCCATAATATTTGTGTACAACAATCTACAACAACTATATAATCGGCTTCAGCTATGGAGAGAGATATGGAAGATTGTTTTTTTATTGAGCCAAGATACTAGTCAATCTCCCATGAAGAATGCATTTCCGCTGTTACTTTTTCGATCATCTACGCTTCCAGCCCAATCAACATCGGTGTAAGTTGCCATAGTAAGAGTTGTGCTTTGGAGATACTGTAGACTAAAATCAAGAGTACCTTTCAAGTATCTGACAATTATCTTCACATCTAACAAATGCGATTGCTTAGGAGCTGATTGAAATCTTCCTACCATTCCTACTACTTGCATAATATCGGGTCTTGTAGCAGTTAAATATAAGAGGGCTCCAATTATTGAACTATAAAGAGTTTCATCTACCGAGGGGGATTCATCATCTTTGCTCAATTTTTCAATTTGTTGTCATAAGTGTGCTCATAGGTGCACATTTCCATCCCATATCTTTTAAGCATGTATTTAAGGTATTTTGCTTGAGATATGAACATATCTTCTGTGGGTTGAGTTACTTGTAGTCCAAGGAAGTAACATAACTCACCAAACATCGACATTTCAAACTCTTTCGACATATTTTGAGCAAATTCATGGCTCATCCCATCATCATTGCTCGCAAAAATCAGATCATCAACTTATACAAGAGTGACTAGGAGTTTGTATTTGTCCATCTTCATGTCGAGATTGCTTTTTTCCACTCCCTTTTTGAAGCCTTGTTGTTGTAGATAATAATCCAATACTCCGTACTAAGCTCCAAGAGCTTGTTTCAATCCATATAGCGACTTTTTCAACTTGCATACAAAGTCTTTTGCTTCTGCTAGGTCAACCCTTCTGGTTGCTCCATGTAAACTTCTTCTTTTAGATCACCATTTAGGAATGTTGATTTCACGTCCATTTGATCAAATTTGAATCCTTTTGAACAAGCAAATTCCAAAAACATCCTTATAGCCTCCAAACGAGCTACCGTTGCAAAGGTTTCTTCAAAGTCGATTCCTTCGATTTGTGAATAACCTTTACAAACGAGCCTTGCCTTATTTTTGATGATTTGTCCGTCTTCATTCATTTTGTTTTTGAACACCCACTTGGTTCTAGTTATATTTTTATCTTTTGGATGAAGTACAAGGTCCCATGTTTCATTTTTTTTTTTTATTTGGAACATTTCTTCTTCCATTGCTTCTACCCAATGAGGGTCCTTACTAGCTTGAGCAAAGTTTTCTGGTTCTCCCATGGATAGTAAAGCAACATTATCTTTTCTTGATGTATTAGTCATCTTTCTTCGGGTTTGTATTCCATCATCTGTATTCCCAATAATATTTTCTTTTGGATGGTGTTTTTGAACAAATTTTACTTTGTGTGGAGTCTGAGATGGCTCCTTTTGATTTTCTTGATCCTTTTCTTCCTTTGTTATATCTTCTTCAAAATATTCAAGAATAGAATCTTCTTCACATATTTCAATCTCATTTTCTGGGAGTGCCTCATCAATCTTCACATTAATGCTTTGTACTATCTTTCGTAGTCGATTATTGTAGCATTTGTAGGCTTTGCTCCTTGTAGAATATCCAAGAAATATTCCTTCATCGACTCGAGAATCAAACTTTCCTGGTGAGTCATTATTGATCTTCTTAAAGAATTTACTTCCAAAAATTCTGAAGTGTTTTACTGAAGTAGGTCTTCCTTTCCATAATTCATAAGAAGCCTTGTCATTATTTGGTCTTAGTTGGGCTCTATTCAAGGTATACATTGTCACTCCAACTGATTCTCTCAAAACTTGGCTTATAAATCAACTGCTAATAACATTGTTCTTTCCATTTCTTGCATGGTTTTGTTTCTTCTTTCCACTACTCCATTTTGTTTAGGAGTTCTAGCTATAGAAAGTTCTCTTTTTATTCCATGTAGATCTCACATAAATTATTTAATTCTTTTGAAGTAAATTCTCCTCCTCTATTTGTTCTAAGACACTTTATTTTTTATTCTTTTTCATTTTCCACAAGAGCCTTGAAATTCTTAAAGAATTCAAATGGTTTAGATTTAATTTTTATAAAGAATACCGACATCATTCTAGTATAGTCATAAAAAAATAGAGAAAATTAATTTTCGCCTTGTAGAGCTCGAGTTCTAGTTGGTCCACATAAATCTACATGTATGACCTCCAAAGGTTTTGATGTTGAGGTCTCCTTAGTCTTGAAGCAGGTCCTAGTTTACTTTCCATGTTGACATGGGCTACACACAACTTGGTCTGGCTTGACAATTTTTGGAATGTCCCTTACTACATTTGTTTTACTGATATTAACCAAGTTATCAAAGTTTACATGCCCAAATCATTTGTGCCATAACCAATTTTCATCTGTTGGACTCATATAGAATTTATCTTCGTGACTTTTACTCAAAATATACACATTGTCTAGTGTTCTTACTCCTTTTGCCACAAGTTCTCCTGAGGAGGAATTCCTTATCTCACAATCTTTAGTACTGAAGACAACATTATGTCCTTGGTCATAAATTTGGCTAACACTTAAAATATTGTGTTTGAGCCCTTCCACCAGTAGTGCATTTTGAGCTTTTCCCTTTCCATTAACAAGAGCAACAGTCCCTTTTCCAACAATTTTAGCAGATCCACTTCCAAAAGATACATTTCCATCCTTCTTATTTAATGAGATAAACTTATTTTGGTCACCTATCATGTGTCTTGAACATCCACTATCCACAAACCATTGATTTTCGTTGCTATGTGCACATAAAACTAGACCACATTTATCAATATTGGGTTCCTCCTTCAATTCTTCCCTTTTGAATGAACAATTTTTTGTATCATAGCCATAATAATTGCATTTTGAGCAAACAAGATCATACTTAGCCAAAGGATCAAATGAATTATAAGTCTTGATATGCCTTTTTGCTTTTAGACTACGTGGCTTGCTTTGATGGTTGATCTTATATCTTGAAATATTATCCTTATGCGCTTTGCAATGCTTAGCTTGATGACCAAAGTTTTTACAATGAAAATAATAACCAAGAAAGGTCGTTTGAAACCTGTTAGGATAGCCTTTACTTGATGTAGTATTCTTACTTGGAGGTAGACTTCCTTCATTCCTTGGGTTGTTAAAGGTGGTCCTTTTCTCTTGGTCGGATGGCTTTTCCTCTTTTGGATGACTGCAAAGGATGTCAACATAACTTCTTTGGAATTTTACATTCTCATTTGTACTTGATGATTCTCCTTTGAAACCAATTCCAGACTTGTCATGTTGAGGTCTTTGAGTATTAAGGATGTTATCAAGAGTTTGAGAGCTTTTCCAACTCTTTTTAACTTGATCCAACTCTTTTCTTAGTGAAACAATTTCAGCTTCATGTTTTTCACAAATTTCTTCTCTTTCTTTTAGTTTATTGTTCAATAGTTCTTCCTTCCTTTTTGCTTCCTCTTTTTCCACTTTGAGAGAAATGACCTTCTTTTGTAATTTCTCATTTTCTTCAATGACACTTGTTAGTAAGTCATCCACATTTCCTTCTTCTTCTTGTTTGGAATCATCTTCATTTGTAAATGCCATAAATAATACTTCACTGCTTCTAGCATAGTTATCTTCTTCATCAGACTTATCATCATCTCTTTTGTGTAGAAAGGCATTTTTAGTTGACTTATTAGTAACACAAATTCTTCTTCATTAGAGTCATCTTGTTTGGAGAAGAAATCATTCTTGTTAAACCCTTTCTTCTTGAACATCTTCTTTTTATATTTGTCTTCATCATCACTACCATGTTTATGAGGATATTTTGCAACATAATGTCCTATTCTTCCACATTTAAAACAAATGAGAGGATAATTTCCTTTGAGATTAGACCATTTCCTTAGTTTTCTTACAAATTGGGCTAGTTCAAATTCAATGTCAGAGTCATCACTGCTATAATTATGATTTTTCCCTTTCTTTGATGACATTGAAGCTTTGAATGCAACTTCCTTAGAGTTAGGGATCCCTTTTCTCATTTCATATGCAATGAGAATCCCATGAATTTTGTCCATTTTTAGGTCATCCAAGTCCTTCATTTCTTCTATGGCACTGACTTTGGAATCAAGACGTTCTGGAAGTGATCTCAAAACCTTGTGGAAAACTGTTCTTTCTTCAACAGTTTCACCTAAAATTTTGAGTGAGTTGACAACTTCATCTACTCGGAGGAAAAATGATACAATATCTTCTTTGTCATCCATCTTAAGGCTCTCAAATTGTCTTCTATGTGTTTGCAGTTTTTCCTTTTTGACCTTGGAGTCTCCATCATATATAGCAATAAGCTCGTCCCACATTTCCTTAGCAGAGCCACAGTTCATAACTTTTGTAAATTCTGAATCAGTAATTTCACTTGTTATGGAATTTAGTACTTTGGAATTTGCTATATAAACTTTCTATCCGTCCTGATCTATTGGTGGAGTAGCTGGAAATTTATACCCATCAGTAACTAATTGCCATACTTCATGTCTAAGAGACATTAAATAGAATTTCATCCTATGCTTCTAAAATCCAAAGTTTTCTCCATCAAATTGGGGAATTTTTCATGAATCTTGATTCTACATTGTGACTTAAGAATCCTTGTTCCAACTATTAGGTTGATTATGAAGACGCTGGATTTGAAACTAATTGTTGGAAATACTAAGAGGGGGGTGAATCAATATTTCTTTTCAATTCTTATGTTTAAAAATTAATATTCTTCACAATTATAATTAAAAAAATAAATAATAAGGATTCTATTATAAACAAGTGGGGACACCAATCCTATTTTACAAAAAAATGAGTATAATGATGTTTGAGGGCACCAACCCTTCAATATTCCAGGCTCCAACCTATTGCCAAGCACCAACTCGGACTTTTGTGAGGCTCCAACCTCTAGGGCTCCAACCTTATCCTTCTCAAGGCTCCAACCCTGTTTTTAGAGGCTTTGACCGCTAGGGCACCAACCCTCCAATTTTTAACAAACATAATATATGAATGGCTTACTTTCAAAAACTTCAGGACTTCCTTCAATAGTCAAACAGTCGCTCCACAAGACTGCCACAGAATCCTAATTTTTCCATTGTCCAAGATCTGAATAGGAGTGTTCTTCACTATCCAAAGCTTTAATTTCTTTATTGTTCAATCCTTCAAGTTCAACATTGTTCTAGGCTCCAAGTTCTTCACTATTCAATCCTCCAAATTCATCACTCTTTAAGGCTTCAAAATTTTCACTATTCAAGGGCACTAGTTCTTCACTATTCAAGAGTGCACAAAGGTTTCACGTATGACATGTCATACATAAGTATGTTACAGGTCTGAGCTATAATTGATCGAAACCTCCACCGATCGAGTCACCATAGTTCCAAGCTTATGTGTGCCACAGTTCCACAGGTACGAACTGTGTAAGCCACTAATCTGAACACTATGCAAGATGAAAATCCGTACTGTAAGCCACAGGTGATTGCCCTTAAAGTAATCATGGATCCTGTTAGTGTCAATCTTTCCAGCCTTCCTCCAGTGATCAAATATGCTCTTACAAAGTGGTCTCAGAGTGTCAAGGTAAAATTTTGTCATTTCAAAGAGTTTTCAAGCAAAATTTGGTCACTAGGCATTAGGTCTAGGGTTTGCTTTAACTCCTTCTAAAGTTGTCCAAATGTCGGTCCATGTCACCATTCAGCTGAGTTTATCATCATTCACAGGGTTTTCATTATCATGTCAGTGTCTAATGAGTCATGTTACACCTTGTTCATGCTTCAGTTGCACCTAGGCAAGGTCATTTCCTTCTCCTAGGGTTTTGAAAGCTAATTTCTCTTGAATGGTCAAATCATTAGCAAAACTTGTATCCAGATGTTCATACACCTTCCCCTATCCTTCATGTACCTTATCAAACACTTTCCATCACTGAGATCCCCCAAAATCCTCATTTTTGCACAAACCCTAGTTTCTAGCTACAACCTGGCAATTTTCTAGGTTGGGCCTGTGTTTTGCCCTTTTGGACCCCTTCCCCTCACTCAATCTCTGTGATTCTACTTTCCCCAGCTTCCTAAAATCCCTCCCCACTTCCAAAAATTTCCCCAATAATTTAGAAGCCCCTTATCCCCTTCATTTCGCTTCATTCCGGCAAAATCCCTTGTTCCACACATCGGGATAAGTTTCACTCAAAAGATGTTTTAGAGAAATCAAAGATGAATTTTGGGAAACGGAGAGAGGTTTTTGTCCACAACATGCCAAAGACGAAAAACCTCCTTCAACTTTTGCACAGGTGTCATGGTTTGAGAGAAATGTCAAGAATACCGTTGCCTCAGGAGAATCAAAGACACCTCTGAAGTGACCTTGGGAAAATCAAGTTTTATCCTAGATTTGTTGGCCAAATGATTTGATTGATGGGTAAAATGATAACTAGACACAAAGATATTTCCAATGAGCTATCATGAGCTCAATTTGGGGTTGAGGAAGGCATTCAAAAGTTGACTGCAACGGCACTCTTCCTTGAGGCAGCCTCATTTGGCACTTTTTGACCAGTCTTGGGAGATTTGACTTTTGACAGGGAAAATGAACTCCAAATTGAAAACTTCTAGCTGGGTTGGAAATTAGACTCAAAGACCTTTCCAACGAGCTATCCTACACCCAATTCTAACACTGGGAAGGCCTCCAAAAGCCTCCTGCAAAAGCGCACAACCTGTTGGGTGCGTGCGACCTGTCAGGGGGGTCTTACCAGTTGAGAAAATACACTGGCGCGACCTGTTGGGAATTCATTCACAAAAAATCACCTGTAAACTGCCAAACGGCCCCAAAATTATTCAAGGTTGCAGGTAGGCCTTTAATCATCAAGGTTTATTGCTTGCTAAAGCTTGCATGAGCATGAAAATGTGTTTTAATGCCATCAATTTGAAAGGAGAAGTTCATGTATATTTGCTTTAAAAAATGTCCAAAATACAATTGCCAGATCCAAGGAGGTTGAGCAAAGCACTAAAATGGAGAAAAAGGCCCGATCCCCTCCACATCTTGGCTGAGGCTTCCTTGAAGGAGCATGATATTAAATGACCTCACTACAACACAAATTTCAAAAAATTTTGAGCATTTTTTGTCACTTATGAATTTTTGGGCAAAAAACAGGTTTTTCTCCCTGACAGGTTACGCGCCGCACGCGACCTATTCGATGGGCAACTTCATTTTGGGAAAACTTAGCATTTCTGAATTTTTCATGCAAAGATACACCTGCTCAGCAATTACCAAGAGATTTCATCAAGTTTTGAGTCTCCAGAAGGTCAAAAAACATGCAAAAATTGACTTTCTGCCACCTTTTTGACAAACAGGGAGCAGTCTTGGGAGATTGCAATTTTGGAGGGGAAAATGGCCACCAAATTCCGAAATTCCAGTTGGGTTGGAAAGTAGACATCCAGACCTTTCCAACAAGCCCACTTTTGCCTCATTTGGACACCTGGAAGTGCCTCAAACGGAGCTCCAAAGAAGAGCGACCTATCAGGATTAGGGCGCGACCTATCAAGCAATTTTCATAATTTTTCACCTACAGCTCAGGAATTCGCCCAGCTTTGGCCAGTTTTGACTTGGGATGGGATTTTTCATCCTCTTTGATGTAATTAATGTATTTTCATGTTGATATGACACTTATTTACCTATTCTAGAAGATTCATTCATGAAATAGCAAACATTTAATGAATGAATTGGTTTCCTAGCTTATAGAGGCAAGTTGTTTTGACTGCCTAGATTTTAGTGCTCAGTTTAGAATTGGTTGAAACAGCTCCTAGAAGGATGAGCTCGACCCCTAGAGGCAAGGAAATATGTTAGATTGCCTATATTATGTACTTTCTTAGTCATTTTCATGGTTGGACTCTTGAGGGAGAAAGCTCTATTGTATTATTCATTGTATCTCTGTAATTTTGGCAAAGGAAGAAAGAACAGGGTTTTGCAGTCCTTTTTGGGATTCCTGTGGTTACATGTATTGATGGTGTGCTTCTCTTTGTACTTGTAAGTGTGTTATGTGAAATCATCCTCTTTCTTTTTCTTCTGAAATTAGGCAAATGAAGTGTTAAAGTAGAATTCATGATTTCCATGCTCTGCTTTTAAGTTTGCTTAATATCAATGTTTTCATCTGTTTAAGGAGAACTCAAGGTGATTGCTTGCTCTCCTTAGCTCCTCACCGGTCATTCCTACCCATTCACTTAATTTAAAGGCATCAATACAGTCTCCTACCTTGCCCCAAAGAACCCCCTGCAAAAACTGTGTCCAATCCCCGCACCCAAAATTGCCTTTCCCCGATTTTCCACCAAAATCCAAAAAATCCCAAAACAAACTCTTTTTATCAGTTTACTAGCCTAAAATTAGTGTTTCCTTATTGTTTATCTCGCCCGTTGAAGATCTTTACCGAGATAGATCAGAGAGAGCCCTCTCCTGCCCCGTAGGGCTAGCTACGAGGCTAAGTGGTTTGATGTTGCCTTGAAGTTTGCCTTTCTCAGCCTGAGGTGAAATTTCAAGCGCTAACAGATCCGATGTGTAGTTCGAGCTCTACAGGTGATTGTGACTCCGAGCCTTTAAGCTACAGGTCCGAGCATTTCAAAGTCAGAGCTTCCACAAATAACCGTCCACACACCTATTCGCAGGTCTGATCCCTCCACGTGAGGCTGCCCATAGGTCCAAGATATAGTTTCATCAATTATTAACCCAACAAAAATTTTCTTCCTCTTCTTGGCCTTTAGCTTCTTTTCCTCAATGCTATAAAGTTCACGATTTGTGAACTATATCTTAACCTCTGTGATACATCACCAAAATTGGATGATTGTGAAATGAAGATATGAGTTCATATATAAATGGATTTCACCCTGAAGTGAAGAGACATGACCTATGGAGGAAACCGACTTGAGAGATAGAGTATAGGTCGGATAGAAGTCAAGAAATATTTTTCTTTGTATGTGTATCAGAGGTTTGTATCAGAAGCTTTAACATGACACGACATGCAAAACTTGTGATATAGGAAAGTTCCGATGAGGTGAACACGATATTATATTAAAACTGTTATGATAAAATCAATCAGGTCCACAACCATATCGACAATTGGAGATTAGGTCTTATTGGAGGTGCCATTAAAAGTTTTAACAAAGTGGTGGATGCGATTTGATAATTAAATCGTTATTAAGTCAAGTCGGGTCCACATATTGGAAGTCAGAGGTCGGAGGTCCATATCGCATATCGGAGATCAAAGTTGGAGATTGGAGTCGAGGTCGGAGATCAGAGATCGAAGATCAGAGTCAAAGATTGGAGATCAGAGATTGGAGTTGTGAGACACAATAAAAAACATCAATATGATATTTATTTGATATCACTGTTCTTCACTTTTGGCTCTTTCTTTTGGGAATATGCGGTCTTCTCTTGGATCTCCTCCTCCTTGGCTTGTCTTGGCTCCTTCTCTTGGCTTTCGATGGCTTTCCTTTGGTTCTTGATGGATTCTCTTTGAAATGATTCTCACTCTTCTCTTTGGTACTGCTCCTCTTGTTCCTTGGGACTACTCCTTGGGTCCAATGCTTCTTGGGATTTTGCCTATATATATATATATATATTCAATCCATATGGCCATCAATGATAACACTGACATCTCAACAATAGCTGGATTTCTCCACACTGCACATAATCTTTGATGAAGTGGAATTGTTGGGGAAATTATATGAATGATATATCACCACAAATTAAATTATCAACCAAGGAATCTTAATCAGTAGAGATGATACACTATATGTGCCAACAATAGGTAATCTATTTAAGTGTCAAGTATAGTGGAAAAGATAGTAACTTAACTCATGCCAATCTTAATTTTCAAAATTTAAATGAAGTCCAATCGTTACTAATAACACACACACTTTCACACATTAACTATTGTAGTTTCTACTAGTACCAGAAATCATTCAGTATAGGTACAAGAAATCATTCAGTACAAGTACAAGAAACTATTTACTGTAATACTAATTCGGAAATTATGTTTGCTATGTGAAATGAAACAGTCTAATGAAATCTGAATAAGAGTATGCTTTCTACTACTACTGTTTAATATACATAACATTCAAATTCGCAAAATAACATTCACAAATCTATCTTATCAATTAAGCAACCTCTTTCTTATGAAGAATAAATCTAAGACATATAAATTCCACATGCACACTGCTAAAACTTGAAATGTTAACAATATTTAAAGTTCACACTTCTATGCTTATCTAATCACTCTTGTAGCATTGGATCAATCCTCCAACCTATGTTCTTAAACCAAAAATAGATAGGCCTATAAGAAACAATTAATTTTCTACGAGAATGGGTAAGGAAATCTTTCGCAAAATAGAGTAAATAACTTCTATAGAAATGAAAGACAACAATAAGTTAGAGCACATGATTACTGACTAAAATGCTAACTTAGAGCACACGATTACTGAATGAAATGCTAACTACAAAATAAATAATAAGAAGCTCACCGAGATGATGTTGGTGGGCTCTTTCCAAGACCAACCAAACACTTATAAGAACTTACAGACTACTGAGATAAAACACACAATATCATAACAACCATACTCGCATTAGTCTTCAAAAAGTGAAATTACAAACTGTTCTTGAAGATATTTAATAACATAATTAAGGATTACATACACATACACAACATGAACTCTCTATCTCTATTACTCAATCAATTGTCCATATGATGATCCCCTTCACCATCTTCAAGCCTTCTTTAAATAGAGAAACAACCTGAGATGCAAGGAGATTGAATGCATATCTTTGAGAATATTTTCTTGGTCTTTACGTTCTTGCTTTCAACAATCTTAACATATCACTTAAAATATATAAGAATATGTCTTGGTAAAAACCACATGCTTAATTTGATCAGAGCAGGTATGGGATCTCCAATAGTCGTGGTACAGGAATGCTCCAGTACTCTCTTACAAGTATCGGATGAGCGATTTGCGGTGCAAGTACCAGAATCGATTTGTGGTGCAGGTACCAGACAACAATTGAATGTAGATACCAGATAATGACTGCATGGTACAGGATTGTTGCTAGCTAGAGTATTTGATGGAGGTTGGTCATCACCGAGATCCTTGGCTAATAAAATTCATCATAGTCCAATTAGATACTTATAGCAACAAAGTAATTATTCTAGATACTAAGAAATCATAAATCTATGATTAAAAAGTCTTTATACCTCATGTACACTAGAAGGTCAACAAAGCATAGCTCAAGGTGTACTTAGAGGAATAACTATGGATTTTCAAGGAAAAAATAGGTGTAAAGGAAGAAAAATTGGATGACTTCAGGCATCAAAATGTAGGCTCAACATTCCCTCATGCCTGTCTTATTGCATGTCTTCATTCAATCCAAAACTGCAAAATTATTTATGCCACTGTTTAGTTGACATGTCAATGACTTAGGCTGAGAGGTCCAACCCAACTGTATCCATCTTCTTTCTTGATGACTCTGGTATATTTGACCAACCAGAGGACCCTATTCATCTTCTCAGTCAACTCTAATTTATCATCTTGCAGTTTCTGGTTTTGATCTTTGAGGAGGTCATTCTCCTTCTTGATGTGTCTATCCAATATTTTATACTCCGACACCTCTTGGTTTAATTTTTCAATTTCCTTCTGAAGCCTTTTTACCTTCACCTGAGGTTGAAATAGACTTGAGGACTGAGATTCTTGTCTTTTGAGCTTCTTTGCAGCTAATCGTTCTTCTATCAACTCCCTCAAGGTTTCTGTAACTAAATCCTTTGTCTCGCTGGTGACTTCATTAGGAGCATTCTCTACTCCTGAGGATGCAGGGATGTCCCCTGCCTTCTTTGGTGCTTCCTTAATAAAAGAGACTTGCTTCACCATGCCTTGTGTAACTCTTTGGTTGGTTCTTGGAGGTTTGGTACTCTTAGGAACATATTCTTCATGACGTTTCTTATCTAGCCACTTCCTTTTATCGGTGTTGTACTTTCTCCACACAACTGATTTGTTCTGCGATGGCCTCTGGTATGTCTGTCATAGGTATTTCTACATTGGTGTCTTTGGTGACTTGAACATCCCTCTATGTCTTACCCTTTTTCTTAGGGCTCTTCTTTGGTTTCGGTGTGGGCTCCTCTTTTGCCTCTTGAGGCTCATTAGGTGTGGTAGAAGGTGTGACATTTTCTTGGTTAGAGTCTTTTCTCTTTGCCTTTCTATCCCTTTTTCTAGGTTTCTTGCTACTCTCCCCTGCCTCACCAGTCATAGGTTTCGGGTGATCTCCTGTGGAGTCTTGACCAGGGTTTACTAAAAAGAAGTCTTTAGTAAGAAAATTCTTCCAACTTCTCTTTCTCTTCTGAAGCTCATGGAAAATTAATAATTTGATGAGCCCATGATGGTATAAACTGGTTTCTGGCTTTTTAACCATGGACTTAACCCCTTTTGACATCTTTTGTAAAATTTTCCATAAGAAAAATGGAAAATTTACTTTAGGGCCTCCTTCAAAATGCAGTAATAATATAAGATGATATAAAAAGATGAAGGAATATCTACCTTTATATGTCAAAAAATTTTACAAACTAGTGATCATGGTCCATAATTTAGGCTTAATCTCACTCCTTGGAATTCCTTTTGATCAATCCGAAATTGAGTAATCTGTCACCAGAAATGGTTGCCACAACTGTTGGTCAAATGGCATGCCCTTGAAGTATTTATCTCCACTTTTAGATATCCCTGTTGCTTCAACAATTGAGTCCTCGTTCACTACCATCTCAAAGCTTCCCAACTTGATCGTTTTCCCGTCAAAATTCTAAGAGAATACCCGAGACACTTCATCCTAGAACCCACTGAATTTCTCTAGAAAAACAATCCATCCAGCTTGTTTATATTTCATTTTACAAGCTTGATATTCTTGCATCTCTTTATAGAGCTAGAAAACTAGCTCATGTCGGTCAACCCCCATACCTGTCTTCAAAATAGAGCTTTGGAAATGGAATTGAGGGTTTAGTGCCGGAAAAATGGGTATGAGATGTGGAAAAAATGGGCACGGTTTCAAAAAGGGTGGATAGATATGGTCGTCATGAGGAGAAAAAATGCAGCGTCTTATATTCAAATGATTATGGAAAATGGTGGAATGTGGAGTCATGATACGATAATAGACCATAGATAATGTTGATAGAGTGATAAGGTAATGGGTTGTAGACAATGTAATGGAGTGATATGGTAATGGGTCGTAGACAATGTAATGGAGTGATAGGGTAATGGGCCATAGATAAGAGTGATAAGGTAAAAAGTAATCAAACGACTATATGCATAGTCATTCATAATGTTTGTGATCAATCATGAGGGGAGAAGTGGATAGTTCTAAATGGTTGATAAGATAATGATTAACTAACCATCATCATAGTTAGGAAAGGGGAAACACAAGGTAGGCGAATGATAGACAAAGTTAGGTGTAAGGATAATGTACATGAAATTAAAACATTTTAATTCATAGTTTAAATGACTCTTAATTAGTAAGAATAAATACAAGTTACCCATTTTCTAATTGATGATGATATTTTTATTAAAACCAAAGACAATGATAAAAATGCAGTTTGCAGTACTAGTACCAGACACTTGCATTTTCTAGTTCTTTCATAATTGGAGATCTCACTTGATGGCCAAAGTGTTATGACCTTTTGTTGTGAATGTTCTGGCCTCTATCAATTCTAAAATAACTAAGACCTTATGTCTTCATACTGCAGATGATAACAATACTTAGTATTTTTTATTCCCGTACTACAAGTTGTTGGTGCAGGAGCTAGTTGCCAAGTACCAGAACAAAACATCTGTTGTTGTCTGCAAACTATGTGGATCACAACAGAAGTGGTGCATAAAGAGGACAATTTTTTGATCACGTCCCAAGCTCTATAACGAGGAAGTACTATAACTGGACAACACAATGTTTTGCTGCTGAGATACAAGAACTTTCTCTTATTGGGATTAGATAATGATTCCACTTTAAGACTTCCATTTTATTGCAGAATAACACTAACTACTACTGTTTTGTGGATTTTTCTCGAGCCCAGACCAATTAATGCTTGCCGACATTTTTAATTTTAAGGAGTTTAAAAAACTTAAAGAAAACTCCATTTCACTTACACATGGATTTTTCTTGAGCCTAGGCTATTTTGTGCTTGCAAGTGTTTTCAATTTTAAGGAGTTTGAAAAACTTAAAGAAAATTCCATGGGTTCCTTTTCCATAAATAATTTACCAGGGTTGGCTAAAGGAATAAACTTACACCTGGTAAATTTCCTTCTTTATTGTCTATCTACAGGGAAGGAAACACAGTTAGTAATAAAAAAACTTTTACTCCTATCTACCTACATATGTACAAAATTAAAAAAAACAATAAGAAATTTACAGTGATGAATTAGTAGGAGGAGAATCCCCCTCACTTACTAATTGCATTTCAGAACTTTGAAGAACTTGTCTAACAACTCTTCTTTGGATAACGGTTTATGATAGACTTTCAATCTGTGCCCATTTACTACAAAAGCAGTTTGATCGGCATCGATAGTTTTTATTTTGATTGAACCATTTTCATAGACTTTGTCTACCTCATAAGGTCCCAGCCATCGTGTTGACAACTTCCCTTGGAAATTTTTAAACCTGCTGTCATACAACAAAGCCCAGTCACCTGGTTGAAAAATTTTCTTCTTAATAAACTTATCATGCCATTTGGTTCTCTGATCTTGAACAAGAATCGTCCTTTGAAGAGCATCTTGTCTAATCTCATCCAATGCATTCAATTCCATTAGCCTTTGTTTTTTTGCCTCATCTAAATCCATTCCTAGCTGCATGGCAGTTCTAAAGGTTTTAACTTGGAATTCTATAGGAAGCAATACCTGTTTTTCGTAAACCAACTCATAAGGAGAATGTTCTATTGTGTTTCTTAAAGTTGTCATATAGCCCTACCAAGCTTTTGGTAACCTATCATCCCAGTCTTTATGATTCAATTATACTGTCTTGGTGAGAATGACCTCGATGACTTTATTGGTGGATTCTAACTGTCCATTTTCTTGTGGGTGGTAAGGTGTGGATTTCCGATGTCTGATTTGATACTGCTTGTAATAGTTTTGACCAATTTGGAGGTAAATTGAGTTCCCTGATTAGTTACTATTTCTCTTGGTACACCAAAATGGGTAAATATCTCTTCAAATAAGAAATCAACACAAAATTATTCATTAGCAGCATATAATGTTTTAGCTTCTACCCATTTTGGTTACATAATTTGTACATACCAGAGTATACTTATTTCTAGACATAGGATAAAATGGACCAACAAAGTCTAATGCCCACTTATCAAAAGGTTCAATCAATAGTTGTGCTTGAAGAGGCATTTCATCTGCTCGAATAGGTTTCCCCATTCATTGAGAATCATCACAACTGGTTACATATTTCTTAGCATCCTCAAAAATGGTGGGCCAATAATATCTAAATTGTAGCACTTTGTATGCAGTCCTTTTGGCAACAAAATGTGTGCCACATGGTTCACTATGGCAGGCTTTGAGAATGTCTTGCATCTCATCCTCTCGTACACATCTTCTGATCACTAGATCTGGTCCAGTGCGGTATAGACAATCTTCGTGCCACATATAATTGGCACTGAGTTGTATGATTCTCTGTTTTTCTCTTGAAGACAAATTTTGTGGTAACTTCCTCGTAACCAGATAATTAGCTACATATGCATACCAGGGAATGTAAGTAGAGATAGAAAATAAGTTTTCATCTGGAAAATCATCAGTAACTGGTGCATTGTCACTTATATGGATAAGTCTAGACAGAAAATCAACGACAAGATTATCTCTTCCCTATTTGTCAATGATAGTAATATTAAATTCTTGCAGTAGTAACAACCATCTAGTAACACGGGCATTGGTGATAGGTTTATTCATTAAGAATCTAATAGTTGAATGGTCTGTGTGTACAAAAACTTCATACCCAGTTATATAATGTCTAAATTTATTAATGGCATGAACTACTAATAAGAATTCTTTTTCAGTGACTGTGTAGTTTAGTTTTGTAGGAGAGATATTTTTGCTAACAAAATAAATGGCATAGGGAATTTGATTCTCTCTTTGGCCCAAAACAACCCCCAAAGCTATGTCTGAGGCATCGGTACAGATGTGAAAAGGGAGGGCCCAATTTGGTCCTCTCAGAACTGGAGCAGTTGACAGTTTTTGTTTAAGAGTTTCAAGGGCAATTTGACATTGAGAATCCCACTGGAAATTTGCATCTTTGGTTAAAATTTTGAACATAAGAGTGACTATTGTTGTAAAATTTTGAATAAATCTTCTATAATACCTGGCATGCCCTAGAAAGCTTCTAACTTATTTTTGAGAGCTGGGATTTTTGATCTGAGTGATTATTTCAATCTTAGCAGGGTCTACTCTTATCCCAGTACCAAAAATATGATGGCCTAACACAACACCCTCAATAAGCATCATTCTAGATTTTTCATTGCTAAGGGCAAGGTTGGTCTCTTGACATATGATTAAAACTTTCTCTAGGTTGTCTAAATATTGTTGGAAATCTTCCCCATATACTGTGAAGTCATCCATATAGAATTCCACATAGTCTTGGGTTAGATTAGAGAAAATAGCAAGGACAACCCTTTGAAAGGTGGTAGGGGCATTGCATAACCCGAAAGGAAGAACCTTATAGGCATAAGTACCCCATGGAAAAGTGAAGGTAGTCTTTTCTTGGTCTTTAGGTGCAATTTGGATTTGATTGTAGCCACTAAACCCATCCAGAAAGGAAAAATATTTGTCCCCAGATAAGGTATCCACTCCTTGATCAATGAAAGGAAAGGGGAAGTAGTCTCTGAAGATAGCCTTATTCAGTTCCCTAAAATCCACACAAATTCTCCATTTACTATTTTTCTTAGGTACAATGACTAGTGGTGACACCCACTTACTATCAGAAATAGGATAAATGAAGTTAGCATTTAAGAGATTTTGAAGTTCTTATTTTACTATATATTTTAGGGCTAGGTTCATCCTTCTTTGAGGCTACCTCACTGGTCTAATTTCATCATTTGTATGGATGTGATGCATGTAAGTGTTGGGGTGGATTCTTTCCATATTAAAGTAATCCCATACAAAAGCACCACATTGTCTTTTAATCATTTGAATCAATTGTTCTTGTTTCTGTACTTCTAGACCATAATTAATATATAGACACTTCCCAGGGTTAATTTCAACAACATGGACAGAGGAATCTTTACCTTCACCTATTTTTGTTATGGAAAACAATGTGGAGGTAGAAGGATGACATGCTTCTTGAAATTCAGAACTAAAAATGTGCTCATATTCTTGAAAGGATTGTGGAAAATAAATACATCCCATTGTGGCTAAGAACAAGTTCAAAACTTGATCTTCGGTTTGTTCTTGAAGACCTTTAGACTATTCAATTGTTAACAATGGTTGAGTACATTCCTCCTCTCCATATGGGTTTTCTATCCATAAGGGGATTTTTGTAGCAGGTTGGGCAGGAGGAAATAAAATAATTTTTTGACTTTGACATCCGTTGGAAATTGTCATCTCTCCAGTCCTGCATCCAATAAAGGCATCAACAGTGGCTAGCCAAGGTCGACCCAGTACTATTGGATGTCTAGGTTTGGAGGATTTTGGATGGATCACAAATAAGTCTATAGGATATTCCCAAGAAGCTAGTATGACTATTATGTCATCCAGGCTTCCTGCAAGTTTAAGGATGGATTTGTCTGCTAACTCCAATAGTGTTTGGGTTGGCCTCAAGCCTTCTAACTGTAGCTTTTGCATAATATCCATAGTCATGACATTTATTGCTGCACCTAGGTTGACAAGAGTGTTTGGTAAAGATATACCATTAATCTGTATGGTCACTATTGGATTCCCAGGATCAGTGTATTTAGAAGGCATCTCTGACATGGTTTTTTCCTGGCTTTTTAATGCAAATATCCCTTACAATCTTGGCATAGATAGGAATATCTTTGATAGCTTGTAGAAAGGGTATCCTTACACAAATATTTCGCAGTTCAACCTCTAAATCATATCCTAGTGGGACCTCAGGATTTTTGACAAGTAATCTCTTTGGATAGGGTGGTTGAGTAACCTCCTGAGATGGTTTAGGTTGTATGGTAGAATTGATTGGTGTCGAGGGAGGGTTTTCTTCTTCATCAAGAGGAGAATATTCCTCTTTTCTAAGTATGTCCTTGTCTTCAAGAGGTGAGTTTGTTGGTTGTTCTTCTTGAATGATCACTGTAGGTCCTATTTTATTTAAGACCTTCCCAGACTTTAGTCATTTTTCATTGATTGAAACTAGAGTAATATTGTATTTAGGGAGGGTTTGTAGCTCCATATTCTGTAAAGGTTGAGATGACATATTATTAGGGTTTGTCATGGGATGTGTAGGTAGTGGAGTAGGACGAGGAGGATTTAGATTTGGTGGCATTTGTTGTTGACTCGAATTAATGGACAGAGAAAGTTATTATGGACTTGGGTTCATAGGCATATGTTGTTGACTTGGATTCATGGGAAGAGCAGGTTGTTGTGAACTTGGGTTCATAGGTAGTTGTTGTTGAGGAAATGAAGGTAGTAGGGGTAGGTTAAACACTAGAAATAGCTAAGAAATATTTGGAGGATATTGTGTGTAGGTTGGGTAAGAATTTGTTTGGTATGGTTGTGGAGGAATATTCCCATAGGTAGTCCCCCTCCAACCTTGTTTCCAAGAATTTCCTTGTGATGGTTGAGGCCCCCATTGAGAGTAAGGCATTTGAGGGGCCCACTATTGTTGTGTAAACTACATGGAAGGGTCCTGGAACATGGAGGGGTTTTGTTGCCTCCATGGTCTCCTAGGGGGATAGGGTGGAACTTGTGGTTTTGTTCCCCCTTTTTAAATAGATTGCAACCCAAGTAATGGACAACAATCATTAGTTGGGTGATTAGCCACACCAATTACACAGAACTCTATGGCATTAAAAGGGAATTATTTTTCAGGATGCCTCTTCCTACAACGAGGACAAAAGATAGCTAAAGAAATGATTTCCTCTTCTTGTCTCCTCTAACTATGGAGGGTATTTAGCTGGTTACTAATTGTACAAAGGATATTAGGTTTAATATTTTCCAATTCTATTCTAGTTACACCACTTGTGGTTGATCTAAAATCGATCATAAACTAAAACTAAAGTAGAATTGATTAATTGCCAACATTGAATTGATTGTTAACCTTAAGTGTTGAATGTGGAAGACTGAAGGAAAGTAGTTGATTTAAGATTGAATCAATAACTTAAGAAACATAATTAAGCTTCAATTTGCAGTAAAAATAGAGATAGAAGACAACAAACATTGATTACGGAGTTCGTCCCTGATGGACTATGTCTTTAGGTCTACTTTCAAGATGGGCGTCCACTTTATTAGGATTGATTGAAAGAGGTCTTTTACACAACAAAAATACTAGATTGAATGTGCACGCAGACACTTCTAGTCTCTGTGAACAGAAATCTCTCTCTCCTAGCTTTCCAACGCCTATCTTGGTTCCAAATTCTGCCTTCGGACGACCAATATACCCTCAAATCAATAATTGCCTCTCTGGCTCAACATCTACTTACAAGACTCCAAAACCACTCCAATGCCTTTACATGAGAAAAATGATGGATTTATAACCTTCCAGGTTCATTCGAGGCTCCCATAGCTCATATAGGCATGAATGGGTTTGATTTGGATGGGTAGATACTTAGTCTTATGATTAGTTGACACCTTAGTGTTAAGTTGCATGGTGGTGAAATTACATTTATGCCAAAAAAACAAGCATAAACCCAAAATAGACTTTGGGTTAACTCTGAACCCGTTAACAATCAACTGACAACGCGAATTGGGTGGACCGTTGGCATGTGACCAGGTGGTCTAACCCTTGGCGGCCACCTGCGTTGTTTACCCCTACGGTTCAAGCTGACTGTGCAGTTACACTTGGCAGCTACACCTAGCGGGTTTCCACCATTCACATGTCACAACCTTAGATGATTATAACTGAGCAATTCTGCTGCGGTCTATTACTGTTGTGGTTTGTTAACTATTCTCATGCCGCAGTACAACTGCGATTAGAGCCCATGGTTAGGACTGCATTTGTTTATATTAAGTTTTTAATACAAAGTCCGAAAGTGGGTTATGTATTAGTTTTTTTAGTGCATAGGTTTAATAATGTAGTTAGGTTTAGCATTAGGTTTTTCACCACAGTTTGTTTCTTAGGTATTTTAGCATAGGTTTTTACAAACGAGTTAGGTCCCCATTTAGGGATGCCACCTTTTTAAGTAAATAAACCATATACAACAAATTGTCACATTGTGACATTAATTTGAACCACATTGCCACCATGAAGAACTGACGACGAAACCAACACCGAAAGAACTGAAGAACACTGGCAAAGCTGACGAAGTTGAAGATGACCTGAACTCTCCAGATACACTGGATTGACAAGATCCTCCTGGATCAATCCTCTCCACTTGAAAGCTTTTGGATGACAAAAATTTGATTTAAGCAGATATCAGGTGAGGGTATAGTTCCCTCACTCTTCCAATATCCATCCACCTTACCTTGCTTGGATTCATGCCCTTGAGTCCCACTTGAAGATATTCAACATCTCCATGCCTTGAAGATCGAATATTCCTGTCCAAGATGATATATTCCTGCAACTCATTTATATACTCATGTGACAAATCATCAATAGTCGGAATCTATGTATCTTCCTCGGGATCCATGATCACCGAAGGTTCATAGAACGTCAAATTTTCCACATTTACAACTGAGTAAATATGCATGTGAGGTAAATTTAATCGAAATTCATTATTTCCAATCATTTCCACAATCTTGAAAGGGCCATACCTAATAGGCTCCAGTTCTTACCTTCTCCTTTCAACCTGTCTTTACTGATATACAACCATACCTGATCGCCGACCTGAAAATGATGATCGACTCGATGCTTGTCATGGCACATTTTGTACTTGGCCTGACTCTTCTCTAACTGATCCTGCACTACTTCATGTATCTGGTGTATCCGTTGAATGAACTTAACTGCTTTATTTGCATCATCATGTTCACGCATTTTATCCTCTTCATCGAACATGAAATCCATCGGTGATTTTGGTAGATACCCAAAACATGTTTCAAATGGTGATCGATTAGTTGAAGAATGTAAGGCTCGATTATAAGCATGTTGCACATAAGGTAAATATTCATCCCACAACTTAGGATGTTTACTGCAGTAACCTCAGAGAATATGTATGATTGTATTGTTTATCACTTATGTCTGTCCGTCGGTCTGTGGAGGAAAGGTTGTGCTCTTCTTCAACTTTGTGTCCATGAGTCCCCACAAAGTGGACCAAAACTCTCCTACAAAATGAGTGTCTCGATCAGAAATAATGGAAGTATGTAACCCAAAATGAACCCACACCTGCAGTCTATTCAGATGTCACTTGATTTTTGTACGGAACAAGAATGCACATCTTGCTGAATCTTTCAACCACAACATACACGTAATCATGCCCTCTCCTGGTATTATTAGCTGCTTACAGCCCAGGCCAGCCTCCTGCCTACAAATATAACTTTGCCAAGTTTATAGCCAACAAAATACATGACCAGCTCTTGAAAGTGGATAGGGAGGGTGTGTTCAAATATTCATCATATATCTACCACTTGTTCATGTATTATCAGTCTGAGGTTTTTCAATGCCCCATCAAGAAACTGGATTCTAGGGGAGAGAGGAGGTCTGTCATCTTCTGGTCATCAGTTTTCCACCAAGTCCAAGATTCACCATATTCTTACTGTGAATTTATTGACCAATTTGTTTACCCGGTCTCTTGCCTATTAATGAGATCCCCTCCTCCCAGACTGTCATTTGAAATCCAGAAAACTTTGCAGCTGTCCAAGAACTATAAAATAGGTGATTGGTACCTATACCAAAACCATACAGTCATCAGAATCTATGGCTGTGAACTCTGTCCATATAGGCTCCCAAGATATGTACCAATGAGAATGTTCGCCTTGGAATACTATAGGCAACTCATTAACTCTGACCTCACCCACTTTCATAGTGCCAAGAAGAAAGCCCATCTCAAGTTCAAAGACCACATGGGCCCCTTTATCATGAATAAGAAAGAGGGTTGGCAAGAGGCTGACCAAATTCTCAGAGATAAATACAAACTAAAGAGAAGCTTCTGGTGGGTCCCTTATGACCCCGAAGGCTTCATCAGTGCTAGAAGAGTCAAATACAGGCTGCTAGGGTATGAGCACTGTAAATATCCACAAATTGAGCAGTATGCCAACCAAGATGAATGGTTGCAAGGCACATTAATTGAGGAACTAACTCAAGAAGAAATAATGGAAAGAAATGTCAAGGATTTAGAAAAAACTCTTGACTTAGATTCTATGCAGCAGGTAACTTTCAAGCAGCCACATCCAATTGGAGAAGGTACATCCACTGCTGCAACCGCACCAGTCACCCAGGGGCCATCTACATCAGCATCAGGTACAGAAAAAGGCAAGGGGATAATGGGTGCAGAAAAAGAAGTAGTGACAGAAAAACCTGCCTCCTCAATTGGGCAGCAGCAAGAGCAAACTCCTCCACCACAAACAGAGGCACCAACAGTGCCTGCCTTACAGACCCCTGCACATGAGGAAAGGGGCAAGAAACGGGACCGAGAGGAGTCCACACCTGCTAGTGGATCCGCTCAGCAACCCGAAGCCAAAAGGCAAAGGGTTGATTCTCCGGTCATAGAAGAAATTAGCGAGGAGATCCTTGAGAGCCCAAGGAAAGAAAGAGAGGACAGCCAGCAGACAGCCACAAGCTCTTTTCAACAAGAGCAAGGAGGACAGCGTGGCATGGAGGTGTCCTCCTCCACCCAGCAAAGCAAGAAGCCATCCAGCACCAAGGCCTCCTTCAAAGAAATTAAGGCACAGAATGAGCTGCTGAAAAAGCAGATATATGAACAATTTCTCAAGGCAACACCTGCCAAACAAGAAAGGTTGATGGCAGCATATGACATCAAAGAGGAAAAGATGATCCTCACCCATTTTCAGCCCAAGGTACAGCAGCCTCAGTCAGCTGCGGATTTTGTTAAAACAAAATTGGAGGTCATGGCAAAAGACATTCACCCCATGGATCAGATAGAACTGCATAAGCAAACAGGGGAAATGGTCTATGCCACACTGGTAGACAGGGCCACAATGGCCCATGAATTAAAAGAATCTCTGAAGAACACCAATACTCAGCTGGACTTGGAGAGAATGTCCTCCACGGCCAAAGACAACAGAATCAAAACACTGGAGGACATTATTGTGGACCTAGGACATAATCCTAAGGATCCTAAGGGTGTGAGGGCCCTTATGAAGAAAAAAGATGATGACATTGCTGCGTTGAAGAAGAGACTGAAATTGCTTCCTACTGAGCACCCTCAAACAGGAGAATTGCAGAAAGAAAAGGAAGCTGAGGATCAATTGGACCTAATAATGCAGCTGAACCAAAGAGTGATTGATCTGGAAGGGGAGCTAGAAAAGGCACTCCAGGACAAACAGGGAGAATCAACCTCCCAACCTCCTCATACCCCTACAACGGCTACAACAACAACAGATGCGGCAGCAACAACAACAGCTCCTGAGTCTAGTTTAAACATGGATGAATTGACAAAAGTTATCAAAGAGCTGGAGCTTCAGGCGACAGAGATCAAACAAGCCAAGGAGAAATTGGCAGAGCTGGAAGCTAAGTATGACAAATCCAAAATGACAGTAGCAGAGCAGACCAGAGAGATTAAGGCCCTAAAGGACAAAATAAAGGCCTTAGAGAAGGAACTAAAATTAGAAAATACTCTGGCAGAGATAAAAAGGATTCTGTGGGCCCGGATTGACCACTCCATTACTAGACAGTGGAAGTCAATCAAAACAGTGCATGAACAGATGGAATTAATAGGCCAAGCACAAGTTGAAAGCCAGAAGGCCAGAACAACACTAGGGAATAGGCCTGAGCAGGCCAACAGGATGATACATTTCCTCAATAATCAGACCAAGGAGGAGCTGGCAGCCCTAAACATCATCAACAGAACAGATGTTGTCCTAACAGTTAAAAAAGTGCTGACCCTCAGAAATTTTGTGCAAACTGTGGAGAGAAAATGTCATGAAATGCAGGCTGAGGTGGATGACTACAAGCTTAAAATGGGAGCATTGCAAGACAGAGGATTGCCCAGCCTATTGACCGGCACAGGAAGACTGCTCACCCGTGAGCAATATGCCACTAGGATGACAAATTTTATTGAAAACCAGATCACAGCATCCGCCAGTACTTCTGAAGAAACAGGACCTCCATCAGGGCAGAGCCTCTATGACAAGCTTGAGAATCTATTCTACATTGAGCATGAAATTAATCACTTATTTGAGGTCCCACCAAATTTTTACAGGTATACAGAAGCGGATGAAACCTTGATAAAGATACGAAGACACCAACTGCCCAAGGAAGATTGGTGGCAGGCAATGCTGCAAATTTTGCCTCAATAAACTCGGTTTGGTCTATCCTAATCAGCTTTGAGTCAACCAAAGTCAAAAAGCAACGTGGAGACAGCAGGCAGGGCGGATAAAAGAAGTGACTCAGCGTAATACTACGACAGCAAGCCAAGACAAAGGAAACGCGCAGATTTTGGGCGACATGGCTCCAACCGACTCAGTGGGTCACAAAGTCAAAATTCTCTGACAGTTTTGGACAGCTAATGCACTAAGCAGTTATTACAACATTTACTCTCTCAGCTGTAATTCTTCAGGAGTTGGCATACTATTTATGAGCCATTAATTCATCAGCTAGATATTTTTGTATCTAAATTTTGTATATATACCTCCCCTTGTAACGTATTTGGGGTTGGTGATTTTCTCTCTGGGACAATATATTGTATATTTTCAGATGATCTAATGCAAAAAGCTGGAAAAGTTCATTCTATCTTGAAGGTTTGATGTCTCAATGATGCTCTGCGTGCTGTTACAGAATTCCTGTGTTGTCTAATGGAACAATAAGTTATCCTGAACTATGTTTTGTCTTCTTATGTTTACTTAAGTCATATACATGTTTCACTAGTCTGACAATAGAGAAAAAGAATGGTATAGGAAATGTTTGATTACACCCTGTGCTCAATCTCTGTTGTTGAATACGTTTTCTTCAGAATTAATCATAAGCATGAATTCTTAGTTGCTCATGTTTGTATTGGTTCTATCAACGTGAATGTTATTCAGGAATTCTTCAATGCTCCTAAGTAATGTTCCCACTGTTCTCCATATCAGCCTACTGAAAGATCCTTAGTTGCCTTTCACGCCCTGATTTCATCCCATCCAATCACAGTTTTAAAGAATTGTTCCATAGACACTTATCTGGCTCTGTAGCATCACTGGTGTTTCAAGACAGACATATCAAGCAATTAAACATCACGGACTCCATGCCCAATGGCCTAGATCACCCTGCAAAAACATACCTGTTCTGACTTAAATCATCATCCAGCAAATTTAAAACAAAACCTTGTTCATCATAACTAGCCTAAAACCTTATCAAAACAAAGTTAAATCATAAAGAGAGAGCCCTCTCTGGTTACAGGTAGGCTAGGACCTGTGGCCAAAAGATTGGTTAGTGGTTACCTCGGCCGTATTCCCTTAGGAGTCAAAGGGAACAACCTGAGTGTTAACACATACGAGGCCAGTAACAATACCTTTGAACTTGTGCCATTGTTTTTCTTACTCCGAAATGTCCTGAAATGCAAGAAGAATGTGCTTCCTGAATGACATGCACTCTTTCTACCTATGGTATGAAAAACTTACCCATATGATATAACAACCTGTCATGAATATGATAATTTATTTCTTTCACCTGAGCACCCTGAGTTAGAGATTCATAAATATCTTTGAAATCAACATCTGTACTATATTGTTCTATATAACTTTCATGTTTTAAAGAATTATTCTGCAGTATTACTGAAGCATTCAAAGATGGTCTAGACAAAATATCAACTACTTTGTTTGTGACACCTTTATTGTACTTAATTACTAAGTGAAATTGCTGAAGAAATCCCATCCATCTGTAATGATGAGATTGTTGCAACTTAGTTTGAGACTGAAGGTACTGAAGCAGCTGATGATCTATGTGAATCATTGTTTCCTTACCCATTAAATAATGTTTCCATTTCTTAACACTTTCAACCAAAGCAAACAGTTCTTTATCATATGTCGGATAATTCATTACTTCCTTACAAAAAGTTTCCGAATGAAAACAAATTGGTTTCCCTTTTTGAAGTAAGACTACATCCATTGCATAACCACTAGCATCTGTTTCAATTTTGAATGGCTGTTGAAGATCTGGTAAAGCTAAGATTGGTGATGTGACAATTTTTTGCTTAAGTGTATCAAAAGTTTTTTGTTGTTTTCCTCCCCACTGAAAGGGAACTTTAGAACTTGTTAAAGCATGTAATGGTGAAGCAATCAAAGAAAACTAAGCAATAAATTTCCTCCAATACTAAATTGCAGCTATAAAACTTCTAACTTCAGTCACATTCTGTGGTCTTGGCCACTTAACAATCACATCGATTTTAGCTGGATTTATTTTCAAACTTCCACCTCCAACTATGTAACCAAGATAATTAAGTGAAGTTTTCCCAAACTCACATTTGGGAAGTTTAAGGTACAATTTTTCCCTATGCAACACTTCAAAAACCTACTTAAATCAGAATATCATCTAAGTAGATTATGACAAATTTATCAATGTATGGGCGGAAAACATCATTCATAACCCGCATGAAAGTTGCTAGCGCATTACACAAACTAAAAGGCATTACTAACCATTCAAATAGTCCCTGCCTAGTTTTGAATGCAGTTTTCTAGATGTCATTTTCTGCTATTCGAATTTGATAATACCCACTTCTTAAATCTAACTTAGTGAAATAGACAATATTTTTCAGTTGATCAAGTAAATCATCTGTCTTGTGAACAGGATACCTATTTTTTATCGTGATCTTGTTTAAGGCCCTAAAGTCGACACACATTCTCCATGTTCTGTCTTTCTTAGGAACCAAAATTATGGGTGAGCCACATGGAGATGAACTGGGTCAAATAAAACCCTTTTCAATCAATTCTTGGATCTGTTTCTTTATTTCTTCATTCTCTATAGCAGACATGCAGTGCATTCCGATATTAGGAAGAGGGGCATTAGACATCAATTGTATTTCTTGCTTAGGAGGAAGATTTTTTGGTTATTTAAATAGAATTTGAAAAGAATCTACCACTTTAACCAATCTATCTTTGAACTGAGATTCACAACCCTAAAAAGTATCCTGTTGATCCTTATGTTGTTCTTTTACAACCATGAGTACACATTTCTTACTTGAACTTATTAATCGCTTCATCTAATTAACTGCAACTAAATCCAAGTGTGATTTAAGTTTATGTGCTCTGACAATAAATTCAATCCCATTAGACATAAGAAGAATAATACTGTGGAGAATTCGGATAATGCTACTTCAAATTCAATCCCATCTTTCTTAAGGTGATATTTATGCTCTTTCCCACGAAACACTGCATCACGATCATAGAGATAAGGACTTCCTATCACTACTCCACATGTGTCTACTAGAATCACATCTAAATCCACTTCATCAATGTAATTATTTGTTATGGAAAATTTTAATCGACACTACTTTGTGACATTAATCTGAGTCTCTTTATTTATCCAACCTAGTGGGTATGGTCTTGGATGATTATGTGTCTCCAAACCCAATTTCTTAACTAAATCTTCAGATATTAAATTTTCCTGTGATCCACTGTCAAATAATGTATCTATTTTCTTATGCTTAGAATTTATCCTTATATGAAATAATTCAACCCTTTTATCCTCATTTAGATGATTTATGTTCAAAGAAGATGCAGAAGTACTAGAACTTGAACTAGTGTAAGAAGTTTACCTGTCGAAACCATTGCAGTTATTTTACTTTCATCCCCTGAGTCGAAGCCCAAATCTTGTTGGATTTATGCATTAGCCTTCTTTTCACCTTTCTTCTTCTGGAACTTCTTTGGTCTAAGTTTTGGGTGAAGTTTCCAACATTTGGACTCATCATGTCCGATCCTTTGGCAATGAGTACAAGTAGGTCTCTCACTTTCCTTCTGAGATGTCTCTGATCTCTTTCCCTTCAAATTTCCCTTCCTCTTGCTATCTTTGGAATCTTGGATTTCCAACTGTTTGGATGGTTTCTGTGAAAACTTGAACGGTCTGCCACTTGATTCAATATGTATGGCTTGAACGTACACTTCATCACAGTCATCAAGATTAAACATCAATAATGTATGTTATAAATATGAACGTAAACTGCAAATGTACTTTAATAAAGTTTCACGTGTATCCAATGGAATACCAAGTGCCAAATCTTTCTTCCTAAATTCCTAAGTAAACTCTTGAACATTCTACCCCTTACCTTGCCTCAAATGCTGCCAATCAAATACAACTTGCTGCATGTGTCCCAAAGGATAGAATTGTTTCCTGAGAGCTTTTAAAAACTTAGACCATGAAGAGATGACTTTACCTTTCTACTTTACATCTATTTGAGTTTTACTTTCCCAATAGATTAAAGTTGTTCCCCCCATTCTAAGTGTAGCTAACTAAATTTTCATTTTATCATCAGAAGTGTTATGAATACAAAAATACACTTCTAACTGCTTAATCCAGTTATCTGAATTTTCACAATTCATTTCGCCAACATAAATAGGTAACTCAAATTTTACATCAAGTTTCAAAAGAGATGTTCTCTTAGGTTTCTTTTTTGTTTCAGATTCTGAATTGGGAGAAGAAGAAGAAGAAGAAGCAGATAATGATGGATATGATGGAGGAGAAGGAGGTTTATCAGCCTTGCCTTTACCCTTGTCCTTCTTCGATGTCTTTGAAGACTAAGCTACATCTCTCGCCCTCTTATCTTTGTAGATTTTTCCCAACATCTGTTGCATGCTCAAAAACACTTTCTGAAACTATTCCTCGCTCATCTTTGATTCAGGGGTTTCACATGCATCAGATCCTGTCATGGTCAATTTATGAGAAACTCTTTGCTTTCCAATCTCTAGATCAAACTCCTCAAGTGTTCCTTCTCCATGTTGTGACTTTGACCTAGTTAACATTCACTAGAAAAAACTCTACAAATGCAACCTGCTCTGATACCAAATTATATGATCTAAAATTGATCATAAACTAAAACTGAAGTAGGATTGATTAATTGCCAACAGTGAATTGATTGTTAACCTTAAGTGTTGAATGTGGAAGACTAAAAGAAAGTAGTTGATTTAAGATTGAATCAATAACTTAAGAAACTTAATTAAGCTTGAATTTGCAGTAAAAAAATAGATAGAAGACAACAAACATTGATTACGGAGTTCGTCCCTGATGGATTACATCTCTGGGTCTGCTTTCAAGATGGGCGTTTACTTTATTAGGATTTATCGAAAGAGGTATTTTACACATCAAAAACACCATACTGAATATGCAAATAGCCACCTTTGATCTCTTTCAACAGAAAGCTCTCTCTCGTAGCTTTCCAATGCCTGTCTCGGTTTCCAATTCCGCCTCCGGACGACACCTCAAATCAATAACTGCCTCTCTGGCTCAGCATCTACTTACAAGACTCCAAAACCAATCCAATGCCTTTACATGAGCAAAATGATGGATTTATAACTTTCCAGGTTCTTCAAGTTCCCATGGCTTAGGTAGACATGAATGGGTTTGATTTGGATGGGTAGATACTCAGTCTTATGATTAGTTGACACCTTAGTGTTAAGTTGCATGGTGGGGAAATTACATTTATGCCAAACAAACAAACATAAACCCAAAATAGACTTTGGATTAACTCTGAACCCATTAACAGTCAACTAACAACATGAATTTGGTGGACCGCTGGCATGTGACCAGGCAGTCTAACCCTTGGCGGCCACTTGCGTTGTTTACCCCCGCGGTTCCGGCTGACAGTGCGGTTACACATGGCGACTACACCTGGCAGCTTTCCATTGTTCACATGTCACAACCTCTAATGGTTATAACCATGTAGTGCCTTTTTGGTCTATTACTATTGTGTTTTG
The DNA here is from genome assembly GCA_031772625.1 of Pinus tabuliformis. NCBI lineage: Eukaryota > Viridiplantae > Streptophyta > Pinopsida > Pinales > Pinaceae > Pinus > Pinus tabuliformis. The sequence continues at coordinate 1,022,148,563 of CM062811.1, read as the reverse complement.
TTAACTGTTCTCATGCTGCAGTCCCGTTGTGGTTAAGACTGTATTTGTTTGTATTGAGTTTTTAATACAAAGTCTGAAAGTGGGTTATGTATTAGTTTTTTATTGCATAGGTTTAATAATGTATTTAGGTTTAGCATTAGGATTTTCACCATAGGTTTGTTTCTTGGGTCTTTTAGCATAGGTTTTTACAACTGAGTTAGGTCCCCATTTAGGGTTGCCACATTTTAAAGTAGATAAACCATATACAACAAATTGTCACATTGTGACATCAATTTGGACCACATTGCCACCATGAAGAACTGATGACGAAACCAACACCTAGAGGACTTAATAACACTGGAAAGCTGGGGAAGCTAAATACAACCTGAACTCTTATGATACACTGGATTGACAAGATCCTCTTGGATTAGTTGTGGGCTTGACAACTCGACTCGTAAGTTCGTTTGGACTTTTCCCAACTTTAGCTTGACTACGAGAGTACTTCTTACAATATTCAACAATTTCGGCAAATGATTTTTTATAAACATCGCCAGAGCTCATGAGGTTAAGTACTTCTGTGTAGTTATCTCATACTCCTTTTAGAAAAATGGTTCTAACTGTGGCTAGGTCGAGAGAAAATTGATTGGTCTTTTGGTAGTTGTAAAGGAACATTTCTAAGTAGTCTTCTAGGCTTTCTTCTTTGGTCTGTTGCATTTTAAAGATGTCATTCTTGGCATCCCTAGGCCTACAGTAATCCTAGTATTTATGAATAATGGTTGCTTTCATATCATCCCAAGATGTAATAATGTGTTCCCCTAGGTTCATGAACCATCTTAATGCTGAGTTTTTTAAGGTGGTCGGAAAAAGTTTCAACTTTTGAGCATTATCTGTATAATTATAACTTCTACACAATATATCAAATTCGAATAGAAATGAATTAGGATCTTTGGATTTCACACCTTTGAAGTGAGGTAATGATGACAAAGGAATGTTCTTCATGGTGACATTCCTGGTAATGTCAAATTAGAAATCCAATCGTTCTTGTTCATTGTTTTTTGGATTGTCTACTCTTCTTCCTCCTCCCATTCTTTCTTCCCACAATATGAAATTTGTGGAAGTAGGAGATATCTCTCCTTCAAAAGATGATGGTTCAGACACTGGGTTATCTACAATGTTCCAAGGTACTATCTCCACTGTAGTCTGAACTTCCTCTACCACTATCTTTGTTTCTACTCCAAGTTTCTTTACTGATGTCCCCTTTATTGTTGCCACCAAACTTTTCTCCTTTAGAGTTTTCCTTGCATAGCGATTAGCAGAATTAGTTGGGTTAACAATTTTGGGACCATATATGTTTTCTAGAATTTTTTATGAAACAAAAATACCTTTCCTATCTCTAATTCTTCTCATGAAATTAAAGCATCAAAATTTAACTACTTACCAAAAGAGAGGACAACTTAACTTTGGAGAAACCCCACCAAAGTGGATGCACAAGTTCTTACCTCTCATCTTACTGTCTTCTCTTCGCCCTTAGGTTGTCCTCAATATCACTCAAAAGTCATCAAAAAAACCAAACCATTACCCATTACCATTTGCAGCTCCCCGACAACGACGCCAAAAATGTTGGGGCAATTATATGAATGATATATCGCCACAAATTAAATTATCAACCAGGGAATCATAATTAGTAGAGCAGATACACTATATGTGCTAGCAACAGGTACTCTATCTAAGTGTTAAGTATAGTGGAAAAGACAGTAAATTAACTCATGCCAATCTTAATTTTCAAAATTTTAAGAAGTCCAATCATTACTAATAATGCACACACTTTCACACATTAACTATTGTAGTTTATAATGGCACCAAAAATCATTCAGTACAAGCACATGAAATCATTCAATACAGGTACAAGAAACTATTTACTATAATACTAATTCGGAAATTTTGTTTTCTTTCTGAAACGAAATAGTCTAATGAAATCTGAATAAGAGTATTCTTTCTATTGCTACTGTTTAATCTACACAACATTCAAATTTGAAAAATAATATTCACAACTCTATCTTGTCAATTAAGCAACCTATTTTTTATGAAGAATAAATCTAAGATGTATAAATTCCACACACACACAACTAAAACTTGAAATGTTAACAATCTTTAAAGCTCACACTTCTATGCTTATCTAATCACTCTTGCAGCATTAGATCGATCCTCCAACCTATGATCTCAAACCACACATAGCTAGGCTTATAAGAAACAATTAAGTTTCTATGAGAATGGGTAAGGAAATCTTCTGCAAAACATAGTAAATAAATTCTATAGAAATGAAAGACAACAATAATTTAGAGCACACAATTACTAAATGAAATGCTAACTTAGAGCATAGAATTAATGAATGAAATTCTAACTACAAAATAAAGAAGAAGAAGCTCACCGGGATGATGTTGGTGGGCCCTTTCCAAGACCAACCGACAACTTATAAGAACTTACAAACTATTGAGATAAAATACTCAATATCATAACAACCATACTCACATTAGTCTTCAAAAAGTGAAATTACAAACTATTCTTGAAGATATTTAATAGCATAACTAAGGATTATATACAGATACATAGCATGAGCTCTCCGTCTCTATTACTCAATCAATTATCCATATGATGGCCCCCTTCACCATCTTCCAACCCTCTTTAAATAGAGAAACAACCTAGGATGCAAAGAGATCAAATGCATATCTTGGTAAAAAACCATATGGTTAATTTGATCAGTGTAGGTACAAGATCTCCAATTGTCATGGTATTGGAATGTTCCAGTACTCTGTTACAGGTACTGGATGAATGATTTGCAATGCAGGTACCAAAAGCGATCTGTGGTATAGGTACCAGACAACGAATGAGTACAGGTACTAGACAACAATTGCATGGTACATGACTATTTACATCTGGAGTATTTGATGGAGGCTAGTCATCACCAAGATCCTTGTCTGATAAAATTCATCATAGTCCAATTAGATACTTACAACAACAAAATAATTATTCTAGCTACTAAGAAATCATAAAACTATGATTAAAAAGTCTTTATATCTCATGTACACTATGTTAGCGCTTGAAATTTCACCTCAGGCTGAGAAAGGTAAACCTCAAGGCAACATCAAACCACTTAGCCTCGTAGCTAGCCCTACGGGGCAGGAGAGGGCTCTCTCCGGTCTATCTTGATAAAGATCTTCAATGGGCGAGATAACCAATAGGGTAACACTGATTTTAGGCTAGTAAACTGATCAAAAGGGTTGATTTGGGATTTTTAGGGTTTTTGGTGGAAAATGGCAATTTTAGGGGCGGGGATTGGACACAGTTTTCGCAGGGGGTTCTTTGGGGCGAGGTAGGAAACAGTATTGATGCCTTTAATAGATATGGATGGATGAGAATGACCGGTGAGGAGTTAAAGAGAGCAAGCAATAACCTTGAATTCCCTTTAAACAGTCGAAAACATTGATATTAAGCAAACTTAAAAGCAGAGCATGACAGTCATGAGTTCTACTTTAACACTTCATTTGCCTAATGTGCAGAAGGAAAAGTAAGGAAATGATTCACATAACACACTTACAAGTACAAAGAGAAACACACCATAAATACATGTGACCACAAGAATCCCAAAAAGGGCTGCAAAACCCTGGTCTTCCTTTGCCAAAAATTGCAGAGATACAGTGAATAATACAATAAGAGCTTCTCCCTCAAGAGTCCAACCATGAAAATGAGCAAGAGAGTACATAATATAGATCATCTAACATCTTTACCTGCCTCTAGGGGTCGAGCTCACTATCCTAGGAGCTGTTTCAACCAATTCTAAACTAAGCACTGAAAACTAGGCAGTCAAAACAACTTGCCTCTATAAACTAGGAAACCAATTCATTCATTTAATTTTCACCTATCTCATGAATGAATCTTCCAGAAGAGATACATAAGTGTAAAAGTGTCATAAATTTACATCATTTACAACAAGAAGGATAAAAATCAACTCCAAAAAGTCAAACACAGTCAAAACTGCGTTTTGCTGAGCTGTAGGCTGAAATCCTGAGCAATTTGCCTGACGGGTCGCGCGCCAAATCCTGACGGGTCGCGCGCCTTTGAGAGCACTTTTGGGGCACTTTCAGGTGTCCCAATGAGGCAAGAGTAGGCTTGTTGGAAAGGTCTGTGAGTCTACTTTCCAACCCAACTGGAATTTCTGAATTTGGTTGTCATTTGCCCCTCCAAAATGGCAATCTCCCAAGACTGCTTTCTGTGTGTCAAAAATATGGCAGAAATTCATTTTTTGCTTGTTTTTTGACTTTCAGGAGGCCCAAAACTTCATAAAATCTCTTGGAAATGGGTGAACATGTGTAAATTTTCATGCCAAATCCCGAAATTCTGAGTTTTTTGAAAATAGAGTTGCCAAGTGAAAGGGTCGTGGGGGGGGGGTGAGACCCGTCAAGCGGAAAAACCTGTTTTTTGCCTTAAAAACCAAAAATCACCCAAAATGCTCAAAATTTCTTGGAATTTGTGCTGGGGCTGAGCTATTTAGTGCCATGATCCTTCAAGGAAGCCTTGGCCAAGATGTGGAGGGGATCGGGCCTTTTTCTCCGTTTTTGTGCTTTGACCAACCGCCTTTGGAGCACCTTCATCTTTGCCTTGCACACGTGCATTTGTGCCCAATAATGATTCTTCATGTTTCTCAGTAATTTCTTATCTTGGTTGGCCTTAGCCAACAGCCTCTCTAAATGAGCATTGAGCCGGATAAGCATAGCCTCTCGCTCAACTGGCACTAAATCACCGGGTCTTCTTCGATTCAAGTTGCGGTCACTACGAATCCTCCACAACTCATCAAGAGTTTGCTCATCCTCCAACTGTTTGTTGCACTGTTCTAGATATGAGATTGTCCATTGTGCCCCTTCTAATCTCTTCTGCAATGCATCATTTTCAGCTCTAAGGTGCTGAATGATCTCCTTTGACTCTAGGCTAGGAGAACTGACATCAAGATCAACAAGCTCTATATCTGGAACACCTGATGGCCCCTCATCAATCCTGGGCTGTTTGCCCCTCTCTGATACATGTGCTACTGTCAGAGATGAGGCCCCTTCCACCTAGTGTGGAGATAACACTCGTGGTACTGATGAAGAAGGTGAGACCCCTTCCACCTGGTGTGGAGAAAATACTCGCCTAGCTGCTGCAAATAAGGCCCTGTGGCCTCTCTGATAAGTGACCAATGGAGAAGAGCTGACATGGCTAGTCCCGGGGATATCATGCTGCTGTGATGGTCCTCCCTCCTCATGAACAATCTCCGGATGTGGTGGTGGTGCTGTAAAGAACTCACAAGAGATGAACTCCTCCCATGTGATGCCCTGCTGAGCCAACTGATGTCTGACCACAAGCTGAATCAAACCGTAATGATAGAGGCTCCTATACTGCTGTGCTGGGCTCTTCCTCTGCATCAAGGGCACCATCCTCTCAATGTTCTGGCACATGAAAACAAGGATGTTCATCATCCGTACTCGTGTGAAATGCATCATCAGGCGAATATGGTACGAATATATCTGTGAAAATCTGCCCTCACAGGTGAAAAAGAGCATGATAAGCCTCATCATGGGAGCATACTCACTCCTCAAAAATATGAAGGGAAATACACCCGTCAAATGTATCATGAATGCAGGTCTAATGAAAGGCTCAAACTGAACACTGTCCAACATCCTACGCTTGTTCCACACCTCTCCGACATTCGGTATCCCTGTGACTTGAGCAATCATCTCGGGTGTCAATTTAAAATCCACCCCAGCAAGGTTCACATGTCCATCATGCAAATGCAAAACAAATAAGCGAGCCAACTCCCTGTGATGCTGAAACCGAGAGATCCTCTCGCAAAACTCATAACAAGACATATAACAGAAACATGATACTGCCATTGGACAAGCCTACAAATCGGTCAAAGAGGTGGGCTCCTCTCTCCTATGATGACCGCCCTTTCCACCCTTGTGAGGCCTCCTCTGTTCCTCAAACTCGTAAGCTGATGCATGGTCATCACTTTGCTCATAATTGGTTTCAGTTTCTGACATTGTTTTAGGAGCAAAGTGGCTGAAATGTACTGCTGTTTCTGCTTTGCAAACTGCTGATTAAAATGATGTTTCAAGGGGACAAGGAGCACAAGGGAAATGTTAGGGAAGGGATATTTTAAAGGGAAACTGGGAATAATAATGAAACAGGGAGTTTAGGGAAAGGATTATTGCATATACATTATTTTCCAAATTTATTTACAATAATGATATGGGAGGAAGGGCTAGGGTTTAATTTTTCTTTTGATTTCTTGGGAAGAAGGGTAGGGTTTAGGGCTCTTTAACAAATTTGGAAGGGAAATTTACATAAAATGATAAGGAAAATGTAATGGGAGGTGGAAAAAATGAGAACAATGGGATACCTCAAAACAGCATAATAAACCCTAGCAATTTTTACAACTTCAAGCCAAAGCATAATAGAGACTTCTACTTGCAAATGGAGACCTTTACAAATATAATCATGACCTTCTTGAACTGTAACAAGCAATATTTGTTTATGATGCAGGGCCTACCTTGCACAATTTAGCAATTTGTGGCTCCTTGGCAAATTTACTGGCGGTTTTGCAGAGAGAGCGCTGATGGGTCGCGTGCCTCACCCAACGAGTCACGCGCCTCTGACGGGTCGCGCGCCTGGTTCGACGGGTCGCGTGCCTTCCCAACTCACAAACTTCACTCAAACTCTCTTGCAATCAGTTGCTCTATCACTTGGATGCATAATGAGGCTTGATAGAGGGAGATTAGGGCTTTTATAGCCTTGTTTGAATCAATTTCATATCATAACCCACTTTATAATGTTTTTCCATGACACTTTATAAACTTGACCTTTTGGTTTCCTTTTGTCCTGAAACTGATTGATTTGATGCTTTTCTTTGATAATTTTTGCAGGGATAGGCTCTGAGGGATCTTGGCAAGGGAGCCAGGGTTATATGCTGTCCTTTGAATCATTTTGAATTTTTTACAATTTTCACAAAATTTTTGAGAAATGACTTTGGCTTTAAAAACAGGGTTTTTAAATCCAAGGTGAAAATTAACTATATAAGATAGAATCTTTTGAAAAAACACTTTAAAAATCATCCCTCTGGCTTGCTGGGTACTTATTGACCTTCAGAGACATGAGCTTGAAGACAAACTTGACCAAAAACCCTAGACCTAAAAATTTGATCTCAAGACAATAGACAAGTAACCTTGACAAAGTTTAATGACTGAAACAAGCTGATCCAGCAGTGCCCAGAGGGGGACAAAGACACCAGCTCCTCCATCAGGGTTATGGCATGCCTAACGGAATGCAAAGAATGACACTGATGAGACAGCTACCTATGCAAATGCAAAGAGCTTTGGTCACTGATGGAGGGCTTCTAGACTGACTCTAACACACTAGAAGGTCAACAAAGCATAAATCAAGGTGTACTTAGAGGAATAACTATGGATTGGCAAGGAAAAAATAGGTGTAAAGGAGGAAAAATTGGATGTCTTCAGTCATCAAAATGCAAGCTCAACATGTATCGTATGTCTATATGTTTCGACCTATCATGAAACAACGGATTCTCAAAGAGCTTGATGCAACTTTGAATATCACGATAGACACTGGTCGCCTCCATCTTCTTACTAAACAAACTCACCAGAAACTTTCGAAGCCAAATAGCTTCGCATGTGGCCATGCTAACGACCATTTACTCCACTAATGCAGAGCTTAGTGCCACATACTTCTACTTCCTATTGCACCAAGATATGACCCCTAATCCAACGTTGAAACAACACCCTTATGTGCTCTTCCAATCTACTGAACTACCTACCCAATCTACTGAACTGCCTACCCAATCTACATCTGTATAACCACATGACATGATATTATCACCTCGAGTATACCTCAACCCATATTCATTTTTTCTGTGCAAGTACCTTATTATATGCCTCATTGTTGACCAATGCACTCTCTTAGGTCCCACTATAAATTGACTGAGAGTGTTAACTGCGAAGTATATGTCTGGCCTGGAGTTGACTAGAGACATGAGTGAACTGGTGAGTTGTCTATACAAGATAGGGTCTACGTCCTTGTATTCTGATGCATCTATCTTCCTCCAGTTTGTAATCATAGGTGTAGACATAGACCTATAGTCCTGCATCTTGATCGTCTTTTGAATCTCTATAGTGTATCTCCCTTGACCAAGGAAGATCTTCCCATCTCTCTGCCATACCTCTAGGCCTAGGAAGTAATTCATTAGTCTCGGATCCTTCATGTCAAACTCTGCTGCTAGGTTCCTCTTGCAGTCCTCTATGAGCCCTGATAACCGTGTCAGAAAAATTTCATCCACATACAACACTAGGATGAATGGCTCACCCTATACTATAATATAATAAGGGTTAGGATTGTTAATTTTTCAATTTTCTATGTTGTAACAATCACTTGGACAATTTATTTTTTCAATAACAATCACTTTATCCAATTATTTTCAATCATCCAATGACAATAAGTAATTATAGATCGAACAATAAACCATATGCACAATACAAGACAACCAAGATCAATACAGACTAAGATTTTGGTCAAAGACTAGAGAAAAACACCACAAGTGACAAAAACCCTAATGAAATTCTTCTTCTATTTTATGTTCATCAAATATTCAATAAAGAGATACATAGTCCAAATACATCAATAATTAGTCAAAGGTCAAAGCCTTGACTATCCAAATCAAAAATCCAATATATAATCAAGGATGAGTAATATAGTCAAATCTAGTCGAACAATAATTTTGCAATTTTCTAGCCCCGTCATGTCAAAGTCAACAACACAGTCCTAACTAGTCCAAAGTCAATGGCCCAATGAGATTGAAAGGGTTCAATCAAAGAAATAACAAAATTAGCCTTGCTTGGTCAAACCTAGTCAAAACAATGCACAAATTCGCCTCAAAAATCAATAAAGTCAAAGTCAACCATGTAGAAACCCTAGTTGTACATCTACAGTAAATGATGGTCAAAGTGCCCATAAAACATGGTCAAAATACCAGTCAAATCAACCTCCCAAAATAAATCTAAATTTTTTTAAACAAAGTTAATCTTTCCTCAAGTCAATGCTGGTCAGACAATCCCAAAACAAAAGTCAAACTCGGTCAACAAATTTCTCTCTCTCCTCTTTGCACATGTGATCTCAGTCTTGAGAAATCTCTAGGGAAATGATTAGAGTGATTTCTCTTTCTTTGATAACTACTTGTGATGTCTTTTTACTTATCTTTCTTATTAGCTTCTCTTGTCATTATTATGTTTGTGTAACATCAAACAACTACCAAAACAAGAAGAACAAGAAAACAAAATATAGGATGCAAGTCAGGGCCAAAACCTCTCCACTTGAGAGGAAAACCTGCAAATCTCCTCTTCCTTATAAATTCTTCAATTGATGAATTCCAATACCTCTAGGCTAAGACCATTACCCTCCAATACCAAGTCTAACCTTTCTAGATGATGTGCTTTCCTTGTCCAATTCAAACCTAGTCAAATCTTTTCCAATAACATAATTTTGACTCTCGACTGCATAATTTTTGTGTCCACTGTAGACCTGAAATTTTTGACCCTCCTGCAGTTACTACTACCACATGTGTGAGATTCTTTTTTCCTCCCAGGGCTTCCTTAGACCTTCTCTTGGATTTATTTGACTTCTGGAACTTGAGAATCGCTTCTTGTGGCCTTCGCTTGACCTTCTTTCCTTCTCTTCTTCAAGATCTAACTAGTAGAGGAAAACCCTAGATCTACTACAGAAACCCTATCCTTCCTTTGCACATGAGAGAGAGAGAGAGAGATAACCCAAAACCAAGTCTTCTTCGTCCTCTTCCTTCTTCGCTGCCTTCTTCTTCTTCTTCCTTCGCTTGAATGAGAAAGAGATGAATGTGCTGTAAATATTTTGAGTTCTCTCCTTTATATAGGCTTCCCAAGGTGGACATGGCTCCTCACATTAGGCTTACTTGCCAGATGTCAGGCCAACTTGGCCTTAAAGGGTATTTTGATACTTTTAATGACACAAATATTTTTCTTTACAAGTTACAATGTTCCCAATGGGGTCTCCAACTTATGACAATGACTCTTTTGACTTCTTAATGTAAGACAAACCCTAGAAGCACTCAATGGGTGCTTGACCTATAAAATAAAGGACATTGAGCATGAAACCCATGCTCCAAAATAATAATAATAAGTTTTTCTTTCATTTTACAATATACAAGAATAAAAAATACATTTCATATTTATGAATATCGAACCTAGTTACACATTTTTCAACACTCCCTCTTAACTAGGGATATATTCATAAATGGTACATAGACATTATCAATTTGAAGAGATATCATAAGAAGAGTTGGATTGGTAACCCATCTGTATAGCATCATATCAACCAACATTTTCATATAGAAAGGTCTTGAATAAAATCTCTATCTCTCAACAATATCAGAGCACAATGCTGGCGAGACCAATGATTTATAGACACCATCATCATTATCTCTGAAGGTACATACTCCACATGGGTGTTCACAGAGTATGACCTTCCTCAGACTATTCTTATCTTGGATAGCTAGTCCTCAAATAATATCGGTCCACGAATAAACTTATCTTGGATTCCCTACCTCATCCTCAAAGAGTATTGGATACCAGATGCTTACCCAATCCTCAATTATGTCTTCCCAAGTGAAGACAAGAATGATGTGCCTATCTCTTCCTCTCAACCAGGGAGGATACATCAACCAAACCAAGTCTATCTCTCAAATATACAAGCTTCTTATTAGGAAGATATTTTGTCAATATGTCAGCTACTTACTCATCAATGGAGATATATTGTAGCTGTAACACACCATCTTGTACTAGATTTCAAATATAATGATACTTGTTGTTGTGCTCTGTCTTTCCATGAAATACTAGGTCTTTAGACAATTGCATACAACTGGTTTTATCACAATGTATCAATGTAGGGTCCATTGGTCCTTTGAATAGGTCGGATAACATCTTCCTCAACCAAACCACTTCTCTGCTTACTTCACATGATGCAATATACTCAACATCAACAATAGTCAAATAAACCATGTCTTTCTTTCTGCTCATCCATGAGATCATGGAGGATCCCAAATTGAAACATCCTCTCATATTGCTTCTTCCATCCTTCTCACTGCGCCCCCCCCCCCAAAGTCAGAATTTGTATATCCAATCAGGTGGACATCATTCCTCCTATCATATTTCAGGTAGTAGTTGATAGTTCCTTGCAGATATCTCAATATATGTTTTGCTGCTATCCAATGATCATGCTTCAACTCCACTTGGAACAAACTCAGAACATTCACTGCAAAACGTATGCCTGGTCTTATATTCACCAAGTACATCAATGATCCAATCAATTGTCTATATTTAGAAGGATCCATAGGGATCGATCCAAAACTACTTAGTCTCTTCAAGTTTGTGATCACCGAGGTTGTTATTGGTTTATAATCCATCATGTCAAACTTATTTAACATATTGATCACATACTTCCCCTAACCTAGATAAATCTCATCAGGTCCTTTCCAGACTTCTAGTCCCAAATAGTAGTGCATCAACCCCAAATCCTTCATGTCAAATCTGTTGCTAGTTTCCTTATACATTCTTCAATTCTACCTACCACACCTGTCAAGAGAAGATCATCCACATACAGAAGAATGATTACCAACTCTCCCTTCACAACCTTAACATATAGGTTTGGATCAGCAAAACTCTTTACAAAGCCTAAACTTTGCAGGTATGCATCCATCCTAGCATACCATGCCCTTGGTGTTTTCTTGAGGCCATATAATGCCTTCTTTAATATGAAAACATATGCCTTTCTATCTTTAACTTCAAATCCCAAGGGTTTTCCTATATATACTTCCTCATCAATTGTGCCATTCAAGAATTCAGTGTTGACATCCATTTGGTGGATGTTCCATCCCATCTATGCTGCTAAATAGACCAATGAATGAATAGTAGTATACCTTGATGTTGGAGCAAATGTCTCTTCATATTCGATGCCTTCTTGTTGAGAGAATCCCCTAGCCACAAACAATGCCTTATATTTATCAAAGCTTCCATCTGCCACATGTTTGATCTTGTAGATCCACTTGGAATTTACAACAAATATGTCTTCAAGCCTAGGTACGATCTCCCAAACTCCATTCTTCATTATATATTGATATCCTTCCATTCTTGGTGAGTGACAACTTCTTCAAAAGTGGATGGCTCTGCTTCTATTAGTTTTTTCAGGTAGGATTCATACCCAAAATATCGTTTGGGCTTATTGCTTTCCTTGAATGTGACTTGAGATGCTCTGTGACTTTTTGCATCTAGAAGTGTATACTTCAACCAGTTAGGTCTTTTTCAGGATTCGAGGATAGCCATAGATTGTTTAGATTCACTGGGACCTTCATATTCATGATTTTATTCCTTGTCCTCCCTAGTAACTTCTTTGAATACAAGAAGTTCTTCATCACCAAAGTCCATAGGGAGATCCTTTGATTTCTTGAATGCAATACTTTCGTCAAATATCACATCTCAACTGACTTCTATCTGGTGACCTTCCTTTATGTAGATCCTATAGGACTTAGAAGAATTCCTGTATCCCAAAAATATTCCCTTCATGCCTGATGGATCTAAATTATTTCTCATGTCCTTAGGTATATGAATGTAGACAAGACAACCAAAAATTCGGAGATGATCCATGGTAGGTTTCTTCCTAGTGAACACTTCTTTTTATTATTTAGAGACCGGACATTGATTTTGTATGTATACAACTGTCTTTGTAGCTTCACCCCATAAAAAAATTTAGTAAATCTTTATCATGTATCATTTTTTTTACACTTTCTTCAATGGATCAATTCTTTCGTTCTATAGCTCCATTTTGTTTACGATTATATGGGACTATCAACTCCATCTTAATCCTAGATTCCTTACAGAAAGCTATAAGTTCTTTTGAAGTATATTCTCCTCCATTATCAGATCTAAATATATTGATTTTCCTTTCTGTAAGGTTCTCTACTTCAACTTTGAATTCTTGAAATTTGGTAAAGACTTCATCCTTGAATTTCATTAATTAAACCCAAGTTTTCCTTGAATGGTCATATATGGATGTGGCATAGTAAAGAGGACCTAATCTTCCAAGAGATTTAGTAGTCATAGGTCCACAAATATCAGAATGAATAAGATCCAAGATTTATTTTGACCGCGAAGCACTGCTTCCAAATGGTATATTGGTGTTCTTACCCAATTCACATCACTTACATACTCCTTCGCGACCTTGCTTTAGTGCGGGGATTCCATCTACTATTGAATTTAGAGTTGGAAGGATTTTTAAATGGAGATGACCGAATCTTCTATGCCAAAGTTCACATGGGCTGATTTCAATGTGAGCTAAATCTTGAGCAAGGGAAGACAACAACCTATAAATCCTTCCTTCACGAACTCCAATCACTTTAGCATTCTCTATGCTTGATTTTTTAGCCCATGCTACAATGTTTCCATCAATGAAACCCACTCTATAACCTTTATCTTCTAGAATTGAAATAGAAAGTAAATTCTTTTGCAAACCTAGAACACATAGGATATTGTTTAGATGAATATTTCCTCCATTCTCTAGTTTTATTGAGGTTGATCCAATTCCTCTCACAGAATAGCTCTTATTGTCACCAAGTTCTACGGACTAAGAAGACTTTCCTTTTGATAATAACTTTAGTTGCTTGTGATGACCTATCATGTATCATGATGCTCCACTATATATCACCCAAATGCTCTCATCTTGAAATGTGCTAGTGAGTGTTGAGAAGAGTCCTTCGTCCTTTGTCTTGTTGATTTCCTTCTTTGGATTAAGTAGGAGATTCCATACTTATTTGATGCATTTTTGGAGATAACTTTCTACCTTTGAACGCCTTTTTATAACCTTATTCATTGTAGTAGAGATCTTCATAATTCCCTTTGCCAACCTTAGCTCTGAAACCATGTTGAGAAATCTATAAGGCAATGACTAGAAGTGAAATCTCTTTCTTTGATAACTTCTTGTGATGTATTTTTACTTATCTTTCTTATTAGCTTCTCTTATCATTATTATGTTTGTGTATAATCAAACAACTACCAAAATAAGAAGAACACGAACATAAAATATAGGCTACAAGCCGGGGCCAAAACCTCTCCACTTGAGAGGAAAACCCACAAAACTCTTCTCTTCCTTATAGATTCTTCAATTGACGAATTCCAAGACTTCTAGAACAAGACCAATACCCTCCAAGACCAAGTCCAACCTCTCCAAATGATGTGATTTCCTTGTCCAAGTCAAACCTAGTCAAATCTCTTCCAATAACACAATTTTGACTCCCAGCTGCAGAAGTTCAGCCTCCACTGCAAACCTGAAATTTTTAGCCCTCCTGCAGTTATTGATACCATGCGTGTGAGATTATTTTAGCCTCCCATGGCTTCCTTAGACCTTCGCTTGGATTTATTTGAATTTTGGAGCTTGAGGATGGCTTCTTGTGACCTTCTTTCCTTCTCTTCTTCAAGATCGAATTGGTAGAGGAAAATCGTAGATCAGTTGCGGAAACCATAACCTTCCTTCACACGTGTGAGAGAGAGATAGCCCAAAACCAAGTCTTCTTCATCCTATTCCTTCTTCTTCTTCTTCCTTTGCTTGAATGAGAGACAGATGAATGTGCTTCAAGGAGGTCGAGTTCCCTCCTTTATATAGGCTTCCCAAGGTGGACGTGGCTCCTCACATTAGGCCGGCTTTCCAGATGCTAGGCCGACTTGGTATTGAAGGGAATTTTGACACTTTTAATGATAAAATTAATTTTCTTTACAAGTTACAATGTGCTCGATGGGGTCTTCAACTTATGACAATGACTCTTTTGACTTCTTGACCTAGGAAAAACCTTATAAGCACTCAATGGGTGCTTGAGCTATAAAATAAAGGACCTTGAGCATGAAACCCATGCTACCAAATAATAATAATAAGTTTTTCTTTCATTTTACAATATACAAGAATCAAAGTACATTTCATATTTATGAAGCCCGAACCTAGTTACACATTTTTCAACACTTAGAGCCTGTGATTTTAAACCAGATCGAACCAATAGAAGATGAAATTATGTGTGCATTGAAGCATGCCTTCAAATGATTTCAAGTGATGTGTATTTATATGTGGTCTTGGGGGTCAAATTTCCTCTTCTAGGCCAACTTCTTGTTTTGAAGGTAACTTGGACCCTTGTTAAAAATAATATTTTCCCATGTGTAAATTTAAATTTTCCAAGGGCGGTGGGGTCTCCTTAGGGTTTGTAGGGCTTCTCCAAGTAGGGAATTGCTCCGTCAATTGCCAAATTTCAACACTCCCTCTCAGCAAGGGAGGAATTTACAACTTCATTATGAGTCTCATCTTGATGTCTCATTATCATCATCATTGTATCATATCATATCTCGTCTCTTCTCATTTTTTGAACAATATCGATTTAAAGAAGATGAATCATCCTAGGAGAGATTAATTTTCCACCCTATATCCAATGAAAATAGGCTAGATACTACTTACCAAAAGAGGCAAGTGTCCCACACATCCTATTGTCCATTGACCTTCCCACCTTAACCCGCAAGAGTCGAGTGGTAGAACACCCGCATCCTATCACTTGGGAGAGATACCACTTACCAAAAATGGTAAGGATCACACAAACCGAAGTCTCCTCACCCATTAGATAGATGGGTCGCAATACCTACAAGCCCAACTTGCCGGTAGGATGCATATTTGGGTTTAATTTGTCAAGCCCCATAATTGATAGGAAGAGATACAACTTTCCATAAATGACAAGGATCACACACACCCTATAGCGAAAACATGAGAGATACAAATTACTGCAAAGGGTAAGGTTTCACACACACCTATCGTCCAGAGTTCCCTCAACCCTAGGAGCTCTTTGACTCCATTCCCACCCCACTCAACAAGGGGGGAAGAGCATAACTTAGTATTCTCGATTAACTGTGACCCCTTCCCAAAAGGGTCACATCCACCAATTCAAGTTGCTCTGTAAAGACAAAGAACTTCCCTTTTGACAAAGGATTGCTAAGAATGTTTGTTATCTACTCACCAGTCAAATGTGATGGAGTATTACGGCTCGTCTCTACATAATATCCTGGATATAGTGATATCTAATCTCATAGTGCTTGGACCTGTTATGGAACATGAGATTCTATGAAATTCATATACCACTCTTTTTGTCACATTATATCATAGTCATATCCAATGCCTGCTCAAACAACTCTCTAAAGAGCTTCGTTAACCTATTTCCTCACAACTGGCCATGCTAGAAACAATGTACTCAACCTTTCCTATATTAAGGGAAACAAACTTCTACTTCTTGTTCATCAAATATATCATGGAAGACCCCAGTCTAAAACAACACCTTCATGTACTCTTCCTGCAGACAATAATTCTAGCCGAATCAACATCAATGTATCCATTAAGTCTTACATCTCTAGTAGTGTATCTCAATCCAATATTTATAGTCCTATTGCTGCACATACTAGAAAGCCTTGTAAATAGGCAAATTCTAATGGACACAACAACACCTGGTATAGAGGCCCGCTGTCACCACAACCTAAGTCCCATGTTGTTCTTATATTTTCACTAACAAGAGGAGTCCCAATATGAATCACTTGTGTTTGCTATGTTTCTATGATAGGATTGAAGTGAGGGAAGGTGGTTGATTCAGTGGAAATATTAAATGAAAGTGTGAGCTTTGGGAGAAGCTAGTAAGACTTTCCATGAAAAACCCCTTGAGAGGAAAGCTACATGAGACCTTGGGTTGAGATATTTAGTGATATATGAACTTATCCAAGGTCAAGGTAGGCAAGAGAAAAGGCTATGAATGATATACTTCAACAAGTACTAAAGCACAATCCTTGAAGAAATCCCCAAGTTGAAGGATTAGCTTCTAGGGTTCCCACTTGGTGTGAAAGCTAGGGCATCAAATTTCTAGAGATTCCTCTATAGGAAATCCACCAAAACTGAAGGATCATTAGAGGAGACACTAAGGAAAAGGTCTATCTAAACAAAATTCGAAACATACTAATGGATTTCACACCAAGCCCTAGAGAGACCTCCTTATCCTTAAGGGGACAAGGAAAAGAGGTAAAAAGGAGGTGAAAGAAGGATGATATTTGAATTTAGAAGTGATCACCAAGGATTAAGACTAGTGCCTAACAATTGGGAGAATTGGAGTCAAAGGTTATCTTGATTTGACAACTTTTCTCTTCAAGGAGACCTAGAAGGAATTTTGCTACCCTTAATGGAAGCAACAACAAAACGACTACTAGATATTTATACTTTGATGACACTTTTTATGGAGTTTCAAGGATACAAAAGGAAATAGAACCTCTAGGAACATTCATTCATTCATTATACATGACTAAAACATACATTTTTTCCCAATTGTTCCAATGTTTATACAAAATTACATTGATCAAGACACATTAAAAACCATGAGATAACATTCCATGCATTAGAAATTAATCAAAGATCATAATGATAGTAGTAAACATCACTTACAAGATAATTAATAATATATCCATCCATCAAAATGCCAAAATGAAGCTCCAAGAGATAGAGAAAATTTCCAAACATCAAAATGCATCCAAATCATCCAAATTAGTCCAACAATTGTAGGTCCAAAACTCTCAAGAGGAGATATCGAAATCCAGGTGATGATGTCTAAGATGAGAGTTTCTCTCATCTATTTATAGATGTGCTATGAGTTCAAAAATAAAAATACAAAGCCCCTCCTATGCCTAATGTGTTAAGTAACCCACCCATGGCTACAAGCCAACGATGATAACTAGAAAATTAAGTCGAATAAGCCTTCTTATGCCCACACAAGGTTGATGAGGAGGCTTAGAAGGGTAGAATTGAGGCCTCATGTGCTAAGGATGAGAGTGAGAGCCTCAAAAATGATGACGAGGAGAGGGATGGCCTCCAAATGTTGCAAAACATGTCCAAACCCATATTTGGCCTCTCTGGGCTCCAAATGGGTCTCATGCATCTCCAAGTGGCTCGTAATCAAGTCGATGCTCCATCAATGAGGACTAGAAGATAATTCATGCCCTCCCATGTATCCTTAGAAAAGATATAACCTCCTTTGGGCCCTAGATCAACTACCAAGTGTCGGGTGCAATTCATAGCTGGTTTGGAAACATGGTCCAAGTGCATCATCATATCATATAACTAGGAAAAAAAAAAGCAAATGGTGGTGCTAAGGAAGCCCATGGTGTGGAAATCAATGATCTTCATAGATGGAGGCCCAAGGCTCTCAACACGCACCCTACAAATGCCATTGTGATCCTTTGGAGGGCTTGGATCCTGTGTAGGGAGGCTAGGTCCAAGATGAAAACCCACCTGCAATGTTATATAACACCCAATACATCTCCTCACCTTCCAATAAAATGATTCATTAGTGTAATTGAGTAAATAAGATTTCTAATCAAGGGCATAAGTGGATACTTCATACTCGGGTTCCCTTCCAAATTTTGGGTTCTAGACATGCCCTAGTGTTACCTTCCTTGACAAGGGAGGTTAATGAAGCTCCCTATTAGGTGGTTTCAACCTTTAAGGGAATGACAGGTCCAAGGTACACCAATCAAGTGGCAGGTTTCATGTGAAATGATGATGGAACAAAATGGGGACAAAGGGAAGGCTCCAAGCCACATGCCACAGTACAAGGGTAGCCATGATGGAGACCCACACCTTGGGTGTATTAATGTAAGGAGGGAGTATTCATGGTACATGAGTTACCTAACCTTTTTTTTTCCATCCTTCTTCTTTTTCCTTTTTCCTTTTTCCTTTTATTGGTTTTTATTCATTTTACTGCTTGGGGCTCAAGGCGATGAAAGCCTGATGTGTAAGATGTAGTAGTGATTACCCCCCTTAAGGTGGGCTAGTTCATTGGCCAACAGGGGTTGGGACATCCATGGGTTCCTTAATGATGAAAGGGGCCCTAAGAATCAGAGTGATGGCCATAATGATATGTGGTAGAGCTCATGTTTGGCTTTTTCCCATGTGCTAAATTTCATTGCCCCAACAATATTTTGCATTTTGTGGTACATTTCCCATTGTATGTGGCCATATTATGTTTTTTTTCTTCTTTTTTATTATTTTCATCAACCTATGAGGCATCGTTCCAGGCCCAACCCAAGGTGTGGATAAGCGAAAGGGGAGGCTAACACTTTGTGGACCCAATGGACAAATGTGGACTTGTTGTTGCCTCGCTTACACACCTAAGTTAATGTGGGAAAAATACTTAACTCCACTAGGTGTGGCCTTAGTGGATAAGCTCAGAGAAGGGACTATCACCTAATCCCAACTCTCTCTCCTAGCTAAAGCCAATGAGGGTGGACCTTAAGGAAGGTTTCTAAAGGAAATACTTATTGAAAACAACAAGTTCTAGGAGACTAAGGATAAGGAAATTACTTCTAAGTAACTTGAATTTAAGGATTATTTAGCAAGTATGATTATTTAAATGAGAAATGTAAATATTACTGAGATGGATTCCAATAAGATCAATATGACAATGACAAGATAATAGTGATAAACTAGTGCCTTAAAACAATGCTCAATGAAGAAATAACACTTGCAAAATGAAATAATACTTCATAATACACTAGTAAATATATGAAAGAAAATGGAAATAACAATAGATTTATCACCAATAGAATATTAAGCACATAATAAAAAATATCATACCATATCCATGGAAGAAGAACACTATAATATGAACCCCAAAGTCTTTATTATAGCATGAAAATGTGAGTACACAAAGCAAAAGAGTCTCCCCAAACACAATAGCTCGTTCTAATATATGGGACAATAGGAGCCCAAGGCTCGTTTAAATAAGAAAATGGAAGAAGATCCTAAGAGAAATTCCATATGACAAGTGGAGATGTGACAATCCCAATGAAATCAACCAAGATCTCTATCATGTAGATCAAACTCCCCAAGAGGCTTTGTGTAATCCTTGAAGAGGAACTCGTGAAAGTTGAAGAGAGACATGTGTATGGATGACGTGGAGTGGGAGGAGACCACTCTCCACCTCATCTCAAGTAAACCAAATCAAATCTCCACCCAACTCTTAACTCTATTTTGTAACTTGACTTGCCTCCTCAAATTTTGCGTGTTTCTGGAGTAACTCGTGGTCCTCTTCTAGAGAATTCAATCTTCAAATTGAGCATGTATTTTCCTTTATTCTTGGGGATAGGTGGATTCCACATCAATTTTGAACTTGAATTTAACTTTTGGTGAATTTACACCTCATTTGCATGTCATTCTGGCATGTGGGAATTTTTTTATTTTTCTCCACTTTATTTATTTACGAGTTATTTTATTGCCACATTTTCCCATAGACTTAGGAAAAGTGGGTTTTGAGTGTGTATAAGTCAATTTTCACCCCTTAAAGTGTGCCTTAGTGGAAATTTAAGGTGTTGTGGCCTAATTTTGATTACTCATGCCCCTCACAACTTCTCTAGACATCACTTATTACAATTTACATAGAAAATTTATTAAAAATCCCACCCTACGGGAAATTTTAATAATTTAAAAAATGACTCGCACTAATAAAATTATGCAAAATTGAAAAGTGATCTAACATTGTAATATACATTGAATCTAGACATTAGGACTCACTTAAGGCCTTACCATCAAGCCACACTCCAACTTCGGGGTATAATTGAGAGAAAAAACAAAATTTATTATTAAGCACTAAAAAACACAAATAATTAATTAAGTAAAAAACAAAAACTCCCTAGAGTGAACTCACTTGATAGCAAAGTCCTAAACTACCTAGGCCTGTTACATGACCTTATTTCATCATTCTAGCGTCACATTTACAATATCCCCGTAGGGTTTCAGAATCTGAGTACAATACAAAAGAAGAAAGAGAAGGTGCTTAGAAGCCTTGATGACATCTGGAACTATGTAAGTGCGAGAATGCCCTAAAATAGCCTTGGGCATGGAGTATTCAAGTGTAATCTAGTGGTCAAAAATTGCCTCCACATGGGGATGTGTGCTAGATATGACATGAAAGCGGGCAAGAACATGAAATCTGCATCCACAAAAGGTATATATCAGTAGTATTTGCTCAAGAAATCATTACATAAAATCAAGTACTAAAATCAAATGTTAATCTAACATGTTGAAATAAAAACTATTCTAATAACATGAAATAGAAACTAATCTAATAACATAATATGAAATCTAATTTAAGAACATAAATGACAAGGAGTAGGGTTAGAGATATAATAGAAATATGCCCCATGGCATCAGATGTTTGTGAAAATTCCTTGAAATGCAACAAATGGAATTTATTCTTCTAATTGATTAATTATGTAGTTTATTTTTTACGACAAATAACAAATAAATAACATTGCAATTTATTCACAATAAAAATGTTTCAGAAATTTAACTGGAAACTGAGAAAATAGATGCACACCCACAATATAAATAACACTAATATTTTTGGACAAAATTACTTGCAAAAACCCAATTGGAAAACTAGTGCAGCAGATGAGGGCTTATTTTATTATATGAAACAACAAATTCTGAGTACAATATTTGGATTCCCAAACTAGTAATCCTCAGAAAAACAATCTAGCCAAAATAATAGTGAGACAATTTCTCTCACCTGACAACTGATCTTAGCTCCAAAATTGGCTCTGTTTGGGCTACTCTAAAACCCTATGTCAACCTTTACACTATCTCTGCACAGAATCTACTTGCATTTCCTATGGAGCTGCTATGATATTGTCATTCTTCCCAACTTAGCCACTGGATATGACTCGCTTGGCCTCCTGGAACTTCTTCTGACCATTAGCTCCTGAATCGACCTCCATTTTAGCTAAATTGAATTTCCTTTTGAAGACACCTACGCAGGCTCTGCACAACCTCACTAAGGAATAATGCGGTCCTCTTGTTGCTGACCTTCCAAGACTAGAAATCCACTTGAAATCATTTTTTCTTCTACCACTCACTTCTGCTTTCCTTCTGGCTCAAACTCTTTTTCCTTTCTCGACCTCTGTAGCTAGATAACTCAATCTGCCAAGAAACTCACTTTCTTTTGATGTGTCTTTCTCCATTCTCACTGTCCTGATCTTATAATCTCTCATTAGTGAATCAACAAACATAATTATATCTCCATCAATGACTAATATCATCTCAAACTCAATCTGTGTGAGTTTCTAGAGCATTCTCACATTTCCTTAGTTAATTGATATTAATTAACTAGTTTTCCTAAGTTAGAATTAGGAAACATTTAAATGATGGTCAATTAATTTAATTAAGGAGTTTCACAAGCTTATCTCGTGAAAACTTTTATGGGTTTTGAAGATCTTTTGTTCTTAGCCTCTCCGACACAAATCGAGACTAGAACACCTGTCCGATGTTACAAAAACTAACACTCCTTCTTAGCGAGGAAGCTGTTTTACCATATTCTCCCATAATATCTTCCCTCACGCTGTTGATGTTTGACATATGTGACAACTTGTCACTACCCACCAATCCACTAAGCATACTCTGATTCATCTACTAATCTTATAGCTAAACCATCCCGCATCTGCACTGCTATTGACATTGTACTATGCCACCTTGCACTGTTGCTAACACTGCCTTGCGTTGCATCTGATCTCATGTTGCTACAACTATTGTAACTGAGAACTATTATATGAATCCATTGTGTCCCCATACTAGATCTGCAATTGTCTCTTGAGTTTCTAACTACAACTAGTCTCTACATTGTCTCCTGAGTAACTGTCAGTGCACTAGCTGGTTCTGCATGTTGAGAAATCTAGGGCAATGCTAGATTAGAAATATTTAATGATTTCTCAAAATTTAACAAGTTGTTGTGATTATATTGATTCTACATTATCATTATTATGTTCTATTTCATCATTAAGATAAATGCAAAACAATATCACAAATAGGACACCAGAGATAGACACATAGCCAGGGCAAAATCCCTATGAAAGGGAAAACCTAGTCAAACTCTTCCTCTAGTAGAATCAAATCAAGTTGAGACAACCTAGACCTTTGACTGAAACATAGAGTTCCTCCTTCCACCAAGTCAGTTGTTAGCACAAATTTCTTCACATCGAGTCGTCTTATTTTAGCTTCTCCTCTACATTTTCTAAAATCGTACTTGTACCTTCAGCCCCTACAATTAGCTTAGATTCCTTTGCATGTGTGACATAAGCTTTGGTTCTTGATTCTTTACTTGACATGTTTCCTTTCTTGAAATTTTCATTTCTTTCAGTAAGTCAAGTGCATACATACATACATACATGCATACACACACACGCACACACACACACACACACACATATATATATTGTATATTGTGTCTCTTTTGAGGCCGACTTATAGGAGAGTCATTTTGACATATAGGAGAGGGAGCTGACTTGGTGGAGGAGTCTCTTTGACACAAAATAATTCTTTTTCTTTGACTTTAGGTGCCCATGAAGGGTCTTTTACATTATGACTTTGACTTTGACACAATACAAAAATCCTAGAGCACTCAATGGGTGCTTTGACCTATTGACCATTGACCCAAGCATGAAACCCATGCTTTAATAAGTTAATTTATTTT
Organism: Pinus tabuliformis; assembly: GCA_031772625.1. Taxonomy (NCBI): domain Eukaryota; kingdom Viridiplantae; phylum Streptophyta; class Pinopsida; order Pinales; family Pinaceae; genus Pinus; species Pinus tabuliformis. The sequence goes on along the minus strand of CM062811.1, from coordinate 1,022,124,883 downwards.
ACAATAAAAACTCCTTTTATTTCTTTTGGCAAATACAATTATGAAGAGTGACACTAGTTACATTGTTCAACACACCCTCTTAACTAGGGAGGTATTCATAATTACATATATACATAGGTACAAGGATGATCTCAAAATGATATGCTCTACGAAGAGTCATAGAACACACAGTGCTATAGATTAGATACTTGACCAAGGTATCTAATCGGGTGGGACTAAGGTGTGTTCCAAGCTTTAGCCACTATAGGTACCATCAGGTTTCAACTCTAACGCCAACCCAGTGATCTAGGTATCGTATCCAAGGTCGGAGCTCCTCAAGACCAACTATACCCTCCCTATTTTGGGATATAGACATCATCACGGGCCGACCATATGTCCTCCCAAGCATCTTGTTGCCCCAAGATGCTTCATCTATCCTATGAACTAAATTAGATATATCCACCAGTCCAAGCATGCTTTAAAATGTTAAACCTTCATATGGAGAGATCCTGCATAATCACAACCCCAATTAATAATAAAATTTCAATATATGTGTGTGTGTTTAGCAAAAACCTTCGGGATCCTTAATCATTCTGATGTTGCTTAAATCATCATCATGTTATCCAATCACATCTTGTTGGAAACTTTCATTTTTAACTTCTTTAGCAACACCAAACTTAGCCTCAACACTTCAACACAACCAAGTCTTTGTTTGCAACTTCATGAATCAAGAACATCCATTTGTAGTGCTTTTTTTCATTATTTGATCTCATTCTTTCTTCAAGATATTCACTATAACTATCATAATATTACCTCCCTCTTAACTTGGGGAGGTGTACCTTTTATTTGTATCCAAACTTATTATTTATATCAGAAATATCTTTCTCCAAGCCACACAAGCTCTTTTATTTGTACCATATCATCTGAATAACTTCAACCTTTCAAAGCTTCATTCCTTCAGGAACATCATCATTATTCTTATAGCTCTCTCTTTCCACCATGCTCATTGATTTTATCAAATCATGAACATCTTCAACATCTTGAAGATCATGTACCAGCAAATATTTCAACAAGTAAAAATATATAGGAGCATGAAGTTAACTTTATCAAAATAGGGTTAGCATATCATTGTAATGGAAGCATCAAAACAATCAAGATTTAGACATCTAAAACCTAAACTTAGTTAGGTTTATAATCAACAAGAGTTACATCTTTTCATAATATAGACTTCAACAACTTTGTTAGGGTTTTGTCAAAAACTTTAGATTCCATCATTAAGACTTAGAGCCTTAGATATCAACAACTAAATCAAGTTATCTGTCCAATCATAACATTTTACATCAGGGGTTTCAATATTATTCTCTTAGAATTTCATGTCAAAATTTACTAGGATTTTGTCACAAACCCTAGATTTCATCAATAAAATTAAATCATAGATATCAATAACAAAGTTAGCATCCTAACATTTCATATCTAGGATTTCATTCTTATTTCCTTATATCAATCTCTTACTAGGGTTTTTATCATAAACCCTAGATACACACATCAAACTCCAACAATTTTGACTAGACTAGGGTTTCAATTATGCGGAAGTTCATATACCTAGGGTTTCATTCCTAGGATAGACTATCACAAGGGTTTTGTCATAAACCTTAAATCATCAAACCCTAAAAATTTAGGGTTTCATCATATGTATCATCGAAAAACCCTAAAAGTCTAGGGTTTCTTCATAATGTTATCAAAATCCGAAACATCAAGAGAGTAAGATATCATTATATGTTCTAGACTTTACCAAAAAACCCTAAGTAGAGTAGGGTTTCATCGTTATTGTAAACATACCCTAAGCACCAAAAGGTTAGGGTTTTATAGTGAACCCTAAAGGTTAGGGTTTCACCAAAATGAAAAAATGGTAAGAGATAGTATGATAAGGGTAGATTTAATCTAGTGATTAATCACCCTCACAAGAATATTTATGATCCAAAATCATAGACACGAGAGAGTTAGTAATATAAAACAAATTTCAAAATAAATGTACCTTATAATGAAGAGGATTAGCTACAAATCGTGTGTTCTTAAGCATACCTGGAGTTGCATCTTTTACAAACCTTGTAGGGCTTCCTTATTGAAGAGCTCCCTCTGAATTATGACAACATCTTCATAGTTCATTACCTCATGAGTCAACTAGTTCTCAAGAATCTATCTCGATTTACTAGGACACCATTTTGCAATATTTATTGACAAGCACAAAAATATACAAGTACAATAGTGTGATGATTATTTGTTTTTTCATTATCCCATTGGAGAATGGGTTCCAAGGGATCTTAAGTACAAATACTTGCTAGCAATATGTTAAGAAAACTTAATTATTCAATTCTTGTTTTGCAAAGAATTGTCATAAACCTTGTATTGCTTACAAGCCCTAGGCATGGGGTTTCTAAACAAATAAATGAGCCTTATATATTATCTAGGTTTTACAATCCTATATATTCACAACTTTAACATAGTAAGATCTTGCCAACCTAAGAAACTAAACATTTATGTTAGTTTCTTAAATAAACATGCCATACATACCTCAAGATTACATACCTTTGACTTTGATGTTCCATTGAGCTTGTTGCTCTTTCTAGCAAACTGAAAACACATTGTTAGATTACAAAATCATAAAGAATAATATCAATACTTACTTGAGTTTTAGGGTCTCCTTCAACTGGTTGGTGCAAGATACTAGATGTTTCTTCTGACTGTAGTGGAAGCCTTTTAAGATGCTAAGTCAATTCTTGCTATAGAATGCTTCCTTCTTTGGGAAAAAGATACTTGCTCAACAAGACCTTCCATTCTTCAATGATAGATTATGTACCTAATTTTTTATTTTCTCTCTTTTTCAAACAACAACTCTATGCTCATTCTTGACTTTTAGTTGGAGAAAAATATAGAAGCTGCTAAATCAAGGTTCTACTTTTGTTGTTGTAGATAGAGATATATATGTTCTTTGAACCTGATCAAAGATATATCCTTAAGGAGATTATGTTCTTCTAAATTAGACTTCAAAATATACTTTATTATGTTAGGCATTGTGATTCACTAAGTCATATGTTATATCACTTTTAGGGCTGAGATTTATTATAAATATATCTATTCTGACCTAATCTATGTATTCTGACCTAATTTGACCTAAAAACTAGAAACATGATGAACATAAGTTTATAGAAAAGAAATCATGCAAGATAGCTATGGAAACTAAGCAAGAATAGATCTAAACATGCAAGCACAACTCACATCAACTTTTCCAACTTAAAATCTAACACTAGCAATTGCATTGGAAGGCAAAAACAATGTTTTTGTGGCAGCAAGTATGTCTTGGTCTCAGCTCATGGTCCCAAGGAGGGAGAGATGAGATTAAGGACTGCTTGATGGTCTTTTTTTCAGATATTTTTTGTCACCAAAATGTCAAATCATCTTGAAGCATAAAACTATCTTAATCATCAAAAACAACCTAAGTAACAAAGCAAGATCTTAACCTAAATAACATAAATTATTCTATGGATGCAAAAAAACACATAAAAGTACACAAAGGAGGTACTGGAACTTGCGTTGGGCCCAACCCCAAGAGCTACAGCCTCATAAGAAAGCTCAGAGCTGGTCCAAAGTGAAATTCATCTCCATTACTCAAAAATAATAGTCATGTCACAAAACTATTTACAACAAGAGCTCAAAAATGAGCTGAAATGCAGAGCTGCACTAAAGTGTGAAAAACAATTGTTCAATAGCTAAACTATCAAGGCTTGAAGCCTTCCTACTTATGCAACACGAGGACTCCCAACAGTCCTCCTTAACTTTAGGAGCTTGGTTGCTGAAAACTGCAGTTAATCAGCCACTTCAAAAAACCTACTCGGCTGCCCCTTGAAATCATCTTTGGTGGGTTGTTGAACTCCGAGCTGATGGTGGAGAACTCGAGGAAGGGGTCATTTAGTGCAGGGGACACCCTTTCTACAAATCCTCAGCCTTTTTCCTTTGTATTTTCCTGTCAACTTGCTCATAAATGCTTGACCTTGGTCCAAAAGATGTCCAAAAATCTGCAATAAGCACGTATTAGACTTTGTGGCCAAGTGACTATTCTCATTCATTCAATTAACATAAATATAGTCAAAATAAAGTTACCCATTCTTGGGGCTCATCATCACCCCCCTGCTAAATGTGTTGCTCATCCTCTGAGCAACTAATCCAGCTCATCATCTTTGATTTCTTTGACTACCTCTCTGACATCCCAGGCTTCCGAGGTGATGTCCTCTTCTCGGTCATGAAACCCTGCTTTTCTCTCTACTTCCTCCCATTGCATGTGTTCTTATTTTTCTTTGACCCCTTCCAGTAGTCCTAAAAGTAATGGAGGACTAAACTTTAGGCCAATCCAGTTGGCCTTCAGATTTTTCATTGACTGTTTATAAAGTGGTACTCTTGCCAAAGCCTCCCTCATCCTTGTTGGGGAGTGGTACCCTCTTATTTTCAGATTTTGGGACAATGTGTTCCATCTCCTTGTGTAAGCATGAATGCAATTATCACCAAACAGTCTTTCTATGTCTTCAAAATGAGCAATGGCCTAAGTTTGCCTTTCAACATAGTCTGGGAGAACCTAGGGGTTATTGGCAAGGTGCTAATGGGCATATACTAAAGCTGAGGGATCTTCTGGTTCTACCCTGATCATGAGTGGCTCACTTAGCTCCCTGTCCATAACATTCCAAATTTTTTCTACCCTCTTTTCCTCATGTCTTAACCAGGAAGCCATGGCCATGAGTTGCACATCTCCCAATGTAGCATTGGGATCCCATAGATTCATGTTTGGAAGTGCCAAGTTGTGTAAATAGAATTCTGCTAACTTGGCCTTATCTTTAGCTGAGTTATTGTCATACAAATACATAAATTGATTGTAATTCTGAAATGGAATGGTGCCCCTTTGGGCCAATGTGTTAATTTGAAATTGCAACCATTGATCTTTAAGATATAAGGCATAGGACTTAGCAGGTTTCCTACATTGTAAGGCTTCTACTGCCCAGCTAGCCATGCAGGCCATTTGGGCCTCTTTTTCTTGCAATTGTTGTTTTAAACCCTGTATTTCTTCTGCTACCTGAGACTCCTTTTCCTGCAGTAGTTTTGTCAGCAACTCAACATCAGCTTGCGGCTTTCCCTCTCTTTTCTATTTCTCGGTTGTTTCCTTGTCTTCTAGAGGTCCTTCTTGCTACTACTGCCCTCCAAAAATGGACGGCCTATCTTCCTTATGACCTTCCTGTAGCTGCAACTGCTTTTTTAACAGCTCATTCTCCTCCTGTAATTTGGCTCTGTTACTGTTTTCTATGTGCCTCACCATGGCCAACTCTTTTCTTGATTCTTTTAGTTGTTCTTCTAGGTGGCCTATGCCTGCAACACCCTTGGATTTGGAAATTCTCATCCAAGTATGAGTCCTAACCCGTTCTTGTTCCAATGCAAAGAAAAGTGGTACAACAAACTTCTGTGGGATGATCCTCCCACTTTCTAACAAGTTTTAATATGAGCCCAAGCTATGCAGAGGGCTTGGTTGTAGTATCTCCTCGGTCTTTTCTTCTCCCTGTGATTGTTTGGTTGCCTTCTCCTCCAATTTCTCAGTCTCTTTTAGCTTGGTTAGGGTTTCCTATAGAGACGTTTCAGCTTCCTATAGAGCTGCTTTTGAGTCCATCATCCTAATTCTCTCTTTCCATGTAGAGGTTTTTGGGCTTCCTCTTTCATAGGTGATAGATATCTTGGAAGGAGACTCTTCTTTCTATTTAGTGGTTTTGTCCTCAATGATAATTGGTTCCTTTGATTGTGGCTGGGGTTTGCCCACTTTGATCCTTGTGCTTCTCCTGGATTTAAAGTACATGGAGGTTTGCCTCTTTCTTTTCCCTTTTTGTTTTGTAGTTGTTCTTAATGCAGCAAGCACAGTTGCTACCTCCCTTGCCAATGTCTCAAGGGATTTATCTTCTTGCTGTTCTTTTCCTTCGCTTCCTGTAGAAATCTCTGTGTCCACTATTTCTGTCTGTATGACTAATATCTCAGGGTGTGTCTTTCCCTTTTCTTGCTGGGTGCCTGCTTTGGCTGTGGCAGCCTTCTTTTGGGCTTTCTCGGCCTTTTCCTTTCCAATCTGTGTCCTCTTTTCCTTCGTTGTTTTTGCTGTTGTTTATTTCTCTGTTTTAGGCTCAGCAGTCTTGTCAAATTCTTCTTTTTCTTTCTGTTCTTCCTCTGTTTTGCCCTCTGCTTGAATGTCTTGTGCTCCCTCATCATTGTTCTTCTCAATTTCTTCAGTTTTCTCCCCCTCCTCACTACTAGATGGGGTGATGTTCTCAGCCAAAGTTCTAATGTTATCATCCCTAGACATATTTATGAAGATTTCCCAAGAGATGGGGACAGTATAGGTGTGTAAAGCATCCTCCATCAATAGTTTGATGAGCCTGTGATGGGCCAACTAATCTGGGATCCCTTCATTTAGATTTGTACCACATTTAATTAAGGACTGAAGAAGGAAATATGGGATGCTCAGTTTTCTGGTTGGAGGCAAGTCCATCCCATACCTTAATTCATGTAGCAACCTAAAATGGTATCCATAAATGATGCTAAACCCCCCTTCACATGTGATATACTTCATTATTTGATAACTAACTTCACTCCAGAGAGGAGGCAAGTTGGTCCTTCTAACCCTATTTTTGTCTTCTACAGGATGCTCCTCAAGCAAAAAAAATGTTTTCTTAGCAACTTGTCCCAATGATCTCTCCTCTTTGCTCCAAGGGAGCCCCAATGGTAGACTAGTAATTCTACTGATGAGCTCAGGGGTAAGTTCTAGGGTCTAACCCTTAAAACTAATTGTGGAATGTGTCTTCAAATGTGGTATCACGGACATCAAAAACTCTTCAGTTATCTCCTCATCATAACCCTGAATTTTGTCAAAGAAGGATATCCAATTTGCTCGGGTGAAAAGGTCCACCACCTCAAGCTTCTTGTGCAACTTGCTAGAGTCTAAGGGTTCTTTCCTTATGAATCCTCCTAGCATGGTGTTGAATGCTCTTTTTATGTTTCAACCAAAAAAGAAAATGCTCAGGTGGAATAAAACAATCAATTACTGAAACAGAGGATAGCTGAATTTGGTTTCTTCTGAACCCAAGAAGGAATTTCTTGTGTGTTCCTTACAATATCAAATAGAAATAATTCCCCTATTTTAAAACTGTTGTCACCTAGAATTTGACTGTCTATTTATGAAAATAATTTATTTTTTTTACAGAACAGAGTATAAGGACACAGGTTCTTTTCTCAACACATAGATAGATATGTAAATTCAGGTTTTTTCACACACATAGGCTAGCCTCTACTGCTGCATGTATCTTCCTTACAGGAGAATTTAAAAAATGTTGAGGAGATTTCGGATGCAGAGAAAAAACTGGGTAAACTCAGTGAAATATGCAAGCAGACTTTCACTTTTTTCTCAATGCACAGGCAGACTTTTACTCTCATTTTTCAATCTAATCCCGTGTTCAATTCACCACCTTGCACAAACCAATCATGCACAGAGAATTTTTCCTGAGCCTACCCTGTTTTGAGCTTGATATTCAACGAAAATTCTGGGTTTTCTTTTTGCAGAGTTTTTCTCTGCCTTTCCTGTAGAACCCTTCCTGTAGAAATCTCCCGGCTCCTGTAGAATAAAACTGTGCTTCCGGTAGAGCTCGATAAGCGGGAGATTTTCGAAAACGGACAGAAAACTGGTGGAGGACATCTAGTTAACTGCTCTGGAAGCAGTGGATGCGTACTCCAGTCGAGAATGTCATGATTGCAGAATGAACAGAGGGTGGTGAAGTTTCAGTTGAGTTGTCTTTTAACTGTGGCATGATTTGTGGTGAGGGGATAAGGTGGCCGGACCGGACCGTTGATCCAACGTCACAGCCATCATGTTTATGCATGTCGTCTGACCACCATCACCTCCCTTTCTCCCATTAACCGCCACCACCACTACCAGTCCCGACGATTTCTTCCTGAATGGACACTCCACACATGCTAGCTGCACATCTAATCGGAAGTTTTGAATTTACCAGAGCTCGTTTGGATTCCACAAGGATGTGTAACTGGCTGAGGGTGGCCAGTTGACTTGCCACCAGTTCCACTCAATCCGAACCATTCCCATAGTCATGCAGCCTTGAAATATAATTTATGCAATTGAAGAACGAGTTTCGGCACTTACCTGCGTAGTCACGGCCGTGTTATGCAGATTTCGGATTTTGGAACCCATTTCTTCATTTTTTGTTGCTACATGTGCACTGCATGCTTGGCCTTTAACTGTTGCTGATGTTCATACGTTCAAGTAGAGATCCATTCATGTTTCTTATGCCATATTATGTTGTCCCTGTCTCTGGAGCAGGTCTTTTAGAGGGATCAGCTGCTTCAGGAATCCTGTAGGATGTCCTGTAGCTAGTTCTCCTCCTGGAATGCAAGCTAGAATGATTAGGGCTACACTGCTGACGAGGGTCTTGGCTGATAAGGAGTTTAAATGGAGGGTATCAGGTATGGTGAGTGAAAAACTGTTGCTTAGCTTTGTCATTAAAACTTTTTGCTGGCAACGTAAAGGAAACAGGATTTCTATGTGTGATTGTGCAGGGACATAAAAATGAGTGCAATGGAGGTTTACAGAGATGGAAAAAGGGCGACATATGGCAATGGATGGAAGCAGGGATGTTTACAGGCCTCATAGACAGATTCCAAACCTTCGAGTCCCCTTCTGAGATTGATTTTGGCTTGTCTGTAGGTTCTACAGGATCTTCCTGTAGAAGACACATAACTTCTTGTAGAAGGTGAAATCTTAGCCCGAATGAGACCAAATATTAGGAAAGGGTAATGGTCATGGAGGAATGAATTGTGAGGGATGCTTGCAGCCTGGTAATAACCTCTGTCTTTGTCTTGTGCGATCCTCCTAACCTGTAATGACCTTCCTGTAACCTGCAATTTATTCAACAGAAATTAGGTTTATTTTTCTTTTTTCTTTCTTTTTCTTTTTTCTTTTTCTTTTTTTTAGTCTAAGACAGCTGGGGTGCCTTCAGGAGGTTTTCACCCTCACTGTTTGCCTTGGGCGCCTCCAAGAGTTTTTCACCCAAGGATATTTTATTCCATTTTTTTTTTTGTTCAAGGTGTGGGTGGAGTGGAGACAAGGGCTTGCTCCACTACCAGCACTAATTTACCCAGAGTTTCAATGAACTCCTACTTAGAAAGGGGCTTCCTGTAGATTTTCAATCGATGCCCATTGACGAGCATGGGGATGGCTTCTTCATCAATGGTCTTGATAAGGACTGAACCATTTTCATTTCATTTCTCCACTGTATATGGTCCCAGCCATCTTGTCCTCAACTTTCCTTTGAAATACTTGTATCTTGAATCATATAACAGTGCCCAATCTCCTGGCTGAAATTGCTTTTCTTTAAGGTGTCGGTCATGCCATATTTTTCTTTGAAGTTGGACTACCTCTAAGTGGAGAAGGGCCTGCATTCTCTGTTCATCTAATCCATTCAGCTGAAGTAATCTTTCCTGTTGTGCATGGCTGAGATCTAGGTCCAGTTAAGCTGCCAACCTCAATGTGTGGATAGAAAAGCCTTCTTCCTGTAGACTAGCTCATAAGGTGTGAAACATGTTGTAGTTTTCCAAATAGTGTTATAGGCTCAAGTGGCCTCAACCAAGCAATCTCCCCAATCTTTTCTGTTGTTGCTCACCACTTTAGTCAAAATCTCTTCCAAATCTCTTTTAGTGATTTCCACCTGTCCATTTGCTTGCGGATGATAAGGGGTGGAAGTTTTGTGCTTAATCTTGTGATGAGTGAGCAGGTCTTCAATCAGGTTAGAGGTAAACTGACTTCTTTGATCTGTGACTAATTCTCTTGGGTATCCAAACTTGTAGAAGATATGTTCCCTCAAAAACTCAGCTACTTTTTCTTCTGTTGCTGCCTTAATTGCCTTTGTTTCTGCCCACTTTGTCAAGTAGTCCGTGCACACAATGATGTAAGACTTTAGTTTTGAAGGAGGGTTGATAGGACCCAAAAAGTCCATGCTCCATTTCTCAAATGACTTGAAAGTCACTTGAGGTTGGAGGGGCATCTCATCTCTTGGAGTCGATTTCCCCATCCTTTGACATCGCTCACAATGGCTGATGTATCTCCTAACATCTTGATGAAGAGTGGGCCAATAGTAACCTACCTGTAGAATTTTGAAGGCGGTTCTTTTTGTTGCAAAGTGGCCTCCACAGGGCCCATCACGACAGGTTAGGAGGATGTCAAAAACTTCCTGCTCCCTGACACAATGCCTCAAAATCTGATCTAGGCTGAGTTTAAACAGGTTGTCCCCAATCCAAGTGAATGGGGAACTTTTCCTCACGATCATGCTCTTCTCTTTTGAGGATAGGTGTGGCGGGAACTGTGCTGAAACCAAGTAATTTTCTATATCAGCAAACCATGGAGAGAGTACTGAAATAGCAAACAGGTTTTCATCTGGCATTTGATCATCCACCATCCCTTCTTCACTTGCAGGCAAATCTAGTCTAGACAGAAAATCAGCAACAACATTTTCCTTACCTGGCTTGTCAACAATGGTCAAATCAAATTGCTGCAATAAAAGTAACCATCTAATGATATGAGCATTTACATCAAGTTTATTCATCAAATACCTAATTGCAGCATGATCAATGTGTACGAATGTTTGATAACTAGTGATGTAGTGTCTGAACTTGTTTAGGGAATGGACTACAGCTAGGAGCTCTTTCTCGGTTACAGTATAGTTTAACTCTGCCTTGGATAGGTTTTTACTGACAAAATATATGGCATACGGTAACTTCTCTTCAACTTGTCCTAAGGCTGCTCCTATGGCTTTGTTCGAGGCATCTGTGTGAATGTGGAAAAGTAGGGCCCAGTTTGGACCTCTCAAGATTGGGGCAGTTACCAGCTTACCTTTCAACACATCCAAAGCCTCTTGACAGCTGTCAGTCCATATAAAATCAAAATCTTTCCCCAAAAGACCAAACAATGGAGAGGCTAGCTTACTGAAATCTTTAATGAATCTTCTATAATATCCTGCTAAGCCTAGAAAAATTCGAACATCTCTTACCTTTTGAGGAGGTGGGACCCTTTGGATGATAGCAATCTTGTTGGGATCCACTTGTAACCCTTGCTGAGAAATTGTATGACCTAGCACGGTCCCTTCAGTCATTAGGAATTCACATTTTTCAGGACTGAGGGACAGGTTCACTTCAATACACTTGGTTAAAACTTTTCCCAGGTTAGTCAATGATTCTTGGAAGTTAGAACCATAAGGGGTAAAGTCATCCATATAGATTTCCATCGAATCATGAACCAGCTCAGCGAATATGCTCATTACTGCTCTCTGGAAAGTGGCGGGAGCGTTGCATAACCCAAAGGGAAGGAACCGGTAGGAAAAGGTACCCCATGGACAAGTGAAAGTGGTCTTATCTTGGTCTTCTAGGCTGATTTGGATCTGATTATACCCGCTAAACCCATTTAGTAAGGAAAAGAAATTCTTCCCTACCAGGCCATCTAACACTTTATCTATGGAAGTCAAAGGGAAATGGTCCTTCTTGGTAGCTTTGTTAAGTTCTCGATAATCTACATAGATTCTCCACTTGTCGTTTTTCTTGGGCACAAGCACCAAAGGAGAAACCCACTCGTTGTCAGAGATGGGGTAGATGAATCCTGCATCCAGCAACTTTTACAGTTCTTCTTTGAAAATGTCCTTAAGGGCTAGATTCATTCTCCTCTAAGGCTACCTGACTGGTTTACAATCCTCTTTAATGTAAATGTGATGGGTACAGACTGAAGGGTGGACTCCTTTCATCTCCTTATATCTCCAAGCAAAAGCATCCAAGCAATTGTTTAATAAGCTATATAACTCTTTCTCCTGAGAGGGGGATAGGGATGAGTTGATCTTCAAGGTTCTTTCAGGGCAAAATTCCACATTCCTAACTCGGGGAGAGGTCGAATCAGCTACACAGAGATCCACTAAGCACTAGCTTGGGTGTCCTCTACCAACTCTTCTAATGGCAACATATTGGGAGTGGATTTTGAATGATTTTCTCAATAAGGTCATCCTCAATTTGAGGACCTCCCTTGGTGGCTTCCAATGTGCACAATGGTGCAGAGTAGACTTCATCCTCATCTTCCTCCTCCAACTAGAGAGGTAAGTCATGTTATAGCAGAAGTTGGGCAGGAGGATATAGGACTAGCTGTTTCGACATAGGCCCATTCTTAACGGTCATGCTCCCAGCTCGACAACTGACGTAAGCATCTGCAGTAGCTAACCAAGTCCTTCCCAAAATGAGGGCTATCCAGTGAGTTTTTCCTTTGGCTAAAGGACCAAGAAGTACGCAAGGTACTCCTAAGGGCTGAATGACCAAGAAGTCCGCAAGGTACTCCTAAGGGCTGAATGACCAAGAAGTCTGCAAGGTACTCCCAAGAATCAACGGAGACCATGACATCTTCCACAATCCCTTCGGGGGTCACGGTGAAGCGGTCTGCTAACTGCAGTACTATTGAGGTATTTCTTAGGGAACTCTGAAGGTTGAGCTTGATCATAGTGTCCCTGGTCATCACATTAATGGCAGCCCCTAGATCAATCAGGGTGTGGGGGATTGTGGTGCCATTGATGTGGACATCGACTACAGGACTCCCAGGGTTTGGATATTTTGGACAGATTACCTGTCCCAACATCAAGTCAGACAATTGTCCTATGACATTGATAGTTGGGGCATCTCTCTTGCGCCTGCCTCGGTGCCTGAAACACTTCTCTTTGATCAATTTGTTGTAGATTGGTACGTCTTTTATGGCCTGGTGAAGTGGTATTTTTACACATAACTATTTAAGTTCTCCCAGAAGTTCAGTCTCTTCTGGATTTGGTTGTGTGGTTCCAGTTAATCTCTTAGGAAAGGGTGGAATGGCTTTGGGTTCACTTTCCTGTTTCTCTTCCTGATCCTCCTTAGGAGGAGGTTGGCTATCTGGGAGGACCTTCCTAGATCATAGGTTGATCTCCCGAATCTCCACAGCATAGGTAGGGCATGTTGTCTCTCCAGTATATACCTGTTGGGCCTGTCTGTTATTGGGGTTCGGGTTCGGTTGAGCAGGCATCTGTGGTTGTCTTGGAGGAGCAGGAGGTAATGGTTATGGTTGAGCAGGTGGTGGAGGCAAAATAGTGGGAGGAGAGTTGTACTGGGGCCTCCACCCCTGTTGAGGTACATTCCACTGACGTTGTGGCTGAACATGAGAATGAAACGAATGAGCAGCAGGTTGAGTATGGTATTGAGATGGGTATTGTTGTGGAGGTAAATCCCCTCTGCGGACAGAGACGATCCCTACTAGCCCAGGCTGGGTCTAGCAACAATCAAACAATGCTATCACGCAAGTTCCTAATTGCCAATTAAAGGTGGATGATGAGAACCTACTTGGATTCCAATGCTAATATTCGTAGAAGAGACGTCGCTCTCATTCCTTTGCTTTGGCCGGTCACGATCCCCACGATCTCCATGATTGGACACCTGCACATGCAAAGAACAACACAAATACAAGCATAAAATCCAATAGGTGCAATTATATATCAGTCAGAAAAGATATAACTCAACATCAATCATTACAAAGGACAATGAGAGTGGAACCATAATGATAGTCATCTATTATTGATAAACAACAAAGAAGAATACAACCATAGTTTTGACGTCAAATCCTCCTTTGGCTGGGTGATCAGCTACACAAGTCTTGCAAAGCTTGTTGGGATGGGAAGCAAGCCTCTCTCTCCTTGGTGACAAGAATCTCCTCACTTATATTTGGCTTTATGGATGCAAAGAAGGCTCTTGCAACTTCAATCTCTTGAACTCCTGGAATTCTCACTATCACTAGCACTCTGCTGGAACTAGCTTGCTCAAGGCAAAAGAACAAGCTTTTATAGATAGAGGGGAAGCAGATAGGATCAACCACAATATTCATGGGATTGGCTTTATCACTAAGAAGTTTCCATGAAAGGTGGCAAACCACTTCCCTTCTATGGAGATTCGAAGCCAAACCATCCTAACTCAACATGGATTCAGTTGGTGAATGGGTTAAGGAGAACCTTCGGAAGTTTGTTTGTTAAAAACATTACCCAACCGGGTTGGCGCGAGTACGACTCTGAGACAGAGTGCCAACTGGCACACCCTCTTTAGAGGATTTCCCCCAATGGCATGGGAAGTACACTGCGGACCCGCGCTAATGCAAAAAGGGATGTTTTTATGGGTATACTGCAGGAGATGTCTTCAGGGCATATGAAGCTCACACTTAGAGGAATATAATGCAAGTGGTTTCAGGTCATGCCACTTCTCACAAGTCCCGGAATGAGTCCTCCAGCGTGTGGGAGAGGGGTAACAGGGACGGTGACAAACGGTGACAAATTACTGTGTAATAGATGCCCCCTAAAGCATGAGGCCCGAGGGAGAGAGAGGGGTGAAATGCTTTTACAAGAACATGCGTAACTGAAAACACTGCCGCCGGAGAACCTGCGTAAAGAAGTACAACTGATATCTCAAGTACATGATATATGTGGTATGGGCGTAGCCATCCATAACAGAGCACACAAGAATCTAGATCCAAGGTATGGGCACAACCATCCAGTGAGGATCGATAAATAGACTCAGGCATGGTCGCAGCCATCCAGTGAATGAGTCATGTAATGATCATAATAAGCCACAAATCGCAGCCTGGATTCCAACAAACAAAATCTAGGGTCTTGCGCTCCATCTCGACCCGAACAGAGTACAATTTCAGGCATGCGAATACATGAGTTGGAGTCGAACATGCATGAACATCGTCTGATTACCAGCCAATAGTGAAAACTGTTAACAGACGCGAGAGGTACCACCAATAATGACAATGGCCCTCAAGGTACTATAGGTTCAATCTATGGCGTGTGAATGAGTGAGCTAGCGTCGAACACCCGTAGAATCATTCGATCGGAGGCAAATGATGAAAACCTCTCGTCGAACACGAAGAACCTGCCATTGAGGCATGCAGGCTCCAAGGCATCGGAAGGGAGTCTCTAGATCAACTTCCTGGATAATGAGCTGAAGTCGACAGGAAGTGACCTTGATCAAAGGTGGGCCATAGTGTTCCCCACATCACTGACACAAGACAGAGGAAGAATGTTGTGGTGAATCATAATTATGTGAGGTATCAGAGGGAGGTTGTAATTCTGCAGAGGTCAACTTCTCTTGAACATATCGGTGGCACGACAGTGGACTTGGCAGTATTTGACATCAACGGATCAAAGGTCATGGTGACGAGGCAATGAGTAGATGAGAGGTCAAACAGGATAATCCAAACCCATGGAGGCAAGTGTAAAAACAATATGAGATGTCCCCACCCAGACACAAATGCAGACAAGTGCCATGTTCAAGAGCGACATATTGCCGACACGACAATAATTGTGGTTCCATTTTCCCCACCATTGCTGGAGGGTACCCCGGTTATTTTTATCAACAAGCTTGACGGGGATAGCATATGCTTGAAAGGCGTCATTTCGACGGAATCTGATGTCATTAAGTTTTAACGAGTCTGACAAAGGAAGAACTCGGCGTCTTTTCATGTTTAGAGAGTTTCAAAAGACAACAGAAAAGAAAACTCCAAGGGTGTCCTTTTTCGTAGAGTTGTGTCTCGCGAGCTCGAAAAAGTATAAAACAATGCTTGAAAGAACCACCTGATCATTACGATCGAGGAGTACTTTTCATATGTAGTGACATCGACCTAAAAAAGTAAAAAAAACGATCGATATCACGTCGTTTCGTAACCATTAACGAGCCTGAAATGACAAAGACCCGACAATCTTTTTGCTTTTTACACGGTCAGAAAAGGGTTTAAAGACAACCGCCTCTTATTTATGTTTAACGAGTCAAGAGGAATAACTTGGAAATCTTTTCATATTTAGACGGTCGAAAAAGAGCTGAAAGCAGACCTCCATTTTTATTCTCTTTAACGAGGGAAAAATACTCGGCAATCTTTTCATCTTTTACGAGTCAGAAAAGAGCTTAAAGGAGACTCGTCCTAGAGGAACAAGTGGTATAAAGGGTAGCAACTGGTTCCGGTAATGGTGGAATTGCTCAAAACATATAATGGTCAAGAGGCTGGCTAATAAAACCACTTATCGTTGCGGTTCCTCAGGAAAGGATAAACAACCAAGTGAAAGCATATGATCAGCCAAAGAGATGGTGGCGATGGAAAGAAACAACCAAGGCTCATCTAATTTTAATGGATAAACGACAATTACGAGATGTAAATCGAGTATGGGTTCATTTTTACACAAGCTTGAACCATGGAGAACTCTTCTTGGATTCGGTTTCATGTTTACACAAGCTTGAAACGAAAAACTATGCTTGTTATAAGCTCGCATGCCCCCAGCATAATGTTGTTGTGGAGGTAAATCCCCTCTGTGGACAGAGACAATCCCTACTAGCCCAGACCGGGTCTAGCAACAATCAAACAATGCTATCACGCAAGTTCCTAATTGCAAATTAAAGGTGGATGATGAGAACCTACTTGGATTCCAACGCTAATATTCGTAGAAGAGACGTCGCTCTCGTTCCTTTGCTTCGACCGGTCACGATCCCCATGATCTCCGTGATTGGACACCTGCACATGCAAAGAACAACACAAATACAAGCATAAAATCCAATAGATGCAATTATATATCAGTGAGAAAAGATATAACTCAACATCAATCATTACAAAGGACAATGAGAGTGGAACCATAATGATAGTCATCTATTATTGATAAACAACAAAGAAGAATACAACCATAGTTCTGACGTCAAATCCTCCTTTGGCTGGGTGATCAGCTACACAAGTCTTGCAAAGCTTGTTGGGATGGGAAGCAAGCCTCTCTCTCCTTGGTGACAAGAATCTCCTCACTTAGATTTGGCTTTATGGATGCAAAGAAGGCTCTTGCAACTTCAATCTCTTGAACTCCTGGAATTCTCACTATCACTAGCACTCTGCTGGAACTAGCTTGCTCAAGGCAAAAGAACAAGCTTTTATAGATAGAGGGGAAGGAGATAGGATCAACCACAATAGTCATTGGATTGGCTTTATCACTAAGAAGCTTACATGAAAGGTGGCAAACCACTTCCCTTCTATGGAGATTCGAAGCCAAACCATCCTAACTCAACATGGATTCAGTTGGTGAATGGGTTAAGGAGAACCTTCGAAAGTTTGTTCATTAAAAACTTTACCCAACCGGTTTGGTGCGAGTGCGACTCTGAGACAGAGCGCCAACTGGCGCACCCTCTTTAGAGGATTTCCCCCATTGGCGCGGGAAGTACACTGCGGACCCGCGCTAATGCAAAAAGGGTTGTTTTTATGGGCATACTGCAGGAGATGTCTTTAGGGCATATGAAGCTCACATTTAGAGGAATATAATGCAAGTGGTTTCAGGTCATGCCACTTCTCACAGGTCCCGGAATGAGTCCTCTAGTGTGCGGGAGAGGGGTAACAGGGACGGTGACAAACGGTGACAAATTACTGTGTAACAGGTATGACCAAGGAGGGGGTGAGGACTAGGAAGGATGAGCAGGGGGGCCCCAAGAAGGTATGTGAGTGGATTGGTTGGGGTTGTAATAAGTCTGGGATGTTCCTTGCATCCCCTGCTAGTACAGTCTAGGTCCATGTGACATCCTTTGGTTTAGGAAGTAGAGTGGTTCAGCGGCTCCTTCAGCCCTTGGTACATAGCTTTAAGTCCGGGTAAGGTTGGGCACTAGTTTGTAAGGTGGTCTGCCTCACAAACGAAACATACCTCTACAGAGTGCAATGGACACTCGTTCCGAGGATGCTTCCTTGTGCATCTGGGACAAAAGATGGCCAAACCCCTCTCAGCTTCCTCTTGCTTCTGTTGGATTTGGAAGGTATCCATTTGCATGGCAATGGTCTGTCTCATCTCACTTTTAAGGTCTTCCATCTGATTTGAAAACTCATGTTTGGAAAAGGTGGCACTGGTTGAAAGTTGACTCCCCCTACCTCTTTTCTAGGCTACCCTAGAATGGTTTCTAAACACAATATTTATGTCATTATAAGGTAGTTGGTAGATGTCTCCCCCAGCCAGCAAATGGAGGGTATCTATAAGGTCTTCAGGGACTCCTCAAAGCAGAACCAACTTCATAGATTTGGGGTCAAGTGTGCATCTGGCCCTTTTATAACTGAGTTGGAACCTTTCTTCATAGTCTTCTAAAGATTCATCACTTCCCATGGTCATCTGAAAGATTTATCCCTTTGTTTCTTTTGATCTACAGTAATCCCGGTATTTTTTGTTAAAGCCTTGCTGCATCTAAGCCTAAGTTGTGATATTGTTTCCAGGTAACCCCATGAACCAGCGTAGTGCTGCAGCCTTGAGGGTAGAGGGAAAGAGTTTCAACGTTTTCTCGTCTTCTGCATAGTCATAAGTTTGACAAAGGACAGAAAACTCAAACAAGAAGGTATCAGGGTCTTCAGTGGTCAATCCATGGAAGTGAGGTAAGGCTGAGGGACTTATGTTTTTCATTTTTGTGTCCCCATTGGTCTCTCGGATGGGAAAGGCACCTTCTATTCTCTCCTCATCTCCTATACCGTTTCTGTGTTCAGCCATGGTCTTAGGAGGAATGTTTTCTTGCTCTTCTTTTGTTATAGGATCTTCGTATATCTCTGGAGGTTCACTGCCACCGAAGAAGAGAGAAGGGTGACTCAGTGATGTGGTGGGGGTGTTAGGTAAGAATTTTCCTGAATTGTCTTTGTTCCTACGAGGCATGAAAGGAAATATTTTTGGTTGTTTTTTTTGTGTTTTTCTCTGCTTGTACCTGCAAAACTAAAATTGATTGAACAACAAATTACAACTAATTAAAATAAACCTTGCTGGAATGAAAATTGCAGAATTGAAATGAAAGCAGGAAATGACTAATCTATGCTGCTGAAATGAAATTACAGAAATGAAATGCTAAGCTACGCTTGCAGAATTGAATTGCTAATCTACGCTTGCAGAATTGAAATTCAGGAATTGAAATGCTAATCTACGCTTGCAGAATTGAAATTGCGGAATTGAAATGCTAATCTACAAAAGTAGGAAATGTCTAATCTACTTTTGCGGAAATGAAATTGCAGAATGGAAATGAAATAACTACTCTACTCTTGTTGAAATATACTGAGTAGAAGGTTGTAGTAGAAAATAGAAGAAAAGCAGTAATAAAAAATACTCTGACACTTCATCGGTAATGGCGCCAAAAATATGGTGGGCTCCACTATTACAGCAATTATGCTGCAACTCATGGGGCTCCCTTCTTTAATTTTATTAACCCGGTTGTTCGTAACAAACTTGGAAGCGACAGTGCTATATGCACAAGTACTAGCTCTTACTGTAGGCTGTCACTTGATCAGCTGGCACAAGTTCACTAGGAGCTTAGGCCAACTTCTATGAGTTCTTAGAATAAGATTTTAACTGTGATGGACGAAAACTAACTCAAAAGAGGCTAGTCTACTTGCAGAAAGAAGTGGAAAGCTGAAAGGAAATGCAAACCCTAGCAAACCCTAGTTTTACTGACTAACCCTACTGGTGCACGAAAAGAGATGAAAGCTGCTGAAATGGATTCCATTGACTCTTGGAAAGGTAAAATGCATGTGACTAACCTACTTCTGAAGGAAAATATGGAAAAATCATCTTTTTGTATTTTTGAGTAATTTTGCGGAATTATTATGCATGCGCTTTAACTATTTTTTAATGTGCAGGGGTTCATTGGCGAAAGGAAATGGAGTGGGTGCTTGTAGGAGGTTGGGAAGGTGAGAAGAGGGCCTAAGGGGTCCCTAGCACCCTTCCAGAGAGTTCCACAGCAATCAGATCTCGAAAAAATTCTTGCGTGAACTTCTACAAGAAGTGTGTAGGGGTTCTACAGGAAGTTCTACAAGAACGACCGAAAGAGGATTTTAGAGGATTTATGGTGGAAAAATAGTGGGAAAGTGGAAATGAAGGATGGATAAGGATGTTAAGGGTTCTAGGACTTGGTAAATGAAGCTAAGGAGTGATGAAGGTGGTTGGATTTGTTCAAGGATGGAGAGAGCAATGTTGCACAAGAATGTAGAAATTAGGGTAAATTGGGAAAGTGTGGCAAATGAAGGGAAGAAATATGGAATCAGGGGCTGGAACAGGTTGTATGATGGAGGAAGGGTAGGTAGGAATGTATTACAGGTGCTCTGCACACTATTTTCCAAAACTGATCGAACAAAGACTGAAAAAAAAACAGAGATCTATCTATTTTGACCTAATCTGACCTAAAAACCAGAAACATGATGAACATAAGTTTATAGACAAGAAATCATGAAAGATAGCTATGGAAACTAAGCAAGAATAGATCTAAACATGCAAGCACAACTGATATCAACTTTTCCAACTTAAAATCTAACACTAGCAATTGCATTGGAAGGCAAAAACAGTGTTTTTGTGGCAGCAAGTATGCCTTGGTCTCAGCTCATGGTCCCAAGGAGGGAGAGATGAGATTAAGGACTGCTTGATGGCATTTTCTTCAGATATTTTTTGTCACCAAAATGTCAAATCATCCTGAAGCATAAAACTATCTTAATCATCAAAACAACCTAAGTAACAAAGCAAGATCTTAACCTAAATAACATAAATTATTCTATGGAGGAAAAAAAACACATAAAAGTACACAAAGGAGGTACTGGAACTTGGGTTGGGCCCAACCCCAAGAGCTACAGCCTCCTAAGAAAGCTCAGAGCTGGTGCAAAGCGAAATTCATCTCCATTACTCAAAAAATAATAGTCATGTCACAAAACTATTTACAACAAGAGCTCGAAAATGAGCTGAAATGCAGAGCTGCACTAAAGTGCGAAAAACAATTGTTCAATAGCTAAACTACCAAGGCTTGAAGCCTTCCTACTTATGCAACACGAGGACTCCCAATAGTCCTCCTTAACTTTAGGAGCTTGGCTGCTCAAAACTACAGTTAATCAGCCACTTCACAAAACCTGCTCAGCTGCCCCTTGAAATCATCTTTGGTGGGCTGTTGAACTCTAATCTGATGGTGGAGAACTCGAGGAAGGGGTCATTTAGTGCAAGAGACACCCTTCCTACGAATCCTCAGCCTTGTTCCTTTGTATTTGGTTGTCAACTTGCTCATAAATGCTTGACTTTGGTCCAAAAGATGTCAAAAAATCTGCAATAAGCACGTATTAGACTTTGTGGTCAAGTGACTATTCTCATTCATTCAATTAACATAAATATATTCAAAAGCATGCATAAAACTATGAAGAATGGTGGATTAATCAAGAATAATAGGCAAAATGAGCCCATAAAGTTACCCATTTTTGGGGTTCATCAATAGGCACAAAACCAGAGAAAAACCCCTATGAAGGGGAAAACCTAGTCAAAGTCTTCCTCTAGTATAATCAAATCTAGTTGACACAACCTAGACCTCTTATTGAAACATAGAGTTCCTCCTTCCACCAAGTCAACTATTAGCACACATTTCTTCACATCAAGTCTTCTTTTATTTCGGATCCTTCATTGCATTTTTTGAAACTGCCCTTGTAACTCCAACTCCTACAATTAGCTTAGATTCCTTTGCACGTGTGACAAAAAAATTGGTTCTTGATTCTTTACTTGACATGTTTCCTTTCCTGAAATTTGCATCCCTTCTAATCGCAAAAGGAACCATTTTCTTCATCATTGAATCACTTGTTGTTGTTCTTCAATAGGTCAAGTGCATGCATATATCTATATATATATATATATATATATATATATATATATATATATATATTGTAGATTGTGGCTCTTTTGAGGCCAACTTGTAGGAGAGGCAGATCGGCATATAAGAGAGGGAGCCGGCCTCATGGAGGAGTCTCTTTGACACAAAATAATTCTTTTTCTTTGACTTTAGGTGCTCATGAATTGTCTTTTATTTTATGACTTTGACTTTGACACAATAAAAAATCCTAGAGAACTCAATGAGTGCTTTGAATTATTGAATGTTGACCTAAGCATGAAACCCATGCTTTAATAAGTCAATTTCTTTTACAATTAAAATTCCTTCTTCTTTATTTTGAAAAATACAATTATGAAGATTGACACTAGTCAACACTACACCCCTCAATAATTGACTGCAACTAGGCTCTTCACCTATCTCTCAAGCTCTAACTACGCCTCCTAACACTGGTTCTCTTGCTACTGAGAACTATGGGCCCCTGTAGCAAGGGTATTGATCCATGAGGAGACACTTATCCGATGTTATCCTCCTTGGACCCTACCCAAATGTCTGCAACTTTGGGGACTATAGTTCAAGGTCTGCCCAACTCTCTCCTAGAGGTATAATTGCATACAAGGAGAATTCGTCCTCCAATCTAGTAGAAAAATTATCTATTTCTGCCAAAGCCGCTATCTAATCTGAAAACACATAATTGACTATTTGCTCAATTTCACCAAATATTAATGAAGGTTGATTTTATGTGAATGAATGAGAGAAAAAATGATTTTTAAGTGCCTTTAAACTTAAACTTGAAATCTGAAAATGACCATGAACAATAGAAAGAAAAGAAGAAAGCACATAAAGCTTTGATGACGGAGTTCATCTCTCTCGGACTACATCTCTGGGTCCGCTTCCAAGTGGGTGTCCATTGTATTAGGAATGATCAAAAAGTCTCTTTACATAAAATTTATCCATTCTGAACTATGCACGTAGGCACCAATGGCTATTGTTAGAATCAAGGCCTCAACATCTACTCTCCAACGCAACTTTCCGTTCTAAAAAAGGCCCAAGGATGGCCAAGTTATGCCTAAAAAGGCATTTATAGGCACAAAATAATACAAAGTTTGTAGACTCATTGTACAACTCCCTCCACCGATGGCGTAGTGGCAATCCTTTTATAGAATCCCATGAGAGGCCTCGTGGTCAAACCCGTAGGCCTCCTGGGGTCGATTTCGCAACTTTGGCAAATAGTTTGCAATGTATCGCAACCATATACCACATATGGTATTACATAGTTTTGAACCCACGTATATTAAACCTCGTGGCATATCATTGAACTATAAATACCCCGCGGATATAGTTATAACCACTATGTAAACATTGGACTGGAGGCATGTGGTATATATCATATGGTTTGCGGTGGTATTACGTTGCTCCTTGTGGCAAACTGTGGCATAACTGTTTGCAATGTGACCGGCAGTGGTAGCATTATATATTAACAAACGTTTGTTGCGCCAATGCTATATTTGGTGGATCGTTTATAACAACTCTTGGGTTGGTGGGGCTACCAGATATGGTGGGCTCCCCCAACCCTACCCCCCCACTTAACACATATCAAAACATAAATATGAAATGTGCCATATGTATATTAAATGTAGAGCCATGCGCCAACGATAAGATTTTGTGTTGTTGTGTGGGAGGTCACGGATTCGAGCCCCAACCCTGCCAGTTCACCTGCACTATTGACTTTGACCTGTCACGTGTTACAATGAGATATTTCCACTTGGCCCACAAAGGCCCATTTTTTGCCTATTTGGAAAAAACTTTAGAACACGTTTTCTCCCTCATAAGGAGTCCATTTCGCAAACTGAATATATTGCTGGAATAGTGCGACAAGCTCTTCGACTTGGTGTTGTTTTCATGAGCATATGAGACTTTTGAACTCTGAGCATTATGAGGATCTTCCTTTATCATTCCTCTCCACTAGAAGCTTTTGGACCACCAAAAGTTTGGTTTTAAGTAGACATGAGGTGACGGTACAACTCCCTCACCCTTTCGATCTCTATCCGTCTTGCCTTGCTTGGATTCATGCCTTTGAGTCCCACTCAAAGATACTCAACGTCTCCATGTCTGGAAGTGCGAACCTTTTTGTTTAAAATGGTATATTCTTGTAGCTCAGTCATACATTCAGGTGAAAAATCATCTATAGTTATAATTTGAGCATTTTCCTCTGGATCCATAATCATAGGAGATTCATACAACTTCAAATTTTCAACATTTACAACTTGTTGACGGTGCTAGACCTACCAACATGTCAGGGGATCTCCGCAGTAAGAAGTCACAGTTAGACCTCAGACCATTTGGTGTAGGAGTCCCAATAGTGCGTTGTACGGTAATGCCTTAACCGCGGTTTCGCACAGAGGCAACTAAGATGTCCCTGTTGGTAGCAAGGGTGTGACAACTGCAGTAAGTCAAGGAAGGTGCATGAGAGGTTCTAACACATGGAGAGTGAGGAGAGTGCACCCCTTGGAAACCTGTAATAGTACGCAACTTGGAAGGGAACACACGAGTGAAGATGCACCACAAGCTAGAAAGAAAGATAGCGAGCAATGCAAAGTGATGTTTAAACCAACAACACATATGTAATAAGATCTTTACAATTGCATACAAAATAGTTCATACACAAAGGCATAAGTTAAATAATATACATTGCTACAACAACCAGAATAGACCAACTACAATAACAACATATGTGTGAAAACATGTTGGCTCTACTATATTAAGAAGTGTAAGTTCCAGTCATAAAATATATCCATGTCCAACCACTAGTTCCGATAATGGAATCTTACAGCCACAATTGCCTTCTCCTCCAAAGAGATATACTAGCTTTATGTAGTGGAGAATCCAAGGCACATTACAATATTGTCCAAGCTCTCTCTAAGATAGTCTTATCAGAAGCTTGGCTGACCAAAAGCCTATACAATGAGTTATGAGGTACTATTTATACCAAAGGGTGGGTGACCCTTGACATTCCCCTTTGAGACCGTTCATCTGTCCTCATGACTCTTCAACTACTCTATGACTGTTACATTCAACTATCAACACTTGAACTTCCACTTGACAAGACATTACATTACAATGCACATGTGCCCATGTGAGACAAAAAGGATTTAGCAACCCATGAAAGACATCATTGACACTCGGATCATTGTGGTAAGACCAACTCTTTAACAAGCTTGTGATGGTCGAAGGTGGTGAGCTGATGCCAAGCTTGGTTGTCTATGATGGTGTCTGTGTGCTCAATGGTGACATCTTGCTGAGGTGAACTCTTGCCTTCATTGCATCCGGATGCACTGATATGTCTCCTTTGTCCAACTCGTCTAATAACATGTGCATGGTTGTCCTGGTGTGATCAGACTGGAAACATGTTGATGCATAGTGTCTATGCTACTCTCCGAGCATGTGTTGGGGGTTGTGTGCATCAACTTGTCAAAGTACATGTTTAGCTCCAGTCGGACTTCCTTCTTGTCTTCGCGTCGGTGAGTGTGCCAAATGGGTGGGATTGCATGCATGCGCACAATGACATGCATGCTGCTGCATTCCCTTGCATGCAATCAACAACACTGCTCACCTTGTCTACTCTGTGCCAGCTACTGGGATGGATCTATAACTTGTACGGGAACAGTTTCATCCGTGGGTGCACGTTGTGCCCCCTCCTATACCTATTTCTGCTGCAACTCATTCTCTCGTCTATGTAGCTCTTGTTCTTCCTTGAGTTTTTGCTTCAGCACATGCAACTCCTTCACGCGATCTTCATGTCGCATCGTCACCTCATAGCCTGAGTCTCCAAAGTTGCTTTCATCACAAGTGGATCTGCTTGACCTTGCAACTTTGTTCCGCGTCTGTTTTTTCAAAAACCTTCCTCTTCCGTTCATTGCATTAGTATGATTCCTTCAGCTACTATTGATGGTGCTGCTTGTTGTGATGTTGTTGCCATCATATCTTGATGTCATTGTCTATGAACAACTCAACGTCTTTGTGGGTATGAAAGTTCATAGACACTCAATCGACTGCATCCCCAAGTGTGTTCTTAATGGTATCTTCAACTCTGATCTCCTGGAAACCATTGTACCTGTGCTGCTGAGAGGCCAATGAACACCTCTAATACCTGGAGACATGGTAACATTCATGGCAAGCAATTTTTCATTCAAAAACCAAAACAAACTTGAGAACTAACTTGCAACATACCTGTGTAACTGATTATGAAGGTTGTGCAATTTCTGCCTAGAGGCTGGGAGGCTGACTACCAAAAATGTGCAAGGCACAGTCTGGGCTGTCAGTAGGCTGACTGACTGTTGGAATTGTGCAATGCATATTCCAGCCTAGCCTGTTGAGGACTGAAACTATACAATGTGCAACTACAGTCAACAGTGACATGCAACAAGCAAACTGCATTGCGCAGTTTATGGTACCAACATGACACTACCTCCAAGAATTGTGCAATGCATGCATGGAGATTCGTGCCTAGCTAAACTTGCACAATTTCTAGAGGGAAAGTAGAACCTTTGCTTCCGGAAATGCACAGTGCTAGCTAGGCAAGGCATGGTCTGGGCCAAGGCAGCCCAGTCTGACTGATGGGCAACTGAAAACATGATAAGTGTCAAAGCATGATGAGATGAGTGCAAACAAGAGTGAATTATCATTCATGCAAACAACAACCGCAGGATTCAGAAAACGAGAAAGCATGCATGTGTGTGAAGCGAGTCACCGCAACAACAACTATCGTGCAAAACAATGTCATGCATGCGAAAACAGTGAGATGCGAACAAAAACTAAAACAATGCTTCTAGAAGCTAACATGCATCAAAATGACAGCAAGCACTCACTGAAATCAAGCAGACAACAATCACACAAAGTGGAACACAAAAAGCGATAGGAATGCAACACAAGACATGGAAGGCGGGTTTACCCCAAAACAACTAAGTTGAATGTGCTAACGACTCCTAGATGCAATGTGGGATGTCATATCTGCAAGGTCGATGTGAGGAATGAGCTCTGCAGCATCCGGTTCATGAGTTTTGATAAAATCGAAGATGTGACGCACATGACACAAATATAGGAAGAGCGACACTTGGTGGGAGGTTTCTAAAATGATCCTTGCATGCAACCTCCATCTGCTAAAAGTAGATCCCTGAATCAAAGGATGCCTTTGTATGCTACCTTGGGAGAAGCAGCCCATGCATGAAAATTAGTTTTTCTCAGTCTGGAAGGGAACCGGTCAACCCAACTACACATGCAACAGTATGCTCAACTGGGAGGAAAAAATGTGAATTTCTAGGATGGATCTAGGCTGGCTACCCAGAGGGATTACGCAATTCTAGGCAGAGCAGCTGGCTGCTACCCAGAATTGCACAATTTCTAGGCTAAACAGTCCTGCTGGGAGGAATCGCACAATTTTTCCAGTGAACAGTGACAGGCAGCTTTATGCAATTTTGGAGCCCAATAGGCTGCTAGATAGAATTGTGAAATTCTGGAGGGAAGGTTGGTTCCCCTCTAGAATTGCTCAATTTCTTGAAGGAGCTGCTCAACTTACAACTAGACCAAGTCCGGAGAAACAACATGTGAGGGGGATGCAACAAGCTCTAATGGACAGGTTGTCATTCTGCAAGAAAATCACTAAATATTGTGTACTTGATGAAGTAAGACATGTTGTTGTGAAAGGTTGGTAGGGAGGCTCCAAAATGAAGTTAAGGAAAAAATTTGGAGGGTAGTTGTAGCCGCTACAACACTTGGCGACACACTGGTAGAACTCCAGCTCTCTAAATGGACCTTGTTTGTGAAAAGAAAGTCTAACACCTCCGGAAGTATTGTTCAGTTCTTAGTTCGGCTTGGTTTCCACACTTGCTTGATTGGAAGATGTAGCATCTGCCAAGATCTTGGTCGACTGACACACATTCCAAGCCAAGACAACATAGTTGTTTTGATTTGGGTTGAGGGGTATATTGCTGCACATTTCGTATAGTTGTTAGAGTCTTAGTTTCATCTCTAATGTTGCCCTGCTGCCAGCAGGCTGAGACAGTACCCCGGTGGAGTCACACAAGAACACAAGCATCGCTTCACTACCAGTGAGCTTGGTCAGTACCCCGACGAAGTTACTTACATCAGTTGTCTACGTAGGAAGCCTTTCTCTTCTTTCGCCTTATTCATTTTCATTTTCAAATTTTTTCAATTTTCATTTTTTCATTTTTCATTTTCATAACTATGCATAACACTTATTTATTTCAGAGGCGAAAGAGGGATCCCCACTTATTGAGAGAAAAAGGGGTTGTTCCTTCAGATAATTAGTTTATTTTATACCTTTGACGTGCTTGTTAATGTTTCCCCCCTCACCTTACTCTACTTGATTGAGGTGACAAGGATTAACCCAAAAACAACCGACTAGAGTAAGTGATACTAGTTAGGGCACACACGTTATATTTTTACCAAGGTTCACTTCGAACAATACATATTTTCCATTTATGTATCATGGACTAAAAGTAACAAGTTCTTCACACAGAGGCATGACGACACATAACCATGTAGTGATAGTTGCACAAGGCCTCTTGTACTTTTACCCAGCTTGCTTCAAGAGTCATGCATGGTTTCATGCGAAACTAACCTATGAATAAAAACAAGAAAAGAAACAACAAAGCAGAAGCAGAAGAAAAAGTAAATGCGAAAGAAATGTGAGTAAGAAAACAAACAAACAAGCAAATCAAGAAAGCAAACAAGCATGCAAGTAAGAAAACTGAAAGCAAACACTATGATTACTCCTAAGCTAACAGTGCATGGTTCTGATAACCTGAAGTGATATTTCTAATGCAGCCACCAGCACATTGGTTGACCCATGTTGGTGAAGGCTTGGTCTGCGAGCAACCCAGTTGTGTGAACCAACAAATGTGAAAGATACAACGGTGAAAATAGACACACTCCAAGCTTACAAGTGTCCACAGAACAAAAATGAGTGAAAGCACATGACATGCACTCTGTGGACATACCATGATGATGTGTGACACTACGTGTAGATGTTAAGCATACACACTCTTAATTGTGCCATGCAAGCAAATGTGAGAAAGGTAGACCATTTATGTTGCGCAAGTGTGCTTGCTATGTAAGATTCCTCCAATGCATGAGTGATGGGATTGTGTAGTTCAAGTGGAGGAAGAGAAATCAGAGTGTTGGATTGTTCTTCAATGCATACAGATGAGTGATGAGAAGCCTTAGGTGTTTGAACAATTTCCTGATCGGAAGTGAGACTAAACTCAAGACAGTGAGGGCCTGACATAACCATCAGCTCGGGCTGAAGTGCATCAATAGTTTGGGGGGTTTCGACTTCGATGATAGATAAACCATCGTAGACCAGTGGATTAGACATATTAACAACAAATGACTCAACATCGTGATCAGATGATGAGGTAAAGAGATCACGACAACCAAGATCATAAAACTCGGGATGTTGGTCGACATTCTCATGATTTGATGAATCACAGAGAGGGGTAGATGAGAGGAAAGGATGTTCACCCTTCGTGTTTCCAGAAAAAGCAGTTGAAATATCAAGTGGATTTTCAATGAATGATTTTTCCTCTCCGTTGTTGGATGATGGTCTGACATTAGGTGTGTCCTGCGAATGGTCAACAATGGGTACATATGTGGATGGAGATGCGCATGAAAAATCAGGGATGGCAGGATTATCAAGGATTTCAGGAAGAAACAAAGGAGGTATGGACAGATAGGGATGGTCCCCTGCTACTGGTGGATGTTCAAACTCCCCGTCATGCTCTTCATGAATGCTAGCGCATGTTGGTTGTGCAACACCAACTCCGTCGATAGATCGATCCTCATTCAAAACAAGTGTAGAGTCCAGAATGGAAGAACACAAGACAATGTCATCCAGAGGATGATCAGAATACGAAGACAGAGGTTGAGGTACAAAATACATGTTATGAGGTATGGGACTCACAACCAAGTCTGCGCAAAAATCGGAAGGAGCGATGTTGGGAGGATGTGACGGTTCAAAAAATGTGTGTTCATGCTCTCCCACATCATTCTGTGATGGTGGAGTTGTTTGATGAGGGGACGACAAACAGTCACTTGTGACAGTGACCATGCCTGCGTGTGATTTTCCAGCTCACCGAAGTATGCTGAGTGGGGATGGGCAGATTTCTTAAAACAATACTCGAATCTATCCCAAAGATAGGGAAATTTCATCTAGCTCTTCGGAGCTTGAAACTATAGATCACGGAAGCACTACCAAAAATCCATAGGCGATTCATGTGGAGCCTTTCGTTGTTGCAACAGTTTTTGGTCAAGAAATTTTGGATCAAAATGATAGAAAGTGTCTTCAATGAGATCACAGAAGTGCTAAAATGAGTGCACGTTGTCAGCTGGTAGGATACACAACCACAGATGTGGAGATTCGCGAAGTGTGTATGCATGCAACATACTGGCTTGTTCGTCAGAACATCCATCTTCCTTGTGGAGCATGGAGAGGAATTCATGTAAGAACTCAGGCTAGTCCACTTCACCCTCACCATCATACATGAATGTAGACAAGAGATCAAAGAACTCCCTCGTGATGGTGACAGATCTGGCATGCGAAAAACATCATGGAGGGAGGAGAGTGCAAGCCTCCGTGATATATATGCAAAGGTTCAAAATTGGATGAGAGGGCACAACTTGTCATCTGGCCCTCCCTCTAGCACCAGAAATGTTAACAGTTTTGGACCCACCAACATGTCATGGGATCTCCCCAGTAAGAAGTCCCAATTAGACCTTAGACTATTTGGTGTAGGAGTCCCAGTCTACTAGCAGTGGGTTGTATGGTAATGCCTTGACCGTGGCTTTTCACAGAGGCAAGTAAGATGTCCCTGTTGGTAGCAAGGGTGTGATAGTTGTAGTAAGTCAAGGAAGGTGCATGAGAGGTTCTAACACACAGAGAGTGAGGTGAGTGTGCCCCTTGGAAACATATAATAGTATGCAGCTTGGAAGGGAAAACACGATCGAAGATGTATCACAATCTAGAAAGAAAGATAGCAAGAAATCCAAAGTGATGTTTAAACTAGAAACACATCTACAACAAGATTTATACAATTGCATACAAAATAGTTCATACAAAAATGCGTAAGTTAAATAACATACATTGCTACAACAACCACAATAGTCCAACTACAATAACAACATATGCATGAACATGTGTTGGCTCTGTTATATTAAGAAGTGTAAGTTCTAGTCATATAATATATCCATGTCCAACCACTAATTTTGATAGTGGAACGTTACAACCACAACCACTTGATCCTCCAAAGATATATACTAGCTCTGCGTAGTGGAGAAGCCAAGGCTCGTTACAATACTGTCCAAGCTCTCTCTAAGATAGTCTTATCGGAAGCTTGGTTGACCAAAAGCCTATACAATGAGTTATGAGGTACTATTTATAGCAAAGGGTGGGGTGACCCTTGACATTCCCCTTTGAGACCGTTCATCTATCCTCATGACTCTTCAACTACTCTATGACTGTTACATTCAACTATCGACACTTGAACTTCCACTTGACAAGATGTTACATTACAATGCACATGTGCCCATGTGAGACAAAATGGCTTGAGCAAGCCATGCAAGACATCACTAACACTTGGACCATTTTGGTGAGACCAACTCTTTGACATTCTTATGATGTTCGAAGGTGGTGAGCTGATGCCAAGCTTGGTTTTCTGTGATGGTGTTCGTGCACTCAATGGTGACATCTTTCTGAAGCGAACTCTTTCCTTCGTTGCATCTGGGTGCACTGATATGGCTCCTCTGTCCAACTCATCTGATAGCATGTGCATGGTCATCTTGGTGCAACCGGATTGGCAACATGTTGATGCATAGTGTCTACGCTGCTCTCCAAGCATGTGCTGGTGGTCATGTGCATCAACTTTTCGAAGTACATGTTCAGCTCCAGTCATAATTTCCTCTTGTCTTCACCTCGCGAGTGTCTCGAATGGGTGGGATAGCATACGTTAGGGTTGAACCCTAACCCCTTTATTTATGTAATAGGGTCGAATCATAGTTATAGTTAGTTAAAGAGTCAATAAATCCCATATTAATAATTGTAAGTGGTTTACCCGCATTTAAGAAAGGGACCACAATTAGTTGCAAATGGGCCATGGTATTAGATAGATGATATTGAGAGAACCATGGTAATGACCCATGGTATTGTATGCATAAATCCTATATAAAGGATAGAGATTCCCCATTGACATATATCAAGTCTTATTTGTAATCGAGCTTTGCTCTACTGGAGGATTTCCCCCTCGAAGAGGCAAGTGAACATTGCTTTCATCTCTAAATAATAATAAAATACTTGTTGTTTTTCTCATTTTGTTCTGTGTTTTGGGTTGTATTTCTTCGCATATTTAGTATTTTGGAATTTCTTGCAGATCAAAAGCATAACAACATGCGTGCGCATAATGACATGCATGCTATTGCATTCCCTTGCATGTGATCAACAAAACTGCTCACCTTGTCTGCTCCGTGCTAACTGCTGGGATGGATTTATAACTTGTATGGGCACAGTTTCATCCGTGAGTGCATGTTTCACCCCCTGTTGTGCCTGTTCCAAATGAAACTCATTCTCTCGTCTATGAAACTCATGTTATTCCTTGAGATGTTGCTTCAGCACATGCAACTCCTTCTCTATTCAATTCTATGCCTTCGCGCGATCTTTATGTCACGCCATCACCTCATAGCCTAAGTATCCAAAGTTGCTTTCAACATAAGTGGAAATAATTGAGCTTGTAACTTTGTTCTGCCTCTGTGTTGTCAACAACCTTCCTCTTGTGTTCGTTGCATCCGGTATGCTACCTTCAACTGTTGTTAATGGCGTTGCTTGATATGATGTTGTTGTCATCATATATTGATGTCCTTGTCTATGAACAACTCAATGTCTTCGTGGGTAGGCAAGTTCATAGACACTTGATCGATTTCATCCCCAAGTGTGTTCTGAATGGTGTCTTCAACTTTGCTCTCCTGGAATCCATTGTACCTGTGCTGCTGAGAGGTCGATGAACACCTGTGATACCTAAAGATATGGAAACACTCATGGCAAGCAATCTATTAGTCGAAAACCAAAACGAACTTGAGAACTGACTTGCAACATATCTGTGTGATTGATTATGAAGGTTGCACAATTTCTGCTAAGAGGTCGGGAGACTGACTACCAAAACTGCACAAGGCACAATCTGGGTTGTTAGTAGGCTGACTGACTGTTGGAACTGCACAATGCACAATCCAGCCTAGCCTGCTAAGGACTGAAACTGCGCAATATGAAATTTCAATCAATAGTGACATGGAACCAGCAAATTGCATTGCACAGTTTCTGGCGCCAACAGGATACTGCCTCCAAGAATTACACAATGCATGCCTGGAGTTCAGTGCCCGGCTAGACTTGCACAATTTCTGGAGGGAAGGCAGAACCTTCGCTTCCAGAAATCCGTAGTGCTAGCCGGGCAAGGCACGGTCTGGGCCAAGGTAGCCCAGTACGGCAGACAGGTGACTAAAAATACGAGAAGTGTGAATGCATGATGAGTGCAAACAAGATTGAATGATCATTCAAGCAAACAACAAACGCATGATTCAGAAAATGGGAAAGAATGCATGTGTGTGAAGCGAGTCGCCACAACGACAACCGTCCGTGCAAAACAATGTCATGCATGTGACAACAGTGATATGCAAACGAAAACTGAAACGGTGCTTCTACAAGCTAACATGTATCAAAATGACAACAAGCACTCACTGAAATCAAGCAGACAATGCTCACACAAAGCAAAATACAAAAAGTGACAGAAATGCAACGAAAGACATGGAAGGAGGGCTTACCCCAAAACAGCTGAGATGAATGTGCCGACGACTCCTAGATGTAATGTGGCATGTCATAGATATAAGGTTGATGTGAGGAATGTGCTTTGTAGTGTCTGGTTCATGAGTTTTGATAAAATTGAAGATGTGACGCGCATGCCACAAATCTAGGAAGAACAATACTTGGTGGGAGGATTCTGAAATGATCATTGCATGCAACCTCCAACTGCTAAAAGTAGATCCTTGAATCAAGGGATGAATTTTCATGCTGCCTTGGGAGAAACAGCCCATGCATGCAAATCAGTTTTACTCGATCTGGAAGGGAACCAGTCAACTCAAATGCACATGCAACATTCCACTTAGCTGGGAGGAAAAAATGTGCATTTTTGGGAGGGAGCTGGGTTGGATGCCTAGAAGGATTGCGTAATTTCTGGGCAGAGTCGCTAACTGTTGCCCAGAATTGCTCAATTTCTGGGTTGAGCAGTCCTACTTGGAGGAATTGTGCAATTTTTCCAGTGAACAGTGACAGGCAGATTTGCACAATTCTTGAGGGCAGCAGGCTGCCAGATAGAATTGTGTAATTTCTGGAGGGAAGGCTGGTTCCCCTCCATAATTGCGCAATTTCTTGAAGGAGCTACTCAGCCTGCAGCTAGAAAAAGTCCAAAGAAACAACCTGTGAGGAGGATGCAACAAGTTCTGATGGATAGGCTGTCATTCTGCAAGAAAATCACTAAAGCTTGTGTATTGACGAAGCAAGACATGCTACTATGAAGGTTAATAGGGAGGCTCCAAAATGAAGTTAAGGAAAAATTTTGGAGGGTGGTTGTAACCGCTACAACACAAATGAATATATGTGCATGTATGGAGGAAAATTTAACTAGAATGCATTGTGCCCTATATTTTCAACAATTTCAAATGGACCATACTATTGAGAATGCAACAAGATGATGGAGCTTAGTGGAAAGGAGTCGCCTTCACTAAGTGGGCCCGCAGGAAAATTATGGCGCAAAGTCTACTTTTAGACTATGTTTATTTTTAGACATATGGATCATGGTCTATGAGTTGCAAAATGTTGTTTATGGATGATTGGTCATGTTGGGAAAAATAGATGGACTTCTATTTCTGGTTCACAGCACGAGTGATCAAAGTTTATTTTTATACTGCCAGGTTAAAAATAGAAAAGTCAAATATTATTGTCTCATAATAATATTTAGACTATAAAATTTATCTTATCCTCTTGGAGCACTTCAGTCTGAGCTACATATGTGGCACATGCAGCTGTCAGAAGGAAATACGCTTTTCTTGTGAGTCATTTGAGCTATTGCATGCAGGACATCAGTTAGAACTCATGCATGTGAGTTCTGTGGAGTTGGATGTGGAGTTGATGGAGTTGTGTTCAGTTTGACTATGTTAAACTAGTTGTAATTATTCTAACTGTAAATAGACTAGTGATGAGTGATGTGAATTAATGATTAAATTAATTCACTAATTATTAACTCATAATGCAACTAAGGAATACATCATTTAACTCAGTGCATGTACAGTTCAGTGGAGACAGGTGTTAGAGGTTGAGATTGCTATCAGTTGTGACTATAGTTGTGCATGAGGATTTTCACAAGCATAGATTGAGTATGCCAATGAGTATTGCGTTGATTTGCCTAGTAAAATAGCCTATTCTCACATGATTTCCAGTGTGAGTGATTCTCAGCAAGTTTGTGCAATAGAGGCAGGCAAAGCAGCGGAGGAGATTTGAACCTATGACTTGTTCGGATCTGAGCTAGTTTTGTGTGTAACAGGTGGAGATAGTGCTGGATACTTGTGAGGAGTATTGTACTATGTAATGTTACATGTTCTCAATCATTAATATACAGATAGTGTGGGGTTTTCAGCTATAAGCTTTCCCCGGGTTACATACTGTGTTAATGTGTGCATGCGATTGATGTTTCATTGTTTTTTATGCTGCTAAATTGTTGATAAACGTAGAGGAGCTTATGTATTGTGCATGTATTCCGCAATAGTGCATGATCAGGATAATCTCTGTTGAATATGTGTTTAATTATTCAAATTTTCTACATGGTATCAGAGCTTTTGATCATCAGATCTACTATTCAGGAAGTGTTTACATCTTATTTCTTCAGGCAGAGTCTATAATCGAGCTAGGTAGCCTTTGGATTCATCCTTCCTTTGGAAGGTGAGATATATGGTAAAATCCCATATATTCAATCTCTGTACAAGAAACACTTTGTTCTCACAAATCTTAGATCGGAGGTAGTTGAGTTTGGAGCTGGTGGAATTCGAATTTGCAGCAGTGTTTTCTTGGTGTCAACGTTGCAATATCTTTCAACAGATTGCGATTGGAGTATGATCTTAAGGGCAGCTCGAACTATATTTCATGGAAGGACTGGATGGAGGCGGTGTTAGATGATAATGGGCTGAAGGAGGTCATAGAGGCTGAGGTCCCAAAGCCTACTGATGCTGCCGCAGCTGAGGCTTGGCAAAAGAAGACAGCAAAGTGTTGAAGGATTTTGTTGGAGGGTGTGAAGATCACATTGTGTCCAGCATGCATGGAAAGGCTTCTTCATACTTGATGTGGAAAGTGCTAACAGATCTATTCCAAAGCAAGAACGATCAAAGGACGCTGGCGCTCAAGGATAAACTCAGAAAAATCAAATGTGAGAAGGGAGACAGTATGCCCAAGTATCTCACGAAGTTCACTCAGTGCCGAGATGAGCTGGGAAGTGTGGGGGTAACTGTTGATGATGAGGACTTGGTGAGCTTCGCTTTACTTGGTCTTCTGAAGAGTTTGAATTCCTATTAGGACTCTGTCAATGGTCGGGAGAAACTGCCAGGATGGGAGAGACTTTGGTCATATCTTGTGCAGGAGGATATCAGGCGGAATACCAGGGACGGATCTTCATCAAAGGGAACTGATGAAGAAAATTGCGCTTTGGCTGCCAAAGCAAAGAAGGGGAAGATCAAGAAAGCTTCTCAGTCTGGTGCAAAAGGCAAGAAGGAGGACATGTCCAAGGTGAATTGTTTTCACTGTCACCAGCACAGACACTATGCCACTAATTGTCCGCAGAAGAAGAAGAACAAGCAAGCTGCTGGATCTGCAGCAGGAGAGGCTCTAGCCTCGTAATTTGAGCTTGATTTTTCATTGATTGCATGCTTGGTTTCAAGTGTGATGGGATCGGTGTGGTTCTTGGACAGTGGTGCATCTTTTCACATGACAGGAGATCGAGATTTGTTTTCTGATCTGGAGGACAAAGATCTTGGAGTGCACATCGAGATGGGCGATGATGGTAGATACAGTGCGACCGGTATCGGTACCATTTCCTTTGAGAGGGAGTCTGGTAAACCCTTCGTATTGAAGGAAGTGATGCATGTTCTAGGATTGAAGAAGAATCTTATCTCTATGGCGATGTTAGAAGACAAGGGATATGATGTTGTTTTCAGTGAGGGAAAGGCTTTCCTGCGCAGTAAGACAATTGGAGAAACCCGGAAGATAGGGGTTCGAGTGAGGAACCTTTATCAGTTGCATGTAGATGGATGCGCAGCAATGGCATGCAAGGCAGAAGGATTGGTGAGCCGGGATGATGGCGAGTTGTGGCACAGGAGATTGGGTCACCTTCACCATGGAGCCTTGAAGATACTATAGCAGATCGCTACAGGGCTTCCTAAAGGCACTCTTGCGCAGTCAGATCAGTGCAAGGGGTGTACTTTGGGAAAGTTTGTGAAAGCCACCTTTCATGAGAAGGATAATCGCGCCATGAAAATCCTTGAGATAATTCACACAAACGTGTGTGGACCTTTCTCAGTAGCTTCGACAGCAAAACACAGGTATTATGTGATTTTTGTTGATGATTTCTCTCATAAGTGTTGGATCTTCTTCATGCAGAAGAAGAGTGAGGCATATTCAAAGTTCTGTGAATTCAAAGCACTGGTCGAGAAGGAGTCGGGGAAGAAGGTGAAGGCTCTTAGGAGCGATAATGGTGGTGAATACATCTCTGACGAGTTCAAGGATTTCTACAAGGAAGAAGGGATTCGAAGAGAGCTCATAGCTCCCCATAACCCATAGCAGAACGGCGTTGCTGAGCGGAAAAACAGAATGATCGTGGGAGTTGCACGGGCGATGTTGCATGATCAGGGCCTACCCCTTCACTTGTGGGAGGAAGCATGCAATACAGCAGTTTATGTGCAGAACTATTGTCCTCATAGGATACTTGGCATGAGTACACCCGAGGAGGCTTATTTTGGTAAGAAGCCTGATCTTTCTCATTTGAGGATTTTTGGTGCTAACGTTTACATGCATGTGATGAAGGATGCCAAGAAGAAGTTGGAGCCGACCGCAGAGGTTGGGATATTTGTGGGGTACACTGATACGCCCCACAATTATCGTGTGTATTTTCCAGACAGTGGTAAAATTGTTGTGTGACGGGATATAAAATTTCAGGAGGAGAAAGCCATGAAGTGTTCGCTTGAGAGGGAGCTACACTTGCATGCAGATGAGGAGCTATTAGTTCCTAAGGATGAGCTTCAGGATGTGGATCAGCCACAGGACGAGGTTCATGGAGTGGAAGAGACCACTCATGTAGCGCCAACCATCAGATGGCGAAAGCGCTTGACAGAAGCTGAGCGACTGGCTCAAGATGCAGAGAAAGTTGTAGGACCACCTACAGCCCACGTAGGCAGAGACAGTCACCTAATCGATACACTGGATACATGGCTCTTATGAGCAAATGTGTTGTGACTGAGCCATCCTCTTTCGAGGAAGCTGTGGAGGATCCCGCATGGGTAGACGCTGTTAGCCTCCTGCTGCAGCAGGTTAATCATCTTTCATGATCGACATTTTTTCATGCCAAATATGTCGTGCTATGCATGCTGCAATGCTCCATATTTGCTACAGATGGCCAAAAAAGTATCCATAGGATTGTGCTAGTCTAAGGGCCACTGTTGTGTTCCAATTTTGATAAGCAATTCATTTTTCGGTCCGAGGCAGTTTTTTTCAGTTGGAGGTACTCAGGCTGGAGTTCACTAACATCTCTCTTTTTCTCATCACCCTTATTATATAACTCCCTATTAGTTTTTCCCTTCCCCTATTAAAATCATGTATATAAATCTCCCTATGTAAATACCCCTCTCTGGCATTATAGCCATAATTCTACCAAGTCCGGGAAATCTCAGTCCATTTGGGACTGTTTTTAGCCCATCCGCGTCATTGAGGAACTGGTTTGACATCTAGTCAGCTAGTAACCTCTCCCTTAACCCCAAAGACCCCCAAAAAACCCATGATTTCACCTTTCCCCGTGAAAAATTTCACCCCACCGCTGTAAAAACCCACATTCCGCCCCTAACCCAAAGTTCCTGTGCATAAATATTAACCCGCGCCTTTATTTAACCCCGTAAACCCATTTTCCTAAGTTTATAACCCATCCGCCGCGCATATTAAATTTAGAATATTCCTGCGAATATTCCCGCCCGTTAACCCCCTATCCCGTCGCGTCCGCCGCCAGTCGTCCGATCCACAGCCCCGTAGATCTACGGCTGGCGGGCATCCTCATCCCCGACGCGCCCGGCCTTTAACGTCCGGGAGTTCGGCGGTTTTGCCACCGTACTCCCGCCACGCGTCAGGCGCCGGGCTGTGGCAGAGCCCCCCCCTCCGAAACCACCATCCCTTAAAAGCGGTGCGCCACATACCGCTTACCGCCCCGCCCGGTGACGTCACCAGCCCACGTCACCCCCTGCACAGTCATGCCCACGTCACCCCCCTGCCCAGTCACCCGATGAGTCACCTGCCTGCGTGGCCTCCTGCCACGTGTCCCCGCCACCGTACCTGCCACGTCATCGATCGTACATGATGACGTCATGCTGACGTCATCTGGCCACGTCGCCATGCTGACATCATGCTGACGTCACCCGCCGTACAATGCTGACATCATGCTGACGTCATCAGCACTTTTTTGGGCGCAGAGGCGCAAAAATCGCACTTCGGAGCCCCGGAATCGAATTCTGAGGCAGTTTTTGATAGAAGTTGAGCAACTGGCTCAAGATGCAGAGAAGGTTGTAGGACCACCTACAGCTCAACGTAGATAGAGACAACCACCTGATCGGTACACTGGATACATGGCTCTTGTGAGCAAATGTGTTTTGACTGAGCCATCCTCTTTCGAGGAAGCTGTGGAGGATCCCGCATGGGTAGATGCCATGGTGGAAGAGTATGATTCGATTGTAAGAAACAGTGCATGGGAGATTGTTCCTAGACCGGAAGGGAAATCCGTGGTGGGTTCGAGATGGATCTACAAAGTTAAGAAAGCAGCTGACGAGAGTGTGGAGAAGTACAAGGCAAGATTTGTTGGCTGAGGCTTTTCACAGATAGAGGGGATCGATTATGAGGAGACCTTTGCACCTGTCGCAAGGTATTCTTCCATACGGACGATTCTTGCTCTCTTAGCGCAGATGGGATGGCACATTCATCAGATAGATGTGAAGACTGCATTCCTCAATGGAGTCATTGAGGAGGAGGTGTACATTGAGCAGCCCGAAGGTTTTCAAATCTTTAGCAGCGAGTCTCATGTGTGTAGGCTCAAGAGAGCGATGTATGGGTTGAAACAAGCACCACGTGCT
This sequence comes from Pinus tabuliformis, assembly GCA_031772625.1. Classification (NCBI taxonomy): domain Eukaryota; kingdom Viridiplantae; phylum Streptophyta; class Pinopsida; order Pinales; family Pinaceae; genus Pinus; species Pinus tabuliformis. The sequence continues at coordinate 1,022,084,635 of CM062811.1, read as the reverse complement.
TCGTACACACGGATAGACAGCTATTTCACCAAACTTGGATTCTCCAAGAGTGAGGTGGATCCCAACCTATATGAGATTGTGGTGGAGGGTAAGTTGCTTATCATTGTACTTTATGTAGATGATTTGATTCTAACGGGTGATGAGTTGTTGATACTTTCATGCAAGGATGATCTTGTTAAGGAGTTTGAAATGAAGGACATGGGCCTCCTTCATTATTTCCTGGGATTGGAAATTTGGTAGCGCAGTGGTGGACTATTTGTTTCTCAGGGTAAGTATGCTCAGGAGATACTGGAGAAGTTCAACATGCATGGTTGCAAGCATGTTGATACTCCTCTTCCTAGAGGTTGGAGGAAGGAGGATGCCACTTCGGCAGAAGAAGTGGATGCCACTATTTATCGACAATTGGTGGGGTCGATTATGTATCTGGTCAATACATGACCCGATATATGCTATGTTGTTAACCAACTTTCACAAGCTATGGTTAAGCCAACCAAGCTCTTCTGGAAGGCAGGCAAGCATGTATTGCGTGATTTGAGAGGCACATAGGGATATGGATTGTGGTACAGACAGGAGGATGAGGTGAAGCTATGTGGCTTCACGGATGCAGATTGGGCATGGAGCCCAACGGACGGAAAGAGAACATTAGGAGGGGTCTTCAGTATCAGGTCGACAACAGTTTCTTGGTACGGCAGGAAGCAGAGATCCGTGGCACTCAGTTCAGCAGAGGTCGAGTATATGGCAGCAAGTTTGGCTGCATGCGAGGCTATATGGATGAGGAAGATTCTGGTCGGTTTGTTCGGTTCTCACTTGGAGCTTACTGTGATTTACTGTGATAACCAGAGTTGCATTAAACTCTCGGCTAATCCTGTATTTCATGATATATCTAACCATATTGACATCAGGTACCATCATATCAGAGATTATGTGCAGTGGAGAATCATGTTACTTTCATACATTCCAACGGAGGATTAGGATGCTGATATCTTGACGAAGGCGCTCACCAGGAGCAAATTCGAATACCACCGAGGCAGGATAGGGGTTGCTGATAATCCATATCTTGTTGAGAAGGAGTGTTGGGAATGCAACAAGATGATGGAGCTTAGTGGAAAGGAATCACCTTCACTAAGTGGGCCCACAGGCAAATTGTGGCGCAAAGTCTTTTTAGACATATGGATCATGGTCTATGAGTTGCAGAATGCTGTTTATGGATGATTGGTCATGTTGGGAAAAATAGATGGACTTCTACTTCTAGTTCACAGTAGGATTGATCAAAGTCTATTTTTAGACTGCCAGGTTAAAAATAGAAAAGTCAAATATTATTGTCTCATAATAATATTTAGACTATAAACTTTATCTTATCTTCTTGGAGCACTTTAGTTTGAGCTACATATGTGGAACATGCAGCTGTCACAAGGAAATACGCTTTTCTTGTAAGTCAGTTGAGCTATTGCATGCAGGACATCAGTTAGAACTCATGCATGTGAGTTCTGTGGAGTTGGATGTGGAGTTGATGGAGTTGTGTTCAGTTTGACTTTGTTAAACTAGTTGTAATTAGTCTAACTGCAAATAGACTAGTGATGAGTGATGTGAATTAATGATTAAATTAATTCACTAATTATTAACTCATAATGCAACTGAAGAATACATCAATTAACTCAGTGCATGTATAGTTCAGTGGAGACAGGGGTTATAGGTTGAGATTGCTATCAGTTGTGACTATAGTTGTGCATGAGGATTTTCACAAGCATAGATTGAGTATGCCAATGAGTATTGCATTGATTTGCCCAGTACAATAGCCTGTGCTCACGTGATTTCCAGTGTGAGTGATTCTCAGCAAGTTTGTGCAATAGAGGCAGGCAAAGCAGCGGAGGAGATTTGAACCTGTGACTTGTTCGGCTCTGAGCTAGTTTTGTGTGTAACAGGTGGAGATAGTGTTGGATACTTTTAACGAGTATTGTACTATGTAATTTTACATGTTCTCAATCATTAATATACAGATAGTGTGTGGTTTTGAGCTATAAGCTTTCCCTGGGTTACATACTGTGTTAATGTGTGCATGCAATTGATGTTTCATTGCTTTTTATGCTGCTAAATTGTTGATCAACGTAGAGGAGCTTATGTATTGTGCATGTATTCCGAAATAGTGCATGATCAGGATAATCTCTATTGAATATGTGTTTATTATTCAAAATTTCTACACTCATAGGTTTCAAATTTTTACATTCACCTTTCATCCTTTCTTTATTGATGTATAGCCATACTTGATCACCAACCTAGAAGTGATGATCCACCCGATGCTTATCATGGTGCATTTTGTACTTGGACTGATGTTTCTCCAATTGATCCTGCACTACTTCATGAATCTTTTGGATTCTTTGAATGAACTCGATTTCTTTATTGACATCTCCATGTCCATCCTCCTTAGCTTCTTCACCAAACATGAAGTCCATTGGTGATTTTGGTAGGTACCCAAAACATGTTTCAAAAGGAGATCTACCTGTAGAAGAATGCAAGGCACGGTTGTAAGCATGCTAGACATAATGTAAGGATACATCCCATAACTTAATATGTTTGCTGCAATAGACTCTGAGAAGATTTACCGTTGTTCTGTTCACCACCTTTTTTTTCCCATCGGTTTGTGGATGAAAAGTTGTGCTCTTTTTCAACTTAGTGTCCATGAGTCCCCACAAAGTGGACCAAAACTCTCCCATGAAACGAGAGTCCTGATCTAAAATGATAGAAGTAGGAAACCCAAAATGAACCCATACATTTTGAAAGAACAACTCTACAATCTGTTTAGCAGTAACTTTCTTTCTACATGGAACAAGAATACACAGTTTTCTAAATTTATCAACCACAACATACAAATAATCATTCCCTTTTCTAGACATTGGAAGTCCTCCTACAAAATCCATAGATATATTTTCCCATGGTCTAGAAGGAACTCGAAGTGGCATATACATACCTAGCTTTCTATTGTCTAATTTTCTTTTTGACTACATGACACAACCTTTGATGTACTTAGCAACTGTTTCATTCATTCGAGGCCAATAGAAATACCTTTGTAACTGTGCCACTGTCTTACCTACACCAAAATGATCTAAAAGACGAGATGAATGTGCTTCCTTGATCACATGCACTCTTTCTCCCTGTGGTATGCACAACTTGCCAAGATGATACAACGACCTGTCATGAACATGATAATTCACTTCTTCCACCTGAACACCATGATTTAGTGATTCATAAACATTTTTGAAATCAATATCTTCAGCATATTGTTTAATGTAACTTTCATGTGCTAAAGAACTATTTTGCAAAATAACTGAAGCATTCAAATAAGATCTTTATAACATATCAACTACTTTATTAGTGTTTCCTTTCTTATATTTGATTACTAAGTGAAATTGCTGCAAAAACCACATCCATCTATAATGTCGAGACCGATGAAACTTAGTTTGAGATTGAAGGTATTGAAGTGACTGATGATCTGTATGAATCACTATTTCTTTTCCCATTAAATAATGTTTCCATTTTTTAACACTTTCCACTAATGCATATAATTCTTTGTCATAAGTTGGATAATTAGCAACTGCTTTAGAAAATGTTTCTGAATGAAAACAAATAGACTTTCCTTTTTGCAATAACACTGCACCCATTGCATACCCACTAGCATTAGTTTCTATTTCAAATGGTTGTTGAAGGTCTGATAATGCTAAGATTGGCACTGTCACAATTTTCTGCTTTAATGTATCAAATGGTATTTGTTGATTTCCTCTCCACTAGAAGGAGACTTTAGAACTTGCTAAAGCATGAAGTGGTGATGCAATAAAAGAGAAATGAGAAATAAACTTCCTCCAATACTGAACTACACCCAAGAAACTTCTAACTTCAGTCACATTTTGAGATATTGGCCACTTAATGATTACATCAATTTTAGTTGGATCTATTTTTAGTTGACCTCCTCCAACTATGTAACCAAGATGTGTTAAGGAAGTTTTCCCAAATTCACACTTAGAAAGTTTGAGATATAGTTTCTCTCTTTCCAACACATCAAAAACCTCTTTAGCATGCTTTACATGTTCTTCCAAACTTGAACTGAAAATAAGAATATCATCTAGATTATGACAAACTTATCAAGAAAAGGACAAAACACATCATTCATCACTCTCATAAAATTTGTTGGAGGATGCATATACCGAACAACATAACCAACCATTCACAAAGCCCGTGGCTAGTCTTAAATGCAGTTTTCCATATATCATTCTCTGCAATATGAATATGATGATAACCACTTCTTAAATCCAATTTTGTAAAGTAAACATCATTCTTTAACTGATCAAGCAAATCATCGATTCTAGGAAGAGGATACCTGTTCTTAATGGTGATTTTATTTAAGGTTATAAAATCAAAACACATTCTCCAAGTTTCATCTTTCTTAGGGACTAATATGATCGGTGATCCACATGGAGAAGAACTAGGTCGAATGAAGCCTTTATCAACCAATTCCTGAATTTGTTTCTTAATTTCTTCATTTTCTATGATCGACATATGATACATGCCAATATTTGGAAGAGGGGCATCAGATTGTAATTGAATCTCATGTTGTATTTCTCGTTTTGGAGGTAGAATTTTTTGTTCTTTAAACAATTCTTTATAAGAATCTACTATTTCAACCAATTTGTACTTAAACTGAGAATCACACCCTTGAAAAGCATCATATTTATCTTTAGGTTGTTCTTTAACAAACATGAGAACATACTTTTTACTTGAATTTATTGATTAAATCCAAGCTTATCTTAATTCTGTGTGCTCTGACAATGTATTCAATTCCATCCTTAACAAGATGATACTTATTCTCCTTCCTATGAAAATATGGCATCTTAATCATAAAGACAAGGACTACCCAACACAACTCCACATATATCCAAAGGAATCACATATAGCTCAACTTCATCAACAAAATTAGTTGTAATTGCAAATATTAATCAACATTGTTTTGTGACTTGCATCTGAGTGCTTTCTTTCAACCATCCTAAAGGGTATGGTTTTGGATGATTTTTAGTTTCCAATCCCAATTTCCTTTCTAGTTCCTCACATATTAGATTTTCTTGTGATCCACTATCAAATAATGTATCTATCTTAATGTGCTTGGAGATAATCCTAATATGAAACAGTTCAACTCTCTTCTTTTCTTCAATCACATCATTAGATTTTGAATAAGATGAAGAACAAGTAGAACTAGAGCTAGATTCAGAAGGATTACCTGTCAAACCCATAGTAGTTATCTTCTTTTCATCACCGGACTCAGATCCAAAATCTTGTTGGACTACAGCATTAGATTTCATCTCACCCTTCTTCTTAAGGAACTTCTTTGACTTAAGTTCCAAATGAAGCTTCAAACACTTGGAGTCATCATGTCCAACCCTATGACAATGAGTACAAGTAGGACTTTCTCCTTCTTTCTTCCATTTCAACTTGCTCTTCCCTTTGCCTTCTTTGAAATCTTTTCTCTTTGAATGCTTGAATGGTTTCTTTGAAAAGTTTGACTAAAAATGCCTGCTACTTTATTCAATATGAATGGCTTGTACACACACTTCATCAAAGTTAGTTGGATTAAACATAAACAATGTATGTCGCAAATAAGAATGCAAACTTCCAATATACTTTAACAAAGTATCCCATGTGTTTAATGGAACATTAAGTGCTAATGCCTTTTTCCTGAATTCCTGTGTAAACTCTTGCACTCTATCCTTTACCTTGCCTTATATGTTGTCAATCCATTATAGCCTATTGCATATATCCTAAAGGATAGAATTTATTTCTAAGAGATTTAACAAACTTAGACCATGAAGAGATAATTTTAACTTTATGCTTCAAATCTGATTGAGTTTTACTTTCCCACCAAATCAAAGTTGTTCCCCCCATTCTAAGTGTAGCTAACTGAATTTTTGCATATTCATCAACAATATTATGAATTCTACAATACACCTCAAGTTGCTTTATCCAATTATCTAACTTTTTAGGATTCATTTCACCATCATATATTGGCAACTCAAACTTAACATCAAGCTTCAAAAAAGGAGATTTATTTTTCTTCTTTTGTGAGTCTGAATCTGGATTGGAATGATAAGAGAATGAGAAAGAAGAAGAAGATGAAGACGGAGGAGAAGTCGATTCATTACCATCATCTTTTTCCTTGCCCTTTTTCACTTTTGTACCTTTAGAAGATGATGCTGCATCTTTAGTCTTCTTGTCTTCATAAAGTATTGCAATCATCCTTTGCACATTAAGGAACATCTGTTGAAATTTCTCCTCGCTCTTTATCTCAGGAGCTTATCCTTCATTTGAACCTGCTATCGTTTGTGAGACTTTCCTCTTTCCAATCTATGGATTTATCTCTTCAAGTTTCCCTTCTCCATGTCGCAACCTGGATCTAGTCAACATTCACATTGGCAAATATCCTTCTTATACATGATCAACCTCGCCCTGCTACCAAAATATGATCCAAAAACACAAAATTGACTATTTTCTCAATTTCACCAAATATTAACTAAGGTTTCTTTTATGTGAATGAATGAGAGAAAAACTTATTTTTAAGTGCCTTTAAACTTAAACTTGAAATCTGAAAATGAGCATGAACAATAGAAAGAAAATAAGCAAACACATAAAGCTTTGATGACGGAGTTCGTCCCTCGTAGACTAAATCTCCGAGTCCGCTTCCAAGTGGGCGTCCATTGTATTATGAAAGCTCAAAAAGTCTCTTTACATAAAATTTAGCCATTTTGGACTGTGACGTAGGTGCCAATGTCTACTGTCAGAATGAAGGCATTGGCCTTTTCTCTCCAACACAACTTTCCATTCTAAAAAAGGCCCAAGGATGGCCAAGTTATGCCCAAAAAGTCATTTACAAGCACAAAATAATACAAAGTTTGCAGACTCACTATACATGTCCCTCCACCGATGGTGTAGAAGCAATCCTCTTATAGAAGCCCACAAGAGGTCCCAGGTTCAAACTTGTGGGCCTCCCAGGGTCGTTTTGGCAAATTTGGAAAATAGTTTGCAATGTATCAGAACCATATACCACATACGGTATTACATAGTTTTGAACCCACATTTATTAAGCCCCGTGGGATATCATTGAACTGTATAACAATACTCCACATATATAGTTATAACCATTGTGTAAACATTGGACCAGAGGCATGTGGTATATATCATATGGTTTGCGGTGGTATTATGTTGCTCCTTGTGGCAAACTGTGGCATAACTATTTGCAATGTGACTAGCGGCGGTAACATTATATATTAGCAAAGGTTTGTTGCGCCAATGATATATTTGGTGGATCGTTTATAACAACCCTTAGTTTGGTGGGGCTACTGAATATGGCAAGCTCCACCAACCCTACCCCCCCACTTAACATATATCAAAACATAAATATGAAATGTTCCATATGCATATTAAATGTAGAGTCGTGGGCCAGAGGTAAGATTTTGTGTTGTTGTGTGGGAGGTCACAGTTCGAGCCCTGACCCTGCCAGTTGACCTACACTATTGAGTTTGACTACCTACATTGACTTTGACCTACCACATGTCACACTGAGAGATTGCCACTTGGCTTGCAAAGGCCCATTTTTTGCCTGTTTGGAAAAAACTTCAGAATGTGTTTTCTCCCTCATACGAAGGCCATTTTGCAAACCAAATATTCTACTGGAATCAACATGATGAGCTCTTCGACTTGGTGCTGGTTTCATGAGCATATGAGACTTTGAACTTTGATCATCTTGGGGATCCTTCGGATCAAAACTTAGGAACATTGGTTAATTAATCATAATTAATTAAGTCAATGTGAGAATAGTCTATAAACTCAGACATATCGACTTCAAGATGATCCTAGCCCAATGCCCTTGATTAAGTTTTAATCTTGACCATTGGTGCTCCAACAAAGGATTATAAGAAGAAGTCAATGGGCACTTGGGGAATACACCAGAGACACTTGTAGAATTCGATTTTCCAGAGAAGCAGCAGTAAGTTGTTGGAGAGTTCAAGATTTAGTAAGGAAGTAGAGACATTGATGGGTAGGGACACTGAGGCTTGAGTAAGTTTTCTAGATCCAATGAGTACATTTGTAGAGAGGCCACAATTTCTCCTAGAGGCTGTACAAAGGAAGCATAGAGCCTCAAGAAGGAAGTTTGATTTTCTGAAGAGGGAAGGCGTTTTCATTGCCAAAAGCCAAGAAGGAGTCCCAGAGTGTTGGAGAGACGCTTTCCCGACCAGCAGCAGGCAGGATGACTAGATTAGCAGTCAATTTGGGTAGTAGTTGCAGCAAGTAGCATCAGGTTGATGTAGAGCCTATGCAGGCCCAGTCGGGCAACTTTCTTTTCAGAGTAAGTCCAGTGCCGGAATTTCCCGAAGTGAGGGGAATTTCCCGAAGTGAGGGTAATTTCCCTCTAGTATTTTTTTCTAGTATTTTCTCTACAGGATTGCCAGATTTCGGCATCTAGATTATTGTACTCGGAATTTCTCACTGCCGCATAATAATAAAAACCCTCAGTTACTGCACCAATTTTCCCAACTTGGGTTTTTCCGGGGACATTTTTCCAAAAATAACGGTGTTCTTTTTATCTTTTGTGTGTGCTAGATTTTCTTAATTTCCAACAATATTTTCTTCTACAGTTTATTTGTGAAAATCACTGTGTGAATTATTTGGTATTTGCCATAGCAAACTGCAAATAAATTAACAATTGGGAAAATAATTTCCAGTTGACGTGATAGATGAAATTTTCATATGTTATTAGAGCGTGAGTGATCATCTAGGAAGCTTAGAAGCAGAGGAGAGAATTTCACTGCTTAGAGGGAGTAGCAAGCCAAAATTCTCAAAGGTTGTGCAGTTCATTGATAGGTAGGTTGAATTGTTCGGGTAGAAATTCGATTTTTAGTTGCAGGTTGGCAAAAAATAGTCAAGTTGCCAAGGATAGTGATTCCAATAGTTAGACGCAGTAGCAAGAACTCAAATTTTTGTTGAGAAAACTTCTGGTTGGATGTAGAGGGTTTTGTAGCAGTTTGCAGTAGCAGAATCAACATCAGGTGGAAGAGAAAAGCACACAGAGAGGGAAAATTTCTCTTAAGTAATTTCGAGTCTCAAAAGTTCAATTTTTCCAGCAGCAGATTAGTATTTGAGTGCATATTTTCTCACTCCATAAGGGAGTGCATATAGAAGAACCAGAAACTAAGCATAGGGAAAGAGGGAGTTTTCGACAAATTCAGAGATGACCGCAACAAGGCTTAGAGATCAAGATAGGTTGGAGGGTTCCTCTAACTATTTCATCTCGAAGGCCAAGATGTCCTTCCTATTAGATGAGTAGGGCCTGGAGATCTACATAGACAATGTTGTGGAAGTTCCTAGGATGCATATCAGTTGGAGGAATACCAGGGGAAATGGCGAAGGCAAAGTAGTAGATCCTAGATGGAGTCCAACATCATATAGTCTCGCATATATCTGGCAAGGATACTGCCAAACAGATGTGGAATTCTATTGCCTAGCTATATAATGGTACTTCCAAGCAACGAAAGATGTTTCTGGAAGAAAAGATGAGATGCATTAGGAGGCATAGCGGTGAAGGCATAGATCCCTTCCTCACCATAATTCAGGAGGTCCGGGATCAACTTACAGTTGTTGGGGCAACGCCACAACTAACAGAGCTAGTGCAGTTGGCACTGAACACTGTCTTGGAGGATTGAAAATTCTTCATCCAAAGTATATTGGGCAGAGACAAGCTACCAGAATGAGACAGGATGTGGTATGACTTGCAGCAGGAGTAGTTGAGGCGAGCTCTTCAAACGAGCTCCATTAGTGGTAGTAGTAGTAGTAGATCAAAGGGTGTGAAGGAGGAGGAGAATGTGGCCCTAACATCGAAGGGTCCCCGTTAGGGGCATGGGGAACAAAAGAAAAAAAATGACTTGTCAAAGGTCAAGTGCTTTAGGTGTGGCGAGTTTGGCCACTATAGTACTCAGTGTCCTCTCAAGAAGAAGGAAAAGTAGGAGAAGCAGGACCACAAGCAACATCCGCGGAATTAGACAAGCTTTCCTCTAGGTTAGAGGAAGATTTTTCTACGTTCGTTGATATACCTCTAGAAGTGAGGTGCGGTGATTTGGTGATGTAGCCCTAAAGAGCTACAAATATTGGGCAGGGTCCTTGAGGAGTTCACATCATGGATGGACCAAAATTTTCAGTAGTAGGATGGACAAGTGTCAAAGATGCAGTTAGATTTCAAGTGACAATGGAAGACTAGTAGCGTTTAGGTGTTGAGGAATGCAGTGCAGTGTTGACAACAAAGCATGTGGCTTAATGCAGAGTTAGCACCAACGCAAATTCTTCAGTGATAGTGTAGAAGCTAGTAGTAGTTATAATTCAAGAGACAAATGCATCATACTGAACACAAATGATTCATTATTTCAAGTGCTTCTCAGTTACAGTAGTTGCAGTGCAGATGTAGTGTTGGAAGCAATATAGCATGGTCAGCAGGAGCATGGATGCATCATCATAATTTCGTAGTGGTTTCTGGGAAACAACAACCATACGTCAACAACATGACAAGAGATGATACAAAGACAAAGTGTTGTGGCAAGATGTGCAGCACTAGAACACAATCCTCTCTAAGAGGGAGTGCTAGTTTTTGTAGGATCAAATGTGTCCTAGCCACGAAATTTGGTGGAGAGGCTAGAATGCATGAGATATCTAAAACCCATAAATCTTTTCTAGAAATTCCACCTAGAGATGACTTCATTGGATTATTAACCTATTTTTTTAATGCTTCCTAAGTCTAACCTTAGGAAAACTAGTTAATTAATCAAAATTAATTAATTCAAGGTGAGAAGAGTATAGAAACTCACATGGATTGAATTCAAGATAATCCTAGCCCTTGATTAAGTTTTAATCTTGGATGTTGGTACTCCAACAGAGGATTATAAGAAGAAGTAGATGGGCACTTGGAGAATACACCAGAGACACTTGGAGAATTTGATTTTCTAGAGTAGCAGCAGTCAGTTATCGGAGAGTTCAAGCTTCAATGAGGAACAGTGAGGGGCAGAGATAGTGATGCTAGAGGAAGTTTTCCAAATCCAGGTAGTACATTTGCAGAGAGGCCGATATTTCTCCAAGAGGCTACACAGAGCCTCAAGAAGGTAGTTTGATTTTCTGAAGAGGGAAGATGTGTTCAGTTCCAAAGGCTAAGAAGGACTCCCAAAGTGTTGAAGAGACATTCTCCTAGCCAGAAGCAGGCAGGACGACTAGATTAACATCAAGTTTGGGCAACAGTTGTAGTAGGCAGCATTAGGTTGATGCAGATCCTATGTAGGCCTAGTTGGATGACTTGCTTTTGAGAGGCAATCCAGTACTAGAATTTCCCGAAGTGAGGGTAATTTCCCTATAGCATTTTTGCCATTATTTTCTCTACAGGATTTCCATATTTCAACATCCAGATTATTGTACTCATAATTCCTCACTGTTGCATGATAATAAAAACCCTCAGCTATTGCATCAACTTTCCCAAATTGGGTTTTTCTGGGGACATTTGTCCAAAATTACAGTGTTATTTTATTGTGTGTGTGTGTGTGCTAGATTTTATTGGTTTCCATCCCTATCTTTTCCATGGTTTATTTGTGAAAATCACAATGTGAATTATTTGGTATTTGCCATAGCAAACTGTAAATAAAAATGTTGAATAAATTAACAATTAGGAAAATAATTTCTAGTTGCTATGATAGATGAAAATTTCACACAGATCATTCTTTGAAATGTGAAATTTTCTCCCTCTCGCTATTGAGCTCTTGATGTGATCAAAATGGCTCTGATACCATGTGAAAATTCCATGAAATGCAACAACTGGAATTTATTCTTCCAATCGATTGATTATGTAGTTTATTTGTTACAAAAAATAACGAATAAATCAAACTGCAATTTCTTCGCAATAATTCTGCTGTGGAAAATTAACTAGAAACTCAGAAAATAGATGCGCACACATAATAAAAATGACACCAATAGTTTTGGATAAAATTCCTTGGAAAAACCAAACTGGGGAAACAAGTGCAACAAATGAGGGTTTATTTTATTATATGCAACAACAAAATCTGAGTACAATATTTGGATTCCCAAACTAGAAATCCTCAACAAAATAATCTGGCCAAAATAGTAGTGAGACAATTTGTCTAACCTGACAACTAATATTAGCTCCGAAACTGGCTCTGTTTGGGCTACTTGAAAACCCCGCGTCAGCCTCTGTGCTATCTTTGTGCATGCTCTACACACACTGCCTATGGAATTTCTTTGATCCTGTCGTTCTGCCCAACTCAGCCACCAAAGATGACTTAGTTGGCCTCCTGGAACCTCTTCCGACCACTAGCACCTGAATCAACCTCCACTCTAGCTAAATCAATTTTCCTTCTGAAGCTAGCTGCATAGACTCTGAGCAACCTCACTGAGGAACAATGTGGCCCTCTTGTTGCTGACACCCCGGAACTAGAAATTCACTGGAAATCATTGTTGCTTCTCCCTCTCACTTATGTTTTCCTTCTAGCTCAAGCTATTCTTCCCTACTCGACCTCTGCAGCTGGATGCCCAATCTTCCAAGGAACTCACTTTGCTTTGATGTGTCTTTCTATGTACTCATCGTCTTTCTCTTATAATCTATTGTTGGTGAATCAACAACCATGATTAGATCTCCATCAACAACTAAGACCATCTCAAACTCAACCCATGTGAGTTTCTAGAGAATTCTCACATTTCCTTAATTAATTGCTATTAACTAACCAATTTTCCTAAGTTAGACTTAGGAAAAATTTAAATGATGGTTAATTAATTTAATTAAGGATTTTCACAAGCTTATCTTGCAAATCCTTTTCTGGGTTTTGAAGATCTTTTGCTCTTAGCCTCTCTGACACAAATCAAGATTAGAACACCTATTTGATGCTATAGAAACTAACAATGTTTGATTTATAGAACAATTTGAGCATTTGAGCATTTGCTGGTAACTCAAGTGGTCCTCCATCCAAAGTGCACAAGTGATAGGAATTTTGCCTCATTGCTCCTCCGATGATGTATGCTCCAAGCCACAAGCTATCAAACTTACCATGGTTTCCTAGTAATCTGAAAATGAGATCTTAGGCTAATATTAAGGTATTACAGACTCATGTGCATGAATTTGCCTATATTACTTAGTGCAATGGATCGATAAGATTGCAAATAACATACACAATGAAGTAGTTAAAGAAACATAATAAACAAACACACATAACACAACAAGTTTAATATGGAGTTCACCCAAAACTCTTGGGCTACGTCTCCTACTCCAACCTTCAATGGTGACCTATCTATTATGTCTTCAAGAGCAGAGTTTTACAAAATGTGAGCTCAATTTGAGTCTCAACACAACAGATACAAAATAGTTGGAGTTTGCTTGAATACCTCAAGCCTCTCTAAATACACAGACTCTTTCTCTCCTTATCTGGCTCTGTTTTCTTTCTGTCTCAGCACTGCTTGTCTCTGTTTTCTATCTTATGTGGCTTTTAAGCCAATCATCATTGTTTGTTCATTTCCCCTTCTGGGCTCTCTGCCTCCTGGCCTCTGTCCGCTCAAATCCCCCTTTCAGCATTAGCAATCATTTCTAAACGCCTTAGAGGGTTTTCTAGGATCCATTTTGGATCAGCTAGCTTCCCTTCCTTGTGATTCCACAACAAAACCATATCTCCTTGTGAAAAAAGCCTAAATCTAGATGATTTAGCAAAATTCTTCTTAACCTTCCCATGATTCCTACAACTATGTTCGAAGGCCCTTGTTCTGGTTTCATCCAAGTCCACAATCTAATCAATTCTATGTTGGACAACATCTTTCTTAGATGTAAAACTTTGGAGGATTGGTAAGATAGAAGTCTAAGGTGCAAAGGTAAGGTAGCGTTGAAGCCATATCCTAGTTCAAAATGACTCTTTTCCATAGAACTCTTCTTTGTTATTCTGTGTGCCCACAACACATACTTGATTTTATTATCCCAAGCCTACTTATTGTCCCCTACTATCTTTTTGATAATGGTGATCAAATTCTTAATACTAGACTCCGCAAGACCATTACCTTGAGGATAATACTTTGAAGAATGGGACAAGACAATACCATACTTAAAGCAAAAGGATGAAAATTCTGAAGAGCTAAACACTTTGACATTATCAATGGTAATCCTCACTGGCACCCCAATTCGAGTAAAATTTTTGTCCTCTTCAAAATCCATCGCTACCTTATCAGTGGCATGTTTCCTAGGAATGGATTATACCCACTTGGTAAAATAAGCAGTCATTGTTATAATCCAGGAGTAATCATTAATAGAATTTTCATTGAACTTTCCTATGAAATCAAGGCCCCAATGTTGGAAAGGAGCCTCCATGACCACTAGCTATAAGGGAAAAGCAACTAACTTTTGCTTCCCAGTGAACAATTGACATGCTTGGAACCCTCTAACAAATTTTTGCACATCTGAAAATATCGTAGGCTAATAATAACTAACTAGTTCTCAAGACTCTATGCGTAGTATCCTTTGCAACATAATTCCCTCCACAAAATCTTGAATGAAACTCAGAAAGAAGTCTCTTCGCCTCAACTTCATCAACACATCTAACTATTACCCCCTCTAGATTTCTCCATCCAAGACCATCTTGCACAATGCAATACTTAGTGGCTTTTAATCTCAAATCTCTTCTTTTATGCCCAAGTAAGTGGCTAGGACATGATATATTTTGCAAATAATAAATAATGTCACTATACCACTCAAGTTGGCCTAATATTTGAAGTTCAAATGAAGTTGATACTTCCAATGAATCATTTTTAGAAATCAATCCGAAAGCCTTCTCATTTCCCTCAGTTAAAATCAGAGCCAACCCTTGGCCCTTAACCAACTCAGTGGGTCTAATATCCAAATCACATTCCTAAATTTTCATGACCCATATAGCCCTTGTTCCAAAGAAATCAGATTGAGTTAATATATATTTTACCGTAGAATGTGGGACAAATGCAATCACTCTAGAATATCCCACATAAGTCCTAAAATGATTGATAGATTTGACTAAGTCATACACTTTCTTCTCCGTGGTACTATACTTCAACTTCTCCCCATGCAATGAGCTACTCATGAAAACAATTGGATGCTCATATCCTTCATCACTCTTTTGAAGCAAAACACCTGCAATGATATCCTCCGAAGTGAAAGAGAAAATCATAAATTCCTTAGAGTAATCAGGGCTAACAAGCATAGGTGCCTTTTCTATGGAATCCTTAATCTCATAGAAAACCTTCCTACCCTCATTTCCCCAAACAAACTTCAAATCTTTCTTTAAAAGAGTTTGGATAGGCTTGGCAACTTCAACATAATTTGGAATAAACCTCCCAAGGAAATTGATCTTTCCTAGGAATGATTAAGGTATTTAACATTATGAGGCAAAGAAATCTTTTGAAGTGCCTCAACTCTTTCAGGATCAATGTTGATTCCATCCTTAGAGATGATGTGACCAGGTAACTTCCCTTCGGTTACTCCAAAAATAGATTTAGCGGGATTTAGGGAGTTTCCATACTTTCTACACCTATCAAAGATTTTCCTTAGATGATCAATATGAGAAATTCCATCATTTCAAAAAATAGTTATATCATCTTGAAATATTTCAATAAATTTCCCAATTAAACGTTAAAGGCATAATCCATAGCCCTTTTAAAAGTTGCTCCACCACTAGTCAACCCAAAAGGAATTCTCAAATATTCAAATGTTCTCCATGATGTGGTGAAAGTAGTCTTATGTCTATCCTCCCTTTTCACCATAACTTGATTATATCCAGAAAATCCATCCAACAAAGACATCATACCCGATCTTGTTACCCTTCACAACAAAGTCTCCATGTTAGGAAAATGATAATTGTCTTTCTTGTAGGCTAAGTTAATATTTATAAAGTCTACACAAAGCCTAATTGACCCATTCTTTTTCCTTACTATAACCAAGTTAGAATACCATGTAGAATGCCTAGTATGAGAAATAATTCTATCTTGTAATATCTTTTGCAACTCCTTTTGAACCAAGGGGGCTAACTTAGGATTAATTTGCCCAAGTTTTTGCCTAAAGGGTTTGA
Organism: Pinus tabuliformis; assembly: GCA_031772625.1. Classification (NCBI taxonomy): domain Eukaryota; kingdom Viridiplantae; phylum Streptophyta; class Pinopsida; order Pinales; family Pinaceae; genus Pinus; species Pinus tabuliformis. Next base: position 1,022,068,484 of record CM062811.1, on the reverse strand, counting down.
CATTTTCATCTTTAAGAGGGATAGTATGCTCCATAACATCCTATTGATATCCCTTTAACTCATCAGGAGAAAATTCCAACACATCTCTATATTCATGAAGTAAATTAACCAATTTCTTCCCTTCTTCTTCAGTAGTACCCTTACCAATTTTTATAATCTTTGGATCATGGGTAGTACCAATGTTTACTTCTAAGAATTCCCTTGGATCAATATTTCTCTCCTCTTTCCTCTTTGTAGCATCATGCCTAATAAAGATTCGATCCATGGCTACAATATTTCTAGGAGTGGGATTTGTCACATCTTTACACTCCATGTTTTCATATCCTTCTTCCTTGTAGCCAACCCTAAAATATGTGAATTCCTCTGTATTATTTACAAAACAAATCATTTGACTTTCATCATTAAATACTTGCCAATTCTCAATATTATCATGAACTAATGCTCTTAAGATTAGTTACATATTTACTTTATCTATCCACCAGGTTCTCTGCAAGCTACAAAGTAAATACAGACACTACCATCTCATCAACTTGCTTATTCTTTTCCTAAGGAATTGTTTGAATATCCAATGCATCAAAATATTCCATATTATCCCAAACCGCATTGCAATACTTCCTCAATCTATCATTCTTATAAGAAAATTGATTTTTTACTTGTAGAATAATCACATTGAATCCCCCTTGATAATTAACATTTTGATCTTCAAGTCCTTCACTGGATCAAGGACGAACAATATAACTTCATACTCTGCCACATTGTTGGTTGCATCAAATTCTAGTCTATAAGAGAACTTGAATATATGACCAAGGGGTGAGGTAAGGAAAATTCTCATACCCTTACCAAACTTTGAATGGGCCTCATCGAAGTTCATAGTGAGATCTAGTCACCCTAGCTTACTTTCAACCCTCTCCTCTAAAGGGGAAATATATTTAGCCAAAATAAGATAATTACCCAAGTCATCAAATTCATATACAATCTCATTATAAGGCTTATTTGGGTTTTCCATATGATACTTTTTCTCCAACTTTATCCAATCTCACCATGATGCCTATTACCGCTCAAACTAGTAGGGGTTCTAGGAGGGGATCCTCTAGAGAAATTATTAGGTCACGGGGCAACAATGGAGTGATAGCCCACTGCCACCTCAACTAAGGCTCCTTTCTCTTTACATACTTTCACTAATGGGAGGAGACCCGGTATAATAAGGATCACTATAATGAATATATCAATGATAGGATTATTTGTTATCCCAAAAGCCTATTCACAAGAGAGGCTAAAATATGTGGCTTGCTTTCTTGGGAAGCAAGGTGAAAGGCTCTCTAGGAATGGCTAGGAAGATTGTAGTTGCTAGGGTTTGAAGGTATGAATTGCAAAGGAGATTCCTAGACCTCAAAATCCTTGTGGAAACTTGGTTTCTAAATGGTCTTTGAAGGATTAGCTTTGATAAAAAGTGGGACCACACGGGACCAAGAAAACCGAAAATTAGGTCAAGGGTATGGAGTTGATAACCTAATGAGGGACTTGACCTAATTGGGGAGGAGAGAGGATCAAAGGAAAAAAATTATTTGATGTTTGAATTCAATGATCCTAATGAGGACACTGGCTAAGGGGAAACTAAGGAAAAAAATGTTCCTTGAGCTAGGGCTTGCTATATCTTGAGATCCCATCATCAGATTTGCTTCAAATTTGGAGGGCCTATAGAGAAAAATCAAAGTGTTTAGATTTCTGATTGTGATATAAATGATTCCTTAGGTGACCGATGTAGGATAGGCCTAGAAAAAGAGGGAGGTGAAAATAGTAAACATTGAAAGTGATCACCTATGGAGGATTAGTGCCTTGTCCTTTGGGAGTGATGGAGTCGACGAAATTTTATGGTTTGGAAAGGGTTCACCCAATCAAGGAGGCCTTAAAACAACTTTGCATTGGGTTAGGGCATGAGAGTAGCTGCTTCAAGGACTTTATACTTCGATTTGCAAGATTTGATAACTTATCAAGATGTATTTATCACAAATTATCTCTAGGAACATTCACCCATTTGTACATGTCCAATGACATGATGCAACACTACAAAAGATCACAATTTCCACTAATTCTTATAAAAAATCAGTAAATTTCGGACTTATATAGCGAAAATCCTAGTAACATTCATGTGACAAAGTAAATAACAAGAATAAGCATGAAAATAACTAGTGTTCCACGGGGTCGTGTCCCCCCACCTGGGGGTCGATTTTCCTAGCTCCCTCGCACTTCAGGGACTTCGGGACAACTGGGTGTCATTTCCCCATGCTCCCAAAAAGAAGGGTACACGTGGAAACTTGTGAGCGGGAATTTCCTTGATTTTGGGGGCCTAATCCTCCTAATGGGGTCATGTGGCGTCGTTTCCCTAGACAAAAAATCACAATTTTTTTAATGATACAAAAAAATCGTAATTTTTATAAACTGGGAAGGGTTTAAACTTTATTTTCAATGTTCATTTCACATTGTTTCATCTTTTCATGATATCACTATGCTCATTCATCCTCTCTTCCTTTCACATTTTCTTTTCTTTTTCGGGCTTCAATTGTAGACTTCAGTTTATTTTAAATCTTGATATATGATAGATTAGACTTGAGTCTTGACTCTATAAAAATTTGTCTCTTGATGTATCAGACTTGAATTTTATTTCAATATTCAGTATTCATAGTTGGAACTTCAATATGGTTTAAACTTTAATTCTTTAAACATTTATTTTCATTGTACATTGTTAGCAATTACACTGTACAATTACAAACTTACATGTATCATGTATGATTATATGATATCATGATTTTCATTTTAAATTTGTTTCAGACTTGACTTATATGATTCATCGATTTATAAATTATCCTTCATAATGTAAGTGTTATTATTATATAATGATAAAGACAGTTACATTATAAATATTAAAATTTCAATGATATAACATATATTTTTATATTTATAAGTTTTTAAACCTCGATGTCCCCCCACGTTTCCTAAAAATTGGTGGGGAGCTTTTGTGTAGGCTACTCCTGTGTATCCCTGCTCCCTCGCCCCCAAATCCTGGGAACTTGGTGGAACATTGAAAATAACACTTACATGTACAAAAGAGTATATCCAATCATCAAATTATGCCAATAATGAAGCTCCAAGACAAGAGAAAGATATCCAAACATCAAAATTCATCCATAACATCCAAATTCATCCTCCAAAAGGGGTAGAGAAAATATTACAAGAGAAAATAACCCAATCCAGGTGATGATGAGAGAATGAATCACCTCTCATCTATTTATATGATGTCTAATGAGTTCGATTTAGCTAATTTGGCCTAATTGAGCCCCTAAAATAAAATAATGTGCATAATAACAATACTTTTGGAGACAAACCCACCAAATAGCTCAACAACATAAAAATATGCCTCTTAAGAGGGTTGAATGATGTAAAAAGTGAATCATTGGGCCTTTGAGGAGGCCTAATGAAGTCCAAGGGGTACCATGAAGAATAACTGGACTCCAAACATAGTGGACCAGGCGTTGGCCCCTTGTTTTCTAGGCAAAAACCTGTGGTGTTCCCAGGTGTGGTACGGGGGCACAAGGACATTCTCATGGGTCTCCAAGTGGATCGAAAATGCCTATAAACCATCTGTAAGGGATAGGATGATGATAAAAGCCCTCCCTTTGCAACAAGAGATATCCTCTGGACCTTGGAACATCTGCCAAGTGTATGGTGCAAGTGTGAATCCAATTGGGCATGGTGAACTAGGTGCATCATCCTCATCCAAAGGGTGGAACACAAGCAACCAATGAGTGTTGTTGGGGATCCATGAAGTAATCTCTGTTATGGTGGAGTCCCATGGCTCTCGACGCTCACCCTAAAAGTGCTAATGTTTCCCTCTAGAGGGCTAGGACCTCGTATAGGGAGACCAAGCCCCAAATAAAGGCTCACTTGCAATCTTGGATAAGATCCAATGTGTCCCCTTTCCCTCCAATACAATAAGTAATTAACATAGTCAGGTAATAAAGCATACAAGTCATGGGATTAATGGAGCACTTCATGTTGGCATGCCCTTCCATAGTGGGCTTTAGCATGTACAAGTGTCTCCAAGCTCAATAGGGGGTTAACCAAGGACTTTATTAGGTGGTTTCAACCTTTAAAGGGGGTGACATGTCCATGGTACATCCTTTAAGTGGTAGGTGGGAAATGATATATGCTAGTGTGAAATTTCTTGGAAGGTGTACCAAAAACACTTCACTTAAGTCACGAAGTGACAAGTGACCCTAACAACAAGTTGATGGTTGCTTGTGATTCAAATCTGCAATAAAAATGGAAAAACCTGCAACAAAATTATAGATGATCCAGAATAGAAAAGAATAGTAAAGATCATTTGTCGACGCATTTCGAACCAGCAGTAAAAATATAGGATTTACCCTAAGATTAAGAACTTTAATATTAGTATATTATTCTTAATAGAATTATTCCCTAATATTGATACTATTTATAAGAATAATAATATTAATTTAAATTAATAATATTATTAACAATATAAATTTATTTCAATAATTTATTTAAAATATTTTTAACAACCTTGACCCCTCCCCTTGGGCCTTGGTCAAATCTAGCCGTTAGAAGTCTTGTTTATCTGTTTCCCGGTCAAATATAGTTGTTGGAATGACCTGTAGTCCCTATTTAACTTATCGCTCAGATTTGATCTTCAACTTGTCCTAATGATGAACCACACTGATTGGTTCGAAATGCGTTGACAAATGAATTTTTATGTGATTTTGCCGAAATTATTCTCACAAACATGTTATGGATCATAGAAGTCTCAACTCTAAAATAGTAAAGATACCCAATGTAATAACCCAAATGGAAAGACTTTAATTAATAAATTCTTTATTGAAAAAACTTGGTGAAGGCTCTATAAATCCCCCTCCATGGGATGGGTCCTTTGATGTCCTTGATACTTCAATAATTGATATTCTCTCTTAAGATGTGAAAAACCCAAATAATGTGAAGAACTCAAAAGAAAAAAGACGATAATGGTGAAGATGATAATGATCATGGTGAAGAATGAATGAAAAACTATCATATTTATAACAAATTATTGAGTTAATCTCGAAAATGGAGAATAATAAAATAATATTAACCAAATCAAGATCTAACCGCTTGGAATAATTTATTATATATATTGGAGAGGGAAAATATATTTAAAATGGTTAAATATCTTTATTTAGAAATAATTAACAAATAAAATGATTTATCAATTATTTCGCAAATATTAAGAATGATTTGAAATTGAAATAATTATTAAATAGTGATTTAATAATTATTCCTAGAGAAAATTAAACAAATAATGATTTATCTAATTATTCTCATGGTTTTATTATTATTTAAATTAGAAACTAATTCAATATAAGTGGCTTACTAAATTATTTTCCACAATGACAGTGATTTTACTATGGTAAAATTAAGCCTACATTGTGTATTTCGATCCACCTAGTTAGAAATGGCTAGGTGATCGTTTTTTGGTGATAACAATTGCCCCCACACGTATGAGTGTTAGGAGAAAATTGTATGAGCGAAATATGTTGTAGGTTATACTTCCACGAGACACCAAAGGGTAGTCAAAGAGAGAGAGAGAAAGCGCTGACACAATGCAAGGACAAATGAATAATGGAGGGGGCGAGACCTACTAAACTGATAGAAGTCTTCTTTTATGTCAGAGTACATGATCTCAAATGAGGCGGAGGAGGCATACCCATATCTGCCGAGATAACTGCATACAAATAATAATGATGAGCCCAAAAATGTGGGACTGAGCTACAAAATACATGATACACGATACGCTGACATCAATGGGTCAGGAATCAATACAATGTATCCCATATACATAATGCGCCCGGAAAAACATAGGCCATGACTAAATACAATAATATCTGAGTACATGAGACATAATGCCCCTCAAGCTAACATGGTGAGAGGGGATTGCAACCAAAGAAGCCCTGCTGAACAGGAAAGGGCTATACAGATTTGAGTGGATTGTCTGAAGAAGACATGCATGATGTGGGTGCTGCAACTGGCAGAAACTGAGACCATCACATCTGTGGAATTGCATCTGAATCTGGATCAACATTTTTGGTCATTCAAGCATGTAGGTGGCTACCTAAAGGGCCACCCCCTCATGAGGTCCGGAACATCTCTCACACACCCGAGAATCGTTGGGACAATCGTATGGATCATTGAACCATCAAGTGTACAAATCTCAATCGTGTGATAAGGAGATGGTGTTGAGCACATGAGAAACAACCAAGTCAAAGGGAAATTATGATTCCCTTTGCTTGATCCGAGACATTGAACAAAGATGGAAGATGGAACTAAGGTACAACGCCCTCTAGACCACTCTTTTGGAATAAATGTGCTAAGGTCGATAGAAGAGGGCCCGCTAGAGTTAAGGCAATGAGGAATCCTTAACAAAGGCACGAGGAATCATAGTAGAGTGACTGATGGACTGACACCAGGGATGATGATGGAAGGAAACAAGATGGGTGGTTGATTTATGACTTCCATTGTCAGAGCATAATAAGGATGTTTGACTTGGCAGCAACTAACTCAATTCTGGAGGGGATGGTTAATGACTCAAATGGGGGTTCAGTAAAGACTGAGCAGTAGAACTAGAGGCCAAATATGAATAATGGGATGGATGTGACACGACAATGTATGAAACACTGTAACGAGACTAAAAATGGACTCCATAAATACAAGGGTGACTCATCTTTGATGCTTTGAACAAGGGTGATATGATGATGCTGCCATGTTGGGGAGGCCCGGAGGGCACCATAAAAACATGAGTAAATGATGGTTACTCATGAAGAAAATCGACACGTGAGTCAACCAATGGAAAGGTAAAGTGGTACCAAAGTACAGGTGACTCAAATGAAGAAATTCAGTTTTGAGAGGCGACAAAGTGATACCTCATGGAAAAAATGGCTTCCTAATGAAGTGTCAAATTACCAAAAACAAAGAGAGACCCATTATAGAACTCGGTCAGTTCTTTCTAACGGCGTTGACATTTCATCAAATGAAGCTATGGTTTGGTCACAATGGGCGGCGAAAAAACTAGGGTTTATCCTATAAAAGGGATTTTTGCTCCCAAATCCAATTCATTTGCACAGTGAGTTGTGGAGAATTTGGAGAGGAGGAGAAGGCCATAAATCTTGTGGAGATAGTGGTGGACAAATCAGGATCTACAAGTTGGAGGTAGGTGGCCTAACCTTACTTATCATTTTTGGTGGATCGGACTTTCAGATTAGGGCTTCAGTTCACTATGGGGGGGGCTTTCTCATCCTCACGGTCGCAATGCACTTTTGGGGGCCTGTTCTGTGCTTTGGAGTGCAGGAACTGGGCCAACAAGTGTGTCCAACACAGCTTTGAGGGAAAAAATTGCTTTGTGGGCTGAGAGGATGGGCGGGACTAGTGGTATGTTGTGAGTTGAAGCTAAGCACTAGACATGCGTTCCTTTGACTATGAATTGAAAAAACATAATGGTATTGTGTAGGTATGGCAGAGCTGAAGGTATAATGGTGATAATGAGATTTGGAGCCCCTCCATGTTGAGATTCAAGGGAATCAAATAGTGAGAGGGGTGTTGGCATGATATGGTGTGCTTAATTTCTTAGAGAACCCCATGATGAGGGTTGGTGAGCCCTTTCTTTCAAGGATAGTGAATTACTGGTACACAGATTAGGAGGCCTTTGTATTACAAGGGCACAGGATCGAGATCACGATCTACGACATATATTTTTTGACAGGATTACTCCCTTTCGGGGTAGTAGGGGAGATACATCTAGTGTTTCCTTGTGGGAGGCATATAGGTGATTTTGTTGACCGCCATTGTGTACCAAGGAGTCATGCAAAGGGCACAACCATAAATCTTAGTGACTTGGAGAAGCTTGAGACACGAGCTACAGCCGCAACAGTGCTACAGATCTGTGGTAGTCATGCCTTCCACCATAGCATTGGAGGGCAGATACTGCTAGTGGAGAGTATGCTAGGAGGGACCTACTATGGGTGGGCCCAGATGATGTTGTCATAGTTGAAACAAAAGTTACATTATGAAAACGGAGGACCAATGGTAATAGTTCACTTGGGACAGTGTTATGCTCACTCTTCTTTGAGAACATCCCCACTATTCAACATCATGTTTAGATCCATGATGGGGGCCCACAGGAGCCTAGGATGCGCCACTGGGGGAAGCTACTAAGACGAGGTGGAGGAGGGGGAGTCGAACAAGCGTTTCGACCTGATTTTTTTGCTCATTGGGACCAGATGTCACTGCATATAGTGACATGAACCATTAGGGGGATCCTAACTTACCACTTCCGTCAAGATGAACATGGGGTTCATATAGTAAGTGAAAGTTTATATACATTTGCTACATTTATAGTTTAAGAAATATATGTATGTGGTACCGGTGAGGCAAACATGATACATAGGATGAGCCACAATTCCTAGGATCTTGCAGGCATGACAACAGGATGAAAAATACATGGATATTATGCACATATCACAACAAGGTATAGGTACAAGTGAAGGTAGAAGTACAGAAGATCAAGATGTAGACTATCATCTCATGATAGATGTTTTGGTGAGATTTAGAGACAGGATCTATGTGTCGAATTTCAGTGAGATCAAGAAGCTTATCTTGAGGGAGTTTCACGTCAATCCATACTCAGGTCATCCAAGATGTCATAAGACACTGACAGTAGTAAATAATTTCTACTATTGGCTGAATCTGTAGAAGGAAGTGGCAGATTTCATGGCTAGATGTTTAGATTGTGAGAAGTTCAAGGAAGAATGCGATCATGCAGGTGGTCTACTATAGCCTATAGCAATTCAGGAATGGAAATGGGAGGTCATTTCTATGGATTTGATCATAGGTCTCCCAAGGACAATGAAGCAACGTGATTCTATTATGGTCGTGGTTGACAGGTTGAGCAAGGTAGCTCACTTCATTCTAGTGAAGACTATATATTCAGCCAGTGACATAGCACAAGTGTTCCTCAGAGAGATAGTGAGACTGCATGGTGTTCCCAAGAATATTGTGTTAGACAAGGATACGAAGTTCACTTCCAAGTTTTGGAAGGAGGTACTTGTAGGCTTGGGTACAGAGTTGGCCTTCAGTACAGCTTATCATCTGCAGACAGATGGACAGACAGAGAGGGTCAACATGATTTTGAAGGATATGTTGAGGATGTACGTGATGCACCAACAAAGGAAATGCGAGGAGTATCTTCCATTGGTTGAGTTCACATACAAAAATGGTTATCAGGAGTCATTGAGGATGAGTCATTTCAAGGCATTGTATGGGCAGAGTTGTAATACTCCCATCAGCTGGAGTGATCCAATGAACAGGGTACTTATTGGACCAAACATGTTGGCGGACATGGAGCAGGAAATGCAGGTTATAAAGAGGAATCTAAAGGCAGCATAGGATAGACAGAAAATTTATGCAGATCAGCATAGGGTTTTCAAGGAGTTTCAGGTTTCGGAGAATCTGTATTTTCTCATCAAGCCCAAGAAAATCTCTTTCAGGATTGGTTCATGTGCCAAGTTGGCACCATGGTATTGTAGGTCTTTCAAGATATTTAAGAGGATTAGACCGGTGGCATATCGACTTGCATTGCCTCCAATAGTGAAAGTCCATGATGTTTTCCATATTTCATTGCTTAAGAAGTATATAAAGGATGTTGATCATGTTATTGATTGGTCTATATTATAGGTGGAGCAAGAAGGATAATTCCAGCTGGAACCTCATGCATATTGAAGCGGAAGCATCTCATGCTTAGGAACAGAGCCATAGAGAAATTTAAAGTCTAGTGGAAGCACTTTGGGCTTGAAGAAGCTACATGGAAGATGGCAGATCAAATTCGAGTCCTATATCCTTCATTGTTTGTTAGTTGAGGCAAAGCAATTTTGGTTTGATGTTTGTATATGTTTGGCATATGTTTCGCTAATGTCTTGGTATATGTATGTATATGTATAGGTATGTAAATACCACCATGAGCTAATTTATAAAGCTCCAATAAGCAGTGTGGCTGTTATCTTGTCATGTTGTCATGATGTTTTGCTTTTGAGCATGTCTTTCATTGTAAATACTGCATTGAGCTAAGTTATAAAGCTCCATGGGTACTATGTTTTCTTCTTAGCAGTTTTGCTGAGGTATTGGTGTTGTTTACCACTGAGGATGGTGTTCCCCAAGCAAGGGGGGGGGGGTTCTATAACAATCCTGGTGAAAAGTTCATGTAATAAAAGTTAATAAAGGAAAAATAATACCATGGTTAAGGGACACTTATTCCAAGCTGAATGTTGGGCAAAGATATCCTGGTGGGCATCACTGGATGTGTGTTTTGGCTAAGGAAAATTGGAAAAGGCTAAGGAAAAGGAATTAAAAGGCAAAAAGTTATTTTTGGAACATTGATTTATGAAAATAGAGGAAATTAGGAGGAAAAGGAGGTGAAAGGTCACATGTTTCATGTGAGGAAATGAAGGAAAATAATAAAAAATGAATAAATTGGAGGCCTCATCAATAAAAAGTCTTATGCGGTTTAGTGCAAAAGATGTTTTCAGTTCAAGTTTGGAGCTCTTTCATTATTCTCTCTCTCTCTCTCTCTCTCTCTCTCTCTCACTCTTGGTCACTTAGATTTTTCTTGGAGCACTCTAGTTTTGGAACAAAGGAAGGAAAAGCAAGCAAAGGAAAGGAAAAGAAAGAAAAGGAAAGGACAAGCAAGCAAGGATTAAGGAAGGAAACCAAGATCAAGCAACTTCAACATGAATACTTGGAGGTAACGTTTTACATGTGTGATTTCCTAGCTGGTTTGGACATGCATGGCTTTGCATGTTAGTGTATGCTTCTCTTGTTGTCGATGGCATGGTTTTGTCGGGTTATGACAATGGCTTTCATCCTAGCCTTGCCTTTTTCCGGATGCCATGGTGTTTGTATATTTATTTTAGTTTTTGAGCTTTGGATATCGCATGGATTTCGGAATCCGGGGTGGAGGTGGTCTCAAGTTCCATTCCCAAAAGCCTAGGAATCCCTTGACCAGTTTTGGTGGGATACACAGTAAAGCTTGAGGGAGATGTCTCAGTTTAGGGCCTAGTGATCCAGGTTTGGATTGCAATAAAGCTTGAGAGACAAGGAGATGGAAAATTCCTCAAGGATAGTGATGGATTTTGGATGGCATTCCAAGTTTGATTCAGTTGTGATCAGAGCACTGGTTTTGGTGTGATCACGGTTTGGTGAGGGTGGAGGTGGTTTAACCTTTAGATTCCCTTTGTTGTTCTTGGATAGTTTGTTCTATCAGATCCCATATTCATGCTTGGAATACGACACAAGGGTGACTGGCAGAAAGAGAGATTTGCTTCAGCCATGTCTATGGTCCAGTGGTACGTGGATGTCTCGAACCTGGTCAGATTTTCCTATGATTATTAAAGCTAAGTTCTCTTAATTTTGCACTGATTTATATGTGGATTTAATGGTTGTCTTATCTCTTATATATACATGATTTTATGTTGGTTATAAGCATCGTTAAATGAATGGTTTATGTCAAGGTTATTTCATGTATTTACTTGTAACTATTAAATGGATGGATGCAAGACCTAATTCATGATGTCGTAGTTAAATGAAGAAGGAGGTGATACTTCTGGTTATGTTTCATAAGTTGTTTCAGTCATTTATATTATGTCTTGTATCCTAGACCTGTAGGTTGCATTGATGTCAAGTGTTTGAAAAAATGTCAGTCCCGATTGGGGATTCTCAGGCCTAGTCCTGTGGTTGATTTTTGATTAATCAACATTTTTATCATGTATTTAATGAATTCTGAAAGTTACAACAAGTTTTGGGCAATGGTCAAGATTTTGGGATAGAAAAGTTGTTTAAATCTTGGGGTCGCTGGCACAGAATTGGAAATTTTGGTCCTTAGTCGCTAGTAGGAAGGCTTGTCATAGCGACTTTAGGTTGCTACTCACTCCCTTGCCCATAGCATGATAGCGACTATGGCTTAAGAAATCCAAAACAACAGTGGGACCTAGGGACAGGTTGTCTGAGTGGTTGACTTGTCTCCTGAGGGTTCTGTTGATGATGTTGGATGACTTTATGTGATGTTATGTCGATTCCACTTCCTTAAGGTCACATAGGAGGTTGAATATGATCATAGTAGCCTCTCATCTCATGTTTACCCTGGTTGGCATGGTTACTTTAGGTAGACCTGGAAGGGGGTGTTACATTCCACTTTGTGAGATACTCTAAAATTAATGGGTTTCGCAGATGTTGGACTCTTGTTTCCATGATTTCTTCAGGCTCAAATATTATTTTTCCTTCCTCATAATGTTCTGGAAATATAGTTTGAACTAGGAGCTTGTCACCTATAACCTTCTTTAAGCATGAAACATGTAAAAAAGGGTGTACTTGTTATTAGGGTTTTTAATTCCCTATACTCTTTAAAAATGTCAATCTAGAATTCATAATCTTAGAGTTAAAAATTATTACAGTTCATATCCAAATTTACTATCCTATATTTTACTAGTACTAAATTAAGTACTGAATGTTCACTCTAATTTTTGTCCTAATTCAAAATCCTTCAATTTCTTTACTAAAGTATACTAAATTAAAGAAACCTATGATATCTTCTTAATAACGCACAATTTGAATCACTAATTTATCTTCAGCAATCACACAACTAAATCATGCTCAAATACCTCACTGGAAACAAACTCAATGATACCATAACTCAATTTAAGTAGTCCATTTCATTCCACACAAAGCTATCCCCAGGGTCAAACAAAATTAGTAACTATGAATTGAAAACTAATTCTATCAGTACTATTAAACTCAAAAATTCATTCACATAACTCTCAAATTTCGTAAATCTATTCGAAACTAATTGAAGAAGAAAAAAATGATCTATAGGCCATACACAATTATGTGGAAACTTTCAGGTATCAAACATTGGTTGTAGAGTCTTTTATTGGAAATTTCTAATTCACAAACAGTAAGAAATTTTACTTTAGATCAAAGGTTTCGTCTCAGTCTTAAGACTTTTTAAAATATTAACCTTCAGATATGCATTTCAAATTAAAACATATTCATTCCAACTCAGCAAATCTTGATTAAAGAAAGGCCTACATACTCAAGCAATTTCTATGAAAATGATGTCATAAACTCAAGCAATTTTAAATGGAAATCTATCCTTTGATAATCAATCATCAACTAAGAGTTTAAAAGATAGAACGAGCATATCTATTGGAAGATTTAAATGTTGTTTAATCACACCTCCATTTATATTATTTTTAAGAAACACTACGAAAAAAATATTCAAAGTGCAATTTCTCTTATACTAACCCACACACATACCTTTCTATCTAATTAAAATCAACTACAGAACATGGCTGAAGTCAATGGTGGGCCTTTGCCACAACCTTAGACAAGCTTGATTACCACAACAGGATTATGAATCAAAGACACATAAATTCATAAGTATAGAAGTCGATATCACTATATTAATAGTCTTCAATGATACATAAGTACAACAGTTCCAAATTGAATTAAAACAAAGTTATGTAGTGTTCATAGTCACAATTTTTCTCTGCTTCAACTCACTAAACTCTAACACTAGTGCTTGGCCCTTTTAAATAAATTATGGCCTAAAGATAGATGTAACTAAATAATCAAGAAATATAATGTGAGTATGATCTGAGCTTAATTAGGATAAGCCAGATTCTCAAGGATCACTCGCTCATTCTATCATATCCACATAAATTTGATCGATTTTATCCTTAGGCTGAAGACATTGTTGTTGCGATCACGATCATGAGATGTTTCCTTGGAGTGTTCATTAGTTTTACTGATTCCAATCTTGGAATAAGGTATCGAGTAGATTTCCAAATTAGGTATCGAATACAGTATGGAATTAGGCCCCAAATTTCTGCCTAGTGCACTCTGAGATGGATGTTGAATCACCAGTGACATGTCAATGCATTCAAGTCTTTGTCCTCATATTTAGGAATCCTAACAATATGTGTGTAAAATTGAGTCAAAATAGTATGAATTCATTTAACATCTACCTGAAGTAACCAAAAACATGTAAAATGGACCTAAACGTGACTCTTACCTCCATTTATGAACTGGAAAACATTAACAAGTATAGGATGGTTTTGAGGTGTCAAAAGGAGAAAAATGGAGTAGAATATTATAAAAGATAGCAGGATAAGGTGTGAAAAATGTGAAAAAAGTAGGTCCCAACATCCCCCATGCCAGAGAGGATGCATGTCCTCATGCAGTTGTCTTCTCCCAAAACCAATCAGACATCAAAATTGGGGACGTCCTTTGTTCAAATTCCCGCCACGCTAACTAAAACTTATAGCCATGATTTTTCTTTGTTATCTATTGTTGAAACCTCTGAGCTCAGCCATAAACACTTTTTCCTTTATAAGGCTTCAACTACCTCACCTTCCAACTAAGAAGTCATTTGTTCTTCAAGACCATTTTATCATTCTTTGATATCAAAGCCAAATTGTGAGTCCTCTACATTTCATTCTCTTTCCTAACATGACAATACAAGATTTTGTAATTTTGATACTTCTCTTTAAGCTTTATATTATTCTTTTGTAGTTTATTCACTTGATACTATAAGTCCTCTTCAATATGAGCAAAGACATCCTCGGGAGGTGGGTTATGCTTCTGTGAACTGCTTCCTTTACAAGTCAATTTCTCATGAGTTTGGTTGACCATTGTCTCGATCGCTCATTTTCCTGTTGCTAGCCCTAGTTCAAACAATTCATTATGGGGAAAATATCTTGGAAGGTCATCAGAGTTGTCGACTAGCCCCTCCCCCTTGAGTAAGGTTCTGTTCAACTTCTTTGTTCCCTCAAGTGCCCTAGATGGACTCTTTGTTTCTATCTCTGGAGAGGATAAAATAGTCACCATCTTAAGAGTTTGAGTGCCCTGAGGAGGGTAATGTTGTCGAGTCATGCTTCTAGTGTGCTACCAACCTTATTGTGTGTTCGTAATCTCCGATTCTTTTGGGAGCTCTTTCAATTGTGAAAGTGGAGTCAATGTCGGCGATACTTCCTCTTTCTTATTGAATAACTTCCTTCGCCCTTTCTTAGGAACAGTCTTGTTCTTTTCATTTAACCACTCTTCAACTACCAAGGAGATTGATGCTCCAACCTCTTCTCGTGGTTTCTTTTGTTTACTCTATTGTGGTTTCTCAAATGTTGCATCCTTCGCCACATTTTCTTTCTCTTGTTTATGAACACCTTTTCATTTCTTCCCCTTTGATGCTAGGGGTTGTTTCGTTGCAGAGGAGCTATGGTTAGTCGATTCTGGTTTTTCTAGGAGGTTCACCATACATTCCTCAACTTAAGTGGCTCTCCCTTGAAATACCTCTTGTTGGACAGAGGCAATCCTCTATAACTTTCATTTTTAAGCTCCCAACCTTCATGGTCTACCCATCAAAGTTTTATGCAAACGCCATAGAAAAATTATCATTGTATCCTTGAAACTTCTCGAGAAAAATGATCTAACCCTTCTCCTCAAAACCTGGTCTTACAAGCTACATATTTTTGGTTGGCACAGAATTTGGCAAAAGTAGGCTTATGTCATCACCCCCATCCTGACAATAAAACAGTTTCAAAGCCAAAGGGAAATTGGGAAATCACAGGCCGATTACAGGGTGTTTATGAAATTTGCGAATGTTATGTATTCAAGACAAACAATTCTTTATTCCATGGTTTCAAATATGTTATAGGATTAGTTAGAATGGGTGGCCATGTTTTCAAATTAGGGCATGAACTGGTCTATTATAATGATGGCGAAAGTACAAAAACATATATATCATGATGAGTGGTTAATGAGTAAAATACATTTTCAGATAAGACAATCTAGAGTACTAACAATAACAAATTTCAATGTCATGAGGAAGAAACATACAAAATCATGATAATATATGACTCAACCAGATGGAGGCAAGAGAACTAATCAAATTCCATTATTCACACTCTTTTCATTAATCCAAGTAAATGAAAAAATTGATCATACCTTTGATTGACTGTATAATGATGGCTAGAAGTCTAAAAATAATGAGTGGTCGAACACCTTCATCATTAACAAAATGTTTTTACTATTGTTGAATCTGATGTAGACACATTGTTGTTTTGGCCATGAACAAACTAAGGCTTATAAAATTTAATACCACCACCAAATTTTAATGGTATTGAGTTGAAGCTGGAACACACTAATACACTTTTGGGCTTGATATTCACAATCTTAGGTACAAAACATATTTTGCACTTAACTTGCAAACTATAATAAGTACTGAATTAAGTAAATAATTTCTTAAATTACCCAACAGTAATAGAAATTGAACCATTGGAACTGTATTGAAATAGCAAATAGAAGTCATTCCATATTAGCTTGGAACTGGTCTAGAAAATCAGCTTTTTAGGAGGAAAATGCAACTGAAATATGATTGTTGTTACTTCAATTCAATATTGGTACCTGTTGTAGTATTCAACAACCCCCCCATTTATTTTTATTTTAGTTATATAATAAATAATGGGGACCCTTCTTTCATGTTAATAAAACTCTCTAGTTTTCAATAAAGATAGGACACTTTTGAATTTGTTATAAAATCTCTTAGG
Source organism: Pinus tabuliformis (assembly GCA_031772625.1). Taxonomy (NCBI): domain Eukaryota; kingdom Viridiplantae; phylum Streptophyta; class Pinopsida; order Pinales; family Pinaceae; genus Pinus; species Pinus tabuliformis. The sequence continues at coordinate 1,022,051,793 of CM062811.1, read as the reverse complement.
CTTATGGGAACCCAAGTATCGGAGGCCCAACCCTTATAATGTTATGATAAATCAAAATCCCGATAAGCCCTCTTATTACAAAATTAATGCATTATCAAAAGATTTGTATCGAACTCTTATAATATTGTAACTTTCCTTTTGATAGAGTTATGATAAATTCATTATCTGATAAAGCTTCCCCAACCATTACTTTATTCATTAAAAATGTTTTACTAAAAGGTTAATATAAATCACGCACCCATTTTTAAATCAATATTATAAGAGTCGTTGGCCCAATAGATGCCACTTGGCATATCATCCCTTCACAATTTTGTAACTTTTTAAGTGTGCCACTTACGATACTCAACACTTCTGATATCTCACAACTTTGATACCTGCCTCCTTTGATTATCCACTATCTTCAATACTGGATACTTTTGATACCTCCTAGCTCCTATATCCATTATCTCTGATACTTGTCCCCTCTAATACCACGAAACCTATGATATTCATGTTTACATCTAATATCGGGACTTTCATAATGGGTACTTTCTCTTTAAACCTATGATATGCCATCGTTGATATAGAAATCTTGATATCGCTTCCTACCTCTGCTTATAGTAATTACTTCTTTAAATATGATTGGGAAGTTACCAATATCGTAACTTTCGAATGCACTTCCAATTGATTTCTCCAATATTTTTTCTTCCGATATGATGGTATGGGAAAACCCACATGAATTCATGTTTTGGCATTTAATATTTGAAAGTGATGAATTTATGGTTTTCGAGATTATAATCATCCTCATTCATTGCAGTTTGATCCTATCATAATTTTCCCTTAAAGAATGAATTTTTTTATGTGAAATTCATTATTTTCACTAAGTCTTTTAGGTCAAGAATTTATCACTCAGACCTGTATTTTTCATTACATGCTAGTCTTGACAAGCTAACTCTCAAGAAATGTCTAAAGTGGAAAAAGAAAAGAAGAAACTTGTTGCTTAGCAGAAATCGGTCGCTCCTCTAACTAAAAACGCCGATATGCCAGGATTATTTTCTGACACATTTTTTTCTCTAGGTGTTGGAAGTGCCTCTTTGGAATCTATCTATAAACTATTTGAGGATGAAGGACCCGGGATCACAAAAATAAAAATTACATCCGAGGATTTTACCCTAGTCTCCAATACGACTTACAGTGATGTGTCTAATTCACTCTTGCATAGGATTGTGGCCTGGCCAAAAATCCTTCCTTATACAGATATGATTTGATGGGTCATTGATAACTTGAGCATTGCAGAAAGGAAATTCATGACACATAATCATAGAGTCACTGGATCATTTAGAAAAAGTGATTTGAGTGAAATGTACCATTTTCCATTGCCTCAGTGTAAATATAACAAACAGTTTGTGGAGAAATTCATGAGCGAATATGATCATGCATCAGAGCCTATTAGGGCATCAGAACCTAAAAGGGTATGTACGTAGTTGTCTCTCTGGCTAGTCCCTATTGTCAAATAGTTGTTATGATATGTAGGCTCTTTGCTTATTCTAATACACAGAAATTTTCTGATCAATGGACACCATTGATTGATGTTGCCTCAAAAGGATATATATTAGATTGGGGAAATATTGTCTGATAACTTAGCTACTCATATCCTGAATTTTAGAAGTAAGCGTAAGGTTTCAGAAAATATAATTCCTCCCTTCTACATGAGTGCCTATGTAATGGATGCCATGTGTTTCACTATGGATTTAACCTCTATGGGATGGAAGTGGACCTTAGAGGACCCAGCCTCTATCCATATATATCACGATATCCTTTGGGACTCAAAGTATCAGCCTCATTTTTATAAAATCTGCCATGGAGTAATGCTGCCTATTTATCAAATCATTTTTTACAAGAGAACTCTTAGGATTTCCCCAGAAGCCAAAACCGACTTGCTCTGGGTTGGAAACTGGTTTGGTGAGGAGTTATTTACCTACATCTGAGTCTTTGGTAGTCTTTCTAACCTCCATGTATTGCCTCTATATGTCCCTGGCAAACTTCTTGCTTGAGAAATAGCATACCAAACCGTAGGGAATGGTATTTCAAAAGTCTTAAAGGAGTCTAATAAGAAAATGTGGCATGTTTTTCCTCTTCAGTGTGGTATATATGCTTTGGATAATTTCAGGCATGCAACCATTGAAATTAATTCTATCTTAGAATTCAATTTCCCTACCATCCCTAACAGACAGTATGATCCCCATCAAACTGTCAAAAAGGTTACTGCACAATCAAGCATCAGGCAATTTTCTCATGAACCAAACAAGTTCGATGACCTATTTGAAAAATCTTCTACCTATTTGATGGTTGTGAGATAAGTGGAAGAGGAGTTGACTCCATAAGATATGATTCAATTCACCCAATACAAGATCGTAAGGCTAGATCATTTTCCTATGAATTCATTAAAGATTCCTCAAGAAAGAACAGTTCAGGATGATGTTATAGTTGTTGGTTCCACAAAGACTACTAATATGCCTCAAACAAAAGAGGCAGAAGCTTCCTCCTCTTCTCAGACTAAAGGTATTTTTCCTAGTTCCAAGCTTGAGAAAATATGGGAATAGTATAGCCAGGTTTTGAAGCATAAAGAACAACAAGTTTTGAAGGCTCCCTTACAAGAGAAGGTCTCAAATACTTCTAAAAGTTTATACCAACATTCCCAACCTCTGAGGTCGTATTAAGGGTTGAAGAAATTCCTCCACTTGATATATTTTATAGTCTTAAGCATAAGGCTATTGTTAAAAGACAAAGGAAGAAAAGAAAAATCGAGCAGTCCCAGGCTTTAGTTCCTAGAAATGCTTCTTTCGAAGTAGTATGGAAAGGTTCTTTGTCCACCCCTTCAAAGGAACTAGGAAGACTCACTCAGTTCACAGGAGCCTATGCTTCCGCAACCATGGACAAAGCCACTGAAGTAAAACAATTATTGAAAGAAAAGGAAGACAAAATTGTGCAGTTAGAACAAAGTTTTGAGATCGAGAAACAAAATATTGTTGATCAATGGCAAGGACAACTTATTGAACTCCAGAACAGTTTTAATGCCCTTAAAGTTCAATATGACACTCATTTGCAGACCTGAGACACTTAGATACAGGAATTACATAAAAGGATAGAACAACTAAAGATTAATCCTAAATTAACAAAGTCCAAGGAGGAAGCAGGAGAGCTAAATACTCTCATTTCTCAATAGAAAATTGTGTTTTGTCAAAAGTTAGCTATTATTCATGATTTGTGTTATACAGATAGCTCCATGGTTGATCAATTATCAGACCTCGAAACTTATTTTGATGATATTGAAGAAAAAATCACAGGTTTCCTTACATGGCAAGATAGGGATGATGGGACATTAGCTAATCTTCCAATAATTGAAGAGTCGCACAAGGAAATAGTCTTTAGAGAATGGGAGATTCACCTTAAACATGCAAAGGCAGCAATGTTCAATGCGAGATATATCTCTAATAATATCATTGAGACAATCAGTGATAACTTGTTCCAAGAGAATCTCATATCAAACTGCCATGAAGTTGCACTATCAGATATCAAACTGCTCACCAAAACGTGGCAGGAGTAATCTAAAAATTAGGTCGAAATAATTGATCAACTATCTAAAATTGACTTGGAAATCCATTGGCAGTTTTTAGTCAAACCACACAGCCAATGGTTGATGCTTAGGTGCCTATCCAATACCACCACTCACATGTTGCCAGCATTAAGGGACACCATATTTATCAGCTAGATGCGGATTCAACCAAAGACTCCACCCAAATTGAAGAATATGATAGATATCTACGAGCTACAACAACAAATGGGAGAACAATCCTCTTCACAGACCTAGATGATTTGTTATAACAAATTCTAAATATGTCTCTTTTGGTTTATTTTAGCATTGTTTGTTAAAACCGCTTCAAGTTTTTTCTCTATTTTCTATATTTGTATTTTATTTTGAGACTATAAATCCCCTCCATTTGTAATGAGAAGGGGTTCTGAATTTTGGAAAGAAGGCTTTTGTTTTCACTATTGTGACTCAAGTTTCTCTTAATAGAAAGTTGAACCACCACCATTTTTCTCATGAGCAGAGTAACAATTTATCGGGTACTATTATCTATTTATTATTGCTTTTTTTAAGAGTTGAATGGTAATTTGATTATTTTTATCATATATGTGTTGTAGCAATCATACATTTTTCACTATTGATATGTGTGATTGGAATTATATATTATATTCATAAACAACAAAATCTCATATATGTGATGAATTTATCAACTAATTTAATTAACTATTTAATTAAATTAGTTATCATTTTATGTTTTAACCTCATAATCACAAGATAATCTATATTGTCATGTTGCTTATGAGATATTTTTAAATCACATATACAGATATTTTTCTCGGGATAAAGATTAAGTTTAAGTATTCTTTATTTTCATTTTTAACTATATCAGAGCATTATACTTATACTCCATTCATTTTTTATAATTTATTTTAATGGAAATTGGTCCCATAATCTCCAGTCAAAGACACCATTCCAAATGAAAAAGGATGTGCTCTAAGGTCCCGACCGGGTGGTTTTCCCCCAATGTTGATGTAAACATTTCGAGCCTTCAACAATACCACCACTCCATGGACTTTGACCAAGCCTGGAACTGTTGATGACTAGTGGCATTTCAATTTTTGAGAATCTGAAATGCACGAAAGAAGACTCCGAAGGAATTCTTTCCCGTAATTATTCTGCTAAGCCCGAAAAAGAATAACTCTATACTTAGCATATCCCTATCTACTTCCATCTCATAAATTTTAACGAGGATGAGTTAGCTAATTCTTGGAGTGTTTAATATTAGAGAGTTTGATGAACTCAAAGTAGACTCTAGGGGGGCTTTCTTTGGGTAAATATTCTCCCAGACTTAGAAAAGAATAAATTTGTACCTAGAAAATCCCTAACTACTGTCATCTCATAAATTTTAATGAGCATGAGTTAGCTCATGCTCGGAACATTCAATTTTAGAGAGTCTAAAAATGTTCAAAGTAGACTCGAGAGTGTCCTTTTCCATAAGTAATCCATAAAGTTTGGATAAAGGAATAAACCTACACTTGACATATTTCCTCTTTATTCTATGTGAGATGTGGAGGAAAATAGAAATCAACGCATTATTATTTATACTATGTACATGTATAGATATATTAGAATAATAGATATTAATTGGAAGGACCAGCAGGAGTTAGTTCCCCTTTATCAACCAGCTCCATTCCTGGGTTCTGTTGCACATTTTGCAAAAATTCTTGTTTGGAAAGTGGGCAGTGGTATACTTTCAACCTGTGCCCATTCACCACAAATGAGGTCTGATTGTCATCAATGGTTCTAATTTTGGATGAGGCATTGTTAAAAAATTCCTCCACTTCATAGGGTCCTAACCATCTAGTTGAAAATTTTCCTTTTAGGTGTTTAAACTTGTTGTCATACAATAATGACCAGTATCTAGGTTGAAAAACTTTCTTTTAAATATACTTATCATGCCATCTGGCCCTTTGATCCTGCACTAACATAGTATTTTGGAGAGCATCTTATCTGATTTCATCAATTTCATTCAGCTAAAGCACTCTTTTTTTTTAGCTTCATCTAAATCCATCCCTAGTTGAGCAGCAGTTCGAAATGTTTTTACCTGAAATTCAATGGGCAACAATACCTGCTTCCCATATACTAGCTCATAGGGAGTGTATCCTGTCACATTTCTCCATGTTATTTGGTAAGCCCAAAGTGATTTTGGTAACTTATCATCCCAATATCTATGGTGTAGTTGAATTGTTTTAGTAAGAATAGACTCCAAGACTTTATTGGTAGATTCTACCTATCCATTCACCTGAGGATGGTATGGTGTAGATTTCTGGTGCTTAATTTGGTACTATTCAGTAATGGCTTTTACTAATTTGGAGGTAAATTGTGTCCCCTGATCGGTGACAATCTCTCTAGGTACTCCAAAATGAGTAAATATATCTTCAAAGAGTAAATCTACAACGGGATTCTTAGTGGCACAATATAAGGCTTTAGCTTCCACCCACTTTGTCACATAACCAGTACAAACTAGGATATACCTCTTCTTTCTGTACATAGGAGAAATAGGCACTACAAAATCTAATGCCCACTTTTCAAAGGGTTTGATTGATACCTAGGTTTGAAGAGGCATCTCGTCACTTGGAATAGGTTTCCCCATTCTTTTGCAAGCATCACAGTTGGAAACAAACTTCTTGGCATCTTTAAAAAGGGTGGGCCAATAATAGCCCACATGCAGCACTTTATAAGTTGTCCTTTTGTCTGCAAAATGCCCACCACAAGGTTCAGTGTGACAATATTTTAAGACATCATACATCTCTTGTTCTCGCATGCATCTCCTCATGATTAGATCTCGTCCAATGCAGTATAGGTCTCCTTCTATCCAAGAATAATTGATACTCAACTACACAATCTTATGTTTTTCCCTGGCAGATATATTTTGTGGAAACTTACCTATCACCAAGTAATTAGCCACATCAGCAAACTAGGGGGTATAAGTAGAAATGGAGAATATATTCTCATCAGGAAAATCATCTGAAACTGGGGCGGTGTCCTATGAAATGTTCATTCTAGACAAAAAGTTTGCAACTGAATTGTCTTGTCCAGGCCTGTTAATCACAGTAATATTAAATTCTTGAAGTAGAAGTAACCATCGAGTGATTCTACCATTTTTAATAGGTTTGTTGATAAGAAACCTAATAATTGAATGATCAATATGGACAAAAAATTAATAGCTTGTAATATAATGCCTAAATTTATTGATAGCATGAACTACTGCTAATAATTCATTTTCAGTGATGGTGTAATTCAGTTTTGCATGTGAGATATTTTTTCTAACAAAATAAATATCACAAGGGATGTGGTTCTCCTGGTGCAAATATGAATACGAAGGGACCAACTAGGCCCTTTCAACACTGGAGTAATTGATAGCCTATCTTTTAATACTTGAAAATAATTTTGACAATCAGTATCCCATGAAAAATCAACATCTTTAGCCAACAATTTAAACATAGGTGCAACAAGTTTTGTAAAATTTTCAATAAATCTCCTATAATACCTTGCATGCCCTAAGAAACTTCTTACCTCTTTCTGTGATGTTGGAACTGGAATTTGTGAAATTACCTCAATTTTTGTAGGGTCAACCTTTATCCTTGTTTGTGAAACATGATGACCAAGGACAATTCCCTCAGTCTACATCATCTTACATTTTTCATTGTTGAGGGCTAGATGAGTTTCTTGACAACGGATCAAAACCTTCTCCAAATTTTCCAAGGCCTCCTGAAAAATCATTTCCATAGACTATGAAGTCATCCATGTAGACTTCCACACAATCATGTATAAGGTCAACAAAAATTGCTAGAACAACCCTTTGAAAGTTGGTGCAATACACAAGCCAAAGGGAAGGACTCTGTAGGCATAGGTACCCCAAGGGCAGGTAAAAGTAGTTTTCTCTTGATCTTCTGGGGCTATTTGGATCTGATTGTAACCACTATACCCATCTAAGAAAAAGAAATACTTTTTCCCTGATAAGGTGTCAAGTACCTGGTCAATAAATGGCAGAGGAAAATAATCTCTCAAAGTGGCCTTTTTTAGCTACCTATAGTCAACGCAAATTCTCCATTTCCCATTTTTCTTGGGAACAACCACTATGGGAGATATCCACTTGCTGTCGGAAATAGGATATATGAAATTTTCACTCAAGAATTTTTGGAGCTCATTCTTGACAATTTATTTAAGGGTCATATTCATTCATCTTTGTGGTTGTCTTACAAGTCTAATTTTTTCATTGGTGAAAATATGATGTATGCAGGTGTCAGGATGTATCCCTTTCATATCTAGATAGTCCCAAGAAAATGCCCATAACTATTTTTGGATCATTTCTACCGCTTGTTGTTTTTGTTTTGTACTTAATTCCATACCTATATAAATAAAAAATCCAAAATTGATTTCAATAGGTTGTACACCCACTTCCTTATTTTATTATATGGTTGTCACAGTGAATGATACAAACACAACAGGATAAAAAGTTTCCTGAAACTCATTGTTAAAACCATGATTGTAACCACTAAAAGAAACAGGGTATTCGATACATCTTATATCAGATAAAAATTGTTGCAATACATGTTCCTCTGATTATTCTTGAAATCCTCTTGATTGTTCTAAGGTTAGTAGGGGAAGCACACATTATTCCTCTCCATAAGGGCTTTCCAACCAAAGAGGAACTTCATCAGCTAATTGAGTAGGTGGAAAAATTGTCAATCTTTGGATTTGAGATCCATTAGATATAGTCATTTCTCCAGTTCTACACCCAATGACGACATCAACATTAGCTAGTCAGGGTCGGCCTAAGATTATTGGGTGCCCTGGTTTAGTGTTTTGGGGGGATATGACTATGAAATCTATTGGATATTCCCAAGAGGCCACAATAACAACCACATCCTTCGGGACTCCAATGGGCTTGAAAATAGACTTATTTGTTGATTCCAACACAATAGGTGTAGGTATTACCTGATTTAATTGCAACAATTTCATGGTATCAACAGTCATTGCATTAATGGCTGCTCCTAAATCTACCAGGGTGTTAGGCAGAAAAGTCCCATTGATCCCTATAGTCACCATTGGGTTCCCTGGATGATCATATTTTGGTGGCAATCCTGATATCATCTCAGATATTTGGCTGACTACTTTAATGGTCTGGTTATTATTCTTCTTCCTTCCAGGTTTCTTAATACATAGATCCCTAATGATTTTGGTGTAGATAGGTATGTCTTTAATAGCTTGTAATAAAGGGATCTTGATACAAACATTTCACAATTTGGATTCCAGATCATATTCTATAGGTACCTCAGTTTTATTTACAAGTAATCATTCAGGAAAAGGAGGCTCCTTAGGTTCCAAGAATTCCTATGGTTATTTTGTTACATCATTATTTTCAGTTTCCATTTGTTCATTCGATCTATCTTTAGATTCTATATGGGAATCCTCCTCTTGTATAACCACTACAGATATATTTTTATTAATCATTTTCCCAAACCTAAGTTGAATTTCATTCATGGGGAAAGAAGTGATAACAAAAGTGGGAAAAGGTTGCAGTTCTATGTTTTGAACAGGATGAGGAGATCTATTATTAGGATTAGATATGGGTTGTGCAGGCAGCTATGTTGGCTAGCAATATTTGAATTAAATGATTGTGACATCTGATGTGAAGATGGATGGGTATTTTAAGGTAGCGGTAGTGGATGATGTAATGAATGTGGTAATGGTAATGCAGGTTGTTGTTGTGTGGAATAAGGTGGGGTATATCCTTGCTAGTATTGGGTCACATTAGGTGGATAGGGCACATAAGGTGGATATTGTGGTTGGTAATGGGAATATGAAGGTAGTGGAATTTGGGATGGAAATACATTCACGTAAGGATTTTCTCTCCATCCTTGATTCCATGCTGAATTATGAGGTGGTTGGGCTAACCACAGAGAATAATATGTTTGAGGGTTCCATTGTTGATACTGGGGAAAATACTGCATATTAGGGTCTTGATAATAATTATTGTTTGGTGTCCTCCATGGTGGTCTCCTAGAAGTCTGAGGAAGCTCACTGGTTTCAGTCCCTCCCTTGTAAATAGCTTGTAATCCTGGTAGGGAAGGACATTGTTCAGTGGGGTGATCATATGTGAAAATTCCACAAACCTCTATCACATTTATAGGACATTCTCTTTCAGCATGTTTCCTTCTGCACTTAGGATAGAATATAGCTAAAGCAGCCTTCTCTTCTTCCTGTTTTTTCTTGATTTGAAGAGTATCTATTTGGTCACTAATAGTTTTCAAGATATTTTTCTTGAAGTTTTCCAAAAGGTTCCCTAGTTCAGTTCGAGTAACACCACCCTATACCGGTTTATAATTTCTAGACACATCATCCCTTGGGTTTTCATGTATTATTTTGCCTACCTTAGCTTGGCTTCTGGAATAAGTTCTACATAGCTCAATTATTTCAGAAAAAGGTTTCTTATAAATGTCTCCAGAGCTTAAGAGATTTAAAGTTTCAATGCATTCTTCCCTTATCCCTTTTAAGAAAATAGTCCTAAAGGTTCTTTCATCCAAATTACCTATTCGGGATTTATGGTAATTATAAAGGAATCTTTCAAGGTATTCTTCCAAACTCTCGTCTTCCATTTGTTGCATCCTAAAGATGTCATTAATGTCTCTACTTTTTCAATAATCTTGGTATTTCTTAAGAAATACAAATTTCATATCATCCCAGGAATAGATAATGTGTACTCCCAAGCTCATGAACCACCAAAGGGTTGAATATTTTAAGGTAGCAGGAAATAATTTGAGCTTATGTGCATCATCATAATAATTATAACTTCTACAAAGAATATCAAATTCAAACAGAAAAGAATCAGGATCTTTAGAATCCCGTGAAAGAGTGGAAGAGATGCCAAGGGTATGTTTTTCATAGTAATATTCCTGGTGATGTCCAAGGTTGGAAATACAAATGTAGTCACTTCTTCTTCCACATTTTCCCCAGGTCCTCCCATAAGACCATCTCTTCTGGATATATTATCATTCAATACATTATGAATTCTATCATTATCTCCACCACCATTCCTATTGTTGTTTTTTTATTGTTTTTGTTATTGTTCTTGTTCTCCTCACCTCCTCCTTTGTCACCCATTCTTTCAGGAGTTCTAAACTCTGGTGTAGTATTCCACTGGAAGAATATTCGACTAAGCTAGGTTTTATATAAATAGGCCCTAAGTATTTCCAAGATACTCCCACTACACATTCTACTTGTGAAATTACCACTCTCGAAAGTGTTGGCACCTGTTTTGTCCCCATAGTTGTTTCCAATGCAGATTGTTGTGGTGTGCCTTCAAATTGTATTGTCTCCTCTATATATGGTGCTTCCTGATTTGAAGCCACTATTGCAACATAACTTTCTCCTCTCTCCACGTTTCCTACATAATGTTTAGCAGGGTTAATTGGGGGGGTCTTTATAGGACTGAACAAATCTAAAGGAAATTTCTCACTTTGTATAAATCTTCCTTTACTATCTCTAGGTCTACCTTTAGTTCTATGCATAAGAGAAAAAAAAAACTTAAGGAAATTTATTAGGGACAACCAGAATTTGGAACAACCCCACCATGGTGGATGTGTGGCTCTTCACTCACGTCTTACCATACTCTCTCCGCCCTCTAGTTGTCCTCCAAATTTACTATCAAACCCATAAATCTACCAAACTTCCAAAATAAAATATTACCTGGACCGCTTGCAACTCTCTGGAAATGACACCAAAAATGTTCGGGTTTTTATATGCTCTTTTAATTACCTATATTACTTTTTAAAAATGTCAATCCAGAATTCGTAATCTTAGAGTTGCAAATTATTATAGTTCATATCCAAATTCACTATCCTATATTTTACTAATATTGAATTAAGTATTGAATGTTCACTCTAGTCTTTGTCCTAATTCAAAATCATTCAATTGCTTTACTAAAGTAAAGAAACCTATGATATCTTATTAATAGCACACAATTCAAATCACTAATTTATCTCTAGCAATCACACAACTAATTCATGCTCAACCTCACTGGAAACAAACTCAATCATACCATAACTCAATTTAAGTAATTGGTTTCACTCCACACAAAGCTATCCCCAGGGTCAAACAAAATATGTAATTATGAATTGAAAACTAATTCTATCAGTACTATTAAACTCAAAAATTCATTCACACAACTCTCAAATTTCATAAATCTATTCAAAACTAATTAAAGAAGAAAACAAACGATCTACAATCCATACACAATTATGTGGAAACTTTCAGGTATCAAACATTGGTTGTAGAGTCTTTTATTGGAAATTTCTAATTCACAGACAATAAGATATTTTGCTTTAAATCAAAGGTTTTTTCTAAGTCTTAAAACTATTTAAAATCTTAATCTTCAAAACTGCATTTCGAATTAAAATATATTCATTCCAACTCAGCAACGCTTGATAAAAGAAAGGCGTACAGACTCAAGAAATTTCTATGAAAACGATGTCATAAACTCAAGAAATTTTAAATGGACATCTATCCTTTGATAATTAATCATCAACCAAGTGTTTAAAAGACATAATGTTCAGATCTATTGGAAGATTTAAATGCTGTTTAATTACACCTCCAAGTAAAAAATGTTTAAGAACCACAACGAAATAAATATTCAAAGTTCAATTGCTCTTATACTAATCCACACACATATCTTTCTATCTAACTAAAATCAACTACAAGACTTGGCTAAGGTCGATGGTGGGCCCTTTCCACGACCTTAGACAAGATATATTACCACAACAAACTTACGAATCAAATACACATAAATTTATAAGTATAGAATTTGATATCACTGTATTAATAGTCTTCAGTAACACATAAGTACAACAGTTCCAAATTGAATTAAAATAAAGTGATGCAGTGTTCACAATCATAATTCTTCTCTGCATCAACTCGCTAAACTCTAACACTGGTACTTGGCCCTCTTAAAGAAATTATGGCCTAAAGATAGATGTAACTAAATAATCAAGAAAGATAATGTGAGTATGATCTGAGTTTAATTAAGATAAGCCAGATTCTCAAGGATCACTCGTTCATTCTATCATATCCACACAAATATGATCAATTATATCCTTACGTTGAAGAGGTTGTTGTTGTGATCACGAATATGAGACGATGCCTCAGAGTGTTAATTAGTTTGACTGATGTCAATCCTAGAATAAGGTACCAAATAGAGTATAGAATTAGGTACCAAATAGAGTACATAATTAGGTACCGAATTGTTGCCTAGTGCACTTTGAGTTGGATGTTGAATCACCAATGACCTGTCAATGCATTCAAGTCTCCATCCTCATATTTAGGAATCCTAGCAATATGTCAGTCAAATTGAGTCAAAAAAGTATGAATTCGTTTAGCATCTATCTGAACTAACCAAAGACATGTAAAAACAGACCTAATTGTGACTCTTACCTCCATTTATGAACTGGAATAATTTAACAAGTATAGGATGGTTTTGAGGTGTCAAAAGGAGAAAAATGGAGTAGGATATTATAAAAGATAGTAGGATAAGGTGTCAAAAAGGTGAAAAAAGTAAGGCCTAACACGTGAAGATGCAGGCAACTCCAATTTGTATGTGATAGCACAAGTTTTTTGCAACAGCTTATAAGGGTTATAGTACCTAGGTGATAATTTATTATCCTTCTTATCTTGCTAAAGGGGCGTTTGTTTGTATGGTTGCAACCATAAAAATACCCAATTGCCCACATCAAAACTTGTTTCACTACAATGTTGCTTTGCATGTTGCTTCATTTTATTCTATGCCAAATTCATGTTATCCATTAAGAGTTGGAGAACTTGTTGTTCATGCTTGATGTGATCTTCCACTATTTTGAACTTAGAATTGTATCTCAAAGATGATGTGATGGACGATGGATGATATCCATAAAGCGCCATAAATGGGGTCATTTTTTTGTGGTATTGAAGGAAGGGTTATAAACCATCCTATTAGAGGTAACCACTTGAGCCATTGTGTTTGTTTATCAGATACAAAGCAACAAAGATATCCTTCCAAACATTTTTTAACAATCTCAATTTTCCCATCAAAACGAGGATGATAAGATGAGTTATGAACTAATTGAGTACCAAGACAAGAAAATAATTGTATCCAAAAATTTCCACTAAAAATGGTATCTCTGTCACTTACAATGATATTTGGGTTTCCATGAAGCTTTTGAATTGTTTCCACAAATGCAATAGCAACTGTGCTGGCCTTAAAAAGACAAGATAATGCACAAAAGTGTGCATATTAGGTAAGTCTATCAACAACCATCATGATGACACTCTTTCCTTTGGACTTGGGTAAAACAGTGATAAAATCCATTGAGACCTCCTCCCAACACTGACTTGGAATGACTAATGGTTGTAAAATACGTGGGATCTTAATTGTCTCCACTTTATTTTGTTGGCAAACCAAACATCCTGCCATAAACTTATGGATATAAGATTTAAGGCCATCCCAAAAAATCTATTTCTTGAACCTATGGTAAGTTTTTTAAAATGTTGGGTTCCCTCCTATAGGAGAGGTGTGCAATTCCAAAATAAATTTTTGTTTGAGTTGGGAGTTTTCACATAGATATAAGCGATCTTTGTACCATAGTGAATCATTTTTCCATATAAATGTATATGATGCACTGGGATCTTGCTGCAACTTTTCGATGAGTGTACATACCTCTTTTTCATTCTTCCATTCATCACTTTCTTCAGTTATCCAATCAAGTTGGATAATAGAAATAACATAGAGCAATGCTTCCACATCCTCATCCATTTTTTAGAGTACATCTGCAACAACATTTTACTTCCCTTTTTTGTAGATTATTTCAAAGTCATAAACCAACGTTTTTGTGACCCATCTTTATTGCTCTTCTGAAGTTAATCTTTGTTCCAAGAAGTATTTAATACTATCATGATCTGATTTTATCTTGAAGTATGTTCCCATTAGAGAAAATTTTAAGGCTGGAAAATTATCTTGAAGTTTATAAACATTGGCAAATCTCACTAGTCCCTAATATGCAAACTATGAAATGTTTATTGATGTTATTCAAATTTATAATGATTTTATATATACTCTCTATATCATGTTGGTGATTTTTAAGGTAAAATAATTTTATATTGTAAAATTTGGGCGATTTTTTTTTTAAATGGAAATTGATGATTTTTTTTTGAAAAATCGTGGAAAATTAGCCCACCTAAGAATATTAGCCCCTAAAATTTTTCATGGCTCCCATTAGGTAAGGGCACCATTTCTTTAGAGCATGTAGTATTGCCAACATTTCCTTCTCATAAATAGGTTTGTGTAAATACTTTCCCTTTATTGGATGACTTTCAAAAGCAGTGGTTCTTCCTTCTTGCATTAAAATTGCACCAATGCCATTTCTTGAGGCATCAGATTCTACAATAAAGGTTTTTGTGAAGTTTGGTGTGGCTAAGAATGGAGCTCGACACATTTCCTCTTTAAGATTTTCGAAGGCCTTAGTTGCTTCTAGAGTAAAAAAAAAATGCATCTTTCTTCAGTAATGTTGTCATTGGTGTTTCTATTTTCCCATCATTCTTAGTAAACATGCGATAATAACTCATCAACTCGAGAAATCCTCAGAGATGATTTAAGCATGTGGAGATTTTCCATTCCTTTATGGCTATAATTTTGTTAGGGTCTACCTTAACACCCTCATGGGATACAATATGACACAAATATTCCACTTCTTGTACCCCAAAGAAAGATTTGGAGGTTTTTTCATGCAATTGTTTCTCCTCCAATAGTTTGAGCACCCTATCAACATGTTGAACATGATCTTTCCAATACTTGTTGTAGATTAGTATTTAATCAAAAAATATTAACACAAAATTTCTAAAGAAGGGTTTGAAAATGGAATTAATCAAACCTTGAAATGTGGACAGTGCATTAGTAAGGCCAAAAGGCATGACCAAAAACTCATAACGACATTCGTGAGTTCTTAATTCTATTTTTAGAATGTCTTCTTTTTTCATTCTAATTCGATGATATCTTGAGCGAAGATCCGGCTTGGTTAAGTAAATTTCTCCATGTAGTTCATTCAAAAATTCATTAATGAAAGGAATGGGCAATTTATCCTTAATAGGGAGCTTATTGAGCTCTCTATAATCCAGACACACACATCGTGATCCATCCTTCTTATGCACTAATACTACTATAGAAGAGATAGAACTTTAGCTAGGTTGACTTATACCTGCCTATAGCATTTATGCAACCATATGTTCAATTTAACTCTTTTGGGCATAGGGATATCTATAAGGTATGATGTTTGGAAGAACACCTCCTAGAATCAATTGAATAACATGATCATGATCACGAATAGGTGGGAGACCTTTTGGAGTCTGAAATACCTTGGAATAATTATCAAGGAATCTTTGGAGACCTTGAGAAATAGATGCCTTATATGTTTGAACATCTAGTGAACATAATTGTGCACTTACCCCTCGTTGTTCCTTCTTCAAAAGCTTCGTCATGCCATTAGAGCTTATTATATACCCTTTAATTCAATTTCCTTTCCTTTTGAGAAAAATTTCAAGAAAAGTTCTTGAAAATTAAAAGTTGTCTTCCCTAAAGATTGTAACCATTAGACTCCTAATACAACATCTCTGCCACCCATTGGAATGGAAAGCATTGGAATATTCAATACATATTCCTCCATAATTAGATTGATATTATGGCACTTCCCTGAGCAATTTATAGTTCCTCCATTTGTAACTTTCACTTGACACTTTGGTGCTGGATATATAAAACAATTCAAATCCTTGGATATCTTATAATGAATAAAATTATGAGTACTACTTGAATTAATCGACATTATAACCTTTTTATTCTTGATATATCCTTCTATCTTGATAATTTGAGGAGTTGTAATTCTTTCCAATGCATTACAAGATATGGTTGGATTCATTTCTTCTTTTTTAGTTCCTGGAGTTGGTTCCTAGTGCATATCTTCTTCTTTTGATGTTTCTTGTTCGTGTTCTTCCTCCTCTTCACAATTTATGTAGAATAATTCTTCTCAACACATTTATGACCTTTAATGTATTTTCTATCACAGATGTAACAAAGCCCTTTTTCTCTTTTTTCCTCCAGTTGTTGTGGTTTCAACCTTGTAGATTGTGGGAGGAGTTTCAACACTTCCATATTTATAGTTGTACTTGGTAGACTTTATTGTTGCCATAATTTTATTTTCAACTTTTCTTGCCACCCTAAATGGATTTTCCTATGAATTAGGTTCCCAAAGGTGAACCTCATGTCCTATGAATACATCAATCATATGTTCATTTGGAATATTAGATACCTTGATATTCAATCTTTGGAAGTCCTCAATGTGTTGTGCCATTGAACCCTTTTGTTTGAGATTTATTAATTAGATAAAGAAGATATTGATATTTGTATCCTCATAATGTGCTATCAATTCCTCCATAAAAATTGTCCAAGTGACTAGTGTTTTACGAGAACAAAGTTATCAATATCATACAAATTGATTTGGTTCTAAATATAAAAATGCAATGTGTATTTTTTGTATTTGTTTCACATCATGTAGATAAAAGTACTGCTCCATCTGTAGTATCCATGTTACCAAATACTTGTCATCAAACTTCCTCATATCGATCCTTGGAATATGGTTGATCTTCAGCCTTGAGTTAAAGTCTCTAAAATCATAATTCATCTTCCTTTTGCCCTCATCCTTATTTTCATGGAATTCCATGTCACTACTATGAAGTCCTTCTTGTGGAAACTTTGTTAAACCTTCCTTCAAGCCTTCCATCTTGGCATTCATCATCGCTTCCATGTTTGCTTTTAAACCATCATTCAAAGCTACCATGTCCATTTTATACCATATATTTTAGCATTCATCATGGCTTCCAATTCATTTTTTATTACTCTTTGTGAGAATGAAATATGTTGCACTTGGCCTCATAATTTTGATATATCATGTTGCATTTCTTCCACTTCTTCATGCATCATAGTAGAGCCTTTGTAATGTCCCCTAATAATAATAATAATAATAATAATAAATAATATAATATAATATTAAAATATAAGCAAATAAATAATAAACAATAAAGAAAATATAATAATAGTAAATAGATAATAAATAATGAAGAAATATAATAACAACAAATAAATAAAATAGTAAATAACAATACTAAAGTTCTAAATAAGTATATATAAAAGTAAACTATAAAATAATAACAATAGGTAAAGTTAACAAAACGTAAAATTAAATAAGAGTTAACTAAGAGAACTATAAAAATAGTAAAAATAAGCAAAGTTATCAAAAAGTAAAAAGGAATAAAATATGAAATAAATAAATTAAGAGAAAAATTAACTTAAATAAAACTTAAAATAAAAATAAAAATAAATAAATTTTAAAAAAAAAAGTTGCATGTTGACACATGGAATGTGTGCGTGTGGTTCCATTTCCAATGTTTGGTCTATTTAATAGACGATGAGGAAGATGAGAGATCATTTCATCATTCATTCTTTTGGGAGAAAAGTTTTGTGAGACAAATGATTCTTTGATAGTAGTACATTGATTGAGGGCTTGAGGGTGGTCAGTTGTAGAAAGATTATATGCAGCTGAGCCTACGGTTGGGTGGAGAGGCGTCCCCAAAACTTTGTTGCAGTTAGCGAGATGCAAATAACGTTCAACTCCGAAATTACAAATAAGGAATATCATTACTATAGGTAAGTTGCCTTTGCTCATATTTCTCAAAAATTATATGCTAATTAGTTGAATAAAGGTGTGTTAATTGTAAATCACAGAATTGATCTAACTAGTTGCATGTTTTAATTTCGGGGTTGTTACATATGTTATCAGTCACAGGATTAAATTCTATTAGACATTTGGGATTTCATGTTTTCATTTACTAATATAAGTAATATTTTGTAATTAAATAAAAAATTGATAATATATATGAAAAATATTTGGTTGCATATTTTTGCAAAAATTCCTTCAGACATATTAGTGAAGCTTTGAAATCCTATTATAAATTTTCAAATAATATATATATAGATATATATATGAAAACATAACTCATAATAAATAGAATTTAGCTTATATTTATGTTTTCCATAACTGCTCAATTCGATTAGCATGAGCATTGGAATCTATATTAGATTGGGAGGAGTGAATTAAAAGAGATGTTACGGGCATGCTCAAATTCTTAAGTTTAAATATAAATAGTAAATTAGCACTCCACGTCACACAAAAAAACCTCTAACTGTTAGATAATAATACCATAATAATATTGTTAGCTCTTTAGCGCAGTGCATGAGTAGAAAAATTAAAAGTACTTAAAATTAATTTTCATTCTCAAACATGCACATGAGAGAATAAGCAGAAATATGATAACGATGAATATCAATTACAACGTGAGGTATTGAAATTAAAGGGTGAGTTTGAATATAGATAAGTTAAATATATATTTAATATATATGGAAAAGTGAAAGTTAGGTATAATTTTTTTATTAATATTTAATCATAATTTTTTGTATTTAAATATTAATATAGAAAATATTTAAGGTGTGTTATTGGCATAATTAAATTTTTGATATGTTTAGTGATACAAGTTTAGATTAGGATTGTGAAGACACGTGCATGTTTGGATGAGAGTTTGTTCAAAAACTTTGGATTACTTAGAGGGTTAGTTTGGGGTTGTGACTATGTATATGTTTAGCTTGATAATTTTAATGTCGAGCTAAAGTAAGCCCAAATTTCATTAATTTGGTTATTATTTTTCCTTTTATTCTTTGTAAAATAATTGAAATTGCATCAATTAAAAATATATTTTGGATTTTTATTTCTTGCATTGGAAATTGTAAGTGTCTAAAACTTAAAATCTTCAATCCTCCAAACACTTGAGTTAAATTGGCAATGGAAAAAAAATGAGTTTGTGGAGAAGAAAGGTTTAATGATAAAATCCTTAATCTTGCCAACATAGCCCTCACAAAAAAAAAAACAAAACAAAAACAAAAACAAAAACTATCAGGTAAAAGAAAACACAATCTTCAATACCAATATTTGTTTTACCATTATTTCTTACAGAAATTTCATATGGTATAGTACTTTGGTAATATGTGCTATATTGTAGGTAGTACTTTAGTTATTTAGTTAACTAAGTAAATCATATTTTATTATTTAAATTTTATTGATACATCTGAATCATACACTAATTTAAGTTATGGTTCAATTAATTGTTATGTCAACATAGGAATGTTGAAGTATAATGTGTGAGGACAGGGTAATTAGACATAGTTTTGATGAGAGGATAATGATGCACATGTGGTTCTTATTTATTTTTTTGTTATAATAATGATGTTGTATGCTCATGTTGGATATGATATGCATAATGTGGCATATGGATTATGATGTTATGATATGAGGTTATATTGACACGTGGTCCATTTATTATGTGATGGTATGTCTTTTATGTTGATACGTTGATACTATGATGTGAAGCACGTGGTAATTATATGTAGAATTATGACATGCATAATTTTGTGATAACAACGATGTTATGTTCTCATGATGACATGCAAGACTTGACATATGGATTATTTTCTATGATACTATGGTTATTGCTAATTCATTGGATGTATGTTGAGATGTGGTGATGGACAAGAAATCCACAAATGGGTTGAGAGGTCCGGGTTATTTGATGATCTCGTAGGAGCCCATACTTGTGAGGGAGAATATGTAACACCATATGGGTTGGGAACAAACTCAATCAACACTACATATGCCAGTGGTTTCTTTGTCTTGTATAGCTCTTGATGGATAGCTCTTGAGGGGCTATGGGACCATATTGAAGAGGCCAAGTGCCTTATATTGTAGGCTAGGTGCCTGATATTGGATTGGGATGCCGAAGTCTAGTGGGGGTGTAAGGACTTTGATGCCTAGGGCTGTGCACCTTAGTAGGTGTGGAGGGAGGGGTCAGCCTTACGAGATGCCCGGAGTCATTGAGTACTATACCGTATGCCTCCCTTGGGGCAGATGAGGTCTGAGTCAGGCACGAGCCTTAGGGCTAGCCTTGAGCTACGATACAGACCGATGAGGTTTATGCCTGGTTTTGAAAGTGGGAAAAAACACAGAGATTCCTTGAGATTTCCCGAGGGTTGTAAAACTTTCGGTGCCTACTAATTATACTAGTTCAACAGAAGATGTAAGACAAACATGAAGTAATAAATAACTAAATAAATAAAAAGTTAAATGGTTCAATTTAACTTTGGGACGATGTTCCTTAAAAAGAGGAAGTATGTAATGTCCCCTAATAATAATAATAATAATTTTAAAATATAAGCAAATAAATAATAAACAATAAAGAAAAGAGAATAATAGTAAATAGATAATAAATAATGAAGAAATATAATAATAACAAATAAATAAAATAGTAAATAACAATAATAGAGTTATAAATAAGTATATATAAAAATAAACTATAAAATGGTAGCAATAAGTAAAGTCAACAAAAAGTAAAATAAAATAAGAAAGATTTAACTAAGAGAACTCTAAAAATAATAAATATAAGTAAAGTATCAAAAAGTAAAAATTACTAAAATAAGAAATAAATAAATTAAGAGAAAATTTAACTTGAGTAAAACTTAAAATAAAATAATAAAAGTTGCATGTTGACACCTGGAATGTGTACATGCGATTCTCTTTCCAATTTTTGGTATATTTAATAGACGTTGAGGAAGATGAAAGATCATTCCATCATCCATTATCTTGGGAGAAAAGTGTTGTGAGACAAAGGATTCCCTAGCAGTAGTATGTTGATTGAGGACTCGAGGGTGGTCAGTTGTAGAAAAATTATATGCCGCTGAGCCAACTGTTGGGTGGAAAGTCGTCCCCAAAACTTTGTTGCGGTTAGCGAGATTCAAATAATGTTCAACTCCAAAATTACAAGTAAGGAATATCATCGCTACAAGTAAGTTGCATTTGCTACTATTTCTCAAAAATTCTATGCTAATTAGTTGAATAGAGATGTGTTGATTGTAAATCACATAATTGATCAAATTAGTTGCATATTTTAATTTCGGGGTTGTTACAGCCTTCTCCTTTCTTACTGGGAGTACTCGTTTTTTTTTTGCAAAGAATATTTGAATATAATGACATCTATGTTTTACTATGCCTTTTGAATTATTTCAAATTGATTATTTTTAAACAAAGTTAAAAAAATACACATGTTTTTTGCTTTCATGAGCTTGATCTTGAAACTACTTTATCTCTATAATTTTGGCTCTTCAAGGTCTAAAATTTTGTATTGTGGTAGCTCTATGAGTCTGCTTTCCAATGCCACAAGTCATACCGATATTGGATTCTTCAACCTAAAGTTATGTCAACTCTCCCAAGATGACCTACTTATGGATTGGTTTAGTAAGCAAACTCATACGGAATTCCACGTGTCACTATTTCACCATTTGACCTTGAAAAAAGTACCCAAGAAACTACAATCAGTGCAATTTCAGCGACTTTTTATGAATTTCAATTTGGATGCTTGAAATGAAAGTTATGATGATTTTCTTTGAGACACCCGTTTGAGACAAAATTCTGGAGCATGCAAAAACCCTAACATCCTTGATTTATATCTTCGAGAATATAGCAAGCCAAACTATAAAAATTTTACACGATGTTAAACAAGATTTTAACTCCACATGGTTGAAATTTCAACTTCTAAAGCCTTGTAGAAAAAACGTTATAGCGAAAATTCCAAGATAGTTAGTTTGAAGTAGTGACACCTTAGGATCCAAAGCCTTGATACCAAATGTCATGTAACCTGATCACAATAAGAAGAAAAGTTAAATCAACGACTTGAAAATCAACCTCTTCAAGGGGGAAACCTCTTTTTACATTACATAAATGAACAATTCTTGGATGATTCAAATAACAAGGCCTCCTTGATATATATCATAGTTTAATGAGTCACAATATAATTAGAGCATACAAAACAATAATAATATAAGGGCTCAACAATTGTTGAAAATGAAGCAAAAAAATCTCAGTTTGACTTTACCTCGGTCAAATTAGAGAAAATTCAAAATTCTATTTCAGCAGAAATCTTGGAGGTAGTTAACTAAGGTGACATGACACTTGTCACTTAGTTAACTTATTTAATTTGAGTTGGGGAAGCTTGAGTTCAATTCAGTATGATTGATTGCGAATTTGAAGCAATATATTTCAGTCAATTTGAGTTATTATCAGTTAAACTAATTCTAATTGTCAGAAGAACTAGTGGAGGTCAAATTGTGGAAGTGGTTCAACCACACTTAGTGATCAATCAGTTAATTGATTAATCAGCTTGCATGCAGAGAATTCAAGTTACTCAGTTGAGATGGAGATTCCAAGGTAGTGTAATATTAGTTGTATCATATTCCCATGTGTACAGGTGGTGCATGCAGTGAAAAGAAGTACCTAGAGGAATTATGAAATTCAATAGTGGGAAATTCCTAAATAATAGGGGCCAAATTCTTGGAGGAACAGTGCAAGGAAATAGGAGCTTGGATGGCTTGCAAATTGGCTAAGTGTTGACCAGAGCCAGTCAAGCAAGTAGAGATATAGACTATACACTTGTAGGGTATGCTCAAGCTTGAACAAGCATATGTATTTCACCTATATTCTTTGATTAATGCAATACAGATAGGATGGGCTTTTGAGCAGTTGTTTTACCCTAGATAAATCTTTGTGCATGTGTGATGTTTCCTTTTGCATGTCTATAGTTTGTGTTCTAGATGATGAATTAACTTCCACAAATCAATAGAGTAGCTTCAAGTCTTGTAATTTAGTAAATTTCATGAGCAGTTTTCAATCTACACATTAATTTATACATGGTATCAGAGTTGGATTCATTGTAGAGCAGATATTTTGAAGTTGTTATTGCAAGAGGATTGGATTTGCAGGATCAATTCTTCAGAGTTAGAAGGATGGATTTCTATGGACTAAGGAATGAGTATGCCCTTGAGGGAAGCTCGAATTATGTTTCTTGGAAGGACCGCAAGGAGGCAGTGTTGGAAGATAATGGGTTGAAGGAATTCATTGAAAATGACATTCCGAAACCAGCAGCGTCTGATGCTTAGGATCTAGTAGGATGGAAGAAGTGTGTAGCCAAGGTGAAGAGAATCATACTGGAGGGAGCACGAGACCATATTGTCTCAAATATCCATGGGAAAGAGACTCTGTATGCAATGGGGCAGGCATTGACATATATGTTTCAGAATAGTAGTGACCACAGGAAGTTGGTGCTCAAGGACAAACTTTGAAATATCAAGATGCAGAAGAACGAGACCATTCCATAGTACCTGAGCAGGTTCACACAATGTCGTGTTGAACTTGGTCAAGTTGGTGTCACTGTAGTAGAGGATGATTTGTAAGCGTAGCCCTGTAAGCGTAGCCCTTCTAGGCCTTCCCAAGAGCTGGCACAACTACCAAGATTTGGTGAATGGAAGGGAGAAACTACTAAATTGGGAATGCATATGGTCTGATTTGGTGCAAGAGGAAATAAGGCAGAATACCAGAGATGAGACTTCATACAAGGGCATGGATAAGGAAAACTATGCCTTAGCTGGAAAGCTAAAGAAAGGGGAAGGGAAGAAATCCCAATCCAAAGCAGAATCTAGTCAAGGTGGCAAGAAGAAAGACTTGTCCAGAATTAAGTGCTTTCATTGTTATGAATTTGGGCATTATGCCACAAAGTGTCCACACAAGAAGACAAGAAATAATACCTCAAGAGGAGTAGTAGGTGAAGCTCTGGCTTCACAATTTGAGCTTGACTTTACTCTCATTGCATGCATGGCCAACACAGTGATGGGGAGCGTGTGGTACTTGGACAACGGTGCCTCATTACATATGAAGGGGAATAAAGATTTTTTCAGTGATTTGTAGGAGAAATATCTCCAGATGCGCATCGAGATGGGATATTATGGAAGGTAAAATGTGACCGAGATTGGTATAGTCTCCTTTCAAAGGGATTCGAGCTCCCCTCTCAGACTCAAGGATGTGATGTTTGTTCCCAATCTAAAGAAGAATCTTGTCTCTGTTGTAGTTT
This sequence comes from Pinus tabuliformis, assembly GCA_031772625.1. Classification (NCBI taxonomy): domain Eukaryota; kingdom Viridiplantae; phylum Streptophyta; class Pinopsida; order Pinales; family Pinaceae; genus Pinus; species Pinus tabuliformis. The sequence goes on along the minus strand of CM062811.1, from coordinate 1,022,027,087 downwards.
TGGAAGGTCGTGGTTATGATGTGATCTTCAGGAAAGGAAAGGCATCCCTGAGACACATAATCATGGGACATGTGAAGAAGATCGAGGTTCATGTGAAGAACCTCTACAAGCTAGATGTAGAGGATTGTGTTGCATTCAACACAAAGGAAGAAAAGGTGTAGAGTTGTGATGTCAGTGAACTTTGGAATAGAAGACTTGGCCATTTGCATCATCATGCTTTGAAGATCATGCAATAGATAACCATATACCTCTCCAAAGGAGCATTAGAGCAGCAAGATACATGCAAAGGGTGTACCTTGGGGAAGTACACAAAAGCCACTTTCCATGATCGGGACAACAAAGCACATGAAGTCCTTGAAAGGATCCATTCTGATGTTCGTGGACCTTTCTCGACAACCTCCACTGTCAAGCACAAATATTTTTTCATATTTATTGATGACTTCTCACAGAAGCATTGGATCTCATTCATGCTGAAGAAGGATGAGACTTTCTCTAAGTTCATAAAATTCAAAGCACTAGTTGAGAAAGAAATGGACAAGAAGGTGAAGTCTCTCGGGAATGATAATGGAGGTGATTACGTGTCGAATGAGGCTAAACATTTCTGTGGAAAAGAAGGCATTCGATGAGAGTTGACAACACCCTACAACCCATAACAGAATGGGGTGGATGAGAGGAAGAACTGCAACATTGTGGGAGCAGTGAGGGCGATGTTGCATGACCAAAGACTGCCTTTACAATTGTGAGTTGAGGCATGCAACACAATGATCTATTTGCAAAATAAGAGTCCTCATTGGATTCTTGGCCTAATTACACCAGAGGAGGCTTTCTCGAGGAGGAAGCCAAATGTGTCACACTTCAGGATTTTTGGAGCCTCTGTTTACTGCCATGTCTCCAAAGAATCAAGAAAGAAGCTAGAGTCGATAGTAGAATTGGGGGTATTTGTGGGTTACACAGAAATTCCCCACAACTACCGTGTGTAATTGTCATCCCTCAAAATGACAGTTGTGCGAAGGGATGTAAAATTAGATGAAGACAAAGCCATGTGGTGCTTTCTTGAGAGGGAGCTTCATATCCCACCAGAGGATGAGCTTTTAGCTCCAAAAGAGGAACCTCGAGATGTTGTGGAGCAACCACAAGTTGAGGAGAAGGGAGTGGAGATAGCCACTCAAGCATAACCATCTAGAGAAGGCAGGAAAAATACCAAAGAGGCTGAGAGGCTTGTGTAGGATGTCGGGGAGAATGTGGGTGCTCCTTCAAATTAGCGCAGGTAGAGAAGGTCACCAAATCGGTACATTGGCTACATGGCTCTAATGATTGAACTTGTAGAGACTGAGCCATCATATTTTGAGGAAGTAGTGGAGAAACAAGTATGCACTGATGCAATGGTGGAGGAATATGAATCCATTGTAAAGAACAGTGTTTGGGAAGTGGTCCCAAGACCAGCAGACAAATCAGTTGTGGGTTCAAGATGGATCTTCAAGGTGAAGCATGCAGCAGATGGAAGCATAGAAAAGTACAAGGCCATATTTGTGGCCAAGGGGTACTCTCAAGTTGAGGGGATTGACTATGAGGATACCTTTGCTCTTGTAGCAAGGTACTCATCCATCAGATCAATCCTTGCTCTAGCTACACAAATGGGGTGGAAGATCCACCAGATGGATGTGAAAACAATATTCCTCAATGGAGTTATTAAGGAGGAGGTGTATATCGAGCAACCAGAAGGCTTCGATACTTTTGATTGAGAGTCTCATGTGTGCAGACTCAAGCGAGCATTGTATGGTCTCAAGCAAGCACCTTGTGCTTGGTACACCAGGATCGATAGCTATGTCACCGGTTTAGGCTTCACCAAAAGTGAAGCAAATGCAAACCTCTATCATATTTTTGTAGAAGGTAAATTGTTGATTATTGTCTTATATGTTGATGACTTGATTTTGACTGGTGATGAGAAGTTGATCAGATCTTACAAGGATTACCTTGCAAGAGACTTTGAGATGAAGGACATGGGCCTCATGCACTACTTCCTTAGATTGGAAGTATGGCAAGGTTATGGGGAATTGCTTGTCTCTCAAGGAAAGTATGCCAATGAGATACTTCAAAGGTTCTTCATGGAGATGTGCAAACCCATGGAGACTCCTCTAGCGACCAACTGGAGGAAAGAGGATGCCACTTTAGGTGAGGAAGTGGATGTGACTATTTACTGGCAGTTGGTGGGTTCACTCATGTATCTTGTGAACACATGACCAGACATTTTCTTTGCAATCAATCAACTGAGCCAAGCTATGGTTAGGCCAACCAAACTATTTTTGGAGGGAAGCTAAGCATGTTCTACGATACCTCAGAGGCACTACCTAGTTTGGAATTTGGTACAGACGGATAGAGGGAGTGAAGTTGTGTGGCTTCACAAATGCAGATTGGGTGAGAAGTCCATCAGACCGAAAGAGTACCACAGGTTGAGTTTTCAGTGTTGGGTCTGCAGCAATTTCTTGGTACAGCAAGAAGCAAAGATATGTGGCACTCATCTCGAATGAACCCGAATATATGGCTGCAAGTCAAGCAACATGTGAGCCGATATGGATGAGAAATATGCTTTTTAGCTTGTTTGGTCAGATGATGGATCCAACTATGATTTACTGTGATAATCAAAGTTGCATAAAACTCTTTGAAAATACAATTTTCCACGATCAATCTAAGCATATTGATATCCGGTATCACTATCTACGAGATTGTGTTTAGAGGCGGATTATGTTGTTGCAGTACATTCCGACAGAGGAACAAGATGTTGATAATTTGATAATGGCCTTGTCAAGAGGGAAGTTCAAGTTCCATAGGTGCAGGATAGGGGTGGTTGATAATCCCTTTCTTGCTGAGAGGGTGTGTTGAAAATGCAGCAAGAAAATCTCAGTTTGACTTTACCTTGGTCAAACTAGAGAAAATTTGAATTTTTATTTCAACGGAAATCTTGGAGGTAGTTAAATGAGGTGACATGGGACTTGTCACTCAATTAACTTAGTTAATTCGAGTTGGGGAAGCTAAAGTTCCATTCAGTATAATTGATTGTTAATTTGTAACAATATTTTTCAGTTAATTTGAGTTATTGTCAGGTAAACTAGTTCTAGTTGTCAAAAGAACTAGTGGAGGTCAAGTTATGGAAGTGGAACTTCAACTACACTCAGTGATCAATCAACCTAAAATAATTGTTGCATGCAGAAAATTCGAGTTACCCAATTGAGATGGATATTCCAAGGCAGTGTACTAGCAGTGGTAGCATATTCCCATGTCTAGAGGTGGTGCATGCTATCAGAGGAAGAACCTAGAGGAATTGCACAATTCAATAGTGGGAAACTCCTAAATAATAGGGGCCAATCTCCTGGAGGAACAATGCAAGGAAATAGGAACTTGGAGGGCTTGAAAATTGGCTAAGTGTTGGCCAGAGTTAGTCAGACAGATAAAGGGATAGACTATACACTTGCAAGATATTCTCAAGCTTGAACGAGCATATGTATTTCATCTTTATTCTCTAATTAATGGAATACAAATAAGAAGGGGTTTTGAACAATTGTTTTCCCTTAAATAAATCTTTGTGCATGTCTGATGTTTCCTTCTACATGTATATGATTTGTGTTCTAGATGGTGAACTAACTTCCGTAGATCAGTAGAGTAGCTTCAAATCTTGTGATTTAGTAAATTTCATGAGCAATTTTGAATCTACACATTAATTTCTACTACAATAATAGTAGTGGGTTTTTATGGGGCACAACAACAACAATATGAGGGCTACACTAGTATTATAGGGACTTAACATGGGAACAACAATAACAATATGGAGGGCTACACTAGTATTATGGGGACCTAACATGAACTCAATGGAGTGACATTTTGAACTATAATAACAACTAGATCAGAAGTATGGCAAGGTTATGGGGAATTGCTTGTCTCTCAAGGAAAGTATGCCAATGAGATACTTCAAAGGTTCTTCATGGAGACTCCTTTAGCGACCAACTGGAGGAAATAGGATGCCACTTCAGGTGAGGAAGTGGATGCGACTATTTACTGGTAGTTGGTGGGTTCACTCATGTATCTTGTGAACACATGACCAGACATTTTCTTTGTAATCAACCAACTGAGTCAAGCTATGGTTAGGGAAACCAAACGTTTTTGGAGGGAAGCTAAGCATGTTCTATGATACCTCAGAGGCACTACCTAGTTTGGAATTTGGTACAGATGGACAGAGGGAGTGAAGCTGTGTGGCTTCACAGATGCAGATTGGGGGTGAGAAGTCCATTAGACAAGAAGAGTACAACAGGTGGAGTTTTCAGTGTTGGGTCTGCAGCAGTTTCTTGGTACAGCAAGAAGCAAAGATATGTGGCACTCATCTCGACAATACCCGAATACATGGCTACAAGTCAAGCAGCATGTGAGCTTAGATGGATGAGAAATATGCTTTTTAGCTTGTTTGGTCAGATGATGGCTCCAACTATGATTTACTGTGATAATCAAAGTTGCATAAAACTCTTTGAAATACAGTTTTCCACAATCGATCCAAGCATATTGATATCCGGTATCATCATCTACAAGATTGTGTTTAGAGGCAGATTATGTTGTTGCAGTACATTCCGACAGAGGAACAAGATGCTGATAATTTGACAATGGCCTTGTTAAGAGGGAAGTTCAAGTTCCACAGGTGCGGGATAGGGGTGGTTGATAATCCCTTTCTTGCTGAGAGGGTGTGTTGCAAATGCAGCAAGAAAATCTCAATTTGACTTTACCTTGGTCAAACTAGAAAAAATTTGAATTTTTATTTCAACGGAAATCTTGGACGTAGTTAAATGAGGTGACATGGGACTTGTCACTCAATTAACTTAGTTAATTCAAGTTGGGAAAGCTAGAGTTCAGTTCAGTATAATTGATTGCTAATTTGTAACAATATTTTTCAGTTAATTTGAGTTATTGTCAGTTAAACTAGTTCTAGTTGTCAGAAGAACTAGTGGAGGTCAAGTTATGGAAGTGGAACTTCAACCACACTCAGTGATCAATCAACCTAAAATAATTGTTGCATGCAGAAAATTCAAGTTACCCAGTTGATATGGATATTCTAGGGCAGTGTACTAGTAGTGATAGCATATTCCCATGTGTACAGGTGGTGCATGCTGTCAGGGGAAGAACCTAGAGGAATTGCGCAATTCAATAGTGGGAAACTCCTAAATAATAGGGGCCAATTTCCTGGAGGAACAACGCAAGGAAATAGGAACTTGGAGGGCTTGAAAATTGGCTAAGTGTTGGCTAGAGTTAGTCAGACAAATAAAGGGATAGACTATACCCTTGCAGGGTATGCTCAAGCTTGAGCGAGCATATGTATTTCATCTCTATTCTCTGATTAATGTAATACAAATAGGAAGGGGTTTTGAACAGTTGATTTCCCTTAAATAAATATTTGTGCATGTATGATGTTTCCTTCTACATGTCTATGATTTGTGTTCTAGATGGTGAACTAACTTCTGTAGATCAGTAGAGTAGCTTCAAATCTTGTGATTTAGTAAATTTCATGAGCAATTTTGAATCGACACATTAATTTCTACTACAATAATAGTAGTGGGTTTTTATGGGGCACAACAACAACAATATGAGGGCAACACTAGTATTATAGGGACTTAACATGGGAACAACAATAATAATATCGGGGGCTACACTAGTATTATGGGGACCTAACATGAACTCAATGGAGTGACATTTTGAACTATAATAACAACTAGATCAGAAAAAGAGAAGTTACATAACTTAACATTCCACAATACTCAATGATAACACCCTCAAGATGTGAACAATAAATCTTATAGACACATCAACCAATATGATTCATGATAAATTCCTGGACTATGACATAAATTCAAAGGCCCTACCATTGTTTTTTGAAGTATTGTAGCTATTGCAACACCCTTCTAAATTCCTAACATCACATATGGAAGGAAGGAATTGAAGGGCCCGCTCATTTTAAATTGCTTATCACCCTATCACTAAACAAGCTACTCCAGTGAACAGTTAGTGGAGCTTCCTCATATTTCTTATTTCATCTTACCAATTGTTCACTCAACACAACATTAGAAACCAGATTTCAAATGCACATGTGGTTCTTAATGACTCCACCTATTGAGTTAACCTTGAGAAATTCATTTTTTCATTGATTCAGACTACAAGATTAGATCAAGATTTTCGACACTGAGTTTCCTTTAGTCTTGTTCTCTGATTATGGGCCTAAAGGATTGTGATTATTTACCTTGACTTTTGAGTTTTCCTCTTATACACAGCCTCACTCAACCATTAAAACTAGCCTAGATCCATCTTAACTCTGGATCTACTAAATGCTGAGAGGGATCAAGTCTCTTTTCACTTTAAAAGAAGTTTGCATCTCAAGAGATTTGATCCCTCTTAGTGCTTGGTAGATCTGGGCTAAGATGGATCTAGGCTGCTATAATTTCCCCTTTAAATAGGTTATATTCCACATGAATACCATGGGTCAATACCATAGATGAATATCATGAAATTATTTTTATTTTGTTTTGACCAGTAATAATGTTTTCATGTTTTTAATTTTATTTTGATTTTATTTTAATTTTAATTTATTTTTATTTTTATGTAATTTAATCAAATCAATATATTTACCAGATAAAACAAACCATTACATCTTTTTCATATTAAGTTGGGGAAGACCTCTCAGCACAATGATTTCAGTATACCCTTACCCTGTTCATAAATCCAATTGGTTGAATTTCTGAGTGTTTAATTGCCTCTCATGTACTGTGACTTGAATGACTTTATTTTGATATTGCGTTGTGTGACTTGAATGACTTTATTTTGATATTGCGTTGTGTCAACGTTAATTCCTTGACTGGTATAATGGCCTTATATTTGTTAACTCGTGTTTGAATTTCACTGTTTATATCCGTCGAAAAAAATGGCAAAGGTATATTATTATAATGATTATAAAATAAAATGAGCGTAACACTTATGTACTTTTATATAACACATTGTAAAATGAGTGCCAGCATTAAAATGCCAGACTACCCACAAACCTAGCACTATAGTGTTATACCGTTAGGTGGGCTGTCAACAAAATTAAATCACAAAGCAGTAGAAGTTTTGGAGATTTTTAATAACAAAAATGATAGGTTTGAAACCAGAGTGATGGAGATAACCATAATGCACAGAATATGTATACATTATGGCCTATCACTGTAATGTCCAGCTATCCCCAATGCTGAAATTATGCCAAATTACAGATTGGCAAAAATATCCTGAAATCTCAATGTCAAAAAGAGTCATCTCCAAGCCTAACACTGTAGCGTTGGGCCTAGAACCAAAGCTTACCATAAAATCCCAAACGATATTAAGCGACAGTTATACAACACTCTAATAAATGGGAGCTCAGCGCTGTAGCGTGGGAACGATCAATCTCACACAACATTTAAAAGCCAAGTTCTTGCCATAGACAGCATGTAAAGTCAAGTTCTTGCCATTGCTTGCCCGCGCTGCAGAGGCACACCTGTGTACCCCTTGATGAAGCACGAAATAGCAGGAAGTCCACCTGTTCTTAACGAGAAAATAAAATGTGGTGGCCATTTAATCTTTCCACCTTGCGCTACCCTTGCTACAACAGGTAAATCTGAAAGCATGACCTAGTTTTCCTACAAGAGTAGTAACAAAAGCAGCCTCACTAGATAGCGAGAGACTTAGAAATAAAAGCTCACTAAAACCCACGAAAAACTTAGGCCAGAAAACCATGCTATATAGTTTTACACCCAAAAAAAATGTAGCCATCATGGTAAGGATAGTGAATCTAATGTGCAGAATCATCTTTGAATCCAAAAACCCCAGCCATCTGCATCTCATGTTTTAAAAACTGATGCTACAATGGGTGCCTTTTGTTTGCCAATGTCTACTTAGAAGAAGGGAAAAAGAAATATCTGGATCACAATTTTGGGTCACTCTTGCTGGAAGTAATGCTTCCATGTCATGTGTAGTTGTCATTAGGAGTTACTAGGATTTAGCCTACAAGTTGTTGTTTCCAATGTATGAGTTGAAGTCATGATCTAGATGTGTCGAAGTCAGTGATTTATGTCCTATATATTTATACCTATGGTGATCAATAAAAGTATCAAGTGTGATTTGTTGTGTGCAATCAATCACTCTCTAATCTCTCTCCTTATTTTCTAACATGGTATCAGAGCATGTTCAACCCTAACTCTCTCAAGAGAGGGGCTGTGAAGTTAAAATTCAATAATGCACACCAAAATTCTATATTCACATAAAATAATGTTACATATAAATACATTTAGTGTTGTCTCAAGATAGATAAACTAACTTGGACACACAATCACTTGGTTGAGAGAATATCTCAACCACACACTAATCTAGTAAACATCTAGATCTTAACAACTCCTAAGAAATAGGAACAGACTCCTTTACATAGAAAGAGTCACAACTGAGACAAGTATGAATTATATTTTCCAAGTCACCCCCTTAATGACTACGTGTCTCGATCTCAATATGCAAACTCTAGTTGTGGTCAAACATGACAAAAGAATATGTCAACGTCCATATAAAGGAACAACCATCCAACAGAATGCGTGGGTGCCCAACCACCAGTCTACTAGGATGCCCTTCACATACATGGTTCTGTCAACCATTATAACTGCATACTTGTACCTGTACGTGAAAATCCCCCTCCATCATCATCATGGGTTTTCTCGAATTATCCATAACCATGCTTTTGGTTTTATCGGCTTACCCTCAGCCATGCCCAAGGTTTTCTCGGCTCACCCTAAACCATACCCAAGGTTTTGTTGACTGACCCTAAACCATGCCTGCAGGTTTCCTGTCCACTTCACTGTTACACATGGTTTTTGGCTTACCACAAACCTACACTTCCAAAGTGGTTTCTGGCTGACAACAAACCTGCAATTACAAAGTGGTTTTAAGATTACCACGAACTTAATGGGGGTACACATGCCACATCGAACTTTCATTACACACTCCAACTCTTGGAGTTACCAAGTACATACTTTAAAAAAGACCACTACAAAACATCTTAGACTTGCTTACTAATAAATGTATGTGACACATAATACACCATCATCATGAGTCTATTCCACAAACCCACACAAATTTTAACTTAGTTTTCCATCATAATCGATGTTGTTGCTCCTTTACCTCATCTTTTGAAATTGTTCACATCATGGGCATCTTTGTCTTTGACAATTAAATCTTGGAACTCCTTGCTTAACCTATCATTTGTTAGAGTAGTCAATTCTAACAAAAATAACTTCATATTGAGGTGGTTAATCTCAATATGTATATTGATTTTAATTCCAAGATACTTTCACCATAAAAATATCATTTACCCAAGCATATACAAACAACCATGCTTTGAAACAAACAACCGAATTTATATCGGCTCGCTATAAATACAAAGATGAGGAAGAGCGTCTTATAATCCAAGCAACCCATTAACCCTTTCACTTGAAATAGCGCCCTGAAACTGCTTCACGTTGTGGTCGCACCAGTGAGGAAGATGCACAACCGACTTTCCAAAAAACGAAGCAGGCTTACAACAACAAAATCCCCAAAATACGAAATATTAGGGAAGGCTCTTACTGGATCCACACGCTCTCGATCACTCACATGAACTTCACATGCCCTCGGCTCACTCATATCCGCATAATCAATAGTTGTTTCTCACAAGGAAACTCCACTGAGACACGAGCTCCACCGTGGACAATGCCACAAAGACTCGGCTCCACTAGGTTATCATCTCAGACCTCTCCATCGATCTGTGGCTCTTCCAAAGTCGCACAAACCCAGCCACAGGCTTGCTTCAAGAACATTGATCTACTGCAACAATGTATTCAAAATAGGTCTTCACATGGGTTTTCCACGACACTGGCATGCAATCACCGTCCATAGCCTACGATCTTTCGCTCCACATAAAGCAAATGCTCCCTTCTCCTTCAACACACAGGTTTTTTTATCAATCAAGCAACAGTCATTGCTTTCCAACAATTCTCCGCAATAGTTATCGTCCAACGAACACAAATTGATCGATCTAGAGACACCATCAGTCCTTCTCGAGAGCCTACAGCTCTTCTCCAGGTGCGTAGGTTAGAGGCATCGTCACACAATTCTTCGATCTACTTCATTAACAGGTGGGTTGATGGCTCTTCCAAAGTCGTAGCAGCACAGTCAATAGAAACTTCGAAAACTGTGGAAACACTTGTCCACACCGCAGGTTCTTTTCTATTCCCTCAGCCTAGCACATCGGATTCACCATAAAGATCTCCACGATCCAGACCAACAACACGCGTAACACAATTTCTTTTGAATCAGCCACACACGCACTAAACAAACCGAAAACCGATGGACAAACAATACAAACAACAACATCATACAGAACACTATTCTTATTTTCTTATTTTCCCTCGGCCCACCAAGGGCCATGCCCTAGGCCCATACGGGCTCTGATACCAAGTTAAAATTCAATAATGCACACCAAAATTCTATATTCACATCAAATAATGTTACATATAAATACATCTAGTGTTATCTCAAGATATGTAAACTAACTTGGACACACAATCACTTGGTTGAGAGAATATCTCAACCATACACCAATCTATGAAATATCTAGATCTTAACAACTCCTAAAGAATAGGTACAGACTCCTTTACATAGAAAGAGTCACAACTGAGGAATAGAAACAGACTCATTTACATAGAAAGAGTCACAATTGAGACAAATAGGAATTATATTTTCCAAAATTGTGAACATGGAAATTTGAGCAATACTAATCAATCCTCCGTACATAGATTAATGTAATAGATTAGTGTAATAGAATATTTGATTTATTGAATGTGTGAGTAAATTATTTTTGTTCCCGTGTGTAGATTTGTTTCCAATCATAACTTGTTTGAATTTTCTATGAAGCTATAAGATCCTGTATTTCGAGGCCATCAGTGAAATTCTGTAGTTCGAATAGGGGAAATGAAGAAAGATAATAAACATTCAGTTATACATTGACCAAGAAAGATTCATAACTAACTGGAAAACTGAAACCAAACACACAAATAAACACACAGGATTTACGTGGTAAAACCTTGACAGGGTGTCAAGGAAACATCCACGGGGCAAGGGATTGGAATCTTTATTAATTCAACAATGATTCTCCACGATTACATTTCTCGGGCATTCACTAGTTTTATACAAGCCTCCTCCGTTACATAACTTCTATTTCGGTATAAAACTAACTATTTACATTTTTACCTAAATTTACATAATTCATTGTCAAACTTCCAACAAACTCCACCTTGACAACAATTTTCCTAATCCCTTGCCCATGCCCATTCATCATCTTTTCTGCAAGCCAAGAGAAGCTAAACACCATCGCAGCTTCTCTACTGTAACTGGCTTTGTGAATATGTCTGCACAATTCTCTCGCGTATGGACCTTTTGAAGAGCTACTTTTCCGCCATCGATCACGTCTCAGAAAATGATACCTTACATCAATGTGCTTGGTTCTGTTGTGATAAGCAGGATTTGTAGCCAAGTGAATAGCACTTTGACTGTCACAAAGTACATTCACTTTCTCCTGCGTCCTTCCAATCTCATCAAGCAGACCCTTTAACCAGATTGCTTCTTTACTGGCATCTGAAGCAGTGATATATTCAGCTTCGGTAGTGGACAACACAATTGTTTCTTGAAGCTTTGACATCCAACTAATTGCTCCACCTACAAGAGTAAAGACATAATCTGTAGTAGATCTTATTTTGTCTAAATCACCTGCATATTCAGCATCTACATATCCGCAGACTGAACCTTCACTACCATTAAAGACGATGCAATGGTCACTTGTGCCTCTTAGATATCGAAGCACCCATTTCACCGCTCACCAATGTTCTTCACCTGGATTTGCCATGAACCTGTTGACAACTCCAACTGCATGTGAAATGTCAGGTCTTGTAGATACCATCGCATACATTAAGGTTCCTACAGCATTTGCATATGGTACATGAGACATATACTGCTTTTCTTCATCAGTTCTAGGACTCAAAACAAAAGAAAGCTTAAAATGGGAAGCTAGTGGAACATTAACAGGTTTCACATTGTTCATAAAGAACTTTTCAAGTACTTTCTCCACATAATTCTGTTGTGATAACCAAAGCTTACCATTTTCCTTGTCTTTGTGTATTTCCATGCCCAAGATATGTTTTGCTACTCCAAGATCCTTCATATCAAACATCCTTCAAACTGAAATGGAAAGTTGATGGAAGTATCGAAAGGTATAAGGCGAGACTGGTAGCAAAAGGGTATTCTCAGGTTGAAGGTATAGACTTTCATGAGATTTTTTCTCCAGTTGTAAAACTTGTTTCTATTCGTACTGTGTTGGCACTAACTGCGTTACTTAATCTTGAGTTAGAACAGTTAGATGTTAAAACAGCTTTTCTACATGGTGATTTGAATGAAGAGATATATATGGAACAGCCAGAAGGTTTTGTACAAGGTCGCAGCAGAAGATTAGTTTGCAAGCTCAGGAAATCATTGTATGGTCTGAGGCAATCTCCCAGACAATGGTACAAGAAGTTTGATTCCTTCATGGTGAGCCAGAACTTTATAAGAAGTGAGTATGATCATTGTGTATACTTCAAAAGTTTCAATGGCATATTCATTATCTTAGCTTTGTATGTTGACGATATGCTTATTTCAAGCAAAAGCATGGAAGAGATCAACAGGTTAAAGGCTCGGCTCTCCAGGACGTTTGATATGAAGGATCTTGGAGCAACAAAACATATCTTGGGCATGGAGATACATAGAGACAGGAAAAATGGTAAGCTTTGTTCATCACAGCAGAAGTATGTGGAGAAAGTACTTGAAAAGTTCTCTATGAACAATGTGAAACCTGTTAATGTTCCACTAGCTTCCCATTTTAAGTCTATACCTTCAACCTGAGAGTACACTTTTGCTACCAGTCTCGCCTTATACCTTTCGATACTTCCATTAACTTTCCGTTTCAGTTTGAAGACCCACTTGCATCCAACAACACTTCTCCCTTCAGGAAGCTCTACAAAATCCCAAGTATTGTTCTTGGCTAAGGAATCCATTTCTTCTTCCATAGCCATTTTCCATTTTTCGCTATCTATATCATCTACTGCTTCCTGATAACAAGAAGGTTCCCCATCTTCAGTAATCAAAGCAAAAGATGAAGCAGAATCTTCATACCTTTTGGGAGTTTTTCATTCCCTTGTAGACCTTCTTAGAGCGACTGGTTGCTGAACTGGTTCAGAAGCTTCAAAAGCTTCCTTTGCGTCTTCAACACCTTTTTCTCCAGAAGTCTCTCCTTCCTTTTGACTGTCACCGAAAGGTCTCGCCTCCAACTGAACTCATTGATTTGGAAATACCTGTTCATTTTCAATTCTTTCAACATTTGATTTAAAAAAAGAAGATTCATCAAATGTTACATCTCGACTAATGACTATCTTCCGCAATGTAGGATCCCACAAACCTGTATCCTTTCACTGCATAGTCATACCCAACAAAGACATAACACTTCAATTTTGGATCTAATTTTAAACGTTGATTTTTAGGAATAAGAGAATAAGCATCACAACCAAATATCCTCAAATGTGAATAATCACAACACTAACCTGTCCAAACTTCTTTAGGAATTTTACAATTAATTGCTACTGAAGGTGATTTGTTAACTAAATAACAAGCAGTAGATACTACTTCTGCCCACAACTCCTTTTGCAAGTTAGCATTGCTGATCATGCTTCTGGCTCTTTCCATAAGAGTCCGATTCATACGCTCAGCAACACCATTTTGCTGAGGAGTATAAACAACAGTTTTGTGTCTAATAATTCCCTCATCCTTACAGTATTGTTCAAATTCAATTGAAGTGAACTCACCACCATTGTCAGTTCTTAAACATTTAATAGATTTGTCTATTCTTTTCTCTACCATTGCTTTAAATTGTTTAAAGACATTGAATACATCAGCTTTCTTTTTTAGCATAAAGACCGAAACTTTTCGGGAGAAATCATCAATAAACATTAAAAAATATAGAGCACCTCCATATGACATAACAGGGGATGGTCCCCACAGATCAGAATGAATATAGTCTAAAATATCTTTACTATTATGATTTCCAACTTTAAATCTCTGTTTACACTGTTTTCCATACACACAATGTTTACAGAAATCTAACTTCAAGGATTTCAGATCGGGAGGAGATTTACGTTTCATCAGTGTCTGAAGACCTTTCTCGCTCATATGACCTAATCGCTGATGCCATAGATGAGTACCTGCTTCTTCCTTTTCTGACGCAACCGCTGCTTCACTGACCTGAGTACTTCCTTTTAACCTGTAAAGATTTCCGACCTTTTCTACTTTCATAACCACTAGGGCTCCTTTAAAGACTTTCAAGATGCCATCCTGACCTGTAAACTTATAACCATCTGAATCCAACACTCCCAAAGAAATCAATTTTTTCTTCAAATCAGGTACATGTCTAACACTAATTAATGTTCTAACTGTGTTATCATACATCTTAATCCTAATATTTCCCATCTCAACAGTCTAACATGACACATTATTACCCATAAACACAGAACTACCGTTTACATTTTCATACGAAGTAAACCAATTTCTATGTGGGCACATGTGATGAGAAGCACCAGAGTCTAACAGCCAGCTTTCTAAACCCTGAGAGACATTACATTCAGGTGAAGTTTCATCTATCATACATAATTCTTCAGCAGATAAAACTTCGTCTATCATACCTGAATCGACCTGATTCGCTTCCTTCTTCGGGTTATCAGATTCTTTTTGTTTCCAACAGTCTTTCTTCAAGTGTCCAATTTTATTGCAGTGCCAACATTTTGCCTTACACTTCTTTCCCTTCGATTTAGATCTGGAAGACCCCCTTGGTTTTTCTCCTCTTTCCTTTGAGCGTCCTCTTGCTACCATGGCTTCTGATGCAGTTGTTTCAGTACTGGATTTCCTTCATACTTCTTCAGACAAGAGAGCTCCCACAACTGATTCAAACTTCAAAGAATCAGCAGTGCTCAAGCTGATTGAAGTTACGAAGTGATCCCATGATTCGGGCAGAGAACACAGCAAGGTTATGGCTTTATCTTCTTCCTGAATTTTAACTTCCATATCTGTTAATTGACATATAAGTGTATTAAAAACATTCAAATGTTCTGCAACTTTTGAACCTTCTTTCATTCGAAGACTGTACAACTGTCTTTTCAGATAAATTATGTTGGTTAATGACTTTGTCATATAGAGTTTTTCCAGTTTTTCCCACAATCCTGAAGCTGTAGTCTCTTCAACAATATTGAAGAGAACTTCATCCGCCAGGCATAACCGGATGGTACTGAGAGCTTGGGCATCCAAGTCCTCCCAATCTGAAGTAGTCATGGTTGCAGGTTTCTTAGTTGCCCCATCCAATGCCTTGTGCAACCCTTGTTGCACAAGCAGATCCCTAACCTTCAATTTCCAAAGAGCAAAATTGCTCTTTCCGGTGAATTTCTCCACCTCGAATTTCGCATTCGACATCTTGGCCATTTTGTTCTTCTCCTAGGGTTTCAGTCTTTCAGCTAGGGTTTATATTTCCTTATTTCTCCAAGAAAGTTTTTTTTTCCTTCAACTAGGGTGTATATTTCCTTATTTCTCCAAAAAAAATTCAATTTAAATAGAAAAAACCCTTAAAAAAATTTTTTTTTCCTTTCCTTCAATTAAAAAAAACAACCTTTGTCTTTTTTTTTCTTCCACTTACACACATCCACCCTTTTATTTCCAGAAATTCTTCAATTTACACAAATCTTTATTTTCACAACTTTCTGGAGAAAAAAAAAGAATTTTGAGACAAAAATTTCTTTTAAAAAATACTTGGATCCACATTTGTTGATCAAGCTCTGGCAGCACGCAGAGCAGAGGGTCTTCTCCAACACGCAGGGCAGAGGGTTCTACACGCAGGCTGGTGGCTTTCATTCACGCAGCAAAGCCCACACACGCCTCCTTTCTTCTCCAATACGCAGAGATGGCCACTATGCCACACAGAAAACAGAGTCCTCTCCTCACACAGAGATGGCTCCAGTCTGTTTTTAGCACACAACACTCAGGTCAGGTGCAGTCCTCCTCTCTTCTCGCAAAGATGGCCTCCTCACGCAGATGGCTCCTCCTCAACGCAGATGGATAGGGCAGCAACACGCGCTCCTCCTCAACGCAGATGGACAGGGCAGTAGCACGTGCTCCTCCTCAACGCAGATGGACAGGGCAGTAACATGCAGGTTCTGCACTTCACAGTTCTGCGCTTCACGTAGAGATGGGGTTTAGCGCTTGCCTTCACACAGAGACAGGGTCTGCCAGCCTTCACATAGCAAAGAACTCCACACGCAGAGCCTACATAGTAGTGAGCTTCTGCAAAAGAACTACCTCTGCCCACCTTCACGCAGAAAAAAAATGTCCACACGCAGAGCTTCTGCTCTCCACGCGGCAACGCGATGAACGCAAGTGGATCTCTGATCTCTCACAAGCACCGATTCAACTAATCGCTCCGATACCACTTGTAGTTCGAATAGGTCAATGAGTAAAGAAGGAAAAACAATTTAGTTATACATTGACCAAGAAAAGCATATAACACATTTGAAAACTGAATTCACACACAAGTAACTACACAGGATTTACGTGGTAAAACCTTGACAGGGTGTCAAGGAAACATCCACGGGGCAAGGGATTGGAATCTCTATTAATTCAACAATGATTCTCCACGATTACATTTCTCAGGCATTCACTAGTTTTATACAAGCCTCCTCCATTACATAACTGCTATTTCGGTATAAAACTAACTAGTTACATTTTTACCCAAATTTACATAATTCGTTGTCAAACTTCCAACAAATTCTCTATTGTGGCTGTCGTGGAGCTGATAAAGTCGAGATCTGAGTTCTGAGAAGTTAGAGCTAGATCTCAGTTGTTAAAGAGTGCAAACTGTGTTCATCTATTTTTGGTGTGTTGTTGAACATTGTCGTGCTTTTCTGGATAGGATCTACGAGCAGATCTGAGTGTGGTTGTTGTTAGCAAAGGGTGTGGACGTTGTGAGTGTTTGGGCATGAACCTGGTTTAATGAGAGTGCCACCGGATTGCATTTGTAAGGGTTCATTGGCGGCATTGCTCTATAGAATCCCGGGGAGAACTTGTTATTGACATTCTGATCATTGCATGATTCATTGCAAAAGGATATTTTTTATCTTAAAAAACGCTTTTTCCCTCCCGTGTACTTGTCAGCTTGGTCTCTGTTGGCCATGATTCGCTGGAAGGTTGTGATGGAGTGTGGCAGTCACCACCGATTAGAAATACGAAATTGATAGAGTCCAGATCGTTGCGCTCAGGTCATTTCTCGAAGTCTGTAATTCCATTGGTAGTTAAGGCTGTCATCACTGCTTTGTGTGGAGAATCTAATCGTTTGTATTGTGTTCCAGTGGGAGTACGCATCGAAAGAACCCAAAACTTCTTGTGTGATGTGCACATCTGCATCTGAGATCCTTTTATGATCTTTGCTTGATACAAAGCGGAGTGTATCTCGTCAAGGGCTCGTAGCCAGTTGGAGGCAGTTAAAACCCACAAGAAAAATTTGTCCAGCAAGAGTCTTATCTTGTGTAGCTTCTCGAGTCTGGGATGCAACCTCGCAGGGAAGTGGATATCCTGCGACAGTGGAAGCAGCGGGATTGTGACATCTCGTAAATCGATGACGTTGTATGAGCACATTTACGAAAAAGAGGGTTCCTCGTCAAAGGGTTGTTTCGGGCAGAGTCTCTCCAGGCTCACTACACCTCGATAACCACAATTGAAGTCATGGCCAGCTTATGATGTGTTGGAAAGGCTAACATCAAGACTCGAAGTACATCTACGACAATTGTTTCCAGCGCCTTGGGCTAGTAAGCCGAAAATTTAGTTTTGTAGGAGTTGATGAAAAAAAAAAAATTCCATTCTCAGGTTTTTTCAGGGCTCCAAAGCATTAAATTAAAATGTTTATTGTGGCAATGGAATTCTTGTATGAGCTTATCGTGGGTCAGTGTTTATTTTGGTTTTTTTTTCCTTTTATTGCGTGAGATTATTTGTATATTTGTGAGTTTATTTGTATATTTGTAGTAGTTTTTTATTATGGTTATAAAAATGATGGGTGGTTCTTAAATTGGAAGTATTGGTGTCTGAAACATCAATTTTGTGTGTTTTTATTGGTTATAAAAAAGGTCAGTAGTTTTTCCGGTGTCTGAAACATCAATTCTTGTGTTAGTAAAGTCAAGTTGTTTGATCAACTTTTGTACACATGCAGTATCCAAAACCCCATTCTAGCAATTGACAAATAGTTGAAAGCGAAATATTCGACAGATGGTGGTTGATCCATAGGATGGTACATTACTTGACGGCTCTTATCGTGGAAGCCTCGATGAGCCTAGGTGTCAATATTGTTGATCTTACAAAGTTCATCAACAATGGTCAGAAGCGGTTACGTTTTAAATGGAGGTCAAGTGATAACTCAAAGATGTGGTGGTGAAAGAGCGGTGTTTGCGAGATTCCAGAGTGGATGTGAGTGTTGATGAAGACCAGTCAGACAAATATCATATTGTTGTTGTAATATGTGTTTTCAGTGTTTTCCATGTAAGCATTAAGGGAGGGTGTTGGAAGTAATGCTTCCTTGTCATGTGTAGTGGTCATTAGGAGTTACGAGGAGTCAATGTTTCCAATGTATGAGTTGTAGTCATGATCTAGATGTGTCGAAGTCAGTAACTTATATCTTATATATTTGTACCTGTGGTGATCAATAAAAGTATCAAGTGTCATTTGTTATGTGCATCAATCGCTCTCTCATGTCTCTCCCTATTTTCTAACAACTCCATGCTTTATAGATAAAATCAGTGCATATAGCTGGACAGAAATCTATGAGAAATTTCAAAGAAACAACCTCCCTATAGATAATCTAGATATTGAGGTTTATAGAGCAATGAGCAGATCTTGGCTGCCCTAAGTAGCAGCTCACCCGCCTGTCTTCCCATGTGTAGAAGCCCTAGAATCGCTGGTACAACGCTGTGACCCAGAGGAAGCCATGATCAGAGGCAATATTGGGAAGCCCATAGCATCCTTCAGTGCATCAACGTAGAGCTTTATTACAAGCTACCTATAGACGAAATATCCCTAGATAAAGACTAGCTTAGCAAATTCAAGATTCTTCCTCGGGAAGTACTGGAGAGGTGGGGGGCTGGAAAGCAGCATTCAAAACAAGAGCCAATAGAGAATATCCAGTTAACATGCTTAAAACCTCTTACCAGCTATTAGCTGCTATGCTTTGCAGACTTTATGGTCGGTCGAAAGCAGAAATATTGTCGAAAGGATGGGTGCGATTAATGTACACATTGAGAAGATATTCAATTCAGCAGACATATTGACCAGCAACCTAAAAGACAGCATTGAAAATGCTCAAAAACCTAAGGCAGGAGAACAGCCCAAGTTTTATAGGGCGGCCTCTTATCTACTGGATCTGATTTTTGCAAGAAAACGATCATATTGTTTAACATATCCGTCATTTTGTTTGGTCACAACTCTACTGCACCAATTCCATCCCTATTCTTGTATAGCTTCCAGCTTATACAAAGAAAGCAGAAATGCACACACAAAAACTATTTTTCACAATTCGTTCACAAATATGATACATATACATATATAGTTTCACATTTCATTGAAATATATATATACATATATAGTTTCACATTTCATTCACAAATATATATATATATATGGATTGAGATCCAACATATTCCAAACATAGATAAAAAAAAATTTAAGATATTCTCTCAACAAAATCCCAAACCAACTTTATTATCTGTCTTTCAACTTATCATGTAAGCATTATCTCTAAGTCTTAGGTCTTTCAACGAGCTTAGGAAACAGAGCAAACAGTGATTACCATATTCCTCCCCTTTCAATTTTTCAATTAGCTTAGGAAACAGAACAAACAGTGATTACCATATTCCTCCCCTTTCAATTTTTCAATTAGCTTAGGAAACAGAGCAAACAGTAATTACCATATTCTTCCCCTTTCAATTTTTTACCACATTCTCGTCTGGAGATAGGCAAGCATGCTTTACCTTCTGCTCGGCTATGGACAATGTTAATCTTTTAGTTTTGCTTTTATTTTGTTGCCTTGACGTTTGACATACTCGCAATCTAAAGAATGTACCAACGTAGGATGTTTGAGTGGTCTCAACAACCATATTTATATGTTGTGCTATGGCTCTTCCTGTTGGCTTCAAAACCAGCGTGCAATTAACATATTATCCAGGTTACATTTTGTTCTTAATATATGAACAATCTCAAATAGACAAGTATGATATAACTTGTGATCAACCCTTGCTCCATATAAACAAAACCTGAACATATATATCATTCCTATCCACTGAATCATGTATAGGTCTGAATTTATTCCATTATTTTCTTCATAATGTTTTGTAAACTTACACTCCGTAACAATGGATTGCTTAAATGACATGCCAATGCAATTCCTTCCCTTCTAATTTTTCACTATACCCATAATTATTCTATTTTTACACATGTATATATATGATTGCCACATCCAACCTGAATTGACTTTGAACATAGATACTTCGGGATCTTCAATAGGGAAACTGCCTTGGTCTGGAATATTTTACCCGGCTCCACTATTTTGTCATGGTTTCACTAGAACCTGTTCTGGATTGCAAAATAGAACAATTTTCTCTGTAACAATTGTATACTTGATTATGATTTTGCAGCTAGACAAAGTGATATCCTCATAATTGGTTTCTGGTTATTTGCAAATTCAGCTAAGCACTTTACATTTTTAGGTCCAAGCTTCTATGTGCTTGATTTGAAAAGCCCTGATTGAGAGCCATAATTTTCAAAAGCTCTTGTCGCTTACAACAGATTGAATGCAAATATTGATTTGGCCATTTCGTTTCAGATTGAATGCAAATACTGATTCACAAGATTTAATTTTTTTAAAAGGCTTGAAATAGTGTACTATTCGAAAAAGTCGAAATTGTGTACTATTTGTTAACATCCATTCCAGACATCATAGTAGTGTGCAATACTGTGGCAAAGTTGCATCAGAGGGACGCAGCTGTTACACATCCATTGTTATGATTTTGGTTATATAAACATTACAGAAGAACAAAGATGCCATCTCCTTTTTGTCTTTTTCATTCTTTTGAGCACAATATTCGAGTACAGCAAAGATGTATTTTATTTACTACAAAATAAATATTACTCATAACTCATTAGGTAGGAAATCGATATACTCCACAAAAAGGTTGTGGTTTGTTAGGTGATATGGCCAACACCCAATTAGAGGCCTTTTCCCAAAAGATAAATACACCAACTACTCCCCAAATACCAATTCCCATTCCTATTCCCAAAGATATCAATGACATCTTTTCATCAACATGACTAAGCCATCCCACTTTAACTTCACCACCTTTATTCTTATTGTTATCCTTTGCCATAGGTATTTTCTTTTCATTACATGGATTTAAAGGACACCCATACAAGCAGTTATTCTTTTGAAATGAAGTTGAACTGAAAGTGGAAAATTGTGTCCCTGTAGGGATTAGTCCACAAAGCTTATTTGATGAAACATCCAGAACAGCCAACTCATGTAATTTAGAAAGCTCTTCAGGGATTTGTCCATCCAAATTATTTTTGGATAAGTCCAACTGCTCCAAAGTAAATATGTTACCAAGAGATGTAGGTATTGGCCCTTCCAATTGGTTTCCAGATAAATTCAGCAATCGCAAACTGCTTAAATTTCCTATGCTTATAGGAATTTTTCCAGAAATGTTATTACTAGACAAATCAAATATTGTGTTCGTAGGTAACACATATAATAGACTATACTCACTTCCTTTCATGTCAATCATCATTTCCTCTGGTAATGTTTTCTCTGGTGAAGATATAATATTGATTGCAAATCCTTGAAGCCTTTCCAAATGTAATGGCATTCTTCCACTAAAATTGTTGTCAGATAAATCTAACACATGCAAATTGGTGAGATTTGTTATCCATTGAGAAATACCACCATAGAAGTTATTGTAACCACAGCTTAAAACCCTGAGTTGTTTAAAAAATTGCAGGTACAAAGGAAGTTCACCTGTCAACCAATTTTTCCTTAAATCCAACAGCTGAATGTGGGTACAATTAGCCAAAGTTTTTGGCAGAGTACCAGAGAAATTATTAGTGTGAGCAGAAAAGATAATCAGAGAAGTGCAGCTGCCAATGGCCTCAGGAATCGGTCCTTCTAAATTGTTTTTTGATAAATCTAAATACTTAAGGAAAGTTAAACTACTAATACTATCAGGTATAGTATTAGAAAGACTGTTGTTATATAGATATACATGTGAAAGAGCTTTTAACTGACCTATGCTATGTGGGATATCTCCAACTAAATTATTGTTTGATAAGGAAAGAAATTTAAGTTTGCTCAATCTTGTAATAGTTTCTGGAATGCTACCAATAAGATTGTTTGTATCTAAAATCAAATATTGTAGGTTAGTACAATTGGAAAGTGTTAGAGGGATGTGGCCACTTAGTGAGTTGAAGGAAAAGCAAAGATAAGATAGGCTTTTCATCATACCCATATCTGAGGGCATTGGACCATTGAATTTGTTTCTCCCAGCTGATAACATGTGAAGTAATGTGCAATTTCTAAGAGAATTTGGAATAGTTCCACTGAGACTATTGCGGTCCAAGAAAAGTTCTTCCAGCTTGACAAGACGACCAAATTCTACTGGGATTGGGCCACTCAATTGGTTACCATCAATATACAGAAGCAGGAGCGAAGTGCAGTTGCCTAAAGAAGTTGGAATATTTCCATGTAGACTATTCTTGGACAATAAGAGAAATTCCAACTTGACGAGATGACCAAATTCTATTGGAAGTGTACCACTCAAATGGTTGCCTTTAAAATGTAAATATTGAAGAGAAGTGGAGTTGCCGAGAGAAGCTGGAATACTACCACTTAAACTATTGTTGGCCAAGTCCAAACCTTCCAACCTGACCAAATTACCAAATTCTGTTGGAATAGCCCCTGTCAGGCGGTTAAATGCAAGCCCAACCCAACGAAGGTATGTACAATTACACAGTGACTTTGGAATCGAACCCCCAAGTAGATTATTGTTGAGCACAAGCCCTCTTAATGCTCTAATCTGCCCAAGCTCCGGTGGAATACCTCCTGTCAACATATTATCACTAAGATTTAAAGTGATCAAAAGGGAGAGGTTGCCAAGAAATGGAGAAATGGTACCTTGCAACTTTAACCCGGGAAGCATTGTGTCAACCACTCTCTTTTGGCGTAAGTTGCAGAAAATACCGGTCCACCAGCACAAGTGCTCTGAATTTTCAGCCGTCCAGTTGGAGAGCGATCCATATGGATCAGACGTGATGCCCTTTTTGAAGTTCAAAAGGGCCTCAACAACCTTTTTATCGTGATAAGCTTCCTCCAGCATATTACGCTCATTCACAACAAAATCATGGGAAACATGTTTCATGGAACTTATTCGGCCCGTTTGGTAATACAGATGTTGATCATCTTCAGCATCACAATGGGAAAATGGTTTCTCAGTCGAGCAACTGATAGACATTGCTACGGCAACATGGACGTCAATGATAGCAGAGCAGACAAACATCATAAGAGGAACAAAACTTTTATGATCCATTTCTCACTCTATGTGACTCGAGCGGCCTTCAAATCCTTAAGGCTGTGAGTTGTGTAATTCTTTATGTAGATAACATCTATTTATAAAGTACTGCTTATGTGGAAAATGTAAATTTATTCGAGCCGGGGAAACTGTAAGGCAATGAGAAAGTTGAGAGAACGATAAAATGGAGCAAATGGGGAAGAAAGTGGTGTCATTGTCGAGGGAACTCATTGACCCCATTTCCTTTGTATGGATAGAAACGAAATTGATGAGTAGGTAAGCTGTGAAAAAATGTAAATAAATTGACTTGGGTTGGAATTTCTGAAATTGCAAGGAATGATAATTTTCTAAAAGGAAGAAAGTAGTTTGGTTTTTTATTAATGTAGAATATTGATTTAATTTTAGTGAAAATAATAATAGTAAGAAATTTTCTAATTTATGAAAATATGATGGGATCATTATTAATATGAGTTTAGATTTATTTTAATTTTGAATAGGGATCAAATCTTTTGAGGTGCCAATTATTTTTGGATTGAAAGGAGATTTGGTCCCTCTCGATACTTAGTAGATCTAGAGTTAAGATGGATCTAGACTAGTATTATATAAATTTCTATTCTATATGTATAAAAATATTCTAATTTTTCATTTTATTAAAACCTTGATATAATTTTTTTAAAATATCCATGAAAACATTTTTAGTAATAGTGAGGGTAGAGGGTTTAGATATATCTCAAAATTAGATCTATTTTTTTATTTAATTAAATATTTGTGATAAAATTAAATGAAAATAAAATGTTTATAAACTATTTTGATTGTAATATGAATCATGTGGTATTGATAACTCACTATATTGATAACTCCTTAGCAACACTGGCATAGGCATTAGATCAAAGTAAACTACCAACAAGGAGACTATATAACAGATTTTGGAGACCCAAATGAAAGTATTGTCAATAGAAACATCCAGATGTATATGCAAAATTAAATTTGAAAAATATGTAACCAAACTATGTATAACAGATTTTGGAGACCCAAATAAAAGTATTGTCAATAGAAACATCCAGATGTATATGCAAGATTAAATTTGAAAAATATACAACGAAACTTCAATCTTGGGTGAACACATTTCAATGCCCAAAGTGCTGAACAAGATAAAAGATAAGCACCAATCCAAATAATACACAAATTAGGCAAGGTCTTGTATCTAGGAGGACTACGGCCTTCTATGGGATTTCATGTTAACAAGAAAAGGAAGCAAAGAAGCAACTGCGCGATACCCATAGAATTAATGTGTTAATTTTTTTTTTTATCTGATTATTGGTATTTAATAAATATTGGTTCGTGGTATTGTAAGAAATTTTATTGATAAGTTAATAATATTTATGTTACAGTGGGGTGAATGGTTATGGTTAAGAATATTGGAAGTATTTAATTTAGGTGTTTAATAGTTAAATTTAAATACGGATACAAAATCGAAATCTTGATTTAATTTTTTGGAATATCCATAAAAATATTTTTTGTAGTAATGAGGATAGAGGGTTTAGATATATCTCAAATGTATATATTTTTTATTTAATTAAAAAAAAATGTTATAAAATTAATTTAAATAAAATGTTTATAAAATATTTTGATTGGTTCATGGTATTGTAAAAAACTTTATTGACAAGTTAATAACATCCATGGTAAAGTGGGGTGAATAATCATGGTTAAGAATATTGTAAGTATTCAATTTTGTGTGCTTAATAATTAAATTTAAATATGGATACAAAATCATTATTAGTTCTTGCCAAAGCATGACTCTAGCAATTGATTTGTTGTTTAACTTTGAAAGATAAATATTTATTTTTCAATATTATTAAAAAATATGTTTTTCAAACATTTGATTAGACAATAACTTGAAAGCCTTATTGTAACCTTTCCATGATATATGTGCATAACTGCATAAACATTTTATGCCACAATTTATGGATATGGTTTTAATATTCATGCATGACTTTTAGATATTTGTGAAGTGATTTTTATGAAAATGACACATTTACCATAAGTTACTTCCCGCTATAATTTAAGTAAGTCCTTGAATAAAAAATGGATAGAAATAATATGTAAATAAATATACTTATTAGGAGTCACTTCCCACCATTATTTATGTTCTAATTAATTTATTTCACATCTCAATTTATTAGCTCCTTCGAACGCAATATTATAGCATTGTAGCACTTCTTTTAATTTATACGGTAAAATTGATTTTAATTTATAACTGCTATTTACATGTTACACATTTTAATGTAATACTATATTATGATTTTTTTTTATCTAAAAAATTGTTTGTAATTTTATTAATAAAAACATCATTACAATAGGTTAAAATTGTTTGAAATTTGATTAATAAAAACAAAATTACAATATAAAGAATTGAGTTTTATCACTTTGATTGCTTTTAACGTTTTATTATTAATTGAGCCAACATTCAAATATTTACACTCATTTATGTGGATTACAACATCTCTCCTATTTTTGGTTTTATATTATTTTTACCTTTTTATTTTATTTTAATTGCGATGACATGTAAATGTTAAATGGTTAAGAACATTTACATAACTACAACATCACCCCCAACTAAAGTGACATTTAATTTTGTTTTGTTTTATTTTATTTTAAACTTACCCATTTTCCTATACTATAGAACTCAATTTAATAAACAAAATGAAATATATAGATAGAAAATGCTATTACTCTGAAAACTGAAATATATAGATAGAAAATGCTAAAATATATAGATAGAAAATGTTATTGGTGTCTTTTTAAAATTATATATTAATTTTATTTAAGTAAAAGCAAAACAAAACAAAAAATCTTTAATTTACAGGAACATAATTTTATTCCCATTAATGTTGAAAAATGATGCTCACGTTAATGTTGAAAAATGAAGCACATGGAAGATAGTGATGTCATTTTCTCGGGTAGGTATTGATTGGATTTATGTGAGACTAACAAAAGCGCACAAAGTGGGGGATTTTTTTAATTTATAAAAATATGATTATGTTTCCATCGATATTAAGAAATAAACACGTGGAGAAAAATGGTGTCATTTTTTAGACTAAATATAGATTTGATTTTAATATAATTTTAGTACGAAGAATATAAGTTTAAAAGGGAGATTATTTAATTTATAAAAATAGGATTTGATTATTTTAATTTATTTTTAATATTTTAAAATATAAGTGGTTTATGGACTTTATTAATAAATAATAAATAATAGTGTGGGAGAATTATTTGAAAGAGGAAGAAAGTGGGAAAAGTATTAAAAGTAGGATTTGATTTTTTAATTTATTTTTAATATTTTAAAATATAAGTGGTTTATGGACTTTATTAATAAATAATAGTGTGGGAGAATTATTTGAAAGGGGAAGAAAGTGGGAAAATTATTTTATTATGAAATAAGAAAGTAAGAGAATTATTTGAAAAAGGAGAAAGTTAAAAAATTATTTAAAGAAATGTTATATAGTTGGTAATAATTGATAATTTTTAATAAAATTAAAAATAAGATAGAAAAGGAAAAATAAATTTATTGACTTGACTAGTAAAAAGAAAAAGTGGGAAATTTTTCAATTTTCTAATATTTTTTTTTATTATCAATTCAATTTGGCAATTATTCATATCAACTTTGATAATATAAAATTCAAAATAAATAAAAAGTTATTAAATTAATTAATGAATAAAATAAGTGAGAAAAAAATTTAATTTATAAACTATGATTTGTTTTCATAATTTACTTTTAAAATATTTTTTTGCAAATCAATCCTGTAGATTTAGAAGTAAAAGAGAAAAGTAGAACCATAAAAGAGAGAAAAATGGAATGGAACTCTTGATTTGATTAGCAAAAGGAATGGCAAGGAAATTTTCAAAAGAATCATAAAAATGCCATTTAATTGTTATTATTTCATTTTTGTAATCCAAAGTCAAAGTTATCCTTCTTGATGACAATTTTATCAAGCAAAGAAGAGATAGTTCATGCTTAAAAACCTATAAAGTAAAATGTACATATATACTCATGGTATATAAAATTGTGAGAGAGTTTGATATTTTGATTAGGTTTTGTGATATTCATAACTTGTAAGTAAATCTACGAAAGAAAATGCAACCGTCTTCAATAAGTCCAGGAAAGAAAAAACAACATTGAACCTCGCATAGAAAAGAAATTTGGTTGAGGTGCCCCCTTCTTACACATATCTTGATATACATGCAACATCCAATACATTTGAAAACATTTATTTTCATTGCAAATTCCAAAATATTAAGGTAAAACTATGCATTTTAATTCACAAGTAGTTCTTATGTGTGGATGTAAAAATGGAGGTGTTGAACTTTGAATCACAATATGGGATCAAGTTGATAGAGTTCTAGTTTTAAAATTATCCAAAACCATACACATAAAATGTATGAATCCTATAGACATTGTTGTAGTCAAATTTGGAAATTTTCCTTTGTAAATTTTCATTATATTCTATATAGTAATGCTATTCCATAAAAAATGATGCGTACAAATAAAAAATCTAAATAAAATATATACCTTTACAAGACCTTAATATTATCCATAAAATTTATGAACAAGGGAATCAAGGTCCTTAGTATGCACAATGTTCTTTCCTTTTATAAAATGTAACACTAAATATTCAATAACTTTGCGTGTCACATTCTCCATTAATGTTTTACTCATATTTAAGAGTGATATCCATAAGTGGATTGGGGATTATTTATAAAGGCACAGATAAATATAGCATGTACTAAACCACTAGAACCCTTTCCAATGAAGATGCATCATAATAACCAACTTTGCATATGCCCTCACCAACTCCACATTAAATTTGATCACCATAATCTTGAATATCAACATTTTTGTCAGTGAGTGCAAGTTAATGATGGTTTCTTTTTGTAACCACTCTCCCACCCCCTTATCTTATCTCGGGTTATGGGAAGTGTTACCTGCTTTTTTTGACTCAATCTCTAAGGTATATTATGAAGATGGGGTCACACAAAATCTTTTTATTGAAGTCTTCAAATCTCAAAAAATAGAAAAAAAATCCACCACGTGTTCAAGTTGTCGAGAGATTTCTGACAGTATAAATTTCACCTCAATCTAACTCCCAGATTGAAAGTTATGACTATCAGAAGTTTAGCCATTTAAATTAGGCCACATCATCATTATTCTTCTACGTGGTTGCTAGCCCTCATGGTACTTCCATTCCAACATAAGGCAAGGTCCACACAACCCTCCACTCTATTGTGAGTGCATGCAGCCCTAACTAGATCTGGGCCTATGCATATGTACAAACACTTGTCGTCCCCAAATCCCCTAACCCTCGATAGCCTATTGGAAGGGTTATGTTGTGACATGGTTCTCCTGGAAGGCCAACCCTCCAATGCTAAGAACGAAAATAGATTCAATGCTTATCCTGGTTGTCGAAAGGTGTGTGCCCTTTGCCACTCTTTGATTCCAGGATTCACTCCACATGTAAGGTAATTGACATGGGAAAAACCTTGTTTATGCGACATGGACCCCATATAAAGGCTAAATAGGTCTTATTCAACCTAGGGGAAATCCAAGCTTGCTCAAGGATGTTGGTCCTTCCAGCTCCTAGATTCCTGGATCCTAATACAAATATAAGTTGGAATATGTATGGTATTGAAGTGACTCGTCTTTTACATCGGACTAACTCCCTGGATGTGGGCTTCACTTAGAGGGAGATCCAAATTTAGAGAAATCCAGTCTGTCACAATTTTTTCTACTTCCTACTAGCCCCAAACCCCTATACTCCCTTGCAAATTTTCATTATATTCCATATAGTATTGCTACTCCCTAAAAAATGATGTGTCGCAAATACAAAAACTAAATAAAATATATACCTTTAGAAGACCTTAATATTATCCATGAAATAATATGAACGATGGAATCAAGGTCCTTAGTATGCATAGTGTTCTTTCTTTTTTATAGAATGTAGCACTAAATATTCAATAACTTCCCCTTGTCACATTCTCCATTAATGTTTTACTCATATTTAAGAGTAATATCCATAGGGGGATTAGGGATGATTTATAAAGGCACAAATAAATATAACATGCACTAAACCACTAAAACCCTTTCCAATGAAGATGCATCATAATAACCAACTTTGTGTATGCCCTCACCAACACCACATCAAATTTGATCACTATAATCTTGAATATCAACATTTTTGTGGGTGAGTCCAAGCTAATGATGGTTTCTTTTTGTAACCACACTCCCACTCCCTTGTCCTATCTTGGTTTGTGGGAGGTGTTACCTACTTGTTTTGACTAAATCTCTAAGGTATATTATGAAGATGGGGTCAAACGGCATCTTTTTCTTGAAGTCTTCAAATCTCAAAAATAGAAAAAAAAACATCACGTGTTCAACTCATCAAGAGATTTATGACGATATAAATTTTACCTCAATATCACTCCCAAACTGAAAGTTATGACTATCAAAAGTTTAGCCATTTAAATTAAGCGATGTCATCATCATTCTTCCACATGGTCCCCAACCCCCATGGTACTTCCATTCCAACATAGTGCAGGGTCCACACAACCCTCTGTTATATCACGAGTGCATGTAGCCCTAGCTAGATATGGGCATATGCATATGTGCAAACACCTGCCATCCTTGGATCCTTGAACCTTAGATAGCCTATTGGAAGGGTTATGTTGTCACAAGGTTCTGCTAGAGGGACAACCCTCCAACACTAAGAACGAAAATTAATTCAACTATTTTCTAGGTTTTGGAAAGGTGTGTCCCCTTTTCCATTCCCTAATCCCCAGATTCACTCCACATGTAAGGTAACTGACATGGCCAAAACCTTTTTTATGTGACATGGGCCCCATATAAATGTTGGAAAGGTCTTATCCGACCTAGGGGAAATCCAGGCTTGCTCAAAGATGTTGATCTTGCCAACTCCTGGGTTCCTCGATCCTAATACAAATATAAGTTGGAATATGTCTGGTCCTATTCAGTGACTCGAATTTCACATGGGGTGACCTCCCCAAATGTTGGATTCACTTAGAGGGAGATCCAGATTTGGAGAAATATGGACTATCACAATTGTGGCTATTCCCTACCATCCCTAGACCCCCATACTTCGAGATTCTGATGACACACTAAGGAAACAGAAAGAGGGAAGAAAGGGAATTTTCCTAAGGCAAAGGAGGGGGGAGAGGAGGTGTTACAGGCTGAATGCCAAACTTCCTGGAAAATATGGTCCAAGGAATAAACATTAATCCTTGGATTAGTGTGTTATGAGCATAATAAGAAATAGGGCACAAGCAAGGGTCCAATTACACTCGATTCAAGATAATTGAAAAAAGGACATGGCTCGAAATCCAATTCACACAGCCTACAACACTATAGGAAAAAGCACATAATGTACTCCAATTTTGATGTCCATTATAGACTGGTTAAACTTGTGCAATGAGAGATGAATCCATAAGACCCACAAGGATGCACAACACTCAAATAGATCTAAAATATGTCTTTGAAAGATTATGAACTCTCTGATCCTTGAAGTTGTTACAATCCCTAGTCATAGTAATAATATGATTGTGCATAAAACCATAGATGATCACATCATTCATAAACTAAGCTGTCATCAACACAAACCAAATATTCATTCAACTCACAACATATAAGATATCCTACAAATAATGAGCATGGCAACAAATTTCACAGTGCAACCATTCATTATAACCATTGACATATATGATGGTTTTAAGTCATGTATGTAATAGTGAACATCTACATTCTTTCATGAATATACAAGACCATGCATTAGTCATTAACATAACATGGAATTCCACAACTCATAATCCAAATATGCAAAACCATTATAATTATCTAAGCGTGTTAAAATGGCCAGCAACTGAAGCAAGGACTTCCACTCTCCACCCAACCATAGGCAAGCTATGCCATATCTTTCTTAACCATCGTCGAGTTAGATTCAAAGTCTGAGGACATGTATGCTTAGGGATAATTCACACCAATGGCTCTTTCATACACTCAAGAGATGGAGTCTATTATCCAGGTGGTTTATCAACTTCCACTTGGTAGTAAGGACCACAATGACTCATTCATTTTTTGAGTTCATTCACAGGGCTTCACCCAAGGTCCGGATGGGGTATTGTTCAATCATGTAGGTTGAATGCATTGTCTATGTGGTTTATCAGCTATCTTTTCATAGAAAGCACCACAAGAGCCTCCAATCCACTATCCAGGTGGTTTATCAGCTCTCCATCAAGCACCATAGTGACCTAAATTTCTCTATCCAGGCGGTTTATCATCTATACAACAAGCACCACAATGATTTGATCATCCATTGAACCTCACATTGACATCTCAGGAATAGAAACTTAGTCTAGTGCCCTCAAACACAACATTACAGGGAATAACACCCAAAATCATAGAACATATGACTCAACAACCAACTCCAACACTACATGGTCTTCTTTGTTTTAGCTCCAGTAACTCGCTGCATTCTCCTACTAGCAACCAGTGGACTCACCATGTCCTCGAGAAAGCTTAATCAATCCAATAAAGAAGTAGCCAAGAGAGATCCCACTAGCCCTCTCGTTGTCTAATGTTTTTCTCGTTAACTATTTCTCTCCTCCTTGCATCTATTGGCTCTCGACCTTTTTCTCAGCCTTTTTCCTAAGGTTGCAGTCTCGTCCTCAATCCACAAGGGGATTAGGGATGGGCACAACCCTTGTGCCCATACTACCTGATCTTATCTCATGAATTTTTGTCAGTGAAAGTTGATGGATTAGTTAGCCACCAACCACATGACCCAATAACTCCCACTTGTGAATGATATTTAATATCTAAATTATGTAATGAGAAATCTAATGATGTATACTAAGCATCAAAGACTATGTATGATTGAGAGATGGAAAGGAATGGGTGGAAATAGGGATGAAGATTTAATGAGAAAATCGTAGAGATATAATGGAGGAAGTTGAAAAATTGGTTTGAACCAAAAAACGAATTTTGTGATAATGGTTACGATCACTATATATTGTGAACATTGGACTATATATTGTGACCATTTGTACCATACAAACACACAAGAAAATATGATTTTATAATATATTCCTCCTTTAAGATTTTTTGGGTTATATTTCTGTGTCCCTTACTTGGTAAATGGCTATTATATCTAACAAATGATATCAAAGGGAGGTTCTAAATGTGGTTGCTAGCATTGCTTAAAAATTGAAATCCATACACGATGTTTTGAGATGGTAAAAGATACAGCGTGATATGCACGTGGAGCAGCAGAGATCAAGACATGGACAGATCTGCCGTGTACCTACAGTGAGACGAGCAAAATGATGGGACCTATGTTTTGAAGCAATGAAAGAGGGAGCTGTCCATGATTTGTGAGTTCGAAAAATGAGGCAGTGTTAGTTAAAAGGACGTAGTTTCGAATGGTGTGTGAGATAGGTGTGATTTTTAAAGGTATGTATTTTTCCATTTTGCTTCTACGAAAGAGTAATTGCTTAAAACCTTCCCTACCTCCATGTGGATAGCACTGCGTCTAGTGGGAGACATAATGAAAGTGCCATTCTAAGGTTTTTATTATTTATTTGAGGAGCATTATGAATGTGAAGAATTTTTGTCTTTGGAAAAATATTAATAAGTCAAGGTTTAAATTCATGCGTAAGTCAAGCTGGGATGGTTCATTTCAAGACCATTATGAACTGGAAGAATTTTTGTAAGGAACAGTTTTGGAAGGATATTAATAAGTCAAGGTTTAAATTCATGCGTAGTCAAGTTGGGATGGTTACAAGAGGGAAGTGTGTTTTGTTTTGTTTATATATATAAATTGGTTTCAATTTTTCTATGAAGGAGAATAAAGGTTATTGCAAGTCAAATTATGTTATCAATGTTGTGGAAAGTTTCAAAGGAAAATTAAGAGTCTAGGTCAGATTCATTCATATGTTAATTTTTAAAGTTATGATGAGTCAAGTTTGAAGTTGAAATGAGAAGGAAATTCAAGGCCATGTAAAATTTTTTTTGGAAAAGAGTAGAGTTGTGATTTTTTTTGGTGGAGTTAAAGTTGAGGTAAAAGATAAATTTTTATCATTATTAAAAATATTACAAGTTAAGTCTATGTTAGAATTGGTCACTTTAACATTAGAGATTATTTGTAAGATCAGATTAATGTAAAATGAAGAAGGGTGCATGCTCGATGTTATCTGACACCTAATGTAGGTTTTAACCCCGTCCATAAATTACATGCATACGAATTTTAAAACACAGAGAATAAACAATGTGAGAGCATAACACATAAAACACATATATACAAAGATTTTCCCCTGGATCCCAAAACTGGGACTACCAGCGTGATTTTTCATTATGTTCCTTTAAATGTTACAATACATATTTATACATGCCGAAGCATCCAATACCATGGACCGAAAACCATCGCATCCAAAACCATGTGCGAAAATCATGCACAAAACCATAGGTAGGTGCGCCCAACCTAACATAGGGTCCAAAACCAAAATTTTCCGGGGTGCTGCCTCGGACCCCATAGAGTGGGGTTACCTGCACCCCTCAAGCCTCTTGTGATTCCCCCCACTACGCAATCTGCGCAATGAAGGGGGGCTCTGACCACCTTCTAACCCCCTGGTTAAATACATGGGCTAGTCATGGAAAGAATATAACACAACCCAACATTCTCCCATTTGTTGTTTTCTTTCCACGGGGGGCCACAAGAGAGCTTAGCCATTTATCCAACCTTGCAATGCCCATTGTTTCTCTACACCAAGAGAACTTCTCAGAGCTCACGGATTTTGTTAATGCATCTGTAGTATTCTTCAAAGTGTCCACCTTTACGAGCAACACCTTTTTGTCTTCTATCATATCCCTCACAAAGTGATTCTGAACATCAATGTGCTTTGTCTTTGAATGATATGCAAGGTTATTTGCCAATAAAATTGCACTTTGGCTGTCACAGTCTATCCTTATAGCTCCCTGTACTAACCCCATACTTGAACACAATCTGTGCAACCAGACTGCTTCCTTGCTTGCATGAGTGGCTCCCATGTATTCTGCCTCTGTAGTTGTTAGTGCCACTACAAATTGTTTCTTACTCATCCAACTGAATACACCTACAAATAGGTTAAACACATACCCACTTGTACATCTTCTCTGATCCAGATCTCTAGCCCAGTCTGCATCAACAAAGCCACGAATATCCAATGCTCTGTCCAATCTTGGTCTTCCTTGGTAGCACAAACCATAATCACTAGTGCCACACAAATACCTGAAAACCCGCTTCACTGCTGTCCAATGTTCCTTCCTTGGTTTTGACATAAACCTGCTCAATTGTTAGGGTCCAACCCTAACCCCCTTATTTATGTAATAGGATTGAGTCATAGTTATAATTAAGTAAAGAGTCAATAAAGTCCATATTAATAATTGTAAGTGGTTGACCCATGGTATTGCATGTATGAATCCTATATAAAGGATAGGGACTCCCCTCGAGGAGCATCGTGTCTTATTTTGTAATTGAGCCTAGCTCTATTGGAGGTTGCCCCCTCGAAGAGGCAAGTGAACATTGCTTTCTGAATAATAAAATACTTGTTGTTATTTCTTATTGTTTTGTGTTCTGGGTATATTTCTTCGCATATTTTGTATTATGGTATCTTCTCGTAGGTCAAGAGCATAACAAGTGGTATCAGAGCACTTTCCAGGGCCGGTGGGATCTCTAATTTTTAGCAATTTTTTTTTGGCTAGAGACGTGTTCTGGCGTCTTTAAACCACGGGATCTGTCATTGAGCGCATAAAACTGTGGATTTGGGGGGGCATGCACGCAGGAAATACAAGAGGTTGTCACGCTTGTTGGAATCCCTTGTAACCCCTGTGGGTACCCCTTCGAGTAGTAGCGCATTAGAAAGAACCACACACGGACTGTCTTCCAAGTATCCTCTGGGTATATCAGAAGCCCCTAGGCTCTCTTGAAACCTCGCCATAGATAAACCGTCGGCCGTCTTGCTACTACAATACACTAAGAACAGCACTCGGGAAGATTACTCGCGCGTACGATAGGGTAGTCGGGTTGTACAGCTAAGGGTACGATTGATCCTCCTTGGTTAGTGCCCTGAAAGATTGGGCCGAGTACTACTGTCAGACCCTTATGTATATTGCGATCTATAGCACCTAACACTCCTTAAGACCATAGTTCTCGTGTCTCTCTCTGGATCACACATAATCTTTGCAAGATCAGATCTAGCAGGTGGAGTTCTATCGCAACAACAACAATCAGTTCCGCTAATCAAATCTATCAGATTCGCCATCCAGATCTAGCAGTTTGGGTTCGGTAGCAGTCGCAACACTCAAATCTGCCATTCAGATCTAGCAGTAGGGGTTCGATCACTGCCACATTCCTACTCATACTCTGCAGTTGAGGGTTCGCTAACAGATCTGACTATTTGTGTGGGCTCCTATACCTGGGCATGATTCTCGCAGGACTTTGGGCAGCATTGACTTTTCTGGGATTCGGCTACTGTAGTATTCCTAAGCGAGGAGTAAAACTCCTTTCTGAGTGAGTCTGAGACCCCCCGGGACGCTTATAGGAGACTTAGCCCATAAGAATTAGGTCGACGAGCTAAGCAAGGTGGTACCATTCAATTGTTAGCGTCAAAAAAATTTCGGATGGTCCCAAATTTTAAGTGCATCGGATCGATGCATGGTACAAACTAGAGCTCAAGCTATGGCCAATGAGAAGATCGACAGCCTTGAATCAAAATTGAATGGCGTACTATCGTTGCTGAAGAACTTAACTGACACACTCACAAAGGGCAAGCTGGAGGAACGCGCAGAGGCATATATTCTCAATGAAAACAGTGAGGGTGAGTCTAGCCATTCTCTTCACCTCTTTGGCAACCACCAACAATCCCAGACGTGACCACCCAAGCTGGACATGTATAAATTTGATGGCTCTCATCCAGCCACATGGATAGCACAAATGGAGCAATATTTCACACTGAATCACATCAGAGATGATGCGACTCAGCTTAGTGTGGGTAGCATGTACTTGGACAATGAAAGATGGCAATGGTGGCAGTGGCATCAACGTTGCTATGGAAGGCCCGTGACTTGGCAGACTTTCACAAAAGCTCTTACGGATCGCTTTAACCATGAATCTAACTTTTTGGGTCATCTCACTAAGCTCCGACAAATAGGAACAGTGAACGAATATATTACAGCCTTTGAAGCCTTAGCTTTCTGCACAGGAGGTCTAAAAGATGAGTCCTACTTGGAATGCTTTGTTAGTGGTCTCAAAGAAGCCATACAAGCCCACGTCCGACTGCAACACCCTATCTCATGGCTGCATGCTTGTAGGATAACTTGTGAATTAGAATGTGTGTTATCGACCCAGTCCAATTGCCCAAATTTCATAGCCAAGGGTCGCCCCACCCAGGCTCAAAGCACTACCCAAACACTCAAGGTTCAAAAGGTGTCACCAGTGGAAATGGCGGAAAGAAGAAAGCAAGGATTGTGTTACTACTATGATGAGAAATAATCCCCCGGGCATAAATGCAAGGAGCCCAAATTCTTTCAAATTGATGCCACTGATCACAGTTCATTGGAGGAAGCCCCACCACTTGAGGAACCAGAGGAGGAAGACGAGGACAACCAACCGGACAATGTACCTGAAGAACCAGTTATCTCGTTGCATGCTTTGGTAGGGATTTCTTCTCCCCAAACTCTCAAAATCAGAGGTTTTATTAAGCATCACCCGGTAATAGTTTTGATTGATAGTGGCAGTACACATAACTTTATCCATCAAAGAGTCGCAGAAGCAGTGCATTGTTTTCTCATAACAGTTTCTAACTTCTAGGTCCAAATTGCTGATGGGGGGACAATGAATGTGAAGGGCGCTGTGAAAATGTCAAACTTCAAATGGGGGATTATCAGTTAAAGACCCACATGTTTTCCATACACATGGGAGGGTGCGACATTATCCTAGGTGCTGAATGGCTTCGCACACTTGGCCCAATCACAATGGATTTCCAGGAGTTATATATGAGCTTTAAGCAAAAAAACCACACACATACCCTCCGCGGACTCCAGGCGGGTGCTCCCTCTATCGTCAGCTCACATGGGATGGAAAAATTGTTAAAAAAGGGCCACCATGGAGTTATAGCTCAATTTAATGCCATCCACGCCTTCGAACCCACTTCTCTTCATATTCATCCTGAGATGCAACAGATCTTAACCATCTGCCAGTCTTTGACAAGCCTCAAGAGCTTCCACCCTCGAGAGGGGAACATGATCACAAAATTACTTTGGTCCCAAGGGCCCAACCACCAAATGTGCACCCATATAGATATCCATCCGCCCAAAAGAATGAAACTGAAAAAATCATCAAGGAACTCTTGGAAGCAGGTGTCATTCGTCCTAGCATTAGTCCTTATTCATCGCTTGTGGTCATGGTGCTCAAGAAAGATGGGGAATGGCGTATGTGTCCAGAATTCAGGGCCCTCAACAAGTTGACGGTCAAAGATAAATTTCCCATCCCGGTTTTCGATGATTTGTTGGATGAACTAAATGGGGCTTAATTCTTTACTAAGCTCGACCTTCGCTTGAGCTATCACCAAATTCGCATGAAAGAAGTAGACATTCCAAAGACTGCTTTTTGAACTCATGAAGGCCATTATGAGTTCCTGGTCATGCCATTTGGTCTTTGTAATGCCCCATCCACTTTTCAGAGCCTTATGAACCACCTGCTCAAACCATATCTCATAAAATTTGTCCTTGTTTTCTTTGATGACATCCTCATCTACAACCGTACCTGGGCCAAACATCTTCAGCATGTAGATTTGTTCTTGCAACTGCTCCAGAAGCATAAATTATTTGTCAAGATGTCCAAGTGCTCTTTTGGCATGGAAGAAGTTGAGTATTTGGGCTACATTTTGGGGCGTGAAGGTGTTAGGGTGGACCCCAAAAAGATCTAGGCAATGCAGGATTGGTCTCAACCAAAGACCTTGAAGAGCTTGCGAGGATTTTTGGGTCTCATAGGCTACTATCGCAAATTCGTCCGCAATTATGGTCGCCTTACTAGACCCCTCACTCACCTCCTCAAGAAAAATTCATTTCTATGGAATGATGAAGCACAACAGGCCTTTATAGGTCTCAAACATGCCATGTGTTCCACTCCCGTATTAGCACTACCCAACTTAACCAAATCTTTTTTCATTGAATGTGATGCTTCAGGTACGAGTATTGGGGCGGTCTTAATGTAGGAAGGTCGACCCTTTCCCTTTACTAGCCAACAACTAAGTGGGAAAAATCTGGGACAATCTACCTATGAGAAGGAGATGATGGCCATCTTACATGCAATAGATACCTGTTGACCATACTTATTGGGGTGGCGTTTCCAAATCTTCACAGACCATCAAAGCCTTAAATATTTTTTGGAGCAACGCCTATCCTCGCCACAACAAAATAAATGGCTCGCCAAAATGCTGGGATATGATTATGAGATAATTTACAAGAAAGGGCGAAAAAATATTGTAGCAAATGCGTTATCACGCCAATTTGAGGAGGAAATCACCCTACTCGCAATCTCCCTTCCCATTCCAGACTGGATTAAAGAGGCTCGCAAGGAATGGTTTTCACATCCTTGGCTCTCCCAACTCATTAATCAATTGCAGGCGGATCCAAATTCCACAGCGGGCTACTCTTGGCAGGATGAGATTCTTCGCTACAAGGACAAAGTCGTGATATCACCAACATCCACCCTCAAAAGCAGCATTTTGGCGGAGTTGCACTCATCTCCCATTGCAGGACATTCAAGCTTTCAGAAGACTTACGCTCGCACTCGACGGTCATTCTTTTGGACATGCATGAAAAAGGACATTCTTACTTTTGTAGCTGAGTGCGATGTGTGTGAGTGCCACAAAGGAGAAACATTCAAATCCCCAGGCACATTACAGCCATTTCCCATCTCGGCCTCAATCTGGACGGAGGTTTCTATGGATTTCATTACGGGTCTTTCGAAGTCAGGAAACAAGTCAGCCATCATGGTGGTTGTGGACAGACTTTCTAAGTATGCTCATTCTTGCACCCTACCCCACCCTTTTACACCGAATTTGGTCGCTCAATCTTTCATGGACCAGATCTTCAAATTGCATGGCATGCCCACTTCCATTGTATCTGATCGTGACCTAATCTTCACCAGTAACTTTTGGCAGGAACTCTTCAAGTTACAAGGCACCCAACTACAACTTAGTACTTCCTATCATCCACAAACTGATGGTCAAACTGAAGCATTCAATAAATGTCTGGAGACTTACCTTAGGTGTTTCACTTTAGAAAAGAAACATCTATGGGTACAATGGTTACCTCTAGCCGAATGGTGGTATAACACCAACTATCATGCCACCACCAAAATGACTCCATATGAAGTAGTTTATGGTCAACTTCCTCCTTCACCTACTTCTTATATTAAGGGATGCTCGAAGGTACAAGCAGTGGATCAACTCCTACAGAATCGCACAACCATGCTGGCCCACCTTAGAGAGAATCTTCATCAAGCCCAAAACCGCATGAAGCAACAGGCAGATAAACATCATTCAGAACGCCAATTTCAAGAAGGGGATCAGGTATTTTTGAGGCTGCAACCATTAGTAAAAATCAATCAAAGACAAGGGTTGTCAAAAATTATCTCCAAAACTCTACGAACCGATCAAGTAGTTTAGCGCATTGGAGAAATTGCCTACA
The DNA here is from genome assembly GCA_031772625.1 of Pinus tabuliformis. Classification (NCBI taxonomy): domain Eukaryota; kingdom Viridiplantae; phylum Streptophyta; class Pinopsida; order Pinales; family Pinaceae; genus Pinus; species Pinus tabuliformis. The sequence continues at coordinate 1,021,986,518 of CM062811.1, read as the reverse complement.
AGCTAGCTTTGCCACCCACTGCAAAAATCCATCCAGTCTTCCATGTCTCATGCCTCAAGAAAGTGATTGGGAACCATTGCCGAATTCAAACCAGTCTACCTGAATTGGATGAAGAAGGGTCAATTTGGCTCCAACTTGAATAGGTTCTTGACACACAAGAACGGCACCTGCGCAGCCGCACGATCAAGGAAGTCCTCGTCAAATGGAAAGACACCTCTCCGGAAGATGCGACTTGGGAACCAACCACTATCCTTCAGTAGTTTTCGCAGCTTCAGCCTTGAGGACAAGGTTATTCTTATGGGGGAGGGCATGTTAGGGTCCAACCCTAACCCCCTTATTTATGTAATAGGATTGAGTCATAGTTATAGTTAAGTAAAGAGTCAATAAAACCCATATTAATAATTGTAAGTGGTTGACCCGCATTTAAAGAAGGGACCACAGTTAGTTGTAAATGGGCCATGGTATTAGATAGATGGTATTAATAAGAACCATGGTATTGACCCATGGTATTGCATGTATGAATCCTATATAAAGGATAGAGACTCCCCTCAAGGAGCATCATGTCTTATTTCGTAATTGAGCCTAGCTCTATTGGAGGTTGCCCCCTCGAAGAGGAAAGTGAACATTGCTTTCTGAATAATAAAATACTTGTTGTTATTTCTTATTGTTCTGTGTTTTGGGTATATTTTTTCGCATATTTTGTATTATGGTATCTTCTCGCAAGTCAAGAGCATAACATCAATACTCTCATTGCATGTGCAATGTCTGGTCTAGTATAGACCATCTTATACATCAGGCTACCGACTGCACTTGCATATGGAACACGAGACATGTCCTGTTCCTCTTCTTGTGTCTTGGGACACTGTTCAGTAGATAAATTACACCTACAGGAATAGGAACCTTCACCGGTTTACTATCCGGCATATTAAACCTCTGCAATATTGTCTCGACATACTTCCTTTGGTTTAACTAGATCTTCCTTTTTGTCCGATATCTTTTAATTTCCATGCCCAAAATATAGTTTGCAGCACCGAGATCTTTCATGTCGAATTTGGAGGACAAATGGGTCTTCAAATCCTGGATAATTTCTTTGTCATTTCCAACCAGCAACATATCATCCACATACAAGACTAGATAAATAACACTGTCACCAATTAATTTAAAATACACACAGTGATCTGCTTTGCTTCTGGTGAAGCCAAGTCCCCGTATAAATGTATCAAATTTCTGATACCACATCCTTGGTGACTATTTTAACCCATACAAAGACTTCTTTAACTTGCATACCAGTTCTTTCTTACCCTTCACTGCAAAGCCTTCAGGTTTCTTCATGTATATCTCCTCTTTGAGATCCCCGTGAAGAAATGTTGTCTTCACATCCATCTGTTCTACCTCAAAATCAAAAGCAACAACAACAGATAAATGTAATCTAATAGAATTTGCCTTGGCAATAGGAGAAAAAATATCACCCAAATCAATTCCCCGCACCTGGGAATAACCTTTTGCTACCAACCGAGCTTTGTATTTCTCCACCTTTCCTTCTGCATTTGTCTTCTTCTTGAACACCCAATTGTTGCTAATGGGTATCCTTCTAGCTGGCCTCATTTTTGTGCAAAGATGCCATTTCATCAACCATGGCCTCTTTCCATAGTTTTCCATCCTTTGAATCTACTGCTTCCTTCACAGTTCTGTGATCATCATCAGTAATAGATAAAGCAAAATTTGAACAAAAAGCAGATGGAATATACCTTTCTGGCTGCCTTCTTTCTCGAACTGATCTTCTCGCACCCGAAGTTTGTGGCTCTTCATCTTCTAATTCCTCCTCTACTGTAGAGTCTGATTCTTCCTCCTTTAGCTCAAAATCTATCTTCTCAGGTTCCTTTGGTTGGACTTCATGTTTAATAACATCTTTTACCTCTCTGAACACCACATCTCGGCTGTACACAACCTTCCTTGTTACTGGATTCCAAAGCTTATAACCCTTTAAACCATCCTTATACCCAATAAATATGCACTTTTCAGATTTACTATCCAACTTGGTTCATTTCTCCTTTGGAACATGTACATATGCATCACATCCAAATACCCTCAGATGTGAAAGAGAGGGTTTCTTACTAGTCCACACCTCTTATGGAGTCTTATCCTCCAACGCTGATGAAGGTGATCTATTAACCAAGTAACATGTTGTCTCCATCACTTCTGCCTATAATTCTTGTCCTAGCCCGACACCATTGAGCATGATTCTTGCCCTTTCCATTAATGTATTGTTCATTCTTTTTGTAACTCCATTTTGCTCAGGTGAGTATGGAGTAGTCTTCTGTTGTTCTATACCACACTTCTTACAAAATTCTTCAAATTCCTTACTGCAAAACTCTCCACTGTTATCTGTCCTCAGCACCTTTATCTTCTTCTCTGTCTAGTTTTCCACCAGAGCCTTAAATTCTTTAAACCTGTCAAAGACTTAATATTTCTTCTTAAGGAAATATATACATGTATTCCTTGAGAAGTCATCTATAAAGGATACATAATACACAAACTTACCTAGTGATGAAACCTTCACAGGTCCAAACACATCACTGTGCACAAGCTCTAATATCTTTTTTGTCTCTTACCACCAAAGGGGAAACTCACCTGATTCTGCTTCCCATATACACAATTTTTACAGAAATAAAAATCCAGAGAGCTATTACTCATACCTTCTACCATACCTTTACCATGAAGTATTCGAAGGCCCTTCTCTCCAATATGTCCAAGCCTTTGATGCCACAACATGGTATTCTCTCCAAATACCACTAGATTTCCTGCTCCACTTTTAGGAACCACAAAACTGTTGTACCCATCAACAACAGTGCTACCTTGTAGCTTGTACAGAGTTCCAATTCGAACTCCCCGCATCAATACCAGTGCCCCTCGAACCATCTTGCAGGTATCCTTCTCGAACACTATTTTTACACCTGCATCATCCAACTTGCTTACAAAAATCAAATTTTTGGCTAATGCAAGAATATGCAGAACACCCGGAAGTGTTCTAACCCTTCCACCTTGAAACTTCAACTTTACTTTTCTGCGACCAACGATTCTAGCCTTCCTGTCATCCGCCAAGAAGACATCACCACCATCATATTTCTCATACTCGCAGAACCAATCTCTATGGGGAGTGAAGTGAAAGGATGCACCTGAGTCAATCAACCATGCCTCATGATCTACATGTGTACTTGAAGAAGCCAAGCACACATTCCCACCTTCATCTGAGGTCGTTTTCGCCTCTGCAGAAGGAGCATCATCAGATCCCTTTCCTTTATCAGGAGCTTTAGATTTACAGTCCTTTTTGTAGTGCCCTTCCTTTATGCATTTCTAGCACACCACCTTTACAGGTTTTCCTGGAGATTTATATCTCCCTCTAGATTTAGGCCTCCCACTCAATGACTTATTTTTGTTCATGTTCTGGGACCGTCCTCATACAAACAAGGCATCACCATTCTCGCTCTCCATATTTTTTCGTCTCATTTCCTACGTCAGCAAGGATGAGACTATTTCATCAAACTGCAAGGCAGTTGCATTGCTACCTATTGCAATAGCTAGACTATCCCATGAATCTAGTAGAGAACAAAACAAACTGATGCACTTATCTTCATATGAAATTTTACTATCAACAGATGATAACTGACTTACCACAGTATTAAATGCATTCAAATGCTCTGTCACTGAGTCTCCATCTTTCATCCTCAGGTTATACAGCTTTTTCCGTAGGAACAATTTATTCACCAGAGACTTAGATTGGTATGAAGTCCCTACCTTGTCCCACAAAGCCTTCACCATAGCTTCCCCTGATACATTCAACAATACTGAATCTGAGACACACAATCATATTATGTTGTTTTTCTTTTGATCCAACTTCTTCCATTCTTCATCAGACACTCTCATTTGTTTAGTACCTAGATCTACCACGATCCATTGATCTTTATCCACCAACAGATCCTCCATCTTGAGTTTCCGTAACTCAAAACTCTGACCATTAAATTCATTGATCTCTATCTTTCCACTGCTCGCCATCTTCTTTCACCACTAGAATCGATCCCGCAGATCTCCCACTGAACAGGGTCTACCATAGGCCCAAGCGAAACCCCTTAGTAGCAAAGGTGTCCCCTTGAAAAGAAAACAACTCTGATACTAAATGTAGGTTTTAACCCCGTACAGAAATTACTTGCATACGAATTCTAAAACACAAAAAATAAATAATGCGAGAGCATAACACATAAAACACATATACACAAAGATTTTCCCCTGGATCCCAAAACCGGGACCACCAGCTTGATTTTTCATTATGTTCCTTTCAATGTTACAATACATATTTATACATGCCGAAGCATCCAATACCATGGACCGAAAACCATCATGTCCAAAACCATGTGCGAAAATCATGCACAAAACCATAGGTAGGTGCGCGCAACCTAACATAGGGTCCAAAACCAAAATTTTCCTTGGTGCTACCCTGGAACCCATAGAGTGGGGTTACCTTCACCCCTCAAACCCCCTGTGACTCCCCACACTATGCAATCGGTGCAACGAGGGGGGGCTTCGCCCCCCGGTTAACTACGTGGGCTAGTCGTGGAAAGAATATAACACAACCCAACACCTAGATGTAAATCAAAAGCCAAATAGACACAAAGGTTAAGAATTTATCAAGTCAATCCTAGGTGCAAGTTAAGATCTTGGCTATGTAATGAGTTCAATCAAGTCAATTTTTAAGTCATTTCATGTCATTAGTGCATCAATTAGTTTTCCAATCTAGTGTCACATGTGTCTTGTTAGATGGAGGCATATCTCCTACAAGAAACAATTTATGTCGGTATTGTCTAATATTCAAAGAGAGACTTATGCAAGAAGATGACAAGTAGATGATAAAAGAAGTTGAAGAAGACCTATTAATGAAGCAAACAAATGAAGATTAAGGAAGAAGTAGACTCCATAATATAAGAAGACAAGAGAGAAAAGTGCAAGCAAGACACAAAAAGGAGATGAATGCAACAACAAAATACCAAATGCAAGGAAGAAAGTTGATGCAATAGGAATGAAACAGTAGGAGGCAAAAAAGAAGATGAGAGAAGCAAAACAATGAAGAAACATAATAGGAACAACTAGAAAAGAAGGCAAGAGAAGCAAAAGAAGAAGGAGAAGAATGATAAAGATACATGCAAAAGAACATGAAACAAGGTAAATAATAATACCATGTTTTCAAGAATTGAGATGTAAATGTAGTGAATCCATGAAAAAATATCCCTACAATGTTTAAGGGTCCCTAATGTATCTTATATAAAAAAGGAAATGTTTCTATTGATATGAAAAGGAAAGGCTTAGAAATTGAATGTACCTGAGTTGATGCTAATGTAATGCCTAATGATACAAGTCTACCCCCATTGAGGAGATGATGGTGATGAATAACCGCTTTTCATGAAGGAAGAAGCGGTGTTGAATAACCATTAGTGATTGTTGTGAGAGAGGTTGGTTTGTGGCCATTTGAAAAAACTTGTGATGTTGCAAGAAAAAGCCAATTGAAGTTTGTATGGTTAAGGGTAATCCAGAAAAACCAGTTTGGTGAATCATGTAAATGATGTAGGGGGATTTGAATGTACATATATGTTGTTGAACCATATATGAGAAAATATTTCCTAGAGAATTGACAAATATAGTCACTGGTGACCGATGTATTCTAGTGGATAGTAACATTTTTATATGGACTTCAAAAAAAACATTAGTTATGTTTTTGTAGGTACAAGATGAAGAATGAAGATAAAGGAAGACAAAAGTTATAGAAACAAGAAGAAGAAGATTAGAAGAGTGAAAGGTGAAGATAAAGATGGGACCAATTCATAAGACAATTGAAGATAAAAAATTTACAAGTACTTGTTAAGGGGAGTATGATGGAATAACTCCTACTCGTGAACAATATGTAATATTTAAATTATGTAATGAAAAATGTAATGATGCACACCAAGCATAAAAGTCCATGTATTATTGAGAGATTGAGATGAATGCATGGAAATAGGGATATAGATTTAATGAGAGAATCATGGAGATATTATGGAGGAAGTTGAGGAATTGGTTTGAACCAATTTTATTTTATTTTTTCATAATTGCTATGGTCACCCATCATTATTCATTGTGACCATTTGTACAATACAAACACACACAAGAAAATGGTTTTATAATGTATCCCCCCTTTTGTGACTTTTTGGTTATATTTCTCTGTGTCCCTTGCTTCATGAATGGCTATTATAGCCAACTCCTTAGATGTTAACTCAAGCTGATTATTGGACTCATAAATTAATGTGTATTGGATATTGGTTCTTCAAGGCACACAACATGCTTTCCCCTCAGACTATGGATCCATGGCATCCCTCCCTTTACGTCAACATTAAATTAACATTTTACTTTTAGAGTGTTCACTAAAATTTTCTTTTGCTAGACATGGCTCTCATGTTGGCATTAGACAATTGTATTTACAAACATCGGCATGAAATAAAAGGGTTGTTATAGGCCCTACCACTCAAACATCCATATATACATTAAACAAAAATAGGTAGAGTACCCTCATTTGATCTGCAATTTCCCAGGTGTTGTCGTTGCTACAACACCCTCCAAAAATTTAACTATTTTCAAATTTTGGAGCCTACTTTACCGTCGTATTTATTGTCGCCTTGGTCATCAAGTGTTGTTACAAGTTATTTTATATGTTTCAAGTGTTCTTGATCATTTTTAACTGTCATCATATTAATTAGAACATATTTTGTGTAATTCATGGTCGTAACACTTGTATGTTGTAAAACGACACTTTTTGGTTGCAGTCACACACACTTCACCTGTTGCACTTGGAGAATGTTGTAAAGTGGCGTTTTGATGTTTACTTATCATTTTTCAAGATTGTCTAACTTTTCTTTATGAGTTGGCATGTGTCGCACTTGATTTTATGTCTAAATTCATTATGTTCAACCCTTTTCCTATCTTCCAGACTTAGGTAAATTTTGGTTTCAAATTGAGCCTATTAAGGAAAAGAGCGCATGAGCACACTTTGAAGCCTTGATTGAGAAGCCTCCATTGTTCGGAAGTGCATCATGCGCCCTCCAATAGCGCATAGCACACTCCTAAAGCACCTTCCCCTTCCTTGTTTCAAATTGTGCCCTTTGAAAATGCTAAGTCTTCCTTTGAGCGCACTCCTTCGACTCGAAGAAGTGCACCCTCCTTAAGCACATCAGCACACCCTGAAGGCCTTAAGCTCCACCCTTCAAGATTCCGAAATGAGTCATGCTCCCTCTTGACCCTTTGAGCACATGAGTGCACTCTGAAGGCACGAAGCATCATCCTTCAGTCTTCAGACTTGCGCCATGCACCATTCTTAGTTTCTTGAGAGAATGAGCACACCCCGAAGGCACAAATATCCATCCTTTGACCGTTAGGAGTGCACCATGCTCCCTGCTTCTCTCCCTTGAGAGAACAATGCACTTGGGAAGCCCGAAGCCTTCTCCTTCATCCGTTGGACATGCACCCTACGCCCCTCCTTGATTGTCTCTCTCTCTTGAGTGCATGAGCGCATGTTGAAGCCTCTTCCTTCAACCTTTCGAAGTGTGACTTGGCACCCAAAATCTCTCCTTGCTCCTTCCAAGTGCACTATTAAGGCATGAACATAAAATATACATAGAACATGTTAGAATAAGGGATTTCAGGCTGATGGTTGCTTGCCATGAGTGATTGCAACTACAGGTAAATCAGGAACAACATGACAAACACACATGAAGAAGATCGAGCAAAGGAGGAAAACATAGGAAGCCACGAAGAATAAATAACACATTGAAGTGTTGATGATCAAAGTACCCCGAAAGCTCCATAAAATTGAAGACCCTTCAGAGGGTGAAGACACCAACAATAAGAAGTTGCATGAAAAATAAAGAAACAAGTGGCATCCATGTCACCCATTCAAGAAAGTCCATGTCATCAATCATTATTAGTATGAATCATCAATAACAGTGACTTGTCATGTCCCATCACATGATGATGTGGAAATAATGATGTAAATGTTGAAAATGGCAACAAGAAAGTCCTAATTTAACTTTCCCTTGAATTAAATTAGGAGAAAATTGTAATTCCACATCACAAGACAACAAGAATGTGTTAAATAAGTTAGTTTGACTTAGTTGGTTCAGTTAATTCGAGTTGAGGGCCTAACTTGAGTCATGTAAAGTGGTTCCTAGTTTTTAGGAGCCTAGGTTGAGTTTAATTTGAGTTGTAATAATTTAATTCAGTCAAACTAAGTTAAAATAATTTAAACTAGTTCCAACTATTGGAGGAACTAGTGGACGGTCTAGTAGTGAGGTGTGTACTGAGTGATCAATCAGATAACCAATAAATCAGCCATAATTAACTCATGCATGCATGAAATACAAGTTACCTAGTTGATATTGGAGTTCAAGGGTAGTTTACTATCAGTTGTATAATTATCCGAGTTGTACATGTGGTGCATGCAGTTAGAGAAGGACTTATAGGGATTGCACAGTTCAGGATGGGGATTTCCCTAATTAATAGGGGTCTAATTCCTTGAGAAACAACACAAGGAAATAGGAGCTTGGAAGGTATAATAATTGGATAAGTACTGGCTAGAGTCAACTTGTGAGGCAGTGAGATAAATTAAACTTGTCCAGAGATTGTTCAGGATTGGACAAGAATTGTATTTCTTCTCTATTTTATGATTAATGCAATACATATTAGAAGGGGTTTTGAGCAGTGGCTTGCCCCTAGATAGATCCTCATGTTATGTGTGTTGATTGATTCACGTCGTATGTTTTTTATATTGCTTCTCAATCGTGAATTTATTTTCCACAGATGAGTGGAGTAGATTCAAATCTATTGTTTTATTAAATTACATTAACAGTTTGAATCTACAAGGAATTTGTACATGGTAGCAAAGCTATATTCATAGTAGAGGAAAGAATTCAAAGTTATCTTTGTAGGAGGAAAGAGGTTGAAGACCTACTCTTTAGAGCTAGCAGGATGGCGTTCTATGATCTAAGGCTCGAGTATGCCCTTGAGGGTAGCTAAAATTACATTGCTTGGAATGACCATATGGAAGAAGTCATGGATGATAATGGGTTGAAGGAATTCACTGATAAGTATGTCCCGAAACCAACACCAAATGATGCACAAGATCTAGCAGATTGGAAGAAGAGCATAGCAAAGGCAAGGAGCATCATACCGGAGAAAGTACGAGACCATATTGCCTCTAATCTCCAAGGGAAATAAATTCCATATGAAATGTGGTAGATATTGACAAAACTATTCCATAACAGTAGTGACCATAGGAATCTGCCACTCAAATATAAGCTTCAGAATATCAAAATGCAGAAGGGAAACACAATACCATAGTACCTGGGCAGGTTCACACAATTTCGTGATGAACGTGGGAGCGTTGGTGTTACAGTTGTAGAAGATGATCTGGTAAGCCTAACACTTCTATGCCTTCCCAATAGTTGGCAGAAGTACCAAGATTCGGTCAATAGGAGAGAGAAGCTACCAAACTGGGAAAGGTTATGGTTCAATTTGGTACATGAAGATTTCAGGCGGAACACCAGAGACAAACATCATCCAAGGTTGAGGATGAGGAGAATTGTGCCTTGGATGGAAAGGAAAAGAAAGGGAAAGGGAAGAAATCCCAATCTAAAGGTGATTCTAGTCAAGTGGGCAAGAAGAAAAACTTGTCGAAGATTAAATGTTTTCACTGTCATGAGTTGGGACCCTGTGCCATGAAGTTTTCGCACAAGAAGGCCGACAAGAATCCCCTAGGAGGATCAACAGGTGAAGCTCTAGATTCACAATTCGATTTGGATTTCATCCTCATTGCATGCATGGTGACATCAGTGATGGGTAGTGTGTGGTAACTGGATAGTGGAGCCTCATTCCATATGACAGGAAACAAAGAAATTTTTAGCGACTTAGAGGAGAAGGACCTCCAGATGCACATCGATATGGGAGATGATGGAAGGTATAGTGTGACCGACATCAATACATTTACTTTTCAGAGGGAGTATGGTTCTCCTCTCACATTAAAATATGTCATGTATGTTCCGGATCTGAAGAAGAATTTAGTTTCAGTTGCTATATTGGACACTAGTATAAAATGATAAATTAGTGACTGGGTGACTAAAAATGTTAGTCACCACAACGTTTGCAAGTGAAATACTACAAAAAATGAACAATATTAAGTGACCCAACTAAAAACGACTAATTTAGTCTCAGGTTAAAATATACGACTAACTAATAAATAATACAACTAAAAATGACTAACATGAATGACTAATTTAGTCTAGGAACAAAAATATGACTATCTAACGAGTACTACAATAATATGAATAAGTGGTTTATGTTAGTCATTTGAATTGTGTCACTTCAACAATCTAAACTTAGAAGTGATAGGAGATTCAAATGTTGTTATATATTAGCTGAAATGTTATACTTCCTTAAACACTTTTTTATTGGATCAATGGATGATTAGAGTTATGGAGTTGATTAAAATATTTAGGGTTATATCCTTTGATCACATTCACAAGGAATTAAATTGAAAAGTTGACATATTATCCAAAATGGAATCAATGGGCTTACAACTGGGTCAAATAAATTATGAAGAATACCTACAAGGAGAAGTGTTGGCTAATTAGGAGAGGACACATTTCCTTTAGTTGAACACTTAAATTTTCATGCATATCTACATTTTTTATTATCACGGTTATATCCATTGAACTTATGATACCAATTTTTAACTTGGATATCAAGTTGTTTATCTAGTAATTTGAATGTGCATTATGAAGATAGAAGTACTAGACTTTTATGAAATTGTTTTGAATCCTATGAGGATTTTGATATCGCCTAAACATTAGATGTTGTTGGAAATACTGAGAGGGGGGTGAATCAGTATTACTTTTCAATTGTTATTTTTACCAATTAGATCACTTGTATTTAGAACAAAAAAAATGAAAAATAGAAGTAAACACTTTTATTAATATAATCTTTATAATGAATCAAGTACAATATGCGTAGGGCTCCAGCCCTTGTTGAGGACACCCAGGCTCCAACCTGGAACGTGCTAAGCACCTACTTGGACTTTAGTGAGGCTCTGCCCTCTAGGGATTTGACCCTATCTTATCCAAGGCACCAACCTTGAGTTTAAGAGCACCAACTCCAAGGACACTAATCCTTTAGCTTTTCTTTGTCAAGATATGTTAGGTTGTTCTTCACAGCTCCCAAAGTCTTCTTCAACAAGCCCTGTCAGTCTTCAACAATCCCTTCTCTTAATTGTCACGTCATATCATTAATGACAACCTTGTCTCATAGAAGGTGTCACCACAACGCTTCATGTCACCCAGACAAACTTCTTCAAGGTTACCTCATGATGACTTTAGCGATGCATCATGGTCTCCAATTAATGTCTCCAAGATCTTCAATAATGTTGAATTTAATACTTTAGATCAATATTTAATTAAGCCGCCAATTATGCTTCTAGTGGTTTTCAGAATTAGCTCAATGATGATGTCTTCAAAGGTTCCTCAAATCAATCTAAGTCTTCACAAGGATGTTTTCAACAAACTGCTCCGGATATGATGCCCAATACTCTCAAAAGTGTTGGCATTATGATACAGGTGTTGTCCTTGATGGCAACTCACTCAGATGACAGATCATAGTACAGCTAGAACGATCAGAGAGGTATACATAGGTTCGCCGTGACAAATAGGTGTATACACGCAGGTTCACCATATACCAAGTCGCGTATATGTACACACGCACGTTTACAGAAGGAAAGGCACGTATATGTTGGAAATATAAGTTTTGGTCCATGGTATTTGGTCCGAGGTATTGACCCCAGGTATTGGGTCCAAGGTATTGGTCCTATGTGGTTTTGGACCATGGTATTGAGAGAGGCCTAAACCTATATAAGGAGAAGAATATCATTAGGCCAAAGGGCAAGTGAGCAAGTGATGAATATCTGTTGAAGTGGGAGATCTAGTATACTGGTTATGGGTTTGTGATGCTTTGCTCGATTTGAACCAAGGAGCCTCCTATGTGGTTGATGAAGGTTGATGGACTGGGAACATGAAGACTAAAATGCATTATCAATATATGGTATGATCATGAATAGATCTGAATACTGACGCATGTATTATTCTTTATATCTTATATTCTGGGTAGATCTAAAGTTGAAAATTACAGCGAAGGTATAAGTAATTATTTTCATATCTGTATGCAGGTTCCCTCTGGTAAAAGAGCGTATACACGCTGGTTTGACGCAATCAAGTAGGGTATACCTTATGAGATTTGATATTTGAGGCTATTGTTGGTTCTAGTGGTTTTGCAGTGTTCTGGGTTCTGCTATGTGTTCTAGTAACTATGTTTTGATGATAGGGTTTCAGTGGTTTAGTTGTTGGGTGATTCAGAGATTGATGTTGCAGATATAGTTGATGATTGTATTGCAGTGGTGATTGTTTTGTATTGATGGATCCAGTCTGAAAATTTATGAAACGTGGTCCCTAGAAGAAAAGATAAGGTTGTAGCCTTCTGCAAGTAGAAGCCTGTGTACTAGTATAAGACTGCACCAGTACAGAAATATTGTAAAAAGAAGTTTCTTATTGAAAGAAGAAAGAACGAATTGTAGCCGGTGGTTTTCACCCACATTGGGTTTCCACCTTATATCATGGTGTTCATATGTGCTTCTTCTGTGTGATGATCTGTTCTGTTTTACTGCACCTATTTACTGTTCATATGGTTAATAATGTTCTGATGCACTCAACTAACTGAATCATAAGTTTACTGGATAGATGCTAGTTGCATTAAACACAGTTGCGTATACACGCGGGTAGCCTTAACTGAAGTAGCGTATATGAATCTGATAATGGAAATGAAAAGATTATTGATTTGCTAATACTGATTCACCCCCCCCCCCCCCCCCCCCCCCCTCAGTACTATTTCCAACAAAAAGCTTCACTGTCTAAAGCTCCAAATAATTCGCTGTCTAGAGCCTTAATTTCTTCACTGCCCAAGGCTCCTTCACTGTCCAAATACTTCACTGCTCCTCCACAGAGCCAAGCACCAATGCTAAGCATTGTTCCTCAAATCCGAAGCTTCACAACAGGTGTTTCTACCCACACAGATCTGTCCTCCACTTCACAGGTCTGAGGCTGTAATTCTTCCACAAGACTGTAATCCAGGCTTTTAATGAGCTCCACAGTTCTGAGTCTTGTTGTCCGAGCTTCTCAAGACTCTGCCTTCACACAAGTACTGCCCACATGTTGCTTTTCTTAGAAAAGTCTGCTCAAGCACAAATACAAGTCTTCAATGATGGCTCACTGCCACAGTTCTAGGTCTTCAACAATGTTTTTGGAAGATATCTAAAGTGACTAGCTGCAAGATGTTCAATATACACTTCCAATTGATGTTTTGCTCTAACAAGGACTTTAACAAGACTACTGCTGGTCTCACAAATATCTTCCAATGTCCTTCAAGTTGTTGCTGCTAGCTTTACCAGAATTTTGTCAAGAATTGATGTCTACCATTAAATCTCCCACAAAACTTATAACAGTTTAAGCCCACTGTCCACAGTTCTATCTTATACACCACTGTTCGAGTTGTAATGGAGTGGTAGCTGCGCACTATTTGAGTTCTGAACAAGTTCTAAGGAGATCCGAGCTGCAATATGAGGTCCAAGTTCTGAAAAAGTAATTGTTACTGTTAATCTGAGTTTGATGTCATGAGTACATCGAAGCCTACTTCTTGATATCTGGAATGACAACCCAATCAATTAGCCCAAATAGAAATCTCATTGTCCTCTTTAGAACGGTCTGAGTTTTTATGCCTAAAAGAAATATACATTGTTCTCCTTGGCCTCCTATTTTCTTCTATGCTTCTTCTCTTATATTCATTGACTCAGATGTCTTCATTTAGAGCGAGGAACACAAACGTGTATATATACCATTTTATGATTCGAATTGTTATGTATGAAGGAGAGCCGACAATCATATTTTTAGTAGCCGACATATCTTTAGGATATTATAATTTTTTATTTATTTGTGTGCCATGTGATGTATACATTACATCTCTCTGCCATGTGATGGATAATATAAGACCTTGTCTGCCATGTGAAACATGGATCATATAAGACCTTGTCTGCCATGTGAAAGATGAATCACATAAGACCTTGTCTACCATACAAGTGTTGTATCCCATGAGTGATGTGTTACACCATGTTGCCTGCATTATGTTTGCCATACACCATGCTGCCTGCTTTATGTTTGCCATGTATGGTCATAGGGAACATGTATGCCATGTTTGTCTGCCATTAATCAAAGTTATTTCATTGTTGTTAATAAGGATTTTTTATGTTGTTTCAAAATATATTTGGAGCCAAGGATTATGTTTATTAAATATGTTTTGTAATGTGTAATGTAAGATAATATATCATGATTCATAGCATAAGGTAATGTATGGTAGTGTAAATGTATGGTTAGGGTTTATGGATTTTATAGGAAGGTTTAGAATTTGGGATTTTTATTTTTTTTATGAAGTCAAATGAATATTATTTAGGGCTAGTTTTGCTATAATATTAGAGTTCAGGTTTTATACAAAATTGGGGTTAGGGTTTTATCAAGGATTTCATTATCTAGGATTTCATCATCTTTATACTCCTAGGGAAGTGTTAAATATTTGGCATATGCATTTCAGACTTAGGATAGGAAGGTTAGGTTTTCAATAAAGCTAGGGTCATCGTTGTCATGGAATTATTAGGATTAGGCCATCAAGCTGATTAGGATTAGGGCTTCTTTAAAGGTATCATGGGTATCAACAAGACTTGCATCAATCTGTTAGGGCTAAGGCATATTCAAGAGTATTTTCCATCTCGGCCACTGACATCAACGATTGACATGAACTATTGACATCAATGACAACCTAGATTAACAATCTCCCCCTTTGTCATTGATGACAATATTCTTGCCCTTTCAACATTCTCTCCCCCTTTGACATCAATGGCAAACGGGGTGCCCAAGTACTCCCCCTATCAAGTTGCTTCTTTTCTTCATGAATAGTAGTTCTTCATAGGTACATTACTCCCCCTGTCATGGTGCTCTTTATTTCTGGAAATATGGTCCATGATAGTTGTGTTTGCATTTCTTCATGTGATGAACCAACTCCCCCTGTCTGCATGACCTCCTTTAGCTCATGAAAGATTACCTGCTTAGTGATCAAGTGGAAGAGATCTTTAATAATAGTTCATGGATAAATAAGGGATCATGTTCTTCAATGGAATTTCTCCCAAGAGGCGATCTATCAAAGGATGATTATCCATGTGGCTCATCAAGGATTTCATAGGGTCCATCCATGAATAGCTTCTGCAAGAATTCCTAATCATCATAAGCTCCCCCTAATTGTATGCATGGTCTTCCTTTTGGCAGAGTTTCCCCATCAATTACTAGGAATGTCAAGGATAACTTCATCAGGTCAACAACATGTATTTTTGGCTGGAGTGTTCAAGAGACTTCTAGATTTAATTTGATTCCTTCTCCATACTTGTGTAACTTTCTTCTCTGGCACAGTTCTAGCTTGTGTAGGGGCCCAAGTCAAGTTACAATCACGTGCCATATGTCCAAAGTTATGACACTTGAAGCACTCTATGTTGTTCATGAATAAGAATTCATGACTTCTTGCAAAATTGCTTCTTGAAGATTGACGGGGACCATTAAATATGTATTTGTGATATGCCCTACAATCTTTTGCCATGTGCCCAAAGTTTGTACAAGAATAGCAATAACCAAGAAATATACTTTGGTACTTGGGAGATGGATATTTCCTTGATGTACTTTTGAAATATTTTTTCCTTGGGATTCTTTGATGATAACCGTTGCTTCTTGCATCCTTGACACCATCTGCATTTCATATTGGAAAAGGGTTTCTTCCATACTTGTCTTGACTCTTCTCCTTGCCTTTGCTGGAACTTGAAGAATCAACATTTCTTCGAAGTTTCCTCACATCCTTGTTGTTTGAAGCATTAGGTTTTGCATCATTCTTGCTTGAGGATTCACCTGCATAGCCAAGCCCTAATTTATCGAGGGGAGAACTTTGATGACTTAGGATGCCATCTAGGGTTTGAGAACTTTTCAAGTTCTTATTCAGCAAGTAAACTTCCTTTTTAAGAAATATAATTTCTTCCTTCATTTTCTTGCATTCTTTATCCTTCCTTGATAGAATGATCTCCATTTCTTCCTTAATCTTGGTTGCTTCACACGATTTGGCCTTAAGAGAAGGGATATCTGATTTTAACTTGGTGATGTCATCATACTTTTCTTCTAGTTGGCATATCATGGTGTTTCTCTCCTTTTCATCTTCTTGTGCTTGTTTCCTTGCTTCTTCTAGTTGAGATCTAAGGGAAGAGACCTCTTCCTTGTATTGACCAATCTCTGCTTCAAGTTTGTTCAAGATCTTGTGCCTTTGTTCAAGGTGGCTTGACAAGGTATCCTCCCGTTTCTTTGCCTTATCCAATTGATTTGTCATGGATATGACTTCTTCATGATGCTTTCTCTTGTTTTGATGAAATTCTTCCTTAATATTGGCGAGCTCCACACCTCTTTCTTGTACTTGAATCTTGACAAGGTCAACTTCCTTCCTTGTCTTGTCCTCGTCACCAACTTGCACTTTTTTCTTAAGTTCCTCATTTTTGTTTTTGAAATTGTTAATATCTTCTATGGCAGCCATCAGTTTAGTGATGAGATTTTCTTCAAAATCTTCTTCATTCTATTCATCTTCTAGATCTTCCTTAGCCTTGATGTTATCACTCTTATCTTCAGCCTCCTTGATGGGCTCTAGATTTCATTCTTGTTTTCCATCATTTTCTTGACTAGAGATCATTTTCAATGCTCCTTTCGAGTGAATATCATGAATTTTATCCCATATGCCTTTTGCTGATGAACATTTTTCAAAATTGGCCTTCATAGAATCAGGTAGCCCATTCAATATTGCTTTCATTTATCTTGTATTATGTTCCTTGGATTCTCCATCCATCATGCTATCATCAATCACCGATTTCCAGACTTCAACGCATTGAGTCTTTAAGAAATTCCTCATGCTTGCTTCCCATATATCAAAGTTTTCATTGAACAATGGAACCTTCACAAATTGATTGACTTCAATTTCGGTGGTTGAGGGAGATACATCTTTAGGAGGATTGGAGACTTTCTTCCTTGGCTTCGCCATTTGTGTTCTAATGATCAACCTTCAAGCTATTAGGCTTTGAGTGAAGGTACTAGCTCTGATACCAATTGTTGGAAATACTGAGAGGGGGGTGAATTAGTATTACTTTTCAATTGTTATTTTTACCAATTAGATCACTTATATTTAGAACACAAAAATGAACAATAGAAGTAAATGCTTTTATTAATATAATCTTTATAATGAATCAAGTACAATATGGGTAGGGCTCCAACCCTTAATGAAGACACCCAGGCTCCAACCTGGGATGTGCCAAGCACCTACTTGGACTTTAGTGAGGCTCCGACCTCTAGGGATTCGACCCTATATTATCCAAAGCACCAACCTTGAGTTTAAGAGCACCAAATCCAAGGACACGAATCCTTTAGCTTTTATTTGTCAAGATATGTTAGGTTGTTCTTCACAGCTCCCAAAGTCTTCTTCAACAAGCCCTGTCAATCTTCAACAATCCCTTCTCTTAATCGTCATGTCATATCATTAATGACAACCTTGTCTCATAGAAGGTGTCACCACAACTCTTCATGTCACCCAGACAAAATTCTTCAAGGTTACCTCATGATGACTTTAGTGATACATCATGGTCTCCAATTAATGTCTCCAAGATCTTCAATAATGTTGAATTCAATACTTTAGATCAATCTTTAATCAAGCCTCCAATTATGATTCAAGTGGTTTTCAGAATTAGCTCAATGATGATGTCTTCAAGAGTTCCTCAAATCAATCTAAGTCTTCACAAGGATGTTTTCAACAAACTGCTCTGGATATGATGCCCAATACTCTCAAAAGCTTCATTGTCTAAAGCTCCAAATAATTCGTTCTCTAGAGCTTCAATTTCTTCACTTCCCAAGGCTCCTTCACTGTCCAAATACTTCACTGCTCCTCCACAGAGCCAAGCACCAATTCTAAGCATTGTTCCTCAAATCCAAAGCTTCACAACAGGTGTTTCTACCCACACAGATCTGTCCTCCACTTCACAGGTCTAAGGCTGTAATTCTTCCACGGGACTGTAATCCAAGCTTTTAATGAGCTCCACAGTTCTGAGTCTTGTTGTCCAAGATTCTCAAGACTTTGCCTTCACACAAGTACTTCCCACATGTTGCTTTTCTTAGAAAAGTTTTCTCAAGCACAAATACAAGTCTTCAATGATGGCTCACTACCACAGTTCTAGGTCTTCAACAATGTTTTTGTAAGATATCTAAAGTGACTAGATTTAAGATGTTCAATATACACTTCCAGTTGATGTTTTGCTCTAACAAGGACTTTAACAAGACTACTGCTGGTCTCAGAAATGTCTTCCAATGTCCTTCAAGTTGTTGCTTCTAGCTTTACCAGAATTCTGTCAAGAATTGATGTCTACGATTAAGTCTCCCACAAAACTTATAACAGTCTAAGCTCACTATCCATAGTTCTGTCCTATAGACCATTGTCCGAGCTATAATGGAGTGGTAGCTGTGAATTGTGTGAGTTCTGAAAAAGTTCTAAGGAGGTTCGAGCTCCAATATGAGGTTCGAGTTTTGAAAAATTAATTGTTACTGTTAATCTGAGTTTGATGTCATGAGTACACTGAAGTCTGCTTCTTGATATTTGGAATGATAACCCAATCAATTAGCCCAAACAAAAATCTCAATTTCCTCTTAAAAACGGTCCGCGTTTTTTGCCTAAAAGAAACATCCTTTGTTCTCCTCGGCCTCCTATTTTCTTCTATGCTTCTTCTCCTATATTCATGGACCGAGATGTCTTCATTTAGAGCGAGGAACACATTCTTGTATATATACCTTTTTATGAGTTGAATTGTTATGTATGAAGGAGAGTCGACAACCATATTTTTAGTAGCCAACATATCTTTAGGACATTATAATTTTTTATTTATTTGTGTGCCATGTGATGTATACATTACATCTATCTGACATGTGATGGATAATATAGGACCTTGTATGCCATGTGAAACATGGATCATATAAGACCTTGTATTTCATGTGAAAGATGAATCACATAAGACCTTGTCTGCCATGCAAGTGTTGTATCCTATGAGTGATGTGTTACACCATGCTGCCTGCATTATGTTTTCCATACACCATGTTGCCTGCATTATGTTTGCCATAGGGAACATAGGGAACATGTATGCCATGTTTGTCTGCTATTAATCAAAGTTATTTCATTGTTGTTAATAAGGATTTTTTATGTTGTTTCAAAAGATATTTGGAGCCAAGGATTATGTTTATTAAATATGTTTTGTAATGTGTAATGTAAGATAATATATCATAGCATAAGGTAATGTATGGTAGTGTAAATGTATGGTTAGGGTTTAGGGATTTTATAGGAAGGTTTAGAATTTAGGATTTTTAATTTTTTATGAATTCAAATGAATATTATTTAGGGCTAGTTTTGCTATAATATTAGAGTTCAGGTTTTATACAAAATTGGGGTTAGGGTTTTATCAAGGATTTCATTATCTAGGATTTCATCATATTTATACTCCTAGGGAAGCGTTAAATATTTGGCATATGCATTTCGGACTTAGGATAGCAAGGTTAGGTTTTCAATAAAGCTAGGGTCATCGTTGTCATGGAATTGTTAGGATTAGGCCATCAAGCTTATTAGGATTAGGGATTATTTAAAGGTATCATGGGTATCAACAAGACTTGCATCAATCTATTAGGACTAAGGCATATTCAAGAGTATTTTCCATCTTGGCCACTGACATCAACAATTGACATGAACTATTGACATCAATGAAAACCTAGATTAACAATCTCCCCTTTTGTCATTGATGAAAACATTCTTTCCATTTCAACATTCTCTCCCCCTTTGACATCAATGGCAAATGGGGTGCACAAGAACTCCCCCTGTCAAGTTGCTTCTTTTCTTCATAAATAGTAGTTCTTCATAGGTACATTACTCTGCCTGTCATGGTGCTCTTTATTTCTGGAAATATGGTCCATGATAGTTGTGTTTGCATTTCTTCATGTGATGAACCAACTCCCCTTATCTGCACGAGCTCCTCTAGCTCATGAAAGATTACCTGCTTAGTGATCGAGTGGAAGAGATCTTTAGTAATAGTTAATGGATAAATAAGGGGTTATTTTCTTCAATGAAGTTGCTCCCAAGAGGTGAACTATCAAAGGATGATTGTCCATGTGGCTCATCAAGGATTTCATAGGGTCCATCCATGAATAGATTCTGCAAGAATGCCTAATCATCATAAGCTCCCCCTAATTGTATGCATGGTCTTCCTTTTGGTAGAGTTTCCCCATCAAATATTAGGAATATCAAGGATAACCTCATCAGGTTAACAACATGTGTTGTTGGCTAGAGTGTTCAAGAGACTTCTAGATTTAATTTGCTTCCTTCTCCATACTTGTTTAAATTTCTTCTTTGGCACGGTTCTAGCTTGTGCAAGGGCCCAAGTCAAGTTACAATCACGTGCCATATGTCCAAAGTTATGAAAATTGAAGCACTCTATGTTTTTCATGAATAAGAATAATGAATTCTTACAAAATTGCTTCTCAAAGATTGACGGGGACCATTTAATATGTATTTGTGATATGCTCTACAATATTTTGCCATGTGCCCAAAGTTTGTACAAGAATAGCAATAACCAAGAAATATGCTTTGGTACCTGGGAGATGGAGATTTCCTTGATGCACTTCTAAAATCTTTTTTCCTTGGGATTCTTTGATGATAAACATTGCTTCTTGCATCCTTGACACCATCTGCATTTCTTCTTAGAGAAGGGTTTCTTCCATAGTTGTAATGACTCTTCTCCTTGGATTTGTTGGAACTGGGAGCATCAACATTTCTTCTAGGCTTCCTCACATCCTTGTTGTTTGAAGCATTTGGGTTTGCATCATTCTTGCTTGAGGATTCACCTGCATAGCCAAGACCTGATTTATCGAGGGGAGAAATTTGATGACTTAGGATGCCATCTAGGGTTTGAGAATTTTTCAAGTTCTTATTCAGCAAGTCAACTTCCTTTTTAAGAAAGACAAATTCTTCCTTCATTTTCTTGCATTCTTCATCCTTCCTTGATAGAATGATCTCCATTTCTTCCTTCATCTTGCTTGCTTCGTACGATTGGGCCTTAAGGGAAGGGATATCTGATTTTAACTTAGTGATGTCATCATCCTTTTCTTCTAGTTGGCATATCATGGTGTTTCTCTCCTTTTCAGCTTCTTGTGCTTGTTTCCTTGCTTCTTCTAGATGAGATCTAATGGAGGAGACCTCTTCCTTGTATTGACCAATCTTTGCTTCAAGTTTTTTCAAGATCTTGTGCCTTTGTTAAAGGTGGCTTGACAAGGTATTTTCTTGTTTCTTTGCCTTATCCAATTGATTTGTCATGGATATGAATTCTTCATGATGCTTTCTCTTGTTTTAATGAAATTCTTCCTTAATATTGGCAAGCTCCTCGTCTCTTTCTTGTACTTGAAGCTTGACAAGGTCAGCGTCCTTCCTTGTCTTGTCCTGGTCACCAAATTCCACTTTCTTCTTAAGTTCCTCATTTTCGTTTTTCAAATTTTTAATCTCTTCTGTGGCAGCGATAAGTTTAGTGAGGAGATTTTCTTCAAAATCTTCTTGATTCTCTTCATCTTCTAGATCTTCTTTAGCCTTGATGTTATCACTCTTATCTTCAGCTTCCTTGATGGGCTGTGGATTTCCTTCTTGTTTTCCATCATTTTCTTGACTAGAGATCATTTTCAATGCTCCTTTTGAGTGAAGATCATGAAGTTTATCCCATATGCCTTTTGCTGATGAACATTTTTCAAAATTGGCCTTCATAGGATCAGGTAGCCCATTCAAGATTTCTTTCATTGCTCTTGTATTATGTTCCTTGATTTCTCCATCGATCATGCTATCAACAATCACCGATTTCCAGAATTCAGTGCCTTGAGTCTTTAAGAAATCCCTCATTCTTGCTTCCCATATATCAAAGTTTCCATTGAACAATGGAGCCTTCACAAATTGATTGACTTCAATTTCGGTGGTTGAGGGAGATACATCTTTAGGAGGATTGGAGACTTTCTTCCTTGGCTTCGCAATTTGTGTTCTAATGATCAACCTTCAAGTTGTTAGCATTTGAGTGAAGGTACTGGCTTTGATACCAATCGTTGGAAATATTGAGAGGGGGGTGAATCAATATTTCTTTTCAATTGTTATTTTTACCTATTAGATCACTTATATTTAGAACACAAAAATGAAAAATAGAAGTAAACACTTTTATTAATATAATCTTTATAATGAATCAAGTACAATATGGGTAGGGCTCCAACCCTTGATGAAGACACCCAGGCTCCAACCTGGGATGTGCCAAGCACCTACTTGGACTTTAGTGAGGCTCCGACCTCTAGGGCTTCAACCCTATCTTATCCAAGGCACCAACCTTGAGTTTAGGAGCACCAACTCCAAGGACACCAATCCTTTAGCTTTTCTTTGTCAAGATATGTTAGGTTGTTCTTCACGACTCCCAAAGTCTTCTTCATCAAGCCCTGTCAATCTTCAACAATCCCTTCTCTTAATCGTCACATCATATCATCAATGACAACCTTGTCTCATAGAAGGAGTCACCACAACTCTTCATGTCACCCAAACAAACTTCTTCAAGGTTACCTCATGATGACTTCAGCGATGCATCATGGTCTCCAATTAATGTCTCCAAGATCTTCAATAATTATGACTTCAATACTTTAGATCAATCTTTAATCAAGCCTCCAATTATGCTTCAAGTGGTTTTCAGAATTAGCTCAATGATGATGTCTTCAAAGGTTCCTCAAATCAACCCAAGTCTTCACAAGGATGTTTTCAACAAACTGCTTCGGATATGATGCCCAATACTCTCAAAAGATTCACTATCTAAAGCTCCAAATAATTCGCTTCACAACAGGTGCTTCTACCCAAACAGATCTTTCCTCCACTTCACAGGTCTGAGGCTGTAATTCTTCCACGGGACTGTAATCCAGGATTTTAATGAGCTCCACAGTTCTGAGTCTTGTTGTTCGAGCTTCTCAAGACTCTGCCTTCAAACAAGTACTGCCCACATGTTTCTTTTCTTAGAAAAGTCTGCTCAAGCAGAAATACAAGTCTTCAATGATGGCTCACTACCACAGTACTAGGTCTTCAACAATATTTTTGGAAGATATCTAAAGTGACTAGCTACAAGATGTTCAATATACACTTCCAATTGATGTTTTTCTCTAACAAGGACTTTAACAAGACTACTGCTGGTCTCACAAATGTATTCCAATGTCCTTCAAGTTGTTGTTGCTAGGTTTACCAGAATTTTGTCAAGAATTGATGTCTACCATTAAGTCTCCCACAAAACTTATAATAGTCTGAGCTCACTCTCCATAGTTTTGTCCTATAGACCACTGTCCGAGCTGTAATGGAGTGGTAGTTGTGCACTGTCCGAGTTCTGAACAAGTTCTAAGGAGGTCCAAGCTGCAATATGAGGTCCGAGTTTTGAAAAAGTAACTGTTACTGTTAATCCGAGTTTGATGTCATGAGTACACCGAAGTCTGCTTCTTGATATCTAGAATGATAACCCAATCAATTAGTCCAAACAGAAATCTCAACGTCCTCTTTAAAACAGTCTGAGTTTTTATGCCTAAAAGAAATATCCTTTGTTCTCCTCGGCCTCCTGTTTTCTTCTATGCTTCTTCTCCTATATTCATTGACCGAGATGTCTTCATTTAGAGCGAGGAACACAAATGTGTATATATACCTTTTTATGAGTCGAATTGTTATGTATGAAGGAGAGCCGACAATCATATTTTTAGTAGCCGACATATCTTTAGGATATTATAATTTTTTATTTATTTGTGTGCCATGTGATGTATACATTACATCTATGTGCCATGTGATGGATAATATAGGACCTTGTCTACCATGTGAAACATGGATCATATAAGACCTTGTCTGCCATGTGAAAGATGAATCACATAAGACCTTGTCTGCCATGCAAGTGTTGTATCCCATGAGTGATGTGTTACACCATGCTGCCTGCATTATGTTTTCCATGTATGGTCATAGGGAACATGTATGCCATGTTTGTCTGCCATTAATCAAAGTTATTTCATTGTTGTTAATAAGGATTTTTTATGTTGTTTCAAAATATATTTGGGGGATTATGTTTATTAAATATGTTTTGTAATGTGTAATGTAAGATAATATATCATAGCATAAGGTAATGTATGGTAGTGTAAATGTATGGTTAGGGTTTAGGGATTTTATAGGAATGTTTAGAATTTACGATTTTTAATTTTTTTATGAAGTCAAATGAATATTATTTAGGGCTAGTTTTGCTATAATATTAGAGTTTAGGTTTTATACAAAATTGGGGTTAGGGTTTTATCAAGGATTTCATCATCTTTATACTCCTAGGGAAGTGTTAAATATTTGGCATATGCATTTCAAACTTTGGATAACAAGGTCAGGTTTTCAATAAAGCTAGGGTCATTGTTGTCATGGAATTATTAGGATTAGGCCATCAAGCTGATTAGGATTAGGGCTTCTTTAAAGGTATCATAGGTATCGACAAGACTTGCGTCAATGTGTTAGGGCTAAGGCATCTTCAAGAGTATTTTCCATCTTGGCCACTGACATCAATGATTGACATGAACTATTGACATCAACGACAACCTAGATTAACAATGTTGCACATATTAGAATATCACGTCATATATGTGAAGCATATTTAATATATTTTTAATGCTTTGGCTATAAGTTTTAATTAGTTGAGTTGTTCCATAGTGTTTCATAATTTTAATCAGAAAAATGTGTGATTTTTATGGTTTGGTTACATACTTGGTGATTTGAATAGATTCTACACATAAATGTTATTGTAGCCTTTATTTCCCACCAAAACATTTCCACTCTACCTTGCATGTTTTGGCCTGAAATCTTATTCACTGAACGTGATGGAGTTAAAAAGATACATAACTTGATGGATTTAAAAAGATACATGGTAATAGAGTTTAAATTTATGATAATTTATTTTAATTTTTGGCTTGCGACCAAGATACCAATTGAGATAATTTTTCAGGGAAATATACTCCGATGGCGACTTTAGATACATAGAAGTGTAAGTGTGCGTAAATGGAAATGGGGTTTTTGGTTTTTATTGGGCTCTCATATATTTGACGTTTCAATTATCTATATTTAGGTCGATAGGCCTTTCTTTTGAATCAGTGCATCTATGGTTTTTGTCTATACTTCCCATGTCTGTCTGACATCTGTGCACAGATTTTTAAGCACTCTTCTATTTTCCACTTGACATGTGTGCACCCTTATGTTTTCCACTTGACATGTGTGTGCACTGCCAGATTTCCAGGAGAGTCTGTTTGAATTCTTCATGGATTTTATGGTTTGATAATGCTCTCACTCCCGCTGTGACGCAAAGCGTTTCAAATCTGAGAGCCGCAGAACTGAAGCACGAGACCTCCCCTCCTCCTCAACAATATCCCCCACATTCTACATATTATGAGAGGCCGTAACTCTAGAATCCGAAAAATCCATCGTAGATTCAACTTTTCACCTGCCAAAATTGCAGAGTTTCTTGAACCACCCCAGTTTTCCACCCCTGGGGTTTTCTTGGTTGTCGATCTTCACGACGGGCGCTGGTTAGGGTTTTGAGCTTCTTGGCCTCTTTCGTCTTGAGCTTTATCCGTCCAATGCAAGAGACATCTGGCGAGCCCGACTCATAAGGCTTGAAACTATTGATGTCGATGCCCTCATTACCAAAAACACGACTATCCCCTAAAGCTTCCTTGGGAATGAAAGAAAATGAGGGTTTCTTGCAGCCTTTACCGGTGAGCCCGCATAGAATTCTGGAAACAAAATCTTGACTCCTAAGTCTCGTATCCAGAACCTTTGGCAAGCCAATTATGAAGCCCTTTCCTAGATAACATCGATAACACCAATGTATGCCGAGTGTTGTTCTTCAGAGGTGATCTTCAAAGACTAGCACTCTTCCTCATATTAGAGATTTTTGTGACCTCCATTTTCTCTATTACTTGGACCCTGCGTGTTGCATCAGATAGAGGCACTCAAAAATGGTATCAGATTCATTCTATGTCACCCTCTAAACCTAGGATTGTAGTGATTTTGTTAGGCATTTGTATTGCTCTGGTCATGGATGGCTTTGATTTGAAATTGTATTCACAAATTAGAAGAATGCCATGTTTTAAGCGAAACAATGACAGGGAAATTACTTGTATGATTTGTGTAACCATGGATTTAGAAATACTTTGCATTGTAGCATGTAGCGCTATAGGTGGAGTTATGGCTTGAGACTCACAATGTGTTGAACGAGAACTAGAATGGGCTTAGGAACCCCACCTTTATGGCTTGTCTTAAGAAAAATACAACAACCAATTTAAGGTAATATAAGGACATCGATTGGCTTTCCTATATAATGTGCTTCTCATAGTTAATATATTTGTTCATGTTAATTGCATTTGTATTACAAAGATAAAACTGTAAAAATCCCAATTTTTTGGATATTGATACCAGAAATCTATAAAAGTTTAGAACCACCACTTCAAATCTCATTTCCAACTTTTCCAATAAAGCTTATAATGTTCCAGGAAGAAGCAAATTAGCTGAAAGATTAACTCCATATTTTATTAGTGGCACCATTTACCATCTCGTTCAGTGTTAGAAGAGATATATCCATCAATTACTACTTAATCATAATTTAAAAATAAATATTCCTAGTATAATGGGAAAAACAAACTTACTTCCCACTTCCTTCTTAATACTTTCTGTTAATTATGGTTCCCGTGTTAAGATGTAGGTTAAACCGGAAGCAGCAAAAAATGGTGTGCGGGGATCTTGCTACTTTATTGAACCATAAGGGTACACACAAAAATGTCTAGGGATTTGAAAAATGTAGAGTGGATGTAATTCCAGGACCATATATAAGAGTATTCTCCACAGCCTCTTGTCCAATTTTACGTTGTCCATCTCCTACTATGATATATTTCTGTTGATCAAAGTCCGACACATTTGTGATATATTTTCACTGATCAAAGTCCGATACCTTTCTATTTTGCCACAATGGGATATAGCAAGGAACAACTACTAGCTCGTTTACATGTTTTTTCAATCCATTCCTCTTTGTTCTCTAAAAAAAGAAGACACATACATTTATGTATGCACTGAATAGAGTTTTTGGTTTTGCAAAGCCATAAATTTCGTTGTGATTTCTTCTGTGTTATATTGTGAATGAATTCAGGGTTTATTCGGGTATTAGGACTTTTAATGTAATTACAAAATATTGAAAAATGGGTATTAGGACTTTTAATGTAATTACAAAATATTGAAAAATGAGGTCCAAGAGCGTTGTTGATTGCTTCACAATCTGAAATGAATGATTATTTTAATTAACCCTTATATCTATCTCTGAAAACATGCAAAACCCTTTCAAGTATTTTAAAGATATCACGTGGTGCCTACAACAGTATTTTAATGATCTCACATGGTGCCTACAACTATCATCTGCAACATCATCATTATTTTAGCTCACTGACTCTAATTATTATAGAAAAAAATAAATATGAATGCATATAATTTCATAGAAAGAATATAGGCCACAAGCTACCTCAAATTTTGGTTTTTCAGAATCTCGTGAAAGCTGCTCAATCCTATTTTTCAATGTGAAATACAATCCAAATTGGCATCGGGATCTCATTGCTAGTTCTAAAAGACAATGGTACCCTACCTAGGTTCAAACATCATACCGTTACCCTCTTCAGATATAGGGGAGGGATGGAACTTGGTATATCCTTAGAACTATATCCATAATGTTTTTATTCTCTGTTGTAATTCACCAGAAACTGTATCGCTTGGTGCTGTAAATGGTTGTCTTAGTTTCTTTAGTGCTTCGATGATGACACATTGTGCATACACATTGCCAAAGTGAAGTGGTCATGAATACAGAGAAAGTGGATGTACTTTACAAGCCATTCCCTCTTACAGTAAGTTTGAAAGTCATTCGTTCTTACAACAAGTGTTGCATGGCAGCTTAGTTCCTCCTAGAGAAATTAGAAAATACAAAATGAATGTTTATACTTAATATGACTAAGTGCAAAAGTAATGATTCAATATGATTAAGTACAAAAGTAATGAGTATTTTTGTCAAAAGATAATTAAAATATAATAAAAATGGTATTTACTTTTATAGTTAAGGATTGAACCTTATATCCTAAAATAAAAAGTAGGTTTAAAATAGATTGGATATCCAATAGTGGCGATATGGAGATCCAAGGGGAAATAGATTGGAAAAATGGTGTATTTTCATGTAAGAACCCGTGCATGAAAATTATCTCCTGTCAGAATCATAAGTGCAACAAGATATGTCATCCTGGAGAATGTGGAGAGTGTGAACTATCACCTAGGAAGGTCAAATCTTGCCCCTGTGGTAAAACTCAGCTGCAAAATCAGAGGAAGAGTTGTATGGATAGCATACCAAACTACTCAGAGGTAGGTGAGAAGCTTCTTCCATGTGGAAAAAAATTGTGTATAAATACATGTCACCAGGGGAAATGTCCTCCTTGTTTGGTTTTTGTTAATAAAAAATGTCGATGTGGATCATCATCTAAGATGGTCCCTTGCTGGAAGACCATGGTATCTATGGAGGAGAATGATGAATTCACATGTGAAAAGCATTGTGGACAAATGAAAATTGTGGTAGACATAGATGCAGTGAAAGATGCTACCCTCTTGCAAATCAAGGGGGTTCAATTACTCATTTAGGTGATTGGGATCCACATTTATGTCAAATTCCCTTTGGGAAAAAGTTGCAATGTGGGAAGCATTTTTTCCAAGAACTTTTCCATAGTGGCCACTGTCCACCCTATCTTGAAACTATTTTCACTGATCTTTCTTGTGCATGTGGGAAGACCTCAATTCCTCCTCCAGTCCCTTGTGGAACACCCATTCCTTCGTGCTCATATCCCTGCTCCATTCCTCAGACATGTGGTCATCCTGCGACTCATGATTTCCATTTCAGGGATTGCCCTCCTTGTACTATTCCTGTTGCAAAAGAATGTGTGGGGGTCATGTAGCTCTGAAAAATGTGCCATGTGGTTCTCGGGACATTAGATGCAACAAGCTCTATGGGAAACCACGACAATGTGGAATGCATGTGTGTACTAGGACATGCCATCTACCTCCATGTGACTCAGTTTCCAAGGAAAATTCATCATCAGTAGGTAGAATCTCATGTGGGCAACCTTGTGGAGCTCCTCAGAGAGATTGTAGGGATACTTGTACTTCTTCATGTCACCCATCTCTTCCATGCCCTGATACTAGATGTGAATTTTTAATGACTATTACTTGTTCATTTAGTTGACTGAATGCAAAGGTCCTGTGTGATGCTCGAGGCAACAATACCAAAGTTGATCCTCTTTTTGAATCCTCTATTCTTCACAAATTGCCTACTCCTCTTCAGCAAGTGCAATCAAATTCAAATAGAGTGCCTCTGGGCTAGAGAAAGCTTGCATGTGACGAAGAATGTCTAAAGTTAGAGAAGAAGAAGATTATGGCAGATGCTTTTTGGAATTTGCATAACATTTGATCTACCAAGGGTGAATGAACATATTTCAGAACTTCTGGCTGAGCTGATCAGGAGAGAACCACAACGGGTTTCAACTGTTGAGGAAAGGTTTAGATGCTTGCTTTTGGGGAAAACAAAATCCAACTCAAGCAACATTTGTGTGCATGTTTTTGGTTCTATTCCAAAGGACAAAATGGATATGTTGAGACATCTTGCCGAAAGATGGAACCTCTCCATATATTCAGCTGGATGGGAACCAAAACGTTTTTTGGTCATACAGGTGACATAGAAGTCAAGAGCCCCAGTATGTAGCATAATTCCCAAAGGGTCCCTTCCTACCATAAGGCCGATGCAAGCTCCACCTTTCAATTCAGTTGTAGATATGGATCCCAGGCTCGTCCTTGCATTGTTTGATTTACCAAGAGAAGCATAAGTGAGTTCCTTGATTTTGAGATTTGGAGGTGAGTGTGAACTTGTATGGCCGAATGACAAGAATGCCTTAGCCATATTTACATATCCTATGAAGGATGCAACTTTTGTTAGATGTGTGGATCATGCTTCTGTATATCGAGGTGTTATTGTAGTCCCTCATCATGGTGGATTACCCAACCGTAATGCTTGGGCAACAAATGTTGGGATAACAGAAAAGGATAATGCATGGAGAAAAAATAAAAATGAGCAACAAAATGAGTGGATGGAGGATTCATGGGGGGAGTATTGGTCAAGTGTTTTAGTATCGAGGTGTTGGAACAGGGTCCACTTGGGTCAATTTTGGGAAATAATTTTTGTTATTATTGTAAAGTCTCCACATTTTTAGGAGCGAAGCATGAAGGTTGTTAGGAGTCAAAGGGGCTTTAGGAAGGTCAAAGCCCCTTAGTTTGTTAGAATTTAAGTTGTGTTATGACCCACCCATGGTTCGTAGACCATGGTATTGTAAAAGAAGAAGATATAAAAAGAGTCATAAAGAGTCATGAAGAAATCAATATATCTAAGATTGTATGAGCTAGTGATCTAAGTCAAAAGAGTTTGTTTTCGTTACTTAGGTGAAGGGGAAGGCTCCTACAGCTGTGTGTGCGGAGACCTTGGTAAGTTTGTAGTTGAGTGCGCGAGCCCCTGAAGTTGTGTGCGCAAGGAAGAAAGAGCATGTAATATAAGATCCGAATATAATAAAGACTGTTTTGGAGAACTATCAATGTATTTGTGCGTAATCTTTACTTATGCATTTATTGTGTATTCGTGCTATTTCTTGCAATTTATTGTGAAACATGCTTAATAGATGCACGAAAGTAATAAAGTTGGTTAATTATATGATTCTATGAATGTTTAAAGAAATCGATGCAGAGTTAGAACTTGTTATCTGTGATTTATTGTAATTTCTACAGTTTAAGGGTTAGGGTACACGAAGGTAAGAATAAAGCCCTAGAAGTAACAGGAAACATCACATAGACCTCTGGATGCAGAAACCTAGTTCAGTCATCCCCCAATACTTCCTCAGGTGAGACTACCTGCGCTACATGGATTGTTGCCGAAAGGGCCGACAATGTATGGTTTTGTTGGTTGGCATAGCTAACTCTGAACCTGGGTCCAAACCCCCCTCAAGCCAACAACATGTGAAAAGATCTTCCAACAATATCGTAATATAGGCTATAGATATTTCTTGGATTACACAATTTCACTGTTTTTATCCTTTTGTGGCTTTTGGGCTTGAATATAATTCCTGAGCTCAAAGCCACAACTATTAATTATAGGCTCTTCCTTCAACCTTTTTTCCCTAACTTGTTTATATTTCCTTTTCTAGAGGGTTCATTATTTTTTTGTCGATAATTCTAATAGAATTTTCTAAAGAGGTGAAAGAATAGATTCACCAGGAATTTGATATGATACCACAATTTGCTTGGAATATGCTTTACAAGGCAACCAAAAGCACACTTTGTGAACAAAGGCTCTCAGAATGAGATTCATTTCACAATACTAATAAAATGAAAATAGGAAGGGATGTATCATTTCACATTAATCAATATTCTCCTTTCTTCCATAGGCAACTTCCCTCTTGGTCTTGATTCACAATCATAGATCCTTTGAGAGAGGTGAGATAAGAGTTTTGATGGCTACCTCCATCCACTCCTAGATAAAAGTCTTTCAAATTATCATCTTGGCATTGAATGCCTCTTCTTTATCATTAGCCATTTCCACTTGAGCCTTACTATAGTTCTCATCTATGGTACCATTGCTTATTTCCAGTTGAAAGCTTGTTTTATAAATCAAGAGCAAGGAGTGAAATTTTCACCTTCCAAATCTTTTGTTGTTATAAATGTTTACATTGTTTGGTGTATTTATTAATTTGTTTTTGCTTTTCAATTTTTGAACACCAGTGGTACTAAATCCACTATGTGCATTATTTAGTTTGAGTATTATTTAGTTTGAGTACTTAAGCGAGATAATTTCTTTTGGAGCCATTTGTAGATGCAGAGGGTGCTAACTAGAAAGTTATGATTGAACTTCTAAAAGAACATGGTGCAGAATATTTGGTAAGTTTGTTGATGCAGTGTGTTAGCGCTTGAGATTTCACCCTAGGCTGAGGAAGGTAAACCTTCAAGGCAACATCAAACCATTTCACCTCGTAGCTAGCCCTATGGGGTATGAGAAGGCTCTCTCCGGTCTATCTCGACAAATTTTCAATGGGGCGAGATGACCAATCAAAGGTAACACTGATATTAGGCTAGTAAACTGATTAAAAGGTTGATTTGGGGGTTTTTGGGGTTTTTTGGTGGCAAATTGAGGATCTGCAATTTTAGGGTGCGGGGATTTGACACAGTTTCTGCAGGTGGGTCTTTGGGGCAAGGTAGGAGTTTGTGTTGATGCCTTTAGCTAAGATGGATGATCAAGGAAGAAAAAAGAGAAGCTAAAGAGGGCAAACAATGACTTTGAATCCTCTCTAGACAGTGGAAAACATAAACATTAAACAAATTTGAAAGCTGAGCATGGCAAGCATGAATTCAAACTTTATCACTTCATTTGTTCAATAAGCTGCAGTAAAGAAAGAGATGGAACACATAAACACACTTACAATTACAATAAGAGAACACACCATCAACACAAAAGTCCACAAGAATCCCAATGATGTCTGCAAAACCCTGGTCTTCCTTTTCCTCAAATTGCAGAGATACAAGTAAAATATACAATAGGAGCTTCTCCCTCAAAAGTCCAACCATGAAAATGAGCAAGAGAAGGCATAATATAGATGATCTAACTCCTTTCCCCACCTCTAGGGGTCGAGCTCAGCTTCCTAGGAGCTGTTTCAACTAATTCTAAACTGAGCACTAGATAATAGGCAGTCAAAACAACTTGCCTCTAAAACTTAGGAAACCTATCCATGCATTAAATATTTACCATTTACATCAAAGAATCTTCTAGAAGTGATGAAGGAGATTAAAAGTATCTAAGTGCCATGAAAATTACACAAAAATCCATCATTTACATGCCCAAAACATTAAACAAAGTGAAAATAGTGTTTTTCTGGCCGAACTGGTCGAAACAGGCAATATTCCCTGACTGGTCGCGCACATCACTCTGACTGGTCGCACACATTCACAGCTCTGTTTGAGGGCCTTCCCTGTGTCAAAATCAGGTGACAGATAGCTCGTTGGAAAGGTCTGCAAGTCTACTTTCCAACCCCACCGGAATTTTTGAATTTGGAGTTGATTTGACCCCTCAAAAGTCATTTCTCCCAAGACAGCTTTCTGCAACTCAAAATAGGGGCAGAAAGTCAAAAATTGCATGTATTTTGAGCTTTTGGAAGCCCAAATCTCCATAAAATCTGAAACCCATCCATAGGAAAGTGTATTTTTGCATGAAAATTCCAAAAATGCAAAGATTTCCCTGTTCTGAGTTGCCCCCATGTATGGTCGCGCACGGGGTGAGACCAGTCAAATGGCCAAAACCTGTAAAATTCCCAAAAATGCCAAAAATGCTTCAAAACTCTCAAAATTTCTTGAGTTTGCTGCTAGGAGGATGCTAATGAGTATCATGGTGAGTGAGAGAGGCCTCAGCCAAGATACGAAGTGGATCGGGCCTCTTTCTCCTTTTTTGTGCCTTGGCCAACCGCCTTGGATCCGGCGATTGTAATTTTGGCATTTCTCTAAAACCATGACACCTGTGCAAAAAGTGAAGGAGGTTTTTCTTCTTTGGCATGTTTTGGACAAAAACCTCTCTCAGGTTACCAAAATTCATCTTTTATTTCTCTGAAACATCATTTGAGTGCAACTTGTCCTGATGTGTGAAACAAGGGATTTTGTCGAAATGAAGCGAAATGAAGGGGATAGGGGGCTTCTAAATTCTTGGGGAAATTTTTGGGAGTAGGGAGGGATGTTGGGAAGCAGGGGAAAGTGGAATCTCAGAGATTGAGTGAGGGGAAGGGGTCCAAAAGGGAAAAACACAGGCCAAACCTATAAAATTGCCAGATTGTAGCTAGAAACTAGGGTTTGTGCAAAAATGAGGAATTTGGCGGATCTAAGGGATGGGAAGTGTTTGATAAGGTATTTTAAGGATAGGGGAAGGTGTATGAACATCAGGAAACAAGTTTTGCCGGTGATTTGACCATCCAAGAGAAATTGGCTTTCAAAACCCTAGGAGAGGGAAATGAGCTTGCCAAGGCACAACTGAAGCATGAACAAGATGTAAAATGACTCATTAGACACTGACATGACAATGAAAACCCTATGAATGATGATAGACTCAGCTGAATGATGACATGGACTGACATTTGGGCAAACCATAGACCTAATGCCTAGTGACCAAATTTTGCTTGAAGACTCACTGAAATGACAAAATTTGACCTTGCACTCTGAGACCACTTTGTAAGAGCATATTTGATCACTGTAGGAAGGCTGGAAAGACTGACACTAACATTGGCTCCAATGGGGATGGTAGCTCCTTAGAGGTGCCAAGAACCTCAGACCTCTGGGAGAGCAGACCAGTGCTTTCAATCATTGGGCAATGGAGTCAAAAACTCAAGGTGAAATGCATGACTGAAAACCGACTCAAACTATCTTAACAACAAGACTGAAAATGGACTAACAAAGGACTCATGACTCAACTAAAAACTGACTCAATACTTAAACACAACCGACAAACTGAAAATGATGCTCAAAGTGGAGCTTATTCATCAAAACCTACTCTAATAGTTTCATTCATCACCTGATCAAGTGAAATGAAACAACCAATGCAACGAAGTAAGTATCCCATCTGCTGTTCGAATTCTCCACAAGTGCTTGCTTATGAACAACAGGAGAGAACTACTGAAAGGCAACTCCCATGACAACTTAGAAACAGATCCGTTGAATGATATGAATTCTCTATCCACCTCCAAAAACACTGCATAAGGATCTTGAAATTCAAGCACACTGAAACTTAGCTCATTCAATGGATTACTTCTCTTTTCCTCATATGAATGCAAACTTTGATCTAAGCCTTGTGACGAGACCTCTGCTGAAAATGACAAAGAAACTGGCTGCCGGATCAAATTCATATCAGCACATGTTTCAAGCTCACATGTGGTCAATGGAGAAAGACTTTGACTGCAAACCTCATCCAAAACATCAACAATTGGATCATGAAAATCTTGAAAAGACTGTTGCAACCCATTTTCTATTGGTTCCAATGTGATTACATGATTGCCTACATGCTGCTCATTCTTCACTGAAGATGGACTATGCAAATTTCCCTTCAAATACTGAAATGATTCAAAACAGAAAGGTAGGGAACCTTCTTGTATCATTTGATCAAATATGTCAGCTTCCATGATTTCATCTGCAACTTGACAACCAATGGCATTTGGGGACTGCAAATCTGAATATGTAAAGTCTGGAACAAGGTTTTTATTGCCTTCAAGGTGGTCTAGATCAAGACTTGTTGACAGCTGATTTCTAATTTCATGGAAGTTGTCTCTAATGAACTGACATGAACCAAAACAAAAAGGTAAAGATCCTTCACTTACTTCCCAATTTTCTGCACTTTCCTCATCGATGTCATAGCTGATATGTGATGGCTGAACATTGTATTCAAGCTGCTGAAAATGAACTTTTTCCTCCCACAAACTAGCTGCTGATTTGATTGCAAAATTAGCCTCTGTTTGGAGAACATAATCATCATCATACTCATCAAAATGAGGCAAATCATCACTGTAAAACACATCATCAAGCATGCATGTCATATCAATAGATCTCTCTTCTCCAAGGTGATCTACAAAACAATCATTATCAGATCTATGACAACTAGGGTAAGAAACAAAATGTTTTGGATCAGCAACTTGTTCTTTTTCAAACAACGAACCATGAACTTGAACATCATAATCATTCCTTGCGGTGACCTTCTCCATCATTCTTTCCATGGAACTTACCAAAATGCCAAGCTTTACCTCTAGAGATGTTGATTCGGCCAGATCTATGTTTTTCATCTCTTCTTCCTTCATCCTTGCCCTTCGGATCAGCAGATGTGCCTCTACATTCACTGCACTGTTTTGCATCTCGTGAAGTGTTGCAATATTCTTTTCTCTCAGATGAAACTCCATCTCCGGATCAAAGGCACCCGGATAGTGCAAGAGAGCAGATCTAGGAGTAGGCCTTATATCAACTGGCATCGAATAATAAACTTGATTAAATCTGGCCGAAAACTGTTGTACTGTCTCACCTGGCAGTCTTTTCAGCTGGTTATACTCTTCTACAATCAAAAGAAGGTTCTGCCCAATCATCCACCTATCGAGAAAAACTTTGACAAACTGCTGGAAATCTGAGATGCTTGCATCAGGCAGGGTTTTGAACCAACTCTTCACTTTGGCTTGCAAAGAAAGAGCAAAAAGCCTTATACTAACATCTTCTTCATCAACTTCAAAAAGATCTAGAAAATTCTCAAAATTCTACACATGTTGCTCAGCGTTGACATTCTTACATTCACCATCAAACATCGGCAAGTATAGATCATAGTTTTTGGGAAAAGCGTGAAGAACAGAAGGTAAAACAAGAGGTTTATACCGATCTGGAATTTTACAAGGTATAGGGGTATGTACAACAGGTATAGAATTAGTTTTGGTCACTTGAGGTTCATCAACTTGAAGATAGCCATCACAAAATTCGAAAAAAGGATCTTGATCAAGCTCAAAGGCATGCAAATCTTTGGTATTCACAATCTTCAAAGGAAAAGAATTAATTGTAGGTCGAGGATCTTTTCTCAAGCATAATATACTTTGCAAAGCCTTTTTGACATTCTTGGGAAAAGAGAAGAAATAATTTATGACAAAGAACAAAATGTCTTGGATAAAATTCCAACTTGAATACCTGATATGTCCATGTTCTCCTTTCATGTTTTTGCTGGTCGGGATCATCCTCCAGTGGAGTCTTTGGATCTGATCTTGAAAATGATTTAGAGTCACCAAGTGAATGATTTCAGCCTGTCAAGTGTCTGATCGTTGTTCACCATCAACAATCAGATCTGAACTTGATACATGTACTGGGGTAAAGTGTCAATGAAGCGCTACGTTCACAAGCTCACGGAGATTGACTGAAGCAGCGTTTATCTACTTCCGCTTATGCAAAGCAAAAGCGTTTCGAAGGCTACCTGGCATAACTTCAGGCTCCGTCTAAGACTTATGAAACAAACACATCAATCCACAGACAAGTTGTTCTCCCCAGTATGGTTGCCACTATGTTAGCGCTTGAGATTTCACCCTAGGCTGAGGAAGGTAAACCTTCAAGGCAACATCAAACCATTTCACCTCGTAGCTAGCCCTACGGGGTATGAGAAGGCTCTCTCCAGTCTATCTCGACAAATTTTCAATGGGGCGAGATGACCAATCAAAGGTAACACTGATATTAGGCTAGTAAACTGATTAAAAGGTTGATTTGGGGGTTTTTGGGGTTTTTTGGTGGCAAATTGAGGATCTGCAATTTTAGGGTGCGGGGATTTGACACAGTTTCTGCAGGTGGGTCTTTGGGGCAAGGTAGGAGTTTGTGTTGACGCCTTTAGCTGAGATGGATGATCAAGGAAGAAAAAAGAGAAGCTAAAGAGGGCAAACAATGACTTTGAATCCTCTCTAGACAGTGGAAAACATAAACATTAAACAAATTTGAAAGCTGAGCATGGCAAGCATGAATTCAAACTTTATCACTTCATTTGTTCAATAAGCTGCAGTAAAGAAAGAGATGGAGCACATAAACACACTTAAAATTACAATAAGAGAACACACCATCAACACAAAAGTCCACAAGAATCCCAATGATGTCTGCAAAACCCTGGTCTTCCTTTTCCTCAAATTGCAGAGATACAAGTAAAATATACAATAGGAGCTTCTCCCTCAAAAGTCCAACCATGAAAATGAGCAAGAGAAGGCATAATATAGATGATCTAACTCCTTTCCCCACCTCTAGGGGTCGAGCTCAGCTTCCTAGGAGCTGTTTCAACTAATTCTAAACTGAGCACTAGATAATAGGCAGTCAAAACAACTTGCCTCTAAAACTTAGGAAACCTATCCATGCATTAAATATTTACCATTTACATCAAGGAATCTTCTAGAAGTGATGAAGGAGAGTAAAAGTATCTAAGTGCCATGAAAATTACACAAAAATCCATCATTTACATGCCCAAAACATTAAACCAAGTGAAAATAGTGTTTTTTTGGCCGAACTGGTCGAAACAGGCAAAATTCCCTGACTGGTCGCGCACATCACTCTGACTGGTCGCGCACATTCACAGCTCTATTTGAGGGCCTTACCGGTGTCAAAATCAGGTGCAAGATAGCTCGTTGGAAAGGTCTGCGAGTCTAATTGCCAACCCCACCAGAATTTTTGAATTTGGAGTTGATTTGACCCCTAAAAAGTCATTTCTCCCAAGACAGCTTTCTGCAACTCAAAATAGGGGCAGAAAGTCAAAAATTGCATGTATTTTGAGCTTTTGGAAGCCCAAATCTCCATAAAATCTGAAACCCATCCATAGGAAAGTGTATTTTTGCATGAAAATTCCAAAAATGCAAAGATTTCCCCATTCTGAGTTGCCCACATGTATGGTCGCGCGCGGGGTGAGACCAGTCAAATGGCCAAAACCTGTAAAATTCCCAAAAATGCCAAAAATGCTTCAAAACTCTCAAAATTTCTTGAGTTTGCTGCTAGGAGGATGCTAATGAGTATCATGGTGAGTGAGAGAGGCCTCAGCCAAGATACGGAGTGGATCGGGCCTCTTTCTCCTTTTTTGTGCCTTGGCCAACCGCCTTGGATCCGGCGATTGTAATTTTGGCATTTCTATAAAACCATGTCACCTGTGCAAAAAGTGAAGGAGGTTTTTCTTCTTTGGCATGTTGTGGACAAAAACCTCTCTCAGTTTTCCAAAATTCATCTTTTATTTCTCTGAAACATCATTTGAGTGCAACTTGTCCCGATGTGTGAAACAAGGGATTTTGTCGAAATGAAGCGAAATGAAGGGGATAGGGGGCTTCTAAATTCTTGGGGAAATTTTTGGGAGTAGGGAGGGATGTTGGGAAGCAGGGGAAAGTGGAACCTCAGATATTGAGTGAGGGGAAGGGGTCCAAAAGGGCAAAACACAGGCCAAACCTAGAAAATTGCTAGATTGTAGCTAGAAACTAGGGTTTGTGCAAAAATGAGGAATTTGGCGGATCTAAGGGATGGGAAGTGTTTGATAAGGTATTTTAAGGATAGGGGAAGGTGTATGAACATCAGGAAACAAGATTTGCCGGTGATTTGATCGTCCAAGAGAAATTGGCTTTCAAAACCCTAGGTGAGGGAAATGAGCTTGCCAAGGCACAACTGAAGCATGAACAAGATGTAAAATGACTCATTAGACACTGACATGACAATGAAAACCCTATGAATGATGATAGACTCAGCTGAATGATGACATGGACTGACATTTGGGCAAACCCTAGACCTAATGCCTAGTGACCAAATTTTTCTTGAAGACTCACTGAAATGACAAAATTTGACCTTGCACTCTGAGACCACTTTGTAAGAGCATATTTGATCACTGTAGGAAGGCTGGAAAGACTGACACTAACACAGTGCAAAAGTTTTTAAGTACATATCTATTGTTGACAATTTGACCCATGATATGTGTTATGATTCTCAGTTAATATCTTCCATCCTCTCTCTCTCTGTTATTTGTCATCAACATCAATTTATTATGTTTGACATCCGAAGGAAAACTTGCCCAATATTAGTTTGAAATTCTGAAAGGAGTGTAGCATTAGAGGACTAATCCTATATTGATAAATCCAACCAACATGAACTTTTTTTTTGGGCTTTGACCCTTGCCTAAAAAGAAATATTTGGAACTGATCAAGTGTCAAACTATGAAATAAATTATGTTGGGACACCTTTGTAAAACTTAAAAATATATTTGTTGAATATTGGATATATGTGCTTTAGCCATTGCATTATTATTTTATCTTGTTATGAAATTAAGCATTGATGCGTAAGCAATTAATACTGTAAACATCGAAGTTGTCTTTCATTCCAATTTTTAAAACTCATGTGTTGCATAGTAGCGCAATGTATTACAATTTTTGCACATTGTCTCATCCCAATGGGATATTGTTTATAAAACACTTATGTTCCAATGAAATGAATGCTAAAAAATATTTAGTGTTTAGAAAAATGATTTTTGTTTTTTTTCTTAAACAATAATATGAGTTCTTCATCAAATAATAACATAGATCTTTGTTTCACATTTTTAGATTTGTGATTAAAAAGGCATAGTGAGACTTTTCAAATTACCATATTTATTAGATTTGCACAAAACTAATTTATTAACCTCACAATGCTTTGAATGTATCATCATTATCAAATGCAATTTTGTATCCTTGGTTCTTGTGTTTTTTTATAAATCTTTGAATAATATGATGTGTAAGGGAAATCATGGTAGTTGTTTGGAGGCCAAGATGCAACCAATCAATCATTATGTTAGTAGGAGGTTTACTTCCTCTGGACCCTAAGGATCATGACATATTGGGGTAGGTTACCCACCCACATGTATGGTTAACCATAGGATATTTTTTTTCTTCTATGATGAAATTTTCCAGCCATCTGTCATACATTATTTATTATATGTTGTCTTTTTCTTTCGTTTTTTTTCACAATTTATTTA
Source organism: Pinus tabuliformis (assembly GCA_031772625.1). Taxonomy (NCBI): domain Eukaryota; kingdom Viridiplantae; phylum Streptophyta; class Pinopsida; order Pinales; family Pinaceae; genus Pinus; species Pinus tabuliformis. The sequence goes on along the minus strand of CM062811.1, from coordinate 1,021,945,531 downwards.
CAACTTGATATTTTTGGCATGTAACTTAGTTAGCATGATTGTGCCTAAGATTTTCCTAAAGGTTGAATACTAAGTCCTAAGGTGTTATTTTCTATGGTGACATTTTATTTGCTTTGTTTATATAGGTCATCTCGCCACATAGTGGCCACTATCACCTCACTGAAGAAAACTTGTTTGAGTTTCTTGCTTTTATGGGGAAAAATGGCATTGACATTGTTGATGTTGAGGTATATGTCATATAATTTTTTTATAGTCTAGTTTATTTTGTATTTTAGTGTTCATTGTCTTTCATGTCTTATACGTTGTATTGCATCTTCTCTAATTTTCAGAAGAGGAACCTCATGTTTATGGTAAGAAGCAAGAATTGAAGAAAGAGGAGAACAGTAACACTGAAGTCACAAAGTAGAAAGAGAGAAAGAGAAGAGACTCGATCTAACGATACCCTTAAAGCTAATATCCTACATAAGACACACATATACGGATCAATGGTCAACTCTTTAGAGTTGGTGAATTCACCTACATTGCCTTGGCAACACAATGATAATGTTTTGAAGTGATGAAACAATATTTCATGTGTAAATTGTAGTCCAACCAATATTAAGTTGGAAGCTCATATTGTAATACTTGACATTTTATATAATATAATTTATGTGGTTGAAATTATTTAGTGTTTCACTTGATATCATTTAGTATTGTAATTGACATATGTAACTTTGTGTTTTCATATTAGATGAACATGCACATTGTATAACATTTTTTTTATAATTTAGTCACAAAATCATACTAATTAATTTATGTTGATTAATAATGAACACATAAAATAAATTTAAAACTACTAAATTAGTAGTTTATATTGATTAGTGATGAACACAAATAAAATGAATACGACTAAATTAGTTCTTTATAATGATTATTATGAAAGTAAATGAAATGAATATAAACTACTAAATTAGTAATTTATATGATGAATATGAAACTACCAAAAGATGATAAATGACTAGTGCAAATGATAAATTTGTGATTATAAATGACGACCAAATTTTGCATATGTACGACTATTAGTCGCTGATGTGCAGTATCTTATAACATGACCAACATTTTGGTCATTAATTGGTTTTCCTAGGTGATCATATAACAATATATTTTGTTATATATTTGGTCATTAATTGTGGAAATTAATGACCAAATTAATGATTAAATATACTACTAGAAAATAAAATTGAGATAATCAATTAATGACTAAGCTAAAAACGACTAAAAGTTGGTCACACTATAAGATACTGTAAATTAGCTACTATTGGTCACCGACTGAAAAATGGTCGTTTATATGCAAATTTTGGTCATTTTTTTAGTAACTAATTAGTCATTTTCTACTAGTGCATGTGGTGCGATTAGCGATCGTTCAATTTGTTTTACAAAATTGGTTGAGATCTATCGGGTAAGAAACCTGCATCTAATCCTCACACTAGTTTAGGGGCAATGATGAAGCTTAGCCATTAGATTACACATTGAACGACTAACTCACGACAAGTCAACCAGGGGTTAAACTCATCGATTTTTTGGCAATGTGTTAAAGGCACAACATAAGTAAGTGCGATGGATGTGTTTACGACGTCGATATACCTGTTGGAAGATATCTGTTGCTCATACCTACGCACTCCATAAACCCGCCCGACTTCTTTTAGTTATAGGATATAGCTAATTAGTTTTAATTATATCTTAAAAGTTTAGAAGGGTGAGAGGTTTTTAAGCACCTAACAGGAACCTTATCAAGGTCTAAGGTTTACAACACCTGTTGACAATGTAGAAGAGCTTGACATTTTGGATCAATTATATAAAATTAAGATGGAGGAATATATAAATCCTACAGTTATGGTTCTCTTAGTTGGAGCAGTGTTCAACATATAAAATCTAGTTCAGATGTTGTGTTGGATGAGTGATAAGAAGGAGACTAAGCGATACACACTAGACACTATGCAACTATTCATTTCACCCACTGGATTGGTATGGAGTTAAGGGATTACCCTACTTTCAATGGTATAGGATTTTTATTCAATTTTATTGAATAAGTTTATTCAAAGATTGATGAAATGTAAAAGATTCCTTTGATGAATGTTTCCCTGCAACCAACCCTTGCGATATGGTGGGGAGCTAATCGTAACTAGTTTCAAAACTAGGTCTCAATTAAGTCTTCTATGCTATTTTGATTTAATATTCTTGAGAAGAATTCAAAATTTATTCCTATATATGAGGGTTACAATAGCCCTGAGAAGCATCTTCATACCTCTAGTGTAATTTGGACAAAACTTGGACTTCTTGGTGACTTATGGGTGGATCAATTCTCACACATTGGGGACATTTCCACAATCTCAGTACCTAAAGGAAGAAATGAAAAGGCAGACAACTATTTGGAAGTTGTTGATGGCTCAGTTCTGTAGTGATTTCTCCTTCTCATATGAGGATGCAAATATATTTGAGGCTTTGAAATAAGTTAAGAGTGTTATTCCCCACTGGAAAATTTGTTGCTAACTATAAAAACTATGAATATTGTGAAAATTTATATGAATTTGAATTCCATGGAGTTGTTTCTTATGGAAAAATTAATAAGGAACCTGTTGATGGTGTTGGAACTGCCAACATTTAGGGGATCTCCCTGGTATGAAGTCCGAAATAGGCTTCACACCATTTGATGTAGGAGTCCCATTAGGTACGATGACCCAGTTGTCATTATCTTAGAGATTTTCCTTAGCTCTTGTTGTTCAACACATGAGAGTGTTATGCTTGTAACTTCAAGAAAGCAAGGTGAGTGTGCCTGGTGAGTGCTTAATGTAACTTTGTGTGCGGGTTCTCTTACTATCAAAAGGCAGAGGTAAACTGAGCCTCTTGATGAGATGGCATAGTCCTAACCCAGGAAGAAAAAAATGTGAACAACAACAAGGGTCTGTCCAACATCCAATGGAATAGTCCATAGTAGATGTGGTAGTCGTGAAATCTAAAGTACAAGGAAAAACACATACACCGTCCAACGGAATAGTCCACACGCGAGTGACAGTCGTTAAAACCAAGAAAACAAAAAGATGTTATGTCTAATGTCTGGCAGAGTAGTCCATATGGATTGGACAATGATGATAAATAATACAACACATCTTCAATAATATGAGTACTAAAATAACCGAAGTAGTTCAAATATCTTAGTACACGTTAAGCAAACATACATTACAAAAATTTAAAGAATATTGTTACAAATGGATACAAAACATGCGTGAAAACATGTTTGCGTGATACAGGCTTCTCAATTAAGAAAAAGTTCCAAGACACATTTGTATACCATACATCACTAGTCCCAGTAGTGGGACATTGGAGCCACTCCTCGCTCCTCAAAGAACATACGATAGACTCTCGAGGCTATGTGGGAGGAGCCAAGGTGAAAGGTCATTTGCTCATACAATTGGGGTTTATATATAGCCAAGGGGGTATAACTGACCCTTGTGACTCTTCGACTTCCCTCATGACTGTTTGACTTCCTATTAATTTTTGACTTTACATGAATCTTCAACTTCATATGTGGGTCTCTTTGACTTCCACTTTACATTACATTTATTACAACAAGTATGGCCCATAGTAATGATGTGGCTAAGACAAATCATGATACAACTCAAAATGATACTGCTGACATGTATTGACTGACTGTGGTGTCTGAGTCAAGCTACTGCGTTGTTGGGTGATGATATGCTCTTTATGTAACATGTCTTCACCTCCGCATGGAAAAGTACGTGGGGTCTTTGATGGTCTTGGTTTTTTCTTGATGGTGCATGTGTATGTGTCCCTTTCACTCACTTGCTCGATGTGCTTCATGCGTTTGTTCAACTGCGATAAAGTCTTCTAGCATGTGCCTCTTCTTCATCCCATTCTTCCTCGTGCCATGTTTCATAAATGTACATGTTCCTACAGTCACTCATGATGAGACAACATCAAATCCAAAAATATCCTAGTCTAACATGATGCCATATTTTTCGTTTCAGTGCAAGTGACCAAGAGAAGGACAAGGCACTGAAACTACGCAGAGCACATCACAGGTTGGGATGCGAGGTTCCAGAGCACTGTTAGGAAGAACTACATAGATGTAACTGGGAGGTAGGAGTGCGCAATTTTGGGATAATAGTGACAACTGTGGGGCAAAACTCGGTTGGGAGGCAGAATTGCGTAGTTTCTAGGAGGAAGGCCAAATAGGGTGTCGGGGAACTATTGGGCCAATATGCGTAATTTTGAAGGGGAACACTAGGCAGGTCATCTAGCTGGGATTTGTATAGTTTATCCAGGGAAGATATTCTGGGTAGACAGGCGTATTTTTCCAGAGGAGGACAAGATCGGGTTGCAGGAGTTGCTGGTCAAAATTTCTTAATCCTCAGAGACAGTCTGAGCCTGGACACAAATGCACAATTTTTGGGCTAATTTCAGAGTGGGGAAGAAGGGTACGTGAAGGAAAACTATGCACAATTCTGGGACTAATTGTAGAGCAAGGAAGAAGGGCAGGTAAAGGAAAAATCTACCCAATTTTGGAGATCGGTACAACACTGGGTCACAACTTAAGTCATTTCTCGAGTTGACTAGTGGAAGGCTTGATCGGAGATCTTGCGCGAAGTGTAGACTGGATCAGGTTTTGGGACAACTTCTGCATAGTTTTGGGAGATAGTCAACTGGCTTATTTCTAGAATTTCACAGTGTAGACTACCCCAGAGGACAACCTCAAGTTCTATGTAGTTTTGGGCAGTAGTGCAAGGTCACTAAGATCGGGTCTGGTTGATGGAGGGTTGTCTGGTTGATAGATTTTCGGGAAAATTGACTAAGTGTGAAAGCAAGTGTACTTGTGCATACATGACAATGTGATCACACACTTAGCATGACTCGATGACAAGACACCTGAAACCAACAAGACAACATGTGCTTAGTGATACTGACTCAAAGGTTAAGAGCAACAATTATGACAGTTGAAATATGTCTTTGAATGACCGTCACGACACTTGTGCGACATTATTTATAACTTTGTGTGTGAGTGTGATTGATGTCGAAAGAGCGAAAATAAATCATACAAAAAGACAGATATTCAAAAATTCCAGAACGAACTCGCAAGCATGACATAGCGATCAACATGCCAAAAGACGACTGGTGATCGATCAAGAAAAGTGGGTGTGAAGACTCGACATGATCTCACTAGATGAGCCCGAGTATTTGCAACCATCAAGGGGAAAAACCAAGGAAGGCTCTGAAATTCGGATGCAGGCCAAAATTTTGGAGGGTGTTGCAACCGCTACAACACTTGGCGAAACACTGGTTGAATACCAACTTCTCTATTTCGGTTCATTTGTAGCACAGAGCCTTGGCTTTTCAGGAAGTATTGATTAATTGTGCAGGTTACTTTGGCTTCCCCACTTACCCCATCAAAAAACATGGTTCACCTTGTACTAACTTAGTCAAACATAGAAAAAATTTCAGCTAGATCACATTGTTTCAAAATTGGGAAGGGTAGTTTGGTTCGTGAGCTTAATATTTGCAAAGTATAAGTTTTCATCTCTGTTGCTTCTCTGCTGCTAGCAGACCTAGATAGTACCCTGGTGGAGTCACACAGGAACACAATAATTTCTCCACTGCCAGCGAGCTTGGTCAGCACCTTGGTGGAGGTGTTGCTTCACCTCTTTGTGCAAGAAGCCTTTCTCTTCTTTCGCCTTTGTATTTTTTTTTTGAAAGAGGACTGTACATAGGAAATTATTTATTTTTGGGTTGGAAGAGGGATCCTAACTTATTGAGAGAAGAAGAGTTTTTTTTCTTCAGAGAAGCAAATAAGACCTCTGATTTAGGTTTACTCGTTTATATTTTTCCCCTTCTTCGTTTCTACTAGTTCGATTAAGCTTGAACACACAGAGCATGAGATTGAGTACAAGCATGGGGTTTCCCAATTTGGACATAGGTTCACGGTTTGACCAGACATATGGATCACATTTTTCGTCCAAGCTTCATCAACCAAAATTTACTACCAATCATAGAGAATACAGACATAAGACTAGCCAAGTGCTACAGTGTCACAAGACTCTTTAAAATCAGCCACATACTTATTCAAAATCCAAAACATAGTATAGGACAACACCTATTTACAAAACAAAAAAAAATGACAAGAAAACCAAAACAAGGAAAAGAAAACAAAGCAAAAACAACAAAGAAAAGCAACACAAAAACAACAAAGTAAAGCAACAGAGCAACAATATGCATGCTATGTACATAGGCAGGGCAGAGCCCCAAATCATTGAAAATAACACTTTAAACGTTGGCTATTGACAGGAAGGTTGTTAATCATCCTTTCAAGTGATTGCAAGTGATACGTGTGTTGGCCAAGTTTTCCATGGACTGTGTACCGACCAATACACAGAGACTAGAACTTCGTGTGTTTTCCTTTGTCTTCATGGGGTTTATCCCACTTCAGGACTAAATCATCCACAACGAAGCTAGTGTTCCATGTAGACTTTTGATCGAACCATCTCTTGATACGGTTTTGGTGGAGTGAAATTTTTTCTTTTGCTTTCATATGTTCTTCTTGTAACTTGTATAATGTGTCCATCCTTTGCTGAATCAATAGACACAACTTGCCTCAGGATTCTTGGGATAACTAGAGAGCAAGTAGATATTGGGTGGAAGGATGGATTCTTTTCCATTAAAAAGGAAGTATGGAGATGTGTTCAGAGAGGGCTTGGGTGTAACTCGGTTAGCCCAAAGTACATTCACCAAGGTGGAATGCCAATTTCGATGCTCAGAGTAAATGGTACTTTTTATGATGCGAATAAGATTCTTGTTGTCGATTTGGCAAGACCATTTCCTTGCGGGTTGTAGTTAGTTGAATGTTTAAGAAAAATAGCATATTAGAATGAAAAATCATACAGTTTCAACGAAGAGAAGTAAGTTTCATTGTAAAAAACAAGTGATACAGGAATTCCAAACCTCGAAATGATGTTCTTCTAAAGGAAGATGATGACTTCCTGGTCGTTCACTTGTTTGAGCGGAATTGCTTCCTCCATCGTGTGAAGTAATATGTAGTAGTCAGACTATAGCGGTGCGAATTTGACATATGTAGGAAAATTTCGCCAATGATGTTTAAGCCCAACTGTTGGAATGGTTCGTCCACTGCAAGAGGCTGCAACAGGGTTGCTGACCTTTGTGTTTTGCTAGCACATCGTTGACAGATTGGGCACTTGTAGGCATAAGCATGTGCATCCTTAAACAATGTGGGATAGTAAAAATGATCTCTCATGACTTTATGCACAATTGTGTTACTCACAAAGTGACCTTCAGCTAGTCCATCATGCATGTCACGTAACACTCTATTTGAATCTTGTGCCTCCAGGAACTTGATCAAAATTCCATTGTTGTGCTTTTTGGAAAGGACTCCATGCACCAACTGGTAAGATAAGGATTTGAGGTGAAGTGCCCTCTTCTATCGCATGGAAAAGTGAGAGGGAATGGTGTCATGCTCAAGGTACTAGTGCACTTCTTTGAACCAAGAGTTGTCACACGAAGTGGGTGGTGCTTGATCTATATTGTACTTATCAATTTCTTGCTCCCAATTGATGAGATCTTCTTCTTCCTTTTGCGCATGTACTGCTTTTGCTGCAAGCCTGCAGAGACCGTAACCCTTGACAATGTGAACTAGCTTGATATCAAGATCATACTATGACAGCCCTATCATCTAGTTTTCATGTCTTTCACCCATCTCTTTTCGAATGAGCAATGCTTTGACTACTGGGTGTGGCACAAAGGCTATGCAATGATTTTTCAGTCGGTAGGGTTTGAAATGTTTCACTACCTTGTATACAACATATGTTTGTTTATCCACAACAGGATAGTTGAGATTGGGTCCCTGCATGCTCACGCTCATGAAGGATATGGGGTGTTCATTGTTCGGCTCATACTTCTGTGTGAGAACTGCAACGAGTGAGTTGTCATAATCAAATGTATAAAGAAAGAAATATTTAATGAAATCTAGGCTATAGAACGTAGGTGCATCTGCTATTTCTTGCTTGATATCGGTGAATGCATCCTTTTCCTTCTTCCCCCAGTTGTAGACTGCATCCTTCTTGATCATATCTTGGATAGGTTTGACAATCTGCGCATAATCTAAGATGAACTTTTGGAGGAAGTTGATCTTGCCCAAGAAGGCCTACATAACTTTCTTCTTGGTTGGGTGAGGAATCTATATGATAGTCTGAACTTGGTCGTGACAATCTTGATCCCACTCTTGGCGATGATATGCCCAAGGAGGTTCCCCTCGGACATTGCAAATACACTCTTCTTGGGATTCAAGGATATCCCGTACTTTCGACATCTCTCAAAGATCTTCTTGAGATGACGCAGGTGGTCTGACCAGTTTCTGAAAAAGACTGTCATGTCGTTAAAGTAGACCACCACGCTCTGTCTGATGAGCCCACAGAAGGTGATATCCATAGTGTGCTGAAAAGTTGCACCTATGTTTACTAACCCAAATGGCATTCTTCTGTAAGCGAATGTACCCCACTTGGTATAGAAAGTAGTTTTAAGTCTATTAGGTTTTGCAACCAAAACCTGGTTATATCTGGAAAATCCTTCAAGGATATGTTGGAATTATGGCTAAAGTGTTTTCCTTGATGGCAACTCATACAGGTGATAGATCACAGTACAACAGGTCAGTAGCAGAGATTGATGATCAAACCACAAAGAATGAAGAAAATAAGAAGTTCGCAGGTGTGCCGTGCAATAGGTGTGGTCATAGGATGGGTCTGCAGGTACTCCGTTCAGAAGGTGTGGACATGTTCGCAGGTTAACAGAACAAAAGGTGTGGTCCTAAAAGTTCACACACTTTCATGCAGAGAAAAGCGCACGTGTGGGAATCTTATGGTTGTCGGGTCCGTGGTATTGTGTTATTATGGTTTTGGACCGTGGTATTATGAAAGGCCTAAGGCTATAAAAGAGGAAAGAGATCATTTGGCTACAGGATGCTTATGGGTTGAATATCTTAAGGAGAGCAAGATCTAAAATTCTGGTTGGTGAGTGATATCTAGATCTACATCAAGGAGAAATTTGAGCTTTATAGGGTAAATCTACCGATGGGTCGAGATCTCCTTTGCGCATGATCATTTATGTAGATCTGATAGTTTGTGGCATATTTGAAGTCTAGACCGCAGGTGCGACACGTTTCAGGCGCGGAGATCCGCAGACCACTGAAGGAGAAAGCGCGGATATCCATAGGCATATTGAAGAAAAGATGCGGAGGTTCGCTGGCCAGAGATCGGTGTAGGTACGGAGGATTTCAGGAGGATCGCAGGCCAGAGATGGGTACAGTGTGGAGGTGCGCAGGAAACCCGCAGCAGTAGGTGCGGATGCCCGCAGAGAAGAATACTGTTAGCTGCGGATAGCCACGGATCAATAGTTGGTGCAGGAGTGAATACCCGCAGGTTTCCATTGAAGAAGCTACGTAATTTTCTTAAAATATGTTTTAGTTGCCTCTGTTGTTTACTGAAGTGTTCTGGGTTTTGAAGTGATGTCTAATATTATGTTCTGATAACAACATTCTGAGAAGTGATTGATTGAATAATTATGATTAGCTTCAGTATTGATGGATGAATGGATCAGGTTCATAATGACTTATCTTATCCCTATATGATCTGATGAACTAGATCTAATTGCTGACTATCCTTGTATATGTATTGATCTGGTGATTGGGTGATTCAGAAGATTGATTATGTGCTTCAATGATATTTATGGGTCCAATATAAAAATTGGATGAAACGTGGCCTTTCAGATTATGTGTTGTGCTTCAGGTGTATCCAGTCTGAAAATGTATGAAACGTGGTACCTAGAGGAGAGAATATTGTAGGCCGGCGCCTACGTACTAGTATCTTAGCTAGTACAAGAGGTAAGGGGGTGGTAGTTCCCTTCCAGTAGCATTTGAAAACTTTGGACCATTATAGCAGGTAGAAGCCTGCGTACTAGTAAATGGATCAGCTAGTACAAGATCTATGGGAGTTGTAGCTCTCTGTAGGTAGAAGCCTGCATACTGGTATAAGACTGCACCAGTACAGAAATATTGTAAAAGGATTTTCTTATTAAGAAGAAGATTGAGATGACTTGCAGTAGGTGGTTTTCTCCCACATTGGGTTTCCACCTTATATCATGGTGTTCATGTGTGTGGCTTATGTGAGATGATCTATTCTATTTTACTGCACCTGTTTACTATTAATATGGTTGATAATGTTCTAATGCACTCATCAAGGATCAACTAATTGAATCATAAGAAGTTGTGGAAGTAGCATATATGAATATGAATATGGAAATGAAAAAGTTTTCTTGATGTGATAATACTAATTCACCCCCCCCAGTATTATTTTCAACAATTGGTATCAGAGCAGGTCCTTTGGTAGAAGCTTGATCGCTTGAAGGAGATCCGTGGAACAATGGGAAAGAAGCTTAAGAAGAAAGCTCATAAGCAGAAGAAGACATCTCGGAAGAACTATGACAGTGGGAGAATCGATTGGGGATTAGGTGTAAGAAGCTCTTCAGACTCGGAATCAGATTCAGAATCATTTCAGAATGAAGATGAACTATCAGGTATGAATTTGCTATCCTCTGGTTTCCATCCATGTGAAGATGATGAAAGTGATAGTGAAGCAACTGAATTTGCTCTTATGGGTGAGCAAGAAAGATATCAAATAGAGGAAGAATTTAAAAGCTTGACTGACAAAATCAGAGATCAAGAAGATCTACTGAACATAAAGAGTGGTGCCATCAAAGAAGTTGTTACCAGACTAAAGGCTCAACGTGAGGAAGGTAACAAGGTAAGGAAGCTATTCAAGGAAAAATATCAAAAGTTGCAGGATGAAGTGACATCATTAAGAAATGAAGTCAATGAGAGACACACAATCATCAAGAAACTCAGAGATAGATCCAGTTATTATGAAAGTCTCGAAGCTATGACCCTCTCGCTAAAGGAAGATCTTGAAGAAACAAAGAAGTAGAATAAATATCTACTCCAAGCTATTGAAAAACAGGAAAACGAAGTTATCAACCTAAAATCTCAGCTGGAATGTGCCTTCAGAATTCGTCAAATGCAGCAGGATGTGAATGAAGAACAAGAAAAGGAGATTCTCAAACTAAGGCAACAATTGGAAGAAGAAAGAAACGCTGAAGAAAACATGAAGACGCAGTATCTTGAAAAGGAAGAACAACTTCAGGTTGAGGTAAATATCTTGAAAGGTAAATTAGACGAAAAGGATAAGCTTTTACGATTTCAAGATAGTACTAAAGTCTTGGATGATATTCTTAATAGTCAAAGGTCTCCTGCTATCAAAACTAGTCTTGGTTTTCATGAATCTATTGAAGCTGAATCTAGTTCACAAAGTAAGACAAGGGACTCTACTGCAAAATCTGAAATGCTCAATAAGGAGATGAAAGGTCAATCTCATCATCAACCAAGGAAAGAAATTCTTCAAAGAAAATCTTTTACTCCTCCTATGAATAATGTTGAATGTTATGTATATCATAATCTTGGACATGTTGTAGCCAGATGGAGAAGAAGAAGGGTTCAAGGCCATCATGCAGAAAGATCATCACAATCAAGGTACTTTAATGGATATTGCTTTGCTTGCAATATGTTTGGTCACAAAGCTGCTGATTGCTACAGGAGGAATATGAAACATGTAAGATTTTATGCATGTAACAAGCTTGGACATATAGCAAAGGAATGCAGGAACAAAGGACGGACATCACACCAAAAGGAGAAAACACCATCATCACACTTGAAGATGTGGAAGAAGAAAGAAGTACAGTCAGAAAGAGGCGGCACAACACAACATACAGACATAACAGAATCAGAGGAAGCTGAAAGTGTAAAACTTCTGTGTCCTGAATCTCATATGCAAGTTTCTTAAAGGGAAGTCGCGTATATACGTAGTTAGACACTGCAAAGTCGCGTATATGTCAGTCTGAGGAAAAGCAGTGGGGACAGGCTCAGAAAAAGGATCTGATATGATTCAGTCCATTATTTGCTCTATTGGTTAATAGTTACAGTCTGCTGAGGATGTTTAGAAGTGTTTGGATCCTAACTTGATGATGATGATATATGCATGATCAGATCTAACAAATGGCACAGGTTGAGGGGGAGCATATGCCTTTAATAATTCATTGTTGGCATTATGGTTAATAGTCCTTGGTGATGATGCTTATGTTATATCTTGCTATGATGTGGTTATGAGTTGTCCATGATAAAATCTCATATGATTCTTGATGTTCAGATCATATTTGTGGATTGATTCTTAGATGGTGCATATATGATGCTTACATGGTGATCTTCATAAGGATAAGGAGAAGTACATAGCTTGAATTCACATCTTCTTTACTTGATGATAAAGAGCATATATTACAGTTATGATGCAGGATTCCTATTGCTCTTGGCACATATATGGATGAGGATTGTTGGCTGGATACATGGATGATTATTCAAAGTTGCATTGTTGGAGATATGATGATGATGATGAGTTATTACCTATATGATGATAGGTTGTTTCGTACATATGTTGATTGATGCAGATTAATGATACTTGGTTCATGCAGATCTGGATGGCTATGGTGTTTCTCACATATGATAGAATGTGAATGATTCTGTATATACAGAATTCTGTTCAAAAGGATGAGTTGATGCAGACATACCTTGATGATTCTTGCACTAATACAAGTTGCTGGTCTAGTTGCTGTTGACAGATGCCATGGAGCAGATCATTCAATGTTGTTGCTGATGTTTATCATGATGTTTGCTATAAATGTCATGTATATCATTTGATGTAAAGGTCATATCAAGACTCAAAATGTAATAGTATGTCTCTATCTATTGTAGTCATTTGATGAGATCTCTTCAGGTCATGTAACGGCCTATGTTGGTTTCCCCACTATGCCTGGGATGAATGATGTTATTCTCTTATGTTATCATATGTAAACTTTTGATATATCACCATTGTGATGGGAGATAGATGTATGTATGAGTCTTTGGTAAGAAGTTCATTTATGATGTATAGAGTCATGTTCTTCTTATAGAACATCTTTTTGCAGACCTTGCTTACAGTCAGGGGGAGCATGAACAAACATATTTCAGCAGAGCAGAAATTTCAACATGTTCTCAGAAAGAGCATGGACAGATTGGTGCACCATGGCATATTCAAAGAGGGAGCTCATTCTGATATTTCAGCAGGTACTCAGGGGGAGTATGGACAGCAAAGGAAGAGAATATCTTGGTCCACCCTTTGCCCTTGATGTCAAAGGGGGAGAGTGATTTGGTATTGTTGCCATCAAGTCCAAAGGGGGAGATTGTTGGCATTATGATGCATGTGTTGTACTTGATGGCAACCCACTCATAGAAGAACATCTCTCTTATATACAATCAAGAGAATCCACAAAAGAGATATCAGATGTGACATAATACATGGGATGTAGGATAGCTCAAAGGAATCAAATGACAAGTCCTTAGTATGACAAGTAAGCTTTGCCATCAACTCCAAAGGGGGAGATTGTTGGAATTATGGCTAAAGTGTTGTCCTTGATGGCAACTCATACAGGTGATAGATCAAAGTACAACAGGTCAGTAGCAGAGATTGATGATCAGCCCACAAAGAATAAAGAAAATAAGAAGTTCGCAGGTGCTCCGTATAATAGGTGCGGTCATAGGCTGGGTCCACAGGTACTCCGTTCAGAAGGTGCAGACATGTTCGCAGGTTAACAGAACAAAAGGTGCAGTCCTAAAAGTTCACACACTTTCATGCAGAGAAAAGCGCACGTGTGGGAATCTTATGGTTGTCGGGTCCGTGGTATTGTGTTATTATGGTTTTGGACCATGTTATTATGAAAGGCCTAAGGCTATAAAAGAGGAAGGAGATCATTTGGCTACAGGATGCTTATGGGTTGAATATCTTAAGGAGAGCAAGATCTAAAATTCTGGTTGGTGAGTGATATCTAGATCTACATCAAGGAGAAATCTGAGCTTTATAGGGCAAATCTACTGATGGGTCGATATCTCCTTTGCGCATGATCAGATCTGTAGATCTGATAGTCTATGGCATATTTGAAGTCTGGACCACAGGTGTGACACGTTTCAGGCGCGGAGATCCGCAGGCCACTGAAGGAGAAAGCGCGGATATCCGCAGGCAGATCGAAGAAAAGATGCGGAGGTTCGCTGGCTAGAGATCGGTGTAGGTGCGGAGGATTGTAGGAGGATCGCATGCCAGAGACGGGTACAGTGTGGAGGTACGCAGGCAACCTGCAGTAGTAGGTGCGGATACCCGCAGAGAAGAAGACTATTAGCTGTGGATACCCGCGGATCAATAGTTGGTGCAGGAGCGCATACCCGCAGGTTTCTATTGAAGAAGCTACGCACTTTTCTTAAAATATGTTTTAGCTGCCTTTGTTGTTTACTTAAGTGTTCTGGGTTTTGAAGTGATGTCTGGTATTATGTTCTGATAACAACATTCTGAGAAGTGATTGATTGAATGATTATGATTAGCTTCAGTATTGATGGATGAATGGATCAGGTTCATAATGACTTATCTTATCCCTATATGATCTGATGGACTAGATCTAATTGCTGACTATCCTTGTATATGTATTGATCTGGTGATTGGGTGATTCAGAAGATTGATTATGTGCTTCAATGATATTTATGGGTCCAGTATGAAAATTGGATGAAACGTGGCCTTTCAGATTATGTGTTGTGCTTCAGGTGTATCCAGTCTGAAAATGTATGAAACGTGGTACCCAGAGGAGAGAAGATTGTAGGTCGGCGCCTACGTACTAGTATCTTAGCTAGTACAAGAGCTAAGGGGGTGGTAGCTCCCTTCCAGTAGCAGTTGAAAACTTTGGACCATTGTAGCAGGTAGCAGCCTGCGTACTAGTAAATGGATCAGCTAGTACAAGATCTATGGGAGTTGTAGCTCTCTGTAGGTAGAAGCCTGTGTACTGGTATAGGACTGCACCAGTACATAAATATTGTAAAAGGATTTTCTTATTAAGAAGAAGATTGAGATGACTTGCAGCAGGTGGTTTTCTCCCACATTGGGTTTCCACCTTATATCATGGTGTTCAAGTGTGTGACTTATGTGAGATGATCTATTCTGTTTTAATGCACCTGTTTACTGTTAATATGGTTGATAATGTTCTAATGCACTCATCAAGGATCAACTAATTGAATCATAAGAAGTTGTGGAAGTAGCATATATGAATCTGAATATGGAAATGAAAAAGTTCTATTGATGTGATAATACTGATTCACCCCCCCTCTCAGTATTATTTCCAACAGGATAGAGAACATTTCATCTCCAGACACTATCTGCATGATGTGCTCCGTAGACGACATAGGGTAATTGTCTTTGTTTGAGGCTCCATTAATATTTCGTAAATCTATGCACGGGCAGATTTCCCCAGACTTATTCCTTATAGGAACTAAGTTTGAAACCCAAGTAGAATGGTGAAACTTGTATATGATCTGAGCATCCAACAACTTAGTCAATTCTTTCTGTATGAGGGGTTAAAGTGATGGATTGACTTTTCTAAGTTTCTAGTGAAATGAATTGACCCCTTCTTTGATTGGAAATACGTGTTAGATTATTTGCGTGTCATGTGTTTTCATGTCATCATATGTCCACGCAAATACATCACGGTACTATCTGAATAGGTGGACAAAGGATTGCCGCTCCTCTGGTGTGAAAAACGTACCGAGATTCACGAATTTCAAATATCTTTCTGTTCCCAGGTTAATCTATTCGCTCATCAGTGTGGAGATGTTGGTTTTAGTGTTCCTGGGCCCTTTTAAGCGGTTCTATAAGTCATAAAGTTTCTCAAGTGAAACCACACCCTTAGATGGGGTTTCCTTTGTTGTTATCAATTGTGTCTTGCAGAGACTACTCATGCATGTCTTCATCTATTGTCGCATCTTTGAAGACATCAACGTTGGCTATAACATGCAATATCTATTCATCATCATAAAAAACAAGAAAATTAGTGATGTTGTGAGGGATAGACGGTTTATACAAAATTTCAACAGTAAATCTATCCCTAAGCGGTGTCATCCTAACAGCTACATTTTCCAGAGCATCTACAGTTGCATTACGCATTGTTGGTACATATATGATATTAAAAGCTTGGAAATTAGAAATATTCTTCCATACCTCTTGTTGGTAACCCTAAAGACAAGGTGAGACAGAATGTATGGTGTTACATACCTAGCGTACCATAATATTTTAATCACCTACCACTTTCAACATAGCAACATTGAGGCTGAGGGCTTTGTGCAAACCCAAGACGAGTACTTCATATTGAACAATGTTGTTCGTGCACTAAAATTCCAAGCGGCTTGAGACTAAATGTTTTCTTTTCCTTGGGTCAATCAAAACACACCCATCTCTAGAGCCATCTTGTGTTTTGGATCAATAAAAATAAAAGGTCCACAAGTCATCTATATGAGGACCATTTGCCATGCTAGTACTGCTAACACTACTTCTACTATTGTTACAAAGTACTGTACGAGTTTCATTTTCACCATTTGGGCAAGGAAGGATACCCAACTATGTATTTGGTGGGGTGGGGCTCGGTTGTGCAAGATAGCACCCCAACTACATTTCCAGAAAGTAATTGTTGAACATAAGTTCTGCGAAAGCCAACTATTCATTCCAACCATTTAAGGGAGTGAAATTGTGTTTCATATAAATCTTAGAGAACACTTGAATGTGGTTTTTTTTTCCGTGGTACGAAAGCCATAAGTGTGATCAATTTGTAGCAAAATATCCTTGCAATTTGCTCGACCAGTCTCTACAGAGCAGTAAGACGTATGCTTCTGGGATGTCCATGATCACAATGTTGATGCACTGGTGAACTCGTATGTCAGATGATAACCGGATGATCACATCTTGGATTTCACTAATGGCTAGTACACATGTTCAGTCAAGTTGGATGATTTGTGTGGTTGTACTTCTCCATTGTGCATTGATCTGTTTAGCAATGGAGAGTGGCATGACATTGATTGATGCGCTAGAGTCAACCAAACAATTGTGGACATTGAAGTTGAATATTTTGAATGATAACAAAAATGGTGGGCAGAGCGAGTTCTCTTCTTCCATGCGAAGCGCGTTGAGTATAAATGTGAGTGATCTAGGAGACTTACTTGGTCCCTTGTTGGAAGAGGCAACATTGTCTATGGAGGTTTGCCCCAGTGCACACAAAAGAATATCCCGCTGACCCGTGAGTTTGGTGAGTTCATATAGAGAGATGTTCGCATGGGTCTTCTTCATGTCTTCAACAATATTGTAGTCCAAAGCAGGAAGACTCACCGAGTTGTCTGGGGGAAGACTTGTCTTTGTGTTGTCCGGTGGAGTGCTTTGAAGTGAGCTGCTCATGCATGTATATTTTGTTGGAGTTGTCTTCCTGTACTTGCTTTGTGTTCTCTGTGTTAAGGATGCCAGTGGATGATTTTTTCTGATAATTTACCTCAACTTCTCTTTCAGTATCTCAATCACAGTAGGAGCACCTTGACTTCTCAATTTGTATCAATTGTTTTGCTTTGGGGTCTCCTTCTCAGTGGTTGTTTTCTTTTGGGCAACGTTTAGACACTGATGCATGTAAACCAAATTCCGAGAACTTGGAGCTTCATCAGATGCAACATCTATTCTTCATCATCATCTTTCAAATGAACTTGCTCACTGGCATTAAAATGATCATTCATCCTTTAAGCCACGGATCCCATAAATCGGTTCCAATCTGCACATGTCTTCTCTAAATGTAATTCTTGGTGGAACTCACAGAAGTTGTCCTTCAAAATTAGGTCTGTTTGGAACAAAACATTTGAACTCTGCGCAAATTTAGCTGGGTGACTACTACTACTACCTGATGTCAAATTATTCTTGTGCGCAAAACTGAAAGGTCTACTTCTCACTTCTATCTTGATCTTCTGTTGCTTGAGTTATGCTACTTTAGTTGTCAAGGACTTGAGAAGACAAGTAAGGGTCTCAATTTCACTTGTTTCCTTTTCATCTACCTTACTCACAACAGTCTGGGACCTCCTACCCACGTCTTTGGAGTCCTTTGTTGGTTCATCATCTACAATGACTCCAATCATGCACATGTCTTTCTCCACATCAATTGCTTCTTGGAAATTTTTGAACAATGTTGGTTTCACATCTTTCTTGATGAATTGTGCAATGCTAGTTGGCAATGCAGACCTGTAGTAGTTGATTATGATGGAGTCACGAGGTTTAGTGTCTGCAGTGAACTTGTTCAAGATATGGCTAAACATCTTGTTAAAGTCTTTCACTTTCTCTTTCGGCTCCATCTTAAGACTACCTAATTATTTCAACAACATGGTGGGGGTTTTGTCATCAATAAATTTTCAAGGAAATTCTCTTGAACATCCCCAATTCTAAATGGAGTTGATAGGAAGGTTGTGGTATCATACAACTGCTCTTCCATCCAAAGTACATGGAAATAGTCTATATGCAATGCCATCGTAACATACCTCGAGTGTCTGCAGATGTAGGTAGAACGTGTCTAGATGGTCTTCTGCCTTCACTGCTTTGTCAGGGTCATACTTCGTTAACAACTTCTCTGCGTGCCTTGGCATCTTGTGTAAGGCACCATGGAGTGCCAATGGGCCCTGTGTCATCCATTCCATATTTTGATCAGCCATGTTGTCCTCTTCTTCATACTCCTCCTCTTCTTTTGAATCAGATGGTTCAACCTCCAAATCTGTTGGTTCATCTCTATCTCCTCCTCCTCTACTGCCTTTTCCTCTGATACCTCTGCAGGAACCTGAGCCCAAGAGTGCATTGTTAACTTCTTCTCCTTGTAGGAAAGCATGAGGTTCCTCTTCGTTCTCAACAACTTCTGCCATCTCTTCAAGAGTGGCGAGGATTACTTCTTCAACAGATGAGACTACCACTCCTGTGGTTGTAGTATTTTGATTCCTCTGTGAAGAGGGAAGATTGTGTACTCCTGGAATCAATCCAACATCTTTGAAAACTGATAGGTGATGGGACAAACAGAGCGAAGGTGGGGATATTAAAAAATTTATTCGAGTCTGGTAGGTGAGGAGTAACTAACTTCAGAGTTCCACGTGGGAGAGAGGAAGTTTGTGTTACCACCTTGACCAGATGATGGATACATGGGGTTGAGAGGACATTCAACCATAAACAATTGGCGGCCCTCCTTCTAGTGCAATAAATATTTACGGTGTTGGACCTGCCAACATTCAAGGGATATCCCTAGTCTTGAGTCCCAACTAGACATCACATTGTTTTGTGTAGGAGGACCATTTGGTACGATGGCCCAATTTCCATTATCTTAGAGATTTGAATTAACTTTTGTTGTTCAACACATGAGAGTGTTATGCTTGTAACTTCAAGAAAGCAAGGTGAGTGTGCTTGGTGAGCTCTTAATGTAACTCTATGTCTGATTTCTCTTACTATCTAAAGGGGGAGGTAAAGTGAGCCTCTTGATGAGAGGGAATAGTGTCAACCCAGGAAGAAAAATACACAAACAACAACAAGGGTTTGTCCAACATCTAGCATAATAGTCCACAACAGATGGAGCAGTCGTGAAAACTAAATTTCAAGGGAAAAAATGTACATCGTCTAGTGGAATAGTCCATATGGGAGTGACGGTTGTTAAAACCAAGAAAACACAAATATGGTTTGTCTAATGTCCGATGGAGTAGTTGAAACGTATGGGGTAACAGTGATAAACAATACAATACATCTTCAACAATATGAGTACTAAAATAACCAAATTAGTTCAACTATATTAGTACAGGTTAAGCAAACATGCATTACAAACTCTTAAAAAATAGTCTTACAAACGGATACAAAACATGCATGAAAATGTTTTGGTGTGAGACATGCTTCTAAATTAAGAAAAAGTTCCAAGACACATCTGTACACCATACATCACTAGACCCAATAGTGGGACATTGGAGCCACTCCTTGCTCCTCAAAGAAAATGCTACAAACTCTTAAGGCTATGTGGGAGGATCCAAGGTAAAAAGTCCTTTGCTCATACAATGAGGGGGTATAATTGACCCTTTTGACTCTTCAACTTCCCTCATGATTGTTTGACTTCATATGAATTTTTGACTTTACATGACTCTTCAACTTCATATGTGGGTCTCTTGGACTTCCACTTTACATTACATGGATTACAAAAAGTATGGCCCATTGTAGTGATGTGGCTGAGACAACTCATGACACAACCCGACATGATACTTTTGACATGTACTGGATGACTGTGGTGTCTGTGTTGAGCTGTTGTGTTGTTGTGTGATGATATGTTCTCAGTGTAACATTTCTTCACCTCTGCATGAAAAGGTGCATGAGGTCTTCAATGGTCTTGGTTTTTGCTCGATGGTGCGTGTATGTGTCCCTTTCACTTGCTTTCTCGATGCACTTCATGCCTTCATTCGACTTTGAGAAAGTCTTCTAGCATGCACCTCTTCTTTGTCCCATTCATCATCACACCATGTTTCATCAATGTACCTATTCCTGCAATCACTCATGATGATATGACATCAAATCCAAAAATCTCATAGTCTAACATGATGCATTTTTTTCTGTTTTGGCACAGGTGACTGGGAGAGGGACAAGGCATTGAAACTACACAGAGCACAACATAGGCCGAGAAGCGAGGCTCTGGAGCAATTTTGGGGAAAAATGTGTAGATGTCACTAGGAGGAAAATTTTCACAATTCGGGATAGTAGTGACAACTGCGGGGCAAAACCCAGGTGGGAAGCAGAATTGTGTAGTTTCTAGTAGGAAGGCCAAGCAGGGTTTCTGGGAATTGCTGGGCCAATCTACACAAATTTCAAGGGGAATGTTGGGCAAGTCATCTAGCTGGAACTTGTGCAGTTTCTTCAGGGAAGACAGTGTAGGTAGCAGTAGCCACTGGTAGAAATAGTTTTCTAGAGGAGGACAAGATTGAGCTACAGGAGCTACTGGTCAAAATTGCACAATCTTAGGAGATAGTCCTGGCCTTGGAAAAAAATGCACATTTTCTTGCTTGATTGTAGAGTGGGGAAGAATGGAAAGTGAAGGACATCTCTGTGAAATTCCTAGGTTTATTACAGAGTAGGGAAGAAAGGTAGGTGAAGGATAATTTGCGCAATTTTGGAGATCAATACAACCCTGGGTCAGAACTCAAGTCATTTCTTTGGTTGACCAGTGGAAGTATTGATGGGAGATCTTACGGGGAGCGTAGACTGAATCAGGTTCTGGGACAACCTCTGCACAGTTCTAGGAGACAATTAGTTGACTCATTTCCAGAATTTCATAGTGCAGGCTACCCCGGAGGACAGCGTCAAGCTATGCACAATTCTGGGCAACAGTGAAAGGTCATTGAGATCAGGTCTGGTTGACGGAGGGTTGTCTAGTCAATATATTTTCAGGAAAATTGACTAAGTATGAAAGAAAGTGTACTTGTTCATACATGACAATGTGATCACACACTTAATGTGATTCGATGGCAAGACACAACATGTGCTTAGTGAGATTGATTCAAAGGTTAAGAGAAACAAGTGTGACATTTGAAATATGTCTTTGAAAGAATGTGATGACACTTGTGCGATAGTGTTTACAAGTTTGTTTGTGAGTGCGACCAATGTCGACAGAGCAAAAACGATGCATACACAAAGAAAAACCTTCAAAAATGCCGTAACAAACTCGCAAGCATGACATAGCGATCAACATGCCAAAAGACGACCGGTGATCGATCAAGAAAAAAGGGTGTGAAGACTTGACAGGAGCTCAAGGGATGAGCCTGAGTGATTCCAACCATCAAGGGGGAAAAGCATGGAAGGCTCTGAAATTTGGATGCAGGCCAACACATTGGAGGGTGTTGTAGTTGCTACAACAGAATCTAAAGAAGATGACTTGGAGGACTTAAGGCATCTAACATTCACAGAATATGAAGGTGAAATAAGTATCAAAGGCGATCATGTTGAAGATGATTCGCATATGAAACCCTTAAAGTTGTGGAACCATAATATTGGGATTGAAGAAAAGCCCAAGCTCGCCTCTATTGGTGATTAATGGGATGAGAAAACTACAAAGGAATTTTTTGATTTATTGAACGAGTGAAGATTTTTTTTCGAGTCATTTTCAAAGCTCAAAGGGATAAAAGGAGATTTATGAGAGATTAAATTTTTTTTGAAACCTAACGTGATGCCTATTAAACATCAACCCTATTTGAATCTGTGAGATAAATAAAATGTCAAGAAGGAGATGTAAAAATATGTTGGCTATGGGTCTCATCTTTCTAGTTGATGATTCAGTTGAAAGGATCAATCATATTTTTATTTAGGACAAGAATTATTTGGATGAGATCAGAGTCTATGTAAATTATCGAAATATTAATAATGCATATGTTCATGATTGATTCCCAGCTTCTTTCAACGATAAAGTGTTTCACAATGTTGCAGTTGAGGAAGCATACTCCTTTACATATAGGTTTTCTTGGTACCATCAACTTCATATTGCCGAGGAAGATAAAAATAAGACAACTTTCACAATTGAATGAGGCCATATGCTTATCATGTCTTGCCATTCAGTCTTAAAAATGCTCCAGTTTTTTTCTCTAGGATTATTGCTTCTTTCAGGGAGTATATCCATAAGTTTCTTGAAGTATTTATGGATGATTGGACAATCTATAGTCTCTCGAAGAAGAATTATAGTTTTCTATAGGTTATGTTTAATCATTGTAGGAAGTTGCATATTTCCTTGAATTTGAATAAATGAATTTGTGTTGCAACTTTTGGTACTCTACTGGACCATATTGTCTACAAAGTTGGTGTGTGCATAGACCCTGATAAAGTTACGTCGATCCCAAACATGCAACCACTAACAAGTGAAAACAACTATGGTATACATTGGGCCATATAGGGTATTATGGAATATTTATCCACAACTATTGTTTAATCACTATGCCATTGGAGAAGTTGTTAAAGAAGGCGAAGCATTTTGTGTGGATTGAAGAATGTGATGCAACTTTCAACACTTTGAATGAAAAACCTGCAAGTGCTTCAATATTAGTTTATCAAGATTTGAACAAAGAATTTCATATACACATTGATTCATTTGGTATTATTTTTGGTGCTATATTGGTGCAACCTAGTGAAGGTAATCTTGATCACCCCATTTATTTTTCCAGTAGAAAAAATTATAATGATAAAATAAATCATACAACAACTTAGCAGGGAGGCTATCACCATGGTAAATTCACTTCAAAATTTTTGGAATTATCTACTTGGAGGTACTTTTAAGTTCTTCATTGATCACTCTGCATTGAAGTATCTTGTTAACAAACCTATTCTTGAAGCAAGTATTTGTAGATGGTTTATTTTGTTTAAGAAGTTTTTGTTTGAAGTTGTTTCCAAGTCAGTTCATAATAATGTGGGACCATATCACTTTTCTCTCTTATAGTTAGGAGAAGTGGGAGGGTCACGTGATGATCAATTTCCTGATTCTAACTTGTTTAGGATTAAATTGTGTTGGATTATCTTGCAGATATTGCACTATTTTTAGTGATTGGTAAGTTCAAAGAGGTCTATACTACAATGCAAAAGAAGCATTTAGTGGTACATGCCAACAATTACAAGTTAATTGAAGGCCAATTGTACAAGATGGGGCTTGGTCATATCTTGCACAAATGTATTCTTGACCATGAGAGAGATGTTGTTTTATGGGAATTTCATTGTGGTGTTATAGGAGGTCATGTTGGAGGGAAAGCAACTGCAAGGAAGGTTCTCCAAGCTGACATATGGTGGACAACTCTTTTCAAAGATTCCAAAGAATATGATAATAATTGTGATGTATATCAGAGGGCCATGAGAGCTTCCCATTGAGATGAACTTCCACTACATCTAGTTAGGGATCTTGAAGCCTTTCAGAAGTTGGTTGTTGATTTTGTTGGGCCAATAAATCCTCGTGCGTGACACTCACATGCTCGCTACATTATAACCACAATTCATTAATTGACACAATGGGCTGAGACAACTCCTGTTAAGTATTGCACTATCAATATTGTTTCTAGGTTCATATTTGAAAATATTATTATAATACTTGGATTAAGGCTCACATTTTATCAATGAAATTGTTGCTACATTATTGTGGGAGTTCATAATTTAGCATCATAAAATTAGTCCATATCATCCACAGGGGAGTGGGACAGTTGAAGCTTTTAAAAATATTTTGGAAAAGGGACCCACTAAAGTATGCTCTAATAATAGATATGATTGGGATGAGAGAGTTCTGACTACACTATGGGCCTATCACATTACTGTCAAGCACCTGCATAAATATATTCCCTTTCAACTTGTCTATGAAAAAGAAGCAATGGTACCTCCTGAATTTTTTGTTCTAAATATATTCATTTCACAAGCCACCAAAATGCTTGATGATGAATTTATTTCAGAACATTTGCAAAAGTTGTGGAATTGGATGAGCACCATTTTCTTGTATATTTCCATCAAAGTGTTGAGAATAAAATCCAAAAAGCTTGGCATGATCAACATATCAAAAGGAAGTATTTTTCTATAGGATACCAAGTACTTCTATATGATAGTAAATACCTTAAGCATCCTAAAAAACTACAAATGCATTGATTGGGTCCTTTATTTGTTGTGGAAATAGGAGAGTCTAGGGTTGTTAAGATCACACAACTTGATGGAGTTCTTCTACGTAGTTGGGTGAATGGAACACGCATGAAGCCCTTCTATCGCCACCAAAATCACTTTGGTTTTTGATCTCTATAAGGGGGCATCAGTTATCTTTAGGGTTGAGTTAGCCATGTTAGTTGGTATAATTACACCAGTTGTCTATATTATTTCTTATTTGTGACCCACCACAACCAATTGTGGTTGGGAGGTGTATGTTGTCATGTCCATCATTTATTCAATAAGTTAATGTGAATATTTTTAGCCATTGAGTCATTTCCTTGTAGTGGATATTTTTTTGTGATTTGACTTCCGCTTTAAAGCATTAAAGTACTTTTCTGTTGACTTTGTCATCATGAAATTTCCTTTTTGGGTCATATATACATTGTGTAATGGGGATTTGTGTCCTAATTTTCATCAATATCTTAATTGTGTTTGATTTTTCTAAGTTTTTGTATTTACTCCCTGATGGTTGAGTCATTCGGCGGTATGATTCTACTTTTTCTATAAGTGTTGTGCATCAAAGCCTTATTACTCAATTATGTTTATATATCCCTTGGAGTATTTCACCTTGGCTTCTATGTCTATCTCCCCTATTTATCAAGTTCATTATGTTCCCCTTATGTAGTTAGTCTATAGTTGTTGATTATCCACAATGGGTCACTCTATTAAACCAGTAGTTCCCTTTGATTTCTCTCGTGATTGTATTGAGCCTATAGAGGAAATTTTGGCAAAATACAAGAAGGCTACTTGGTTCGACAAAGATTTGTCTGACCCAACATTCTTCCCAAATTTGAGTTTATAAGTATACTTATCTTCTATTGTAGCTTCGTACAATGATTTAATTCCAAGAATCAAGCCCAATTTGTATCCATTGCAGCGGTTTACACTCATGAAATCATGGGGTTTACCTATCTTCGACATTATAGGTGAAGCGATCAGGTGTACAAAGTTTTTTATGAGCGGGATACATAATGGTTTTCTTTGGCTTGATAAGGAGTATCATATCCATGTGGATGAAATCAAGAAGCTCACTATATTATCCATGCACGGTCAAGACGTCTCCACCTCATTTTGGGGCCCCTGGAAGCAGAGTAAGAAGAAGTGAAAAGACAATTTATAAGAGAAATATGGCACTCGACATAAGGGAAATGAAGCCATTATAGATATGATCAATGATGATCGAATTAAATTTTTTCATGTTATATTATCATTGGTAAAATTATGCTACATTAAACAAAAGGGGACTATACATTGGATATAATCTCTATCATAAAATTTTGCATGTAAGGTGAACCATTAATGAACCGGTGCAATTTACTTCTCAATGATTTTTTTGCAATTTGTGAAGATGTTTGCAAGAAAGCTACATAATTTATCTATGGATATATAGTGGTTGTTATTGTGATGATGATATGGTGCACCCTAGAGGGCTCAGACCCTATTGAAGTACCAGAAGAAGAAGCCCTTACTCTTGCTTATGCTCCCTACTGAACTCATGTTGATACTACCAATAGAAATTTTAATGAAAAGGTATTTGAGAAATGGAACACTAATATCCTCTTCATAAATTATTTGAAGAGAAGAGTGCCTCAGTCCATTTTTACAAATATGCATATCAAATGTGATTTAGTATCAGCCACAACACCACCTTTTTCTGGCCCATATCTGTCAACAAGGATACATTCAAGATGAAGGAATTTCCTTATTACGTGTTTGAGAAAGAATTCCACAATGAAGTACTATCTTGGTTAGGAGTCCAGTGCATGCAAATAATGGATGGAATTGTCTACTCTCTTGACACGATGTAGTCACATGATACACCCTTTGATTCTCCTTTTTCCTTAAAAAAGTTCTATTCCACCTACGAAGTTGATTTCCAACCTTTCATGAAGCAACTCTAGGAATGTGTGTCCTCTACTCACACAACTATATTTAATGTGGAATCATGGATGAATCCTTCTACTACAACTTCTTCCATCCCTGACACAATCCCTTATGTTAGTTACTACTTTACTTGTCACTTGACAATATGCGATGAATCAATACCAATTTTTTCTAAGATGAAACCCTATAGAAAGTACTAGAGTTGGGTCCTTTGTTTGAAGGAAAAGAAATAGAATAGAGAGAAAAAACATCAATAGAAATTGCGCAACCATGGGATGATCCGGATCTTGGGGGGAGGCCCCCAAGATCTAAAAGATTGAAATGGATCTTGGGAGGAGAGACCCCCAAGATCTGAAAACTTGCCTTGCCAGAAGAAAAAAAGGAGAATGCCCAATAAACAAAACCACAAAGAAACTTTTATTTAAAATAGTAATGAAAATAAACCAGCTAGGGCGATGGTAGCTTATCTCTGAGAAGAGATGTGGTGGCTACATGCCTCTGAACTGTAAAGGCTACATTGTGGTGGAAAATCTGTCCTTTTACAAAATGTGGCTTGCTACTTATAGTATTTTTTAGTTACAATACCACGGGTCAATTCCATGGGTGAATGAATACCATGGGTGGATTTTACAATACCACGGGCAGATGCCATTTACAATACCATGGGTAAATTCCATGGGTCAATGAATAATATGGGTGGATGAGTACCATGGGTTGATGCCATTTTCCATTTGGATCATTCCTCCCTCCTTAAGAAGCAATGGTCCCCATTGCGTAAAGTTCTGTCTTGTGAAGCCTTTGTTGAATATGAAGAGCCACTGAAGATAAGGGTTTTATGTGGTTAACCCAAAACCCTGATAAACGAAGATCCGAGGATAGAGATACCCTGTAATGCTTGTGATCAACTGTGATTCTAACAGTGTGCAGCCTAGCAAATGGACTTCGATGACAAGGATTTTATGCGGTTGACCCATAATCATGATGTTGGTTGTTGATGAAATAGCAGGTGCCTACATAGCCTGGGGTGGGAGGGCACATCTCCAAATAACCCAAGCCGAATGCTGCTCCAAAATTAAAATGGGCATAACTCAGTCAATATAACTCAGAATATTCATTATAACCTATTTTTGGAAACATAAGGATCATTTTGCATCTTCCCATGAGTTGGAAATCCTTATCTGG
Source organism: Pinus tabuliformis (assembly GCA_031772625.1). Classification (NCBI taxonomy): domain Eukaryota; kingdom Viridiplantae; phylum Streptophyta; class Pinopsida; order Pinales; family Pinaceae; genus Pinus; species Pinus tabuliformis. Next base: position 1,021,917,719 of record CM062811.1, on the reverse strand, counting down.
GCACTCTGAGATCTCAGATTTGCACTGCAATAGTTCCACCGTCACAAAAATTCTGATAAAATAGCTGATTTTAAATCAACGATATCTCCCACATCTGGACTCCTATTTGACCCATTTTTATTTTTTTTTAAATTGGGTGATTTTTCGAGAGGAATCCAGATCTAGTATTTGTTTTTGTAAATTTTGTACCAAATGTTTCAGATCTGATCTGCAAAGTCGCTGCCCAAAAAAATTCCTGAAGTTTGTTGAATATTGCTGCAAAATTTGAAACTGAAATATGCATCAAACTCTCATTCCCATGGAATCATAACCTGCTCTGATACCATTGATCTGGATTTAAACAGGAACGCAACAAATTACAGAGATAATCATAAACACAGATATGCAGTGGAAATAATACTTCATTTCATTAATGGAAAATACTGAAATATGCTTACAAACAGTAATGGAAATAAACCAGCTAGGGCGATGGTAGCTTATCTCTGAGAAGAGATGTGGTGGCTACATGCCTCTGAACTATTCTAAATTGTGTTACAATGAGGCTTGAAGGCCTATTTATTATTGAGAAACAATGGAAAACCCTTCACATTCCAAAACCTAACCCTAGAACATGAAATGCCAAATTGTGGGCCCCGTTTTGGGGTGAGTTGGACAACAAACTTCCCGGGGTCGCGAATTGGTCGTATTATCTCCGTTTGACGTGCATGATAGCCCGTTGGAAAGATCTCTCCAAGGACTATGACGGAAAAGATGATTTTTTCTGTCAAAAATTGTCTTTTCTGTCGTAGTCCTCAGAGAGATCTTTCCAACGGGCTATCATGCACGCCAAACAGAGATAATACGACCAATTCGCGACCCCGGGAAGTTGGTTGTCCAACTCACCCCAAAACGGGGCCCACAATTTGGCGTTTCATCTTCTAGGGTTAGGTTTTGGAATGTGAAGGGTTTTCCATTGTTTCTCAATAATAAATAGGCCTTCGAGTCTCATTGTAACACAGTTTAGAACAGTTCAGAGGCATGTAGCCACCACATCTCTTCTCAGAGATAAGCTACCATCGCCCTAGCTGGTTTATTTCCATTACTGTTTGTAAGCATATTTCAGTATTTTCCATTAATGAAATGAAGTATTATTTCCACTACATATCCGTGTTTATGATTATCTCTGTAATTTGTTACGTTCCTGTTTAAATCCGGATCATGGGAAGAGATGAGTGTGTAGAAAAATGAATGACTCAAGGGAGAGTGAATAGACTGTGGTTGGGGCCTATTGGGTCCTTCATTTTTGGAAAGTTTTGATCCATTTTTGGCTGAAAAAATTATGGAAATGATCAGTGGAAGTGGGAAAAGTACATGGAAAAATAGGTCATAAGTTGAGAACAAAAATAAGAAAGCAACAAGTAGAGGAAGAAAGTGATTATATCAAGATTTGTCAAAGCTGTGAAAGAAGGATTTGGGTGTCATTTTTGAAGGAGTCAAAGTAGAAGTGGATAAGAGCACCCAAATTTTTTCAAAGGGATCAATTTGGACCAGATCAAGTAAGTGGGATCAAAATAGTAGAGAAAATATATATAAACTATACCGTGCGAGAGAGAGAGAGAGAGAGAGAGAGAGAGAGAGAGAGAGAGAGAGAGAGAGAGAGAGAGATGCTGACATGCTACCAAAATGAGATTTGAATCCCTCTGCATGTGTTGTAAATGTAATTTAGAATTGTTTTGTTCTATTTTGGCATAATATATGAGTAGATCTTGTGAAATTTTCACAAATATTCATTGTAATAGCTCAAGCTATGATATAATACAATGAGAAGTGTTGTGGGGTTATCTCTACTTGTTCTATGATCGAATGTTGTCACATTGTGTGTCCCCTTTCTAAAATTTTTCTGTAATGAATTAACACATATAGGGTAAGAATTTTCTCCTTCATGAAGGAATGAAAATGTCAGTGTTGCACTATACTATGATGGAGTCTTTTGTTGGCAACTAGTGGTTGAACCCTAGGTCTACATGACAAAAGGTTTTTCCAACAATATCAATATATATACCAGAGCATCGAGAAGCTATCATCACATCAACAATGCATCAACATGTCATCAACACAAGAGGACATAAGGTTTGCATGGAAACCCTTACAGGAAAAAACCATAAATTCTTCTTCTTCTTTAATTTATTACATATATTTCCAGGAACTAATCTATTGCAGCATCCCACCCCAAAATATATGAGAAACTACTTGTGGTAGGATAAAAAATGATTGAGGAACCAACATGGAATATGAGAAAACTTTGAATTGTTATAGCTTCAACCTGATTGAGGAACCAACCTCAGTGGAGTCGCCCACCTCCTTCTTCAACTTCTTGTCGACTACTTTCAATAATATTTATAATTGCATCCACCTACTCTTCAATCAATATAAGTCTTCAAACTAATCATATAGTTTATAGTATAATGTTCTCATACCATTTCCATAACCTGTTACCACCTATTCATCAATATGGTCACATAAAAGACTTCTTATAACCTATTCTTTCCATATATGTAACACTCACCACAACCTACAAATTAGACTTCAAAACACATAACATTGAGTTTGAAAATCAAAAGTAGATCATCAAGGATTTTCATGCCCCTAAGACTGTTTAGAAGTAAACCATGATCATCATGATTAGTTTGAGATCCAATTTGGCCTTAAAATGTTCCACAAAACCTCTAAAAACCATATAGAACTATATAAGACTATATACAAATTAATCATTTAGAAAAATGACATAATTTGGTGCATTCTAAAAAATAAAACTTTACAAGATCTACAAAATGGCTAACTTCTCAATAGAATGGTTAAATCTAGTGTGTCAATTAACCCCCATATAAAAAAATTGGTTATGAATGGACTCAAAACCCTGACCTTCACTGAATAAGCCATATCATATAAATAACTAACTTGATTGGTGAGTCATAATCTATGGGAGAGGAACTTTTACATATTCATAACTCAGAGACCAAAACAAAAATGTGTATCCATTAACCTTCATGGGAATTGTCACTGAACACTATATATATGCACAAAGAATTAACGTTCAAAGCTTCAAACCATCCACTCATAGGCACAAAAAAAATTAACCATGTCACCATTATAGATCTCGACCTCAACTAAATCAAAGATATGTTGTTGATAAAAAATGGTTTCATTGGATTCTCGGCACAAGTATACATATCTCTATGTGTGTGCATTTTATGTGGACCTGAGGCTTCAAGTTCCATCCTTGAGGCTAAACATTTCTCAATGCAACGTTCATTCATGACATAATGTCACTCGTATAAACAGGGGATTGGCCCTTACATGATGTCGATGATGTGACAATAACCATGTGACCTTGATATAAGCACTCAAATCCATTTTTTGGAAATGTAACCATGCCATGTCACAATTATCTGGGGGGTCCATAGTTGTTCGCATGATGAAGTCATCATGCCATATGGTGGCCCATGAGGGGTTCCATGTGTCACCCATTTTTGGCCATTTGACCAACCAAAAAATTCTTCATCCAACAATTGTCTCCATTTGATCTGAAAAACATGATCACCCTTTAACATGTTAAACCTCATGCAAGTTTGGTAGAAATCCTCCGTAGCTTGAATCATTGAACCATGGATCTATCCAGAAGATGTGCACTATTTTACAAATTTCATGTTTATGGATTTGGCCATATAGTTTAGGACCTTAACTAATGTTGATCTTCAAATGGCTGTAACTTCTCATCGGGGAGGAGGTTTTTAGGGTTTGATATACCATTGGAAAAATATCTGTTGAAGTAACTGTCTCTTTTTGACAACCTTCTTACACTCCATCCACCTTCTTTTTGACTCTAGTAAATCTAATTGAGCATTAGTTTACAAGGTTCATGGCAATAGTAGGTACTTAAACATATTTTATTTCATAAGTTTCATTGTTTTTTATTATTTAACTCAATATTTGCATAAGCTACTGAATTGCACCAATTCTGCAGCTAATGACTGATTCTGCAACATAGATGAAGGTTTGATGGATTCCGAGACTCCAGCCGAGGAACATGACATATGGGCAGGTGGCTAACAGTTGGCAGAATGAAATTTAACTATCTTCATGATATTGATTGATGATAAGAACAACGCATAAGCCCAGTCAACACGGAAGTCAACCAACGAATAAGGAGACGAAGGCAAACCAGGCGAGCGAGAAAATTAATGGAAGCATATATTTAGCCTCATGATTTTCTTCTTTGATAGCAAATAATGAGGAAATCACTTCTTATTATCTTCTTATGTTATTTTTAGTCTCTTTCAAGTAGTATAGGCTCGTAAATCTCTAAAACAATTATTGATAGAGGTTATATATCTACCTCTCGGCATGTTAAACACAAGACTTGAATATTATTGTTTTTGAAACTATGTTTTCATTTATAAAGGTGAGTTTGATCATTCTGCTGAAAATTTTTATTGATGCATATTTAGTTTCTGAGTAATCGTGCATACCTACAACTCACAGGAGGCCCCTTTGGAGCTGTAAGGTCTTACTTATTTAGGCAACATTCAATTTTTCATTTTAAATCACTTTGAATTATTTTATCTAACCTTCTAGTTTCAATTGTTAATGAATTCTTTCGACAGTGATAACATAGTTCATAACATAATATGTTTTGTTTAATCATTTTATTGTAGGATGAATGGGTGAAGCTGAGATCTCTTATGCACATGAAAAGTAGTATGACTGAGTGTGGATTGATTTTAGGATTTGTAGAATGGTTTGAGTTACATCTGAGCTAAATTACATTTGAGCAAAGAATATTTCAATTTCCAATTAGTGTGATTATACAGTTAATATCTCTTTTTCCATCAGAGTGATTTAAATTTAATTTCATTTAATGTCAGAACGTGTGATATTTATTTCTGCAAGTGTGATCTCTCTTTTGAGCAGGTGTGATAATTTTAGTGTGATATTTATTTTAAGAAAGTGTGATAATTTTAGTTTCATTTTGCAAATGAGATATTTATTTCAAGCAAGTGTGATAAAATTAGTTTCATTTCTATTAAAGAGTGATATATTTACTTGCATGTAAGAGTGATAGTTGTTGAGAAAACATGTGAATCTTGATATCTCAATTTAATCTAGGAATTGTTTGAATAATAAACATTCCTAGCACAAATAGTGCACTTACACTTCACCAATTTACAAACCCTAGTTGATAGTTTATGTAATAATTTAACATCAATTAAATTACCAAACATTTTTGCACCATTGTCAGGGAAGTGTATCCGTCTTTTACTTTTCATAAAGAAAAAAATGATAAAAATTATTATGCATAGGAAAAGAGATTCTAAAGGTAGATTTGTAAGTAGAGGTGGGATTTTTGATTCCAACATCATCACCCACCCCATCATGACCCCGTAGTGCCACACCATCCACCCAAGCTCATATTCCATAAATTGCAGGAAGACATAGAGTTCCCGAGGTACATGGACATGAAATCCAAGATAAATATTCACCAAATTCCTCTATTGAAGCTGTAGTAGAAGAAGAAGATCTTACATCCCCAAAAGAAGGAGTAATATTTCTATCTTCAACTGGAGAACAACTTCTAGGACAAGAACCGGAAATCCCCAGTGAATAAGAAGAAACCTATTTTAACATTCCATTGATAGAAGAACCAAAGGAGGTAGAAAATCTAATTTTGTGTTGGACACCTAATCCTAAATGGGTTAGTGTGGAAGCCGAATAGACTAAGCAGTCAAAGAGACCTTGGGATCTGAAACCCAAGAGTCACATAATGTACTATAAATGTAAATCTCTTGTTAATAAAATTGTACTGCATGATTTATCTTTCATATCTTTCTTTGCTGTCCATGTGTGTTTAACATGGTATCAGAGCGGGCGATCTCCTGCCCTGCTCCATTGTGAGCCACCTGTTTCTGTGGCCTTTGTAAACCAATGCTCTCCTCTTGATTATACTTTTCTGAGCATTTCTTGGAATAGAGGATGTTACCTCTATCAGCGCTGCCATTCCTCTGTTGTGAGCAGTCCTGGCCCTCTGCCATATTCTTTTCAAGCGCTGCCTTATAACGCCTCTGCCATCAACGCCTCTGTCACCACTGCGCTCTGTCCATAAATGCCCCATTTAAAAGCGCTGATCCATCTGCGATTTACCATTATTGGCTGTCCTGCGTCTCTGCCAAGCCTGTGCTGCCCTAACGCTCTCTCACCTAACGTTCTCTCACCTAACGCTCTCACCGGTCTGAGAGACTCCATACGCAGTTGGATTGTTGAACGCTGCCTGACAAAGAATTGTGGAGGACGCAGCTGGTATCATCGTTCTGAATGTGCATTGCATTCTCCTGAGCGCTGCCTCTGTCCTGACATAGTGCTGCCACTGCCTCTGGCAGACACCAACACATACCATGTCCTGTAACGGTAAGCTCGTACAAAGCCGGAGAAAGCAAAGGTTGTGAACTGGCCCGTGTATATTCCGTTCTCGTCCAGGCGATGCATTCTTGGGCTTAGGACTGGCAGTTGCGGGTATAGGAGTAACGGGAGGGAGCTTAATAAAACCGTATATCTGCCCGCTTTGAAGCGAGGCGGTGGATGGCCAATGGCGCATGCAGATGCCGTCCCACAGACCCTCTTCATCGGTGACCTGCTTCCATTTGCTGGTGGCGCAAGAAGCCATTCCCAAAGACGGTGCATCCAGAAACTTGAATATCTCGTTCAGTATGTCAATATTGGTGGCAACCTCATCCTGGCATAGCGCCACTTTCTTGTATTTGCCCGCTGCGATTCGAACCCGTAACTCCTATCTACTGTCATTTTTTCTGTTAAAATATGTCCCTGCAAACTGTCATTTTTTTCTGTTAAAATATGTCCCTGCGAACCAACAGAAGTTGTGGGTTCATTCTCCATTCAAACATTATCTCTGCATTGAATACAGTTTGAATGCAATGTTGAGCAAGTCGTTGGTTCATTTCCTCTACGTTTAGTAATGCATACAGTTCTATTTGCAATGAACGTTGAATGTACACTGGTGAAGCCGACTTGGGACAATCGAATTCGTGCGATGGTTTATCCCTTGGTTGAATTCTTTGTGCGTTGAGTCTTGTGAGTGCATTGAAGCTTGCGTTGATTAAAATCCAGATTTATGTGCGCTGGTATTTGATGGTTGAACGTTGTATTGAATGTCGAAACTGTATTTTGGATCTCTGTGTTGAATGAAGTGTAATCTCTTCATATTCTCTCTGTTCAAGCAGCCTTGGAATGCCTTTCTATTCTCTGCGATGAAGTATATTGTATTACAGTGATAATGCATTGGACATCCACCATTGTGTGAACTCTGAAATGTATTGCACAGCGATTGTATCAGAGAAGGCGAGTTCAACTCTCGGCACGAGCAAAAGAAGATCAGTTTTAGCATAAACATTAGATTTGTGTGAAAGATTGATATCGGCGGAGTTTCTGTTATATCTTATAAGAAATTTCTGCATTTGCTCTAGGTTTTCAGGCATCTGAAAGTCTTGAATATTTGTCTGGTTCCCTGTTATATTCTATTTTGGTTTGTTGCAATTTCAATTTCGATGGCAGACGTGAACATGGTAGCTGGACGGGTGTCTTGAGAACCCACTCATTTTTTGCTGCTGCCTGAGTTATCTCTTACTCGAGTTGATTTTCTGCCACCTGAAGACAAGTTCACACCTGAGTCCTTGAATTCGAAGTACTGAGTTTGCTGAGAATGCATAAGACCGAGTGCATCAGTTGAACGTGGCCAGATTTAATTCCTATGACTGAATCCCCAGTTCTGAGCTAGCCACGAGTTCTAAAAGTGACAGCAAGGGAGTCGTACACCACTTGACAACTACTACCTGGGGATGTGTTTGGTGGCTTCAACATCTGGCAACATTTTCCAGCAGTCGAACATTTATCGACTGGTTCATTTGCAACTAGTAAAAGGTGTTTTACATTTGAAGCAGCAAGCGATGGCAGAGTAGAAACAATTTTCTCTCTTTAGCAGCCGCACCATTCCTTGGATTCTGAACATAAAGCTTTGGTCACATTACGAGAAATAAAGGAATTGTGCCACAAACTACAAATTTCTTGTCACAAGAAAACAAACGAAGGAGCATCAGTTTAAAGTTACACAAGAATGTTACTGTAGAACTCTGCATATCTGTTTTATAAATTTTTGAGGGTTAATGCAGATCGAGATTTGCTGGAAATGAAAGGCAACAGCTTTGTTTTGATGTATCGAAAATAAATTGTCAAGTATTAGTGCAAAGCCTTTGAAATATATGCTAAATTTTCCAGTCAAAAAAAAAAAAAAAACAGTGGTGGTGATCCCTTTTGATATTCAGTGTACAATTTGGTTGAAGGCAACTCAAATATTTATGTTCACTGATGAAATTGAGTTGTGAATCTACATAGGTCGGATTTCTTGAGACAATTTGTTAATTGCAATGCTAAATTGGCCATTTACTTAACAGAATAAGATTTCAGAGTCAGTACTCCTTTGGCATTGGAGAGGGGACTCGTGAACAGTTGATTCAAAGCTCGCCTCGCTGAGTTCATCTTCCTGATCTGAGCCGAATTATAAAGTGTTTGTACTTGGAGGAGCTCAAACACAGTTATCTAGTTACTTAATATATTGCTGCTGGTTGGTCTGTTGGTATTCTGGGTCAATTTCTACCATACCAGAATGAGTTTGTCACAATTTGGATGCCATTTAGAGACTATTTGTGTGGCTGTATATTCTTCTCATTAGCTGATACTGAAGTGTTGATATACGTTGAAGAGTGAAGGAGTATTTGAAGGATCCAAGCAAGTTTGCAGTTGCTGCTGCCCCAGTTGTGGAATTGTATTTAAAATTCATTATAGTGCATTAATTCCTTGATTCCACTGTTGCATAAAGATTTTGGTGAGCTGATTGTAATCCTTTATATTGCACATTGATCATTTGCTGACATTTATAAAGGATATTGCTGTGTACTGTAAGTAGATATTACTTTTCTGCATTGAGTAGTAGTTGTGATCAGTTTTTTAAGGTGTAAATAAGACATTGAAGGAAAAATGCCCAGAACCAGTGAAGTATTACAGTTCCTTAAAACTCTGATATTATCTACTGTTGATGACACATTACAAATCAGCAAAGGATCTCTCTCAGAAATTCATACATGTTTACAAAATGCACATGAAAAGATCGATTTTTTGCAGCTTGAACCACAGCTACAGCAAGAAGAGCTACATCAAAATAGACACCATTCTGAACCTATTTTTGTTCAGAACATTGAGACAACCACCCATCAGCAGCATGTTAATAATGGTACAGTTCATTCAAATAAAGCAGCAGTTGTATATGCAGATGCAGAAACTCAGACTGCACTTCCCATGCCCATCATCAGACCTTGGGAACAGCTTGTCCACAACAAGCATAGAACTGGTCTTGGATATGACAAGGACTTGTCCTTTCATATTCCAGACTACTCAAAGCCCATTCAGTTTCAGAGTGCTAGATTCATTCATGATAGTTCACTTGTTCCTCATGACAATTCACCTCCAGCTGTTCCAGATTCTGCCCCTCTTCCACAGCAACAACAACAATAACAAAAACAACAGATTGAGAAATGCCAACACTGTGATCGAGTTGGCCATCTGAAAGATCACTGTTTTGATCTTCATCCATGTAAGCACTGTCATAAAACCAACCATTCTTCACACAGATGCTTCAGAAACAAACGTCTTGCAAGAACAAAGATTCATCTTGGATGGATCGCTTCTTGGCAATGGGCATCAACAGCCAAGAAGATATTCCAAACACATGTCAGAACTTGTTCCAGAATATTGAACAGTCTTGCAGTTGAGTTTCCTCCATCATCTCACCTTGTATCTGACAGGGGGGAAAATGATGGTCATCTACAAGCTTCAAAGCCACATCAAGCGAGCCTGAGCCACAACCTGCCACACCAGTTTCAGAGTTGTAGCCAGAGACAAAGATGCCTAAACATGCCTTCAGTTGGCAATCTGGGACACTTTCTCTAGCAGAAGACTTCAGCTTCTTGCCAGTTTTGGAAGAGTTCCGGGAACAAAATTGAGAACACTTCCTCTAGCAGAAGACTCCATCTTCTTTCCAGTTTTGGAAGAGTTCCAGGAATTGCATTAAGCATTCCAGAGTTGTTGGTTATCCTTAAACCATCACAGGTTGAGACTTCCCTTTTCAGGTTGAAGTTTTACCTTTTATGTGGTGTGAGACCTCCCTTTTATAGTTGAAGGTTTCCCTCTTTAAAACAATAGGATCACTTCCTCTAGCAGAAAACTTCAGTTTCTTGCCAGTTTTGGAAGAGTTCCGGGAACTGCACTAAGCGTTCCAGTGTTGGTGGTCATCCTTAAACCACCGCCCTTTTTACCAACATTTCATAGAGCACATTCAGCCTAGTGCTGCCATGCATTTTTTGCACATTTTGTATTACAGCTCTCTTCTTGGACTCATACATAACCCTTCAGATTAAGGGGGGGAATGTTGGACACCTAATCCTAAATGGGTTAGTGTGGAAGCCGAATAGACTAAGCAGTCCAAGAGACCTTGGGATCTGAAACCCAAGATTCACATAATGTACTATAAATGTAAATCTCTTGTTAATAAAATTGTACTGCATGATTTATCTTTCATATCTTTCTTTGCTGTCCATGTGTGTTTAACATTTTGGAATCTTATATTTGCTCCAAGGAATCTACAATGGTAGGAGAAGGTGAAGGAGAAGTACATAATGTGACTGGTGAACATAGGATTGGAGGTGGAAGAGGGGAGGAAGATGAAGAGGAGCTGGTAGAGGAGATCCATAACCTTTTGGCTTTCCCATATTTGATGAAGGTACCATAGCCACAATGAAAAATATCTCACCCTCTATCCTCCCTAAATTCCATGGATTAAGAAATAAGGATATTGAATCATTTCTCTTTGAGTTTGAAGTCTTGTGTAGATCCTATGGATACTTTCTTGATACTAAAAATTTGATTTTTTTTCCAGCCACTCTTAAAGATGCAACATTAAAATGGTTTATGGGCTTAGGATAACATTCTATAAGAACATGGGAAGAAATGAAAAATGCGTTCTTAGAAAAATACAATGATTATTGCATGTCCCATAACCTTAAAGATGAAGTCTTTAAAATTAAAACCCCTATAGTTCAGCCATCAAGTCAAATTGAAGAGAAAACTACTGACAAGACTCATGTAGTGGAGAAGATCCCCGAAAAAGAAAAATTTCCAGAGCAGGATCAAGGATAAGAAAAAGGCAGTGAACGCGTTGACGCAAGCCTTTATGTTGATCACAAACTACTCAAAGAATGGAAAAAATTTGATTATATCATCAGTAATATGGGAAGTCAGCAAGGATTCAGCACACCCGAGGTGACAACTGGTCATAAATCAGAACTCAATACAGTTTCGACTAAGGGAACTAACGACCCACCCATAACTCAAAAGGATGTAGAAATAACTCTAGAAAATCCAACTGATGAAATTGTTTTACATATAGAAGAAATACCACCTTTGGATGTCTTCTACAACCCTAAGCATAGGGCTGTAATCAAGAGACAAAGGAAAAAGAGGAAAATTGATCAATCTCTTCTTTTAACTTCACAAATGGAGATAACAAACATGATATGGAGAGAGGAAGTCAACTCTTCTAAAGATATCACTAAACTCTCTCAGTATGCTGGAGCATACACAACAGCTACAATGGACAAGGCATCAGAGGTAAGCAACTTGCTTAAAGAAAAGGACCAAGCGATTGTTTTGTTGGAAACACAGGTACAAGAAAAGCAGCAGAAGATAGAGAAATTAGAACAGCAGTTAGCAGCCCAGAGACAGTCAAATGATCAATTGAATGAGCAATTGCTCAAAGAAAAACAAAGAATTGATCAACATGCAATTCAGAAGCAACAAGAACTATCACAAGCATTGAGCAAGCTGTGATTATTAAATGAACAGTTGAGCAAATCAAAAGAAGAACAGATCGCTCAACTATCACTGCAAATGGAAAGATTCAAAGGATATCCCCAAGTGGGAGAATTCAAATCGGAAGCTCTCCAAATTACCAAAGCATTGTCTAATCAGTTGAGTTTATTATGTCATAATATCTCTCTCGTTCTTCCCCTATGTGAAATTTCGTCATCTATGATTGATAAGTCAGTTGATGCGAGACAGAAATTGGAGCAAGCAGATGAAGTATTAACAGAGTTTCTTTCTTGGCAAGAAACCAAAGAAGGAAAAGCTGCAAACCTACCCCAAATTCTCGAATCGCATAAAGAAATCTTATTTCTTGAATGGAAATCTCAACTTATGAAAGCAGAAAGGGCGACATCAAGATGCAGATCGACAACAAGTAATCTGGTTGAATTGATTAATGATACTCTTTATTTGTCAAATTTAATTACAGAATGTTCTCCAGGGAAACTTCCATCAATAAAAACATTGGAACAGACATGGAAACAAGAGCTGGAAAAAAGGGAAAGATTGATTGCAGGTATTCAAACTTTAACATGGGAAACCTTTTGGTTTTTCCTTGTTAAACCATACAGTCAACGAACAGCGATCAAATGCCTCACCGATGCAATCTATTATATGATTCCTGAAATTATTGATGCCACATACACTGCCCAGCTACATTCGCGCATGATTCATCCGCCAGAACTGCAACCGATGCTTGCCATTTGCCAGCTCAGAACACAAGATAGTCAACCAAAATAGTGAAGCACTCTGACCGACTACAGCATGCCTATTTTGAGAAGATTATCACAATTTCTATGATTTGGTTAATACCAGCACATAGCATTTTTATTTCATAATTTGTTAGTTCAGATAGTATTTATAGACCCTTTCATGTTTTTGAAAGGGTCCTCAAATTTTTGTATTAAGACTTGGATTGGAAGTTGCACTATTGTACTTCCAATATATTTATTTTTATGAAAACTGGACCTGAATTCTGAGTTTTGATGAAGAATACTTTTATGTGATATGCACTATTGCTTCTTGTAAAAGAATTTCCAAGTTGAAAGGTGGGATTTGAATGCAATTCATATCGGAGGAGACTCAAACACATATGGTACTATTATTTATGTTTTTGCTTCATGCTTTTATGTGAATCAACATTTATTCATTTTTGCTATTATTGATGTATGTATATGCTTTCACAGCAATTCTTTCACTTATCACTATTGAATGTTTAAGAGTTGTTATTTTTCATACATATATATGTCAATGATATATAAAGATTAGTGTGATAATGTTTTAATTATTACTTTGTTCAACTACTTGAACAAAGTAATTATCATATGAATGAATATTTTTGTTTATAAGTAGAGTCATCTATATGCCTACTTGTCAATAAGAACCATCAAAAATTGCACTAAGAAAATATTTTACGGGATAGATTAGTTATTTATGTTATTGCATTTTAGAATAAATCATCCATCATTACCATTAGATATTAGAAAATCAATCACTTATCCATCCCATTTATAAATCACTAGGAAATTGGTCCCATTATATCCAGTCGAAGCCACCACACCAAACGGAGAAGGAGTTGCTTTTAAAGTCCGGACCGGGTGGTTTTCCCCGATGTTGATGTAGCGATTTTCAAGGCATCAATAGTATCATGTGAAGCAATATGGATGACCAAAATACTTGTGGGACTATTCAGTGAGGAGATGGATCTGAAAGTGATATATTGTGATAATCAGAGTTGCATTAAATTCTATGAGAACCTAGTATTTCATGATAGATCCAATCGCATTCATATTTGGTATTATCATTTGTGGGATTGTGTGCAAAGGAGAATTATGTTGCTATATTACATTCCAATTGAGGAGAAAGATGTTGACATCTTGAAAAAGGCATTGTCAAGAGGTAAATTCGAATTCCACAAGTGCAAGATAAGGGTGGTGGAAAATCTCTTTCCTGCTAAAAGGGAGTGTTGAAAAAATGTAGTAAGAAAGACTCAATTTGACGTTAGCCTTAGTAAAATTGAGTAAATGAAATTTCCACATCAACAGGACAACTTGGAGGTAGTTAAGTAGTGTGACATGGCTTGTGTCACTCAATTTACTCAGTAAATTTGAGTTAGAGGGCTTGGATTTCACTTATACATGTGTGATTGCTAAATTTTAGTAATATAGGTCAATTATTTTCAGTTGTATTTAGTTAATTAATCTCTAACTATTGTTAGATACAGTTGAAGGTCAATTGTGAGTGGGATAGTAGTCTAACTTAGAGATTTTTTAGTTAACTGATCAATCAGCCCAAAATAGTTAGTGCATGTAGAGAATCTAAGTTTCTCAGCTAAAGTGGAGATTACAAGGCATTGTAACATCAGTTGTAGACTAGTTTTAAGTGTACATGTGTTTCATGCAATCAATGATCAATCCTTGGAATTACACAATCAAATTGGAGGAAATTCCTAAATAATAGGGGCTAAATTCCTGAGGATTTTCAAAAGGAAATATGAACCTTGGTGAGCAAATAATTGGTTAATTGTTGGCCAGTGATTGTTCATTGAGCTAGAGAACAATTATTCTTTTGTAGGTTGAGCTTAGAGTTGGAGCTAGCAATTGTAATAATTTATCAATTCATTGATTAGTACAAAGAGGCTTTGAGGGGTTTTTTCTAATTGGCCCCCCCCTAGAAATCATTGTGTATTTGTGGTTTCACTTATTGCATGCCTATGCATGTTGTTCTAAATTGTGAATTTCATTTTGCATATCAATAGAGTAGAATCATGTCTCATGATTTTTAGTTAGAATTATTGAGCTGTTACAGTTTCTATCAAAACTATACAATACCTTAGGCTATAAAGAATGGCAGGTTTATGCATTCCCATATTTAAATCCCACCAAAAAATGCAGGATTCAAAAGAAATGGAAGATCCATTGTCTTGGAAACTTAGAACAATTAAGTCATATTTTTAAGCACCCTTAGAAAAGGTACAATGCATAAAGAGACGGTCCACAAATTATACCTCAAAATTACATAGACAACATACATTTGGGCCAATGAATCCCATTATTTGTAGATTATCCTGCATAATAATATGATTACGTAGAGTGACCTAGAAAAAACATCTTATTTTTTGAAGTAAGAACCACTTTTGTATTTTCCTATGCCACGAAATATCTTTGTGATCCAATGAGGAAGATAAAATAGGTTCATAAGCCATTCTAGTAGAAACTTGGCATGAAAAGTATTCCAACTCCAGATATGGATTCCTATTTATAGATTAATAGGATATGTTGGCTTGTTGGGGCCTGACCCAGGTTTGGAGTTAATTAGCAAAACAAATCCCTGTACTACTGGCCCTTTCGGCAACAGTTCGCAGAGCGCAGACTGAGGTCTCACCCAAAGTAGTATGGGAGTGTGCTAGAACTATGTTTACACACCCTTGAGATGTCTGAGAGGTTCGAATGGTCCAATGTTTGTTCTTGCGAGCAGATCACTTAGTGCACTTCCCTGTTCCTCACGGCCTGATACACTGCCTTCATGCAGCCCTAACCAGGGGCTGTGGAGATCCCGCGCTGCTAGAGTCATGATCTGCACTATTATCTGAGATCTTATTTATCTTCCTGTACCAGTTAATTACCTTTATGTACTTGGATGTATTACATTATAATTAGTTATACAAAACATTCATATAATTTTGTGCAGTAAATAAACAGTATACCTGCAAATTATATCCAATCATGCATTAAATTAGGAAAAGATACACAAAAATATAGTAAAACTTCTCTTTATTGATTCTCCCAACAGTTACAGACTCAACCTGCCCTATGCACTCAGTTGTGGGGATCCACGCACTCACCTACGCACTCAGTTGTAGAGCCTTCTCCTACTCTATGACCCACAAACACACTTTACACTTCGACTCAATCACTCAGACTTCTCTTGCTTCTACTACTCCTCTTTTCTATTAGTTATCTTATACACTTAGAGCCTCGCTCTATTTATACAATCCCATGGTCCACGGACCATGGGTACATTTATATAGCTGACACTACATTACAAAAACTAGGGCAGATAACCTTGTGACTCTATTATGATTTCACGCCCGCAATTCGCGGAGCTTTTACAAAAGTATTCGGTCAAAAATTGGGCTTTAAGCCCCATGGGGGGATTCCATGCCCAACAGGCACCCAACACAAACATCGTGACTTGCCCTCGAGTTACTCTGTCAGCGGGGAGATCTTTGCGCGAAGTCCTTCCAACTTTGCTCGAATTGCGGCAAGATCGGCAGTGCACTGAGTTGCTACCTACTGGATCTGCTGCATGCGTTGTTCTAAGACCGTGGTTTCAGAAGTGCTTCTCTGCATCTGTGCCTGTATCCCCTCCATATGTGCGAGCTTGCCTTCAATTTTTGTTGTGATGGTGAAGGCCTCGTCGATCCATGGCTGAACGCAGGCCTTCAGGACTGCTTCCTTGTGGCATGTCGTGTCCACCTATTATTTCAGCACTTTGGCATGTTGCATTTGTACGAGCCTCTAAGTGAGGGCCACCGTCTGCGTAGTTCATTTGACGTTGTCATATTGCTGTTGGAGTTCTCACGTCTCTGTCTCTAAGCGCTAGATGTTGGGGTCCTCCTACAGATTTGTGAGGACCTCAAATGATTCTTCCAACGTGTTGGTGCAGTCTCGTACTGCACTACCAATCTCGTACACTCCCACTGTAATAGCACTAGCGTGCTGTTCTCTGACTTTCAAAGGGGTGGATAGCTGCGCCTTTAACCACAACTTGGCAATCTGAAGATTCAGCTCTAGTTGAACCGTCGTCATTTCCTCTCGCGCCTCACTAACCTTTGCTGCTAACCTGTGGATGTGTGCCTCTGCTGGAGTGTATGTTGGGATGGCCAGCTCTAGGATGCTTTGTCAAGCTTCATCTATTACATGTACCAGCTTTTGATTCTATGACACCACTTTGTCGTGCTGCAAGCTCAACTGTTCCATATTAATTTTCTTCTTGCTGATGACTTGCAGTGCGTGGATCTCCCTAGATCGCAGCTTTGCAGTTATCCCATCCTACAGAATGTATAAGGTCTCTCGTGGGAGTGCATCCATATTGATACCGAGACCCTTTATCACACTAATTATAGGCCTATCAACCTCATTTGTTGTAACTAGTGCCCATTCTGGCAGCACTATGGTATTCATTGTTGGGTATACGACCAAAGTCCCACATTGACTAGAGGTGGGGAGGATCATGGATATATAAGGATGGACAAATATCTCCATTGGTATGAGGCCTTTTGGGGTAAGTCCAAAAGCAAATCCATGAGGGCTTAGGCCCAAAGTGGACAATATCATACCATTGTGGAGATATGTGGTGTCCAGAGTTCTTACAACTGGTATCAGAGCCAGATATTGGCTTCAAAGGGATTCTTTGATGCCAGGGGTTTATAGTGCTTGATGATATCAATGCAGCGTTTTTCCAAATCTGGGTCTGGAAAATAATGGTGGAACAATCGTACGTGGAAGAACCTGGAGGAGAATGTGCGGAAGATAGTGCCGTAACCGCCAGGGATCGTAGTGCATTTGCGATATTTACCGGTTTGGAACATTCTGACGAATTGTTCAGGGTTCATGCAGCTTCAAAAATTATTCATTTTCTGCTACGTGAGGCCACTGGTGCTGGAATCTACGAGGTTCTCATCAGGCTCACAGTTGGAGCGGTTTGATAGAAGTTTTTGAGCAAATCAAATTGAGAGAGGATGGATCAGAATTGCAGCAGCAAGGAAAAAAAAATTAATGAAGTCAAAATTATTGCATGTAAATGGGCATACTACTGTAAGACCTCGTAAGGCATGTGTACCCCTTGGTTATCACCAGTAAAGTCTAGGTTAGACCCTGGGATAGAGCAAGCTCTCGAGGCAGGTGGTGCTTCCATGTAAGGCGTGTGCTTCCAACGCATTGGAGCAGAGAATCCTAGTTGGTAGAGAGTGGACGGATGGATAATCGTTTGAGGGGAGGCTCGATGGTCATTTGTTCGAGGGGAGGATTGTTGGGTATACGACCAAAGTCCCACATTGACTAGAGGTGGGGAGGATCATGGATATATAAGGATGGACAAATATCTCCATTGGTATGAGGCCTTTTGGGGTAAGTCCAAAAGCAAATCCATGAGGGCTTAGGCCCAAAGTGGACAATATCATACCATTGTGGAGATATGTGGTGTCCAGAGTTCTTACATTCATCAACCAAGTGCGCAACACCTGTTCTTTTGTCATTGTTCCGACTGTGAGGATGGTTGAAAGGGTACCAACCTGAGGAGGGCACACCTGCAACTCCTGTAGCTATGCTCTAAGGGCCCTCAACATAATCTGGTTCTCCTGCATGAAATTTTGGAGGGCCTCAGAGGTGACATCGTGCACTGTTTCGCTGATGTAGTGCAGATCACCCTCGGTTAGGGTGATCAGGTCAATAGACAACTTCGATGCCTTTACCTTCTTGCGCAGCCTTTTCCGCTCAGCTGGGTGTTGGTGCTTCAACTGTGTTGACGTGGTTTGTGGGTCTAGACCTCCCTCTTCTTCCTCTACTTCCTGCCCATGCAAAGGCGACATTTAGACCTCGCGCACCTTCATGGCTACCTCCGGTGCTGTTGTTGCTAGTGCGGCATTTTCCTATTCAGTTGCTGTCAGTGCAACATCCCGCACCACCTGCACTTCTGCTGTAGCTGCCTCCTTCCTTCTCTTTTCTGCCAACTGTGCGATGCGTAGTTTAGCCTCTTCTTTCTTTCTCTATCCCACTGACTTCTCTATCGCCGTGATGTCTGGAGCGCACCACTCCGGTGGTCATGTCTCCAGTACGTTAAAGATGACATCGTTTGTGGCCACAAAGGATAGCTTTCTCCATTATTTGTCCAAGTCCTTGCGCACTCTGATGTATATGCTATGGATGTCCGCTTTAAATTTTGTAAAACACTGCAGGCTATTATAGACAGTGGGCGTCAACCGTGGCTTGCGATTGATCCCCATTCTGACGTTCATCTCCATGATCACCCAGAATATTTTACTATCGTGGATCCTATTGGCATCCTTTGTGGCCCAGAGCTAAGCGTACTTCGTGGTCTCTGGCAGATCCCTATTAATTGTGGAGAATTGACTATCTTTTGGAAATTCCCCTACCACGAGTACTATGGATAACAAAAGCCATGCATAGTGGAATATTTTTCCCTGTTCCTGACCTTCACGAAAATTCTCCAAAAATTCCTTGCAGAGGAACTCAAACTAGTTAAACTAGACCCCCTCCGTGCACTGTTCAGCAAGTGCTACCACCAGTGCAGGTAGCTCGTCTGCGAGACACTTACACATAACCTTACCTGCCAATATTAGGGTCGCCAATCTCACTACTTTATCGTTGATGCTAGATATGGCATAGCCCCTTTTCTTCTTTACCAGCTTGTATTTCTTCTTCATGGCCTTCGTAATGGCCAAGTCACTGCTCTTCCCTTCCGAGATGTCTGTGGGGTCCTCTCCTTTGCATGGAAGCCAGGAAATGTGGTGAATCATGTCTGTACTAATGGGGATGGGCTCCTCTAGCCACAAACACCCATCATGCACCAGTCAGAGTAGCTGCCAAATGACGAAAATGGTTATTGGGGCGCGGTGGAAATACGGCACCCAGAGCAGGTTAAGTAGCCCGACATTTTCCACTCCACACAACCAGTTTTGCGGCTCTAATTCTATAACCACCATCGCAATGCTCTGCTTGGGCTTCATGAGGTGCGAAGTCTCAAGGTGAGGGAACTTCTCGTGGTCAGGGAGGTCCCAATCTTCAAACTTTAAGCTTGGCACCCGTCCCAGGTGTGTGCCCTCAAAAATAATGTTGTCTGGGAGGAGCGGGGTCTGAAGCGAGCTCTTAGTCTCATCAAGGTCCTTGGGCACTTTAGCCTTCCCTTTCCACGGTTGGACATAGGCAGGCAGCTTTATCGGGGGGTGCACAGGCTTAGTTTCCTCCTCCATGCCTTCGTCCTTGTCCTCTTCGATAATTGGGTCCTCTAGGTCTTCTTCATCTTCATCGGTCTCTATGGTGATGACTTTCCCCTTGTCCTCCATTGACAGCTTGGTGTGCAACGGTTCCGTAGGGACACACATACGGGAACCATCACTTATTTTTCCTTCTTGTGTCTTGGTGTGCACGATGATTTAGGGATTTATGCCACAATCCTAGTGCCTTTTGGATCATCCCCATAGTCAGGGCCTGCGTGGCCTCTTCGTTGATCAGTTCCTTTATTTCCATAACTTCCTCAGCTGCTGCCATCGTATCCATCCAAAAATATATCACTCGCGATCTCAGGGGCTCAATCAACGCTCGACACAAAACAAATAGGGCTCTGCTCAATAGCTCAATTCGCAAATTACCAAGTGTTGTTTGCTAGACAACCCCTTGTACTTTATACCGCTTTTTGAATTTGAGTCGACCATTCCCCCAAAATCTGGTTTAGTAATGCTCTCTTGGTGGCAGATTTTCCCAAATCTTGCCCATAAATCGCGTCTTAAATGCCTATCGCCCACTCCATTTGGTCTCAAGTCGAGCATCCCATCGTGAATAGTGACTTCAACGATCACTTTCTAGCCAACCCGTGTGGCAACGCAACCCCCCATGCGCGGCCGTGAACCTTGTGACTCTTTTCTTTTGCGTGTAGCTCCCAGGTAGAGTAGTTTATGGTCTCGTGCTTCCTTTCAACTGCTTGGAGCGCTAAGGCTGTACTTCCCTCAACTAATCAGGTGGTTGCACCACCCATGTAAATTTTCATTCTTCCATCCATCACTGTTCCTGGAAAATACCCACCTTTTATTGTTACGGGTGGCATCATGCACTTTATCATTTGCAACGTGCTACCCTGGTCGATTCGCTTAGTATTGTGCGGTCTAAGCCAAGGCATTATACTAATCAATTTGTAGAAATAGGCCTCAAACCTGTCGTCATGATCGTGCACATCCTACCTTATCACCTTGGTCTTTTTACCTTGCATCTTGACTTTCGCGTCTGCCAGAGCGCTTTTATTCCTTAATCGTACCCTTTCTTCTTCAAGTTCTTGGAGTCTAGAATTTCCCAGTTGGATTTCTTCTTCCAAGGTTCCACTAACCATCGTATCCACTGGTGCTATCATGTGTAGCCTAAGCTTTCCATGCACTATAGGGCTTACAACATTTTCTTTATACTCCAGCCTTGGTGGTGCCTGCGCGGTCAGGTTCTTCCACGTGGTCCTATAAGCCCATAGAACCGCTGGTACATGTAGGTCCTAGTTAGTCCGCTTCACATTGTGGACCTTGTTTAGCACTTCACGTACTTTGTTAAAGGCTTTTGCATGGATATCCTTTTGCGCACTTGGTCTTTCCATATTTCGTGGTCCCAATCAAAGGGGTCATGCACGCCATTGCCTTACTTGCACCTGCTTACTGATTGTGTCTCCTTTGTGAGGACTATGTGCATTCATGCAGGTTTCGCACCATATGCTTGTATCCACCTAGATAGGTGGGTGCTCGGGTCATTTTGTCTGACAATCTTGTTTGTTAATCGCATCAGAGGCTTCCCAAACTGCATGCGCATCATCCTTCTGCATTCGCGCCAGTCCTAAAAACTTCTTTGGTGCATATCCCACCATCTTGAGGGCGTAGCGCACAGTACCCATTTCAGGGCATTGAAGCGTTGCTGTTCCAGCACTTCTCTTTCAAATATATTCAGAAAGTCATCCACCTCGCTTAACCCATCATGCATAGGAAGATCTCTTACCTCTGTTGCTATGCACCATAGTGACCTCATCATCATGTTATAGTTGAGCATGGTTACCTCGTGTAACCGGTTCTACCATCGTTCTATCTCCTCATCTGAATCTAACGTGCAGGAACTTTCACGCTCCCATGAGATTTGGCCATCCGCGATTGGATTTACCCAGTCTTGCTCCCATGCGGTTATATTGTATATGCAGTCCAAATCGTCGTCGCCGTCGTAGTCGTGCACTGGCTCCTTGTAGCGCGATCCTTTTACAGGGTCTAAAGGTACCACTATGCGCAAAGACTTTTTTCTCAAAGATCATCTTGTGCTTCTTCAGCTTTATCACTCCATTCATGTCAGTGGCCCAATCTATTCCCAATAGCGCGGGGTAGGGATTATTGTCATCAACAATCTCTATTACTTCTAAATCTTCTAGCATGCTTGCTCCTTCGATATCTACTGTGATTCCCTGCAATCTCCCCATAGGTAGGATATTTTGCTGGTTCGCCATTCACAGTTGGATAGGAGACCATTCCAACGCAGTCCTGCCCATGCGCTCCCATGACTGCTTTGGTAGGACGTTCGTATCTGATCTTAGATCTAAAATCACTTGGTCCATCTCATATTCCCCAATCTATGTGGTCAATCTCATCTCCCTTCTTGTTCGCGTCATATGCTTCTTGAGCTTCTGGACTACGCGCGGTCCCAGTGCATCTAGTTATGGGTTCTTGCATCCCCTTTACAGCCTTTCTGTCGTGCAACAGCTTCATGCATGTCTCCAAGAACGTAGTGAGCATCAATGGGTGCATTTCTGACTCTAGTCTGTCTTTACTTCCTAAAGTGGAGGTGTCGACAAAGCTCCTCTTAGCTTCCATGAAGGTCTCCTTAGCGTGCTCCAAATCAAATTCTGGTTCCTTCGTTGGAGCCTTGCGAACCCAAGTACTTTCTTCAGGTTTCTTGCCTTTGCCATCCCTTGTCATAATTCCACTTCAGAGCTCGATGTTTACGTTAGGGTCTTCCTCACGTAGCTTAGACCTCATCATTTGCAGGTTTTGAGTCGGGGGAGGTTGGAGTGCTCCTTTATCATGCAACCTCGTTATCAGTGTGGGATAGTCCTACATCTCATGATCAAACAACATACAATACAAGCATGATGGTTGCGTTGGATTCATACAATCACGGGCACAATGCCCTAGCCCTCCACAATTGTAACATATCAGTTGTTCGTAACCTCTTCCTGGTCCCCCTCCACCTCGGTCTCGTCCACGCCCCTGATATCCAGTGTGCACAATTCTCGTGTTTTGATCGAGGGGCCATGCTTCGGCCTGAACTCTGTAGGTAGGAGTTCGATCCATCATCATCTCATAACTTCTATAGGTGTGCTCATCAAGTCCTACTGACCTACAGAAATTATAGAAAAACTACTATGAATTTTGCGTATACTTCTGTAATAGATGGCAGTTATTTGTAGCATGCTTTCCACATATTTGGAAAATTGTGCACCATAATGCAGGCATCGCGCTTGGTCATGCTTGTGCCTTCGGTCTTAATGGCATTGGCCCTCCTACTGCAAGGTAATTTCGAATACCCAACATTGGTCCTTGTCGTGCCCCTGGCCCTTGCATTTTAGGCACCATACCTCATCGCGCATCTCTAGGCAGGTTGTCCTATCTTGTTTCAAACTCTGCATCTCAAGGCACATGTTTTTCAATTGCACATGAATTTGCTGAACTCCCAGGCTGGGGTCTTCTATCAGGGTCTCGTGTAATCTCATTTCGACCTCCAAGGCCTCGGCCTGAGTGCTTAGCCTCTGTTGCGACAACGTGTTTTGTAGATGCGGCGTTAACGATGCTAAAATCCATTCGCGGTGTTGCCCATCTATTAATGTCATGTTTGCTTCGCGAATTATGCATTTCAGTCTTTGATCAACTCCCATGGAGTCTCACCTGGTAGCATTGTGATTTCCTTGAACCCAATGATCGACTGTGCCTCTGACTTTGGCCTACTAAATTCTTTGTTTAGTGCAGCTTGGATATCCGCGATCCCCGCATTTAGATTGTCATTGGAATGCTTAACGTAACAGGTCAACGTGCAATCCTACAAAGCGCTAACCAATGTTTCCTTCTTTATATTGTCATCTGTGACTCCCTGTGCTTCCCATAAAACTTTTATCACGAACCAAAACTAGTCTGCATCTTCATTCCATACTCCCTCGAACACTGGTAGCTTTATCACGCTTGGCATACTACTTCGCAGTGGTGGTGGAGGTGGTACAGGAGATGACGGGGGTGAAGACAGTGAAACTGGCAGTGGTGTGGGTGGGGGTGGTATGCGCAGAATTCTCTGCCTTATCAGATTGATTGCACTTCTTGGCAAGACCTTCGCGAGCTCTTCCTTGCCCCCTCATGGAGGTGAAATCAAGGGGCTAGTTTCTAGTTCTGTGCTACCTTCGTTTCTATAGATTCTCCCACTTCGCGTAGCCCCAAACATCAATTTATTTGCATAACTAGTTCTTCACATAGTAGCATTTTAATCCAAGTGTTCAAATATTTAACGTACTTACCTCGTGGTCCTTTGAGGAAGCATCATTTTTCCTCGCTATAACTGACTAAAGTATCTACCATGAATTCGGTGATGAATCCTCCTATGATTCAATCGAGCCAGTGATCGACAGTGTCCGCGATCTTATCTTCCGATTCTTCCAGTCTACGCACCAATTCTGGAGTCCACACAATAGGGTTGTCTAGTTTACACCTTCCTTGGCTATCTGCTAGCTTCGCAATCCACTCGTACAACTCAGTGGGGAAGGATGCAAAGAAAATTTTGTGGATCTCTGTATATAAGTAGTAGTCTAACCACTCTTCCTTTGATAGTCGCGGATTAGTGTTTTCATGCGCTATGAACTCATAAATCTTCCTTTCCAACCAATCTTCAATTCCTTTCTTTGTCATATTCCAGTGATACGAAATCAGACATATCTATGCAGATCCCGGTCCTGGCAACGGAACCATTTGTTGGCTTGCTGGGGCCTGACCCAGGTTCAAAGTTAATTAGCCAAACAAATCCCTGTACTACTGGCCCTTTCGGCAACATTTTGCAGAGCGCGGACTGAGGTCTCACATGAAGTAGTATGGGAGGGTGCTAGAACCAGGTTTCCACACCCTTGAGATGTCTAAGAGGTTCGAATGGTCCACTGTTTGTTCCTGTGCGCAGATCACTTCACATAGTTCCCTATTCCTCACGGCCTGATACACTACCTTCGCAAAACCCTAACTAGGGGCTATGGAGCTCCCGCACTGCTAAAGCCACGCTCTGTACTATTACCCAATATCTTACTTATCTTCCTGTACCATTTAATTACCTTCACGTACTTGGATGTCTATGTTATAATTAGTTATACAAAACATTAATATAAGTTTGGGCAGTAAATAAACAGTATACTTGCAAATTATATCCAATCATGCATTAAATCACGAAAAGATACACAGAAATATAGTAAAACTTATCTTTATTGATTCTCCCAATGGTTATCGACTCGTCCGTGCACTCAGCTGTAGAGCCTTCTCCTACTCTACGACCCACAAACACACTTTACACTTCAACTTAATCACTCAGACTTCTCTTGCTTCTACTACTCCTCTTTTCTATTAGTTATCTTATACACTTACAGTCTAACTCTATTTATACAATGCCATGGTCCGCGGACCATGGGTAGGTCTATTCAGCCAACATTACATTACAAAAACTAGGGCGGACAACCCTGTGACTCTATTATGATTTCATGCCCCGTGCCCGCGATTCGCGAAGCTTTTACAAAAGGATTTGGTCAAAACTTGGGCTTTAAGCCCCAAAACTTGCCTTGGGAGGATTCCATGCCCAACATGATATCATTATAATAAAGTGTGAAAAATTCAACTCTATTTCCATACATGGAAAATATTCTTCTAACTGTAAATTAATTAACAATTTGTTTTCCCACACAATCAACAAATAATTCAAAACTGGAATTTTCACCAAATTAAATTCTACAGAAGGTAAACTAGAAATTGAGAAAATACTAACACACTCACAAAAAATTTGACACTTATTTTTGGACTAAAGTCCACAGAAAAACCCAACTTGGGAAAATCAGTGTGGTAGTTGAGGGTTTTATATTGTTAAGCAACGGTGAGAAATTATGAGTATAATAAATCTAGCCAAACTGGCAAATCTATCAATTAGGAATCATGGCCAAAATTATTTGAGGAAAATTACCCTCTCTGA
Source organism: Pinus tabuliformis (assembly GCA_031772625.1). Classification (NCBI taxonomy): domain Eukaryota; kingdom Viridiplantae; phylum Streptophyta; class Pinopsida; order Pinales; family Pinaceae; genus Pinus; species Pinus tabuliformis. Next base: position 1,021,891,689 of record CM062811.1, on the reverse strand, counting down.
GAGAAATCACGACACTTGAGTGCCTCTGAAAAGCTAGTCATCCAACTTGTCCTGCACAGGCTCTGCATAACCCTGGCACTGTTTTCCACACGTGATGCCTAAATTGACTTCTAATCTAGTCCTCTTTCCCATTATTGACTCGGAAAATGCTTCTCTAACCCTCTAGAAACTCTTCTCGTCCTCTGGAACTGAAAATTTCTTCCCCTGCAACAAAATCGAGCTGCTCACTTGATGCTCCGTTCTGCCTCTACACAACCTCCTGGAGAAAATCTTAGCCTCCTCTTTCTGACTCTTTGGAAATGGAAAATATTGCTTGAGACTCAGTATATCTACCTCTCTACTTCCTTCTCTAGCTCAAATTCTTCCAGTAGGTGTTCATGCTCTTTGGAGAATCAAACTACCTAAGGAAATTGATCTCTATGTGTACCAAGTGGATGTTCCAACTCTACCCATCAACCTCTTCTTATAATCTCTAGTCGGGACTCCAACGAACAAGATTAACCCTTAATCAATGGATGAGATCATATCTAGAATGATTCATGTGAGTTTCAATATGATTCAAACCTTTCTCAATTAATACTGATTAATTAACTGTTTTTCCTGATATTAGACATAGGAAATATTAAAAAATAGGCTAATAATCTAATTGAGACACTTTATGTGGAATTTCTAGAAATGATTTCTAGGTTATGGATAACTATTGTGTTTTATCCTCTCCACAAATTTTTGAGACTAGAACACCTCTTATGCTACAAAAGATACTGCTAGAACACCCTGTCTCTATATCACCCTATGTACTCTGCTAATGTCTGGACACTATGACTGACTTCCATTTCCTACCAACCACTGTGCAACTATGATGTTGTATTTGTGTTTTTGTTAACACTGATATATTGCTGCCAACTCTACATCTACACTACAACTCCCTCTCACATATTGTTGCTGCAGCTGCAAAAACTGCAACTGAGAATCATCCTAAATATTGAATCTACTATGTCATTGTGCTACATCAGTCTCCTAAACATCCGAATGACACTATCCTCTCCATTTTACACTAAGGGGTTTGCATTGTTGCTGAGTTTTCTACTGAGTGTCTTGCGTTACCATCAACACTGCACTATGCTCCTTAACACCCAAATGCTACTAGTTCGCCATTGTCACTCAGGAATCTGACTGCATCATTGAAATTGATCCATCCTGCTACTCAATACTATGGGCCACTATAGCAAGGTAACGATCCATGAGAGGGACACCTCAATCGACCCTACCCAAACCTTTCCGCTAATCAGGGACTATAACTCCATATCATCCCACCTAACTCCTGGAGGTATAGTTGCAAACATGGCAAAACATTCCTCTAGTCTGGAGGACAACTTGTCTATCTCAGTGGACATTGCTACCGGGTCCTACTTCTCCTACTTGTCCTTCTTCCTAAGAGAGGAAACTAGGTACTGTAGTGGTTAATTTCAGCACACTTGGAGTGCTTAACCTTAGACAAGCCCTCCTTCTTCTTCTCCTATCCCTGACTAGGACCCTTGTTGGAAATATATTCACTACCTAGGGGGTAAATCAACAACGATGGCATTTGTATCAATTTTCACAAATTTAAAATTTGTACTCAATGTTCATTATCGATGCACATGCACAACATTAGTTCATCAAAATAAGTAAGAAAGAATAAAATGAAATCATAACAATATGGGAAACACAAGCATGCACACACAAGAACAAAATTACTTCCGGTGGAAACCCTTTTGGGATAAAACCAATCTACTGTTGCTACGATGCTTAATTATTTTATTAACTTGTTGAACAAATTGTACATGGATTAGCTTACACCCATAAGCCATAAGACTTGGATTTCTCTATAGTTTGTTGGAATCCATCAAATCGAAAAATTATTTCTCTCATGGATATGCAAACTACCATCCGCTAGAAGCTCCCGTCACCAATGAGCCTTATGATGAGCCTCATAAATGGGTAATTATATGGGCTCATTCTACCTCCTAACCTAGTAAAATCAACCATTCTCTTAGCTTATTGCATGATTTTCTAATTATATTTATGCTTATAGAGTGAGTTGAGTTAGTTATGATGCCATGAGGTCTAATATGTGTTTAATGTAGATTATTAATTATTTTTGTAGTCAAAGTCATGGATACAGTGGACAAATGGAAACAATAACTTGAAGTGGACAAAGGAGGGGACTTATAGGATGGAATCCCCTTCATTTATTACTCCCCACTTCGAATTTCCCTTCATTCAGCTCGTAGTACAAGCAGCCAAGTCATGCATTAGCAGGCAGCCGAGCAAAGTGGAGGACAATTGATGTTTATCTCAATTTTGGGAGCCAATCCTCCCTGATTTTGAGGAAGCTATTGGAAGTTTCATTTGTATAAGTAGAGAGGCCTAGGGCCTCACTAGGGAGTTGGTCGAATTTTTGTTGAATAGTTGTTGCAGTTTTGTAAACTCTGCTCAACTTCGAGCTTATTATTTTGACAGTTCATGTAATCTTGCTGTTGTTTTGAGAATAAAGATGGAACCCTATTTGAGTTAGCATTGAGTTACCTCATAGGGCTGAAGCTCTTGGGTTAGGGCCCAATCGAAGAAGCCAATCTCTTCTTTACTTGCATTTGTATGTTTCATTTCAGTTTGTAGAATAGGTCGCTGTTAGTTGCATTACTTTCATGGTTAAGAATAGGTTGTGTTGATGATTTAGTAGTTTGCTTCCATTTGTGTTTTCAATAGCAGGTTAAGCAGTGATATAGAAAATATACAAAAGGCTGGAAACAGTGCCTTGGCCTCTCTTCCTCCCTCCGGGACAATGATTTGAGGCAAAAACCCTCTTGCTGCGCCAAAAGCACAGATTTTCCTCATCTATAGGACTTCTAGTGTTTGCAGCTTTCTAGTTGGTTCATAGTGTAGTTTTCTTTTCTTTTAAACTTCTTCATCTTGCTCATTTCCTTATTTGAAACAGTCTTCTTTCATGATTTTTTTTCATGCAACGTTTATCAGCATTTTCTTTAGATCATAGTTTATTTTGATGCAAAAACTCTGTTTTTTTAGATGCACTTATTTCCTTGCTTGCTTAATCTCATTGGTTGACTGTCAGTTGTGCATGCAGCACGCCAACCTATCAACCACTCCATCCTCCATTAGATCCATGCCCTACAAGTTGCCCAAGTATCCCCTCAATTCTGCCTTAGTTTCCTGGATTTCCCAGTTGCCCAAGTATCCCCTCAATTCTTCCTTAGTTTCCTGCATTTTCCATAGACGTTCCTCTCTCTCCTTGAACAAATCCAATCATATTTCTCTCTCCTAATGATTCTTGGTAGACCCTAGGTGCCCTAACACTTCATCCAAACCTTCATCTACCTTTTCCACCAACTCCTGCACCTTCAAATTATTGAAAATTGCTCTCGACCTCCTCCTATAGCCCTCCTATTGAACGTTGTTTTTCCTCTTGTAGATTTCTTGTGTCATCCTGTAGATTTTCCTGTAGGCTTCCTTTTGAAGGCTGATTGTGGGAAAAGCCTCCAGAAGGCCACCTGAGACCTCCTAGGACTCATCCACACCATCCTACATCCTCTCACATCCCAAAACTGCCCTCCATCATCACCTATCCACTGCCACATTCACAAACAAATAAATTACATGCATGACAAATTCACATAAAAATACATAAAAATCCAAAAAGATGTTTTTTTCTCATTTCCTTCCAGAAATAGATTAGTTAGATGTTGTTTACTTCCTTGAGTAGATAATGGCTTTTCTTTTCATGGTTTTCATAGTGCTTTCTGCAAAAGTAGGATTAGTGGTTAACTAGGATTTCCTTGGTTTGCTTTACATTTCAATCTTCCTTTCTGCAAGTAGAATAGAATCAGTAGAGGAATCTCTCTTTCTTCCTGTCATCATATATAGAGCTTCTTCTGGAATCCATAGAAGTTGGCTTGAGTTCCAAGTGATCTTGCGCCGGCTGACCAAGTGACAACCTATAGTAAGAACTAGTACTTGTGCATACAACACCATCACTTCCAAGTTTGTTACGAACTACTTGGTTGATAAAAGTAAAGTAGGAAGCCTAAGAGTTACAACATTATTGCTGCAATACTGGTGCTCACCACCATTTTGGCGCCGTTTCTGGGGAAGCATCAAAGTATTTTGTGATTATTAATTTCTTATATTTTTCTCTTGCAACATTATGCTAATAGTTTATTTCAGAAAAAGTAGATAAGTCATTTTCTTTCTTTCAATTCTGCATTTCCTTGCTTTCCTCTTCAATTCTGCAATTTCCATTTCAACAAAAGTAGATTAGTCACTTCCTTGCTTTCAGCTCTACATTTCATTTGCTTTCCTCTTCAGTTCTGCAATTTCATTTCAGCAAGTTCATTTCAGTTAGTTGCAATTTGTTTGTTCAATCAATTTCAGTTTTGCAGGTACTATCAGTGTGGGGAAAAAGAAACAGAAACCACCCAAAAAGATTTCCTTTCATGCCTTGTAGGAATAGAGATAATTCAGGTAAATTTTTTCCCAACACCCCCACTGCTTCACACAGCCAACCTTCTCTCTTCTTCGGTGCCTGTGATCAAGAAGAACCCTTAGGTGAACAACTAGACATATTTGAAGAACCTATAGGGGAAGAAGAAGAAGAAAACATTCCTTTGGAACCAATGGTTGAACACAGAAATGCTAGGGAGAATGGAGAAAGAATATGTTATCACTGAAAATGCTGTTGTCAAAATTTTTTTTAGTCTAGCTTAAAGTCAGGGTGTTTTCGCAGCGCCAGAATTCTTTTAACAGTTTCGCAGCGCTAACTGTTTAGTGGTTTCGTAGCGCGCTACAAAACTGGGAATTTGTCCGAAACCATAATTCACACATATCACTTTTGTCTTCTATGGGTTCTGTGGGAATGTTTGGCGCAACATGTCACAGTGCAGGTTATTATCATCAATATACAAATAATACAGCTGTGTTTTTCATCTTCAAGGCTTTCTCTATAATCCCACTATATTGGTCAAAGTTCTGGTATCTAGTGGAGATCAATATCATAGCGTGCCTATTGTACAGAGTTCTGCTTTCTTTCAGAAATCTGCATCAAGTGGGAATCTCACAGGAAATGGCACAAGTATTTAGGACGTGAATCCAGCTTTTGGTTACTCAACATCCAACAGGATTTGCAGCAGCGGAAAATTCTTTATATGGGATTATACCTTCTTATTTGGAGGAAGGCTGCAAACATCTTTTAGGGACACGTACTTCATGCCATGAATGCTACTCATTTCAATGATGATAATGATGTGGAGAGACCTGCAAGTCTACAACCAATTCAATGCAGTTGCTTGGGCAATTCATGTGAAGGACCTGATAGCCCTTATTGCTTTTTCTTGCACTTTGTGTCTATTCCTCTGCACACAAAGATTCTCATATCCCCCACTTTACTCCTATATAACAAGAACACCTTAAGTCTTTGAAGCCATTCAGGTGTTTGTGATTAATAAAGGGTTACCAAAAAAGGCAGAAAAGAGACTCGAGTGAGTAAAGTAATAGAAAAGCTAGGTAAAAAGAACAGCCAAAAAGCCTAAAGACAGCCTGACAATGTCCTAGATTATGTTACCCCCATTATTGTTTATTATGATTTAAAATACAGGTAGAATGATTGCATACTTTGGAATCTAGATAAAGGCAAAAGGTGTTGAGTGGAAAGGAATAGAAGCACGTGCTGGCCTCTCTGGCTAGTCAGCTGTGCTCCATTTTGCAACTTTGGCCACCTTTTTATACACCCTCTCTTCATCGCTCTGCCCAATGCCAGTATTTGGACAATTCCAGTGTTAATACTATTTTGTATTCCTTGTTCTTCAATATTGTTTTCTTGTGTGGCAGCAGTGTCCTCATTACCTAGCAGGAGTATAACATGTCTTCTATTTTGGCGAAAACTTGTGGAGAGGATGAAAAAGTGATTGCTGTACAACCCAAGTGTTTGGAACTCCCGTTCAAAATCTTTGGAGCAACAATTTCAACACCGATTTCTACAGAAGACAGCGCAGGCAAATATTCAACGAATGACAAACTCAGCCGTGCTGTAGGAGATGAAAAAGCTACTTCAAAAGGTTGGAAATCATTCATGTGAGTTTTGTCAAGATGTTAGAAATGGCCAGAGCAATCTGAAGAGCTATTAGGGTTGATTGTCAATTCTCTCAAGGCACTCGATGGTGTAGTTCCCCGCGGTGGTCCAGAACCGAGACAGAAGCCATGTTATCTATTTATTTTGGTTGCTGGACAATTTGTCAGTGGAAATGATATATTCATTATACGATAAGGAAGCCAAGCAGGCGCTGAATTAGATGAGGCGGTGGGCACCTGTTGACACTACAGGGGAATTGGAGCTGCTGTCTCCTTTATTCAAGAGTGAAAAAGAATATTTATGATAAGGTTTATGTTTACACCATGTTCAAGGATAAAAAGAAGGGCACTTCGGCGTTTCAAACTGGAGATGTCGTTTTCTCTGTTATAGGCGGTCGCTCAAGAAAAGAAAGAATGATATGATAGAGTGAGAGATTCGATGAAGTTTGTGATACTTTCGAAATCTACTTTTCAGTAGCTGAGCAAATAAGTTTATACCTGGCACGCATGTGTCAATAACAAACAATTGATCACTTGGTTCTGATTGCCACAAAGCCGCCGTTATTGGTGACACCTAGGATCCATTAAAATATATATCGAGGCCACATGCGTTTGAACCGTGCCCAGAAAACTGCACCAGCAAGTTTTGATGCCACTACTGCAATCTGGAAAATGTTAGTGATAAATTTGAATGCATTGCCTCCTTAGAGGGCCGTGAAAATAAAGTCAAAAGTGGCCGCAGGTGGTCGTGATAAGTCTATCAAGGTTTGGGCAGGAGACGGTGATGACTAGGCATGAATGCAAACATTGGGCAATTCTGTCAGTGGTCATACATCAACACTGTGGGCGGTTTCTTTTGACTCTTCCAGAGACAAAATGGTCTTTTGCAGCGAAGACTTAACATTGATGGTTTGAGATGCAAGCATAAACCCAGCAGAGAGAGATGGAAATAATGGGCTCTGGAAACATCTTCGCATCATTTCTGGATATCATGATCGAACAACATTCTCAGTTCACTGGTCAAAGAACGGTTTTGCTGACAGGCTAGATACATTACTGCTATATTCTGCATCTGATGTTGCAGTCGGGGGCTACCGAGTGCCACTCCTGTTGTATGAAGTTGTTGTGACTTAACGGGTTACCTGCATTTACTGATGGCCCAGTTGCCACCTCACTTGTTCTACAAAGCAGTTTTGCGTTAACAAGTTGGCTGGCATTACACCGCTACTGCTATTTTCTGCACCTGATAGTGCTTATGGGCTATCAAATCTCTTCTCTTATACTCCAGTTATTGATTTAGCTCCTAATTGTTATGTAATTGAATGTTGTCAGAGAACTAACTATTCTAGTTTTGTCTAGCTGGTCGGGGCAGCCAAGTGCCCGTCGCTCTTCAAGCTCAAAATGCTTCATAAGCTCCCTCTGACTTCAGAGATCAAAATAGAATAATTGAAAGCAAAATAACCATTTAGATGGTGAAGAAATGCTATAAGATATAGAGTGAAGTGTTACAGAAAATAATCTGATGATTGCATCAGGCTTTTTAGTGAGAAACACTGTAATTTTTAGATGCCTTTATCTTTTGCCAAATATTAAATGAATTCGATTCAAGGAAACTGGATCAGATGAATATATTTCAAGGCGGTGCATAATTTTTTTCGTCTCAGATTACAGAGCATTGGAAAGGAGTTGTAAGCAGTTTATGGAGGATTTGCAGCGCTTCAAGTGTCACAGCCAGTTTGGGTGTTTATATGGTTGATTGTCATGTGGTTGTTTGAACAGAGTGTCTGCAAGCTGGATTTCTTATACCTGAAGGATGATGGATGGGCAAGCAGATGATGATTCACAATATAAAGATGGAGAATACAGAGATCTAATTCTTGTTATTGGGATGAAGACAATACTATTCAAAGGGTTAACTATCAGGTGGAGCCTCTAAATATTGACCTTGTATCTCTTGCAAACCATAGAGATCAAGACAATAAACAAGTGAATCTCCATTTAGCGATTCATTTGAAACTCGTACCCAATCTTATGATCTCTTCCAAACAGCAAATACTCCACCTGATGTGACTTCTTAGAAAGGAAGTTCATTTGTTCATGATATATTCCAGAGCAGATCGAGGTTGCTTCCAGAAGAAACAAATGGATCCTCGGGTCTACTTAATTCACTGATCGAATTGGAAGACTGAGGAAAGAGAGCTGGGACTAAATGCTAAACTAGTAAACTATGTTCCAGCCAAAATATCTCCAGAAAGCAGAGGAATCCGGGCATGCTGTTTGAGTTTTGCTTTTAGGAAAAGCTATTGACATTGAAGCCTGGTAGCTAAACAGGATTATTTGCAAATTGTTGTTCATTTGTTGGAATGAGGAGATCATTAATAAATGTAGCACAGTGTTAGCAGAAAACCAGTGAGGAGGACTGTGTTTTTAAATCACACAGCAGTTTCGTAGCGCGCTACGAAACTGCTGTAGGTGATGTTTTCAATGCAAAATGAACAGTTTGACCAGGAATGCTAGAGGAGAGACACCTGTACATCAAGGCAGAATACAGCTCATCTGGAGACATGGTATGGTATTTGGTAGCAGCGTTCAAAGTTATTAAAGAGTTGGGAACATACTTCTACACTTTCGGAAAGTGCTGGGAGACAGAGACCGTTAAAATAGGAGCACATCTTGTGGTCAATTAATGAGCCATCAGCGCTTTCAAGCATCCAAAGTCAGCCTTCATTGCATCCGTAGCTCAGCCATCTCAGCCTAGCAGAAAGAGGACATGTGGCAGCATTCAAAAAAGCATCAATGCACTCGAGGAGAATGGAATTAATGTTTTAGTTTGATTAGGATTGTGTGTAATTACAGCCCAGCACTTTCGTAATTAATTAGTTTGTTTTAGATATGAATAAGGCAGTTAATGGTAGGTTTTCGAGCTCCCTTCATGCTTGTTGAGGAGTCTCAAGAAATATAGTTTTGGTTTAGCTATATATAGAAATGAATCTGATGTAATAGAGGTTGGACATTTTATAGAGAAACGGAGTTGTTTTGGGCCATTGTAAGACTTTTTTGACAGTAATAGTAAAACAGTGTTGTTCTCTACTCAAGATTCTCGATGGATTGTTGTGTTCAAATATAATGATGGTGGTTTATATTTTATGTTCTTTTGTAGCCTTGTTGTAACACAATCACTCAGAATTCATAATTTTATGCTCTGACTTCCTGTGTGTTTAGCAAGCTATGTTTTGATGGAGTATGTTTGACATGTGATGCAAAGAGCCTTGACTTCCATGAGATAACCATGTTTTCCTTGTTTACTTAATATATGAGACTCCATAGCCCAATGAGAACCAGTTTGATATGTTTCCAACCAGCTTTGCTTTCATGAATGAATAAAGAGTTAGCCATCTATTGTAGTGAAGGATTTTATCAATAAGTTTATGAGAGAGCCCTCTCTGATCAAAGAGGCTAATCTTTGGTCTAAAGATAGGTTGAAAGAGTTACATGAAGTCTTGCTTAGTTGCAGCCCTCAGTAGTGATTTTGTGATAACAGAATAGAGGGTACCTTTCCCATTCGGGAGACCAATGGGGACACCAAAATGAAGAATATAAGCCTTTACACCCTACCTCATTTCCATGGTATGACTACAGAAGATCCTCACACCTTCTTGTTTGAGTTTGTTGTTACCTGTCGAACCTATGACTATGCATAAGATGAGAAAAAATTGAAACTATTCCCTTCTACTCTCAAGGATGTAGCATTGCGCTGGTTCATGGGATTACTTGGAAATAGTATCAAAACTTGGGCTCAGATGCAGCAAGCCTTTAACAACAAGTATCGAGACTATTGTAGGTCAAAAGATACTAAAGAAGAAATTTTTGAATGACTATAGGAAGTGATGAGTCCCTGGAAGACTATGAGGAGAGGTTCCAGCTCAGTTACAAAAGGGTCAGGTGTACACTTTACCTTGAATATTTGAATATGGTCCTGCTCAGGTGAATTCAAGAAGATCTTTTAGACACCCTCCATCTACTGGCTGGGGGAGACATATACCACTCTCCTATGAAGACATAAAGATTGTTTTTAGAAACCATTCTAGAGCAACCAGAAAGAAAGGTAGGGGGAGTCAACCCATAGCTAGTACCTCCTCCTCTAAATCATCCATCACAGGAGAAATTGGAACCATGCTAGAAGACTTCAAGAGTGAGATGTTGCAGACTCTTGCCATGCAAATGGATACCTTTCATATCAAAAGGAAACAAGAGGAATCAGAGAGGGCTTTAGCCATCTTTTTCCCTAGATGCACCAAGAGGCATCCTAGAGACGAATGCCCATTGAACTCTATAGAGGTTTGTTCAGTTTGTGAGGAGAATCATTCTATAGATAAGTGCCCTTCCTTGCCCAGACTTAAAGCTGTATATCAAGGGGTTGAGGGAGCCACTGAAAAACTCTATTACATAAACCAAAGAAGGCCACATGGACTTAGACCATACTAGCAAGGGATGCAAGGGACATCCTAGGCATACTACAACCCCAACACAGTCACTTCCATACCTTCTTGGGGTCCCCCTGCTCATCCTTCCTGGTCCACGCCTCCTCCTTGTCCCTTCTCATCTCAATATCATGTCCAGCTAGCTAACCATCCATTTCAATCCTATGCTCAAACATCACCTGAATGGAATGCACCTCATCAGGGGTGGAGGCCCCAATTCAACTCTATTCCCCCTCTTTTTCCTCCACCACCTGCCCAACCACAGTTGTTACATCCTGTTCCACCAAAGCAACCCCAAATGCCTACCCAGCCAAACTCAAACCCGAACAATAGATAGCCTCAACAAGTATATAGTGGTGAGCCATCATGCCCAACTTATGCTGTGGAGATTCAGGAAATTAACTTGCGATCTGGGAAAGTTCTCCCAGATAGTCATCCTCCACCTAGGGATGTTCAGGAAGATAAAGAGGAAAGCGAACCTAAAGCAATTCCACCCTTTCCTGAGAGACTATCCATGACAATCCAGCCTACCCCAGAAGAAACTAAACTCCTAGGGGACTTAAAACACTTATGGGTAAAGATACCACTTCTCCAAGACATAAAAGATGTGCCTATCTACAATAGGTTGATCAAAGAGAAGTGCTTTAGGCATCCAGGGAGGCATAAGAGAGATGCCCCAACCATCAATGTCATAGGGCAACTGTCCGACTTGATGTTGGGGCAGGTAATCTGTCTGAAACATCTAGACCCTGGAAGCCCAGTAGTTGATGTCCAAATCAATGGCACCATGATCCCACACACTCTGATTGATCTAGGAGCTACCATTAATGTGATGAAAAAGGACACAATGCTCAAACTCAACCTTCAGGATTCCTTGAGGAAGACCACAACCGTGCTACAGTTAGCAGACTGCTCCACCGTGACGCCTGAGCGGATTGTGGAAGATGTGATGGTCTACATTTATTCTTGGGACTATCTTGTTGATTTCTTAGTTCTCCAGCCCAAGGCAAAGCTCACTAGGTATCCTCTCATTTTGGGAAGACCCTAGTTGGCTGCTGTCAATGCCTACATACTCTGTCGAGCTGGGAACATGACGATAAAGAACGGGCATATGCCCAAGCAATTAATCCTATATCCCCCTGCCCAACCTTCATTAGAACATGATCTACCTCTCTAGTTAGAGGAGGAAGCTTATTCTGCACTGCTTTGTACATTAGAATCCACCATGGGAGGAAAACAACAAGATGAGGATGATATGATTGAAAATCTGATTCAAAGTCCACCTCCCAGTGTATCGCCTTTAGAGGACATAGTAAGAGCAGCCCAAAACAACCCCTTAACTGATCTCTATGCAGCCGATTCCATTTCTCTCCGTGTTAAGAATATAGATTTTGGTCTAGAAAGAACCTTGAAAATCAATCCATCCCTATCCACTTCCCAGGAGAAGGAACTGTGTAGCCTGCTGAGGAAGCACTTAGATGCCTTCGCCTGGAGTTATAAGGAGATGAAGGGAGTGCACCCTTCAGTCTATACTCATCATATATACATCAAGGAAGGTTGCAAGCCAGTCAGACAGCCTCAAAGGAGGATGAACCCAACTCTTAAGAATATTGTTAAGGAAGAACTACAGAAATTGCTTGATGCAGGGTTCATCTATCCCATCTTTGACAGTGAATGGGTCACTCCTTTGGTGCTAGTGCCAAAGAAAAATGGTAAGTGGAGAATTTGAGTCGACTATCGAGAATAGAACAAAGCCACTAAAAAGGACCGTTTTCCTCTACCTTTCATAGATCAAGTGTTAAATGGCCTAGCAGGGAAATTTTTTTTCTCTTTCCTAGATGGGTTTAACGAGTACAATCAGATTCAAATCAGTTTGGAAGACCAAGATAAGACCACTTTCACTTTTCCTTGAGGTACCTTTGCATACCAAGTCCTTCCTTTTGGTTTTTGTAACGCTCTAGCCACTTTCCAAAGAGCGGTACAGAGTATATTCTCTGAATTAGTTCATGATGCAGTAGAGATCTACATGGATGACTTTACTCCTTATGGCTCTGACTTTTAGAAAGCTTTATCTAACCTAGGAAAAGTTCTAAACAAGTGTATTGAGATGAACCTGTCCCTCAGTCCAGAAAAATGTGAATTTTTTATGACTGAAGGGACTGTGCTAGGTCATGCAATATCTCAACAAGGATTGCAGGTGGACCCCAAAAAAATTTCCATCATCCAAAGGGTCCCACCTCCTAAAAAGGTGAGAGATGTCAGAAGTTTCCTAGACTTAACTGGGTATTACCAAAGATTCATTAAATATTTTAGCAAGCTAGCCTCTCCGTTGTTTGGTCTTCTAGGAAAATATGTCGAATTTATATGGTCGGAAAACTGTCAAGAAGCCCTAGATACCTTGAAGAGTAAATTTGTGACTGCCCCAATTTTGAGAGGCCCAAATTGGGCCCTACCTTTCCACATTCACATAGATGCCTCGAAAAAATCAATAGGAGCAACCTTGGGACAAATTGATGAAAAGTTACCTTATGCCATATACTTTATAAGCAAAAAATTGTCAAAGGAAGAGTTGAGCTATACAGTAACCGAGAAGGAACTCCTAGTTGTAGTGCATTCCTTAAACAAATTTAGACATTATATCATAGGCTATCAAAATTCTATGCACATGGATCATGCTGCAATTAGATATTTAATGAACAAACCAGATGTAAATGCTCGCATTATTAGATGGTTGATCTTACTGCAGTAGTTTGATTTGACTATTGTTGATAAGCCTGGTAAAGAAAATGTTGTTGTTGACTTTTTGTCTAGAGTAAATTTGCCTGCAGGTGAAAAATGAATGGTGGATGATCAAATGCCAGATGAACACCTATTTACTATCTCATTACTCTCTCCATGGTTTGCTGATATATAAAACTACTTGGTTTTAGAATAGTTCCCACCACACTTATCCTCAAAAGAGAAGAGCAAGATAGTAAGGAAAAGAGCCCCTTTCACCTGGATTGGGGGAAATCTCTTCAAACTTGGCCCTAATCAGATCTTGAGAAGATGTGTCAAGGAGGAAGAAGCTTTTGACATCCTCTTGACCTGTCATGATGGGCCTTGTGGAGGTCATTTTGCAGCAAAAAGAACTGCCTTCAAGATACTGCAAGCAGGTTACTATTGGCCCACTCTTCATCAGGATGTGAGGAGATATGTCAGCCAGTGCAATCGGTGTCAAAGGATGGGGAAACCCACTCCAAAGGATGAAATGCCCATGCAGCCTCAAGTGACCTTTGAGCCATTTGAGAAGTGGGGCATGGACTTTGTGGGGCCTATCAACCCTCCTTCAAAACAAAAGAAATACATCATTATGTGAACCGACTACTTGACAAAGTGGGTAGAGACAAAAGCAATCAAAGCAACGACAGATGAAAAAGTAGTTGAATTTTTCAGAGAAAACATATTCTACAAGTTTGTGTATCCAAGAGAGTTGGTTACAAATCAAGGTAGCCAGTTCACTTCCAATTTGATTGAAGACCTGCTCAAACATCATAGAATCAAGCACAGGACTTCCACCCTTACCATCCACAAGCCAATGGGTAGGTGGAGGTCACTAACAGAGCATTGGAAGGGATCCTGATAAAGGTAGTGAGTAGCAGCAGAAAAGAATGGGTGGACAGATTAGTTGAGGTCACTTGGGCCTACAACACAACATGGAAGACCACTACAGTGTTCACACGCTATGAGCTGGTCTATGGAAAGAAGGCTTTGCTGTCAATAGAATTTGAATTCAATACCCTGAGAATGGCAGCTCATCTGGACCTAGACCTTAGCCATGCATAGAAAGAAATATTACTCCAACTTAATGGATTGGATGAGCACAGAATGCAGGATCTTCTCCATACAGAGGTAGTTCAGCTTCAAAGGAAGATATGGCATGACAAAAACATCAAAGAGAAGTAATTTCAAGAGGGAGATTGGAAACTACTCTATGATTCAAGGTATAAAGATTTCAAGGGCAAGCTAAGGACAAGATGGTTGGGACCCTACATTGTGGAGAAATGCAATGACAATGGTTTAGTTCTGATTAGAACCATTGATGATGAAGCCATCCTTGTCAATGGACATCGGCTGAAAATCTACAAGAAACACTTCTCCAAGCAAGATTTCATTGAAGGATTGAATAACTCAGTGATGGTAGTGGAGCATGTCTCAGCCTCCACCTCACCTTCTCACCGAAGAAAAAGAAAAGAAAAAAACAAAAAATAATAAGGACTCAAGTTAAAACCTCCATGAGGTGCTTGAGTCCCATCATTGTGTTGAAAACCTCTCCTGAGGTAGCCTAGTGATGTCAAAAAAGAAAGAGAAGAAAGAAAATAAGATCCCTGGGTGAAAACCTCCCTTGGAGGTGGCTAGGGCAGGCATCTAGGGTGAAAACCTCCTTGAGGCACCCTGGTTGTTTTCAAAAAAAAAAAAAAGGGAGAGAAAAAGGAAAAGAAAACTGAATTTCCAGTTGTATTGCAAGTTTGCAGGAGGACTACAGGAAGCAACAGTAGGTGCCAAGGGAGCTATGAAACCAATACCAGCACCTATCCTACCTTCCCTCACCTTTCTCCATCACTCTTGACATTATTTTCACCTCACTATGCTCCTTTTTCGAAAATTGTGTTTTCTATAGGAGGCCCTATGTTTTCTACAAGAGGCTCCTGTAGAAATTACAGAGAGCCAGAAATGGATTTTAAAGGCAGTTTGAGGAACAGGGAAGCTTCATAAAGGATTTATAAATCCTCCTGCAGTCTTCAAACCTCTCCTCCATCATTTCCAGACCTGCATCATATCCCAAGCACCATTCCTCTCCTTGCCCAGAAAAAACATTTTTCTTAGAAAAAGAAAAAAAAACAAAAAATAAAAAAGAACAGCATCACTCAACTCACCTGAAGCCTACCCTTTACCTATCCATCTCCATCTACACTTTTGGCATCATCCTCACAGCTCCAAGCACAGAAAAGGCTAAAAGTTCAAAGGGAGAAGCAGCTACAGGAGCTCCTGTAGGAATTCCTGTAGCAACTGATCCCATTAAAATCTAGCATCAGTAGCATGAGGGTGCAAATATGAAGATTGAAGCAGACTCCTGAAGATCAGATCCAGCTAGAAAGGTACTTGCACAAAGCACAACCACATATCAGCAACCAGACAAGCATGCATCAAAGGAAATAAAAGCATGCAACAGAAGGAAAGGCCATAGCACCTCACAACAAACGCATTCGGGTCTCAGGTAAGTAATTAACCCACTCCTCTATTTGCATTGGTATATTTAGAGAGCATGCAATAGTAACGAGATGGTTGAGGCTGGTTGGGGATGAGGTGGCTAGTTAACTTTGCAACCCTCATCCAGTTGACTTCACTCATTCAGATGTGTCACTACACGTGCGCTTAGTCAAACTCAAGAGAGATGTCAAGGACAGGTAGTGGAGGCGATGGGAACTCTGATGCAATCATGAGAGATGATTACAAGGAAAGGGAAATGATGGTAAGGTAGCTGGGGACCAACGGTCCGAATGGGGCCAACGTACACTTGGCCAACTCACCCTCCATCACCAGAAAAGTCCATAAAATGCCATAAGTACTCCTCACCGAAGCACTCTCAATACCTTTCTCCTTCATTCTCTCCTCAAAACTCCACTCTTGCTACCTTCTCGTGCCCCTACAAGCCTCATACCCATCGCTCTCTGCTGATCTCTCCAATATCCCTACTCTCAGTGTTCTACAGGAGCACTTACAATTTCTACAAGGAAAACCTACAGGAATCCTACTGGAGGGCCGACAGTGTTCTACAGGAGGGCCAATAAGTTGTTTTGGAGAGGAAAAACATAGTTTTTAGCACGATTCTTGGGCTGCAGAGGTAGGTTCTTGGCATACCTCCATTGAATATCAAAATATGACAATAGTGGTTTAGTTTTTGAGGAGGAAATAGAACTGTGGGGTGGAGGAAATTCATAAAAAATGCTGCTTATTGTTTTAAAAAAAACACAGTCTCTGTCTCTCTGTTTTTTTTTTTTAATTTAAATTCTCCCCATTTCCATAGTTGGGTTTCCAAGGAAGCATAGACAAAATGACAGGAGGTTTCATGAGGAAGGAGCCAACCAACTCCTCCAGGATCCATGCACACCCGCAAGTAGTGGACATATTAACAAGAGCCAATTAGATGAACGTTTTTGAGAAATTCTGAGGGTATGATGAGGAAATTGCTCAGGAATTTGCCCACTCTTTAGTCCCTCACTCCATAAAACATGCCACTATCACTTTTAGAGGCTTGTCCATGGAGATAACCCCTAAATTCATTAGTAGGGTCACTACCCTTCCTCTTAGGTTGCTTGGAGCAAGGATTAAAAACCAATTGGCCAGGCTGCCAAGAAAAACTTCTTCCAAAACAATGAAACCCCTGTAGAAGATAAGAATGGCATAAGAAGAGCTAGCAGACCATACCCTTGGGATAAAGTTAGTTATCAAATAATCAAGTATATTTCATATCAGGGGAGGTATAGCATTGTCTATGGTTACCAGTTTAGAATCATGCATGAATTAAGGTATGGCATGAACACTCCAACCCCTCAGAAACTCAGCATCCCTTACTTCATCCTACAGTCCCTCACTGACTCCAGTACTAAAGAAAAAGTAGGAAATCCAGACCAGCTAGCTCACAATGGGTTAATCAAGATTTTAGTGGAAGAGGCCCTCCATACATTTACAATCCCCATAGCCAGGGAAATTTTCTGAAACATGACTGCTGAAGATGGCATCAAGGCCCTGACCTATGATATTAGCCCCACTGGTATTGAGGAGGAAGAGCAGCAAGGGGGAGAAGGAGAAGAAACTAAGGAACATAAAGGGAGGAAGAAAGAAACCAAAACATAACAGGGAGAAACAAAACAAACAGAGACAGAGAAAAAGACAGAAGGAGAAGAAAAAGGGGAAGAAAATACGGAAGTGTCTCCTAAAACCTTAGAAAGAGAGGCAACAACTGCTCTCACTACCCTCAGCACCCCAATTAAACCAAAACAAAAGAGGAATAGGCAGAACACAATGTATTTCAGGGCTAGGAAGAGCACAAGGATCAAAACAGGGAAACCCCAACCTTCTTCTAAAGTGCCCATTGTTATTGAAGATTCACCCTCTACCCAAGGAAAAGAATCCCCTTCTAAGGCACCTATTACTTGTGAAAGGGGGAATCCTAGATCTCCCACATGGAAAGAAAAAGTAGAACTACAAAACTCAAAAATAGCTCTACAAGAGGCAGAGAATGTTCTACAGGAGGCCCTGTCAAAACTACAAGAGACCGAAAAACTTGAAAAAAGGGTAGAAGGATAGCCATAGGGGAAGGAGGAAGCAACAGAGGAACAAGAACCTGACCCCCAACCTAGTCTTGGCTCTTATTACAATCTTCTTGAAGGGGGAAGAATAATTCCATAGAAATTTGCAATTCCACTATTCTTTGAACTGGAGAAAGAAAGAATAAGGACCTATAGGTGGAAGCAAATAGCTAAATCCAAGGGATTTGAGGATATTAGCCATATGGAGAAAAAACTGAGAGAAATGGGTAGAGAGTTAAGTGTTGTCAGACATAGAGAGGAAATCACAAGAAATCACCTTGAAACTGAAAATAAATTGCTAAGAAGACAGCTGTAAGAGAAAGAGACCCAACTGGCATGCATGGCTAGTTGGTCCATGGAGGCATTGCAATGTAGGATAGCAACAAAGTCCTATGGCCTATATCTCAAGGACCAATGGATGCAATTTCAGATCAAGACTTTGGCATAGAGAGGCACAATGCCTTTCCAAGATGTAAGGCAGTTTATGGACCTGTGTGACCAAAGCTCATCAGAAGACAAGGCAAAGATGGCAGAATTCTATCTGCATAACATGGCCCTTACAGACATGAATGTGTGGGACCCCAATGCTAGGCTAGGGGACATACAACTTATGGCCATGGCCTCATTGATGAACCACGAAGAGTTAAGGGCAGTAGAAATAAGAAGGTTGATGATAAAATAATAGAATGAGCCCTTAATGATCAAATTTGAGTCATCAGACCCCATGGTACTCATCA
This sequence comes from Pinus tabuliformis, assembly GCA_031772625.1. Taxonomy (NCBI): domain Eukaryota; kingdom Viridiplantae; phylum Streptophyta; class Pinopsida; order Pinales; family Pinaceae; genus Pinus; species Pinus tabuliformis. The sequence goes on along the minus strand of CM062811.1, from coordinate 1,021,872,999 downwards.
AAACACATAACTTACTTGCAAATAATCCTCAAATTTCCCCTAGATATATCAGTGATCAAGCTCAAGCCATTGCAAATTTCGAGGATATGGAAAGGTTACTTGGGGATGACTATGTGCATGCTTATATGAGGAGATGGAAAACCTTACCACACAATTTTCAGATCAGGGAGTATCATTCCCCAATAAGGATGAAAGAGGCATTAAGGAGAGTGCCAATGTACAAGCGCTCCATGCAGAGGTTGAAGGTCAATAGGACTGGCCTCAAATTGAGTCCCCCACTGCTATTAGGCATGCTGGAAGGCAGAAAAGAATAAGAAGAGCAACAACAGTGGGAAGAGGTAGACAGAAAGGCAAGATACCATGACAAAGAAGAGGAGACCACATCAGAGGCATGGGAAGTTAGGGAGGCCACTAGGGCCATCAAAGATGAGGAGATGGACTAAGTTGCTCATAGGATGAGCAACACTTTCAGTAGGGGGGTGATGATGAGCCTCATAAATGGGTAATTATATGGGCTCATTCTACCTCCTAACCTAGTCAAATCAACCATTCTCTTAGCTTGTTTCATGATTTTCTAATTATATTTATGCTTATAGAGTTAGTTGAGTTAGTTATAATGCCACGAGGTCTAATATGTGTTTAATGCAGATTATTGATGATTTTTATGGTCAAAGTCAAGGATCCAATGGAAAAAGAAGAGGACTTATAGGAGGGAATCCCCCTCATTTATTACTCCCCACTTTGAATTTCCCTTCATCCAGCTCGAAGTACAAGCAGCCAAGTCATGCATTAGCTGGCAGCTGGGAAAAGTGGAGGATAACTAATTCTTATCTCGAGTTTTGGGAACCAAGCCTCCCTGATTTTGAGGAAGCTAATGGAAGCTTCATTTGTATAAGTAGAGAGGCCTAGGGCCTCACTAGGGAGTTGGTCGAATTTTTATTGAATTGTTGCTGCAGTTTTGTAAACTCTGCCCAACTTCGAGCTTATTATTTTTACAGTTCATGTAATCTTGTTTTTGTTTTGAGAATAAAGAATGGAATCCTTTTTGAGTTAACACTGAGTTACCTCAGAGGGCTGAAGCTCTTGGGTTAGGGCCCAATCAAAGTAGCCAAGCTCCTCTTTACTTGTATTTGTATGTTTCATTTCAGTTTGTAAAATAGGCTGCCGTTAGATGCATTACTTTCATGGTTAAGAATAGGTTGTTTTGATGATTCAATAATTTGCTTCCATTTGTGTTTTCAGTAGTCAGTTAAGTAGTGATAAATAAAAGATCCAAAAGGCTAGCAATAGTGCCTTTTCCTCTCTTCCTCCTTCTGGGACAATTATTTGAGGCAAAGACCCTATTGTTGCCCCAAAAACACAGATTTTCCTCATCTATAGGACCTCTAATGTTTGCAGCCTTATATTGGTTCATAGTCTAGTTTGCTTTGCTTCTGAACTTCTTCATCTTGCTCATTTCCTTATTTGCAATAGTCTTCTTTCATGCTTTTCTTTCATTCAATCGTTATCAGCATTTTCTTTAGATCATAGTTTATTTTGATGCAAAAACTCTGTTTTTTTAGATGCACTTATTTCCTTGCTTGCTTAATCTCATTGGTTGACTGTTAGTTGTGTATGCAGAAGATATCTTCTAGTAGTAGGCTAGCCTATCAACCACTCCATCCTCCACTAGATCCATGCCCTACAGGTCGCCCAAGTCTCCCTTCAATTCTGCCTTAGTTTCTTTCATTTTCCATAGACTTTCCTCTCTCTCCTTGAGCAAATCTGATCATCTTTCTCTCTCCTAATGATTCTTGGTAGACCCTAGGTGCCCTAACACTTCATCCCAACCTTCATCTACCTTTTCCACCCACTCCTGCACCTTCAAAATAGTGAAAACCGCTCTCGGCCTCCTCTTGTAGGCCTCCTGTAGAACGTTGTTTTCCTCCTGTAGATTTCCTGTGTCCTCCTGTAGATTTCCCAGTAGGCTTCCTTTTGAAGGCCGATTGTGGGAAAGGCCTCCAGAAGGCCACCTGAGACCTCCTATGACCCATACACAACATCCTACATCCTCTCACATCCCAAAACCGCCCTGCATCACCACCTATCCGTTGCCGCATTCACAAGCAAATAAATTACATGCATGACAAATTCACATAAAAATACATAAAAATCCAAAAATATGTTTTTTTCTCATTTCCTTCCAGAAATATCTTAGTTAGATGGTGTTGACTTCCTTGAGTAGATAATGTCTTTTCTTTTCATGGTTTTCATAGTGTTTTCTGCAAAATTAGGAATAGTGGTTAACTAGGATTTCATTGGTTTGCTTTACATTTCAGTATTCCTTTTTGCAAGTAGGATAACATCGGTAGAGGAATCTCTCTTTTTTCCTTTCATCATGTATAGAGCTTCTTCTAGAATCCATAGAAGTTGGATTGAGTTCCAAGTGATCTTGCACTGGCTAACCAAGTGACAACCTGCAGTAAGGACTAGTACTTGTGCATACAACATCGTTGCTTCCAAGTTTGTTACAAACTATCGGGTTGATAAAAGTAAAGTAGGAAGCCCAGGAGTTGTAGCATTATTGCTGCAATATTGGTGCTCACCACCTTACCCAACCACCATTACATTGTCCAACTACTATTGGATGGAGAAAACTCTTCCTAGTAATAAATCTACCAAATCACTATGTATTTTGATGCCTCCACACCTTCACTTCCTCCATGCAAAACATATTTCATAATATTTCAGACTGGGTTCTCAATTCGCTCAATGTGAGCAACCCAACAACTCTAGCATTCTGCACATAAAATCTGAATCATAATTCTGACCTGGAGGAGGGAAATTATTCACTTCTTCACACACAAAAATACTATAAGAAGCTGCAATTTTCTCCCACAAAATACACATTATATCTGAATTTTCTTCCCAACTCTATCTCTGATTTATTCCCAAAATTATCTGATAAATCACTGCAAAAAAATGTGAGTAACTATTGTAATCTCCACTCACACACAATATACTCATAATGGAATACTCACTCACTCTTTAAGAAACCAACCAAATAGAATCAAAGCCTTCCTCTATTTATCATTTTTCTAGAAGAAAATCGAATCTGGAATTGCAATTGGGGCAATTTGGAAAAACAAACACACCAGAAAATATGCAAAAAGTTCCTTCAAAGAAGCTTTCATTTCTCTCAATCTAGACTGAATTTTGAAAAACTTCTCATTGGAAAGCTAATTTGGTCCATTTCAGTCAAAACCTGTATCTCACAATTTTGAGATCCATTCTCAGTTTCCTAGAATATTCAACGCAAAATGGTCACTTCTTTATTCAATGAATTTTTGAGTTGGCATGTTTGACAATTATCTCACACAAGAGAACCAACACAGCTTTTATTCTCTTCCTCTATTATATAATTTTCTCAAATGGTTAAGTGAAACTTTTCTCAACACTAAATACCTAAGGAAAATACTATGGTTATCCCAATATCATGGACACCTGTACCATAGTAATCTCCAACTCAGTACCATGGGTAAATACCATGGTTATTTAAATACCATGTACATCTATACCATGGTAATATCTAACAAAATACCATGGCTAAATACCTTTTCTATGTCAATAAAAAGGACACATGTACAATGGTAATATCCAAACCAATACTACGAGAAAATACCTTGGTTATGTCAATACCAAGACTATCTTCACTAAGGTAATATCACGTGCCAACTTGCTCCACACACATACCAATACCATGGTAATGTCAACACCAAGAACACCTTTACCATGGTAATGCTCTACTTATGCTAAGTCAAATACCAAGGTAAACTATTTAGCTTCCATATAAAATATCATGGGAACTGTCCTTAGTAATAATGTATAACCAAATAGGCATATGCATAACCAATGTATAACTAAATGCCTCACCACATCTAATTCTATGCAAAAACATGATCATGAGGACCATTAAATCCTCTACTTAAACTCCATATGCAGCACCTACAAATCACAGATCCATCTGCACATCTCCATGATCGAACACATGCTTAAACCAATTCAACACTTCAACCAGGTGCAAGCCACTTGTAGCCAAACATACAGGTGCTAACCAACTCTAGTACAACCCATGCTACGAGGTTAACAACAATTCCAACCAACAATACATCTGCAAGACCACAACACACATCATTTCCAAAAAACCCCCCCTTTAGCATTGATGTCAACCTCTACTGAAACATCATTTGATCAACTTCCTCACATTCTCCCCCTTTGATAATGAGGGAAAAGGGATAAATATGTCAATGATGAATGCTATAAACTCCTCTACATGCAAGGGGCTCCATCAAAAAGAACATAAACTCCACTCAATATCATATGCAGGTGATGAACACTGGAGTGGAAAACTGAAAGGTAGCAACAACACCCCCCCTAGAAAATATGTTTACTAAACTCCCCCTTGACACAAGCTGTTACAGGGAAAAGTGTCTATTTAGAATTGCTCTATCCCACTAAGGTGTGACAGTTACCTTAGAAACAAATAGAGAAAAACTACTTTTGTATTTCCTTTATGAACTATAGATAGAGAGGAATAGAAAGAACCAACCTGTGTCTTGCGCTAATCCTTTGATCCAATCCCTCTCTTCTTTGATAGTCTCCAGCTATCTGCTCCCTTACTTTCCCAGCTTCACAAAATACCTGTAAGATCACAGAAGAAGAACACTATACAAAGACATGGATCTATATTCATAAATAACTTAGGATTAGATTTAAGTTAACCATACAAATGTAACAAGCATCAATGATACAAAAGCATGGAGGAAAAACTCAAATAGTTTTTATTGATAAACAAGAAAAGATCCAGGAAGAGTTACAACCGGTGGTTTCTGACCCAGCATCAACCTCCCAGCAAAGAAAACCCCTCTCCACCTCAAACAAAGCATAGATCACCCAATACTCTGATGTTTGTCTCAAAAACCAACAACAATTCCTTGCAATATGCAAAATTCCAGCCTCCGGATCTCTGGGATGAGGGATCCATATATTGATATGTGTAAGGAGGATGAGTCAGCTTGTGGTTTGATTAGTGTCTTCCCTCTATCAGTTCTTGCTTCCACTTGGATACTGAAGGCCTCTTACTCATCCTTGGTCGAATTCAGTGAGGCAAGTGTCATTGGAGAAGATTATGGAAGCTTCCATTGTCTCTCCACCTCGCAGAATGACACTGCCATTTGTCATTTCTCACCCAACGCACCCTCACAGTGTATTTAGGTGCTTTGCAACACACCTAGCCAGTGTATTTAGGTGCTATGCAATGCACCTAGCCAGTGGAGCAGCTGAAATGATCCTGTTTTGACTTATTCTGAGCAGTTTCAGGTGGAGAACTTCTGGGAGAAGCTGTAATCTGTTGACCTTGTTCCTTTAGGGGTTAGAACAACACTTTTAGGGAGTTAGGAGCCCTTGGTTTATGGACATTTCATGCTTGGAGTTGTAAGGCACAAAAATGTCTATAAAAGTTGCCCCCTAAAGTATGAGGCCATTAACCTTTTGGTGTCGGGTGAAATGCTTTATTATGAGGATCCGAAGTTCTTTCAATGCTGGGAGGATACCTGTAATAAGATACAATACAATACATTATCTTCATACTGTTTTCATGATCTAGCTGAGGTGGGCATTCCCATGCTCAGCTTTATAAATTCATTTTTATGTACATAGGACAGACAATCGTCTGAGCGTAGACTGATGATTCTGATAGAGCCATCATCCTTTTGGTAGGATGATTATCTGTTCTGCAATGCTTGTACATTTAATGTCTTTATTTCCCTGAATATATATCGTAGCCCGGATGGATGAAACTAGATCCGGGGTCTTCAATCTCGTCCGATCTTCACTCGAAGTACAAGTCGATCCATGTGAGAAATGTTCTGAAGTCGAACATGGAAAGACATCGATTGATTAGCAGCCAATGATGTAAACTGTTAACAAGCGCGAGAAGAATCACCGATAATGATAATGACCCTCAAAGTATTGCAGTACAATTCACGTGGTGTGAATAAAGGACTTGGCGTCGAACACCACGTAAAATATTTCGGTCGAAGGCCATTGATGTAAACCTATCGCCGGAAGTGAGAAACTTGCCATTAAGGCATGCAAGCTTCAAAGTATTGAATGGGGTGTTCCTAGATCAACTTCTTGGATAATGAGCTGATGTCGACAAGAAGTGATCCGTCATAGGAGGGCCTTAATGAATCCCACATCAATGACACGGAACAGAGCAAATGATTTTGATGGAGGTGAAAACGATCTGATGATATACCGTTCAGGGTGGCGGTCATGAAAGAATGGAGTATAATGTATGGTAGTGGGTGAGACACAGGTGGCTTCTCTGGATGACTTCTCTTGAACATGTCGGAGACACTGATGTGATGGATTGGTAGCATTAACCCCAAATGTGGATGGTATGGCGTGACCATGGCAATGTGACCGGTGAATGAAACAACCCAACCCGACTCGGGCACGGAGCGAAAGTGTCATGTTCAAGAGCTACTTGCTACCAATAAAGATTCTCTGAGTTTTCTTCCCAATTTTTCCCCAGTCATTGCTGACCAGTACCTCTTTATTTTTTTCAAGCTTGAGGAGGATAACATATGCTTGTTCTATAATTTTCCCTTCGGGCAAACCCATCGCTATGTTTTAACGAGCCTAGCGATAGTGAAACTCGTTCTCGTCTAAAGACAAGTTTGTCGCTATTAATCTTTTTAACGAGTTTAACGACAAAGATAACTCGGTCCTTTTCAATTTTAGAGAGTCTGAAAAGGTACGTAAAGGTAACTCCAAAATTCCTTTTTCGTCATCTAATCCCTTAAGTTCGAAAAAGTATAAAACAATACAGAAGGGATGAATTTTCGATAGCTTTAACAAGCCGAACAAAACAAGCGCTCGATCTTTTTTGTGTAATAATCCCTCAGGTCCAAAAAGATTAAAATCTAGAGGAGGGATAGTGCTTCCTGTCTCTTTAACGAGCTGGAGAGGCCAATGGCTCGGCAATCTTTTCATATTTTACGAGTCATTTGAAAAGAGATTAAAGGAGACTCGTCTTTTGAGGAACGAGTGATAAAATGGGTAGCAGCTGATTCCAGGTAAGGTTTGGAATTTTCCAATCACGGCAGTGTCACAAGGATGGCTAGTGAAATCACTCTTCGCAACTGTTCCTCAAAATGGGTAAACAATCAAATGGAGGTGAATGATCGGCCAATGAAAAAGTGGAGGTGACGGTGCAAACACAACCAAGGCTTTAACGGCTGAAGTACTTCATTCACGGTGGTTATTTACTGGGGAATAGTTCATTTTTTAATGAGCTTAAACGCGGGTGGAAACATTTGCTCATGTCTTATGTTTATTTTTTAACGAGCTTGAACTATGTGCTAAAACTGCTCGATTAGATGGTCTTGTTTTGATCTTACCATAAATAGCTTTGTCCTTTCAAAGATCATACTGTATTTTCAACTGCTTCATCAAACTAGTCAGAAATGAACAATATTTGCTTGAAAACGAGTTAAAACACTAATATTTTACTTTGAACTACGTAAAAGTAATGAAAAAGTGTTTTTTACCTCTCATTTTACCATTTCATTTGAACTTGGTTTGTTGGAGCTTTGGAGGTGCTTTTCCCCCTCGATCTTCATCAGTTGATTTTGGGAGATTCTGTGGACGATTCTCGGCACCGTCTAGACCAGGTAGGAGCTAAACCTGAGCTCTTTCATTTCATGGTTTCCATTTTGCATTTTGAGCTTGATTCCTAGCTTTTCTGAGTCCCTGGGGTTTAAGGAACTCGTTCTGCCATCAACGCACCCTCAGTGTATCGAAACCTGCGTTGAATGCTGGCCTGCCCAAAGGCTATCTGACATTCAACGCACTTAGAACACTGTGGCAGGTGCATTGGGCGCAAAAAAGGAATTTGATGCACAATTTTTGATGGAATTTTTGCCTGTTTCTCACCAAAATCAGGACCTAACTCCTCTCTTGTTTGTTTTTCAGAGATCTTTGGAGTAAGATTACCATTACATGGCGAGAACGTGAGCATGAAGAAGAGGAAATGCTTGCCCTACATGATCAAGTTACAGTGAACGCGCTGCGGAATTGTGGCTTGCTGAAGTTATTCCACATTTCTAGCATGAGACAACAGATCAACTTATTGCAATATTTGCTCTATGCTTGGGATCCTACCAATCAGGTTTTCCAGATCGGGGGCAAATCTATCCCCTTGACTGTAGTAGACATCTATTTCTTGACTGGCTTGTCGAGGTGGGGTGCCCCCATCTCTTTGTCAGGTTCGGCTCGAGGAGGCGATTCTGTGAGAGATTACGTCCGCCGGTACTGCAGGGAAGGATCTCAGCCGAGTAAAGACGACAAGATCATTATCCGTGATGTCACTGACAGGTCCCTTAGGACTATTCTGTTCACTTTTGGTAGGATGGCCGGTAGTGCGTCTCTTCATGTCGCCAATCGATCTTACATGCAGCATGCCTTGGAATGCCTCCAACCGAAGGTGTTCAACTGGTGCGACGCAGTACTTCTTGTGATGAAAGAACAACTGACCAAGATAAAGAGCGGGAGGTTGAAGAACTTTGGCTATGGTTCTATTTTGACCGCCTTTGACTGGGAGAAGATACCACTGATGCAGCCGCAGTACATTGCACTCAATTTACCTCCTCCTACTGAACCACATATGCAGAGATGGGTTGACCATATGTCTAGGCATGCTGGCCAGTCTCAGATTTCATTTTTTGATACCTTCTTCAGGTGGTTTGATCGTCAGGAGATGGTTTATTTTGAGTATCCATACGCTGGCATGGACTTCCGGGGTGATCCAGATTTAGTATTGCTGGATGGCGAGCAGTGGGGCGCTATTGGTAAAATCTTTGACCATATTCCTATTTATCGTTTTTTGTTTATAATGTCCTTGTGCTTTATTCTATCAAGAATTTAATCAAACTCATGTGTACATGCAGATGTTGGTACCGTTCGTCCAGTAGTTCACCTGAGAGTACCAACTTCTGCCTCAGCAGGAGAGGCCGTCGGAAGGGCTATTCTTCGTGACCTCGATGTGGCCGAGACTCTCACAGCCTTGCAGGAGCAGGTTCAGGGCCTCACCCTTGGTATTCCAGATGTGAGGACCGACAAGCTACCTTTGCGGTTACAACAACATACTATTGGTGTGCCCAAACGATGGACTCGTCTCTTACGCATGATCGCACAGGCTGTGACTTGCTATCACGAGCATCATTAGACTAGGGTGCCCCCTAGCATTTTGAGTTTTTGGGTCGTTTGACCAATTTTGTCTTGGTTACAGAACATTATGTGTAAACCATAAACAGTTATATATATTTTTGATTTTCGGAGTTTTATTTTGGTTGAGCTACATGATCCACATGCAAAACATTGATGATATGTTTCTTTTTATAAATGTTGCAAATGTCTATCTAACACATAGTTTGCTAATGAGTTAGTTAATGTGTTTAAGTTTCTGGAAATATGTTGATATTGAATAAGATCAAATTGTCTTTCCAAAATCTTAACCCTTAGGAACATGCGATAAATAGCTGGGTTTCGGATGGAATATATACCATTGAGTTGTAGTATTACGAGTTGTGAGTCTAGCCTGACAATTAGTCGACGTATACCATGAGTGATGGCATCAGAGAGAAGTTCTATAAACACGCTATACTCAGTGATGTTATTCGTTGATCGACCAATACATACACCTCTGAAACTTACTAACTCGCCGCTTGGATAAAAAATGGCCTAGGCTACGGAGGACAGGTTCCGCGAACTACGACTCGCTCCGTCGGCATATCCAACACATGACTCCAATAGGTTTGACATCTGCAATAAATGTAAAAAGTGGATTACTTGACCAAAACAAACACTTTAGTGAAAACAAAAACAAAACAGAAGCATACTGGTTACCATTACGCATAGTAACGCTTGAGGTACAACCCATTACGAGGTTGCGCCAGTGGAATTCCATCATAATCCATTAATTCGTAGGCTCCTTTTGCTAGCACTCGTTTAACAATATAGGGGCCCATCCATAAAGACTTAAATTTACCTGCTCCCAATTTATCGGATTCTTCATCGTAAAGCAAGACCAAGTCACCTTCTGAGAAGACACAGGGTTTGACATTTTTGTCAAACTGCGCCTTGAATCGTTTCTTATGGGCTTCGTTAGACAAAGCAGCATCACGACGGATTTCATCCAATTGGATTAATTCCAAGAAACGAGCCTCTTCTTCTGAAGTTCCAGGGAGGAGATCAATTGCGAGTTTGAGAGACGAGATTTCACACTGGATTGGTAAGACTGCTTCCAGGCCATATACAAGTTGGAAGGGTGTGAACCCGGTTGCATTCCTTACCTATGTTCGGTAAGCCCACAAAGCTGAGTACAGGATTAGGTGCCATCTTCTTTTGTGAACTCCGATCATCCTTTGCAGCATGCGTTTCAGGACCTTGTTGATTGCTTCAACTTGTCCATTGGCTTGCGGATAATATGGATTAGAGCTGTCGTGAGACAACCCTAGTTTGGCAGCTAATTCGACCATCATGTGATTGCGAAAATGCGATCCATGATCTGTGACTATAGCTTGTGGTACGCCGAATCTGGCGACTACATGATTGAAAAAAAGAAGAGGGCAGCTGTTTCACCAGTATTATCTAATCTAGGCATCGCCTCGGCCCATTTGGTAAAATAGTCAACTACGACTATGATATACCCATGCCCCCCAGTCAAGGTGGGGTTACATGTCATGAAATCGATGCCCCATTTGGCGAATGGCCCAACAACAACTATTGGCTGCAGAGGTCCGGGTGGTCTTCTGGTTTTGCTATCAAACATTTGACAAGCATGGCAACTTCTGACTGCGGTTATGCAATCTTTGAACATTGTTGGCCATAAGTATCCTGCTCGTAATTTTTTTTGTGTTGTAGCATATCCAGATTGATTCCCCCCACACGCGCCTAAATGACAATCATTCAGGACTTTTTCGGCCTCCTCATGGGTGAGGCACCTTCTCAGAACTGTATCGATACCACGGAATACGTTTTTGTTCAGAGTGGGAGGTGTTTGGCCTAAATTTTTGGGTTTGGAGATAAATGATTATATCCCCATACCACTCATTGCTTGTAGATATCAGAAACAAACTTTCATCCACGATTGATTCTTCGGATGTTTCATCGTTGGACGACGATGGGAGATCGCACAATAATTCTGCGAAAACTAGAGCTTTCTTTGACTTGGATTTTAAAAATTCCAGATCAAACTCTTGTATGATTGCTATCCATTTTGAGTATTTTCCCCCCATCAACTGTCGCGACAATATATAAGTCATGGGGTTGCAATCTGACAGAATGGTAGTTTTCCGAAAGAGGACATAGTGTCGAAATCTCTGTATCGCTTGAATAGCTGCAAGCGCTAGCTTTTCAACGTAAGAATATTTGCTTTTTGTATCATTTAAGTTTTTACTTAAATAATATATAGGATGCTCAATTCCATCGACTTCTTGAACTAAAACCATTGCGATGGTCGTATCTGCTGCAGCCAGATACAGGTTAAAATCCCTTTGATAATCAGGGGCATACATTAATGATGCTTTCATTAGGGAATCTTTTAAAGCATCAAAGGAAGCTTGCGCAACCTGATCCCAGACAAAGGGTACCTCCTTTTTCAAAATATGTGTATAACCTTTAGCAAGTTCGGCGTAATTTGGAATGAACCTCCTCAGAAAGTTCGCTTTCCCTTGGAGTTTCTGAATCTGAAGCAAATTTGAAGGTGGAGGCAAATTTACGATTGCCTGGACCTTACATGGGTCGAGATGAATCCCATCCTTGGAGACTACACAGCCAAGTAAACGACCAGAACTGACGCAAAATACACATTTGTGCGGATTGAGTCATATCTTGTAGTGTCGGCAACATAGAAATATCGCTCTTAAATGCTGCGGATGATCAGTCCGCTTTCGCGAATGAGCCGGAAGGTCGTCGAGGTACAGTTGAACGATGTTTTTGATGTCATGGAAGGCATAATTCATTTCCCTCTAAAATATCGCCCCTGCGTTCTTTAAACCAAAGGGTAATTTTCGATATGCGAATGTGCCCCACGGACAAATAAATGCAGTCTTTGACTGGTCCTGTGGGCGGATATTTATTTGATTGTACCCGGAGAATCCATCCATGAATGAAAAGATTTCGCATCCGGTGCATTCATCAATTATCTGGTTAATGAAGGGTGTAGGGTAGTTGTCTTTTGGACAAGCTTGATTTACATCCCTATAATCGACGCACACTCTAATTGTTCCTTGTTTTTTCATAACAGGGACAATATTTGATACCCAATCGGTTAGAGGAACCGGGTAGATGAAACCAACATGGAGAAGTTTTTCAACATCTGCCTTAATGGCAGCGACTTTCTTGGGGTGCACTTGCCGTAGCCTTTGTCGTACTCGTTTGACATCTGGATATATCTTAATTTCGTGTTCAACGATACTCGAGTCAATGCCCAGCATTTCACTGTATGACCAAGCAAAGACATCTCTGAATTCGTGAAAAAGAGCGTTATATATTTCCAGTTCTGAAGGAGAACAACATTTGCCAACATAAATATTCTCTACAACATCTGTTTTGGTCGAGATATTTATGGCTATCGTCTCTTCAATGTTGGACAAATTTCGCTCGGAATCCACCGTATTTATAGTATTTGACAGAAAATCAAAGACTGAAGGATGATAAAGGTCATTTTGAGTATCTTCTCCACAATCCGGAAGAAGAGAACGATGGTGGGAATCATTCCATGGTGTCCCTTCAATTACCATAGATTTGATAATTCCTTCGTCAGTGACATGCACTCGCGACCAAGGATCGGAAGGAGTACCATATTCTCTAGACCTATCTATCCAAATGCTTGATGAGCGTTGATTTGGGTTTGCCTCCCATGCTAGGAACATTGATTGCTATAATATTTCCGTTGGGCTTGGGGGCAAAACCACTGCATGATCCATGTCAATATCGTTTTCTGAGATCTTTGTAGAAGATATCATGTTGCAGGTTCCTATCAACGCTACTTCTGCCAGATTGATTGGAGGTGGAAGAGCAAAAGTTCCCATTAGTATAGGATCTTTTAGTAGGCCTACTCCGATATTCTGAAGCAAATGGGGGCTTCCATCGATCATGGGAATGCTTCCAGTAACTTGAGAACCATTGGGGAGGAAGTTTTGTTGATCGACGATTGTAATCCCTCCTTGAAAGGGAAATGCAATCTTTCTAAAATAGGTCAACACAACAGCTGCCATGGCATATATCCATGGTCTTCCTAGTAGGATGTTGTAATCAAGATTCCCATCAATGACTTCAACATCTATTTCTACCGTTTTCCCTCCTAGTTCAACTTTCAAGTTATTCAGGATACCATATGGGGTATATGACCTTTCGTCGAATGCTTTTAATGTCGTCAAAGATCGCGACAAGGTTGGAGATCCTAAAGTTTTCCAGCAACTCATCGACATAATGCATGTAGACACCCCCTCATCAATAATCGTTCGATGAACAGTTTTGTTGAGAGCTTTCACTTGAACAAGGAAAGCTAGTTGAGCTGGTAACTGAGGATCGTATCCTTTATGATCGAAGGATACAATATTGGAATCCTTTGGGTCAATCCCACCAATGGCCGATAATAAAGCATGCCTTTGGGACGAGCAATTTTGTAGTACTTCAAGAGTCGACATAGCGGATGGCGATTGGGCCAAATCTTCCACTATATTATAATGCTATGCCGCTCTAGCGCGGGGATTAAATGTCGACTTGTATACTACTCCCTTTGGCGGTTTTATCGTCAATTTAGGGATGGTGGGTGGCACAACTTCTGTCAAAGTTGTTGTCGAACTACTTGGTTGATCTTTATCCTTGTTGTTCGACAGCTATGGATTCCCATCATCTTTGTTCCTTATTGATATCAAAGCATCATTTTGCTGTTTTGAAACCGAGAACATTAGCACTTGAGACAGGGAAGCATTTCCACTCTCAACCAGATTTGTTCCTGGATTTGGAAACGGATTAGTTAACACTACGGAGATTTTTGAATTCTTGAAGAATTTGTTAAGCTCAGCTCTATGTGGACAATCTGAGGTCCAATGATCCTCATCGCATATAAAGCATGGATTTTTTGGTTTCCTATTTCCAGGAGGGTTTGAAGAAGATTTTTCAGGTGATGATTCCTCTTGTTTCTTCTTCTTCCCTTTGCCTTTCTTCTTTCTTCCTGGTTGTTTGGTTTCTTTGCGTTTATCTATCGATACGGCATTTACTTCCAAAGCAAGAAGTTCGTCTTTTGCATTTTGACCTGAAACCTTACAGGCCTTTTTCGATGTAGCCTTTGTCAATTTCGTTTCTGTCGTGCTAATCACGCCGTCAATTTCGTTTGTTTGATTTAGGAGGAGGAGGAATTGAGAATTCCGGTCTAGGGGTGTCAGGTATTTTGTCGTAGAGCGTGCCGGACTGAGTGTAAATCAAGTCCAGATATTGCGCACGAGCGATAACTTGCTCTTCTGTTACGACTCCCCCCTTTTCCACATCTTCCGTGATGGAAGGCAATAATGACTTGATAAACCATTCAGCTAACAGCTGATCGGGGACATACGTTTTTACCATTCTACGACGACGCTGCCACTCATGTATATGATCAGATATGTGAATGGCCGTTGTCTGTTTGAAGTTGGTAAGAAGTTCTGTTTCCGTTTCATACCTTATTAGTAACTGAAAATGGGTTAAAAAGGTTGTGGCTAAGGTACTGAAGTTGTCGAACGAAGCTCTAGGCAATTCAATGTACCATTTTGCCGCCGGACCCGTTAACATCCTCTGAAAGAGGCGAAGTCTTATCGAATCATCATTTAAGGTGTTTGACGAACACCATAGATGAAAGGTCATCACGTGATTCGATGGATCTTCACCCGGATTTCCATTAAATTTAGGAATATCTGATGGAAGTTTATGCGGAATCACTGGCCACCAAGGGGTGTAAGCAATTGGATCGTTTGTTAATTGATTTAAATTAGGTAACTCTAAAGTTGCCACAAAGGGTAACTGTTGATTCAGGTTAGGTGAAGCATACCCAGGATATGATGGGATTGCCTGAGAAGTTGGTCTTTGCATACCGGCATAATGAATTTGATGCTGGTATGTTTGGTAAGGTTGGTGGACATGACCATTATAAAACGGTTGATTTTGAACGTTTTGAATGTACGCTTGTCCGCTGTTAGCAAAGATTTGTTGCTCAGAACCTTGGTATACTTGTTGGAATTGCGGTTGTTGGTATTGCACCAGCCACGATTGTGAAGCCATGTGTTGTTTCCCGATACTAACCGTTTGACCAAGGTGAGGGGTAATTGTACCCCTCTGGACCCGTGTCGCTCCACTAGTCGGCGATTGTGGTTGAGTCACAGGGTCAAGGGGCTGTTGCATTACAACTTGAGAAACCTGAGGTTGACATACAATAGGCAGTGTTTGAACTTGCGACACCGTCACAATAGCTGGCGTAGTCGGAATATTCGACATAGGTACGCATTGTTGCATTGAATACACAACTCTTGGTTGTTGAGGTAGTATAGGTACCCAACCACTTGAGGTAATTCCAGTATAACCTGAATGTTGTTGTGAACTCCCGTATGGATATCCTCCCGGAGGGGATAATGAAAGGGTATACTGCCCCCCATACGGTGGTAATCCAGAACTCAAGGGAATCGTTTGCCCTTGGGGACCAGACTGCCCAAATTGACCTCCAAATGGATCAATTTGTTGAGACTCAACATAAGAGTTTCCGGATATTATTCCGGATGAACAAACAGGACGGACCATACTGTCGAAATAGCCCCTGAGTGGGCTCCTTCTGGCGGCCGAGAGTTAGTCGGGACAAATGCTATACCGACGAACATTGTCGGAGTGTTAGCAGGGAGTTCTGTCGTCGCTGTGTGAGACGACACAGTCCTAGATGTTGACGGTTGTTCAGACATTTGTAGTCTATCCAAAATATTACCTAGCGATTCTATAGGAGCTTCTGCTAGTGGTAGACTAACTTCTGATGAAGAAGGATATAGAATGATCCCGACTCCAAAGTGCATTGGAGTACTGGTTCGAGGATCTTCTACAATTTCTTCTATTGTAATCAGACCAGGTGGAAGGGGAAGACCGTCAGGTCCGTAAAATATTTCTGGTGCCGAAGAAGGTGTGAAATCAGCAGCGACAGATGTTTGAAGAGTAAGACTCTCCGAACCGGTTGTAGATGGAACTGGTTCGGTAACACAAGTGTTTATTCTCAAACTAGGATCAGTATCACTGTCCTTCTATGGCTGTTGAACTTCTTCTGTAGAGGCAGGGATTCCAGAAATGTTTGGAGTAACCAGAGTCTCTAATGTCGTTGGAACACTTGTTCTAACTTTGATAGGAGATTTGGAACTAGTTAAACGAGTTTGCTTTGTCCGTACTGGTTTCGATTCCGGAGACAAAGACGGTTGACTCGTAAGCCTCCGCGAACGACGGGGTTTCAATTGACTTTCTTCCACGATTGTCGATTACTCGATCAACTAAAATAAAGGGAAGGTATGTTTCCGAATTAAATGAATTTTAGACGCTTTGACACAACTTGTTTTTTCAGTTTTTAAGAGTCGAGAAAAAACAAAAGATGACTCTAGTCTCCTTCGATTTTTAATGAGCCTGAAGTGACAAGTGCTAAGATGGACCTTTTCTGTTAAAGAGTCTGAAAAGGAACGAAAGGGACTTCTCTGGAGGTCTAGGTAGAGGGAGTACCAAACCAATCACAAAACTGCAGAATACTTTTTACGGTATGACAGTCAATCTTCCCGAATGTTGTGTTCAGTGCATTGCGATCGATAGGGCGGTAGACACGGCTTCCTATGGATAAAGGATTTAAGCCTATAGGGGTCTCCCAAAATATACTTGACGGTACGTGGGAGCACAAGTCCGTACTGGCACTTATCGTCTCAAAGTGGAGGAATCACCCAACCATCGGTGAGGACAACAGTTACCAGGCTTTACGATGCCGGAATACGTCTCTAGCCTAGACCTCTAAATGTTGTGCGTTAAGTTCCAAAGCGTTGTTAGATTCATTGAATTTATTTTAAGTTGATCTTGCTTATGAAGTTTGCCTTTTGGGTTCACCACGAGATGTAGATGTAATTCCTAAAATGCAATCTAAAGATGATAAACAAACTTTTATCTCTTTTGTGCAATGAAAATCCTAGCTACTAGAGGAAAAGAAAGACACAATCTTTTCACAAAGAGCAAAGAGCACACTGTAAATGCACTTTCCTAAATCAAGCCAAACAGACTGTCTATATGCAAATGCACATGAATGTATTTGTTTTCGACTTTCTTAGTATTGATGCTAAAAAGAAAGTTGATGTACAAATCTGAATTTCTTTTCAAGCGACAAATATAAACAAGCTCTTTTTTGAAATAAAAAAACAGAGATGATTACGACACCTAGCGATTTTGAAATGAACACTTGTTCTTGACACTAGAAAATCACAAATTCAGAACAAAGGCAATAGTAACAGTATAATCGACCATCAACAACAATCAAACTTTCTCCTATGATCGAAATCAACACTTGCGACAGATCCAAATCAAAGGACGACAATACGACTATTCTACTTTTGCAATGGAAAACTGTAAACGACTCAACAAACACACAAAAACATCTACAGTTATTTTGTACAAAGGAGGCGGAATAACAGTAAGGAAAAGGGGTTTTAACCAGACATATACTGATCACAGGTAGCAAAATTCAAAGACAGAACTGGAAAGAATGAAGCACAAGAACGACAGTTGCACAGGGCTAGTCTGATCAGCGCAACTGTAACACAGAGAAACTGAAATACAACGTAGGTTGCCCTTTCGGGAAGTGCATTGAAATTCAGGATCTCTTAACAGTACCTGTGCTGGGGCAGAAACGAGAATCTGTCCGGGTTTCGGGTCACAGTTTGCAGTTCAGTCTTTGGTTTTTGGCCGAGTAAAAGCAATCAGTAACTCAACAATCAGGGGTAGATCTAAGGAGGATCTAAGAGCTATCACAAGGGCAATCAGATAGTTTATGAATCAGCTGTTCAAATCATAAACAGATCCAGTGAATGGATTGAAGCAACAGATGTCTACTTTGCATTTGTTATGGCAAATGCAGTTCGAATGCTACTTATAAGTTTATGAAACAAACAACAAAGAGAAAAACTACTTTTGTATTTCCTTTATGAACTATAGATAGAGAGGAATAGAAAGAACCAACCTGTGTCTTGCGCTAATCCTTTGATCCAATCCCTCTCTTCTTTGATAGTCTCCAGCCACCTGCTCCCTTACTTGCCCGGCTTCACAAAATACCTGTAAGATCATAGAAGAAGAACACTATACAAAGACATGGATCTATATTCATAAATAACTTAGGATTAGATTTAAGTTAACCATACAAATGTAACAAGCATCAATGATACAAAACCATGGAGGAAAAACTCAAATAGTTTTTATTGATAAACAAGAAAAGATCCAGGAAGAGTTACAACCGGTGGTTTCTGACCCAGCATCAACCTCCCAGCAAAGAAAACCCCTCTTCACTTCAAACAAAGCATAGATCACCCAATACTCTGATGTTTGTCTCAAAAACCAACAACAATTCCTTACAATATGCAAAATTCCAGCCTCCGGATCTTTGGGATGAGGGATCCATATATAGATATGTGTAAGGAGGATGAGTTAGCTTGTGGTTTGATTAGTGTCTTCTCTTTGTCATTTCTTGCTTCCACTTGGAGACTGAAGACCTCTTACTCATCCTTGGTCGAATTCAGTGAGGCAAGTGTCATTGGAGAAGATTCTGGAAGCTTCCATTGTCTCTCCACCTCGCGGAATGACACTGCCATTTGTCATTTCTCGCCCAACGCACCCTCACAGTGTATTTATGTGCTTTGCAACGCACCTAGCCAGTGTATTTAGGTTCTATGCAACGCACCTAGCCAGTGGAGCAGCTGAAATGATCCTGTTTTGACTTATTCTGAGCAGTTTTAGGTGGAGAACTTCTGGGAGAAGCTGTAATCTGTTGAGCTTGTTCCTTTAGGGGGTTAGAACAACACTTTTAGGGACTTAGGAGCCCTTGATTTATGGACATTTCATGCTTGGAGTTGTAAGGCACAAAAATGTCTATAACACAAGCTATGCCCAAACAACAAAAATAAGGTGCAACAACATATCTCCTACCAGTAACAACAATAAACTCTCTCACTCAGCAACAAAAAAACTAGAACACATTCTCTCTCCCTCGAAGCAACAACAACATAATCCATGTCATATTAGAAATAGTTGATCACGTCACCAACACATAGCAGTAGCAACATAATATCAATAAATAGCAGCAACAACTCTGATCAAGCCCATAGCATCAACAACAAATATTCAACCAACTCTGAAACAACAGTAGCAAATACATCCTCCCCACCTTGAACTATCTAGCAACAACAATGTCCATCTAGAAGTAACATCTCTCTGAAGAAAATATGAAAACAACAATTATATGATGATAGTTCATAATAGTATGACCAATCATACTCCACTAAATGCAAATATCTCCATGGTTGAATGTGCACTAACATACATAGTTTCCAATGCCTCCTTGCTACATGAAAGAGGCTACTCCACATGGAACAATGGCTATGACTCAAGGATATGGAACAAGTTACATGGCCTCATAGGATTATTATATGACTAAAAACTAATAATACATGATTGTACAATGACAGCATAAGCCCATATATGGCTAAACCATGACTTTCTCTTAATGCATACACGACCCTAGACTGCCCCTCCATGATAAGTATGAGTGTGTACATGAATAATACATCAAATAGATGGTTTTATCGACACTACTGATAGCCAATACATAGTTGAATAAACTCTCATAACTCAATATACAACATATGTCAATCATGGCTCATGACTCTATGACCAATACCAAATGATTTACAATAAGAATTCATAATCTCGTGAGCATAATACAAGGGTCCATCAATAAGATATACCAACGAGTGATGAAGCATCATAATGTATAGCTGAAATATACACTCACTACCATGGCTCACCTTCATGCATGAAAATAATATAATAGCAATGCATATCATATGAAGATATATGATAGTCCCTCCAAAACACTAGCCATAAATCATGATCTCAGAAGTAGTAATCAACAACATATAATAATACATGGTGTCCCATCAATAACATATATCATCATCATCATATATCGGAATTATAGCATCCAAACAAACCAATATATCAGCTCTCTACAACTATACATGGTAGCAAAAACAACCATCATATGGAGTATGATCCTCTACAAAATATCCAAAAACTGGTATCAACATATAATGATGTAATGATAGCAGAAACATCACATCAGCAACCATACTAAAAAACATAAGCATTATCAAATATAGCAACAACAATATGAAACATCCATCATAAGTATAAACATCATGCATTGACATCGTACTAATATCCTGAGACCAACACATGCATAAAATCATCAACCCAAAAAGCATAATACATGCCAACTGAATGTCAACTCTTATGAACAAAAAATAATCCATGCATAATCAAAATATAAACCTTTGAAATGGATGACAACATAGCATGATATGCATGGGCAAATCCTTCAAGGAGTCATAATGCCATCAAAACATTGGAAATAGAAAAAGTGCCCCCCTGAACATGTGTCATCTCTCCTCCTAATCACATCTTAACAAGACAACATCAATGGAAAAACCCATCATCTAGAAATCATAATAAAAAAAAGGATAGGTATCAAAATCACCACAAATTAATTGCATGAAAAAATAAGATATGCCAAATACTCCTCCTGAGCTTATGAAGGCCTCTCGTCGATTTTGCAACCTAAAATACCTATCATGCAAGAGTAGACTATAAAATGTGCTAATCTCTTTTACTCTGAATCTGAAGAGGAAGAGTATTCTCTTGGTCTCTTCTTACTCTTCACTCTTCCCATCAACACATACACATTATCTGGGGTCTTGACTCCTTTAGCAGTTATCTTATTTGAACCTTCTTTCCTATTGAAGAAACCCTTGAAGTTGAAGAACACTTCCTTTGCTCCATCAATCATTTGGCTCACACTTATAAAATTGTGCTTTATACCCTCATTGAGCCATACATCTTCAACATTGGTCCTCTTTTCACCAAGGTTGGCTTTGCCACTTGCCAATACTCTTATTGGTTCACTTTCTTAAAAAACAACATGACCAATTTTGACTTTCTTCAAGAAGTGAAATTTTCTCCTATCTCCTAACATATGATGAGATCATACACTATCAATATACTATTTATCATCCCCATCACGTGAAAAAAGAGAAATACAACAATTTCCAATAAATTCCTCCTTTTTCTTCCACATTTCTCTTGATGGGTTCCTTTGTTGAGCATGTTTCTTTGGTTTTGTCTTTTGTACCAACATTCTCATGGATCTAGGAATGAGGCAATCATTTTCCATGTGTCCAAATTTTTGACACATAAAACATTCTACATGAGCAAGATAAGGATCCAAAGGATCTAAACTTTTGTTGCTCATGCTAGATTTCCATCTTCTTACTCCAGGTCTGCAATCAATGGCTTTATTCCCAAACAAGTTATATGAATAAAATGTACCATTAAACAAACTTGTATACCTGAAACAATATCCCATTCTTTGTTGTCCAAACTGCTGCATGGATGTATCTAATTTTCTCCTACACAAATTTTTCTTATGTCCTAACTGATGACAATGAAATCATTCAATCTTGTTCATTAAGGGAGAAAATGAATTCTGATTTCTTCTTTGAATTATGCTACTATCAACTCTAGGAGTGTATGATATTCTTGGCATTGAAGCTCCTTTCAAATCTCTTCTTTGCTACTGATCAAATTATTGCCTCTTCTCTCCAATATTATCATGTCTTCTCATAAATTTTGTTGTAGATTTCTTTGAATCTACCTTCTTAATTTTTCCTAAATCTAAACTTATATCTCCTCTTTGAAGGTTAGAGCTATGTTTTCTCTCTCCTATGTTGCTCTTAACTTTTTCTAGCTGTTGGTCCTTTTCTTCAATTGGTTTTCTCAAATTTTCAACTACATTTTCAAGTGCTTCTACATAATATTTCTTTTTCTTCTGTTTGTTGCAAATTATATCTTCATTTCTTTTTGAATCTATCAGTTGGGTTCTTAAGGTAGTAAGCTCCTCCTTGAGATTTTTCTCCTTCTCATCACAAACTTGCAACAATTTCTTATGATCTCTACATGCATTTGTTAGTTTATCTACTTGAGAAACTAATTCTTTGATCACACACTTTGATGATTCATATAAGCTCTAATGAACACAATACTCTTCTCATCTTGACTAGCAACCTCAATAGAATCATCAGAATTATAATTAAAAAATTTCTTCAAAATATCACCACATTACACATCATATTCACAATCTGCAGCTTCTTTTGCAATGGACTGATTTTATTCCTTCTTCAAATTCTTTGGCTTTTGAGACATCCTCTTCTTACTTCTGGCCATGATCAATGATTTACTCTCCAAGCGGTCAAGCTTCACTGAAGAGCACTGGATTTGATACCAATTGTTGGAAATATATTCACTACTAAGAGGGTGGGATGGGGGGGTGGTGTGGTGGTGGTGAATCAATAGTGATGGCCTTTGTATCAATTTTCACCAATTAATTTTTTTTCCTCCATGCTCATTATCCATGCAAATTCACAACATTAGTTCATCAAAACATGTAAGCAACAATAAACTGAAATCATAACAACATGAGAAAAACAATCATACACACACAAGAACACAATTATTTCTGGTGGAAACCCTTTCGGGAGAAAACCACCCTGTTGTTGTTGTGATGCTGAATTATTTTATTAATATGTTGAAAAAATTGTACATGCATTATCTTACACAGATCTATAGACTACCATCCATTGGAAGCTCCCACCACCAATGATCCTCACCCAACCACCATTGGACTTTCCAACTCCTATTGGATGGAGAAAAATTTTACTACTATTGAATCTTCCAAATCACTATCTATTTTGAAGCCTCCACACCTTCACTTCATCCATGCGAACCATGTTTCAAAATATTTCAGACTGGGTTCTCAATTCGCTCAACATGATCAACCCAACAACTCTAGCATTCTGCACATAAAATATGAATCATAAATCTAACATGGAGGAGGAAAATTCCTTACTTCTTCAAACACCAAAACACTACAACAAGTTGCAAATTTTTTGCCCCAAACGACACCCAATATCTGAATCTTCTTCCCAACTCTATCTTTGATTTCTGCCCACAATACTTTGATAAATCACTGCAAAACAATGTGAGTGACAGTTGCAATCTCTACTCACACACAATATCCTCACAGTGGCATATTCACTCAGTCTCCAAGAAACCAACCAAATAGAATCAAAGTCATCCTCTATTTATCATTTTTTTGGAAGAAAATTGAATCTAGAATGTCAACTAGGGAAATTTTGGAAAACGACCACAACATAAAGTCTATGAAAATTGCCTTCGTGGAAACTTTTGTTTCTCTCAATCTAGACCAAATTTTGAAAAAAATCTCATTAGAAAACTAATTTTCTTCATTCTGCACAAAACCTATGTCTCTGAATTTTCAAATCCATCCTTAGATGCTCAACAAATCCAACAAAAATTTGTCACTTCTTTATCCAGGAATTTTTGAGTTGGCATGTTTGACAATTTTCTCACACAAGAGAACCAACACAACTTTTCTTCTCTTCCTTTATTATATAATTTTCTGAAATGGTTAAGTCAAATTATTCTCAACAATGAATACTTAGGGAAAATACCATGGTTATCCCAATACCATGGACACTTGTACCATGGGAATCTCCAAATCAAAAGCATGGGTAAATACCATGGTTATCCAATACCAGTACCATGGGAATCTCCAAATCAAAAGCATGGGTAAATACCATGGTTATGCCAATACTATGTACAATTGTACCATGGTCATATCCAACTCAATACCATGGATAAATACATTGGCTATGCCAATACCAAGGACACATGTACCATGGTAATTTCCAAACCAATACAACAAGAAAATATCTTGGTTATGTCAATACCAAGACTATCTTCACTAAGGTAATATCACGTGCCAACTTGCCTCACACACATACCAATACCAAGAATACATGTACCATGGTAATAATCTACTTATGTTGAATCAAATACCAAGGTAAACCATTTAGCTATCATACCAAATACCATGGGACCATCCTTGGTAACACTGTATAACCAAACAAACAAATGCATAACCAATGTATAGCCAAACACCTCACCACATCCAACTATATGAAACAACATGATCATGAGGACCATGAAATCCCCTACGCACACTCTGCATGCAACACCTACAAATAACAGATCCATCCACACATCTCCATGCTAGTAGACATGCCTAAACCAATTCAACACATCAACCAAGTACAAGTCACTTGTAACCAAACATATAAGTTCTAACCAACTCTTCTGCAACCCAGGCTACCAGGTTGACATCAATGCCAACCAATAATACCTCTACAACACTACAACACACATCAATTTGAACAACCCTTTGATGCAAGGGCCACATTCTCCTCTTCCTTATCACCTTTCAAAACCTTATGGCTACTTCCGTTGATGGTGCTCTTCAATAGAGATCACCTCAAATCCTCCTTCTGTAGGCTTGACCACATCCTATCCCATGTAGGCAAGTTGTCTCAACCCAAGTTACTTTGGACAAAGACTTACTAAACCTATGAGACACTTTTTAGTGTCAAACAAACAAGCTCTATTAGTTGAGGTGCCTCCCCAATGGCTACAAGCTGATCACAGTCCTCTTGAATCCTGGTGAGGAAGGAATCTATGCCCTCACCCTTTTGCATCCTGATGATCCTCAATGTTTCTTACAAGAACATCTTTCGCTACTCGAAAGTGTTCTGATATAGTTGGACAAGAGTGTCCCACATCTCCTTGGAAGTGCCTTTTCCAAATATATGTGAAACTATATGGTTCCACAATCCATCCATGATCGACCTCTTCACCTCCACCATCTCGTTCCTGTACCCCTTTAGTTGATTGGCATCCTAAGGAACTAATACCACATTATCTACATAGACTTTCAGGCCATATTCATCCAGAATGAAGGACATCTTATCCTTCCGCAAGACAAAGTTGGAGGCCCCCTCCAACCTATCCTAATCTCTAAGCCCAGTTGTGGCCATCTCTGAATCTGGTAAAAAATATCCCTCTTTCTCGTTGCTCAGTTGCTGAGTCTGCTAAACACACTCCCTTATGGAGTGAGAAACTCTATTCACATCTTCTGCCAATTTTCAACTAGAAAATCATATTTATAGAACTCAAAAACCCATGAGAGAAATGATCTCTCTCTATGTATTCCTTTCTCATCCACCCAATGTTAGGATATTCCGGCACATAGGAAATAGTTAAGTATAACTTAGTCTAGTATAGAGTTACGTAAAGTGTGTTTCTTTACTATGTACATTTTGTAACTTACAATCCGACGGTCACGATATGTAGTGATCTGACGGTTCATTCTCTCCTCGGTATTACCAACACTAGATCCGTGGCTTAACGCCCGATTGGTCCATGATCTCTATTTAAAGAGCATGGAGGGTCATTTGTAGGTTAACTGTTCATGAGAGAAGCTTATGTAAAATTTCATTCTTTTATTAATAAATTGCCTGAAGTGGCCACGTTGGCTCAGGCCGTGGACTGTTTCCATCTTTGAGGATTTTAACCACATCAAAATCATGGTCTATTGATCTGTGATCTGTGTCCTTTGGTGTTATGTCTGAGGAACTTACCCTGTAAATTCCTACGTCCAACACTGATTCTGCTACTGCAAACTGCTGCAAAACACTTCCATTCCTAAAAAATGAATCTGCCTAGTGAAAATATTGGACTGCTGCTCCCTTTTCTTGTTGTAGCAGTAGTCCAGTATTTTCTTCCAACCTGCACTGAAAAATCGATCTTCCCAACAATTCAAACTTCATGGCTTAGTCTCTACACAACCTCCAGAAATTCATCCTGTTGCTCCCTCTAAACAAGGAATTTTTTCCTCCACTTCTAAGTTTCCTCGTATGATCAAAATCGCTCTGATATCATGTGAAAATTTCAACTTTTTTGCAGCAACTAGAAATTATTCTTCTAACTGTAAATTATTTAACAATTTATTTGCCTACGTAAAATATGAAAAATTCACAATTGAAATTTTCACCAAATTAAATTCTAGGGAAGATAAACTAGAAACTGATAAAATACTGGCACACACACAAAAAACTTTGACAGACTTATTTTTGTACTATAGTCCCTGGAAAAACCCAACTTGGGAAAATTGGTGCAACAACTAAGGGTTTTATATTATTAAGAAACAGTGATAAATTTTGAGTCTAATAAATATCGCCAAACTGGTGAACCTATCCAAGAGGAATACCAACAAAAATTATTTGAGGGAAATTAACTTCTCTTCGAGAAATCCCTGAACTTGACTACATTTGAAAAGCTAGTTGTCCAACTAGGCCTCCGTAGGCTCCGCATCACCTTGGCACTGCCTGCCACATATGTTGCCTAAATCGACTACTAGTCTAGCCGTCTTGCCTACTACTAACTTGGAAAATTCATGTTTACACTTCCCTCATGGTTAAAATAGAGCTGGAGTGTGGTTAAATTACATTTTTGAATGCATAAACACATATATTTTGAAAATTTACAGAGATGTTTAGATTATGTAGGCTACACAATTTAAATTTGAGATTTCAACAAATCATTGAACTTTAAATATCCTTGAAATCTTTTATAAATACATGACAATATTTGAATTTTTTTATTATTAATATTTTTTAAATGTCACATCAATTTTAGATTAACAATTAAATGCATGTTCATTTTATTAGGAAGTAACTTATTATTTTTCTTTTTATTAGCCATTTCTTCTGAACATTGAAATATTTGATCAAAATATTTTATTTACCACCTCCTTTTAGTATTGGGTTATAATATTAACTATTATGTCTCTTGGACTATAATATTGACAACTAACTCAGTGAACATAGTGAGAGTGAGATTATTCATGTTTTATAATGCTTTTAATAAAAACTAATTAAATATGTGTATTCATTTCTTTTTTATTGCATTCAATGTTTATTTTTTACTTACATTATATTTAATTTTTATTTTGAAAGGGGCATATGTCAACTCCATGTTGAACATGGATGAAATCATATATTGCACTCATACTAGTAGAATGCATCTCTCTAAATAATAATGGTGAGTCCTGTTATTTTTTAAATTACATTTCTAGGAATATTTATTACTATGATGAATTAAAATTATCAAGACTTTTTTCACTTGAAAATATAATTATTATTGAGTATTTAATAGATAAATAGAGTTAGAACCGACTCAAAACCCTAGCCGCCGCTGAACGGACCTGCCATTGCCGCCGCAGGTTCTACCACTGAAGGCCACCAATGGCACTAGCTGCAGGAGGGGAGAGCTCCGCCTCCCCTCCAATGGACACGCCCTCAACTGACAAGACGCAGAAGACTGCGACTCTGCACCCCGCAGGCACAGGTCGAGAACCTGAGAAAGACAAGCAAAGGACGAATGAGGAAAAGATGCATTCAGCTCGGAATGAAGAGGACAACGCAGGCAATGATGAGCACGCCAATGCGGAGTCACCTCAGACAAAAGTGACCTCAGCCACATGTATTCCAAAAGCCGCAGAACCGATCAAGGTCGAACTGCCAAGCCACCGCATCAATGGGGAAATCCAATTCATGAGGGACTATGCACTTATCGGAAAGTTCTTGGGATTCTGGCCCACAGAAAAAGCCTTACAAGGATGGATAGCTTCAAAATGGAAGCCCAAAGGACAAGTAACTCTGCAACTTGGCCCAAAGGGCTTCTTTACAGCCATCTTCAACTGTTTAGAGGACAAAATAAGGATATTCGAAGGAGGCCCATACTTCTTTAACTCTTCAGGCTTGTATCTAACGGAATGGAAGCCCAGATTCAACCCTGATAAAGAAGACTTCAGTTGGGCCCCTGTTTGGATAAGAATGTATTCCCTTCCCGTGGAATATTGGAGAGAAGAAACGCTGGCAGACATTGGCAACAAACTGGGGACCTTCATCAAAGTTGCAACAGAAACAAAGACACGCAAATACACCTCATATGCTAGGATCTGCGTCCAGATGCACCTAACCAAGACCCTTGCAGACTCGGTAAGTCTCTTTCACGATGACTTTGAATGGAAACAGCCTTTAGATTATGAGCATATCCCTTTCCGCTGTCGAAAATGCCATGAGCATGGCCACCTCTTCCGAGACTGTCCCTTAAATGCGCAGTCCAAGGCTTCATCTAATGATTCCAATAAGGACTCAGATGGTTTCACCAAAATCCCCACCCGCCGCAGGCACGCCAAGAAAAACCAAGCAGCTCCGGATCAAGCCTTTAAAGCGAACCCCCAGAATCGCTTCTCTGTTCTTGCCTCGCACGATAAACAAGATAGTCCCAACTCTGACTCCCCGGATCAGCCGCTCCCACCCTCGCCCTCCCTCATCCGCTCCAACCCCTTGTTCTCTTCTGACCCAGCATCTTCCATCTCTGCTCCTACCCCTTCCATGGAGAAAACCAAATCTGTTTCAGATCTCGGTCCCTTATTCCCATCCAAGGGGAAAACCATGTTGAATGAAAAACAACAAGCTTCAGATATGGATCTCGACGCAGCTCTAGCCCTGAGTCTTCATGAAGATGCAGCGGAGGAGGACCACAACACTCCAATTGGTATGGAGGAAGATCCGGAAGATGTAGATCTAGAAGAGCTTGAAATCTCCAAGCTTGACATCTCCAAACTTGAGACAACATGCAAACAAAAAGAGTACAACTCAATCCCCCCCTAGCAAATAGACAAACTTGAAGGAGTCCTTACCAAGGTGCAACACCATAAAAGCCTGGGAATACAAGGAGGCGGTCACTGGGATGGAAAAAAGATCCTTAAAGATACAAAGAAAAGGGGTAGAAAAACAGACCTTCAGAGAACAATAATAGTAGGTGAAATACTCATGGATTCGGGGCAATTCCCCAAGTTGACCAAGTTCTACAAACCCAAATCTCAGTCTACATGAAGCTCATTTCATGGAATGTAAGAGGACTCAATAGTCCCTCTAAACACAGAATGATCAAAAACCTGATAATGCAAGAAAAACCAGCAATAGTTTTCCTTCAAGAAACAAAAAGCAGCAGCACAACGATAGACAAACTTAGCAATAAAATATGGGCAGGCAGCAGTTCAATTTCAGTAGACGCCTCAGGGGCCTCCGGCGGTCTTGCCATTCTATGGAACCCGCAGATTGTTTCACTTGATAATTTTCATGCCACTCTTCATCTAATACAAGCCACCTTCCACCTCATCGGAACCAACATCCATGGGCATCTCACCAATGTATACTTCCCGCAGATAATTCAGCAAAAATTGGACCTCCTGGACACGATTTCCATCCTCAATGAAAACAGACACTTCCCCTTATGGATTGGCGGAGGCGACTTCAATATAATAAAATCCATGGAAGAAAAACAAGGGGGCAGAACCAGGCTCGACAGTGACAGCAGCGGCTTCAAGCAATTCCTACAAAATAATCAGCTCATGGACATCCCCACCTCCAATGGCATTTTCACCTGGTCCAACAAGCGCCGAGGTGCTCACCACATTGCCTCAAGGCTAGATCGATTCTTAATTTCAGACAACGCGATCCACCTTGGAGGGGATTTTAACGCCTCAATTATTCCCCAAGGAGGCTCAGATCACTGGCCGATTTTGCTCCAATGGTCCAGACCAGGCAACTGCTGCAACAGACCCTTTCGATTCGAAGCCTTTTGGCTCACAAACACCAATTTCAAGGCCGTGGTCAATCATGCATGGACATCTTACACCCCGCCTGCGGGAGCTAAGATGTACCAGTTTCAACAAAAGCTGAAAAATCTGAAACAAGTTCTTAAAGTATGGAACCGAACTCACTTTGGCAACATACAGGAGAGCAGACAAAAACTGGAGCAGCAAATGAAAGCACTACAACAACTATTCATTCTGGAAGGCCGCACAGAAGAACAAATTCAACAGGAGCAGATCCTCTGGAATCAAATTGAAGAACGCCAAAAACAAGAGGAAACTTTATGGCGACAAAAATCTCGAATTAGCTGGCTTAAAGATGGAGAGAAAAATACAAAATTTTTCCACAAAACCACCATACAACGACGTATGTTACAACATTACCTTTGTCAACAATCAACAGGGTGAAAGAATTGAGGCTCATGAAGACATGGAAAAAGAATTTACAGGATACTTCAAGGACATTCTAAAGGAACCTGACGGTAACCGGGATGAGGCAATCAGAGCCATCACGCAGCATATTCCAAAAATTATAAATGAGGATCACAACAATAAATTTCTCCAACCCACATCATTAAAGGACGTAGAAGAAGCCATGGCTCAGCTCAAAGACGACAAGGCACTAGGGCCTGACGGATTTACCGCCAATTTCTTTCATGAATTTTGGGAACTCATTAAAATTGAAGTATGGGACTTAGTGGAGGAATCCCGAAGCATGCACTGGGTCCTCCCAGCCCTCAACTCAACCTTCATAGCCTTGGTACCCAAAGAAGCGGCATCAAACAAACCTGAGAAGTACAGACCAATAGCGCTATGCAATGTGATTTACAAACTCATTTCAAAGGTCATTGCAAACCGACTCAAACCGCTCCTTCCCCTGCTCATCTCTCCAGAACAGACGGGATACGTTGAAGGCCGGCAGATCATGGATGGAATAATTCTATCAAACGAAGTCATACATTCTCTAAAGCTTCTCAAAAAACCAGGTATGCTTCTCAAATTAGACCTCTCTAAAGCCTTCGATAAGCTTAGCTGGAATTACATTCATAAAATGCTCTTGGCTTTTGGATTCAATGCAACCTGGTCTAGATGGATCATGAACCTAATCACTTCTCCCAGTTTCTCTGTCTTACTGAATGGCTCTCCCTCATCTCCCTTTCGCCCCTCGCGTGGCATCAGGCAAGGGGATCCTCTGTCACCTTTTCTCTTCGTTCTAATGGCCGAAGGGCTCAGCAGGCTCCTCAAATCGACAGTTTCCTCCAAAGCTCTCAAAGGCATCTCTCTCCATGGTCGAACTCCTCAGACACATCAGCAATTCGTTGATGATACTATGCTCTTCGGGCACCCTTCCGCAAAAGAAGCCTCTGTTTTCAAATCTCTTCTCTCCCTCTTCTCTGACGCCTCTGGCACTTCCATTAACGCTGCAAAATCTCAACTCTTCTTCTTCAATACCCCCCCCTCCACACAAAGGAATATTGCCCGAATTTTGGGATTCACAATATCCCACCTGCCCTCTAAATACCTGGGAGCTCCCCTTTCAGACTCAGCTATCAAGCATGCGTCCTGGCGGACGCTCCTGGACAAACTCGAATCAAAGCTCTCATCCTGGACTTTCCGGGCTTTAAATCTGGCAGGCAGGCTAGTCCTAATCAAATCAGTATTACAAGCAATGTCGCTCTATCTTTTCTCTATCCTGGCAGCTCCAAAAGGGGTACTGAAAGCCATACGCAATCTACAACGCAACTTCCTCTGGGGCTCCACAGGCCTGAATCGGAAATGGGCTCTTGTTAACTGGACAGAGGTATGTAAAACCAAATCAGAGGGTGGATTAGGACTTAGGGATCCGCTTCAAAGCAACAACACAATGGGAGCTCGAATTTGGTGGAACTGGGTCTCCAAGCCAAACACCCCATGGGCTCAATTATGGCAAGCAAAATACGCCAACGGCAGCCAATGGAGTGATCTCATCAGAATCAACCCTACCGCGCAAGGATCACTCATCTGGAATAATGCAAAAACTCAAAGCAGCTTCATACAAGAACATAGCTTCTGGGAAATCCACTCAGGCAAAGCTGCCAGGTTCTGGGAAGACTCATGGCAGCAACTCCCTAAACTTGCAAATTTGTTTCACAAACCTCTTTGGCAAGCTCATATGAAGCAAGAGAGCATCACACAAGTTCACCAGTTCTGGCAGCCATCTACACATCATGACTTTCAGACATGGAAACCAGCGCGACTCTGGCAAATAGACTGGCAGGGAGAACTGTACACCGATATTGATCAGGAACTCATAAACAGGAAAATCCGCCACTCCAATCAGCAGGATAAACTCAGATGGGGCTACACAACCAAAGGAACATTCACCACAAAGGAATCCCATCACTTGCGCTATTCCAATCTCCAGGCGGCCAAAGATCAAATCTGGGAACAAGTTTGGCACTCAGGGCTATGGCCCAAGATCTCTACCTTTTTATGGCTACTAAGCAAAAAACGCATTCTCACTTGGGACAATTTGATAAAAAGAGGATTTGTCGGGCCTTCTAGATGCCCAAACTGCAACATTAATTGTGAAACCATTAGTCACCTAATGGAAGAGTGCCCACTAGCAAAGCAACTCTGGGAGAAAGTGGAAAAATGCAACATGAGAGCAAACCAAAGACAGGAGGATGTAACGGAAAACATCAGGAACTGGGCCAAAAAACCGTTTAAAAGCCAGATTCTCAACTCTCTGTGGAGTATTACACCAGGCTTTCTGTACTGGACCCTATGGAAGGAGCGCAACCACAGAATCTTCAACAACACATACAGATCTATAGACGACCTTTGGCTCATCCTCAAAAAAAACATTCAGGAAACCCTGGCCATCAGAGCCTGGAATGACACTGACATGCCCGAAACTCAGCAGGAGCGCCGCATTCTGAAAGAATGGAATCTTGATCTCACGGCCTTAGTCAAGGTAATTGCCAATCCATCTATTAGATCCGCCTCTCAATCTTCATGGTCCCCACCTGCATTCAACTCATACAAGCTGAACTTCGACGGAGCAGCCAAAGGTAACCCTGGCCCTGCAGGATTTGGGGGAGTTATCAGACGACACACAGGAGAAGCGGTACATTTATACTATGGAACAATAGGCAAAGACACCAACAACGCAGCAGAACTGGAAGGTCTCTGGAAAGGAATCTGTCTCGCTGAACAACATCACTTCTTCCCACTTGAAGTTGAAGGCGACTCTCTTATACTCATAGAGGCGGCTAAAAGAATACAGGCTGGAGCTAAAGCAGTCAAGATCGCAACAAGTTGGAGGCTGCTAAGCCGATTGGAATCCCTGGAGGAAAAGCTCCACGCTCCCCACAATATAACCTTCCATCATGTCAGGAGAACTGCAAACCAGGTAGCAGATCGGATGGCAAATCAAGGCGTGTCACAGTCGACACCTTACTTCTCAGGTTCCTTGGACATGGTAGATGATGCTCAACTCAAAAAGGATTGCATCTCTTTGGTGCAAAAAGACTTCCCTCTCCCGGATGCGGGTGACTTTGAAGCGTGAAAGGCAGGTGTCAGGTGTGGCTCGTCACATGGGCAGGTGTCAGCCCGGACGAGCCACGACATACCAGAACGCAGGCGTAATAAATTCGATGGGAGGTATAGTTATTTGGGTTTTAAGGCTGGTTCAGTCGGCATTCAATGTGCAGCAACGAACGAGGAAAATGGCGCTCAATATACTCGAACCCCATGTCGCATGTCTTCATTCCTTCAAGCGGTCCGAGCAGAAGCTGGCAGAGACGGAACATTCTCTGGCTCAGTGCAAGATTACTCAGAGGAATTCTTGTCTGGAGGATAATTCGAAGATGCAAAGAGAAAGGCCCAGAATGAGCAGTCGCCGTGGCGGTTCCAGGGGTCGCTCGGCTACTCAGCGACCAGTCAATTCGCCTTCCTCCTCGGTGGACCGCAGCAATGTGCGTGGGTGGGGAGAAATTCCGGACTGTGGTCATGTGGAACATCCGGCTGTTCGCTACCGGATCCCCTGCACTCTGGAGAACAACACTCTCATTGTCTCAGTCATGGTGGAACACTGCAGCAATCTCAGGGGGCCTTTGGACAACTTGAATGTGCAAGTGGTTGACATGCAATTTCATACGGTTGATATATGGCGGCCAACCAGAGCAGACTCTCTCCAAGCCACTCAAGCTGCGGATGCTGGTCCCAGTGAGCCGGTTCAGAGGTCGCTGCGCTCGGACATGGAGGAATCTCAGAAACTCAAAGGTCAAGCGAAGGATGAGCCTCACACAACCGATGAGGATTAGCACTTCCGTCACTCTGTCTTTCGCTGCCAGGAACACAACTCTCTGTTCGTCTTTCATGCTCTTTGTTGGTTTTCTGCTCTCTTTTTTGGTTTGTTTATGTGTCCACCATGACGGTTTATATGTCCACCGTGTCAGTTTATGTGTCCATCGTGTCGGTTTATGTGTCCATCGTGGCGGTTTATATGTTTACTGTGTCGATTTAGATGCTGGCTATGTCGGAAGGATGGAAAGCTGTTCCAATTTTGTAATGATGTTGCTCTGAAAGGTCCATTATGGGGAAAATCTCTCTGGAGATGCAGGGCCACGGCCCTGGTGTAATTTTTGCTGTAATTTTTGAATTTTTTGTAATATAAATAGCATAGTCTTACAGAGAAAAAAAATATATATATAAATAGAGTTAAAACAATATATAAAAGTAATATATTTAAAATTTCAATCAAAATTATCGTATATTTAAATAGGAGTGTAGGAATCACATGATTAAAATATTGGGAAAAAAATTGGAAAATAAAGATAATATTAAAAAGCTTTTTAATTTTAATTATATATATATATATAATTATTAATTAACTAATTATATTGACTCAGTCAACATATTTTATATATATATATATATATATAAAATATGTTGACTGAGTCAATATAATTAGTTAATTAATATATATATATATATATATATATATATATATATATATATATATATATATATTAATTAACTAATTATATTGACTCAGTCAACATATTTTATATATATATATATATATATATATATATATATATATATATATATATATAATGTTGACTGAGTCAATATAACATTACGTTACACAACACCTTACATAACTAAGGTTTTACAATATTGGGAAATAGAAAACATATAAGAATTAAAAAATTAGAAAATAAAATAAACCATACAGTCTCACAATATGTCAGATCTCACACTATTACACTAATGTCTCATCAAACATTACATATATGTAAAGACTCTTAGACAAATCTTGGACATTCTAGATCTTAAGAAATTGGATCTAATATACTAAAAATAGACAATAGCATAGACCACAAAGAAACCAAATCATAACACTAACTACGAAGTAAACCATCTCAACAACATATGAGTACAACTCATCACAAAGAAACTCATAAACTAGATAACTCACAATTTTAGAACACGCCATTTCTACAGTATTCTAATATGTCCCCTTAATGGAGAAATAGATTTTTCACAATGCCTAATTGTTGTCTACATATTTCAAAGTTCATCTTTCCAAGAGGCTTGGTAAAGATGTAAACTACATTGTCACTTGTATTAGAATAGACTAATTGAATATCCTTTCACTATATCTTTTCCCTTACAAAATGGCGTTGGATTTTAATATGTTTTAATCTAGCATGATAAATTGTATCATTTGCCAACTTAATGGAACTCTAGTTGTCACATTTGATGCTTGTTGGACCACTTTTTTTTTTCTCCAACATCTTCAAGATTCCTCCTTAACCAAGCAACTTCACAAGTTGCACTAGTCAAGGATTTGCATTGAACGTCTATAGATGATAAAGAAATAGTTGGATATTTCTTGCTACACCATGATATGACTCTAGATACTATATTGAATACATATCCAAAGGTTCATTTTCTGTCATCAAGATTTTTAGTACAATCTCAATCAGAATGACATGCCACCTCATTATCAAATTCATTAGTATACATATTACCAAAATTAAGTGTTCCTTTGAGATACCAAAGGACTTTATTTGTTGCTTTCTAGTGCCTTTCACAAGGCTTAGCCATGAACCAACTAAGAATGCTAACAAAATATGTTATATCTAGCCTGGTACATCGTGAGGTGGTTCAGACTTCTGACTAGTTGACGATACGAAGTTCCATTCACCTATTTAGTTCCATCATCACTATAAAATTTACAATCTTTTTCTAAAGGAGTAGAAACCTCCTTGCACTCAATTATATTGAACCTTTTAAGGATTTCTCCTATATATTTTATTTGTTTGGTCAATGTCTTACCAAATTTCCTCCAAACTTTAAGACCTAAACAATAATGCAATTCACCAAGTTCCTTCATCTAAACTACTTGTGACAATTGAATTTTAACTTCTTCAATCAACTTGGATGCATTGTCTATTATGACAATATCACCAACATATAAATATATGAAATCGAACCTGGAGGAAGATATGATCAGAGTAAAATAAATGGAGAGTGTGTGGCGGTTCTACCCTCTAGGGTTTCTGTAACCTCTGCTACGGCAGAGCCCTCCTGACTTTCGCAGCTTTGACAGTGCTTGACTGATTCATGGCTTCACGTTTCCTGTAGAGAAGTCTCAAGATCCATGATTCCCCCTCAGGGGGAGGACGCTGTGCCTCCCCCAAAGGACGACAACAAGCAGCAACGGAATGGAGAAAGCGACAAAACAGAGGCACAGATTGATGATAGCATGGATCCAAGCTTACAACAGGAAAGAGCACAGGGTAAACAGGATCAACCCAAAGTCAGCTCGAACACATGCAAGCCAGTAGCTACTGAGCATCCAAAAGTAGAATTTCCAAGCCACTGAATCAATGCTAGGATACAGTTTATGAGGGATCATGCGTTAATAGGCAAGTTTATAGGACTTTGGCCAACTGAGAAGGCGCTGCGTGGCTGGATAGCCTCGAAATGGAACCCAAAAGGTCACATTACCCTGCAACTAGGGCCTAAAGGGTTCTTTACAGCCATTTTTAACTGCTTAGAGGATCGGAACAGGGTTCTGGATGGAGGGCCGTACTTCTTTAACGCTGCTGGTCTGTATCTCAGAGGTTGGGTAGAGCGTTTCAACCTTGACAAGGAGGATCTCAGCTGGGCTCCAGTCTGGATAAGACTTTACTCGCTTCCCGTGGAATATTGGGAGGAAGACTCTTTACAAGAAATCGGAAATGTGCTGGGCGAGTTCATCAAAGTGGCAGAGGAAACAAAAATCAGCAGATACACCTCATATGCACGGATTTGCGTCTACATGCACCTCAATCAGGCCCTTCCGGATGCGGTAAGTTTATTTCATGATGATATTGAATGGGTTCAGTTGATCGATTATGAGCATGTGTCGTTTCGATGTAGAAGATGTCACGATCTGGGCCACTTATTTAGGGACTGTCCTTTAAATAAAAAACCCTCTTCCCAAACATCCTCGGATAAGCCTGAATCTAATGGATTCACCAAAGTGGCTAGCCATAGAAGAAACCACAAGAAATCGGCAACTAACCCCAAGATGCCTCTAGCTAGCTCTTCCAAACCTACAACCAGTAACAACTTTGCAGCTTTGGCACGAGTTGATGATCTCGTCTCCGATAACCCCTCTCCTCCTGAGAAGGAGACAAAGAAAGATAAACAGGTAGTGCAAAAATATCTCATGTCGCTCCCAGAAGATCCGTTGACCAA
Organism: Pinus tabuliformis; assembly: GCA_031772625.1. Classification (NCBI taxonomy): domain Eukaryota; kingdom Viridiplantae; phylum Streptophyta; class Pinopsida; order Pinales; family Pinaceae; genus Pinus; species Pinus tabuliformis. The sequence continues at coordinate 1,021,835,213 of CM062811.1, read as the reverse complement.
AAAAACCTTCTCTCCTACCCAGCTCAAGACCCCAGCTTGGAACTCTCAAGGAATGGAGGTTGATAATATAACATTCGACTCCAGAACAGCAGCAGAAACATCTGAAGAGTTACACGAATCCCAGCACATGGAGGAAGAACCAGAGAGCATAGACATTGGAGAACTTGATATCCTAGGCCTAGAGCAGGCATGTAAAACAAGGAACTTTGACAAAATCCCAGATCAACAAGTAGACAACCTGGTGGAAGTCCTATCTCGGGCTCAAAGGCATCACTCTCTGGGTGTTCAGATTGGAAGTCCCTGGGATGGAAAATTTATTGCCAAAGACAACAAAAAGCGTGGGAGGAAAACAGATCTCCAACGAACAATCAGAATAGGAGAAATGTTAGTGGAGTCAGGCAGATACTCCAAGTTAACAAAGTATTTCAATACCAACCCCAACACTTCTCAATGAAGTTGATATCTTGGAACATCAGAGGGCTCAACAGCCCAAGGAAAGGTAGACTACTCAAGAACATGATCATGCAAGAAAAGCCTCAAATCCTATTCTTGCAAGAAACCAAATGCAACTCAATTGCTCTGGAAAAAATTGCAGCAAAATCCTGGCCAGGAGGTCTGGTAACTGCTGTGGATGCTTATGGGGCGTCTGGCAGCCTTGCAATTCTATGGGATGCGTGCACTATTATGCTAACAACATACATGCAAATAAGAACTTCATCCAAGCAATCTTTCACATCAATGGGACCAACATATATGGACATATAACTAATGTGTATTTTCCTCAGGAAACTGCGCATAAAATAGAAATCCTGGACACCCTTTCAGAGATCAATAAAAATAGGATGCACCCTCTATGGATTTCTGGGGGCGACTTCAACATGATTGCCAGGTTGGAAGAAAAAAGGGGAGGTAGGAACAGAGGAAACAGAGAAGGGAGTCACCTAAAAGACTTTATTCAGAACAACTGGCTTATTGACATTCCCTCCAACAATGGTCTTTTTACCTGGAATAACAAAAGAGAAGGGCTGCATCAGATTGCTTCTCGTCTGGACAGATTCCTTCTATCAGACAACGCAATTCATTTGGGAGGAGAATTTGCTGCTTCCATCTTGCCGATCTCGGGATCCGATCATTGGCCAATTTCCCTTCAATGGAATCGCCCTGGTCATAATGTCAGAAGACCTTTTCACTTTGAGGCCTTCTGGATGTCTCATCTGGACTTTAATAGCCTAATCAACTCAGAATGGAACAACTTCTCTCCTCCTAGCAGTTCCAAGATGTTTCAATTTCAGCAGAAGCTCAAGCATCTCAAAGGCAAGATCAAACACTGGAACTATACTTCTTTTGGTAATATCTTCTAGGCTCAGAATGCCCTCAATCAAGACATGAAAAATTTGCAGCAGAGGATTATAATTGAAGGATGATCTGAGGACCTATCAAAACAGGAACAAATCCTTGAATCACAAATCTTAGAAAGGGAAAAACAGGAAGAAACTCTATGGAGGCAGAAATCAAGAATAAAATGGCTTAAGGATGGAGAAAAAAACACAAAATTTTTTCACAGAACTACCGTTCAGCGCAGAATGAATAATAACATATCCCACATACAAAATGAGCAAGGGGCAAAGGTCGAAACTCATGAAGAAATTGAAAGCGAATTCCTAAATTATTTCAAGCACGCACATCAAGAGCCAAATACTGACAGATCGCCAGCTATTGAAAAAATTCTGAGGAACATTCCCAAATTAATCTCAGAGGAGCATAATCAACTCCTTCTCAGACCTGTAGACCTACAGGAGGTTGAAGAGGCAGTGCGTCAATTGAAAGCTGGTAAGGCACCGGGTCCGGATGGATTCACCTCCAATTTTTTTCACAATTTCTGGGACCTGATCAAAATGGAGGTATGGCAAGTGGTGGAGGAATCGTGCACATTGAGATGGATGTTCCCTGGTTTGAATGCCACTTTCATTGCTCTGATTCCCAAGGAGGCTGAGCCCAGTACTCCTGATAAGTATAGACCTATCGCTTTGTGCAATATAATATATAAGATTGTCTCTAAAATCATTGCTTCTAGATTGAAACTGTTGCTTCCTCTTATCATCTCGCCTGAGCAATCTGGTTATGTTGAAGGTAGGCAGATAATGGATGGAATTATCCTAACTCATGAAATAATCCATTCATTGAAGCAATCCAAGAGACCAGGTATGCTCCTCAAAATAGATTTGTCCAAGGCTTTTGATAGCTTAAGTTGGATGTACATCAGGAAAATTCTAACAGCTTTTGGTTTTGCTCCTCCGTGGGTAAGGTGGGTTATGAGTCTGTTATCTTCATCTTTCTTTTCTGTGTTAATCAACGGTATTCCCTCATCCACCTTTCATCCATCTCGGGGAATTAGGTAGGGAGATCCCCTCTCTCCCTTCCTCTTCGTTATCATGGCAGAAGGATTGGGTCGCAGCATTAAAAAAGCCCAGCAATCTCAGCTCCTCAAAGGCTTATCCTTTCACAATACCTCTACCTTTTCTCACCAGCAATTTGTTGATGACAATATGCTTTTCGGTCATCCGTCTGTTCAGGAAGCCCGTCAACTCAAATCTTTGCTGTCGGATTTCTCAGATGCCTCAGGGGCCAATATCAATAAAGCCAAATCTCAAATCTTCTTTTTCAACACTCCTGTTAATACCCAAGCAGCTATAGCACGTATTCTTGGATTCACCATTGCAGCTCTCCCCTCCAAATATTTAGGAGCGCCTCTGATAGCCTCAGCTCTTAAGCACTCCTCTTGGAAAATCCTTTTAGAAAAGCTGGAGGCTCGCCTCTTCCTTTGGACTCACAGGGCTCTTAACATGGCGAGTAGATTGGTCCTCATAAAAGTTGTTCTTCACTCCATGCCGCTCTACCTCTTTTCTATCCTGGCCGCTCCCAAGTGGGTTCTCAAAGAAATCAAGAAACTCCAGCGTTCCTTCTTATGGGGAAGTTCTGGACCTACCCGTAAATGGGCTCTTGTCAAATGGGATAAAGTCTGCCTTCTGAAATGCACTGGTGGCATTGGTTTGAGGGATCCGTCTCACAGCAACGAGGTCATGGGGGCTAGAATTTGGTGGAGATGGCTTTCTGCGCCCTTCACTCCCTGGGCTTCTCTATGGACCACCAAATATGCAAGCAACTGCCCAATCGAAGAACGAATATGAATGTCAGAAGTTAGCATGGGTTCCCTAATATGGAATTCGGCCAAGCAACACAGGAATTTAATTCAGCAGCACAGTTTTTGGGAAGTTAAGGATGGCAACACAACTAGGTTCTGGGAGGACTCCTGGCAGCAGTTGCCAAAGCTCAAGGACCTTCTTTCTCATCTGCAGCTGCCGGAGCAGGATTTGCAAGAGTATGACAAGGTCAGAAATTTTTGGAGTCACTCCTCCACACAGGATTATAGACGATGGATTAAAGCGGACCAGATCTTAAGACATGGAACAGAACAGGCTCAACAATCTCTCACATCAGAATTACTGAAAAGGAAAATACAATTTTCGGAGGAAATGGATATCCTTAGGTGGGGATATGAAGAAAAAGGCACTTTCACCACAAGGGAAGCTTACAATATAATCATCAAGCAGCATATGGTCAAAGACGTGCTATGGAGCAAAGTTTGGGACCCTTCCAACTGGCCGAAAGTCTCTACCTTTCTCTGGCTCCTATGTCAAAATAAGATCCTCACATGGGATAATCTTAGAAAAAGGAATTATTATGGGCCCTCCATGTGCCCCAACTGCAGGCAAGAAGAGGAATCCATTAAGCATCTTATGCAATCTTGTCATATTGCACGCAAGCTTTGGGAAAAAGTTAGCTTTCGATGCCAAAAGGAGGGCAGAGTTCATGGAGATATCATAGCCACAGTTCGCAATTGGGACCAGACACCTTATCAATGCAAACTTCTAAACTTCTTATGGAAGCTTATTCCAGGATTCCTCATGTGGAACATTTGGAAGGAAAGGAATCGCAGGATATTCAAGGATCAATCTATGCCTATGGAGAATCTCTGGACCATCATTTGCCAAAATATCAAAGAATCCCTTTCTCTCCATTCTTGGTCTCAGGAAGATCTTCCTTCTTTGCCACAAGAACAATCCATTTGGGCAAATTGGAATATTCAGTGGAATCAAGAGCTTAACTCCAAAGGAAAATTGCCTTCGTTGGGCCGTTTGCCCACAAAGTGGCTCCCTCCTCCCAATCATATGATACAGCTAAACTTCGATGGAGCCTCAAAAGGCAATCCAGGAAATTCAGGCTTTGGAGGGATCTTCAGAGACCATCAAGGGACTCCTCTTCTAACTTTTTTTGGCTCAAAAGGATGGGATACCAACAACTCGGCGGAATTGGAAGGTTTGTGGCAAGGTCTTATCTTAGCTCAAGACAAAGGATTCTTTCCGCTTATCATAGAAGGGGATTCTCAGATCATCACAAATATGGTTTCCAAAATCATGCAAGGCACTCCCTCGTGCAAGGTGAGCAACAGCTGGAGAATGGCGAAAAGGCTTGAGCTCATTGATATTTGGCTTTCCCGTCACAGGGCTATTTCTATCAAGCATACCCGCCGAGAAGGAAATAAAGTGGTAGACTTTCTTGCAAATCTTGGAGTGGAATGTGGGTTGGAACTTCATATAGGATCATTCTCCAGCCTTGCCTCTGCCTCCCAATTAATGGATTACCACAATATTGTGAAGAATGAAATGCACCAGGTAGAAGAGACACACCCGGATGTGGGTGTATTAATGTAATATTAATGGAGTGGCTCTCCCGCGCCGGCGTTTGGTCCTGTAGGTGGCAGGATCGCACACTCCTCCATGCCTTTTCTTGGATAAAGCAGGCTCACACAGGGTACCTGCTGATCACTTGGCATTCCGAATTTATTGCGCCCTTTGGTCGAGAAACTTCGCCTGAGGTTTTACTTATGGGTTCGTCGGCTCTCTCATCTATCATTTCCCCCTGGCCCCCCTGCCTTAGCTTGCCTCAGACTCTGTATTCCTGCAGTGCTTCGGATGCAACCTTAAATGTCTGTTTTCTGAATTTTAAGCGGCTCCCTTACTTCGGCACCTGCTTTGCTTCGGCCTGCTCCAATTCCCCTTCAAGCTGTCTTTGCATTTTGATAATGGTGCGTCATCACGCTGGTAGTTGCTATGGTGGCAATCATGGAGGCCATGGGTGTTCTCAGGTTGCTCCTTCGCCTGATATCCCTATGGCTCCTGCATCCCCTCCCTCAGCTTGTGCAACTCCGCATTAGAACAGTTCTGGTGGTAAGCCTTTCCTGCATAACTCCTTCCAGACCACCCATTTCAAATTTCAAAGCAGACTCAACAAGCTTATTCTCTCTGCCAGCATCACTGTCATCTTTGCGGAGGAAGAGGCTCAGCCTAGCGTCTCTGTGCATACCTCGGCGACGCAGTCTCAGGATGGCCATGGGAGCGAGCAGCATGGGGAAGACGTTGGCAATGTGTTCAATTGCGGTGATGTGCAGGCAGAGGGAAGTGTTCCTGATGTCATCAAGCCACCAGACGGCAACCTCCAGGGAGTCTCGGGCTCTGTTAATCCGACGAGTTGTTCTGGTGGCATCCGTCGTTCGACGGCTCTTCCAGGTGGCAGCGGTATGGATGCTGAGGATATAAAGGGAGATATTTGGGTGGGCAATGCATGCCCGGTGGTGGAGGAAGCTCAGGACCATGAAACGGTCATTTGATGCCTCCTGGGCCATGTTTGCTTCCCCAACTTTTCTCTTTGCTCTCCAGATCACTGCGCTATGTTTCTCTAGCTTTGACAATGTCTTTTTGCATCAAGTCTTCAGTTCTGCAGTTGTTTTGCCTATGGGTATCTGGTCAGTATAGATAGCATGGTTACAGCCCTCCTTCTGACCTTTCTATGGTTTACCAACATGCTCAGTTCTCAATGTATGGTTTTTGGGCTTTTTGTATCTAGTTTTCCCAACCCTGGGACAGTTTGTATGTGCTGATGGACGTTTCGGCTTTCCTCTGAGGTTTCGACCTCCTTGTAACCGTACTTTTATTTTCTTTTAATAGAACTAGTATTTACTGAGAAAAAAATAAATAAAGATATGAAATCAATATTCCCTTCTTCTTCTTCCTTGATGTACAGGTTAGGATCACTTTTGCTTCTCACAAAACCATTCTCATAAAAGAAAGAATCAATTTTCACATACCAAGATCTTCGTGCTTGTTTAAAACCACGTAAATTTTTCTTTAACCTAAAAACAGGATGTTTCTGTCCCTTCGTTACAAACCCTTGCTGAGGGTGAACCAAATAAACTTCTTCTTTTCACTCACCATTCAAAAAAGCAGACTTGAAATCTAATTGATGCATTTTCCAATTATGTTTTGTGGCTAATGCAATAATGGTTCTAATTGTGTTCAACTTAGCTACAAGTGCAAAAGTATCTTCATAATAAATTCCTCTTGTTGTGAATGTCTTTTTGCAACCAATCTAGCTTTATACTTGTCAATATTTCCATCAACATTAAACTTAGAGTTGTACAACCATTTCCATCATACTGAGAACTTTATTTTAGGCAATTTTGTTAATTCCCATGTGTCATTCTTTATTATAGAGTTACATTCTTCATTCATTGCATCTCATCATTCTTTATATTCTTTAGATTCTTCATAACTTGAAGGTTCTACAACATTCATTACATGAGAAATCAATGCATATATTTATACCATATAGGTGCCTAAATTTGATGTGATGACCTTCTTGGAGTTTCACTTCTTTCTTCTTCTTCTTCTCTTCTTGGAGTGTCATGATTGCTTGAGGCTTCTTTCTCATGAACCTATAGTTTTTTTAAGGGTGGTTCACAAACATTGAGTGACTACTACATGCACGGGAATATCCATGTAGATCAACCCAAAAGGATCCACCTGTCAACCAAATTAGCAAGACCTAACCCCAAGGGCGACGAGGAGAGTTGACCACATGACCTCCCGATAAACGAGGTACTTAGCAATAGGAATTTGACCCACTTAGCTATCCCTTATGGCTTCATGAACATGTAAGTGTTCTTGTGTTTGTTCCTATTCTTGTTTAACACTTGTTTCTATTTTGACATAATCATTGCTAGTATCATGCCATATACTAGTATTATTCATTTTATCACCTTCATCTCCATTCTCATGAAACACTACATCCCTACTTGTACGCAATCTATGTGAATAGGAATCAAACAAATTGTATGTATTTTATCATCACAATAACCAATAAATTTCTACTTGGAAAACAACATAGAGAGGAATTTCTTATACATAAAGAGAAAATACAAAAGAAAATACTTGAATTGATTCATACTTATTTATGTAGACTTCTTCAAACTATACCTCTTAATGGAGCATGGTATTTTTTTATTTTTATTTTTATTTTTTTTATGATAGATCTAGGTATACCTGGGTCTGTTTCATATGAAATAAGAGTGATATTTTTGAGTACTTTAAAGAATTCAAAAATATGGTGGAAAAAAAATCCTTAGCTCTAATCAACAGGGAGACTATAAATGAAGCACATTTAATTAACATTGTAAAAGCAATGAGATTCTACAACAATTTACAGTGCCACATACACCTCAGCAAAATGGAGTTACTAAGAGGAAAAACATAACACTAGTAGAATGTGCATGTAGGATGCTTCAAGGTAGAAATGTTTCTAATGGTTTTTGTATCTAATATATTTTATGTCTATAAACCAAAATTTAGTCATTTAAGAGTATTTGGATGCAAGGCATTTGCTATGTTCCAAAAAATGAAAGAAGAAAATTTGATGCAAAGTAAATATACATTTATTTCTTATTCTGATGATAAAAAAGGATACAAGCTATTTGATCCGAGGTCACATAGATTGCTTATGTTTTCATTTTCTTCCCTTTTTATATACAAAATCTTAGTTTTCAAAAATAAGATCTAATTTGTATTTGGCGTTTCATACAAACCTTTGAGCACAAATATCTTTTTTCAAGTTTTAAACTTTAAAAAAGGTTTGCACATAAAGAGATTTGATATGCTTGCTAGATCCACAGATGAATTTATATTAGATATAATTAATTGTTAATATGGATAGTTATCACTAATTGTTGTGTACAAATGAATATTAATTCTACTAACTTATCATCATTATTATTATTCAAAGAAAATTAAATCCAACTACGTTAAGTTTTATTTCATAATTAAAATATAATTTGGATCTAAATAATATGTAAAGAAACATTATCCTTCACAATTTTTGTTATAACAAATTAATACAATATTATTGTTATAGCAAATCAATATAATAATAAAATAAAAATATAAACCTATTTTATTAATCAGTAGGCTTCATCTATACTGGAATTGGGTTAAAGAGTTTTAATTTTTAAATAAATAAATAGACAAAATTTCATTTCAAGAAAATATTCTTAGCTTAATACTATTCTATTGAACATCGTGAGAACTCCCGAGCATCGTGAAATTCTTTATACGAAGATACTAAGATTGAGCGAAGGCTCACGCAAAGCTAATTAAAGACTAGTGATATGTACCTTTATTAATATGAATCTGTCTCTCTCTCCTCAATTATTCGGCAGATTTCTCCATTTTTTAAAGGGATAATGAATACTCTATCTCACTGCAATATAAATCAATTAATTTCTCTTAACAAAATTAATATCAGTATGCATTTATTTTAACCATGAATTTTAGCAAAGAGCATATTTTGAGGTGTACATTTTTATTTTTATTTTTTAGTTGAGAGATTTGGTCCCTTTGCCTTCTAATAAATAAGTGAATATATTAGGTATATAATTAATTTCTGATTTATTTAACTTAAGAACTAAGTTTGATTACTTTTTTTTATTTATTTATATATATATATATATATATATATATATTTTGCAATTTCTATTCTTCACCTGAATTGTTTAAACTACATAGATCTAGCCAGATCAATACGCCCAAATCACAATTTACTAACTTTTCTGGTCATAGAGGGTTCAAACTTTCCACGGCAAATAGCTATATGACATTACCATGGTGAACCCTAATCCCTATGGCCAATATATACGTTAACCTTGACAAGATCAATACATTAGAATGATAATTTCAGAACTGCATTGGTCATAGTGCGTTCAAACTTCCCACAACATAATCGCTGCGGAAAACATATACGTACAGAAAAACTTAGCTCCTGTAACATCAATATGCTAGAGCCTCGGCGATATCAGAACCTCTGTGAGAGCAATACGCCAGAACCTCAGCGAAATCAAAACCTGTTGGAGATCAGAATCAAAAACTCCGTGAGATGAGAATCTCTTGGAGATTTGAATCAAAACTTTTGCAAGATCAAAGTCTTAGAATTATACTACTAATGTTCTTGAGATGAGAACCTCAATGGGATTAGAATGAAAACCTTTGTGAGAGCTATATGTCAATGTCCCCATGACATCAAAACCTCTGCTAGATCAATACACTAGAATCATTGTATGTATAGAAAATATATGTTTTTATACCAGAATCGTAGTTTTTAGAAAAAGCTTTCCACAAAATTTCTTATTTTCCTTTCACATTTATTCTATATATTTTAGAAAGTTGTTTTATTTACTATAAAATAAAATGGTTTTATAATAAAATTATAGAATTAATTACAAGTTAATCGGGTTTATCTTTAGGTATTGGTAGGAATGATTGCTAGTTTTCATATTTAAATTTAAAGAATACGCTCCAATATCTTAGACCAATCAAACATCCAAACTGAATAAGACCAATTTAAATTTGGATGACCAGCCGAAGGTGAATAAATAATTTTTAGGACCTGAAAATGTGCAGAGTTAATATATTTGTTCATGTTCTACTTCCAAAGACATTAAATCTAAACACAACCAATTTTGAAATATTAGTTGCTGCTCACTATAAACAGAAATTTTCAAGTGGATCTCTCTGGAAATCGAATTATTAAAAGCTGCTGACTATAAACAGAAAGTTTCAAGTAGATCTCTCTGGAAATCGAATTATTAAAAGCTGCTCGCTATAAACAGAAAGTTTCAAGTGGATCTCTCTGGATTTCTGATTGTTCTATTTTTACCTGGTATGTAGTGTCGCAATAGAAAATAGGGTTTGTTTAGCAGAGATATATTCATAACACTGCATTTTCCACATTGAAAGCTTTCAATACGGCCAAGAGACTAGCCAGCAATCACTTTTCCTGAAGATAGATCTTGGCAAAGCTTATGATCAAACTAATTGGTCTTTAATTTGAAAGATGTTAGATTAATTTGGGTGTTGGTCCAAGGTGTATAGCAATGAACACTCTATACATTAATGCATCGACCTTTCTGTCGGTTAATAATACCTTATCTCTATTCCCCATGCCTCATCTCTATTCCCCCATCTATCCATGTGACATGGATGCCTCTTGACAGATTGGGAGAGACTAAAAATTTCCTCACCGGTGGAGTATTTACAATGAATTTTAAGCCATGGGAGGAGTCTCACCCATATTTAACCATAACTGAGGTAATCCAATAACTGCACCCAAAAGCTATGTCCATATTCGCAGAGCCAGAGCCTTTGGTGCAAGTAATGTCTTATGAACCATCTCTGAAACCATTGTATGCATGGGATTGGTAGGAATGATGGTTATTTTTCATATTTACATTTAATTTTGGTCAGCGATGAAATAAAAAATATATTTTTATAGATAAAAAAATAAAAGCATTACATAAATATTAATGAGAATTTGATAAAACTATTTTATTTATTATAAAATAAAACCATTTAGCATTTGATTACACAGAAAATTGGTACATTCCATAAGAGGATCTTGGTTTGTCATATGACAAAGCTAATACCCAATTTTTGGCTCTCTTGGAAATGATGAATATACTAATCACTCCCCAAATTCCAATCCCCACTCCAATATTTAATGCTGTTAATGACATCTTTTCATTGACTGCACTCAACCATCCCACTTTCTTCTCACCATTGTTACTAATATTGTGATCTATAGATGGGGTTACATTTTCATTACATGGATTTAAAGGACACCCGTACAAACACTTATTTCCTTGAAATGAGGTTGCATTGAAACCAGAAATTTGTGTTCCTTTTGGGATAAGCCCACAAAGATTATTGGATGAAACATCCATTACTCCCAACCAATGTAATGCAGAGAGCTCCTCTGGTATTTTTCCACTCAAGTTATTTTTGGACAAGTCCAACTGCTCCAATGTAAATATATTACCAAGAGATGGAGGTATCAAACCTTCTAATTGATTGTTAGATAAATTCAGCAATCTCAAGTTACTCAAACTTCCTATGCTGGCAGGGATTGTCCCATTGAGATTGTTACTAGACAAATCAAATATTGTGTTGGAAGACAACACATATGATAGATTGTACTCATATCCTTTCATGTCAATTGTCATTTCTTCATACTCTGTATCATTTTGAGAAGATCCATTCGCATATCCTTGAAGCCTTTCAAGATATAATGGTATCACTCCACTAAATTTATTGTTGGATAAATCCAACACACATAACTTAGTGAAATTTGATATCCATTCAGGAATACCGCCATAAAATTTATTATAACCCAGATTTAAAACTTTCAAATTATCAAAAGCTCTTAATGACTCAGGAAATTCTCCTGACAACCTATTTTTCCTTAAATCCAACATTGCAATGTTGGTACAATTAGCCAAAGATATGGGTAGACTCCCGGACAAATTATTAGTATGGGCAGAAAAGGTATGTAAAGAAATACAATTGCCAATGGTCATAGGAATTGATCCCTGTAAACTATTTAGTGATAAATCTAAATGCTTAAGAAAAACCAAACTGCTGATACTATCTGGGATAGTACTATAGAGATTATTAGTGTGGGCCAAAAAGATATATAAAGAAGTGCAATTGCCGATGAACCTAGGGATTGATCCTTCTAAAATATTTACTGATAAATCTAAGTACTTGAGGAAAACCAAACCAGTGATAGTATCGGGTATAGTACCAGAAATACTGTTATGAGATATGTTTAGTAGCAAAAGAGCTTTTAGTTGACCAAATTCTGCTGGTATTGGACCCATCAAATTGTTGCTTTGCAAAGCCAAGTGTAGGAGTGAGGTGCAATTGCCCAGAGATGTTGGAATATTTCCATTCAGACCATTGCCGAACAAGAAGAGTTGTTCCAATCTGCCCAGAAAACCGAGTTCTGTCGGTATAGTCCCTGTCAAACTGCTTCCCCAGACAGACAAGAATTGTAGTGATGTGCAATTGCCGAGAGAAGTTGGAATATTTCCACTCAGATTATTACCGCCCAAGTCCAGGTGTGCCAACCTTACCAAACGCCCAAACTCTGTTGGTATAGTGCTTGTTAAGCTGTTAACTACAAGTGAAATCCATTGCAATGATGTGCAGTTGCTAAGGGAAGTAGGAATACTTCCAGTCAGACGATTATTGTTCAAGAAAAGGTATTTCAACTTCACCAGATGATCAAATTCTACTGGTATTGGACCCGTCAAATTATTGCTTTGCAAAGTCAAATCTATGAGCGAAGTGCAGTTGCCCAGAGATGTTGGAATACTTCCACTCAGACTATTGGCGAACAAAGAGAGGTGCTCCAATCTGCCCAGAAAACCGATTTCTATTGGTATAGTCCCTGACAAATTGTTTTCCCAAACAGACAAGAATTGAAGTGATGTCCAGTTGCCGATAGCACTAGGAATATTTCCTTTCAGATTATTGCTGGCCAAGTCGAGACCTTCCAACTTGACCAAACGACCGAATTCCATTGATATAGTCCCTGTCAGGCTATTAGATGCAAGTTCAATCCATTGCAGTTGCGTGCAATTACACAGGGACTTTGGAATAGAACCCGATAATAGATTATTATGGAGGTCAAGCGTTACCAGTGCTTTAAGCTGCCCAATCTCAGATGGAATTGTTCCCGTCAAATTATTGTCTGAAAGATCGAAACTGCACAAAAGGGAGAGGTTGCCAAGATAGGGCGACAGAGTACCTTGCAGTTTTAACCCTTCAAGCGTGATGGCAATCACTCTTTTGGTCTGTTGTCTGCAGAGAACACCATTCCAGGAGCACATGCTATCTGAGTTGTTCGCCGTCCAACTAGAGAGAGATCCATATGGATCGAACGTGATGGCCTTTCTGATGCTCAAAAGAGCCTCCACGTCCGTTGTATCCCGTTCAGCTTTATCCAGCAAATTACGTCCTTCCACAGAAAAATCATTCGAAGGACGTTCAACAGAAGTTAATCCATACATATACCGATGATCTTCAGTATCAGAAAGGATGTATGGCTTCCTTGTCCTGGTAGAGCAATCAACAAAAGTCGCTACAGGCATGACCACAAACATCATGAGAAGAACACTTCTATGATCCATTTCTCGCGCTCCGATTCCTCAAAGTCTAAGCATATGAGTTGTGTTCCTCACTATGTGCATATATATAATTTTGCGCCATTGATATAGATTCAAGGAAAAAACAAACACAGAGAGAATTCAAGTTAAAAAACAAACACAGAGAGAAATTAGCCGCCTGACTTGACCTGGAAAAATTGAAATTTCTTTATAGGGAAATCTACTAGAATTTCTTTGAAACAATCCGTAAAAAACAAAAGAGAGTACTGGGATTTGGACTTCGACTGGGAAATCATAAAACTAGTGTTAACCGTTCGAGATATGGTATTAATTGAAATTTGTTGAGTTGATAGAGACTCAATCCTAAAAGCCTCGCAAAAACACAATTGAAAAAGACAACGTTCTGCCTTTATTGACTTGACCTAAAAAAATCAGAATGTGGGGACAAGAAAAACCTAGAGAACCAACCTTGAAAATGAAAGTTGATTGTTACCAAAGAGGCTACGCAAGCACTATATCAATCCTATCTATAACATCCAATCAATTACCACCACTGAAGTTACAGTACATTTCTTGTAACATATAACACTAAACATTACCAAATAAAAACTCAAGAAGGTTTAAGATTTAATATGTTAGATATTATTTTTGGGATTCAACTGCGTTAAGAAAGTCATTCATCTATGACCATTTCCATGAGAGGTAGTTGTAAGTGACTAAAACACCCAATACTTATTTCAAAAGAGTGAAGAGAACTCTACTTGAATAGTTCATGAGGCACAATACTTGCTAATGTTTTGCAAATGGGATAGCAAGCTAAGTGGCCTTGATTGCGGGGAAAACTCCACAATTAAGCGCGCTTGAGCCAGAGGCAATCTAGATGGGTGACCCCATGGGAAGTCCTGGTTACCGAGTGTAAGCCCTGGAAGTAATGATTGACACTATGTGATTCATTTCACTAGTTTCAATCCCACTTCTTCACCCCTGTGAGCATCACAGGATGAAATGAGTATTAGGTGGACTATTCAAAAATCATGAGAAATTAGTCTATTACGACTACCTCTCATGGAAATGGTCATAGATGAAAGTCCCAATGCAATGAGTGCTAAGTGGACTATTCAAAAACCATGAGAAATTAGTCAATTATGACTACCTCTCATGGAAATGATCATAGATGAATGAATTTATTAATGCAGTTGAATCCCAAAAATAATATCTAATAAAATGCACTGCGAAAACCCCCAATACTTAATTTAATATGTTGTAATATAATTGCATATTGATTCCAATGAAAACAAAGGAATTTATCTGTTACATAATTCCCTTAGCATGCTAAGGAACCATAGTCCAAAACAGAAATTACAAAAGTTGTTTATAAAAAACTTTCTAAGTGAAGGCATAGTTGTAGACTTAGTCTTGTCAATGGATAACTAAAAACCGGACAAAAGAGAAAGACTTCCACTTCCTCTCAAAGTGGTACCCTTCCATTCTTAAAAAAAAATGAGTCATTTTCTTGAGGAAAGTGCCCTTTTCGATAAGGAATTTGTGCAAGTGTCCCACTCCCTGTGAATATGAAAAAAAGAGAGATATTGACTTTTTTTCTTCACGTCTATAATCTTGTCGTTCCAATAAGAAAAAATTAATACCTATAAATTTGAAGAGCCTCATAACCAATCAATTATGCATTTTGAATCACCAAAAACTTGTAAGTAAGCAAACCTTCTTAAGGGTGTAAAAGATAGAAGAGTTGAACTAGCAAAGATTTTTTCCTAAGTAATTGTTCTCAATTCTATATTCAAACAAATTCAAATAAAATGAGTTCCCGATAGTTTTATAAAGGAACCCCCACCTCATAGACCTACTTGTGATGCATCGTCAAAAACCTAATAGAGAAAAATTGAGATATCATAGGATAATTTACATTTCTGTCATTTTTTGTTTTTGGTAATGTCAAAGATCGAATTCCCATATTAGCATGACAAATCGGAGGTAGTTAACTAGTTTGACATGGCCTGTGCCACAAAGTCTACTCATTAAATTCGAGTTATAGGGCTTGGAATTCAATTATGCATTTTTGATTGCTAAATTTTAGTAATCCAATTCAATTATTTTCAATTGTATCTAATTAACTGACCTCTAACTATTGTTAGAATTAGTTGAAGGTCAATTGTGGAGTGGGATGACAGTCTAACTCAAAGATCTATTAGATAATTGATCAATCAACCCAAAATAGCTAGTGCATGCATATAATTCAATTTCCTCAGCTGAAGTGGAGATGACAAGTCACTGTAGCATTAGTTGTAGACTAGTTTTGAGTGTATAGGTTTTGCATGCAATCAATGATAAATCCTTGGGAATTGCACAATAAATGTGGAGGAAATTCCTAAATAAAAGGTGCTAATTTCCTTAGGATTTACGCAAAGAAATAGGAGCCTTAGTGAGAAAATAATTGCCTAAGTGTTGTCCATAGCTTGTTCATTGAGCAAGAGAACAATTATTCTTTTGCAGGTTGAGCTAAGAGTTGGAGCTAGCAATTGTAATATTTTCTCAATTCATTGATTAATGAAAAAAGGCTTTGAGGGATTTTTCCCAATTGGGCTCC
This sequence comes from Pinus tabuliformis, assembly GCA_031772625.1. Classification (NCBI taxonomy): domain Eukaryota; kingdom Viridiplantae; phylum Streptophyta; class Pinopsida; order Pinales; family Pinaceae; genus Pinus; species Pinus tabuliformis. The sequence continues at coordinate 1,021,819,221 of CM062811.1, read as the reverse complement.
CCTATAAATCACTGTGTATTTATGGTTTTTCTTATTGCATTTCTGTGCATGTTGATCTACATTGTGAATTTCATTCCATAGATCAATAGAGTATAATTGTGCCTCATGATTTTCAGTTAGATGTCTTGAGAAGTTGCAATTTCTATCAAATATCTACATGGTATCAAAGCACTAAATTCACATTAGAACTAGTATTTCAAACTTTTATCTCAAAAATTTCGAATTTGTAAACTTCTTGCAGTAGTTTTCCTTCATGGTCATGAGAATGTCTTTCAATAGACTGAGATTAGAGTATGCCCTAGAGGGTAGCTTGAATTTCATAGCATGGAAAGATTGAATGGAAGCAGTGCTTAGTGAAAATGGTGTGTTAGAATATGTTAAAACTGACATTGCAAACCTCCACAGTTGAATGCACAACAATAAGCCCAATGGAATTAGGATGTTGCGAAGACTAGGAGAATTCTTCTGGAAGGTGTGAGAGACCATGTGGTCTCAGATATCCATGACAAAGAGACACCATTTGTTATGTGGAAGGCATTGACTGAGCTAGTAGAAAATAGAAGTGACCATAGAAAATTGGCCCTGAAAGACAAACTTCGAAACATTAAGATGAAGAAAAATGATACTATTCTGTAGTATCTAACCATATTTACACAATTTCAGGATGAGCTTGGAGGGGTTGGAGTGGTTGTTGCAAAAGATGACCTAGTGTTATAGACATTTTTGTGCCTTACAGCACTAAGCATGAAATGTCCATAAACCAAGGGCTCCTAAGTCCCTAAAAGTGTTGTTCTAACTCCTAAAAGAACAGGGTCAACAAATTAGAGCTTCTCCCAGAAGTTCTCCACCAGAAACTGCTTAGAATAAGTCAAAATAGGATCATTTCAGCTGCTCCACTAGCCAAGTGCGTTGCATAGCACCTAAGTCCACTAGCTAGGTGCGTTGCAACGCACCTAAATGCACTACCAAGGTGCGTTGAGCAGGAAATGACAAGTGGCAGTGTCATTCCACGAAGTGGAGAGACAATGGAAGCTTCCAGAATCTTCTCCAATGACACTTGCCTCACTGAATTCGACCAAGGATGAGTAAGAGGCTTTTAGTCTCCAAGTGGAAGCAAGAACTGACAGAGAGAAGTCACTAATCGAATCATGAGCTGACTCATCCTCCTTGCATACATCTATATATGGATCCCTCTTCCCAGAGATCCAGGGGCTGGAATTTTGCACATTGTAAGGAATTGTTGTTGGTTTTGAGATACATATCAGAGAATTGGGTGATCTATGCTTTGTTGGGGGTAAAGAAGGGACTTCTTTGCTGGGAGGTTGATGCTGGGTCAGGAATCATCGGTTGTAACTCATCCTGAATCTTCTTGAATATCAATAAAACTATTTGAGTTTCTTCTCCATGCTTGTGTTTCATTGATGCTTGTTACATTCGTATGGTTAACTTAAATATGATCCTAAGTTATTTATGAATATAAACCCATGTTTTTGTATAGTTTCCTTCTTCTGTGACCTTACAGGTACTTGGTGAAGCTGGGCAAGTAAGGGAGCAGGTAGCTGGAAGCTGTCAAAGAGGAGAGGGATTGGATCGAAGGACTAGTGCAAGACACAGGTTGGTTCATCCTATTCCTCTTTGTTTATAGTTCATAAAGAAGAATACAAAAGTAGTTTTCTCTGTTTGTTTCTAAGGTAGCTGTCACACCTTAGTGGGATAGAGTAGTTCTAAATAGACACTTTTCCTGATAACAAAATGGCGACTCCACTGGGGATCGTGTCTAGTTAGTTTGTTTGTGTTTCTCTTGTTGTTTGTTTCATAAACTTAGAAGTAGCAATCAAACTGCATTTGCCATTAACAAATGCAAAGTAGACATCTGCTACTTCAATCCATTCACTGGATATGTTTATGATTTGAACAACTGATTCATAAACTAATTGATTGCCCTTGTGATAGCTCTTAGACCCCCCTTTAGATCTACCTCTGATTGTGCATTACTGATTACTTTTACTCGGCCAAAAACCAAAGATTAAACTGCAAACCGTGACCCAGAACCCGGATAGAATTCTCGTTTCTGCCCCAGCGCAAGTTCTGTGAAGAGGTTCTGCATTTCAACGCACTTCCCGAGAGGGCTACCTGCGCTGCAATGCAGTTTCTCTGTGTAACATGTGCGTTGATCAGCCTAGCCTTCTGCAGCTGAGGTTATTTGCTTCATTCTTTCTAGTTTTGTCTCTGATTTTTGCAGCCTGTGATCAGTAATTGACTGTTTCAAACCCCTTTTCCTTACTGATATTCCGCTTCAGTTGTACAAAAGAACTGTAGATGTTTTTATGTGTTTGTTGAGTCGTTTACAGTTTTCCATTGCAAAAGTAGAATAGTCGTACTGTCATCCTTTGATTTAGATCTATCGTAAGTGTCGACTTTGATCATAGGAGAAAGTTTATTTGTCGTTGATAGTCGATTATGCTTTTACTTTTGCCTTTGGTTTGAATTTGTGACTTTCTAGTGTTGAAACGAGTATTTATTTCAAAATCATAAAGTGTCGTAATCATCTCCACCTTTTGATTTCGAAAAGAAGCTTGTTTATGTTTGTCGCTTAAAAGCAAATTCAAATTTGTACAACAACTTTCTTTTTAGGCATCAATATTAAGAAAGTGAAAAAACAAATACATGCATGTGCATTTGCATATTGACATTCTGTTTGGCTTGATTTAGGAAAAGTGCATTTACAGTGTGCTCTTTGCTCTTTGCGAAAAGATTGTGTCTTTCTCTTCCCCTAGTAGCTAGGATTTTCATTGCTGAAAAGAGATAAAAGTTAGTTTATCATCTTTAGATTGCATTTTAGGAATTACATCTACATCTCGTGGTGAACCCAAAAGGCAAACTTCATAAGAAATATCAACTTAAAATAAATTCAATGAACCTAACAACTCTTTGGAACTTAACGCACAACATTTAGAGGTCTAGGCTAGAGACGTATTCCGGTGTCGTAAAGCCTGATAAATGTTGTCCTCACTGATGGTTGGGTGATTCCTCCACTTTGAGACGATAAGTGCCAGTACGGACTTGTGCTCCCACTTACCGTAAAGTATATATTGGGAGACCCCTATAGGCTTAAATCCTTTATCCGTAGGAAGCCGTGTCGGTCGCCCTACTGATCGCAATGCACAGAACACAACATTTGGGAAGATTGACTGTCGTACCGTAAAACGTATTCTGCAGTTTTGCGATTGGTTTGGTACTCCCTCTACCTAGACCTCCAGAGCAGTCCCTTTCGTTCCTTTTCAGACTCCTTAACGGAAAAGGTCCATCTGAGCACTTGTCACTTCAAGCTCATTAAAAATCGAAGGAGACTAGAGTCATCTTTTGTTTTTTCTCGACTCTTAAAAACTGAAAAAAAAAGTTGTGTCAAAAGCGTCTAAAATTCATTTAATTCGGAAACATACATTCCCTTTATTTTAGTTGATCGAGTAATCCGCAATCGTGGAAGAAAGTCAATTGAAACCCCGTCGTTCGTGGAGGCTTACGAGTCAACCGTCTTTATCTTCGGAATCGAAACTAGTACGGACAAAGCAAACTCATTTAACCGGTTCCAAATCTCCTATCAAAGTTAGAACAAGTGTTCCAATGACATCAGAGACTCCGGTTACTCCAAACATTTCTGGAATCCCTGCCTCAATAGAAGAAGTTCAACAGCCACAGAAGGACAGTGGTACTGATCCTAGTTTGAGAATAAACACTTGTGTTACCGAACCAGTTCCATCTACAACCGGTTCGGAGAGTCTTACTCTCCAAACATTTGTCGCTGCTGATTTCACACCTTCTTCAGCGCCAGAAATATTTTACGGACCTGACGGTCTTCCACTTCCACCTGGTCTGATTGCAATAGAAGAAATTATAGAAGATCCTCAAACAAGTACTCCAACGCACTTTGGAGTCGGGATCACTCTATATCCTTCGACATCAGAAGTTAGTCTACCACCAGCGGAAGTCCCTGTAGAATCGCTAGGTAATATTTTGGATAGACTACAAATGTCTGAACAACCGTCAACATCTAGGATTGTGTCATCTGACACAGCGACGACAGAACTCCCTGCTGTAACTCCGACAATGTTCGCCAGCATACCATCTGTCGCGACTAGCCCTCAACCGCTAGAAGGAGCCCATTCAGGGGCTATTTCGACAGTCTGGTCCATTCCTGTTTGTTCATTCGGAATAATATCCGGAAACTCTTATGTTGAGTATCAACAAATTGATCCATTTGGAGGTCAATTTGGGCAGTCCGGTCCCCAAGGGCAAACAATTCCCTTGAGTTCCAGATTACCACCGTATGGGGGGCAGTATTCCCTTTCATTATCCCCTCCGGGAGGATATCCATACGAGAGTTCACAATGGCATTCAGGTTATACTGGAATTACCTCAAGTGGTTGGGTACCTATACTACCTCAACAACCGAGAGTTGTGTATTCGATGCAATAATGCGTACCTATGTCAAACATCCCGACTACGTCGGCTATTGTGACGGTGTCGCAAGTTCAAGCGCTGCCTGTTGTATGCCAACCTCAGGTTTCTCAGGTTGTAAGGCAACAACCCCTTGACCCTGCGACTCAACCACAATCGCCGACTAGTGGGGCAACACAGGTCCAGACGGGTACAATTACCCCTCACCTTGGTCAAACGGTTAGTATCGGGCAACAACACATGGCCTCACAACCATGGCTGGTGCAATACCAACAACCAAAGTTCCAACAAGTATACCAAGGTCCTGAGCAGCAAATCTTTGCGAACAGTGGACAACCGTACATTCAAAATGGTCAAAATCAACCATTTTACAATGGTCAAGTTCACCAACCTTACCAAACAGACCAGCATCAAATGCATTATGCCGGTATGAAAAGACCAACTGCTCAGGTGATTCCATCGTGTCCTGGGTATGCTTCACCTAACCTGAATCAACAGTTACCATTCGTGGCAACTTTAGAGTTACCTGATTTAAACCGGTTAACAAACGATCCAATTGCTTACGCCCCTTGGTGGCCAGCGATTCCGCATAAACTTCCATCAGATATTCCTAAATTTAATGGAAATCTGGGTGAATATCCATCGAATCACGTGATGACCTTTCATCTATGGTGTTCATCAAACACCCTAAATGATGATTCGATAAGACTTTGCCTCTTTCAGAGGACGTTAACGAGTCCAGCGGCAAAATGGTACATTGAATTGCCTAGAGCTTCGTTCGACAACTTCAGTACCTTAGCCACAACCTTTTTAACCCATTTTCAATTCCCAATAAGGTATGAAACGGGAACAGAACTTCTTACCAACTTCAAATAGACAAAGGCCACTCACATATCTGATCATATACATGAGTGGCGACGTCGTCGTAGGATGGTAAAAACGTACGTTCCTGATCAGCTATTAGTTGAATGGTTTATCAAGTCATTACTGCCTTCCATCACGGAAGATGTGGCAAAGGGGGGAGTCGTAAAGAAAGAGCAAGTGATCGCTCGTGCACAATATCTGGACTTGATTTACACTCAGTCCGGCATGCTCTACGAAAAAATACCTGACGCCCCTAGACCGGAATTCTCAATTCCTCCTCCTCCTAAATTGAACAATGACTCTCATGCCGGCGATGGCGTGATTGGTATGACAGACACGAAATCGACAAAGGCCACATCCAAGAAGGCCCGTAAGATTTCAGGTCAAAATGCAAAAGACGAACTTCTTACTTCGGAAGTAAATGCCGTATCGACAAATAAGGGCAAAGAAACCAAACAACCAGGAAGAAAGAAGAAAGACAAAGGGAAGAAGAAGAAACAAGGTGAATCATCACCTGAAAAATCTTCTTCAAACCCTCCTGGAAATAGGAAACCAAGATTTCCATGCATGATATGCGATGAGGATCATCGGACCGCAGATTGTCCACACAGAGCCGAGCTTAAGAAGTTCTTTAAGAATTCGAAAACCTCAGCAGTGTTAACTGATCCGTTTCCGAATCCAGGAGAAAATCTAGTTGAAAGTGGAAATGCTTCCCCATCTCAAGTGCTAATGTTGTCGATTTCGAAACAGTAGAATGATGCTTTGATTTCGATAAGGAACAAAGATTATGGGAATCCGCAGCTGTCGAACAACAAGGATAAAGATCAACCAAGTAGTTCGACAACAACTTCGACAGAAGTTGTACCACCCACCATCCCTGAATTGACGATAAAACCGCCGAAGGGAGTAGTACACAAGTCGACATTTAATCCTCGTGCTAGAGCGGCACAACATTATAACATAGTGGAAGATTTGGCCCAATCTCCATCCGCTATGTCGACTCTTGAAGTACTACAAAATTGCCCATCCCAAAGGCAGGCTTTATTATCGGCCATTGGTGGGATTGATCCAAAGGATTCCAATCTTGTATCCTTCGACCACAAAGGATACGATCCTCAGTTACCGGCTCAACTAGCTTTCCTTGTTCAAGTGAAATCCCTCAACAAAACTGTTCATCGAACAATTATTGATGAGGGGGCATCTACATGTATTATGTCAATGAGTTGCTGGAAAACTTTAGGATCTCCAACCTTGTCGCGATCTGTGACGACATTAAAAGCATTCGACGTAAGGACATATACCCCATATGGTATCCTAAATAACTTGAAAGTTGAGCTAGGAGGGAAAACAGTAGAAATAGATGTTGAAGTCATCGATGGAAATCTTGATTACAACATCCTACTGGGACGACCATGGATATATGCCATGGCAGCTGTTGTGTCGACCTATTTTAGAAAGATTGCATTTCCCTTTCAAGGAGGGATTACAATCGTCGATCATCAAAACTTCCTCCCCAATGGTTCTCAAGTTACAGGAAGCATTCCCATTATCCATGGAAGCCCCCATTCGTTTCAGAATATCGGAGTAGGCCTACTAAAAGATCCTATACTAATGGGAACTTTCGCTCTTCCACCTCCAATCGATCTGGCGGAAATAACGTCGATAGGAACCGGCAACATGATATCTTCTACAAAGATATCAGAAAGCGATATCAACATGGATCATGCAATGGTTTTGCCCCCAAGCCCAATGGAAATATTATAGCAATAAATGTTCCTAGCATGGGGGGCAAATCCAAATCAATGCTCATCAAGCGTTTGGATAGATAGGTCTAGAGAATATGGTACTCCTTCAGATCCTTGGTCACGAGTGCATGTCACTGACGAAGGAATTATTCAAGCTATGGTAATTGAAGGAGCACCATGGAATGATTCCCACCATCGTTCTCTTCTTCCGGATTTTGAAGAAGATACTCAAAATCACCTTTACCATCCTTCAGTAGTTGATTTTCTGTCGAATACTGTAAATACGGTGGATTCAGAGCGAAACTTGTCCAACATTGAAGAGACTATAGCCATAAATATCTCGACCAAAACAGATGTTGTAGAGAATATTTATGTCGGAAAATGTTGTTCTCCTTCAGAGATGGAAATATATAAAGCTCTTTTTCGCGAATTCAGAGATGTCTTTGCTTGGTCATACAATGAAATGCAAGGCATCGACTCGAGTATCGTTGAACACGAAATTAAGATGTATCCAGATGTCAAACCAGTACGACAACGACTAAGGCAGGTGCACCCCAAGAAAGCCACTCCCATTAAGGCAGAAGTTGAAAAACTTCTCCATGCTGGTTTCATCTACCTGGTTCCTCTAACCGATTGGGTATCGAATATTGTCCCTGTTATGAAAAAACAGGGGACAATTAGAGTGTGCGTCAATTATAGGGATGTAAATCAAGCTTGTCCAAAAGACAACTACCCTACACCCTTCATCGACCAGATAATTGATGAATGCGCCGGATGCGAAACCTTTTCATTCATGGATGGATTCTCCGTGTATAATCAAATAAATATCTGCCCACAAGACCAGTCAAAGACTGCATTTATTTGTCCGTGGGGCACATTCGCATATCGAAAATTACCCTTTGGTTTAAAGAATGCAGGGGTGACGTTTCAGAGGGCAATGAATTATGCCTTCCATGACATCAAAAACATCGTTCAACCATACCTCGACAACCTTCCGGCTCATTCGCAAAAGCAGACTGATCATCCGCAGCATTTAAGAGAGATATTTCTACGTTGCCGACACTACAAGATACGACTCAATCCGCACAAATGTTTATTTTGCGTCAGCTCTGGTCGTTTAGCTGGCTTTTTAGTCTCCAAGGATGGGATTCGTCTCGACCCGTGTAAGGTCTAGGCAATCATAAATTTGCCTCCACCTTCGAATTTGCTTCAGATTCAGAAACTCCAAGGGAAAGCAAACTTTCTGAGGAGGTTCATTCCAAATTACGCTGAACTTGCTAAAGTTTATACTCGTCTCTTGAAAAAGGAAGTACCCTTTGTCTAGGATCAGGTTGCGCAAGCTTCCTTTGATTCTTTAAAAGGTTCCCTAATGAAAGCATCATTAATGTACGCCCCTGATTATCAAAGAGATTTTAACCTGTATCTGGCTGCAGCAGATACGACCATCGCAATGGTTTTAGTTCAAGAAGTCGATGGAATTGAACATCCTATTTATTATTTAAGTAAAAACTTAAATGATACAGAGAGGAAATATTCTTATGTTGAAAAACTAGCGCTTTCAGCTGTTCAAGCGATACAAAGATTTCGACACTATGTCCTCTTTCGGAAAACTACCATTCTGTCAGATTGAAACCCCATGACTTATATATTGTCGCGACAGTTGCTGGGGGGAAATATTCAAAATGGATAGCAATCCTTCAAGAGTTTGATCTGGAATTTGTAAAATCCAAGTCAAAGAAAGCTCTAGTTTTCGCAGAATTATTATGCGATCTCCCATCGTCGTCCAACGATGAAACATCCAAAGAATCAATCGTGGATGAAAGTTTGTTTCTGATATCTACAAGCAATGAGTGGTATGGGGATATAATCATTTATCTCCAAATCCAAACACCTCCCACTCTGAACAAAAACGTATACGATACCAAGCAAAAGACTACATGATCGTCGGTGATACACTTTACCGTCGTGGTATTGATACAATTCTGAGAAGGTGCCTCACCCATGAGGAGGCCGAAAAGGTCCTGAATGAATGTCATTCAGACGCGTGTGGGGGGCATCAATCTGGATATGCTACAGCACAAAAAATCTTACGAGCAGGATACTTCTGGCCAACAATGTTCAAAGATTGCATAACCGCAGTCAGAAGTTGCCATGCTTGTCAAATTTTTGATAGCAAAACCAGAAGACCACCCGCACCTCTACAACCAATAGTTGTTGTTGGGCCATTCGCCAAATGGGGCATCGATTTCATGACATGTAACCCCACCTCGACTGGGGGGCATGGGTATATCATAGTCGCAGTTGACTATTTTACCAAATGGGCCGAGGCGATGCCTACATTAGATAATACTGGTGAAACAACTGCCCTCTTCTTTTTCAATCATGTAGTCGCCAGATTCGGCGTACCACAGGCTATAGTCACAGATCATGGATCACATTTCCGCAATCACATGATGGTTGAATTAGCTGCCAAACTAGGGTTGTCTCATGACAGCTCTACTCCATATTATCCGCAAGCCAACAGACAAGTTGAAGAGATCAACAAGGTCCTGAAATGCATGCTGCAAAGGATGATCGGAGTTCACAAAAGAAGATGGCACCTAATCCTATACTCAGCTTTGTGGGCTTACGGAACATCGGTAAGGAATGCAACCGGGTTTACACCTTTCCAACTGGTATACGGCCTAGAAGCAGTCTTACCAGTCCAGTGCGAAATCTCGTCTCTCAAACTCGCAATTGATCTCCTCCCCGGAACTTCAGAAGAAGAGGCTCATTTCTTGGAATTAATCCAATTGGATGAAACCCGTCGTGATGCCGCTTTGGCTAATGAAGCCCATAAGAAACGAGTCAAGGCATAGTTCGACAAAAATGTCAAACCCTGTGTCTTCTCAGAAGGTGACTTGGTCTTGTTGTACGACCAAGAATCCGACAAATTGGGAGCAGGTAAATTTAAGTCTTTATGGATGGACCCCTATATTGTTAAGCGGGTGTTAGCAAAAGGAGCATACGAGTTAATGGATTATGACGGAATTCCACTGGCGCAACCTCGTAATGGGTTGTACCTCAAGCGTTACTATGCGTAATAGTAACGAATATGCTTTTGTTCTATTTTTGTTTTCGCTAAAATTTTTGTTTTGGTCGAATAATCCACCTTTTTACATTCATTGCAGATGTCAAACCTATTTGAGCCGTGTGTTGGATATGCCGACGGAGCGAGTCGTAGTTCACAGAACCTGTCCTCCGCAGCCTGGGCCATTTTTGATCCAAGCGGTGAGTTAGTAAGTTTCGGAGGTGTATGTATTGGTTGATCAATGAATAACATTGCTGAGTATAGCGCGTTGATAGAACTTCTCTCTGATGCCATCACTCATGGTATACGCCGACTGATTGTCAGGCTAGACTCACAACTCGTAATACTACAACTCAATGGTATATATTCCGTCCGAAACCCAGCTATTTATTGCATGTTTCTAAGGGTTAAGATTTTGGAAAGACAATTTGATCTTATTCAATATCAACATATTTCCAGAAACTTAAACACATTAACCGACTCATTAGCAAACTATGTGTTAGATAAACATTTGCAAAATTTATAAAAAGAAACAAATCATCAATGTTTTGCATGTGGATCATATAGCTCAACCAAAATAAAACCCCGAAATTAAAAAATATATATAGTTGTTTATGGTTTACACATAATGTTTTGTAACCAAGACAAAATCGGTCACACGACCCAAAAACTCAAAATGCTAGGGGGCACCCTAGTCTAGTGATGCTCATGATAGCAAGTCACAGCCTGTGTGATCATGCGTAGGAGACGAGTCCATCGTCTGGGCACACCAGTAGTATGTCGTTGTAACCGCAAAGGTAGCTCGTCAGTCCTCACATCTGGTATATCGAGAGTGAGGCCCTCAACCTGCTCCTACAAAGTTGTGAGAGTCTCGGCCACATCGATGTTGCGAAGAATAGCCCTTCTGGCGGCCTCTCCTCCTGGGGAAACAACTGGTACTCTCAGGCGAACTACTGGATGAACAAGACCAACATCTGCATGTACACATGAGTTTGATCAGAGTCTTGATAGAATAAAGCACAAGGACATTATAAACAGTAAACAACAATATGGTCAGAGATTTTACCAATAGCGCCCCATTGCTCGCCATATGGCAGTACTAAATCTGGATCACCCCGGAAGTCCATGCCAGCATATGGATACACAGAATAAACCATCTCCTGACGATCAAACCACCTGAAGAAGGTATCAGAAAATGAAATCTGAGACTGACCAGCGTGCCTAGACATATGGTCAACCCATCTCTGCATACGTGGTTTAGTAGGAGAAGGTAAATCGAGTGCAATGTACTGCGGCTGCATCAGTGGTATCTTCTCCAAGGCAAAGGCGGTCAAAATAGAACCATACCCAAAGTTCTTCAACCTCCCGTTCTTTATCTTGGTCAATTGTTCTTTCATCACAAGAAGTACTGCGTCGCACCAGTTGAACACCTTCGGTTGGAGGCATTCCAAGGCATGCTGCATATAGGATCGGTTGGCTACATGAAGAGACGCACTACCGGCCATCCTACCAAAAGTAAAAAGGATAGTCCTAAGGGACCTGTCAGTGACATCACGGATGATGATCTTGTCATCTTTACTCGGCTGAGATCGTTCTCTGCAATACCGGCAGACATAATCTCTCACAGAATCGCCTCCTCGGGCCGAACCTGACAAAGAGATGGGGGCACCCCGCCTCGACAAGCCAGTCAAGAAATAGATGTCTACTGCAGTCAAGGGGATAGATTTGCCCCTAATCTGGAAAACCTGATTGATAGGATCCCAAGCGTCGAGCAAATACTGCAGTAAGTTGATCTGTTGTCTCATGCTAGAAATGCGGAAGAACTTCAGCAAGCCACAATTCCGCAGCGCGTTCACTGTAACTGGATCATGTAGGGCAATCATGTCCTCTTCTTCATGCTCACGTTCTTGCCATGTAAGGGTCATCTTACTCCAAAGATCTCTGAAAAACAAACAAGAGAGGAGTTAAGTCCTGATTTTGGTGAGAAACAGGCAAAAATTCCATCAAAAATTGTGCAACAAATTCCCTTTCTGCGCCCAACGCACCTGCAGCAGTGTTCTAGGTGCGTTGAAAGCCAGATTGCCTTCAGACAGGCCAGCATTCAATGCAGGTTTCGATACACTGGGGGTGCGTTGATGGTAGAACGAGTCCCTCAAACCCCAGGGGCTCAGAAAAGCAGGGAATCAGGCTCAAAATGCAAAATGGAAACCATGAAATGAAAGAGCTCAGGTTTAGCTCCTACCTGGTCCAGACGGTGCCGAGAATCGTCCACAGAATCTCCCAAAATCAACTGATGAAAATCGAGGGGGAAAGCACCTCCAAAGCTCCAACAAACCAAGTTCAAATGAAATGGTAAAATGAGAGGTAAAAAACACTTTTTAATTACTTTTACTTAGTTCAAAGTAAAATATTAGCGTTTTAATCTCGTTTTCAAGCAAATATTTTTCATTTCTGACTAGTTTGATGAAGCAGTTGAAAATACAGTACGATCTTTGGAAGGACAAAGCTATTTATGGTAAAAAATCAAAACAAGACCATCTGATCGAGCAGTGTTTACCGCGAGGTTCAAGCTCGTTAAAAAATAAACCCGGACCGAGCAAATGTTTCCACTCGCGTTTAAGCTCGTTAAAAAATGAACTATCCCCTGGTAAATAACCACCGTGAAAGTAGCATTTCAGCCATTAAAGCCTTGGTCTTGTTTGCACCGTCACCTCCACTTTTCCATTGGCCGATCATTCACCTCCATTTGTTTGTTTACCCATTTTGAGGAACAGCTGCGAAGAGTGATTTCACTAGCCATCCTTGTGACACTGCCGTGATTGGAAAATTCCAAACCTTACCTGGAATCAGCTACTAGCCATTTTATCACTCGTTCCTCAAAAGACGAGTCTTTTTTAATCTCTTTTCAACTGACTCGTAAAATATGAAAAGATTGCCGAGTCCTTGGCCTTCTAGCTCGTTAAAGGGACAGGAAGTGCTATCCCTCCTCTAGATTTTAATATTTTTGGACCTGAGGGATTATTGCACAAAAAGATCAAGTGCTTGTTTTGTTCGGCTCATTAAAATGATCGAAAATTGATCCCTTCTGTATTGTTTTATACTTTTTTGGACTTAATGGATTAGATGATGAAAAAGGAATTTTGGAGTTACCTTTACATACCTTTTTAGACTCTCTAAAAATGAAAAGGACCGAGTTATCTTTGTCGTTAGACTCGTTAAAAAGATTAATAGCGACAAACTTGTCTTTAGACGAGAACGAGTTTCACTATCGCTAGGCTCGTTAAAACATAGCGATGGGTTTGCCCGAAGGGCAAATTATAGAACAAGCATATGTTATCCTCCTCAAGCTTGAAAAAAATAAAGAGGTACTGGTCAGCAATGACTGGGGAAAAATTGGGAAGAAAACTCAAAGAATCTTTATTGGTAGCAAGTCGCTCTTGAACATGACACTTCCACTCCGTGCCCGAGTCGGGTTGGGTTGTTTCATTCACCGGTCACATCGCCATGGTCTCGCCATACCATCCACATTTGGGGTTAATGCTACCAATCCATCACATAAGTGTCGCCGACATGTTCAAGAGAAGTCATCCAGAAAGGCCACCTGTGTCCCGCCCACTACCATACATTATACTCCATTCTTTCATGACCGCCACCCTGAACCATATATCATCAGATCGTTTTCACCTCCATCAAAATCATTTGCTCCGTTCCGTGTCATTGATGTTGGATTCATTAAGGCCCTCCTATGATGGATCACTTCTTGTTGACATCAGCTCATTATCCAAGAATTTGATCTAGGAACACATTCAGTACTTTGAAGCTTGCATGCCTCAATGGCAAGTTTCTCACTTCCGGCGACAGGTTTACATCAATGACCTTCGACCGAAAGATTTTGCGTGGTGTTTGACGCCAAGTCCTTTATTCACACCACGTGAATTGTACTGCAGTACCTTGAGGGTCATTATCATTATCGGTGATTCCTCTCGCGCTTGTTAACAGTTTACATCATTGACTGGTAATCAAGCGATGTATTTCCATGTTCGACTTCAAAACATTTCTCACATGGATCGACTTGTACTTCGACTGAAGATCGGACGAGATTGAAGACCTCGGATCTAGTTTCATCCATCCAGGCTGCGATATATATTCAAGAAAATAAAGATATTGAAATGTACAACATTGCATCACAGATAATCATCCTACCAAAAGGATGATGGCTCTATCAGAATCATCAGTCTACCATCAGACGATTGTTTGTCCTATGTACATGAAAATGAATTTATAAATCTGAGCATGGGAATGCCCGCCTCAGCTAGATCATGAAAGCAATATGAAGATAATGTATTGTATTGTATCTTATTACAGGTCTCCTCCCAACATTGAAAGAACTTCGGATCCTCCTAATAAAGCATTTCACCCGATAAATGACCTCATACTTTAGGGGGCAACTGTTATAGACATTTTTGTGCCTTACAACTCTAAGCATGAAATGTCCATAAACCAAGGACTCCTAAGTCTCTAAAAAGTGTTGTTCTAACTCATAAAGGAACAAGGTCAACAAATTACAGCTTCTCCCAGAAGTTCTCCACCAGAAACTGCTCAGAATAAGTCAAAACAGGATCATTTCAGCTGCTCCACTAGCCAAGTGCGTTTCATAGCACCTAAGTCCACTAGCTAGGTGCGTTGCAACGCACCTAAATGCACTACCAGGGTGCGTTGAGCGGGAAATGACAAGTGGCAGTGTCATTCCACGAGGTGGAGAGACAATGGAAGCTTCCATAATCTTCTCCAATGACACTTGCCTCACTGAATTCGACCAAGGATGAGTAAGAGGCTTTCAGTCTCCAAGTGGAAGCAAGAACTGACAGAGAGAAGCCACTAATCAAATCATGAGCTAACTCATCCTCCTTGCATACATCTATATATGAATCCCTCATCCCAGAGATCCAGGGGCTTGAATTTTGCACATTGTAAGGAATTGTTGTTGGTTTTGAGATACATATCAGAGAATTGGGTGATCTATGCTTTGTTGGGGGTGAAGAAGGGACTTCTTTGCTGGGAGGTTGATGTTGGGTCAGGAATCATCAGTTGTAACTCCTCCTGGATCTTCTTGAATATCAATAAAACTATTTGAGTTTCTTCTCCATGCTTGTGTTTCATTGATGCTTGTTACATTCGTATGGTTAACTTAAATCTAATCCTAAGTTATTTATGAATATAAACCCATGTTTTTGTATAGTTTCCTTCTTCTGTGACCTTACAGGTACTTGGTGAAGCTGGGCAAGTAAGGGAGCAGGTAGCTGGAAGCTATCAAAGAGGAGAGAGATTGGATCGAAGGACTAGCGCAAGACACAGGTTGGTTCATCCTATTCCTCTTTGTTTATAGTTCATAAAGAAGAGTACAAAAGTAGTTTTCTTTGTTTGTTTCTAAGGTAGCTGTCACACCTTATTGGGATAGAGTAGTTCTAAATAGACACTTTTCCCGATAACACCTAGTGGGCCTAACTCTTCTAGGCCTTCCAAAATCCTGGAACAATTACTAGGACTCTATGAATGAAAGGGAAAAATTATTGAATTGGGAAAGGCTATGGTTTGATTTGATTCAAGAAGAGTTCAGAAGAAATAATTGGGATGGAACTTCATCGAGAGAAAAAGATGAAGAAAAAATTTCCTTTGTTGGAAAGGGGAAGAAGGGAAAAGGAACGAAGAATCAGAGCAATCCTGAATCTAGCAAAAATAATGGAAAGAAGAAATGTTTGAGCAATATCAAGTGCTTCCACTCCCACGAGTTTGAGCACTATGCAACGAAATGTTTGCACAAGAAGTCTACCAAGAAGCTTTTAGGAGGAGCAGCAGGTGAAGCATTGGCTTCACAATTCGAGTTAGACTTCACCCTAATAGCATGCATGGCCATAATTGTTATGGGGAATGTGTGGTACCTTGATTATGGTACTTCGTTCCATATAGAAAGGTGCAAGGAGTTTTTCAATATCCTTGAGGAGAAGGATCTCTAGATGCATATCAAAATGGGGGATGATGGGAGGTATAATGCTACAGAAATTGGGACTGTGACCTTTGAGAGGGATACATACTCTCCGCTTAGCCTCAAAGATGTTATGTTTGTACTTGGGCTAAAAAGGAACTTGATATATTTAGTAGTTTTGGAGGATCATGGGTATGATGTCTTTTCATTAAAGGGAATGCCTTTCTGAGATATATAACTATTGGGGTTCAAGTGAAGAACCTATACAAACTTGAGGTAAGAGATTAAACTGCATTGAGTAACAAGGATGAAAAGGTGGAGAGTCGCAATGTTGGAGAAATATAGCATAGGATATTGGGTCATCTACACCATGGTTCCTTGAAGATCATTCAACAAATTACCACTAGGCTCCCTAAAATCTCCCTTGACTAGTAGGATGTTTGCAAGGGTTGCACCTTGGAGAAATATGTCAAATCCACTTTCCATGATCGAGAGAGTAGAGAAAACAAAATCTTGGAGTGATTCCACTCTAATGTTTGTGTACCCTTTTATACAGCCTCCACAACAAGGCATAAGCACTATGCTCTTTTTATTGATGATTTCTCTAGAATGTGTTGGATATTCTTCATGCGGAAGAAGAATGAATTTTTATCCAAATTTGTTGAATTCAAGACACTAGTGGAGAAGGAGACTGGAAAGAAGGTGAAGGCTTTCAACAGTGACAATGGAGGTAAATTTGTTTCACAAGCCTGCAAATATTTTTGTGTGAAAGAAGGCATTCAAAGAGATTTGAAAACACCCAATAACCCATAACAGATTGGAGTAGATGAGAGGAAGAACAAGAGCATAGTGGGAGTAGAAAGTTCCATGTTGCATGATTAGGGGATTCCTTTGCATCTATGGAAAAAATCATGCAACACCACAGTCTACTTGCAAAACCATATTCCTCATAGGATTCTTGGCATGATCACACCAGAGGAAGATTTCTCTCAGAGAAAGCTTGATGTGTCTCATTTCATAATTTTTGGAGGTTTATTGTCATGACTCTAAGGATTCAAGGAAGAAACTTGAACCTACTTCAAAGTTGGGAGTTTTTGTAGAATACCTCAAACTCTACACAATTACCGAGTGTATCTTCCTTCACTAAGGATGGAAATTGTGAGGAGAGATGTCAAGTTCAATAAGGGAAAGGCCATGAGATGCTCTCTAGAATGAGAGTTGAGTATCCCACCAGAGAAGGAGATTCTAGCTCCAAAGGAGGAGCCTCAAGATGAGCTTCAGGAATTTGTGGAGCAGCCACATGCAGAGGAGAAAATAAGAGGCAGAGTGGAGGCATCCACTGAACGAGAATCTTCAAGATATGGGAGAAAGAAAACCAAAGAAGCTGGTAGATTGTTGCCGGATGCGCGGTAAAATATGAGAGCCCCTACATCACATCGTGGGTAGAGGAGGTCACCTAATAGGCACACTGGGTACATGGCTCTCATGACAGAGCTCATTGAGATAGATCCTTCCTTATTTGAGGAAGCAGTTGCTTAACCTATTTGGGTTGATGCGATGGTGGAATAATACGAACCCATCATGAAGAACAGTGTATGGGAGGTGTTTCCAAGACCATAAGGGAAATTGGTAGTTGGTTCGAGATGGATCTAAAAAGTGAAGCATGTAGTTGACAAGATTATAGAGAAGTACAAGGCCAGATTTGTGGCCAAAGGATTCTCTCATATAGAGGGAGTGGACTATCATGAAAAATTTTCACCAATTGTAAGATATTCCTCAATCAGATCCATTCTAGCATGGGCTGCATAGATGGGGTGGAAAATCCACTAGATGGATGAGAAGACTGCATTTCTCAATGCTTTTGTTGAGGAGGAAATTTATATAGAGCAGCTAGAAGGATTTGAGACATATTATCAAGACTCTCATGTGTGAAAACTCAAGAGAGCATTGTATCGTCTCAAAGAGATGCTCTGAGCATGGTACACTCGGATCCTCAAGAGAGCATTGTATGGTTTCAAACAGGTGCCCCGAGAATGGTACACTCAGATCAACAGTTATATTAGAGGATTGGGCTTCACTAAAAGTGAAGCAGATGCCAATCTCTATCACATTGTGGTAAATGGTAAGTTTCTTATTCTTATTTTATATGTTGATGATTTAATATTGATAGGTAATGAGTAACTGATCCGCTCTTGCAAAGAGGATATTGCAAGGGAATTTGAGATTAAAGACATGTGCCTAATTCATTACTTCCTGTTGGGAACAGGTCCCCTGGAGTCAATTTTGGGTTTAAAAGCCCAAGTTTTGGTTGCGTTAAAAGCCCAAGTTTTTGTATAAATAATGTAAAGTCTCTGCATTATGTGGCTGCGGAGCGCGAAGATGTAAAGAGTCATCAAGGGTTTCTTCCCTTCGTTTATGTAAGGCATGTCAGCTTTAGGGGATCTATGGGATTGTATAAAAGAGGAAGTCTTAGAAGAGTCTAAGGCAATATTTTAGTATTTCAGTTCTAAGTGAGTTTGTAATGGGTCTGTGAAAGCTAAGAGCGAAGAGTCTTAGCATAGGAAAGAGGCTCCGCAGCTAAGTGTGCAGAGGCCTAGGGTATAAGTCCGCAGCTGAGTGCGTGGACCCCTGGAGCTATGCGCACGAGGTAGTTAGAGTCAGTAAAGAAGATCTTAAGTATCAATAAAGAGAAGCATTCTGGAATTATCTATGTATGATCTATTTTAATTCTGTTATAAATGCATGCAATTATGTTATGATGAATACTGAGGTTATGTTTTAATGATGTCTTAATGTGTGAATCTAAATGTTTTACTTTGTTGTATGAACACAAGTAAGAATATATGTTTACGTGAAGATAATCGTAATTCATGTTCAAGTTAACCAATACTTAAGCTAAACTAAGTAAATACAGAAGTAGGAGTAATTACAGAGGTGCGTAAGTGTCTGAATCGCCTATTTAGGGTATGCGAAGGATAGTCATAGACCTTTACGAAGATCTAGAGGACAATACAAGAAGTATACCGATAAGCCCTCAAAGGCTTATCAATCTGCACGAAGAAGGACTTAGGCTATAAAACAACATCACTGCCATCTCCAAGTGCGGAATTTTGGTTCCTACATCCCCCCATACTGCTTCAGGTGAGACTTCAATCTGCGCTCCGTGGATTGATGTTGAAAGAGCCAGTAGTATAGGGATTTGATTGGTTAATTAACGCTAAACTTGGGTTAGGCCCCATCAAGCCAACAAATGGTTTCATTGCTAGGATCATGATCTGCATAAAGAGATGTGTGATATTGCATAACTGGAATCCAACTAAGAAAGAGATTGTAGACTGGTTGGATAGAAAGATCCACAAATTCATAGCGCAAGAGAACAAGAATCTGTGATTGATGAAAGAACAATGGTTGGATAGATATTTGTACATAGAGATACATGAAATCTTCTTCTATTCCTTTTCGGTTGAATTATACGAGTGGATCGTGAAATTGGTAAACGGACAAGGAAGGTGGAGGATTGACGGTCCGATAGTTTGGACCTCGGATTTAGTGTGGAGATTGGAAGCCTCTGAGGATAAGATCGCACACGTTGTCGATCATTGGCTTGATCGTATCATAGGAGGATTTTTGACAGAGTTCGTGGTCAATACTTCGATCAATTATAGCAAAGCAGAGCGACGCTTCTTCAAGGGACCAAGAGGTAAGTATTTAAGGTCTTTAAATACATGGATTAAGATGCTCTTGTGTGAAAAGCGGGTTGTGCAGTTACCTTGATGTTTGGAGCTACGCGAAGTGGAAAGATATTTAGGGATAGAGGGAAAACAGGCCTTGAATAAAGCTCGCTGATTGGACATCCTCTGAGTGACGATGAGGAAGCAGCACAGGCCTCTCCGCAGAGCAATGTTCAGTTGATAAGACAAGGGTTCCTACAAATACCCAATCCACCCACACCACCTCCATCTTCACCTCCACTGCATACACCTTCACCTACACCACCACCACCTCCACCACCATTTAGCATGGCGAACTCAGTAAAGCTACCTGTGTTCAAGGGCTTGGGAATTGAGGATCCAGACATTTTTTGGTTCATTGCGAAGGTTGTATGGGAAGCTCAGGGTATTATAAATGATCAGATGAAGAAGGAAACATTACGTAGTGCTTTGCAGGAACGCATGCTAACGTGGTACATTAAGTACTACACTGGTAACCTGACGGATGCGTTAGCAGATATTCATACTACAATAAATAAGGAATTCAATAGGCCCAAGTATGAAGCACAATCAATTGTGGGATTCAAGGAGATCATGATGAAGCCTGGTGAGACACCCTAGGATTTGGACCAAAGATTGAAGTGCATGATTCATGAAGCTAACATGAATTTGACAGATGGACAGCATCGCGAATGGTTTGTGGCTTCGATCCTGCCTCATCTAAGGGTTGAATTATCCTGGCAAAAGTTTGGGGCCTAGGCAGAAGCTCTGGAAATTGCGATGCGATTGCATGAGACACAGATGCAAGATTCTAATTTGGGAGTTCAACATATTCCCGCACAGTTGCAGAATCTTTTCCTAGAATTTCAAAGTCTGGAGAACGATAGAACAGTTTAGTCAGAGGTGCGTGAAGAAGTTTGGTGCCTGAAATGAAAAAGTCAGGGCCATGAAAAATATCATTTCCGAGTCTTCACGAATTATCTTGTAGTGGGAGGACCAATGCCTCTGAGGCGGAAAGCTCAAGCAGTGCCAAGTATAGGGCCTACGCTATGGTGTGCTATCTTTCAGATCGTTGGAAAGCATGTAACTTATAATTTCCATTTGTTGTAGAAATTTGTACAGACACCGCAATAGCTCTTCGGCAACTTCTGTCAATCAGTGGTTCATGATGAGGGAAATTTCCGTAGCTATGAGTTAATGATGGATAGGATTCTCACATATAGATTTTAGGCAGAAACTCGGCCTCTAGATCAAGGTGATGGGGGAGTGCAAGAAGGATATCAGGGGCGTGGATGAGGCCGAGGTGGAGGAGGACTTGGTAGAGGTTGGGGACAAGTGATTTGCTATAATTTTGGATGGCTGGGACACTACGCATGAGAATGCACGAACTCGATGTGTCTATCATGTTGATATTGTACTTATTTTGACCACGCGACTAACAATTGCCTTGTATTATTAGCAAAGATACATGAGAAAGGGGTGCAGCCTCAGGAGCTGACTCAGAACCTGCAAATGATGAGGGATGAGCCTTGCGAAGAGGATCCTAATGTGAATATAGTACTGTGAAGTGGAGTGACGACTGATGAAGATAAGGGAAAGCAGCTCGAAGAAAGTGTGTGGGTCCAAAAAGCTCCAAAAAAATAGGTCGACTTTGATCTGGAGGGCGCATGGGAAACATTTATAGAAGTGAAGAAAAGCTTCGCTGAGGTCTCTACCTTAGGAAGTGAGGATAATCCAACTGAAGAAATAGACCCTTCCATGCTTACTACTTTCTTGGAGACCTGTATGAAGCTGTTGCTTGATAGTAAGGTTGTAAAGGGATTACAGGAGTGTTATCGGGAAATCTAGTGTCCACTCAGAGCTGCTAGTCCCACAAAGACTGGTAGCTATCTTAGAAACAAACAAACTAAATCTACTTTCGCTTTCCTTTATGAGAAGTAGATAAGAGGGGAAAAAAGGATACCAACCTTAGTCTTGCGCTTAGTTCCTTGCTTGGTTCCTCTCCCTTTTGAAAGATCCTTGCCGCTTTGCCTTCATCTACCCAGCTTCAAAGAGCACTTGTGGAATCAAAGTAGCATAATACTATCGAAGAACAGAGATCTACAATCATAAACAATATAGGACCAGATATATATTGACCACACAAATGCATATATCGTCAAACATACAAGAATGTGGAGGAAAACTTGAATAGCTTTATTAATATCAAGAATAGCAAAGAGGATTACAACCAATTGTTCTGACCCAGCCTCATCCTCCCAGCATGAAAGCCCTTCTTAAACTCACAAAAAGCTTAGATCACCCAACAATATGATATTCCACCAAGAAACCAACAGCACTTCCTTACAAGATACAAAATTCTAGCCTCTGGATCTCTGGGATGAGGGATCCATATATAGATGATTGCAGGGGGGTGAGTCAGCTTCTGGGATTTTGATTAGTGTCCTCTCTCTAATAGTTCTTGATTCCACTTGGAGATTGATGATCTCTTACTCATCCCTGGGTGAATTCATAGAAGCAAGTGTCAGAGGAGAAGTTTCTGGAAGATTCCATGACGATCCACCTTGCAAACTGTCTCTGCCATTTGTCTACTCTCACCCATCACATCCTACTGAAGGGATTTCCAGTATGCATCGCACCCTTTACACTGGGTAGGTGAGATGCATCGCACCCTCTGCACTGGGTAGTCTGTATGGTCCAGCTTTCACCAGTTCTGAGCAGTTTTCTGTGGAGAACTTCTGGGAGATGATGTAATCAGCTGACCTTGTTCTTTTAGGGTGTGAAGCAACACTTTTAGGGGCTTAGGAGCCCTTGGTTTATGGACATGTATGATTGGGGTTGCGGTGCCAAAAAATGTCTATATCAATTGCCAGCATGAGGTCATTAATCTTTTGATGTCGGGTGAAATGCTTTATCATGAGGATTTGAAGTTTCTTCGAGCTGGAAGGTGACCTGCAATAAGATACAATACAACACATTATCTTCATAATATTTTTCATGATCTAGCTGAGGCGGGCATTACCATGCTCAGCTTTATTAATTCATTTCCATGTACATAAGACAAACAATCGTTTGTGTGGCAGACTGATGATTCTGATAGAGCCATCATCCTTTGAGTCGGATGATCATCTATGAAACAATGATGTACATTTTATGTCTTTATTTTTCTGAATATATCACAGCCCAGATGGATGAAACTAGATCCGGGGTCTTCAAACTCGTCCAATCTTCACTCAGAGTACAAGTCCATCCATGTGAAAGATGTTCTGGAGTCGAACATGGAGAGACATCGCATGATTACCAGCTAATGATGTAAGCTATTAACAAGTGCGAGAGGAATCACCGATAATGATGACGACCCTCAAGGTACTACATTACAATTCGCGTGGTGTGCAAAAAGGGACTCAGCGTCAAACACCACGCAAAATATTTCGATCAAAGGCCATTGATGTAAACATGTCACCGGAAGTGAGAAACTTGCCATTGAGGCATGCAAGCTTCAAAGTACTAAAAGGGTTGTTCCTAAGTCAACTTCTTGGATAATGAGATGATGTCGACAAGAAGTGACCCATCGTAGGAAGGCCTTAATGAATCCCACATCTATGACACGGAACAGAGTAAATGATTTTTGGAGGTGAAAACAATCTGATGATATAGGGTTCAGGGTGATGGTCATGAAAGAATGGAGTGTGAATGCATTGCAGCGGATGAGACACAGGTGAATTCTCTAAGCGACTTCTCTTGAACATACCAGCGACACTGACATGGATTGGTAGCGTTAACCCCAAATATGGATGGTGTGATGGACCAATGGTGAGATGACCGGTGAACGAAATAACCCAACCCGACTCGGATGTGGAGTGAAAGTGTCATGTTCAAGAGCGACTTGATACCAATAAAGTTTCTTCAAGTTTTCTTCCCAATTTTTCCCCAATCATTTCTAACCAGTACCTCTTTATTTTTATCAAGCTTGAGGAGTATAACATATGCTTGTTCTATAATCTACCCTTCGGGCAAACCCGTCGCTATGTTTTAACGAGCCTAGCGACAGTGAAACTCGTTCTTGTCTGTATGGACAAGTTTGTCGCTATTTGGTTTTAACGAGTTTAATGACAAAGATAACTTGGTCTTTCTCAATTTTAGAGAGTCTGAAAGGGATGTAAAGGAAACTCCAATAATCCTTTTTCATCATATAATCCCTTAAGTCCGAAAAAGTATAAAATAATACAAAAGGGATGAATTTTCGGTAATTTTAACAAGCCAAACAAAACAAGCGCTCGATCTTTTTGTGTAATAATCCCTCAGGTCCAAAAAGATTAAAATCTAGAGGAGGGATAGCACTTCCAGTAGATTTAACGAGCTAGAGAGGCCGATTGCTCAGCAATCTTTTCATATTTTACGCATGAGATGAAAAGAGCTTAAAGGAGACTCATCTTTTGAGGAACGAGTGATAATTTCAGGTAGCAGCTAATTCCAGGTAAGGTTTAGAATTTTCCAATCACAGCAGTGTCACAAGGATGGCTAACATGATCACTCTTCACAGTTGTTCCTCAAAAGAGGTAAACAATCAAATGGAGGTGAATGATCGGCTAAAACAGAGTGGAGGTGATGGTAAGAACACAACCAGGGCTCAAAAAGCTGATGATAATGCATTCACAATGGTTATTTACCAGGGATTGGTTCATTTTTTAATGAGCTTAAACTCTGGGGGAACGTTTTCTCATTGCTAAGGTTTAATTTTTAACGAGCTTGAACTTCGCAAAAAAAATGCTCGTGATAATGGTCATTGACTACTTGATTTTACTGCTAACTATTTTGTTCCTTCAAAGGTTGTACCGCCTGTTCAATTGCTTCATCAAACCGATTAGAAATGAACCATATATGTTTGAAAAATGAGTTAAAACACTAATATTTTACTCGAATTACGTGAAAAGTAATTTAAAAGTGGTTTTTACCCCTCATTTTACCATTCCATTTGAACTTTGGTTTGTTGGAGCTCTGGAGGTGCTTTTCCCCCTTGATTTTCACCAGCTGATTTCGAGAGATTCTGTGGACGATTCTTGGCGCCGTCTAGACCAGGTAAGAGCTAAACCTGAGCTCTTCAGTTGCATTCCTTCCTTTTTGATTTCTGAGCATGTTTCCCTGTTTTTTTGAGCCCTTGGGGTTTGAAAAATTCGCCTGGCTCCATCGCACCCTTTCTATATCGAAAGGTGTGATGCATACTAGCTTGGCCATTGGCCAGTTAGTATGCATCTCACCTAGTACACTGCTGGGGTGCGATGGGCGCGAGAAGGGAAACTTTTGCACTGTTTTCTCATGGAATTTTTGCCTGTTTTTTGCCAAATCAGGATCCTGACTCTTCTCTTGCTTGTTTTGCAGAGATTCATCAGAGCAAAATGGTTGTTACATGGTGAGAACACGAACATGAAGAAGAGGACATGGTTTCTTTACATGATCCGGTTATGGTAACTGCACTGCGGAACTGTGGCATGTTCAAGTTTTTCCGCATCTCTAGCATGAGGCAACAAATCAACTTGTTGCAATATCTCCTCGATGCATGGGATCCTACCAACCAGGTGTTTCAGATCAGAGGAAAATCTATCCCCTTGACTGTCATGGACATCTATTTTTTGACCGGTTTATTGAGGCGTGGTGCCCCTCTTTCATTATCAGGTTCTGCCCATGGGGTAGAATCCGTGAGAGATTATATTCGTCGGTATTGCAGAGAGGAATCTCAACCGAGTAGGGACGGCAAGATCAACATCCGAGATGTCACTGACCGGTCCTTGAGGACCATTCTGTTCACTTTTGCTAGACTGGTTGGTAGTGCGGCTCTTCACGTGGCTAACAGGTCCTATATGCAGTACGCCTTGGAATGCCTTGAACCAAAGGTGTTCAACTAGTGTGACGCAGTACTCCCTATGATGAAAGATCAACTGACCAAGGTAAAAAGTGGAAAATCCAAGAACTTCGGTTATGGTTCTATTTTGACCGCTTTCGCCTTGGAAAAGATCCCACTGATGCAACCGTAGTACATTTCACTTGGCTTACCTCCACCAACTGATCCACAGATGCAGAGATGGGTCGACCTTATGGCCTGACATGCTGGTTAGTCCCAAGTTTCCTTTTCTGGTACCTTCTTCGAGTGGTTCAACCATCAGGAGACTGTTTTTCCCGAGTATCCATATGCTGGTATGGATTTCCGGGGTGACCCGGATTTGGTGCTGCCGGCTGGTGAGGAGTGGGGTGCTATCGGTAAATTCTTTGACCATATCTCTGTTTATTATTTTTTATAAGTTTCTCATGCTTTCTTCTATCAAGACTAATCAAAACTCATGTGTTGATGCAGATATTGGACCAGCTCGTCCAACAGTACGTCTGAGAGCACTAGCTGTCGTTCCAGCAGGAGAGGCTGTGGGGGGGGGGCTATCCTTCGTGCCCTTGATGTGGCCGAGACTCTTTCAGCATTGCAGGATCAGGTTGAGGGCCTCACTCTTGGCATTCCAGACGTGAGGACCGACGAGCTACCTCTGAGGTTGCAACGGCATACTACTGGCGTGCCGAGTCGATGGACTAGGCTTTTATGCATGATTGCACAGGCAGTGACTTGTTATAACTAGCATCATTAGACTAGGGTGCCCCCTAGCATTTTGAGTTTTGGGTCATTTGACAGATTTTGTCTTGGTTACAGAACATTATGTATAAACCATAAACAGTTATATATATATATATATATATATATATATATATATATATATAGATAGATAGATATATACTTTTTTCGGAGCTTTATTTTGGTTGAGTTACGTGATCTTGATGCAAATATTGATGAAATGCTTCTTTTATAAATGTTGCAAATGTTTATCTAACACATAATTTTCCAATGAGTCTGTTAATGCATTTAAGTTTATGGAAATATGTTGATATTGAATAGAATCAAACTGCCTTTCCAAAATCTTGACCCTTAGGAGCATGCGATAGATAGCTAGATTCCGTATGGAGTAGATACTAGTGAGTTGTAGGATGACGAGTTGTGAGTCTAGCCTAACGATGAGTCGGCGTATGCCACGCGTAATGGCATCAGAGAGGATCTCTATCAATGTGCTATATTCAACAATATTGTTCGTTCACAGACCAATACATACCCCTCTGAAACTCGCTAACTCGCCTCTTGGATCGAAGATGGCCCAGGCCGCAGAGGATAGGTTCCATGAACTACGACCCGCTCCATTGGCATATCCAACAAATGATTCCAATATGTCCGACATCTGCAACAAATGTAAAAGCGAATCACTTAACCAAAACAATTACCCTTAGCGAAAACAAAAATGTAACAAAAGCATAGGGGTTACTATCTCGAGTCAAGCATAGTAACGCTTAAGGTACAACCCGTTGTGAGGTTGCGCTAGTGGAATCCCATAATCTACTAACTCATAGGCTCCTTTTGCTAATACACATTTAACAATATAGGGGCCCATCCATAAAGACTTGAATTTGCCTGCTCCCAATTTATCGGACTCTTGGTCGTAAAGTAAGACCAGGTCACCTTCTGAGAAGACACGCGATTTGACATTCTTGTCAAACTGCACCTTGACTCATTTCTTATGGAATTCGTTATCCAAAGTGGCATCACGATGGGTTTCATCTAATTGGATTAGTTCCAAAAAACGAGCCTCCTCTTCTGAAGTTCTGGGGAGAAGGTCAACCGCGAGTTTGAGGGACAAGATTTCACACTGAACTAGTAAGATTGCTTCCAGACCATACACCAGTTGAAAGGGTGTAAACCCGGTTGCATTCCTCACCGATGTCTGGTATGCCCAAAAGGTTGAGTACAAGATCAGGTGCCAACTCCTTTTATGGACTCCAATCATCCTTTACAACATCTGCTTCAGGACCTTTTTGATTGCCTCAACTTGTCCGTTGGCCTGCGGATAATATGGAGTAGAGCTATCGTGGGATAGCCCTAATTTGGTAGCCAATTCAACCATCATGTGATTGCGAAAATGTGATCCATGATCTGTGACTATGGCCTGTGGAACGTCAAATCTGGAGACTACATGATTGAAAAAGAAGAGGGTAGCCGTTTCGCCGCTGTTTTTTAATGTAGGCATCGCCTCAGCCCATTTGGTAAGATAGTCTACTGCGACTATGATATACAAATGCTACCTGGCCGAGGTAGGGTTACATGTCATGAAATCTATGCCCCATTTGGAAAATGGCCCAACATCAACTACTGGTTGCAGAAGTGCGGGTGGTATTCTGGTTTTTCGATCAAAGATTTGACATGCATAGCAACTTCTGACTGCGGTTAGCAATCTTTGAACATTGTTGGCCAGAAGTATCCTGCTCGTAAAATATTTTGCGCCATAGCATAACCAGATTGATGCCCCCCACACACGCCTGAATGGCAATCATTCAGGACTTTTTCGGCCTCCTCGTGGGTGAGGCACCTCGTCAAAATTGTATTGACACCACGACAGTAAAGTGTATCACCAATGATCATGTAGTATTTTGCTTGGTATCGAATGCGTCGTTGATCCGAGCGGGAGGTATTAGACCTATATGTTTTGGTTTGGAGATAGATGATTATGTCTCCATACTACAGATTGGTTGAAGATATCAGAAACAAAGATTCGTCCACGATTGCTTCTTTTGATGTTGCATTGTTGGACGACAATGGATGATCGCATAGTAACTCCACAAAAACCAGGGATTTCTTCGATTTGGATTTTATAAATTCCAGATCAAACTCTTGTAGAATTTCTATCCATTTTGAATATTTGCCCCCCAGCAATTGTTGCGACAATATATAAGTCACGGGGTTGCAATCTGATAGAATGGCAGTTTTTCGAAAGAGGACATAGTGTCGAAATCTTTGTATCACTTGAACAATTACGAGAGCTAGCTTTTCAACGTAGAAATACTTGCTTTCTGTATCATTTAAGTTTCTACTCAAATAATATATAGGATGTTCAATTCCATTGTCTTCTTGAACTAAAACCATTGCAATGGTTGTATCCACTACAACCAAATACAGGTTAAATTCTTTTTGATAATCAGGAGCGTAATGATGCTTTTATTAGGTATTCCTTTAAAGCATCAAAGGAAGCTTGCGCAACCTGATCCGAGACGAAGGGTACTTCTTTTTTCAATAGACGAGTATAACCTTTAGCAAGTTCGGCGTAATTGGGAATGAACCTCCTCAGAAAGTTTGCTTTCCCTTGGAGTTTCTGAATTTGAAGCAAATTTGAAGGTGGAGGCAAATCAATGATTGCCTGAACCTTACATGGGTCGAGAGGAATCCTGTCCTTTGAGACCAAAAAACCAAGTAAACGACCAAAACTTACACAGAACACACATTTGTGTGGATTGAGTCGTATCTTGTAGTGTCGGTAGCGTAGAAATATCGCTCTCAAATGCTGTGGCTGATCTGTCTGCTTTCATGAATGAGCTGGAAGATCGTCAAGATATGGTTGAACGATGTTTTTGATGTCATGGAAGGCATAATTCATTGCCCTCTGAAATTTTTCCCCTGTGTTCTTTAAACCAAAGGGTAGCTTGCGATATGAAAATGTGCCCGATGGACAAATAAATGTAGTCTTTGACTGGTCCTATGGGTGGATATTTATTTGATTATACCCGGAAAATCCATCCATAAATGAAAAGATTTCACATCTGAGGCATTCATCAATTATCTGGTCAATGAAGGGTGTAGGGTAGTTGTCTTTTGGACAAGCTTGATTTACATCCCTATAATCGATGCACAGTCTAACCATTCCTTGTTTTTTCATTATAGGAACAATATTCGATACCCAATCGGTTAGAGGAACAAGATAAATAAAACTAGCATGGAGAAGTTTTTCAACTTCTATCTTGATGGCAACAGCTTTCTTGGGGTGCACCTGTCGTATCCATTGTCGTACCAATTTGACATCTGGATACATCTTAATTTCGTGTTCAACTATGCTCGAGTCAATTCCAGGCATTTCATCATACGACCAAGAAAAGAAATCTCTGAATTCGTGAAAAAGAGCGTGATATATTTCCAGTTCTGAAGGAGAACAAGATTTTCCAACATGAATATTCTCTACAACATCTATTTTGGTCGAGATATGTATGGCGATAGTCTCTTCAATATTGGACAAGTTTCACTCTGAATCCACTGCGTTTACAGTATTTGATAGAAAATAAAAAACTAAGGGATGATAAAGGTCACTAGGAGTATCTTCTTTGTAATCCAGAAGATGGGAACGATGTGGTAATATTCCCATGGTGGCCCGTCAATCATCATTGACTGAACAAATCCTTCATCTGTAGAATGTACTTGCGACCAAGGATCTAAAGGGATACCATATTCCTTAGACCTATCTATCCAAATGCTTGATGAGCGTTGATTTTGGTTTACCTCCCATGCCGAAAACATTGATTGCTACAATATTTCTATTGGGCTTGGAGGAAATACCTACAGATGATCCATGTTAATATCGTTTTCAGAGATCTTTTGAATAGAAGATATCATATTGCAGGTTCCCACTGTTGCCACTTCCGCCAAATTGATTGGAGGTGGTAGGGCAAAAGTCCCCATTAATATAGGGTCTTTTAGTAGGCCTACTCCGATATTTTGAAGCGAATGAGGGCTTCCGTGGATCATCAGAATGCTTCCCGTAACTTGTGAACTGTTGGGGAGAAATGTTTGTTGGTCGACGATTGTAATTCCTCCTTGAAAGGGAAATGCAATCTTCCTGAAGTAGGTCGACACAATGGCTGCCATAGCATATATCCAGGGCCTTCCCAGTAGGATGTTGTAATCGAGGTTTCCGTCAATTACTTCAACATCTATTTCTACTGTTTTTCCCCCCAATTCGACTTGAAAGTTACTTAAAATCCCATATGGGGTATGTTCGTCCATCAAGTGCTTTTAATGTCATCGAAGATCGTGACAAGGGTGGAGATCCTAAAGTTTTCAAGCAACTCATCAACATAATACATGTAGATGTCCCCTCATCAATAATTTTTCGATGAACAGTTTTGTTGAGGGCTTTCACTTGAATCAAGAAAGCTAGTTGAGCTGGTAACTGAGGGTCATATCCTTTGTGATTAAAGGACACAAGATTGGAATCCGTTGGGTCAATCCCACCTATTGCTAATAATCAAGCCTACTTTTGGGAGGGGAAATTTTACAGTACCTCAAGTTTCGACATAGCGGATGGCGATTGGGCTAGATCCTCAACTATATTATAATGCTTTGCTGCTCTGGCACGAGGATTAAATGTCGATTTGTGTACTACTCCCTTTGGCAGCTTTATCGTTAGTTCAGGAATGATGGGTGGCTCAACTTCAGTCAAAGTTGTTGTTGAACTACTAGGTTGATCATTAGCCTTGTTGTCCGACAGATATGGATTCCTGTAATCTTTATTCCTTATCGATCTCAAAGCATCATTTTTCTGCTTCGAAACCGAGAGCATTAGCACTTGGGACGGGGAAGCATTGTCACTAGCAACAAGATTTGTTCCTAGATTTCGAAACGGATCAATCAATACTACCGAGGTTTTTGAATTCTTGAAGAATTTTCTAAGCTCAACTTTATATGGACACTCTCTTGTCCAATGATCCTCATCACATATAAGGCATGGACGATTTGGTTTCCTATCTCCAGAAGGGTTTGCAGAAGATTTTTCAAGGGATGACTCCTCCTGTTTCTTCTTCTTCCCTTTCTTTTTCTTCTTGCCTCCTGGTTGCTTGGTTTCTTTGCCTTTGTCAGTCGATACGGCATTTACTTCCGAGGCGAGAAGTTCTTCATTTGCATTTTGACCTAAAACCGTATGGGCCTTCTTCGACTTAGCCTTTACGGTTTTCGTGCTGGTCGTTCCTATCACGCCGTCCTTGGCATGAGAGTCTTTGTTTGATTTAGGAGAGGGAGGAATGGAAAATTCTGGTCTAGGAGCATCAGGGATTTTATCGTAGAGCATGCCAGACTGAGTATAGATCAAGTCTAGATATTACGCACGAGCAATTACTTGCTCTTCAGTGACGACTCCTTCCTTTGCCACATCTTCCGTAATAGAAGGTAACAACAACTTAATAAACCATTCAGCCAATAGCTGATCAGGAACAAATGTTTTTACCATTCTACGACAATGTCACCACTCATGAATATGATTGGATATGTGAGTGGTTGTCATTTGCTTGAAATTGGTAAGAAGCTCTGTTCCCATTTCGTACCTTATGGGTAACTGAAAATGGGCTAAAAAGGTTGTGGCTAGGGTACTAAAGTTATCAAACGAATCTCTAGGCAATTTGATATACCATTTTTCTGCCGAACCAGTTAAAATTCATTGAAAAGGCGAAGCCTGATCGAATCATCATTTAGAGTGTTAGATGAACACCACAAGTGAAAGGTTATCACATGATTCGACGGGTCTTCACCCAGATTTCCATTAAATTTAGGAATATCTGACGGACGTTTATGAGGAATCGCTGGCAACCAAGGGGCGTAAGCAATTGGATCATTTGTTAGCCGATTTAGATCTGGTAACTCTAAAGTTGCCACGAATGGCAATTGTTGATTCAGGTTCGGCGAAGCATACCCAGGATAAGATGGGATTGCCTGAGCAGTGGGTCTTTGCATACCAGCATAGTGCATTTGATGCTGATAACTTTGGTAAGGTTGATGGGCATAACCATTATGAAATGGTTGATGTTGACCGTTTTGAATATACGGCTGCCCATTACTTGCAAAGACTTGGTGCTCAGATCCTTGGTAAACTTGTTGGAATTGTGGTTGTTGATATTGCACCAGCCATGGTTGTGAGACCATGTGTTGTTGTCCAATACTGGCTGTTTGACCAAGATGAGGGGTAATGGTACCCGTTTGAGCTTGGGTCACTCCAGTTAAGGAGCCACTAATCGATGATTGTGGTGGCGTCGTAGAGACAAGGGGCTATTGGATTGCGACCTGAGAGACTTGAGGTTGGCATACAACAGGTAACGCTTGTACTTGTGACACTATCACAACAGCCGGTGTAGTGGGTATATTTGACATAGGCAGACTTTGTTGCATTGAGTATACAACTCTTGGTTGTTGAGGCAGTATTGGCATCCAACCATTGGATGTAATTCCAACATAACCTAAATTCTATTGTGAAATCTCATATGTTTGACCTCCCGGGGGAGACAATGAAAGGGCATATTTCCCCCCATACAGCGGCAATTTAGGGGTTAAGGGAATGATTTTCCTTTGAGGACCGGACAATCCAAATTGACACTGCGAAGGATCAATTTGCTAAGACTCAACATAAAAGATTCCAAATATTATTCCGGACGAACAAATAGGAACAGACCATACTATCGAAATAGTCCCTGGATGGATTCCATCCAACAATTGAGAGCTAGTTGCGACAGACGGTACGCCGGTGAACATTGTTGGAGTGGCAGCAGGAAGTTCTGCCACTGCTGTGTCAAATGACACAGTCCTAGATGTCAACGGTTGTTTAGACATATCTAGTCTATCCAAAAGGTTTCCTAGCGATTCTACAGGAACTTCCGATGACGGTAGACTAATTTCTGATGAAGAAGGATATAGAGTGATCCTAACTCCAAAATGCGATGGATTATTAGATGGTGGATCCTCAACAATCTCTTCTATAGCAATCAAACCAGGTAGAAGAGGCAGACCGTCAGGTCCATAAAATTTTTCCGGTGTCGAAAAAGGTATAGATTCTGCAGCGACAGATGTTTGGGTAATAACACCTTCCGAATCAGTTGTAGATGGAGCCAGTTCAGGTATACTAGGATCAGTTCTACTGTCCTCTAGTGGTTGCAGAACTTCTTCTGTAAAGGCAAGGGTACCAGAAATGTTTGGAGTAACCGGAGTCTCCGAGGGTGTCGGAACACTTGTTCCAACTAGACCAGGGGATTTTGAGCCAGTTAAACGAGTTTGCTTTGTCTGGAATAGTTTTGATTCTGGAGACAAAAATGGTTGACTCGTAAGTCTCCGCAAACGATGGGATTTTAATTGACTTTCCTCCATGATTTCGGATTACTTGATCAACTAAAAATAAAGGGGAAAATGTTTCTGAATTAAATGAATTTTAGACGCTTTGACACAACTTGTTTTTTCAATTTTTAAGAGTCGAGAAAAAACAAAAGATGACTCTAGTCGCCTTCGATTTTTAATGAGCCTGAAGTGACAAGTGCTCAGATGGACCTTTTCCTTTAAGGAGTCTGAAAAGGAAAGAAAGAGACTACTCTGGAAATCTAGACAGAGGGATTACCAAACCAATCGCAAAACTGTAGAATAATTTTTACGGTTCAGTGCATTGCGATCGATAGGGCGGCAAACACAACTTCCTATGGATAAAGGATATAGCCTATTGTGGTCTCCCAATATATACGCGATGGTACGTGGGAGCACAAGTTCGTACTGGAACTTGTCGTCTCAAAGATGAGGAATCACCCAACCAACAGTGAAAGCGACAGTTACCAAGCTTTGCGACGCTGGAATACGTCTCTAGCCTAGACTTCTAGATGTTGTGCATTAGGTTCCAAGACATTTTTATGTTCATTGAATTTATTTTACAGTTGATCTTTCTTAAGAAATTTTCCTTTCAGGTTCACCGCGTGATGTAGATATACAATTCCTAAAATGCAATCTAATATGATAAACAATTGTTTAATCTTCTTTTTGCAATGAAAATCCTAGCTACTAAAGAAAGAGAGATGATATTCTTTCAACATAGAGCAGAGAGCACACACTATATGCACTGTCCTAAATCAAACCAACAAGCAGTCTAAATGCAAATGCACATGCATGTATTTGTTTTCAACTTTCTTAATGTGTGAATAACAAGAAGAATGCCAAGTAAAAATCTGAATTATCTTTTCAAAGCGACAGTACTAACAAATTTCTCTTCAAAAACGAAAGGAAGATAATGATGACACTTTGATATTTTGAATTGAAAACTGCTTTCGACACTTGAAAAAATACTAATTCAAATAAAATACAAGAGTAAATATATAATCGACCATAAAGAACAATAGAATTATTTTCTTTGACTGAAAATGACACTTGCGACACTTTCAAATCAAAAGACGACAGTTTGATTATGCTACTTCTTTGTAAAAGAGAACTGAAAATGGCGCACAATACATAAAAACATTCACAGTTATTTGCACAATGGAGGCAGAATGATGGAAAGGAAGGGAGTTTCCACAATGGTATATTGATCACAAACAACAAAACTCCTGAATAAAGCTGAAGAGAGTGAACACAGAAACCAAAATCTCAGAGCCGAAGAGGTCTTGTCTGATCAGCGCACCTCCAACACAAGGAAGGTGCGATGCAGCGCACCTGCTGCACACGGGAGGTGCGATGCATCCGTATTCCCAAGAGGAGGAGGTGCGATGGTCCAAGGACGAGACTTCAACTGGGTTCCGAGTCACAGTTTATAGCTCAGTTCAGGGATTTAGGCCGAGCAATTGATGTTCAGTAAATATAAATCACACGGGTTGATATAATGAGGTTACTAGAGTCACCACTAGGGCAATTAGAAGGTTTTTAAATCGATTGTTGAATTTATAAACAAAACACAGAGATAGATTGAAGCAGCATTGATCTACTTTGCATTTGCATAGCAAATGCAGATCGAAGGCTAGCTGGCTTGACTTCAGGCTCCGTCTGTAAGTTTATAAAACAAACAAATATAGGCAAGCAAACAATCTATTCGCTCCCCAGCGGAGTCGCCATTTTGTTATCAGGAAATCTAGTGTCCACTCAGAGCCACTAGTCCCACTAAGACTGGTAGCTATCTTAGAAACAAACAAACTAAAACTACTTTTGCTTTCCTTTATGAGAAGTAGATAAGAGGGAAACAAAGGATACCAACCTCAGTCTTGCGCTTAGTTCCTTGCTTGGTTCCTCTCCCTTCTGACAGATCCTTGCCGCTTTTCCTTCGTCTACCCAGCTTCAAATATCACCTATGGAATCAAAGCAGCATAATACTATCGAAGAACAAAGATCTACAATCATAAACAGTATAGGACCAGATATATATTGACCACACAAATGCATATATCGTCAAACATACAAGAATGTGGAGGAAAACTTGAATAGCTTTATTAATATCAAGAATAGCAAAGAGGATTACAACCAATTATTCTTACCCAGCATCATCCTCCCAGCATGAAAGCCCTTCTTCACCTTATGAAAAGCTTAGATCACCCAACACTATGATATTCCACCAAGAAACCAATAGCACTTCCTTACAAGATACAAAATTCTAGCCTCTGGATCTCTGGGATGAGGGATCCATATATAGATGATTGTAGGGGGGTGAGTCAGCTTCTGGGATTTTGATTAGTGTCCTACCTGTGATAGTTCTTGATTCCACTTGGAGATTGATGATCTCTTACTCATCCCTGGGTGAATTTAGAGAGGCAAGTGTCACAGGAGAAGTTTCTGGAAGATTCCATGACAATCCACCTTGCAAACTGTCTCTGCCATTTGTCTACTCTCCCCCATCGCACCCTACAGAAGGGCTTTCCAATATGCATCGCACCCTTTACACTAGGCAGGTGAGATGCATCGCACCCTCTGCACTGGGCAGTCTGTATGGTCCAACTTTGACCAATTCTAAGCAGTTTTATGTGGAGAACTTCTGGGAGATGATGTAATCATCTGACCTTGTTCTTTTAAGGTGTGAAGCAACACTTTTAGGGGCTTAGGAGCCCTTGGTTTATGGACATGTATGATTGGGGTTGTGGTGCCCAAAAATGTCTATAACAAGGAGTTGATAAATAATTGTGTCAGAAAAGAAAACGCTCCTGATGGACCGTGCATAGTCAAGAATATTGGTAAGCATAAGGCAAGAACGGGACGTGAGATGAGGCTCAATCCACAAATAGGGGAGTATGAAATGGATCAAGTTATCTTCGATCTAGGGTCAGATGTGAATGTTTTGCCTAAACAGACATGGGAGCGAATGGGGAGACCCACACTGTAGTGGTCTCTGATTTAGTTGAGAATGGAAAATCAATAGAAGATCATCCCCATGGGAAGATAGCAAAGATTAACGATGGATATTGAAGGTGCGAGTGCGTTGACGGACTTTGAAGTGATAGAAATTGTAGATGACAACAATCCCTACCCATGCTCCTTGGGATCAATTGGGCCACTAAAATGAATGGGGTGATCAATCTGTAGAAGAGTAAGGTGACATTTGAGAAGAAATATCTCTATGTAGTAGTATCACTGGACCCTGCAAAAGGACCGCACTATACTGAACTAGTTTGTGATTATGAAAGTGATGATGATTTGGACCAGATTTATAAGATAATGGCACGAGATCAAGACTGGGTGAATCTGACAACAGATGGAAGTATTGCATGGGACTGTGAAAGTTCATGCACATTAGATTCAGATGAAGAGTTGGAGCATTGGCAGAATTGATTACATGAAGTATCTACACTACGTTGTAATATGATGACTAAATCGTTGCACTATGTATCATCAGAGGTAAGAAGTCTACCCTATTATGATGGTTTGACTGACGTTGATAAATTTTTGGATGCCTTTGAAAGGGAAGTTCCAGAGAAGCATCACTTCCAGACCTTGGATATGGCGTTGCGCGCTATGCCCGCAAGATGGTGGGGTACGCACAAAGATAGTTTTGATGACTGGCGCAAATGTAGAAAGATGATGAGAATACACTTTGGTCGCCTGAAGGTTCAATTAACAGAGAAATATGATTAAAGGGATGATCGGGCGATCATTCGGCCAAATGGACTGAAGCTTATGGAGCATAGCATCAGTCTGAATGGGTGCATTTTTTCTGTCATATTTTGGATGTTATACTAATGAATTGGTACTTAGAGACAAAAATCTACCATGGTACTAAAGAATGGGATGTTTTGCGCAAAGGGTTCTTGATGACATTCTGCTTCGAGGATGGATTTGAATGTATCGATGAAGCATTATAGGAGGCCAAGGCAGGAATCTTCAGAATACCGTAGGATCCTTTATATTTGATTCAACCAGATTGGAGCAACTAACTAAGTCACACATTGGAGTGCTACAATGTGACTGCTGAGGAAGAAGATGAGGATCCAAGGAAGATTAATATCCCAGAGACTAAAGGTCACCACGAGGTAGAAGGACTGAAAATAGAGAATCCAGACATCACCACGCTGCTCAAAACTAGAAAAGTAAACATTAGCATGAAAGAGGAGCCAAAATTTTCAAAGATTGGGGACTACTGGGATGATGCCATAGTAGACAAGGTCAGTGAGTTTCTCCGTGAATATAAGGACTTGTTCCCTACGAAGTTTTTAGATTTGAAATGGATAATAGGGGACTTGGGTATTATGAATATTACTTTAAAATCGGATCTGAAGCCGGTCAAGAAAAGGCCTTACCGCCTCAACCCAAAGTATAAAGAAAAGGTCCGCTTAGAGTTGGATAAGATGCTCGCAGTTGGCATTATTGAGCCAGTGGAAGAATCTGATTGGGTAAGCCCTATGGTCGTTTAGGAAAAGAAGAAGAGGAATCAGATAAGGATATGCATAGATCTCAGGAAGTTGAATGACACCTGCATGCATGATCCCTTTCCAACTTCATTCAGAGATGAAGTGCTAGATAATGTTGGTGGCCATGAAGCATATTCATTCACTGATGGGTTCTCGGGGTGCCATCAGATTAAGATCGCGCCTGAGGATAGGACTAAGATGACCTTCACAACTGAATAGCTTCAAACTTTCCCCAACATATAGATTTGCAACATTACCATATGAAACTCTAATCGCTACGGAAAAAATATACGTACAGATATGCCAGAGCCTCAACAATATCAGAACCTATAATCACTCCTGTAACATCGCTATTCTAGAGCCTCTAATTGCTCCTGTAACATCGCTATTCTAGAGCCTCTAATTGCTCCTGTAACATCAATATGCCAGAGCCTCAGCGATATCGAAACCTCGGCGAGATCAAAACCTATTGGAGATCAGAATCAAAAACTCCGTGAGATGAGAATCTCTTGGAGATTTGAATCAAAACTTTTGCAAGATCAGAGTCTTAGAATTATAGTACTAATGATCTTGAGATCACAACCTTACTGGGATTAGAATGAAAACCTTTGTGAGAGCTATATGCCAAAGCCCCCATGACATCAAAACCTCATCTAGATCAATACACTGGAAACATAATATGTATAGCAAATATATGTTTTTATACCAAAATCATAGTTTTTAGAAAATAACTTTCCACAAAATTTCTTATTTTCATTTCATATTTATTTTAGAAAGTTGTTTTATTTACTATAAAATAAAATGGTTCTATTATAAAATTATAAAATTAAATACAAGTCAATTGGGTTTATCTTTAGGGATCTGTAGAAATCTTTAGGGATTGGTAGGAATGGTTGCTACTTTTCATATTTAAATTTAAAGAATACACTCCAATATCTTAGACCAATCAAACATCAAACTGAATAAGAACAATTTAAAATTGGATGACCAACAGATGGTGAATAAATGATTTTTAGGACCTCAAAATGTTCAGAGTTAATATATTTGTTCATGTTCTACTTCCAAAGACATTAAATCTAAACACAACCAATTTTGAATTATTAGCTACTTCTCACTATAAACAGAAAGTTTCAAGTGGATCTCTCTGGAAATCGAATTATTAAAAGTTTCTCACTATAAACAGAAAGTTTCAAGTGGATCTCTCTAGAAATCGAATTATTAAAATGCACTCACTATAAATACTAAGTTTCAAGTGGATCTCTCTGGATTTCTTATTGGTCGATTTTTACTTGGTATGTAGTGTGGCAATAGAAAATAGGGTTTGTTTAGAGAGAGATACTCATAGCACTGCATTTTCCACATTGAAAGCTTTCAATAGGGCCAAGATACTAGCCAACAAACACTTTTCCTGAAGATAGATACTGGCAAAGCTTATGATCAAACTAATTGGTATTTAATTTGAATGATGTTGATTAATTTTGGTGTTGGTCTGAGGTGTGTAGAAATTAACACCCTATTCATTAATGCATCAACCTCTATGTCTATTAGTAATTCCCTATCTCTATTCCCATCATCTATCCATGTGACATGGATGCCTCTTGACAGGTTGGGAGACTATTTGCTGGTGAGACTGAAAATTTCCTCACCGGTGGAGTATTTCTAATGAATTTCAAGCCATGGGAGGAGTCTCACCCATATTTAACCATAACTGAGGTAATCTAATAACTGCACTCAAAATCTATGTCCATATTAGCATAGCTAAGCCTTTGGTGCAAGTCATGTCTTATGAATCATCTCTGAAACCATTGTATCCGTGGGGATTGGTAGGAAAGATTGTTACTTTTCATATTTAAATTTAATTTTGGTTAGTAATATGATGAAATAAAATAGATATTTTTATAGATAAAAAACAAAAGTATTACTTAAAAATTAATGAGAATTTGATAAAACTATTCTATTTATTGTAAAATGAAATTATTTAAAATTTGATTACACAGAAAATTGGTACATTCCAAAAGAGGATCTTGGTTTGTTACATGCCAAAGCTACTATCCAATTTTCATCTCTCTTGGAAATGATGAATATATTAATCGCTCCCCAAATTCCAATCCCCACTCCAATATTTAATGTTGTTAATGACATCTTTTCATTGACTGCACTCAACCATCCCACTTTCTTCTCACCATTATTACTAATATTGTCATCATATACAGATGGGGTTACATTTTCATTACATGGATGTAAAGCACACCTGGACAAACACTTATTTACTTGAAATGTGGTTGCATTGAAACCGGAAATTCGTGTTCCTTTTGGGATAAGCCCACAAATATTATTAGATAAAACATCCATTACTTTCAACCAATGTAATGCAGAGAGCTCCTCTGGGATTGTTCCACTTAAGTTATTTTTTGACAAGTCCAACTGCTCTAATGTAAATATATTACCAAGAAATGGAGGTATCTATCCTTCAAATTGATTGTTAGATAAATTCAGCAATATCAAGTTACTCAAGCTTCCTATGCTTGTAGGGATTCTCCCATTCAGATTGTTACACGAAAAATCAAATATTGTGTTGGAAGACAACATATGATAGATTGTACCCATATCCTTTCATGTCAATCGTCATTTCTTCATACTCTTTATCATTTTGAGAAGATACATTCACAAATCCTTGAAGTCCTTCAAGATATAATTTTATCAATCCACTAAATTTATTGTTGGATAAATCCAACACACATAACTTAGTGAAATTTAATATCCACTCAGGAATACCATCATAAAATTTATTGTAACTAAGATTTGAAACTTTCAAATTGTGAAAAACTCCTAATGACCCAGGAAGTTCTCCTAACAACCTATTTTTCCTTAAATCCAACATTGCAATGTTGGTACAATTAGCCAAAGATATGGGTAGACTCGTGGACAAATTATTAGTATGGGATAGAAAAGTTATGTAAAGAAATACAATTTCCAATGGTCATAGGAATTGATCCCTGTAAACTATTTAGTGATAAATCTAAATGCTTAAGAAAAACGAAACTACTGATACTATCTGGGATAGTACTTTAGAGA
This sequence comes from Pinus tabuliformis, assembly GCA_031772625.1. NCBI lineage: Eukaryota > Viridiplantae > Streptophyta > Pinopsida > Pinales > Pinaceae > Pinus > Pinus tabuliformis. The sequence goes on along the minus strand of CM062811.1, from coordinate 1,021,777,794 downwards.
TTATTAGTGTGGGCCAAAACTATATATAAAGAAGTGCAATTACCGATGAACCTAGGGATTGATCCTTCTAAAATATTTACAGATAAATCTAAGTACTCGAGGAAAACCAAACCAGTGATAGTATCGGGTATTGTACCAGAAATAATGTTATGAGATATGTTTAGTAGCAAGAGAGATTTTAGTTGACCAAATTCTGCTAGTATTGGACCCATCAAATTGTTGCTTTGCAAAGCAAAGTGTAGGAGTGAGGTGCAATTTCCCAGAGATGTTGAAATATTTCCATTTAGACCATTGCCGAACAAGAAGAGTTGTTCTAATTTTCCCAGAAAACCAAGTTCTGTCAGTATAGTCCCTGCCAAACTGCTTCCCCAGACAAACAAGTATTGTAGTGATGTGTAATTGCCGAGAGAAGTCCAGGTGTGCCAACTTTACCAAACGGCCAAACTCTATTGCTATAGTGTTTGTTAAGATATTAACTACAAGTGAAATCCATTGTAATGATTTGCAATTTCTAAGGGAAGTAGGAATACTTCCAGTCAAATGATTATTGTTCAAGAAAATATATTTCAACTTGACCAGATGATCAAATTCTACTGGTATTGGACTCGTCAAATTATTGCTTTGCAAGGTCAAATATATGAGTGAAGTGCAGTTGCCCAAAGATGTTGGAATACTTCCACTCAAACTATTGGTGAACAAAGAGAGGTGCTCCAGTCTGCTGAGAAAACTGATTTCTATTGGTATAGTCCCTGACAAATTATTCTCCCAAAAAGACAAGATTTGAAGTGATGTGCAGTTGTCGATATCGCTAGGAACATTTCCTCTCAGATTATTGTTGGCCAAGTTGAGACCTTTCAACTTGAACAAACGACCGAACTCCATTGATATGGTCCCTCTCAGGCTATTAGATGCAAGTTCAATCCATTGCAGCTGCATGCAATTACACAGGGACTTTGTAATAGATATATTGGTCTCATCAGTTATTAAACAAGAAAGAAATTCAAAGAAACTGAATGAAACTGAAACACACAAGCAAGACAAGTTTTTACGTGGTAAAACAATAGAAATTTTGAATAATTTAACACATATTCAACAGAGATTATCCTGATCATGTACTATTGTGGAATACATACACAATACATAAGCTCCTCTATGTTGATCATCAATATAGCAGCATCAATAACAATAAAACATCAAGAGCATTCACACATTAACACAGTATGTACCCGAGGAAAGCATCTCGCTAAAAACCCCAACTATCTGTATATTAATGATTGAGACCATGTAACATTACAAAGTACAATGCTTATCACAAGCAATCCATTACAGCTCCACCTGTTACACACAATACAGCTAAGATCTGATCTCCAAATCTATTCCACTGCTTGCCTGCCTCCACTGCTCAAGAATGAATGAGAATGGTTTACCAAACTCATATTTCACCTCCAAAGAATCACTCAAACTATGTTAGATGTGAGAAGAGGCTATAGTACTGGTCAAATACATGAGAAAACTCATTGGCATACTCAATCCCTTGATTGTGCAAATCCTCATGCACAACTATAGTCACAACTGATAGCAATCTGATTCTCTAACACCTGTCCCTATTGAAATGAACATGCATTGACATGCAACTGAGTTAACTGATGTATTCATTAGTTGCATTATGATTTAATAATTAGTTTAACAACTCATCATTAGTCTATTTGCAGTTAGACTAACTACAACTAGTTTAACCAAGTCAAACTGAACACAACTCCATCAACTCCACAATAAACTCCACCAAACTCAATTTATTGAGTTCTAACTGAAGTCATGCATGCAAAAACTCAACTGACTCATAAGAAAAGTGTACTTCCTTCTGAAAACTGCATGGGCCACATCTGTAGCTCAAACTGAAGTGCTCCAAGATAATAAGATCAAGTTTATAGTCCAAATATTATTATGAGCGATAATATTTGACTTTTCTATTTTGGACAGCCAGTCCAAAAATAGACTTTGATCACTCCTGCTGTGATCACTCCTGCTGTGGTCACTCCTACTGTGATCACTCCTGTTGTGGTCACTCCTGCTGTGATCATCCCTGCTGTGGTCACTCCTGCAGTGATCATCCCTGCTGGGATCCAAAAATAGAACTTGCGCCATAATTTGCCTGCGGGCCCACTTAGTGAAGGCAAATCTTTTCACTAAGCACCATCATCTTGTTGCAATCTCAACACTCCCTCTCGACAAGATATGGATTATCAACAACCCCTATCCTGCCTCGGTGGTACTCGAATTTGCTCCTGGTGAGAGCCTTCGTCAGAATATCAGCATCCTGATCCTCCGTTGGAATGTATGAAAGCAACATGATCCTCCGCTGCACACAGTCTCTGATATGATGGTACCTGATGTCCTTGCTACCATATACTCGGCCTCTTGAGCTCCCTGCCCAATTTTCATCTTCCTGTGTGTACCAAGATCCATATCCCGATGTGCCTCTCAAGTAGCGTAATACATGCTTGCCCGCCTTCCAGAAGAGCTTGGTAGGCTTAACCATAGCTTGTGAAAGCTGGTTAACTGCATAGCATATATCAGGTCGTGTATTGACCAAATACATCAGTGACCCCACCAACTGTCGATAAACAGTGGCATCCACTTCTTCTCCCGAAGTGGCATCCTCCTTCCTCCAACCTCCAGGAAGAGGAGTATCAACAGGCTTGCAGCCATGCATGTTGAACTTCTCCAGTATTTCCCGAGCATACTTGCCCTGAGAAACAAACAGTCCACCACTGCGTTGCCATATTTCCAATCCTAGGAAATAGTGAAGGAGGCCCAAGTTCTTCATCTCAAAAACTGTAACAATATCCATCTTGCATGACAATATCAACAGCTCATCACCTGTTAGAATCAAATCATCAACATACAGTACAATGATAGGCAGCTTACCCTCCACCACAATATGGTATAGGTTAGGATCCGCCTCGCTCTTGGAGAATCCAAGTCCTGTGAAATAGCTGTCTATCCAAGTGTACCAAGCACGTGGTGCTTGCTTCAACCCATACAGTGCTCTCTTGAGCCTGCACACATGCGACTTGCTGTTGAAGACCTGAAAGCCTTCAGGTTGCTCAATGTACACCTCTTCTTCAATGACTCCGTTGAGGAACACAGTCTTCACATCCATCTGATGAATGTGCCATCCCATCTGCACTGAGAGAGAAAGAATCGTCCGTATGGAAGAATACCTTGCGACAGGTGCAAAGGTCTCCTCATAATCAATCCCCTCTATCTGTGAAAAGCCTTGGGCAACAAATATTGCCTTGTACTTCTCTACACTCCCGTCAGCTGCCTGCTTAACTTTGTAGATCCATCTCGAACCCACCACTAATTTCCCTTCCGGTCTAGGAACAATCTCCCATGCATTGTTTTTGACAATAGAATCATACTCTTCCACCATGGTGTCTACCCATGCAGGATCCTCCACAACTTCCTCGAAGGAGGATGGCTCAGTCACAACACACTTGCTCATAAGAGCCATGTATCTAGTGTACCGATCAGGTGACTGTATCTGCCTGCATTGGGCTGTAGGTGGTCCTACAACTTTCTCTGCGTCTTGAGCCAGTCGCTCAGCTTCTGTCAAGCCCTTTCGCCCTCTGATGGTTGGCGCTGCATGAGTGGTCTCTTCCACTCCATGAACCTCGTCCTATGGCTGATCCATTTCCTAAAGCTCATCCTTAGGAACTAATAGCTCCTCATCTGCGTGCAAGTGTAGCTCCCTCTCAATTGAACACTTCATGGCTTTCTCCTCCTGAAATTTTATATCCCGTCGCGCAACAGTTTTACCACTGTCTGGCAAATACACACGATAGTTGTGGGGCATATTAGTGAACCCCACAAATATCCCAACTTCTGCGGTCAGCTCCAACTTCTTCCTGGCATCCTTCATCACATGCATGTAAATGTTAGCACCAAAAATCCTCAAATGAGAAAGATCAGGCTTCTTACCAGAATAAGCCTCCTCGGGTGTACTCATACCAAGTATCCTATGAGGACAACGGTTCTGCACATAAACTGTTGTATTGCATGCTTCCGCCCACAAGTGAAGGGGTAGGCCCTGATCATGCAACATTGCCCGTGCAGCACCCACAATCGTTCTGTTCTTCCGCTCAGCTACCTCGTTCTACTGTGGGTTATGGGGAGCTATGAGCTCTCTACGAATCCATTCTGCCTTGCAGAAATCCTTGAACTCGTCCGAGATGTATTCACCACCATTATCGCTCCTAAGAGCCTTCACCTTCTTCCCCGACTCCTTCTCGACCAGTGCTTTGAATTCACAGAACTTTGAATATGTTTCGCTCTTCTTCTGCATGAGGAAGATCCACCACTTACAAGAGAAATCATCAACAAAAATCACGTAATACCTGCATTTTTCTATCGAAGCAACTGAGAAAGGTCCACACACGTCTATGTGAATTCTCTCAAGGATTATCGTGGCACGACTATCCTTCTCGTGAAAGGTGGCTTTCACAAACTTCCCCAAAGTACACCCCTTGCACTGATCTGACTACGCAAGTGTGCCTTTAGGAACCCTTGTAGTGATCTGTTGTAGTATCTTCAAGGCTCCATGGTGAAGGTGACCCAATCTCCTGTGCCACAACTCGCCATCATCCCGGCTCACCAATCCTTATGCCTTGCCTGCCATTGTTGCGCATCCATCTACATGCAACTGGTAAAGGTTCCTCACTCGAACCCCTATCTTCCGGGTCTCACCAGTTGTCTTGCTGCGCAGGAAAGCCTTTCCCTCGCTGAAAACAACATCATACTCCTTTTCTTCTAACATCGCCACTGAGATAAGATTCTTCTTCAATCCTGGAACATGCATGACTTCCTTCAATACGAAGGGTTTACCAGACTCCCTCTCAAAGGAAATGGTACCGATATTGGTCACACTGTATCTACCATCGTCGCCCATCTCGATGTGCACTCCAAGATCTTTTTCCTCCAGATCAGAGAACAAATCTCTATCTCCCATCATGTGAAAAGACGCACCACTATCCAAGAACCACATTGATCCCATCACACTTGAAACCAAGAATGAGATCAATGAAAAATCAAGCTCAAACTGTGAGGTTAGAGCCTCTCCTGCTGAAGATCCAGCAGCCTGCTTGTTCTTCTTCTTCTGCGGACAATTAGTGGCATAATGTTCGTGCTGGTGATAGTGAAAACACTTCACCTTGGACATATCCTGCTTCTTTCCTTTCGCACCAAACTGAGAAGCTTTCTTGCTCTTCCCTTTCTTTTCTTTCGCAACCAAAGCGCAATTCTCTTCATCAGCTCCCTTTGACGAAGATCCGTCCCTGGTACTCTGCTTGATCTCCTCCTGCACAAGATCTGACCATAGTCTTTCCTATCCTAGAAATTTCTCCCGACCATTGACAGAGTCCTGATAGGAATTCCAACTCTTCGGAAGACCAAGGAGAGCCAAGCTCACCAAGTCCTCATCATCGACAATAACCCCCACACTTTCCAGCTCATCTCGACACAGAGTGAGCTTCGTGAGATACTTGGGCATACTATCACCCTTCTCGCATTTGATGTTTCTGAGTTTATCTTTGAGCACCAGCTTCCTCTGATCGCTCTTGCTTTGGAATAATTTTGTTAATGATTTCCACATCAAATATGGAGTAGCCTTTCCATGGAGGCTGGACACAATGTGATCCTTCACGCCCTCCAACAGAATCCTTCGACATTTTGCGGTCTTCTTTTGCCAAGCATCAACTTGAGTAGCATCAGTAGGCTTTGGGACATCCGTATCTATGAACTCCTTCAGCCCATTATCATCCAATACTGCCTCCATCTTGTCCTTCCATGCAATATAGTTTGAGTTGTCCTCAAGAGCATACTCCAATTGCAATCCGTTGAAAGACATTGTTGCATTGCCACCAAGAAAACACTGCTGCAAATTCGAATTCCACCAGCAACCAACTCAACCGCCTCGGATCTAAGATTTGTGAGAACACAATATTTCCCGTATAGATATTGACTATATGGGCATTCACCGGATATCTCACCTTCCAAAGGAAGGATAAATCCAGAGGCTACCTGGCCCAATTACAGACTCTGCCTGAAGAAATAAAAATTAAACACTTCCTGAATAGTAAATATGATGATCAACAGCTTTAATACCATGTAGAAATTTTGAATAATTTAACACATATTCAACAGAGATTATCCTAATCATGTACTATTGCGGAATACATACACAATACATAAGCTCCTCTACGTTGATCATCAATATAGCAGCATCAATAACAATAAAACATCAAGAGCATTCACACATTAACATAGTATGTAACCCGGGGAAAGCATCTCGCTAAAAACCCCAGCTATCTATATATTGATGATTGAGACCATGTAACTTTACAAAGTACAATGCTTATCACAAGAAATCCATTACCAGCTCCACCTGTTACACAGAATACAACTAATATCTGATCTCCAAATCTATTCCACTGCTTGCCTGCCTCCACTGCTCAATACCTACTCAAGAATGAATGAACATGGTTTACCAAACTCGTATTTCACCTCCAAAGAATCGCTCACACTATGTTATACGTGAGAAGAGGCTATAATATTGGGCAAATACATGAGCAAACTCATTTGCATACTCAATCCCTTGATTGTGCAAATCCTCATGCACAACTATAGTCACAACTGATAGCAATCTGATTCTCTAACACCTGTCCCTATTGAACTGAACATACACTGACATGCAACTGAGTTAACTGATGTATTCATTAGTTGCATTATGAGTTAATAATTAGTTTAACAACCCATCATTAGTCTACTTGCAATTAGACTAACTACAACTAGTTTTACCAAGTCAAACTGAACACAACTCCATCAACTCCACAATCAACTCCACCAAACTCAACTGGTTGAGTTCTAACTGAAGTCATGCATGCAACAACTCAACTGGCTCATAAGAAAAGTGTACTTCCTTCTAACAGCTGCATGGGCCAAATCTGTAGCTCAAACTGAAGTGCTCCAAGAGAATAAGATCAAGTTTATAGTCCAAATATTATTATGAGACAATAATACTTGACTTTTCGATTTTGGACAGCCAGTCTAAAAATAGACTTTGATCACTCTTGCTGTGATCACTCCTACTGTGATCACTCCTATTGTGGTCACTCTTGTTGTGATCATCCATGTTGTGGTCACTCCTGCTGTGATCATCCATGTTGTGGTCACTCCTACTGTGATCATACCCGCTGGGATCCAAAAATAGAACTTGCGTGTTAGGGTCCCACCCTAACCCCCTTATTTATGTCATGGGATCACGCCATAGTCAAGAGTCAATAAAGCCCATATTAATATTTGTAAGTGGTTGACCCGCAATTAATGACGGGACCACAGTTAGTTGCAAATGGGTCGTAGTATTAGATAGATGGTATTAATAAAACCCATGGTATTGGCCCGTGGTATTGCATGTATGATTCATATATAAAGGATAGAGACTCCCTGCGAGGACCATTGTGTCTTATTTTTGTAGTCAGGCTCTGCTCTATTGGAGGTTGCCCCCTCGAAGAGGCAAGTGAACATTACTCTCTGAATAATAAAATCATTGCTATTCTATGTTCTGGGTATCTTTTCTTCGCATATTCTGTATTTGGGTATCATTTTTGCAGGTTAAGAGCATAACAAGTGGTATCAGAGCACTTTCCAGGGCCGGTGGGATCTCCAATTCTTAGCAAAAAAAAAAATTGGCTAGAGATGTGTTCCGGCATCTTTAAACCACGGGATCTGTCGTTGAGTGCATAAACCTGCGGATTTGGGGAGGCATGCACACAGGAAATACAAGAGGTGGTCACGTCTGTTGGACTCCCTTGTAACCCCTGTGGGTACCCCTTCGAGTAGTAGTGCATTAGACAGAACCGTGCATGGACTTTCTTCCACGTACCCTCTGGGTATATCGGAAGCCCCCTAGGCTCCCTTGAAACCTCGCCATAGATAAACCGTCGGCCGTCTTGTGGCTACAGTACACCGAGAACAGCACTCGGAGAGATTACTCGCCCGTACGATAGGGAAGTCGGGTTGTACGGTCGATCCTCCTTAGTTAGAGCCCTGAAACATTGGGCTGAGTACTACTGCCAGACCCTTATGTATATTGCGATCTGTAGCACCTGACACTCCTCACGACCATAGTTTCCTTTTCTATCGAGGGATCACACATCATCTATTCCCGATCCGCGTGTGCAAAGAGGTGCAGCAACAGCAAACATCAGTCTCGCAAATCCATCAGATCCTCCGCAGCAGTTGTTCTGCCATTCAGATCTCTCAGACCCACCAGATCGGAGTTGTTGTGAAGGGTTCCTATACTGGGGTATACTTTTCATAGGACTTTTGGTAGCATTGACATTTTGAGGATTTGGCAACTGCAGTATTGATCAAGAAGGAGTAAAACTCCGTTAGGAGTTTTCAAAAAAAAAAAAACGAGTCTGAGATCTTCTGGGGCGCTTATTTGTGATCTAGCCCACCAGAATCAGGACGACGAGCTGAGCAAGGTGGTACCATTCATATTATTAGTAAAAAATTTTAGGCGGTCCCAATTTTTCATCAGGTTGGTGTATGGTAGAAACTAGAGCTCAAGCAATGGCCAATGAAAGGATGGACAAACTTGAAGAAACTGTGAACTCCATCCAAACTGAGATTCGCGGACTAAGTCTCCAGATACAGAAATTACTCCCGAAGGGCAAGGAGCAAGCCCACGAGGAGGCGTATAATGGCCATGAATACAATGAGGGTGAGTCTAGCCACTCTCCTCATGTCTGGCACACCCATCCACCACCCAGTCAGCGACCTCCCAAGTTGGATGTGCATAAATTTGACGGTTCTCACCCGTCTGCATGGCTAGCACAAATGGATCAGTATTTCAAATTGAATCATATCCCAGAGGATGCAACTAAGCTTATGTTGGGGAGCATGTACTTGGACAATGAACGGTGGCAATGGTGGGAATGGCATCAGCGTTGCAATGGACCTTTTAGGACTTGGACCCAATTTAACAAAGCTCTTCGAGATCGCTTTGAACAGGAAGACTCTTTTTTGGGTCGTCTCACTAAGCTCCGACAGACTGGTACAGTGGATGAATATATTACCACTTTTGAAGCCTTAGCCTTCCACACTAGGGGTCTCACAAATGAGTTCTACACGGAATGTTTTATTAGTGGTCTTAAAGAAGCCATCAAAGCTCAAGTGCTACTTCACCACCCTCCCACGTGGACGGAGGCTTGCCAGGTAGCTCGTAAGGTGGAACGTGCATTAGCAGCCCAATACAGTCGCCCAAATTTCCCCGCTAAAGGTCGTCCCCCACAGGCTCACAACAAGACTCAAACACTTAAGGTCCAAAAGGTGTCACCTGTGAAAATGGCTGAAAGAAGGAAGTAAGGACTATGTTACTATTGTGATGAAAAATACTCCCCATGTCATAAATGCAAGGAGCCCAAATTTCTTCAAATAGATGCCACTGACTACAGCTCAACAGAGGAAGATCCACCACTTGAGGAACATGAGGCGCTAGAATAAGACAACCCAAAGGAGAATGTCTCTGACGAACCAGTTATTTCGCTGCATGCGTTGGCAGGGATTTATTCCCCTCAAACTTTCAAAATCCGGGGTTTTCTTAAACATCGCCCAGTAGTAGTCTTGATTGATAGTGGAAGTACCCATAATTTCATCCATCAAAAAATTGCAGAAGTAGCGCATTGTTTTGTACGAGCAGTTTCTAACTTCCAAGTCAAAATTGTGGATGGGGGCACAATGAAATGTGAAGGCCGCTGTGAAAATGTCAAACTTCAAATGGGGGATTATCAGTTGAAAACCCACATGTTTGCCATACACATGGGGGGTTGCGACATTGTCCTCGGCGCTGAATGGCTCCGCACTCTTGGGCCAATCACAATGGATTTCCAGGAGTTATATATGAGTTTTAAGCAGAACAACTCCACACATACCCTCCGTGGACTCTAGGCGGGAGCCCCCTCTATCATCAGCTCGCATAGGATGGAAAAATTGTTAAAAAAGGGCCATCATGGAGTAGTAGCTCAATTTAATGCCATCCAGGTAGTCGAAACCATGTCTCTGCCAATTCATCATGAGATGCAACAGATTTTAAATAACCATCAGACAGTCTTTGACAAGCCTCATGAGCTTCCACCCTCGCGAGGGGAACATGATCATAGCATCACCTTGGTTCTAGGGGCCCAACCCCCAAATGTGCGGCCATACATATATCCGTTCACCCAAAAGAATGAAATAGAAAAAATCATCAAGGAACTATTGGAAGCAGGTGTCATTCGTCCCAACATTAGTCCTTATTCATCCCCAGTGTTCATGGTGCTCAAGAAAGATGGGGAGTGGTGGATGTGTCCCGACTTCAGGGCCCTCAATAAGTTGACAGTCAAAGATAAATTTCCCATCCCGGTGTTTGACGATTTGCTAGACGAACTCAATGGGGCTCAATTCTTCACTAAGTTGGATCTTCGCTCAGGCTACCACCAAATTCGCATGAAGGAAGTCGACATTCCCAAGACGGCTTTCAGAACTCATGAAGGCCATTATGAGTTCCTGGTCATGCCATTTGGTCTTTGTAATACCCCCTCTACTTTTCAGAGCCTTATGAATCACATTCTCAAACCATATCTCAGAAAATTTGTCCTTGTCTTCTTCGATGACATCCTCATCTATAGTGGCACTTGGGCTGCACATCTTCAGCATGTAGATCTACTCTTGCAACTGCTCCGCAAGCATAAATTATTTGTCAAGATGTCTAAGTGTTCGTTTGGCATGGAAGAAGTTGAGTATTTGGGCCACATTGTGGGGCGTGAAGGTGTCAAGGTGGACCCCAAAAAGATCCAGGCAATGTAAGAATGGCTTCAACCTAAGACCTTGAAGAGCCTGAGAGGATTTTTGGGTCTCACAGGCTATTATCGGAAATTTGGCCGCAACTATGGCCGCATAGCGAAGCCCCTCACTCAACTCCTAAAGAAAAATTCCTTCTTCTGGAATGAGGAAGCACAACAGGCATTTACCGCTCTCAAAAACGCCATGTGTTCCACTCCAGTCTTAGCACTACCTGACTTCACCAAATCCTTTGTCATTGAATGTGATGCTTCGGGTACAGGTATTGGGGCGGTCTTAATGCAGGAAGGGTGACCGTTGGCCTTCACAAGCCAACAACTCAGTGGGAGGAATCTGGGCCAATCTACCTACGAGAAGGAAATGATGGCCATCTTACATGCAGTCGAGACCTGGCGACCTTACTTATTGGGGCGACGTTTCCAAATCCGCACAGATCATCACAGTCTTAAATATTTTTTGGAGCAACGCCTATCCTCCCCACAACAAAATAAATGGTTAGCCAAAATTCTTGGATATGATTATGAGATCCTTTACAAGAAAGGGAAAGACAATAGTGTAGCAGATGCATTATCTCACCAATTTGAGGAGGAAAGTACTCTACTCGCAATTTCCCTCCCCATTCCAGACTGGATTGAAGAGGCTCGCAGGGAATGGTTTTCACACCCCGGGCTCTCCAAAATCATTTCTCAATTGCAGGTAGATCCTAATTCCACCAAGGGCTACTCGTGGCATAATGATATTCTTCGCTACAAGGATAGAGTCGTAATCTCACCAACATCCACCCTCAAAAGTCGCATTTTGGCAGAATTGCACTCATCTCCCATTGCAGGACATTCGGGCTTTCAGAAGATGTATGCTTGCACCAGAAGATCATTTTTTTGGACAGGCATGAAAAAGGACATCCTTACCTTCGTAGCAGAATGTGATGTCTATCAACGCCACAAAGGGGAAACCGTCAACACACCAGGCACATTACAACCATTGCCCATTCCGGCATCAATTTGGACGGAGGTTTCTATGGATTTCATTACAGGTCTTCCAAATTCAGGGAACAAGTCAGTCATCATGGTGGTTGTGGACCTACTATCGAAGTATGCTCATTTCTGCGCCCTACCTACCCGTTTACACCAACTTTGGTTGCTCAATCTTTCATGGATCAGATCTTCAAATTGCATGGCATGCCCACTTCTATTGTGTCCGACCGCGGCCCTATCTTCACCAGTAATTTTTGGCAGGAACTCTTCAGAATACAAGGCACTCAACTCAAACTCAGTACTTTATATCATCCGCAAACAGATGGTCAAACTGAAGCCGTCAACAAATGTCTAGAAACCTACCTTAGGTGTTTCACTTCAGAAAAGCAACACCTTTGGGTACAGTGGTTACCTCTGGCTGAATGGTGGTATAACACCAACTATCATGCCAAAACCAAAATGACTCCCTATGAAGCAGTATATGGTCAACTTCCGCCTTCCCCTACTTCTTATCTCAAGGGGTGCTCCAAAGTACAAGCAGTGGATCAACTCCTACAACATCGCGCAACCATGCTCGCCCATCTTAGAGAGAATCTTCATCAAGCTCAGAACCGCATGAAGCAACAGGTCGACCAGCATCGCTCAGAGCGTCAATTTCAAGAAGGGGATCAAGGCTTTTTGCGGATGCAACCATATAAGCAAACATCACTCAAAGACAAGGGTTGTCAAAATCTCTCTCCAAAATTCTACGGACCATAACAGGTACTTCAGCGCATTGGAGAAGTGGCTTACAAGTTGGCTTTGCCACCTATGGAAAAAATCCATCTAGTTTTCCATGTATCGTGCCTCAAGAAAGTGATTGGGAACAATTGCCGAGTTCAAACCAGTCTACCTGAATTGGATGAAGAAGGGTCAATCTGGCTTCAACCCAAATAGGTTCTAGACACACGAGACAAGCACCTGCGCGGCCGCATGATTAAGGAAGTCCTCGTCAAATGGAAAGACACCTCTCCGGAAGATGCAACTTGGGAACCAGCCACTATTCTTCAGCAGTTTCCGCAGCTTCAGCCTTGAGGACAAGGCTAGTCTTAAGGGGGAGGGCATGTTAGGGTCCCACCCTAACCCCCTTATTTATTTCATGGGATCACGTCATAGTCAAGAGTCAATAAAGCCCATATTAATATTTGTAAGTGGTTAACCCGCAATTAATGACGGGACCACAGTTAGTTGCAAATGGGTCGTATTATTAGATAGATGGTATTAATAAAACCCACGGTATTGGCCCGTGGTATTGCATGTATGAGTCATATATAAAGGATAGAGACTCCCTGCGAGGAGCATTGTGTCTTATTTTTGTAGTCGAGCTCTACTCTATTGGTGGTTTCCCCCTCGAAGAGGCAAGTGAAAATTACTCTCTGAATAATAAAATAATTGCTATTCTGTGTTCTGGGTATCTTTTCTTCGCATATTCTGTATTTGGGTATCATTTTTGCAGGTTAAGAGCATAACATTGCGCCATAATTTTCCTGTGGGTCCACTTAGTGAAGGTGACTCTTTTCACTAAGCTCCATCATCTTGTTGCAATCTCAACAAAAACGTTGACAGGGTGTCAAGGAAACATCCACGAGGCAAGCGATTTGGATACTTTATTTGATCAAGAATTATTCTCCATAATTACAATAGTTCGGGCATTCATTAGTTTTATAAGAGCCTACTCTATTACATAACTTTTGTTTCGGTATAAAACTAACTTGGCATTAACTAATACAGTCTTTACCCATATTTACATAATTAGTTGTCAATTTCCAACAAACTCCACCTTGACAACAATTTCCTAATCCCTTGTCCATGCCCATTCATCATCTCTTCTGCAAGCCAGGAGAAGCTAACCACCATTGCAGCTTCTCTACTGTAACTAGCTTTGTGAATATGTCTACACAATTCTCCTTTGTATGGACCTTCTTGAGAGGTACTTTTCCTCCATTTATCACATGTCTTATAAAATGATACCTTACATCAATGTGCTTGGTCTTGTTGTGATAAGCTAGATTTGTAGCCAAGTGAATAGCACTCTGACTGTCAGAGAGTACATTCACTTTCTCCTGCGTCCTTCCAATCTCATCAAGTAGAACCTTTAACCAGATTGCTTCTTTATTGGCATCTGAAGCAACTATATATTCTGCTTCGGTAGTGGACAATGCAACTGTTTCTTGAAGCTTTGACATCCAACTAATTGTTCCACCTGCAAGAGTAAAAACATAACCTGTAGTAGATCTCCTTTTGTCCAAATCACCTGCATAATCAACATCTACATATCCGCGGACTAATCCTTCACTTCACTACCATTAAAGATGATGCAATGGTCACTTGTGCCTCTTAGATATCATAGCACCCATTTCACTGCTTGCCAATGTTCTTCACCTAGATTTGCCATGAACCTGCTAACAACTCCAACTACATGTGAAACGTCAGGTCTTGTAGATACCATCACATACATTAAGTTGCGTACAACATTTGCATATGGTATATGAGACATATACTACTTTTCTTCATTAGTTCTAGGACTCAAAATCGAAGAAATCTTAAAATGGGAATCTAATGAAACATTAACAGGTTTCACATTGTTCATACAAAACTTTTCAAGTACTTTTTCCACATACTTCTGCTGTGATAACCAAAGCTTACCATTTTTCCTGTCTCTGTGTATCTCCATGCCCAAGATATGTTTTTCTACTCCAATATCCTTCATATCAAACGTCCTAGAGAGCTGATCCTTTAACCTGTTGATCTCTTCCATGCTTTTGCTTGCAATAAGCATATCGTCAACATACAAAACTAAGATAATGATTATTCCACTGAAACTCTTGAAGTATACACAATGATCATACTCACTTCTAATAAAGTTCTGGCTCACCATGATGGAATCAAACTTCTTTTAACATTTCTTGGGAGACTACCTCAGACCATATAATGATTTCCTGAGCTTGCAAACTAATCTTCTACTGCGACCTTGTACAAAACCTTCTGGTTGTTCCATATATAACTCTTCAACCAAATCACGATGTAGAAAAGTTGTTTTAACATCTAACTATTCTAAATCAAGGTTAAGTAATTCAGTTAGTGCCAACACAGTACGAATAGAAACAAGTTTTACAACTGGTGAAAAAATATCATGAAAGTTGATACCTTCAACCTGAGAATACCCTTTTGCTACCAGTCTTGTCTTATACCTTTCGATACTTCCATCAAATTTCCATTTCAGTTTGAAGACCCATTTTCATCCAATAACACTTCTCCCTTCAATAAGTTCTACAAGATCCTAGGTATTTTTCTTGGCTAAGGAATCCATTTCTTCTTCCATAGCCATTTTCCATTTTTTGCTATCTATATCATCTACTGCTTCCTGATAACAAGAAGGTTCCCCATCTTCAGTAATCAAAGAAAACGATGAAGCAGAATCTTCATACCTTTTGTGAGGTTTCCTTTCCCTTGTAGACCTTCTTATAGTGACTGGTTGCTAAATTGGTTCAAAAGTTTCAACAACTTCCTTTGTATCTTCAACACCTTTTCCTCCAGAAGTCTCTTCTTCCTTTTGACTTTCACAGAAAGGTCTAGCCTCCAACTGAATTTGTTGATTTGTTGATACCTATTCCTATTCAATTCTTTCAACATTTGATTTTAAAAGAGAAGATTCATCAAATGTTACGTCTCTGCTAATGACTACCTTCTATGACATAGGATCCCACAACCTGTACCCTTTCACCGCATAGTCATACCCAACAAAGACATAACATTTCAATTTTGGATCTAATTTTGAACGCTGATTTTTATGAAAAAAACATAAGCATCACAACCAAATATCCTTAAATGTGAATAATAACAAGACTCACTTGACCAAACTTCTTCAGGAATTTTACAATTAATTGCTACTGAAGGTGATCTGTTAACTAAGTAACAAGCAGTGGATACTGCTTCTACCCACAACTCCTTTTGTATGTTAGCATTGTTGATCATGCTTTTGGCTCTTTCCATAAGAGTCTGATTCATACGTTGAGCAACACCATTTTGTTGAGGAGTATAAACAACATTTTTGTGTCTAACAATTCCTTCATCCTTACAGTATTTTTCAAATTCTATTGAAGTAAATTCACCACCATTGTGAGTTCTTAAACATTTAATTGTTTTGTCTGCTCTTTTTTCTACAATTGCTTCAAATTGTTTAAAGATATTGAATACATCAACTTTCTTTTTCAGCATAAAGACCCAAAGTTTACGAGAGAGATCATCAATAAACATTACAAAATATAGAGCACCTCCATATGATACAATAGGAGATGGTCCCCACATATCAGAATGAATATAGTCTAAAATTTCTTTACTATTATGAATTCCAGTTTTAAATCTCTTTTTACATTGTTTTCCATACACACAATGTTTACAAAAATGCAACTTCAAGGATTTCAAATCAAGAAGTGGTTTACATTTCATTAGTACCTGAAGACCTTTCTTGCTCATGTGACCCAATCACTAATGCCATAGATGAGTACCTTCTTCTTCTTTCTCTGACACAATCGCTACTTCACTAACCTAAGTACTTCCTTTGAGTCTGTAAATATTTCCAACCTTTTCTACTTTCATAACAACTAGGGCACCTTTAGAGACTTTCAACGCTCCATTCTGACCTATAAACTTATAACCATCTGAATCCAAAACTCCCAAAGAAATCAATTTTTTCTTCAATTCAGGTACATGTCTAACACTAGTTAATGTTATAACTATGTTATCATACATTTTAATCCTGATATTTCCCATCCCAACAGTCTGACATGATACATCATTACCCATAAACAAAGAACTACCATTTACATCTTCATATGAAGTAAAGAAATTTCTGTGTGGACACATGTGATGAGAAGCACCAGAGCCTAATAGCCAACTTTCAAAATCCTGTGAGACATTACATACAAGTAAAGTTTCATCTATCAGACATAATTCTTCAGCAGATAAAGATTCGTCTATCATACTTGAATCAACTTGATTTGCTTTCTTCTTCAGGTTATCAGACTCTTTTCGTTTCCAATAGTCTTTCTTAAGGTGTCCAATTTTATTGCAGTGCCAACATTTTACCTTACACTTCTTTCCCTTTGATTTTGATCTAGAAGACCCCCTTGTTTTTTCTCCTCTTTCCTTTGACCGTCCTCTGGCTATCATGGCTTCTGGTGCACCTGTTTCAGTACTGGATTTCCTTCGTACGTCTTCAGACAAGAGAGCTCCCACAACTTATTCAAATTTCAAAGAATCAGCAGTTCTCAAACTGATTGAAGTTACGAAGTGGTCCCATGACTCGCATAGAGAACACAACAAAATTATAGCTTTGTCTTCTTCTTGAATTTTAACTTCCATATCTGATAATTGGCATATAAGTGTATTGAAAATATTTAAATGTTTTCGCAACTTTTGTACCTTCCATCCGAAGACTGTACAATTGTCTTTTCAAATAAATTTTAATGGTTAACGACTTTTTCATATTTAGTTTTTCTAGTTTTTCCCATAAACCTGCAGCTGTACTCTCTTCAACAATGTTGAAGAGAACTTCATCCGCTAGGCATAACCTGATCGTACTGAGAGCTTGGGCATCAAAGTCCTCCTAGTCTAAACTTGTCATGCTAGTAGGTTTCTTCTTTGCCCTGTCTAATGCTTTGTGCAACCCTTGTTGCACCAACAAATACCTAACTTTCAGTTTCCATAGAGAAAAGTTGTTATTTCTAGTGAATTTCTCCACCTCGAACTTTTCATTCGTCATCTTGGTCATTTCTTTCCTCCTAGGGTTTCAGTATTTCAACTAAAATATTTTGATTTTGCTTCTTCAGCTAGGGCTTTCAAAATTTCTTTCTGATTTTTATTTTCTACACAAAATCTAATTATGTTGCCCCTTATTTTTATTAACTCTTAAGAAATTTCCAAAAAACTCTTAATTAATTTCTTGAATTTCTTTACAACACATCCTCCAGAGATTTTTTTTTTTTTTAATTCTTAAAATTGCCAAGAAACTCTAAACCCTATTTACAGAAAACTTCAAGAACACTTCAAAGAAATCCTCCATTTTTTTTTTCTAGTTGATGATTCCTTAAGCCGTAAAAAAAAAAAAAAAAAAAAAAAAAAAAACCACTTCTCTTAAGAATAAAAAAAATTAGAAATACCCGGCTTTAATTTCAATCCCCCAGATAGGCGGCTTCTGATCATTCGACAGAGAATGTGTCGTTTCTTTCTTAGACATCGGATACCCAGCTTTCATTTCATGGCTTCTCCTTTTTTTTCAACTCGACCTCCAAATACGCACAAAAAAACTGCGACTCTCAAAAGAACAAACTCTCTACCTTTGTTGTGTTCTTTGTCACTTCGATTATTGGTCGTTGGTCTCAAACTTCAGTGGCTGCCTCTGTAGCTCGTCCTTGGATTGTAGTAAATGTGGAACATACTTTTTCTGGAAATTGCATGAGCTCTAAAAGATAGCACACCCAAATGTATGCCATCACTGGAGAGCATTGAAGAAGGTACACTGCTTTGTTGTTTGGAAGCTCTTCGAATTCCTAACCTCAATTCTCAATTTTCATCCGGCAGAAAAAATATAGCATCTCCAGCTACAAGCCTTTTGTAACTAACAAAGACACTCCATCTTGTAGTGAGCAAATGCCTGCGAGGATGACCCCTAAATATATGCCAAAATATCCATTCTCTTCTCACCCAACCCCTCTGATACCAATTGTTGGTCTCATCAATTATTAAACAAGAAAGAAATGCAAAGAAACTAAATGAAACTGAAACACACAAGTAAGACAAGTTTTTACATGGTAAAACCTTGATAGGGTGTCAAGGAAAAATCCATGGGGCAAGGGATTTGGATACTTTATTTGATCAAGAATGATTCTCCATAATTACAATAGTTTGCGAATTCATTAGTTTTATAAGAGCCTTCTCCGTTAAATAATTGTTGTTTTGGTATAAAACTAACTTGGCATTAACTAATATAGTCTGTACCCATATTTACATAATTAGTTGTCAATTTCCAACAATATCTCCATAGTAAATTAGTATGGAGGTCAAGCGTTACCAGTGCTTTAACCTTCCCAATCTTAGATGGAATTCTTCCCGTCAAATTATTCTGTGAAAGATTGAAACTTCACAAAAGGGAGAGGTTGCCAAGATAGGGTGTAATAGTACCTTACAATTTTAAACCTTCAAGCATGATGGAAATCACTCGTTTGGTCTATTATATGCAGAGAACACCATTCCAGGAGCACATGCTATCTAAGTTGTTCATCATCCAACTGGAGAGAGATCCATATGGATCGAACGTGATGGCCTTTCTGATGCTCAAAAGAGCCTCCACGTCCATTGTATCCTATTCATCTTTATCTAGCAAATTACGTCCTTCCATTGAAAAATCATGGGAAGGATGTTCAACAAAAGTTAATCCATACATATACCAATGATCTTCAGTATCAGAGTGTAAATGTGTTAGAAAATCTGCATAGATGAATCTAGCTAGTAAAGGTTGAACACACAACGTTGTAGAGCAAAAACACTAAAAGAATTGAAAGAACAAAAAAGAATGATTGATTTAGAAAATAGGTTACAATGCTCATGATATAGCATTACTGGGTGAAGATCCCAAGGTAATGCGCCATAGTGGTGATCAATGAGAGGACTCAACACTTATAGCAAGTTCCGGAGAGAACTGGCCAGTTGCAGAGTGAAAGGAGGAGCAAATCAGGGAGTAAATCATGCAGAAGAACTAGCTAGTTGCAGAGTGAAAGTAGGAGCAAATCAGGGAGTAAATCATGTAGAAAGGATCTTGCATGTAGTCTGATGCTCTAACTAAGTGTCTGCATGTGCTAGTAATGAAGGTCCTAGGTGTGTAGTACCTTCAACACCCCCCTTAAACACCACTATGGGGAAAAATAGAAAATGGGCCCTGGAAACTAAGGCCAAAGGTCACCCAAAATACAGTGAAACTTGTACTAAAATTGAGGAAATAGGGAAAACCTCATGGGAACACACCCCCCCCCCCCCAAAAAAAAAAATGTAATCAAAATAAAATAGGAAGAAAAGACAGTTGCTAAGCAATTGTGTCCTTCACTCCAAGACGATCGCGAAGAGAGTGAAACTTCTGCCTAGTGAATGTCTTGGTGAATATGTCCGCAGTCTATTCTGCTGAAGGGCAGAACTGCTAATCAATGACCCGGTCATGTACTAAGTCTACGATGTAGTGTATATGGATCTCTATGTGCTTCTTCCGTTGCCACTGTATTAGATCCCTGCAAAATTTGAGAGTGCTCTGGTTGTCACACCAGATGACAGTGTGCTGGTGGAATGGAATGACAAACTCAGTGAGGAAGTGTTGTAGCCACAGATCTTGAATGGTGATGTTGAATACTCCTCTGTTCTCAGCCTCAGCTGAAGAGAGATAAATAGCAGACTGATTCTTTCTCGACCAACAGATAGGGCCAGACCCTAGACTGAGTGAATATTCGGAGGTGGACTTGCAATCAATGTTTTCGCTTGCCCAATCAAAATATTTGAAGCCAAGGATATTCAATGCAGTGCCTGTTGCATAGTGAATCTCGAAGGTGATGATGCCCTACACATATCAGAGGACGTGCTTGGCAGCATTCCAGTGTAGCTCATGTAGCTCCTGCATGTATCTGGAAACTACCCTACTACATATGAGAGATCTGGTCTAGAGTGGGTGAGGTACAGTAAGATCCCCACTAGTTGTCGGTAGAGAGTATTGTCAACTAATGGAGCGTCACTTCCATCCTCAAAGTGAACTCCATACAGAAAAGGAGTCGGTGATGGCTTGCATTCAGTCATGTGAAATCTCTTGAGGAGATCCTTTGCATACTTAACCTGAGAGAGTTTGATTCCTGTGGCAACCTGACTGATCTCAAGACCAAGAAAGAAGTGTAATGGGGCCATGTCCATCATCAAGAACCTATCATGCAAGGCCCTCTTGACTGCAGCAATGGTTGAAGTTGACCTGCTGGTGATCAGGATATCATCCACATACAAAACTAAGATAATAAGAGAATCATGTGTCCTGAGCATGTAAACATTCAGATCAGACTTACATCTTTCGAAGTTTTGTGATAAGAGAAAAGAATCCATCTTCACATACCAAGCTCTCGGGGCCTGCTTAAGGCCGTAGAGAGACTTCTTCAATCTGCATACCAAAGATGAATCCTGAATAAAACCATGTGGCTGCTCCATGTAGATCTCCTCAGATAGGTATCCATGAAGAAAGGCATTCTTCACATCCATCTGATGTACTTCCCACCCCTGGGCAGCCGCAATGGCAAGTGCAGGGCGTATGGAATCCATCTTTGCTACTTGAGCAAAGGTCTCATCATAATTAATGCCATGCACTTTGTGGAAGCCTTTGGCTACTAGCCTGGCTTTTTGTCTGGTGATTTGCCTATTTGTAGCACTCTTGGTCCTGTAGACCCATTTGCATCATACAAGTTTCCTTCTTGAAGGAAGGGGGACCAGATCCTAGGTCTAGTTCTCGAGAAGGGAGTTATACTCCTCCTCCATGGCGGACTCCCAAGAGGGATGCCCAGCAACCTCAGCATAAGTCTGTGGATCAGAAGACTGAACCAAATGACAATGCCGAGATGGCATTGGTTCAATGGCAGTGAGGGCAAGAGGAGGCTCAATAAACTCTGAGCTAGTCCTCTGTGGATCAGAATTATCCCCCATAAGACCATTTCTAGCAGTTGGGTAGTCTTATGCATATATTTCACTTAAGCTCCTTATTCTTTAATTTAAGACATGGGAAGTTGATTCACTGCTGGAAGCCCGATCTGGGCTTGGATGTGGATCATCATATGCATGCACTAGATTTGTATCTGAAGACTCTATCTCTCCATCTACATGCTCTACAGCGGAATCTGCACGCTCTATATCTGCATCTGAGTGTACTGAGTCATCATCTCGGACATGAGGTAGATAAAAGGTGTCTGCATGCAGCAATTGAGGTGCATGCGAGAGACTTTCCTCAACTTTAACACTTCGCTCAATGATGAGCTTGTCTATAGAGGAAATCAAGAGTCAATATCCCTTCACACCATCAGGGTATCCAACAAAGATGCACTCAATGCTCTGTGGATCAAGAGCTTTCCTCTTTTCAGAGGGGATCCTGGCCCATGCTCGGGAGCCAAAAACACGGAAGTGGGTGACCTATGGTTTAGTGCCACTCCAAGCCTTAAAGGGGGTCTCATCCTTGACATACCTATGAGGATATCTATTCTATATGTAGTTAGCACAATTAAGTGCTTCAGCCCATAGCTTATGACGTAGTGACTTAGCATGCAGCACATAGGAAGCCATCTCTTTGAGAGATCGGTTCTTTCTCTCAGCAACTCCATTCTACTGCGAAGTGTATGGAACTGTGTGCTGCAACTATATGCCAGACTCAAGGCAAAGGTTCTGAAGTTTTGTGTTAACATATTCCCCCCCATTGTCTGTATGGAGGGCTTTGATCTTTCTCTTTGATTGTGTCTCAATTAGTGCTTTGAATCTTCAAAGTGCGCAAAAACTTCAGATTTGTCCCTGAGAAGATACACCCAAGTATACCGTGAGAAATCATCAATAAATGTAAGCACATACCTTACTTTCTTTATGGAAGGATGACGAAAAGGCCCCATGAGATCACTATGGATCAGATCTAGAGGAGAGGATGCTCTATGAGTCTTGTCGGTATCAAACTTTTCTCTAGGATGCTTGCCAAGGACACACCCTTCACAAACTCCTTTGGAGAAACTGATATTTTGCAAGCCTTCCACCATCTCATGCTTGATTAGCTGATTCATATACCTGTAATTTAAGTGACCAAACCTCTCGTGCCAAAGCCTATCAGCATGTGTAAGAAATAACGAGGATTCATATTCAATAAATTCAGAAAATGTATACAGTCTAGCTCCATTGTTTACCTCACCGGTTACAATTTTGGAGCTGCTATGTAGGTCAAATATGTTCACTACATCTGGAGTGAATTCCACTCTCTTTCTGGTGCCGGATTGAGTGATCTGATAAACTAAAAACAAGTTTACTGAAAGTTTTGGAACATGAAGCACATCTTTAAAGCTTTCGTGTAAAATTTCCACTCTACCTTTTCCGGTGACCTCAATAGGTGAGTCATCTCCCATGAGGATGGGAGGTCATTTGTTGGAATTATGATACATATTTTGTACTTGATGGCAACCCACTCATCTAAGATGATAAATTATAGTGCAACAAAGTTCACGCACTTTCATGAAGATAAAAGTTTCTTTCATGTAAAGAAAAGTTCATGCACTTTCATGAAGATAAAAGTTTCTTTCATGTAGAGAAAAGTTCACGCACTTTCATGAAGATAAAAGTTTCTCTCATGTAGAGAAACGTTCACGAACTTTCATGCAGAGAAATGTTTCTTTCATGTATAGAAAATTTCACGCACTTTCATGCAGAGAAAATTTCCTTTCATGAAGACAAAAGTTCACGCACTTTCATGGTTGGCTCATGGTATTAGTCCGACAGTTTTTGATCCTATGGTTTTGGTCCGTGGTATTGCATCCAAAAGTGTTGACGCCAAGTATTGGGTCCATGGTATTGTTTTGTTATGGTTTTGGACCATGGTATTGTGGAAGGCCTAAGACTATAAAAGAGGAAGGAGATCATTTGGAAAAGCATCATCTGAATTAATTGAATATCTAATAAGTGCTAGATCTGAAATATTTATGATTTGGGTTATGGTGCAGATCTGGATCTGAATGAAGGAGGAACCTTAGCACATAAAGAAGGATAATTTCTATTGATGGGTCATAATCTTTAAGCTTGAATGATAGCATCTTTGTATGATTTTGATATGGTATATGTGGCGTATGCTTGATCTATAAATCAGATAATCTGGGTTAATTAGTGTCTGAATATTTGAAAGAGTGAATTATCCTTTATAGATCTATACACAGGTTCAGTGAAGTGAAAGCGCGTATACACGCTGGTTCAGTGATTGAAAACAGTGTATACGCAGGTTGTTCCAAACTATGGAGTGTATGCACGCAGGTTTCAGGTTGTTGAAGTTGTGTATATCTTTTTAGTTGTGATCTAGCTGCTCCTGTTTATTACTGCAGTGTTCTGGGTTCAGAATTTGGTGTGTGGTTACTGTTACTGTGTTCTGGGTACAGCTGTCAGAGAAGTGTTTACTTGATTCAGTGCTAAATGGGGAAAAGGAGATTGTTTGATGCAGATATACTTGATGATTGATTGATGTTCATGGATCCAGTCTGAAAATTTATGAAACGAGGTCCCTGGAAGAAAGAGAAGGTTGTAGCCTTCAGTAGGCCAGCACCTACGTACTAGTATCTCGGCTAGTACAAGAGCTAAGGGGGTTGTAGCTCCCTTCCGGGAGAGCCTGGAAAACGAGAGAGGGTTGTAGCTCTCTGCAGGTTGCAGCCTGCATACTGGTAAAGGACTGCACCAATACAAAATCATTGTAAAAAGAAGTTTATAATTGAAATAATATAGAGACATATTGCAGCAGGTGGTTTTCACCCACATTTGGTTTCCACCTTATATCTGGTGTTCTTTGGTGTGACTATCTATTTTTCCTGGTCTTGTTCATTATTATATGGTATTGACATACATATTAATGATCAACATCTGAAGAATAAATTAAAGGATAAATTTGAAAGGTATGTTGAAAGAGTTTGATAATACTGATTCACCCCCCCCCCCCCCCAGTATTATTTCCAACAATTGGTATCAGAGCAGGTCCTTCAGAAGAAGCTTGATCGCTTGAAGGAAGATCTTTCATCATGAGCAACTACGAGAGGGAAGCATCAATCAAGCCATCGAGTTTTGATGGGAAAACTTTGTATATTGGAAGGTAAGAGTTACTACCTATCTTCAATCTCTTGGTACATAAGTCTGGGATATCATAGATACAGGGTATACTTTCCATCAGCAACTCCTACAGATCCGACTGAGAAGAAGAAATATGAAACAAATGAAAAGGAGGTCTATTAGGATGTCTATCTCAATCAGAATTTTTCAAGGTTATGCAGTATAAATCCGCAAAATAAATATGGGACAAGATTGTACTGAGCTATGAAGGAGATGATCATGTAAAACGAGCAAAACTTCAAACCCTCAGAATTTAGTATGAAAATCTCAGAATGCATAATGATGAAAGTGTGGCTAACTATTTCCTTCGTGTAGATGAGATTGTTAATTGTATGAAAAACTTGGGTGAAGAAATAAAAGAGGTTGTTGCGGTTGAAAAAGTTCTAAGATCTTTGTCCCCTAGGTTTGAATCTCAAGTTTCTGCAATAGAAGAAAAAGAGAATCTATGAAACCTTACAATGTCACAGCTGCACGGAATTATAACTGCTTATGAAATGAGGAAAGGAGGACCATCAGATACGAGAGAAGCTTCTTTCAAGGCTTTAGGCAAAGGAGACTACTATGAATCAGGACACATGTAAGAAGAAGAAGAAGAATCAAATTTTGTCAAGAACCTTCAACGGGGTGCTGGAAGATTCTGAGGTAAGTTACCTTTCAAATGCTTTGCTTGTGGAAGAGTAGGTCACTATGCTACCAAATGTCCTCATAAGAATAAGATTGACAAGAGGAAGGAACTTGTTAGATGGAACAAGAAACAAAATGCAAATAAGAAAAGCTATTACACTAATGAAGATAGTGATGGACTATCAAATAGTGATGAAGATGAATGAGGTAATAATTATAAAATTTTAATGGCTTTTGAAGATGATGATTACATGGATGCTATAGATGAAGAAGGTTTTTATGAAGAAATCTCTAAACACAAAGTCTGTTTAGAAGAGAAAAATATGATTATTGATTCTCTGCAATGTCAACTGGCTGAAAGGGAAAAACAACATTAAAAATTGGAATGTGAAATTGTTGGTCTTAGAAAAGAGAGTGAGAAAACAAAATCTCTTAATCTTAAATTCATTAAAGGATCTGATACTCTAAATGAGATTATCAATGTGCAGCATTCTCCACTAATCAAGACAGGTCTGGGATATAATGGAGAAGCATTACAAGCATCCACTTCCAAAAGTTATCTTGATGCAGCAAGGAGGAGAGAGCAAAGGCCTAATAGAAATCATCAGGTAAATCGGGGACAATCTACTTTAAGGACAAACAGAAGCTACAACCAGCCACAGGTAAAACCTTCTCAATTTACCTCAAGAATGGATGCCAATAGGAACTACAATCATTTGGCTGGTAGATTTGATAATCACAGGAGTTTCTTCAATGGCCAATGTTTCTCATGCCATAACTTTGGCCACAAAGCTACTCAATGTGTTGCCTATAAGACAATCATGACTAGAGAAGCTCAAAAACAAAGAAGTATGACTGGAATCACGAAAAGGACCTATAACAACTTTTCGGCCCTTGAAAATGAAATTGAATGTTCTATTTGTAATAACTTCAGTCATGAAGATTCTGAATGCAGGAGCAAGTTTGGGAAGACAACTCAGAAGGAACAAATCTCAAGTGCCAGAACATGGAGAATGAAGGAACCACAACGAGAAAGATGTGGGATAGCTTTATATGCAGAAGGACAGGAAAATCAATGGTACATCAACAGTGGATGTTCGAAGCATATGATAGGTGATAAAGAAAAACTTCAATCATATAGTGCTTTAGAAAAGGGAAAGAAAGTTTCATTTGGAAATGATACCCCTGTAGTCATAAAAGGAAAAGGCACTATTCAGTTGAAAGAAAGAGTCAAAGCTGGAAATGTTTTGTATGTTGATGGCCTGAAGCATAATCTACTGAGTGTCAGTCAGATGTGCGACCAAGGAACTGAGGTAATATTTCGATCAAATGGATGTAGTGTTCGTGATCTTGATACAGGAAAAACAGTGATCAAAGGCAGAAGAACTCCAAATAATTTATACATATTTGAAGAAGGACAACAACAATGCTATTTGAGCAAGGATGATGAACACTGGTTATGGCACCGGAGGTTGTGGCATCTAAGATTTTCACAAATAAGGAAAGCATGTAAATACCAGGCAGTTCGTTGTCTTCCAGATATCAAAATTTCAGACAACACCATATGCAAATCATGTCAGTTTGGTAAGAAAACCAGAACTAACTTCCCTGAGAAGGAAGGATCAGCCAACAGGCCTCTTGAACTAGTCCATATAGATGTATGTGGTCCATTAAGGACAAGGTCACATCGAGGAGAAGATTACTTTATATTATTCATTGATGACTTCTCCAGGATGGTTTGGTTAGGACTTATGAAACACAAAGATGAAGCATTCGAAAATTCAAATCTTTCAAAGCCTTGGTTGAAAATGAATCAGATCACAAAATTAAGTGCCTCAGGTCTAATAGAGGTGGGGAGTTTACCTCAAATTAATTTTTCGATTTCTGTGAAGAACATGGAATAAGAAGGGAATTCTCTATAGCTAGGACTCCTCAGCAAAATGGAGTGGTGGAAAGGATGAACATAACGGTTCAACAAATGGCTCGTGCTATGCTTGATGAGTCTGGAACTCCTGCAACCTTTTGGGGTGAAGCTGCATTTGTTGCGGTTGTTATTCTCAACAAAACAAATGTCCGAGTGAACAACACTCAAACTTCTCATGAGCTCTGGTATGGTGAGACTCCTTCGGTAAAGCATTTCAAAATTTTTGGAAGCAAATGCTATATTAAGAATAATGATGAACAGCTTGGAAAACTTGAACCTAGAGTAGATGAAGGCATTCTCCTTGGTTATTCTCCCCACAGCAAAGCATATAAGTGTTATAATAAAAGACTTGGAAGAATTGTTGACAGCATTGATGTGGTGGTTGATGAAAAAGGAAACATTCCTAGGCAAGTAAATTATGAAAATATCGAAGAGGATGAAGACTACCCTCCAAATCAGACTGAAGATGAAGAAGAACCTCAAGAGGCACCAAAGGAACAGACAAGGATAGAAGAGAAGACTCCATCCAGGTATGTTCAAAAGAATCATCCAGAATCTCAAATCTTGGGGCAAAAGGAGGCAGGCGTACAAACAAGAAGAACAATTGCAGAAGCTTCAAGCTATTTTGCATTACTCTCCTCCACTGAACCACAAAATGTAAGAGAGGCATGAAAAGATGAATGTTGGGTCAAGGTAATGGATGAAGAACTTGAGCAGATCGAAAAGAACAACACTTGGGAGTTGGTTCCTAGACCAAAAGATAAGAATGTCATAGGGACAAAATGGGTCTTCAAAAATAAGTTCAATGAAAATGGGGAAGTAATTAGAAACAAGGCCAGACTTGTTTGTAAAGGGTATGCTCAACAAGAAGGAATAGAATTTGAAGAAACTTTTGCTCCTGTTGCAAGACTTGAGGCCATCCGAATGTTCCTTGCTCTCTCAAGCTTTCAGAAGTTCAAAGTATTTCAAATGGATGTGAAATCAGCCTTTCTGAATGGAGACTTAGAAGAAGAAGTGTACATTGAGCAACCAGGTGGCTTCATCCTTGGGAATGATCCAAATATTGTATGCAAACTAAAAAAGGCTCTCTATGGTCTTAAACAGGCTCCAAGGGCTTGGTACTACCATTTGGACAAATATCTTCATCAACTAGGTTTTTCAAAAGGATCAGCAGATAGCAATCTTTATATAAAAATTGAAAATGACAAATTGCTAATACTTGTTGTGTATGTAGATGATATTATCTTTGGTAGCAATGAAGAAGATGAGTCAAGGCTTTGCCTTGGTGATGCAGAAAGAATTCGAAATTTCTTTGCTTGGAGAACTGACATATTTTCTTGAATTGCAAATCCAACAAAATGAAGGCAATATCTTTTTGTCTCAAACCAAGTATCTCAAGCAGATCTTGAAGAAATATGGCATGGAAGATGCAAAACCAGTGTGTACCCCTATGGTTATACGATGCAGCCTCAGTGCAAATGATGAATCAGCAGCAGTGCATCAACCAACCTATAGATCCATGATTGGAAGTCTTCTTTATTTGATAGGTACTCGACCAGACATCATGCATGCAGTGGGAATAGTTGGAAGATTTCAGGAAAATCCTAAGGAAACCCATCTTCAGGCAGTAAAGAGAATTTTCAAGTATCTTCAAGGAACTCAAAACTATGGCTTATGGTATCCAAGAGATACAGATCTCACTCTACATGCTTATACAGATGCAGATTAGGCTGGAATCGTGGATGACAGAAAGAGCACAAGTGGTGGAGCATTATTTATGGGCTCCAGATTAGTATCTTGGTTCAGCAAGAAACAGAGTTCGATTGCTTTATCTACAGCTGAAGAGGAATATGTGGTTGCTGCATCTTGCTGCACTCAACTCCTTTGGATGATGCAAACCTTGCAAGATTTTCAAATCACTTGTACACCACCTATCTACATCTTATGTGATAATACAAGTGCAATCAACATTTCAAAGAACCCAGTCATGCATTCAAAGACCAAGCACATACGGATCAAGTATCACTTTCTCCAGGAACAAGTGTTGGAACAAAAGGTCAAATTGGAGTATGTTCCTTCTAAGGAACAAGTTGCTGATATTCTCACCAAACCACTGCCCAGGGAGACATTTGAATACCTCAGACAGAAGCTGGGAGTAGTTGATGCATCATCTTGATGTTAAAACTTGTCTGTTTCAGAGAAAAATGGGTGTACGCGAGTTGCCTTAGGAGGATCCATGTACATATGCCGATTTGTGGAGAGACAATCGCGTATATGGAGGCTTGATGGATATTAGTAGGGACAGGCTCTGTTTGGAGATAGTCTGATATGGGTTTGACAGAGACCATCTAGCACAGGTTCAGGGGGAGCAGACAAACTTCTAATGATGCATTGTTGGCATTATCTTAGAAGCTTTTGGTTCAAGTTCATAGTTGTTGTTGGTTTCAAGTGGAACAAATGCAGAGGGAGAACAGAAGGAAATCGGGGTTGCTGATCTGAATCGTGATTGTCAGATGTTGTTGCTATAAGTTATTGACCTTGCTTATAGTCAGGGGGAGCATGAACAACACACTTCAGCAGAGCAGAGACTTCAACATGTACTCAAAGGAAGCATGGACAGAGTGGTACACCCTGGCATATACAAAGGGGGAGCTCATTTAGAGATTTCAGCAGGTACTCAGGGGGATTATGGGCATCAGAATGTTCATCTACGAAAGATATTATCTTGGTCTGCCCTTTGCCCTTGATGTCAAAGGGGGAGAGTGATTGGTTGTTGTTGCCATCAAGTCCAAAGGGGGAGATTGTTGGCATTATGATACATATGTTTTACTTGATGGAAACCCACTAATCTCAGATGATAAACTATAGTGCAACAAAGTTCACGCACTTTCATGAAGATAAAAGTTTCTTTCATGTAGAGAAAAGTTCATGCACTTTCATGAAGATAAAAGTTTCTTTCACGTAGAGAAACGTTCACGCACTTTCATGAAGATAAAAGTTTCTCTCATGTAGAGAAAATTTCATGCACTTTCATGCAGACAAAAGTTTCTTTCATGTAGAGAAAAGTTCATGCACTTTCATGCAGAGAAAATTTCCTTTCATGAAGACAAAAGTTCACGCACTTTCATGGTTGGCTCATGGTATTAGTCCGACAGTTTTTGATCCTATGGTTTTGGTCCATGGTATTGCATCCAAAAGTGTTGACCCCAAGTATTGGGTCCATGGTATTGTTTTGTTATGGTTTTGGACCGTGGTATTGTGGAAGGCCTAAGACTATAAAAGAGGAAGGAGATCATTTGGCAAAGCATCATCTGAATTAATTGAATATCTAATAAGTGCTAGATCTGAAATATTTATGATTTGGGTTATGGTGCAGATCTGGATCTAAATGAAGGAGGAACCTTAGCACATAAAGAAGGATAAGTTCTATTGATGGGTCATAATCTTTAAGCTTGAATGATAGTATCTTTGTATGATTTTGATCTGGTATATGTGGCGCATGCTTGATCTATAAATCTGATAATCTGGGTTAATTAGTGTCTGAATATTTGAAAGAGTGAATTATCCTTTATAGATCTGTACGCAGGTTCAGTGAAGTGAAAGCGTGTATACACGCCGATTCAGTGATTGAAAACAGCGTATACGCAGGTTGTTCCAAACAAAGGAGCGTATGCATGCAGGTTTCAGGTTGTTGAAGTTGTGTATATCTTTTTAGTTGTGATCTAGCTGCTCCTGTTTATTACTGCAGTGTTCTGGGTTCAGAATTTGGTGTGTGGTTATTGTTACTGTATTCTGGGTACAGCTGTCAGAGAAGTGTTTACTTGATTCAGTGCTAAATGGGGAAAAGTAGATTGTTTGATGCAGATATACTTGAATATTGATTGATGTTCATGGATCCAGTCTGAAAATTTATGAAACGAGGTCCCTGGATGAAAGAGAAGGTTGTAGCCTTCAGTAGGCCAGCACCTACGTACTAGTATCTCGGCTAGTACAAGAGCTAAGGGGGTTGTAGCTCCCTTCCGGGAGAGCCTGGAAAACGAGAGAGGGTTGTAGCTCTCTGCAGGTTGCATCGTGCGTACTGGTAAAGGACTGCACCAGTACAAAATCATTGTAAAAAGAAGTTTATAATTGAAAGAAGATAGAGACATATTGCAGCAGGTGGTTTTCACCCACATTGGGTTTCCACCTTATATCTGGTGTTCTTTGGTGTGACTATCTGTTTTTCCTGTTCTTGTTCATTATTATATGGTATTGACATACATATTAATGATCAACATCTGAAGAATAAATTAAAGGATAAATTTGAAAGGTATATTGAAAGAGTTTGATAATACTGATTCACCCCCCCCCCCCCTCTTAGTATTATTTCCAACAATTGGTATCAGAGCAGGTCCTTCAGAAGAAGCTTGATCGCTTGAAGGAAGATCTTTCATCATGAGCAACTATGAGAGGGAAGCATCAATCAGGCCACTGATTTTTCTGAAGCATCAATCAGGCCACCGATTTTTCTGAAGCATCAATCAGGCCACCGATTGTCATTTTTCTTCTTGGCACCCTGAGGGATGTGGTCCCCAAGGTTGTGATTCTGAAGTATTTCTACCATTTGGTCAATTTGTTTCTTCATGAAGGAGGATTCCAGATTGAATCCTTGGTGAAATTAGGTGCATTTGTCTCCTTTCTTCCCTTTCTCATTTCTGGAGCCGGGGGAGTCATTGAAGGGATTGGTGTACCCTTCCTTCTTTGGATGGAAATGCACTTTTCCCTTGTCTTTTTTCTGCTGATTTTCTGATTTGAATCATATCTATGAATTTTATTGTGGCTACCATCATGCACAACAAGTTCATGTGCTTTTGGAGGTTTGATTTTCCCCATGCCAATAAGTTTATCTTGCTCAAAAGTGAGGGACTCCATGAACTCTTTGAGAGAAGGCATAGCGTAGGATTTACCTATTGCAAGCCTTACTGAATGAAATGTAGACACAAAGGTAGAGTATTTTGGTATGAGCTTTGACATAATAGAGAGAACTTGGTGACTCTCCTCCTTGGATGTGTCAATGCCACAACCCTTGAGTTGCAGCAATAGATCATTATATTTGGTGAAGAAGTCTTGAATTTTTTCATAGTTCCCTGGATCCAATGAGAGTAGCTCCATTTTGAGTAGATGTCCTTTCATCTTATCCTATTTCTCGTAGAGTTCTTCAACCTTTTTCCAAAATCTCATTTGGACTATTGCAGGCAGATAGATGAAACTGCAACTCTGGGGAGATACACATGCATATGGATCTGTGGGCCTCATCCATGCAGTTGAGGTACTTGGATTTCTCTACGACTGAAGTGGGTTCCACTTCTGTAGCCATGGTAATCTTGTACAACCCTTTCTAACAAAGGTATCAAGCCATTTGGTACTTCCATTCGTGATAGTTATAAGTTGTTAGGATCGATGCTTTGGGAAACTCCATGTTTTTGTTGATCTTTGATCTCCAAGTTGTAATACCTACAAAATAAAGTACTAGTGCACCTTTTACCTAGAAACTTGTGGGCTCTGATACCATGTAAATGTGTTAGAAAACCTGCACAGATGAATCTAGCTAGTAAAGGTTGAACACACAACTTTGCAAAGAAAAAACACTAAAATAATCGAAAGAACAAAAAAGAATGATTGATTCAGAAAATATGTTACAATGATCATGATATAGCATTACTAGGTGAAGATCCCAAGGTAATGTGCCATAGTGGTGATCAATGAGAGGACTCAACACCTACAACAAGTTCCATAGAGAACTAGCCAATTGCGGAGTGAAATGAGGAGCAAATCAGGGAGTAAATCATGCAGAAGAACTATCCAATTGCGGAGTGAAAGGTGGAGCAAATTAGGGAGTAAATCATGTAGAAGAACTAGCCAGTTGTAGAGTGAAAGGAGGAGAAAATCAAGGAGTAAATTATGCATAAAGGATATTGCATGTAGTCCCATGCTCTAACTAACTGTCTACATGTGCCAGTAATGAAGGTCCTAGGTGTGTAGTACCTCCAACACAGAGAGGAAGTATGGCTTCCCTTGTCCTGATAGAGAAATCAACAATAGCTACTACAGGCATGATCACAAACATCATGAGAAGAAGAAGAACACTTCTATGATCCATTTCTCGCACTCTGATTCCAACGTTGTTCAAAGTCTAAGCCTGTGAGTTGTGTTCCTCACTATGCACATATATATAATTTTGCGCCATTGATATAGATTCAAGGAAAAAACAAACACAGAGAGAAGTCAAGTTAAAAAACAAACATAGAGAAATTAGTCGCCTAACTTGACTTGAAAAATTGAAATTTCTTTATAGGGAAAGCTACTAGAATTTCTTTGAAATAATCTATGAAAAACAAAAGAGAGT
This sequence comes from Pinus tabuliformis, assembly GCA_031772625.1. NCBI lineage: Eukaryota > Viridiplantae > Streptophyta > Pinopsida > Pinales > Pinaceae > Pinus > Pinus tabuliformis. The sequence continues at coordinate 1,021,744,043 of CM062811.1, read as the reverse complement.
ATTGTGATTTGGACTTCGACTTGGGAATCATAAAACTAGTGTTAACCATTCGAGATATGGTATTAATTGAAATTTGTTTAGTTGATAGAGACTCAATCCTAAAAGCCTGGCAAAAACACAATTGAAAAAGACAATGGTCTGGCTCTATTGACTTGGCCTAAAAAACAAAATGTGATAACAAGCAAAAACCTAGAGAACCAACCTAGAGAATGTGGGAACTAGGAAAACCTAGAGAACCAAACTTGAAAATGAAACAACTACACTTAAAGTCAATGAGACTATTGAATGTGAGGAAATTCTCGACAACTTAGAAATATGAATGTATCACAGGCTTGATCACAATAGCGTAACACCATGGCACAAATGAAAGAGCCTCCTATCGTATAAATTTGACAGTAACTTCTACCCGTTAATTAAATTTCTTAGAGATGGATTTTCTTTTTAAAATTGTACTTCAATTGAAGTTTGACCTTTATTTCTATTCATTATTTAGATGCTATGTGTTTTGTTATTTTTTAGTTTCAATATAAAAATAATTATTTTTTGTAAGATAAATTTGAATAATATAAAATACATATTTTTTCATGACAAGTTTAAATCGAGAGGTTATAAATTTAAAGGAGATAACCTTTTTTGAAAAGTTAAATTCATTAACTATAATGTATTTTAAAAGTAAAAAATAATAATTGATTTCAATTTTTAAAGTGAAAAAAACATTAAAAAGAAATGAAAAACAAGTTTGAACTTAATTTTAAATAAAAATTGTGGAGGATTCTAATATTTTTAAGTAATAATAATATACACTACATGCACTTTGAAGATATTCATAAATGTCTAATAAGTAAAGAGAATGGAGCTCTTTTACCACCCTAACTCCTAAAAACTCAAACCTAGTTACTTTCATATTCATGTATTAATGCTCATAGCCATGAGAATCACACCTCTGAGATTTCCATATCCAATCATGAAATAGATCTATTTCCTTATTTTGGTGTCTCATCTTCGGGCCTTAATATTGTGTATTTTGTATATTATGATGCTTATGATAGAGTCTCTAGCTAGAAAAATCACTTGGTTGATTGCTTCTTCTTTTTTTGCAACCTTGTTTGGAATTACATATATCTAAAACATTGAAGTTCTCTCTCTCTCTCTCTCTCTCTCTCTCTCTCTCTCTCTCTATATATATATATATATATATATATATATATATCTATATATATATATATATATATATATATATATATATATATATATATATATATATATATATATATATATATATATATATAGATGAAAATTTATGTACCTTTCTATTCATTTTGAGAGCAAAAGTTACATACAAAATATGTACAATGAAAGTTGATTGTTACCAAAGAGGCTACACAAGCACTATATCAAGTCTATCGGCCATAACATCCAATCAACTACCATTGAAGTTACAATACATTTCTTGTAACATACTTATAACACTAAACATTACCAAATAAAAAATCAGGAAGGTTTAAGATTTAATATGTTGTAATACAATTGCATATTGATTCCAATGAAAACAAAGGAATTTATTTGTTCCATTATTCCCTTAGCATGCTAAGAAATCACAGTCCAAAATAGAAATTACAAAAGCTATTTAAACAAAACTTTCTAAGTGAAGGCATAGTTGTAAACTTAGTCTTGTTAATGGATAACTAAAAACTAGACAAAAGAGGAAGACTTCACTTCCTCTCAAAGTGGTACCCTTCCATTCTTTAAAAAAATCATTTTCTTGAGGAAAGTTCCCTTTTCGATAAGGAATCTATGTTGAAAAGTGTGCAACAAGAAATGCTTGTTGAGAATGCAACAAGATGATGGAGCTTAGTGGAAAGGAGTCACCTTCACTAAGTGGGCCCGCAGGAAAATTATGGCGCAAAGTCTATTTTTGGATCAAAGCAGGAGTAATCACAGCAGGAGTGATCACAGCAGGAGTGTCATAGCAGGAGTGATCACAGCAGGAGTGATCAGAGTCTATTTTTAGACTGCTAGTCAAAAATAGAAAAGTCAAATATTATTGTCTCATATTAATATTTAGACTATAAACTTTATCTTATCCTCTTGGAGAACTTCAGTTTGAGCTATAGATGTGGAACATGCAGCTGTCAAAAGGAAATACGCTTTCTTTATGAGTCAATTGAGCTATTGCATGCAGGACATCAGTTAGAACTCATGTGGTTGAGTTCTGTGGAGTTGGATGAGCAGTTAATGGAGTTGTGTTCAGTTTGACTTAGTTGAACTAGTTGTATTTAGTCTAACTGATCAATAGACTAAGTGATGAGTTGTGTGAATTAGTTATTAATTAATTCACTAATTATTAACTCATAATGCAACTGAAGAATACATCAGTTAACTCAGTGCATGTACAATTCAGTGGAGAGGGGTGTTAGAGGTTGAGATTGCTATCAGTTGTGCATGAGATTGTGCACATGCATGGGATTGAGTTATGCCAATGATCTCTGTGTAGTGTGGGCCAATACCAAGTGAAATATAGCTTGTGCTCACATGATTTACAGTGTGGGTTATTTTCACAAGGTAAATAGGAGTTTGGATCAGCCATTCTCATTCATTCTCTAGCAGGTATTGTGTAGTGGAGGCAGGCAAGCAGTGGAGGAGATTTGGAGATCAGATCTGAGCTGTATTATGTGTATCAGGTGGAGATAGTGTTGGATACTTGTGAGGAGTATTGTACTATGTATTGTCACATGTTCTTAATCAATATAATATACAGATAGTCGGGGTTTTTAGCGAGATGCTTTCCCCGGGAAAATACTGTGTTGATATGTGTGATTGATGCGTATATGTGCGCATGTTATTGTTTCTACTTTTGCAAATTGATGATCAACGTAGAGGAGGTTATGTATTATGCATGTTTTCCACAATAGTGTATAATCGGGATAATCTCTGTTGAATAAGTGTCATATTATTCAAAATTTCTACATGGTATCGGAGCTGCTTGATTTGTAGAAGAGATTTTTGCAAGATATCAAGTGAGGATTGATCATCGGATCTATTATTCAGAAAGTGTTTACATTTTATTTCTTCAGACAGAGTCTGTGATCGGGCCAGGTAGCCTCTGGATTCATCCTTCTTTTGGAAGGTGAGATATCCGGTGAATGCCCATACAGTCGATCTCTGTACAAGAAATACTTTGTTCTCACGAATTCTAGATCAGAAGTGGTTGAGTTTTGAGCTGATGGAATTTGAATTTAATTCCAAATCAAGAGATAAACTCAAAAACATTAAGTGTGAGAATGGAGATAGTATGCCCCAGTATCTCACGAAGTTCACCCAATGCTGGGATGAGCTGGGAAGTGTGGGGGTGACTGTCAGATGAGTATGGTGAGTCTAGTACTCCTTGACCTTCCTAAGAGTTGGCATAGCTACCAGGACTCAGTGAATGGAAGGGAGAAACTACCAAATTGGGAACGACTATGGTCAGATTTGATGCAGGTGGAGATTAGACGGTGCACCAGAGACAGTTCTTCATCTATGCATGATGAGGATAACTGTGCCTTAGCGAGTAAGGCGAAGAAGGGGAATGGGAAGGTTTCTCTTTCTGAATCTAGTTCTTCCAATTATGGGAAGAAGGTTGACAAGTCAAACGTGTGATGCTTTCATTGTCATGAGTTGGGCCATTATGCTACTAATTTCCCAAAGAATAAGTCCAAGAAGGGATCCGGGGAAGGATCTGAAGGTGAGGCAGCCTCACTTGCTTCACAGTTTCAGTTGGACTTCACACTCTTCGCATGCATGGTTTCATCCATGGTGGGAAGTGGTTGGTTTCTTGACAGTGGAGCTTCTTTCCACATGACCGGTGAAAAAAGTTTGTTCAGTACTTTGGAGGAGAAAGATCTCCAGATACTCATAACAATGGGTAATGATGAGAAGTATAGTGTCTCAGGTGTAGGCACGGTTATTTTTCAGAGGGAGCATGGAGCTTGCCTTACCTTGACCGATGTCAAGTATGTACCAAGAATGAAGAGAAACATGGTGTCGATCGCGATGCTGGAAGACAGAGGCTATGATGTAGTCTTCAGTAAGGGAAGGGTTTTCCTTAAACACATCATCACTAGACAGGTGAAGCAGATTGGTTCACGGGTCAAGAACCTATATGCTCTTGAGGTTCAAGATGCATGCAAAGCCTTGAGCAGTGAGGCAACTGATGGAGACTTGGTGGTTGAGAGGGAGCATATATTACCTCTCAACATGCAGAGCTAGAAGAAGTCTCAGACGATTGTGGAGGAGACACGATTGGTGCAATAGCTTCAGGAGTTTATGGAGCAGCCACAACAAGGGAAGCTGAGTGGAGATTGAGTAGAGACATCTACTAATCCGGATTTAAACAGGAACGCAATAAAATATAGAGATAACCATAAAGACAGATATGCAGCGGAAATAATAGCTCATTTCATTACTGTAAAATACTGAAATATGCTTACAAACAGAAATGGAAATAAACCAGCTAGGGCGATGGTAGCTTATCTCTGAGAAGAGATGTGGTGGCTACATGCCTCTGAACTGTCTTACAATGAGGCTCGAAGGCCTATTTATTGTTGAGAAACAATGGAAAACCCTTCACATTCCAAAACCTAACCCTAGAAGATGAAACGCCAAATTGTGGGCCCCGTTTTTGGGTAAGTTGGTACATCAACTTCCCGGGGTCGCGAATTGGTCGTACTATCTCCGTTTGACATGCATGATAGCCCGTTGGAAAGATCTCTCCGAGGACTATGACAGAAAAAACGATTTTTATCAAAAAATCTCTGGCGGTAGATTTCCCAAAAAACATCGTTTAGGGCCTCAAAACGGCTCCAGAAGTTTAGGACCCGAAAAACTGCTAAAAATAGTAAACTGTGCTACAATTAAGGACACTGAAAAAACTGTAAGAAGCACTAGAGGGCATCCAAGTGGAATTAGCGGGTGGCTACCAATATCCACCTGGATCATTCCTCCCCCCTTAGGAAGCAATGGTCCCCGTTGCGTTGAGTTCCTCCATGAGATGAGGGAACTTCTGCTGCACTTGGTCCCTGGGAAGGCACTTGCCCTGGTGAAGGAGTTGTCCTGCTTTGGCAACTCGATACAGTTGGATATTATGCTGGTGAGTGTGCTTGATCTGTGTGTCCATGATCCGATCAGTTGCAACTTGTTCCATGCAAGCTGGATTTAACTCTGTGGGTGTGAGTTGTTCTGCAATGTCGGACATGTAGAGTAATGGTGGAAAGTATGGCCGAAGGCGGTCGACATTGAACACCGGGTGCAGGCCAAGGAATGGGGGAATGCTGAGCTCAAATGCATTGTCTCCCACAGCCTTGGTAATGGTGTAAGGGCCATATCGAAGTGGTCTGAGTTTTTTATGGGCTCCGGTAAGGCGTTCCTTTTGCAAATGCAACCAAACTTTGTCTCCCACTTGAAACTTGTGTGGCACCTGATGTTGATCATGTCGCTGATTGTACTTGCCATTTGATTTCTCCAGAATGTCATGGACCTGCTGGTGAATATGTTGGATGTGCTCAATGAAGTTGTTTGCCTTATCTATTTCGGACTGGACATGAGCAGAATGTGTGTGAGTAGCTGCAAATGGCATGGCCACATCGATGGGAAATAGTGGCTGGAATCCCAATCCCACCTGGAAAGGGTTGTGGCCAGTCGAGTTATGGAGAGCCCGGTTGTAACTGTGCTGAACATAAGGGAGGCTCTCATCCCATGTGCGTGGATGCTTTGAGTTGTACATGCGCAGAATGTGTACGATCATCCTGTTGACGACCTCAGTCTGGCCATCAGTTTGAGGATGGAAAGCTGTGGACTTAGTGAGTTTGGTGTCCAGCATCGACTAGAGGCTAGACCAAAATGTACTGAGGAACCTGATGTCCCGATCTGAAATGATAGACTGTGGGATCCCAAAGTGTACCCATACTCATTCAAAGAAGAGTTTAGCAGTGGCTTCTGCTATGATATTCTTCTTGCAGGCCACCATAATGGCCATCTTCGAGAACCTGTCGACGACCACAAAAACACAGTCATTTCCATGCCTAGTGGAAGGGAGGCCTAACATGTAATCCATGGAGATGGATTCCCAAGGTCGACTAGGGGTAGGCAGTGGGGTATAGAGGACTTGCTTCTTGATGGTCGGTTTGGCAATGGAGCAAGCAGTGCATGATTTGATGTACTTCCCGACATCGTGTCGAAGATTCGGCCAATAGAAATATTTATGTAGTACTGCCACCGTTTTTTCGACCCCAAAATGCCCAACGGCCCGACTGTAGTGTGCTTCCCAGATCATCTTGGCACGCTCACTTGAAGGAACACAAAGGTGACCCAGGTGGCATAATAGGTCGTCCTGGAGGTGAAAATCTGGAACATGCTGACCCTCCAAGAGTGTCTGGTATGTGTGGCCGAAGTCTGGGTCGCTCTTGTAGAGAAGTGGCCAATCAGAAGTCTCGTGCCCACAAGAGTTGAGCACGGTGGTTAACGCCATGATCGGTGGTCGACTGAGGCAATCTACAACATTATTGGTGCTGCCCTTCTTATACTTGATATTCAAATGGAACTGTTGCAGGTATGTGGACCACTTCTGATGGCGATCATTCTGCAATTTCCCTTGGGTCTGTATGAACTGCAGGGGTCGGTGGTCTGTGTTGATGACCGTTTCCTTCCCCAAAATGTAATGCTTCCATTATCGGCAGGCCTGCACAATGGAATACATCTCTTTATCATAAGTGGGATACTTCTGGACTGTGTCTGAAAGTGTCTCACTGTGATATGCCACTGGATGCTCGTGTTGAGTAAGGACTGCCCCAATAGCATAGTTAGAGGCATCTGTCTCGACCTTAAATGGTTGTTGCAAGTCTGGTAATGCAAGAACTGGTGCTGTGCAGAGTCGATCTTTCAACTCTGTGAATGCCTTCTGTTGAGATTCAGACCAAAAAAATTTGTCTTTCTCTCCTCCCTTGGTGACCTGACTCAAGGGCCAAGTGATATGAGAAAATCCCAACACGAACCTGCGGTAGAAGTTGGCAAGGCCTAGAAAGCTGCGAAGCTCTGTCAGAGTGGTTGGAGATGGCCAATCCCGAATGACTTGGATCTTGGCTGGATCCACATGCACCCCCCGTTCATCAATAATGTATCCCAGATATTGAACCTGGGTCATGCCAAAAGTGCATTTCTCCAAATTGGCACATAACTTGTGTTGTCGCAATGTTTGGAGAACCTTTTGGATGTGGTGGAGGTGCTCTTCTCAAGTCTTGCTAAAGATCAAGATGTCATCCAAGTATACCACTACAAATGAGTTGGTGAATGGCCACAAGATGTCGTCCATTAGCCTCATGAAGGTTGTAGGAGCATTCGTCAATCCGAAAGGCATAAACAAGCATTCGACTCCTTGGCTTTGAAGGCAGTCTTCCACACATCGGAGGGTTCGATTGGTACTTGGTGATATCCTGACTTCAAATCGATCTTGCTAAAATATTTTGCCCCCTTTAGTTGGTCCAGGAGGTCATCAATCCGTGGGATTGGGTACCTATTATGGACAGTGATCTTGTTCAGCTCCCGATAGTCAATACAGAGTCTCCAAGTCCCATCCTTCTTTTGTACCAGCACGATCGGGCTCCCGCAGGGCGATGAACTCAGACAGATGTGACCTTTTTGCAGCAGCTCCTGAATCTGCCTCTTGATTTCATCGTTCTCCAGAATAGAGCGCTGATAGATTGGTCCATTGGGCAGCGGCGAACCAGGGGTCAGGTCAATGGAGTGCTTGACCTGACAGTGCAGAGGAACCCCTGCAGGGGAGGTGAAGATGTCCTCATAATCCTCCACTACCTTGTCCATCTGTAGTTGTCGTGCGGAGGGGCCCTGACTGGAGGTCATGGCCACCGTCTTCTTCTTTTCTTGAGGGCGTATCATCAGGAAAACAAACTTCCTGGTTTTGGAAATGAGCTTACTGCATTTTTTTGCAGTAACCAAAGAGATGGCGGTAGCCGGTGCTACCTTTGGTATCTTGTACAACTTATTTCCCAAAGTAACAATAACAGCACAGGGCCTTGACTCATACACAGCATGTCGCTTCCATAAGTATGGTTGTCCTAATAACACATCACAAACTTCGAGGGGAGCAATGTCACACAATAACTCATCCGTGAAGGGCTTGATGTTGTATGGAAGGCGACACTGTTGGCTCACGCGAATATCCCTTCCTTGGTGCAGCCACCCAATGGTGTATGGTTGTGGATGTGCTATGGTCGGTAAGCCCAACCGTTTCACGACCTCTGCCGAAATGAGGTTCTTTTGGCTCCCACTGTCGACAGTGAACTATAGCGGGGAGACCTTTACCCACATCTGGGAGTGGAAGAGACGCTCCTCCTCCTCTGGATCTTCAGGTTCCTCCTTCTGGATCTTCGTTGTGGAAACGGTGGCGTTGGGCTCTGCATCAATAATCTGCTTCCCTTTGTCATTCCCCTTATCGGGTTCTGACTCAGAGTCAGAACATGCATCTGATTCTGAAACCTTTAGCTCGGCCACCAGTGACTGCTTGACCTAACACTCACTTGTGTTCTGAGTGGAGCTCTTATGGAACTCACACCACTTTCTGGTGTCCTTTTTCGGCTTCACGGCGTTGTTCTTTGCTTGTAGCTTTGGCGGGTTGTCTTGGGCCGCCCCGCCTTGGCTTTGTCCTTTGTTCTGCAGTTTTGGGGCACCTTTCCCTTGTTTCGGATTCGCAGACCCAAAGTCTCGCTTCTTTTGTTTAAACTTTTGCTCGACCTTGACAGCATATCGGTATGTCGTGCCGAGCGAGGAGATGTTCAGGAATTCTATTTCTTCTTGGATGTACTTGTGTAGGAAGCCACGGTATTTGAGTACCAAATGCTGCTCTGTATCCTTGATACCCAACTTTGTGCAAAGGGTATGGAAAATATTGGTAAACTCTGGTACGTCTTGGTCCCTTCCCTGCCGTAGCGTGGTCCACTTTATGTATTGATCCTCATAGCTTCCGACGGGGTAGTACTGCTCCTTGATGGCATCTCGGAATGAATCCCAAGTCGGTGCGACTGAAAATAGTGAGCTTGTACTTTCATCCTTCTGCTCGCAGTAGGTTTCCCACCAATCCTTGACGTGGGGGGCTGCTTTGAGAAGAGCGAAAATAATCTTTTCCTGACTGGAAAAATCATGAGCAGAAAAATAACCCTCTAGCACATTTAATCATTTATTGATGGCATCTGCGTCTATCTGACCCTCGAATATGGGGATTTCAAAATTAACTTGTACCTTAAATGGTGTGGAGTTTCCAGAGTTGCTGTTGGAAGCCGATGTGTCGCCCCTGGGTAGCCGCTGAAGGATTTGGGAAAAGTTGTCCATCATCGCGTTCCTTTGTCGCTCAAGGGCTTCTTCGAGCAAGATTTTGATAGGATCTCCTACCCCCTCATCTTTCTTTTCATCCGCCATGGGAGGCCGTCGGGATTTGCGAGGCTGGCCTTGCAAAGGTTCGACCAGTTCAAGCCCTAACTCCTTATATCCCGACCTTGTTGGGGACATGCAAAGAAAAACATAGAAGAAAAGCAGACCGCTCTGATACCACTGGTCCGGATTTAAACAGGAACGCAATAAAATACAGAGATAACCATAAAGACAGATATGCAGCGGAAATAATACCTCATTTCATTACTGTAAAATACTGAAATATGCTTACAAACAGAAACGGAAATAAACCAGCTAGGGCGATGGTAGCTTATCTCTGAGAAGAGATGTGGTGGCTACATGCCTCTGAACTGTCTTACAATGAGGCTCGAAGGCCTATTTATTGTTGAGAAACAATGGAAAACCCTTCACATTCCAAAACCTAACCCTAGAAGATGAAACGCCAAATTGTGGGCCCCGTTTTTGGGTAAGTTGGTACATCAACTTCCCAGGGTCGCGAATTGGTCGTACTATCTCCGTTTGACGTGCATGATAGCCCGTTGGAAAGATCTCTCCGAGGAATACAATGGAAAAGATGATTTTTATCAAAAAAATCACTGGATTTCACAAAAAACGTCGTTTAGGGCCTCAAAACGGCTCCAGAAGTTTAGGACCCGAAAAACTGCTAAAAATAGTAAACTGTGCTATAATTAAGGAAACTGAAGAAAAAAAACTGTAAGAAGCACTAGAGGGGATCCACGTGGAATTAGCGGGTGGCCACCAATATCCACCTGGATCATCTACTCATGCAGAGACCTCCAGTAGGGGGAAACTTCGAGCCAGGTGGGATGAGGGATCGCATGCAGCCATACCTCCAGGTAGGAGGTGGGGTGATGTGGATTGATCATCCCAAGGAGGAGGGGCAGGATCCTTGAGGTACCCAACCTCTTGGATGAGACCTTGCTATGGGAGCCCCAATGTGTAGTAGCAGGAACTGACTGATTGGGTAGAGACAGATGCGAATAGAGCGGCAGAGAGAGCGATAGTGCAGGGAATTCGAGGACAGTGCACAGCATGCATGCTACAACAATACGAGAAGCACAAGTGTTTTGCTCAGTGCTAGGTCGCACAAAGAGGTGTGAAATGGTGCAAGATGCATGGAGATGTTGTAGTAACGCAGATGTCAGAGAGGGAGCACTGTCAGCAACAGGTAGAGCTTCAACATCAGAGTATGTTCCTAGCCCAACAGAGTGGTCAGTTGGGAGTGCTTTTGTTCCAAGTGTTGTTGGAGCAAAGTGGAGCGGGTAGATGTGTTGCATGCAGAACATTCCAGAGTTACAGGATTGGGTTTGAGAGGAATCATTTCTTGTTGAGAGGGAGTGTTGAAAAGTGTGCAACAAGAAATGCTGGTTGAGAATGCAACAAGATGATGGAGCTTAGTGGAAAGGAGTCGCCTTCACTAAGTCTATTTTTGGATCGCAACAGGAGTGATAAAAAATGGAGTGATCATAGCAGGAGTGTCACAGCAGGAGTGATCACAGCAGGAGTTATCAGAGTCTATTTTTAAACTGTTAGTCAAAAATAGAAAAGTCAAATATTATTTTCTCATAATAATATTTATACTATAAACTTTATCTTATCCTCTTGGAGCACTTCAGTTTGAGCTACAGATGTGGAACATGCAGCTTTCAGAAGGAAATACGCTTTCTTTATGAGTCAATTGAGCTATTGCATGCAGGACATTAGTTAGAACTCATGTGGTTGAGTTCTGTGGAGTTGAATGAGCTGTTAATGGAGTTGTGTTCAGTTTGACTTAGTTGAACTAGTTGTATTTAATCTAACTCATCAATAGACTAAGTGATGAGTTGTTTGAATTAGTTATTAATTAATTCACTAATTATTAACTCATAATGCAACTGAAGAATACATCAGTTAACTCCGTGCATCTACAGTTCAGTGGAGACATGTGTTAGAGGTTGAGATTGCTATCAGTTGTGCATGAGATTGTGCACATGCATGGGATTGAGTTATGCCAATGATCTATGCATAGTGTGGGCCAATACCAAGTGAAATATAGCTTGTGCTCATGTGATTTACAGTGTGGGTGATTTTCACAAGGTAAATAGGAGTTTGGATCAGCCATTCTCATTCATTCTCTAGCAGGTATTGTGTAGTGGAGGCAGGCAAGCAGCGGAGGAGATTTGGAGATCAGATCTGAGCTGTATTGTGTGTAACAGGTGGAGATAGTGCTGGATACTTGTGAGGAGTATTGTACTATGTATTGTTACATGTTCTCAATCAATATAATATACAGATAGTTGGGGTTTTTAGCGAGATGCTTTCCCCGGGAAAATACTGTGTTGATATGTGTGATTGATGCTTCTATGTGCGCATGTTATTGTTTCTGCTTCTGCAAATTGATGATCAACGTAGAGGAGGTTATGTATTATGCATGTTTTCTGCAATAGTGTATAATCGGGATAATCTCTGTTGAATAAGTGTCATATTATTCAAAATTTCTACAATCTATGCAAGTGTCCCACTCCGTGTGAATATGCAAAAAAGAGAGATATTGACTTTTTTTCTCCATATTTATAATCTTGTCCTTCCAATAAGAAAAAATTAATACCATTAAATTTGAAGAGCATGATAACCAATCAATTATACATTTTGAATCACCAAAAACTTGTAAGTAAGCAAACACTTTTAAGGGTGTAAAAAATAGAAGAGTCGAACTAGCAAATATTTTTTCCTAAGTAATTGTTCTCAGTTCTATATTCAAACAAATGAAAATAAAAATGAATTCTCAAGAATTTTATAAAGGAACCCCCACCTCATAGACCTACTTGTGATGCACCATAAAAAAACCTAATAGAGAAAAACTGAGATATCATAGGATAATTTATATTTCTATCATTTTTTGTTTTTGGTAATCTCAAAGATTGAATTTCCACATCAACATGACAACTTTGAGGTAGTTAACTAGTGTTACATGGCTTGTGTCACAAAGTTTACTCATTAAATTCAAGTTATAGGGCTTAGACTTCAATTATGCATGTGTGATTGCTAAATTTTAGTCTCAAATTCAATTATTTTCAATTGTATTCAATTAACTGACCTCTAATTATTGTTAGAGTTAGTTGAAGGTCAATTGTGGAGTGACATGACAGTATAACTCAGAGATCTATTAGATAATTGATAAATCAACCCAAAATAGCTAATGTGTGCATATAATTCAATTTCAACAACTGAAGTGGAGATGACAAGTGCGTGTAGCATCAATTGTAGACTAGTTTTTAGTGTACAAGTGTTGCATGAAATCAGTGATAAATCATTGGGAATTGCACAATAAATGTGGAGGAAATTCCTAAATAAAAGGGGCTAATTTCCTTGGGATTTGCACAAAGAAATAGGAGCCTTAGTGAGAAAATAATTGGCTAAGTGTTGGTCAGAGCTTGTTCATTGAGCAGGAGAACAATTATTCTTTTGCAGGTTGAGCTAAGAGTTGGAGCTAGCAATTGTAATATTTTCTCAATTCATTGATTAATGAAAAGAGGCTTTGAGGGATTTTTCCCAATTGGGCTCCCCTATAAATCACTATGTATTTATGGTTTTTCCTATTACATTTCTATGCATGTTGATCTACATTGTGAATTTCATTCTATAGATCAATAGAGTACAATTGTTCCTCATGATTTTTAGTTAGAAGTCTTGAGAAGTTGCAATTTCTATCAAATATCTACATGGTATCAGAGCCCTGAATTCACATTAGAACTAGTATTTCCAACTTTTATCTCAAGAATTTCAAATTTTCAAACTTCTTGCAGTAGATTTCCTTCAGGATCAGGAGAATATATTTCAATAGACTGAGAATACAGTATTCCCTAGAGGGTAGCTCGAACTTCATAGCATGGAAGGATTGAATGGAAGCAGTGTTAAATGAAAATGGTGTGTTAGAATATGTTAAAACTGACATTACAAAACCTCCATAGTTGAATGCACAACAATTAGCCCAATGGAATTAGGATGTTGCAAAGACCAGGAGAATTCTTCTAGAAGGTTTGAGAGACCATGTGGTCTCAAATATCCATGACAAAGAGACACCATTCGCTATGTGGAAGGACTTGATTGAGCTATTAGAAAATAGAAGTGACCATAGAAAATTGGCCCTGAAAGACAAATTTCGAAACATTAATATGAAGAAAAATGATACTATTCTGCAATATTTAACCATATTTACACATGTTCTGGATGAGATTGGAGGGGTTGGGGTGACTGTTGTAAAATTTGACCTGGTGGGCCTAACTCTTCTATCCCTTCCAAAATCCTAGTACAACTACTAGGACTCTGTGAATGAAAGGGAAAAATTATCAAATTGGGAAAGGTTATGGTTCGATTTGATTCAAGAAGAGTTAAGAAGAAATAATTGGGATGGAACTTCATCTAGAGCGCAATTTGAAGAAAAAATTTCCTTGGTTGGAAAGGGGAAGAACGGAAAATGGAAGGAGAATCATAAAAATCCTGAATCTACCCAAAATTATGGAAAGAAGAAATATTTGAGCAAGATCAAGTGCTCCCACAGCCACTAGTTCGAGCACTATGCAACAAGATGTTTTCCCAAGAAATTTACCAAGAAGCTTTTAGGAGGAGCAGCAAGTGAAGCATTGGCTTCACAATTCGATTTATGATTCACCCTAATAGCATGCATGGCCATCATTGTTATGGGGAGTGTGTAGTACCTTGATTATGGTTCCTTGGTCCATATGGAAAGGTACAAGGAGTTTTTCAGTAGCCTCAAGAAGAAGGATATCTAGATGCATATCAAAATGGGGGATAATGGGAAGTACAATGCTACAAGAATCGGAACTGTGACCTTTGAGAGGGAGAAATACTCTCTGCTTAGCCTCAAAGATGTTATGTTTCTACTTGGGCTAAAAAAGAACTTGATCTATGTGGTAGTTTTGGAGGATCATGGCTATGCTGCCATTTTTAGTAAAGGGAATGCCTTTTTGAGACACATAGGTATTGGGTTTCAAGTGAAGAATCTATACAAACTTGAGGTGGGAGATTGCATTGCATTGAGTAATAAGACTGAAAAGGTGCAAAGTCACAATGTTGGAGAAATACGGCATAGGATATTGGGTTGTCTACACCATGGTTCCTTGAAGGTCATGGTTCTCATAAAAGAAAGAATCAATTTTCACATACAAAGATCTTTGCGCTTGTTTAAAACCATATAAATCTTTCTTTAACCTACACACAAGATGTTCCTGTCCCTTCTTTACAAACCCTTGAGGGTGAACCAAATAAACTTCTTCTTTTAACTCACCATTCAAAAAAGCAGATTTGACATCTAATTGATGCATTTTCCAATTATGTTTTGTGGCTAATGCAATCATGGTTCTAATTGTGTTCAACTTAGCTACAAGTGAAAAAGTATATTCATAATCAATTCCTCTTGTTGTGAATAGGTTTTTGCAACCAATCTAGCTTTATATTTGTCAACATTTCCATCAACATTAAACTTCGCATTCTGCAACCATTTGCATCATACTGAGAACTTTATTTTAGGTAATGTTGTTAACTCCCTGTTGATCCATATTGTCATTAACGGAAATATGAATCCGAGGAGCTATCAGAGCAGAGCTATCAAAGCAGAGAAGAGGTATTGGAGCAATATTGGAAGCCACAGGAAAGCCAAATAAGTGTAAGAGCGGGAGATTGAGGAGGAGCCATATCGGGAGTATCATGTGTAATGTATGCCCAAGAAGAACAGAGAGGAGAAGAAGAGATAGAGGAATCATAATGGGTCTTTGAAGATGAACATTGAACGCACAAGAACCGTTGGATCTTGGAGATCAACAGACAAGATTGTTAGTAGTGAGTGGCCAGGATTAAGTCGTGCAGCGTAAAGTCAAAGAAATGAATGAAGGAGATTAATTTAAGTATTAGCGGATGAGGAAATCGGAGGAGCCATCACAACCATCGATGGTAGAAGATTTATGATCATCGGGCGCTAAATAGCTTGGGTATTAGTCAAAGAGAAAGGCAGGTTTATAAGTGGAAATGGTTTATCGAGTTGAGAATAAGCGATAAATGGTAATAGGAGGGAGTCACCCGATTCCATTAAGCAATTGACATGTCGCATGTCAGAGGAGAGAAGAAACAACTTTATCGGGCAGGTAATCCTTGTGCATGTAGCTCACCCGATATCGTTTTCGAGCGTTGAATCAAATGCAGTTTTGATATATGGTGCAGGATCACCGAGAAGATTTTTTGGTTGGGTGTAATATCAAATGTCGAATGGGATGGTAAGATCTACAGTGGAGGATTAATCCGAAAAAGGAAAACATTGGAAAATGTGCAAAGGCTGTGTTATGCTCCTATACCAGTAGGTGTCATATATCATGATTGACTTGATGAGCTATGTAATATGTACATACCTTTACTTATTGCAAAGATTTTCCATATTTTCAAAAATCAAAAATTTAAAAAATGTAAAGAGGGTATACCCTAAAAGAAAAATCAAAGGGTAAAAAGAATAAGATGGTCAAAAAAGTGAAAGAAAATGAACCCCACCAAAAAGAAAGACCAAGGAAAGTGTGCAAGCCTAAATGCCACTACTTTTTGCTCTAAATAATTGTGTGCAGCTTGTTAACTCATGCCACAATTGATGAATAGTCAAACAACTTAAGCTTGGCTAGTTCATATTTGAATTTTATGTTTTAGAAATAGAGAATAAAGATCTGACCAAATTATTTAATCTTGGCAGATAAGTAGATAGGTAGAGTGAATAAAAGGAGCTCTGCATGTAAAAGAAAAGAAAAGTTTGATAAGGGTTTTCCAGTCTAAGTGCACCCAAATAAAGAAGAAAAAATGTTAGTTTAGTAGACAGGGTACGTAGATTATGTTGCAAAATTACATTTGATGAATGATGACTCTAAATGTGTTAATCTTTTACTTTCATCACAAGTCCAAGGAAGACATTACATTGAAAGCATCTTAAGCAAAGCAAAGTCAAAAACTAACTCCCCTTCTCATTTTCCCTAAGTTTTTACTTATTTCCCCTAAGTACTAAGGCATTTGCTAAATTAGAGGGGCTCAAAGCATTTCTCTGACTTCTGGAGGGATCGAACCCTCGGACCAATAGTTTATAAAGCCTAAAGTACTTAAAATCATTCATATATTACTCATTCACCTTCATAATTCTTTTCCTAAGTAAAATCCTATTTTACTTAGGAAAATTACAAATATTTTTCATATAAACCCATTTTCACTTTAAGCCTAATTTAAATACATACATCAACTATTTTTACACTTGGCGCTTGTTTATTTCATTATCATATTAACTTTTAACTTATATTGTATAAATCCCTTATAACGTTTACCCTTTCCCATATTATATAATTATACTAAACATCCCCAAAATGTTATATATCCCGCCCCCGTTTAAATATAACCATAATCAGTGTTTAAAATAGGATTAATGAGTTAATCCGTAATTCATTAAGAACCTTAATCCCCCGCCACATAAAACGGGATTAATTAACCCTCACGGTTAATTAACAACCTCACCAACCAGCCCCGCCGCTTCCGATATGATTAAATTAACTCTTAATTACATCGGACCCACCTTTGTTAAAACTCTGCATATCGCATCCTCTGTCAACTTTTCGATCAAGTCCTCAAGATCTGATGGCTATTATCAATCTTGCGCGACCCTTTGTGACCATGTGTTAGCGCGCGATCACAAAGCAGTTTTCTCACAACACCTCTGCCATGCGTCGAAAGCTCTATGGAATCGTTGGCTCGAGGTCTATTACCACCTTTCCCCAAAAGCGGTGTGATATGAAACTGCTTACCGCCTTTCCGCATACGACAAAAACGTCATATCATTTATCGCTGACGTCGCCCACCTAAAATCCAAAACCCTACCAACCTTTGACTTTGTAAATAAAACAAATAAGTCATTTTCACTACTTTATACTGTAAACATGTGCAACCATGCAAAAGAACGTTGAGGTCAACCAGTTGAAGCTTCCAGTTGCCAACCTGCTCCAAAACCTTGCAGCCGATGCCAACCAAAACCCTCCAACCGCGCCCAGCACCTGCATTTCATTGCTCATTCCCCAAAAGAGGTATTTATCAAAATCCCGACAAAAACCCTACAAATACTTCTTTTCCACTATTAATTGACGAAAAATCCCAAAATTCATAGTAATTCAGTCAATATTTTCATCATTTAAGTCTCCTATAGCCTTTGTGTTGCCCATTTCACAAAGAAAACCACAGTTTCCTTCTGAATCCACAAGAACCAGAAATGGAAACCCCTTTAGCTTTGAACATTTCACCCCTAAATGCCCCTCACCGAGATTTAGACTATCTGCCTTTGGCCGATAGGGACTTCCAGATAAAAGACCTTACCACTGACAAAAATCACCTTAAAGTCTTTTGCCAAAGTAGAGATGACTACCTGAATGGCTCTGATATCCTAGGACTGTGGGAATCCAACCTTCCCGTGTACTTTTTTCCCTCAGTTCATGTTTTTGTAGATATAATTCATCAATGCCATGCCAATTATGACCCTAACCACCGAGAAGTCATGTCTCCAAGCTAAACAGTAATTTTCCCAATAACTGCCGAAAAAATCAACGAAATGTTGCAATTCCACTCTAGTCAAACTCTCACCATGGGAGATTTACTTGAGAAATCAACTAAATTGTCCCAAGATGAACTTAATCGCCTATGTCAAACTTTCATACTGCAGAAACATCAGCCTAAGGGCCCACCTCCTTATATGCAAACTTTCTTCACAGATATGGGAAGACTCATAGTTGATATGATATCTTTAGTAATGGGTTTCAATACTAGTGACTTCGTTGATGAGTTAAACCTAGTATTGTTGTCAATATTTACTCTTGGACAGCCCCCTACTATCAAGTATGACTATGCCTCTTACATTGTTGATAAGATTCATGACCAGTTCATGACACTGGAGAATGAAAGAGTTTTCAAGTATACCACCTTTATATATCATCTCATGCTTTATTATCAGTCAGAAAATTTCTCATTCCCTATCATGAAACTTGATACCAAAGGCAATCCAAGGTCTGTAATCTTCTGGTCTTCCATTTTCCATAATTCCTTTGAAACCCCTTACTCCTATAATGAGTTCATTGATCAATTTGTTCATCCAGCAACCACCTTATTAACAGGGGTTTCCCCTCCCAAGATCAGTGGTGACATTAAAAAGATCCTTCAACTTTCCAAGCAATACAAAGTGGGTGACTGGTATCTATACCAAAACTTTACAGAAATCAGGATGTATGGGTGTGAACTTGCCCCCTTCAAGTTACCAAAATATGTTCCAATGTGACTGTTTGCATTGGAATATTATAGGCAAATGTGTAATTCAGATTTGATCCATTTTACTAAAGCCAAAAAGAAAGCACAACTCAAGATCAAACATTAATTAGGACCTTTCATCTGCAACACTAGAGAAGCAGGGGATGCAGTAGAGAGAATTCTAGAAGATTACCTTAGATTACAAAAAAGTTTTGGTTGGGCCCCACATGATCCTCATGGCTTTATATGTGATAGAAGAATGAAGAATAGGTTGTCTCCATATATGCACCATAGAATCCCAGAAATTGAACAGTTTGCCAATATGGATGAATGGAGAGAAGGGACCTTAGTAGCTACTTAGAGTGAACAGGTCAAACTAGAAAATGTAATGAGAGATCTTGAAAAGACTCTTGACTTAGATTCTTTTGGACAGGTAAATTATGATACTTCTCAGAAGTCAGCATCAGGAATAAGTGCCTTAGTAGCTGTGACCTCTGAAAGGTACTCACAACAGACCAATACACAAGCCACAAGAACCTCCAAGGGTAAAGAAACAGAGACAAGCACACAGGCTACAGAACAGTCCATAATGTCTAAACAACCTGAAACTTCCAAAGAGCAGGCCAACATACAAATTCCTCCAACTCAAGTCAATGTGGGAGAACCACCAATCTTGCACACTCCTCTAAATGAGGAAAGGACCAAAAAGAGAGACAGGGAAGTAGCTACCCCTGCTAGTGGACCCTCTGAATAGCCCGGTGCTAAGAGGCATAGGTTGAATCCTCTTTCAGAAGAAGAATTTTATGAAGAGAATACTGATAGCCAAAGAAGAGAAGGTGTTCATAGTCATCAAACTTTCCTAGTAGGTGTGACACCTTCCAGCTCACAAATACATGAATTGGAAAGACAGCAGAGTGCATAAGTATCATCTTTCAGACCCCCACGAAAAGAAAATCTAGACATCAAGAAAAACTTCAATGAA
Organism: Pinus tabuliformis; assembly: GCA_031772625.1. NCBI lineage: Eukaryota > Viridiplantae > Streptophyta > Pinopsida > Pinales > Pinaceae > Pinus > Pinus tabuliformis. Next base: position 1,021,724,299 of record CM062811.1, on the reverse strand, counting down.
ATAAAAGCTAGAAATGAGCCATTAAGGATCAAAGTTTACAATCAGTATTTGAAAATGGCTCCCACTAATCAGAATAGGTTGATGTCAGCTTATGACATCAAAGAAGGTAAAATGATAATGAGTTTTTTCAAGCCCAAGGTGCAACGGCCTCAATCAGGTGCAGATTACCTCAAAACTAATTTTGAGGTCATGGCAAAGGACATCCATCCCCTAGACCAGATTGAATTGCATAAATAGACAGGGGAGATGGTCTACTCTACACTAATGAGCAAGGCCATGATGGCCCAAAGGCTGGAAAATTCTTTGAACAATACGACTACCCAACTACAACTAGAGAAAGCCTCTTCACAGGCTAAAGACAATAGGATTAAATCATTATAAGAATTTATCATCGGGTTGGGTCATTATCCTAAAGATGTGAAGGTTGCAAAAGCCTTAACTAAAAAAAAAAAAGATGAAGACATGGTTGCCTTAAGAAAGCAGCTAAAGTTGCCTCCTTCACGACATCCACAGACTGTTGAGGTCATATAACAAAGGTCTAAAGAAGAGCTGATGGATTTAGTCCTAAAGCTTAATGAGCAGCTGAAGGAGACTGAACAAGAATTAGAGAAATCATTGAAGGAAAAGCAGGGAGAGTCGACCTCTCAGCCTCCCAATGTGATTCCAGTAGTTTCCACTGCAGTCCCTTCAACCCTTGGAACAGCTTTGGCACCAAACGTTCCAGTGGTCACAGTAGAAGCAGTAATAGGAACAACAACAATAGGTACAACACAAGTAGGAATTTCAGGTCTTAGCCCAGAAGAATTGATAAAATCAATGGAGGAATTGAAGCTCCAAGTTATAGAGCTACAAAAGGTAAAAGAACAATTTGTTACCTTAGAACAAAAGTATGATCTTTCAAAGATCAATTTTGCAGAGAAAGTGAGGGAAAACAAAGGATTAGAACAAAAGGTGAAATCATTAGAAAAGGACCTCACATTTGATAGACCCTTGGAAAATATTAGGAAGATCCTTTGGACCAACATCACTCGGTCTATAAATGATGTTTGGCCATCTATACAAATAATTTTTGAGCAGATCGAGTTGATAAAGCTAGCCCTTGAAGAAGTCCAGAGAACCAAGGAAGAATTAAGAAGGATCCCTGAAGAGGCTACCATAATAATTAATTTTTTGAATACTAAGAACAAATGCCATCTTGAAGAACTAGGCATTAGAGACAGAACAGGGACTATTTTGGAAATTAAAAAAGTTTTGACTAAAAAGTCCTTAATGTAGAATTTGGAAAGAAGATGCCTAAACATGCAGGAAGAAATTGATGACTTTAAGAAGAAATTTGGCATATTGCAGAGTAAAGGACTTCACAATCCTTTAGTTATCAATGACAAGCTGATGACACAATTAGACTATGTTGACAAGTTGACTAAATATGCAGACAACTAGGCCAACTCATCTTCCAGTGCAGCTAAAGCAATACCTACAAGCAGAGTTCTTTTTGATAATCTTGAGAACCTATTCTATGTGGAGCACGAAATAAAACACCTGTTCCAAGTCCAGCCTGATTTTTTTAGATATACCGAGGCTGATGAGATCCTTAGAAAACTTCAAAGGACCAGAATACCACAGGAAAAATGGTGGGCAGAGATGATAGAAATTTTGTGATTTACCTTTGGTAAAAAGGTAAATTTCCATTTTTACCATAGTCAATGATGGTAACTGAAGGTAAACAAGGATCAAACAGGTCAAAGAGTATCAGAGCAGGTAAAGAGTATCAGTAAAAAGATCAAAAGCAGGGCAGCTAGCACAAAATTACAAAGAAGACAGCAGCATGCCCAATCATAGGGCCTGCCTCCAACACATTCACAAGAATAGGAACAGCAAGCCATCATTTTGCCTTTTCTTCTATCTACGAGACCATCTGTCTCTATTTTTCATGTAACTTATTGTTAGTCATCCTAGAATATATCTCACTTTGTTATGAGATATTTTTTGTAAGTTTTTTGTATAAATACTCCCTCATTCAGAGTATTGAGGGTGGATTCTTAGACATTGCTGTAAAACTGATTACTTTGGAATAAAGTGTTGTTGGACAAATCTTGCATGGCTGGCTAGATGAAGAATTAATACAAAGGACTTTTCACAGGATTCATGTGTCAAACACTGGACAAATAAGTATCTTATATCTCATGTGTTATTGTTTTCTTGTTTATTATATCAATTGTGTTTCATATCTGAATATCAAAACGAAAAAGAATAATTCAGAAAGTGCTTAAGTGCAATCTGTCTTCAATCGTTTTTATTCTAAATGTTTTCTTCTAAACTAGCATAAGCATTGAATTCTTAATTGTACCTGTTTCCTAGTTTACACATTTTGATCATTTAGTAAGGAATTCCTAATTTCTCTTTATTGGTGATCATCCAAGTTCCCTTCTCTTAAAACATGTTGAAGGATTCTTGATTTCCTTTCATCCCTTTTAAGTCCATTCCATCTTTCCAAGTCTCTATTTGCTCCTTGTTTAGCTATCTTGCCTTGTGAAGCCAAACCAAATCCAGTTGAGCCATCTTCTTTTGACTCCATTATCCCAATGGCCTAAAATATTCAATCCTACCCCTCTACTACTGAATTTCACCACCAAACACAATCAAAACCCCAAGCTTTCATAACTAGCCTAATATCTATCAAAACAGAGCTAAACCTTAAAGAGAGAGCTCTCTCTGGATACAGATTGGCTAGATTATGTACCTAAAAGTTGATTTGTGGTTACCTCGGACCCCTTTCCCTCTTCTTACAACTTATGGGAAAATCTAAGTGATAACATAGTGACGACTCCGCTGGGGAATGAATAGTTTGTTTGTCACTATTGTTTTCTTTATAAACTACAGATGGATCCTAAAGTTAGCCAAGTAGCCTTTGAACTGTTCTTGCTTTGCAATTGCATATTAGATGAATGCTACTTCAGTCTATCTCCGATCTAGTTTATGGACTGAACATCTGGTTTCCAAACATTTGACCAGCGCCTCATGTCAAATAAGTCTTTAAGAAAATATAAATCCCATATCTAAAGCCTCTTAAATAAAACCATAGAAGTTGTTTTATTAATACCAATTAAGAAAAACCAAAAATACAACCTAAAAATCTCGTTTCATAAAGGACTCATTACACCAGAGCTAATACTGATCCCAATCCACCACAAGTGTTTGAAAATCTTAACCTGATCCCCAGAATTCTTAGGAGATAGGAGAGCCAAGAAAGTTCTGCTAGTTCTAGGCCCACCTTTAGATCCACATCATGTCCTGTTAGGTGGATTTATCTTGAAGACAAACCCTTTGATGAACATTTTGAAACCTCTCTGTTTAGGACATCCTCTAATTCGGAATTAATTGACCTACTCCCAGATCCATTGTTCATTAAAGAATTACAGTTTGAAATTGTTAATTCATTTATTGATAGACATTTGCAGAACTCCATACAATCTAATATTACAACTGAAGGAACACCCAATCTTTTTGTAATCACTACTATCTCTCCGAGTTCATCACCATTTCCTCAGACATCTCAACCTCAAACCACCCCTTCTACCCCTCCATCTACCACACAAACACCTATCATTATCCCAACCCCAGCTGTTGTTTCATCACAACCTGTTGCAATGGCAAATAGATATGCTTCCTTGGTATTACCAGCCAATTTAGGGGCCATGCCCCAAGACTACCAAAGTAAAATCACTCCATTTGACAGTTCTAGTACCTACACTACCCAACAACATACCAAAAGAATGACTTATTACTTTGAAATATATGAAATAAATGCTAATGATGTAAGAATGAGAATATTTGTTCAAAGTCTAACTGGAGAAGTCAGAACTTGGTTTAGAGCCCTACCTACAAACAGTATAAACAACCTAGAAAATCTCTATAGACAATTCTTAAACAGATGGGAGAAGAAGAAAAATCCACTTCAAATTTTATCAAAGTATGAGAACCTAAAGAGAGGAATGTAAGAAACTGTGCAAGACTACTGCACTAAGTTCAATAATGTCTATAATGCCATTCCCCAAAACCTCAGACCTCCTCCAGACTTAGCTTTAAGAAAATTCCCTAATGGATTTGATTCTGACATGGCCTATCAGCTTAGAGAAAGAGCTCCTCGCACTTTAGAAGATATGCAAAGTATAGATGTCAGTGTTGAAGCCAACCTGATATCTAAAAGAGCCAAGGTTAGAAGTGAAAGGAGAATACCATTGAAAGAAGAACCCTCAGCTTTTGAACAGAAATTAGATGCTATAATCAAAGGTATGGATAGGCTAAGGGATAGGGTAGAAACAATAGAAAGGAAAGCCCCGTGGGATGGTCAGCCAACCAATACTGGGAGAAATCCCAATTTCAGAAAAAATCAAAATCAGAACACTAGAAAGACTAGTCCTGACCAAAAAATTAGACCCCCATTCTAAGAAAATTATGCTGAAGCCTAAAACTCTGATGAACCAGTAGAAGACACTCAAATAAATTTAATGGGACTCAATAATGAACAACAAGTCTTTTTGAGCCAGGAAGATCAAGAGGTTCATATTCTCAAACAATTTCAAACTCAGTCAGGTGAATCATTTGACTTCAAGGAGGGATATGACACAACCATTTATGAAGTGCACAAGCAATATAACCTAAGGAGTAGAAGAATTGATGTTCATGAAACCAACATATAGAAAGCTGCAAAACAACCCATCAAAAGTAAGACGAACACTACACCTATACATATTCTTTCGAGGTCAGATCCTAATCCTGTTAATCCAATAATTGAATATGAATCCGATAATCAACCCAATAGAAAAAAACCCTCCACACCTCCTCCTCCCAAAGGAAATGTGGGAGAACCTCCAGAAGTTGATTTGGAAGCAACTTCAACTCACAACCCCACTCCTGAGAAGGAGAGAAATACACAAACTACAGAAGACAAAAAGAATCCCACTGTTCAAAATACAAGAGCTCAGATCGAAAAACCTTTTAATCTAGAGACTGAAGTAGGCAAACTTAAGATTTTTGTCCCATTGTCAGAGTTAGCTAAACATGATGTATACCAAAGTCAAATCAATAGATCACTTAAAATCACTAGAAATGAAGACTTAGTTAACGTTTTTGATGATCAACCAGAATTGATCTTTGGCCTTGAAGTAAATGGAAAAGCCTTAGAAGGAGGAATTCCTCCTTTCTATGTAAGCTTAAATATACAAGAAAAAATTCTTCACAATGTCATGTTTGATTCTGGGGCATCTCATAACTTAATTCCCAAGTCTGTAATGGAAAAACTAGACCTAGATATCACCAGGCCATACAAAGACCTCTTTTTTTTATTCTAGTTAGGTGAGATGTTTAGGATTGATTAAAGACTTGTGTGTTTCATTGGTTCAATACCCTACAAAGACAATCTTAATGGATATAGTGGTAGCAGATATTGCACCGAAATATGGCATGTTATTGTCCAGATCCTGGGGTGAAAAGCTTAAGGGATCTCTTCAATTGGACATGTCCTATGCTACTATCTCAGTTTTCGGCCAACCTAAGAAACTATACAGAGAAACTTTGATGAAATATGTAGTAAGTAGTCAGGAAAAACCACAAAATTTCCCTCTCTGTTTAGGACATCCTCTAATTCGGAATTAATTGACATACTCCCAGATCCATTGTTCATTAAAGTATTACAGTTTGAAATTGTTAATTCATTTATTGATAGACATTTGCAGAACTCCATACAATCTAATATTACAACTGAAGGAACACCCAATCTTTTTGTAATCACTACTATCTCTCCGAGTTCATCACCATTTCCTCAGACATCTCAACCTCAAACCACCCCTTCTACCCCTCCATCTACCACTCAAACACCTATCATTATCCCAACCCCAGCTGTTGTTTCATCACAACCTGTTGCAATGGCAAATAGATATGCTTCCTTGGTATTACCAACCAATTTAGGGGCCATGCCCCAAGACTACCAAAGTAAAATCACTCCATTTGACAGTTCTAGTACCTACACTACCCAACAACATACCAAAAGAATGACTTATTACTTTGAAATATATGAAATAAATGCTAATGATGTAAGAATGAGAATATTTGTTCAAAGTCTAACTGGAGAAGTCAGAACTTGGTTTAGAGCCCTACCTACAAACAGTATAAAAAACCTAGAAAATCTCTATAGACAATTCTTAAACAGATGGGAGAAGAAGAAAAATCCACTTCAAATTTTATCAAAGTATGAGAACCTAAAGAGAGGAATGTAAGAAACTGTGCAAGACTACTGCACTAAGTTCAATAATGTCTATAATGCCATTCCCCAAAACCTCAGACCTCCTCCAGACTTAGCTTTAAGAAAATTCCCTGATGGATTTGATTCTGACATGGCCTATCAGCTTAGAGAAAGAGCTCCTCGCACTTTGGAAGATATGCAAAGTATAGCTGTCAGTGTTGAAGCCAACCTGATATCTAAAAGAGCCAAGGTTAGAAGTGAAAGGAGAATACCATTAAAAGAAGAACCCTCAGCTTTTGAACAGAAATTAGATGCTATAATCAAAGGTATGGATAGGCTAGGGGATAGGGTAGAAACAATAGAAAGGAAAGCCCCGTGGGATGGTCAGCCAACCAATACTGGGAGAAATCCCAATTTCAGAAAAAATCAAAATCAGAACACTAGAAAGACTGGTCCTGACCAAAAAATTAGACCCCCATTCTAAGAAAATTATGCTGAAGCCTCAAACTCTGATGAACCAGTAGAAGACACTCAAATAAATTTAATGGGACTCAATAATGAACAACAGTCTTTTTGAGCCAGGAAGATCAAGAGGTTCATATTCTCAAACAATTTCAAACTCAGTCAGGTGAATCATTTGACTTCAAGGAGGGATATGACACAACCATTTATGAAGTGCACAAGCAATATAACCTAAGGAGTAGAAGAATTGATGTTCATGAAACCAACATATAGAAAGCTGCAAAACAACCCATCAAAAGTAAGACGAACACTACACCTATACATATTCTTTCGAGGTCAGATCCTAATCCTGTTAATCCAATAATTGAATATGAATCCGATAATCAACCCAATAGCAAAAAACCCTCCACACCTCCTCCTCCCAAAGGAAATGTGGGAGAACCTCCAGAAGTTGATTTGGAAGCAACTTCAACTCACAACCCCACTCCTGAGAAGGAGAGAAATACACAAAATACAGAAGACAAAAAGAATCCCACTATTCAAAATACAAGAGCTCAGATCGAAAAACCTTTTAATCTAGAGACTGAAGTAGGCAAACTTAAGATTTTTGTCCCATTGTCAGAGTTAGCTAAACATGATGTATACCGAAGTCAAATCAATAGATCACTTAAAATCACTAGAAATGAAGACTTAGTTAACGTTTTTGATGATCAACCAGAATTGATCTTTGGCCTTGAAGTAAATGGAAAAGCCTTAGAAGGAGGAATTCCTCCTTTCTATGTAAGCTTAAATATACAAGAAAAAATTCTTCACAATGTCATGTTTGATTCTGGGGCATCTCATAACTTAATTCCCAAGTCTGTAATGGAAAAACTAGACCTAGATATCACCAGGCCATACAAAGACCTCTTTTTTTTTATTCTAGTTAGGTGAGATGTTTAGGATTGATTAAAGACTTGTGTGTTTCATTGGTTCAATACCCTACAAAGACAATCTTAATGGATATAGTGGTAGCAGATATTCCACCAAAATATGGCATGTTATTGTCCAGATCCTGGGGTGAAAAGCTTCAGGGATCTCTTCAATTAGACATGTCCTATGCTACTATCTCAGTTTTCGGCCAACCTAAGAAACTATACAGAGAAACTTTGATGAAATATGTAGTAAGTAGTCAGGAAAAACCACAAAATTTCCCCATCTACTCAGTACACTCTGATATGGACTCATTCATTCTTTACAATGCTGAAACTAATCCTTCCAATGACTTAGAAGTTTTAGCAACAGAACCAAAAGAAATTAAAAAAGAAAAATCTAGTGTTCAGATCCAGGAAATCTCTGAAAACAATGAAATATCAGACACCCAAGGGAAACCAAAAGAAAGTGAAAAACCAAATCTCACAGTTAAACAAATTCCTGACACTCCTGATACCAACTATGAACATGAAATTCTTTGGCATTTAGAATTTGATGGTTCAGTCAATAAATTAGAAGCAGGAGCAGGAGTTTGGGTATACAATCTAGAAAATGGCCATGCTAAAGGCCATGCCTACAAGTTAGATTTTAAGTGCACCAATAATATGGCAGAGTATGAATCTCTCTTGCTAGGTCTTAAACTTGTTAAAAGATTAGGAGCAATTAGAGTATCTGTCATAGGAGATTCTGATTTAATCATTCAACAGATCAAAGGGAAATATCTAACTAAGGATCTTAGATTAGGACACTACAAAGGAACAATTATAGAAATTCTCAATACTTTTATGGAAACTCAGCTTCCTAAAATCCCTAGAAAACGCAACTTGCAAGCCCACAGCCTAGCGATGTTTTCCAACACCTGCAAATTAACTTTCGAACCTAATCGTCATTTTACAGCTGAGATTAGACACAGACCAGCCATACCTGATAATGTAAAGAACTGGTAAGTATTTAATAGTGATGAGTAGATAAATAACTTTTTGACTTTAGATGAAGAATTTTCTAACAATCACATAGATGTAGATACAGTTATTAAACTTGATCAAACAAACGAGGTAGAAACAAACATTTCATAAGAAAGTACAATTCAAATGCTTCATCCCACAAATTTCACTATAAAAGAAGTGTAGGACCTTAAACAAATGGATCCTAATGAGATTGTTGAAGGAGAATCAAAAGTCATTGATTTGAAAGACAATCATCTACCAAAAGGATTAACTCCTCTAGAAGACCTTTTCGATTCTAATGACATTCCAATGAAACCAAAGATGGAACCACTAAAAGTAGACATTGAAGAATATAACATAGGGACTGAAGAAAATCCAAAAATGATAAAACTATCCAAATATTTACCTCCCGACCAAAAGTTAAAATATGTTGAACTCATGAGAGAATTCCAATATGTCTTTGCCTGGAGTTATGAGGACTTGAAATCATATGATACCTCTATAATTTAGCATACAATACCTTTGAAAGAAAACCAAAAACCATTCAAACAAAAACTCAGAAGAATCAACCCTGTGCTATTACCATTGATTTAAAAAGAAATTAAATGTATGTATGAAGCAGGGATAATTGCCCCTATTAGATTTTCAAAGTGGGTGTCTAATTTAGTACCTACCAAGAAGAAAACTAGGGAAATTAGATTATGTGTTGATTTAAGAAATGTGAATAAGGTTTCTCTGAAGGATAATTACCCTTTACCTAAAATGGATCATATATTGCAAAGGGTAGTAAGTTTTTCTAGAATTTCACTTTTAGATGGGTTCTTAGGGTATAACCAGATTTTGGTTCATCCTGATGACCAGGAAAAAACTGCTTTTACAACACCATGGGGCACTTTTATGTACATCAAAATGCCATTTGGACTTAAAAATGCAAGAGCAACCTTCCAAAGAGCAATGGACATAGAATTTGCAAAACAGATTCATGATTTTCTTGTTATATATCTAAATGACTTAACTGTTTTTTTCTAAATCAGATTAGCAACATTTGGACCATCTCAAACAAGTATTCCCAAAATACAGAAAATATGGTATCTCTTTAAATCCAAAAAAGTCCTTTTTTGGTCTACAGAAAGGTAAATTCTTGGGCCATATCATTTACAAAGATGGAATTCGAATTGATCCTGCTAGAATAGAAGTTATTTTGCAGATAACTCATCCAAAAAATATCAAAGAAATTCAAGCTTTCTTAGGAAAGATAATTTTTTGAGAAGATTCATATCTATTTTTAGATAGAGGAGGAATGACTTGTTGTAGAGTTTTATGAACCCAACGTTTCGGACTACCAAGTGAGTCCATCATCAGGGGAGAATGCGTTAAAAGATATTCTTAAAATCATAATGATGTATCCAAGAGCTATAATTAGGGTATATATATAAGTTATTAAACAAAAGAAATAAGAAAGTAGGTCGGCTCTTATCTTTTTATTTAATTAATTAATTAAATTATTTTATTATTATTATTATTATTATTATTTTTTAATTAATTAATTAATTTATTCAAGGGGATAACTTAATCGAATAATTTTATTATCTATAGAATTAATTATTATGCTTCATTCTATTTTAAATAATTGGTTCAATTGATTCATTAATTTGGTTAAATAATAAATTAATTTGTTTGATTAATCAAATTAATTAATTTAATTATGTATTCTTTATTAAAATGTTTATTCATTTATTTACATTATTAATTTATTAATTTGATTAATTAATTCATTAATGAATAAGTTTACAGGGATAGATTAATTACTTATTTTTCTATTTCTTGAATTAATTATTAGGTTTGATAAATTTATAAAAAATTAATTTTTATTTTTTATTTTATTTATTTATTTATTTTATTTATTATTTTTTATTGATTAATTACTATGTTTTACTAATTAACTAATTTTTGATAGTTAATTAAACAAATAGATTAGTTAACAAATTTATTATTATTATTATTATTATAATATATATATATATATATATATATATATATATATATATATATATATATATATATATATAAAATAAGTTTATTAATTTAATTTACTGTACTTATTTCCTTGTTTAATTATTTATTTGTTTGATTAATTTGTTTTATTCGCTTAATTTATTTGTTTATTTATTTATTTTTATTGTTATTGTTATTTTTTATATTTTATTTATTTATTTTTTGGTTTTAGTGAGTTATTTATCTATAATTTCTAGAGTTTATTTATTATTATTATTATTATTATTATTATTATTATTATTATTTTTAAGATTTGAGTAATTACACCTATATGTATTCTATTAGTTATTTTTTTAATGATATCAAATGATTATATGTGAAGAAATCTATTACTAAATTATGTTTATGATTGTTAATTAAATGTATTGTTTAAGGAGGATATTACATAAATGATGAATTTATTATTTGTTTATTTTTACCTTTTTAAAGTTTTTTAAGGGAATATAGTTAATTATTGGCTTTTAAGGTTTCAATTAACGGTTTCTAGGTGTTGCTTAGTTTTAATCCATCGTCCCGGTTTAGGTTATTCTTCCTTTTTTCTATTTCAATGGCTTCCTTGATTTTCCTTTTGAGATAGTGGTCTTCTTTTCTAACCAGTTTGACGTCTTCTATGCAGATGTAATGAGAGGAAGAGTGAACATGTTCAGCTAAGGCTGATTTAGAGGTCCTTTCTCTTCTTAGGTCAGCAGTGTTTTCTTTAATTCGAATATTAAGAGACCTACCGGTTTCGCCTATGTATTCTTTACCGCATGAGCAAGGAATCACATAAACGCCTTTTTGATGTTTAGGGTTTATGGGATCCTTGACAGAGTTGAATAATTGTCTGATAGTATTAGCAGGGGTGAATGCTACATTAATGTTATGTTTATTAAGAATTTTAGAGATTTTATCAGTGGTGCCTTTTATGTATGGAAGGGAGACTTGAGAAGTGGATAAATTTTGATTTTTAATATCATTGTTAATCTTGTTTAGGGATAGGTGCATAGCTTTCTTGATGGTATTTCTATTGTATCCATTTAGTTCAAACACCTTGTGAAGATGGTTAAGCTCATCATTTAGATGGTCTGCATCAGATATTCTGGCCGCCCTAGTAGTTAAGGTCCTAATGATGCCAATCTTCTATTTAGGGTGGTGATGGGAATTTGCATGAGTTTATCTTTCTGCGTGGGTTTTCTTTCTGTAGACTTGGAAACCAAGAGACCCATCTCTTTTAGTTAGAAGGATATCAAGAAAGGGAAGTTGGTTGTTGTTTTCAATTTCAATAGTGAATTTTATATGGTCAGAGAGGCTATTTAAGTGATTGAGGAATAGGTCAAGTTTTTCTTTTCCATGACTCCACTTGGCAAATATGTCATCAACAAACCTTTTCCATTCTTCAGGGGTGTAAGGAAATGACCTAAGAGCTTTCTGTTCAAAGTGCTCCATAAAGATGTTGGCGATTATGGGGTATAGAGGAGAGCCCATAGCCACACCATGAGTTTGTTCATAAATTTTACCTTTGAAGCTGAAGTAAGAGGATTTCAAGCATAGTTCTAGAAGATCCACAGTTTCTTTATCAGTGATGTTTCTCATGATCTCAATGGCTTCATTAATAGGAATCATGGTACAAAGGGATACAATATCAAAGCCAACATCTTTATGGAGCACTTTGAACAGAAAGCTCTTAGGTCATTTCCTTACACCCCTGAAGAATGGAAAAGGTTTGTTGACGACATATTTGCCAAGTGGAGTCATGGAAAAGAAAAACTTGACCTATTCCTCAATCACTTAAATAGCCTCTCTGACCATATAAAATTCACTATTGAAATTGAAAACAACAACCAAGTTCCCTTTCTTGATATCCTTCTAACTAAAAGAGATGGGTCTCTTGGTTTCCAAGTCTACAGAAAGAAAACCAACACAGAAAGATATCTTCATGCAAATTCCCATCACCACCCTAAACAGAAGATTGGCATCATTAGGACCTTAACTACTAGGGCGGCCAGAATATCTGATGCAGACCATCTAAATGATGAGCTTAACCATCTTCACAAGGTGTTTGAACTAAATGGATAGAATAGAAATACCATCAAGAAAGTTATGCACCTATCCCTAAACAAGATTAACAATGATATTAAAAATCAAAATTTATCCACTCCTCAAGTCTCCCTTCCATACATAAAAGGCACCACTGATAAAATCTCTAAAATTCTTAATAAACATAACATTAATGTAGCATTCACCCCTGCTAATACTATCAGACAATTATTCAACTCTGTCAAGGATCCCATAAACCCTAAACATCAAAAAGGTGTTTATGTGATTCCTTGCTCATGCAGTAAAGAATACATAGGCAAAACTGGTAGGTCTCTTAATATTAGAATTAAAGAACACACTGCTGACCTAAGAAGAGAAAGGACCTCTAAATCAGCCTTAGCTGAACATGTTCACTCTTCCTCTCATTACATCTGCATAGAAGACGTCAAACTGGTTAGAAAAGAAGACCACTATCTCAAAAGGAAAATCAAGGAAGCCATTGAAATAGAAAAAAGGAAGAATAACCTAAACCGGGACGATGGATTAAAACTAAGCAACACCTAGAAACCGTTAATTGAAACCTTAAAAGCCAATAATTAATTATATTCCCTTAAAAAACTTTAAAAAGGTAAAAATAAACAAATAATAAATTCATCATTTATGTAATATCCTCCTTAAACAATACATTTAATTAACAATCATAAACATAATTTAGTAATAGATTTCTTCACATATAATCATTTGATATCATTAAAAAAATAACTAATAGAATGCATATAAGTGTAATTACTCAAATCTTAAAATAATAATAATAATACTAATAAATAAACTCTAGAAATTATAGATAAATAACTCACTAAAACCAATAAATAAATAAATAAATAAAATATAAAAAATAACAATAAAAATAAAAATAAATAAATAAACAAATAAATTAAGCGAATAAAACAAATTAATCAAACAAATAAATAATTAAACAAGGAAATAAGTACAGTAAATTAAATTAATAAACTTAATATATATATATATATATATATATATATATATATATATATATATATATATATATATATATATATATATATATATATATATATATATATATATATTTGTTAACTAATCTATTCGTTTAATTAACTATCAAAAATTAGTTAATTAGTAAAACATAGTAATTAATCAATAATAAATAAATAAATAAAATAAAAAATAAAAATTAATTTTTTATAAACTTATCAAACCTAATAATTAATTCAAGAAATAGAAAAATAAGTAATTAATCTATCCCTATAAACTTATTAATTAATGAATTAATTAATCAAATTAATAATGTAAATAAATGAATAAACATATTAATAAAGAATACATAATTAAATTATGATCAGGGCCAAAGGATCCAAAAATCCAGGGAACTTGCTTTCCTAGCCTCCTCTCACTTCAGGAATATATATAAAGCCCCTAGAGAAGCAAACCTGCTAGAAATCATGAGAGTAGCTGAGCTTTTCCCCAGATTTGTGGATGAAGAGGATGCAGCTGAGCTCACTAAAGAAATCACTATGGAGGAGCTGGAAGCTACAATGAGGGGATTTCAAAGGGATAAAAGTCCGGGACCTGATGGCTGGCCCATTGAGTTCTACTTAGCTTTCTTTGAGCAAATAGGCCCGGACCTCCTCAAAGTAATCAAACATTGCAGCCTCTCTGGCATTACCCCGGCCATTAAAGCCACTTTCATTGCCCTTATTCCAAAATCCGACAAGCCTGCTTCTTATAATGATTTTCGGCCAATCTCGCTCTGTAACTGCCTCTACAAGATCTTGGCCAAAATTCTAGCAAACAGACTCAAGCCCATCCTATCAGCCCACATATCCCCCGAACAATTTGCTTTTCTTCACCGTCGCCAAATCCATGAAGCTATTGGCACTGCTCAGGAACTTCTACACTCGATGCACAGCAAGCGCTTGAAAGGCATGATCCTAAAAGTAGACCTTTCCAAAGCTTTTGATAGGGTAAATTTGCTCTACATCCGCATGCTTCTCACCCACCTGGGGTTCCCATACATATTCATCAAATGGATAATGAGCTGTATTTCAGATGTGTCGTACAGTGTCCTCCTTAATGGGACCCCCACTCCTTTCTTTACTGCTGAAAGAGGCCTTCGCCAAGGATGCCCCTTATCTCCCTTACTTTTTCTTCTCATCATGGAAGGGCTTAGCAGGTTGATCGCATCAGAACACAGAAGGGGAAGGATAAAAGGGATAAAAATCACCGAGAACTGTTCTCTCACTCATCTGCTGTTTGTGGATGATGTGCTTATCTTCTTAAATGGAAGTTTGGCCGATTCCTCTGCCTTACGTCATGTTTTTGATCTCTTCCAGAAGGCCACAGGTATGATCATAAACATCCAAAAATCTACTCTCACTGCTACTGGTTGTTCTGCCAACGAGATCATCTATATGGAAAACTGGTTCCCTTTCCAAATCCACCAGATGGAGGAAGGACTAAAATATCTGGGCTTCCGGGTAAAACATGGGGGATATAAAATTGCGGATTGGACCTGGCTTATTGCTAAGGTGGAGAAAAGATTACATGTATGGTATAACAGATATCTCACCAGGGCTGGGAGACTTACCCTCATAAAAGCTGTCCTGGAAGCTACACCAGTATACTGGATGTCACTGGCTTGGATACCTAGAGGAATTTTAAACAGACTTCAAAGGATATGCTGTAGTTTTCTATGGAAGGGGAACAAACAAGGGAACCTCTTTGCATGGGTCAAATGGGATACTATAGCAAGGCCAAAGAAATGGGGAGGATGGGGCATAAAAAGACTGGATCTCTTTTCAAAAGCTCTAGTAGCAAAGCTAGGATGGCAATTGCTTACAACCAATAGTCTTTGGAAAAGGGTAGTAGTGGAGAAATATATAGCCCTGGAAAGTATACACAGCTGGATCCGCAGGGAACAAAGGGAACATGGAAGACACTCAAACATTTGGAAAGCGGTCATAACATCCCTCCCCCTCATTCGGGAAGGTCTAACTTGGAGAATACATCAGGGGAACTCAGTCCGCTTAGGGATCGACCCATGGATTGGATGTGGCAATACCCATCAGATTCCAGAGCAGTTAATGGAACATCTGAGGGAACATCTGAGGGAACATGGTATCACTCATATTGCACACATAGCAGACAATCAAAATTCCAGTCTCTTCCAACAAGCCTGGAAGACAACTCTAGATCTACACATCCCGGAACAGTGGAGGACAGAATGGGAGAACTACACTGATGCCCTAAACCAAGCACACATCAGGATTACGGAGGAGGATGATGTGTTGGTATGGGCACATGCAAAAAATGGTTCATACACTCCAAAGGAAGGGTACCTACAGCTTATGCAACATCACCAGCCTGAAAATATACAGCAGTGGTGGAAGGCTATTTGGCAGCTCAAAGCAGCCCCCAGGACGCGCATGTTAATGTGGGCCATCCTATTCAATAAAATTCCTACTGGATCAAATTTGAAGAAAAGGTCTTTCCATGGACCCTTTTGGTGCCATTTATGTAGGAGCAACGACGAAGATACAGATCATCTTTTTTTGAATTGCCCTGTGGTCATAGAGCAATGGACCCTTATCACCTCTCATCTCCCCTCCCCTCACAGATGGCAAGGGCAGACCATCATGGAAGCTTGGATGCACTGGCTGGAACACCACTCGGGCAAAGAAAGAAACATCCCCCTCCTTATGAGCTGGTCTATCTGGATGGTGAGAAATCGCTCTATATTTGACCATAAATCCCCATCTTGGCCCTCCATCAGAGCACATATCATGGCAGATTATGCACTCCTCCCTGATGATCCCCCATCGGCCCCGCCTCGAACCATCACCCCAGAGCACATTGACAAATCCTACCCCTGGGCCTATTTTGATGGCTCAGCACAAGCTGCAGGTTGTGGGGGGGGTGCACTTCTCTTCCTTCGGGAGGCACACTGTTTCAAATTACAAATGTTCGTGGGAAGGGGCACAAACAACTATGCTGAACTCTCCACAGCCATGAACCTGATCCATTTTTCTCTTGAGAAACAATGCACAAAATTACAATTATTTGGAGACTCTCAAATTGTCTGTAATTGGCTCAACAGAAAATCTAATTGCAATGTTTTTTCTTTGAGACATCTACTGGAGGAAACACACAGGTTAACAGCTGCATTTGAAAATTTTGATTGTAAACACATTTACAGGGAGCGCAACTCAAGGGTAGACCTACTGTCCAAGCAAGCAGAGCAAAGGCAAGAGGAAGACTGGCTAATTGAGGAAGAAGTGGATGGAACCTTCTACTGCCATTATCATAGGCCTTTTGTAGACCCACGAGCTCAAAGAGAAAATCAGCATTAGAGATGGCTCCATCCCACAAACAGTCTTATGTTTTCACGGTTTTTTGTCACCATAGTTTGCTGCAACATGGTTGTTTAAATATGTTTTTATTTACAGACTCTGTTATACACGGTCGCCACAGGCCGATATACTTCCAATTTTTTTTGGGGTCTTTATATCTCCGTTGTCCCTGCACGGAGCTTAAATACATAGTATATGAGAGGAATTATAAATGTTTTTACAGAGACCTGGAACTCCCTGCGTGGAGGCAAATGTCAATTATATTTTTGGCTTTTGTTTTTGTGCTGAATATACATGGTGGGAACACTATGTATAACATATGATACTGATCCGAGAGGCAGATGGCCTCACTTGGTATATGTTATAAACATCTACAGAATGTAACTTTCTATTGATTAATGGAAATAACGACTTTTTCTACGGGAAAAAAAAAAAGAATACATAATTAAATTAATTTATTTGATTAATGAAACAAATTAATTTATTATTTAACCAAATTAATGAATGAATTGAACCAATTATTTAAAATAGAATTAAGCATAATAATTAATTCTATAGATAATAAAATTATTCGATTAAGTTATCCCCTTGAATAAATTAATTAATTAATTAAATAATAATAATAATAATAAATAATAAATAATTTAATTAATTAATTAAATAAAAAGATAAGAGCCAACCTATTTTCTTATTTCTTTTGTTTAATAACTTATATATATACCCTAATTATAGCTTTTGGATACATCATTATGATTTTAAGAATATCTTTTGACGCATTCTCCCCTGATGATGGACTCACTTGGTAGTCTGAAACGTTGGGTTCATAAAACTCTACAACAGGTCATTCCTCCTCTATCTAAAACTATCCTCACCTGTATGGATTCATTATTTAAAAAGATTCATATCTAACTTAGTTGAACTCATTAAATTGCTTAATGATATGTTAAAAAAGGATTCAGGTATCAAATGGACAGTAGAAGCCACACAAGCATTTGAAGAAATCAAAATGGCTTTAACTAGAACACTGATCCTAACTAGTCCTAAATTTGATAGGGACTTCATAATATTTTCATTCGCATCAGAACACACTATAGCAGTTGTTTTATTACAAAAAGATGATCAAGGATGTGAGAAACCCATAGTCTTTTTTAGTAAAGCACTCAAAGATGCATCATTAAAATACAAAATCATGGAGAAACAAGCTTTTGCACTTGTAAAAGCCATTAAAGACTTCAGAGTCTATATATTATACTCTCATGTGATAGCCTATGTACCAAATGTTGTTGTCAAAGACATCCTAACTCGGGATGGAATTGAGGGCAAAAGGGGCAAATGGATTGCTACCATATTAAAATATGATATTGAAATAAAACCTACAAAGCTAATAAAAGGATAGGGATTGGCCAAACTCATGACAAAAACCAATTGTCAAGCCCTGGACATAAATGAACTGGATAACGAACAAGAGATGGAGACTCCACAAATCAGCCAGGCCTTTTTAGACTCACCTTGGTACGCTGATGTAATTTATGTGTTACTAAACCTGCAGGCTCCTCCAAGGTTTTTAAAGATGAAAGATTCAAATTTTTGTATTTTAGATAATGCTCTCTTTTGGAAAAATCATGAAGGAATTTTATTGAATTGTTTGCTAAAAAATGAAGCTAACAAGGCTCTCTAATAATTTCATGCAGGAGACTGTGGTGGACACCTTTACTAGAAATCAACTGTAGACAAGATCCTAAGGGCTAGATTCTATTGGCCAACCTTGTTCACTGATGTAAAGAAATTTGTCACTGCTTGCCGTAAATGTCAAATTTTTGAAGGCAATAGAAAATTGTTACCATTACCCCTTAAACCAATTTAAACTAAAAAGCCCTTCCAACAATGGGGCCTTGACTTCATTGGAGAAATCCACCCTCCCTCTTTTGGCCAACACAAATGGATTCTCACTGCCACAGACTATTTCACCAAATGGATAGAGGCCATCCCCTCCAGACAAGCCAAGGACACAGTGATCATAGGATTCCTAGAAACCAATATATTCTCCAAATTTGGTTGTTCTGATAAAATCATAACTGATAATGCTACTGTTTTCAAATCGAAGAAGATGATCAGTTTCTGCAACAAGTACCACTTTACCTTAGGCCATTCCACAGCCTACTACACTCAAGGGAATGGACTGGCTAAGTCTTCCAATAAGAGCCTCATTTAAATCATTAAAAAACTATTGGAAGAGAACAAGAAAAATTGGCACAAGAAACTGACAAATGTGCTATGGGCAGACAGACTTACAACCAAAAATCCATTGGCACCAGTCCTTATGAGTTATTTTATGGCATGGAGGTTGTATTTCCTTCATCATTAGGAGTTCCTGTAATGAAATCACTCCAAGAAGCTCAGGTGGAACCTAATGATATTCAGAGAAGGATAAACCATACCATCAATCTACAGCAGACCAAAGAGGAGGTGTACCAAATATCCCAAGTGTTGCAGGAGAAGCTTAAGAAGATATTTGATAAAAGGAATAAGGCAGATGATTTCTACCTTGGAGACAAAGTGTTAAGATGGGATTCTAGAAGAGAGGATAAGGGGAAACATGGGAAGTTTGACTACCTACCAAAGGGACCTTATATTATCTATGCCTTACAAGGAAACAATACATATTATCTGAAAAACTTGGATGGCACAAAAATAGAAGAAGGACCAGTTAATGGTTGGATGTTGAAACATTACTTTGATCCTACTTATTAATGCATCCTAATTGTTAACATGTACATACTATATCCTTTGTACTGTCACAGTTTTGATTGGATAGTAACTTGTTGGAGTTGAAGCCCGAAGAGAAGGCCCTAAGATTCAGGAGTGTCACTGTCATATATACAATAAAGCAACAAGCAGAAGAAGATTTCATAGTATAGTCAAAATCATTCAGAGGCCATCTGACCTGTTGTTCTTGACTTTCCACCAGGAAAAGCCATCCCCAAGTGGAGCCAGTGTTATGCTCCTATACCAATAGGTGTCATATATCATGATTGACTTGATGAGCTATGTAATATGTTCATACCTTTCCTTGTTGCAAAGGTTTTCATATTTTCAAAAATCAAAAAATTTTAAAAATGTAAAGAGGGTATACCCTAAAAGAAAAATCAGTGGTAAAAAAATTAAGATGGTCAAAAAAATGAAAGAAAATGAACCCCACCAATAAGAGAGACCAAGGAAAGTGTGCAAGCCTAAATGCCACTACTTTTTACTCTAAACAATTGTGTGCAGCTTGTTAACTTATGCCTCAATTGATGAATAGTCAGACAACTTAAGCTTGGCTAGTTCATATTTGAATTATATGTTTTAGAAATAGAGAATAAATATCTGACCAAACTGTTTAATCTTGGTAGATAAGTAGATAGGTAGAGTGAACAAAAGGAGCTCAATAGTTTAATCTGAGCCCTTGGATGTAATAAGGCTAGACTTAGATAGATATCTGCATGTAAAAGAAAAGAAAATTTTGATAAGGGTTTTCCAGTCTAAGTGCACCCAAATAAAGAAGAAAAAATGTTAGGTTAAAGTAGGTAGGGTAGGTAGATGATGTTGCAGAATTACATGTGATGAATGATGACTCTAAATGTGTTAATCTTTTACTTTCATCACAAGTCCAAGGCAGACATTACATTGAAAGCATCTCAAGCAAAGCAAAGTCAAATAATTAACTCCCCTTCTCATTTTCCCTAAATTTTTACTAATTTCCCTTAAGTACTAAGGAATTTGCTAAATTAGAGGGGCTCAGAGCATTTCTCTGACTTCTCGAGGGACCGGACCCTCAGCCCAATAGTTTATAAAGCCTAAAGTACTTAAAATCATTCATAGATCACTCATTCACCTTCATAATTCTTTTCCTAAGTAAAATCCTATTTTACTTAGGAAAATTACAAATATTTCTCATATAAACCCTTTTTCGCATTAAGCCTAAGTTAAATACATACATCAACTGTTTTTACACTTGGCGCTTTTTTATTTCATTATCATATTAACTTTTAACTTATATTGTATAAATCCCTTATAATGTTTACCCTTTCCCGTATTATATAATTATATTAAATATCCCCAAAATGTTATATATCCTGCCCTCGGTTAAATATAACCATAATCAGTGTTTAAAATAAGATTAATGAGTTAATCCATAATTCATTAAGAACCTTAATCCCCTACCACATAAAACGGGATTAATTAACCCTCACGGTTAATTAATAACCTCACCAGCCAGTCCCGTTGCTCCCAATACAATTAAATTAACTCTTAATTACATCGAGCCTGCCTTTGTTAAAACTCTGCATATCGCATCCTCTGTCAACCATCCGATCAGGTCCTCAAGATCTGATGGCTATTATCAATATCACGCGACCCTTTGTGATCGTGTGTTAGCATGCGATCACAAATCAGTTTTCTCACAACACCTCCACCACGCGTCGAATGCTCTATGGAATCGCTGGCTCAAGGTCTATTACCGCCTTTCCCCAAAAGTGGTGTGATATGAAACCGCTTACCGCCTTTCTGCATACGACAAAAACGTCATATCATTTGCTGCTGATGTCGCTAGCCTAAAATCCAAAACCCCGCCAACCTTTGACTTTGTAAATAAAACAAATAAGTCATTTTCACTACTCTATACTGTAAACCTATGCGTCCATGCAAAAGAACGTCAAGGTTAACCAATTGAAGCTTCCAGTCACCAACCTACTCCAAAACCTTGTAGCCAACGCCGACCAGAACCCTCCAGCCGCACCTAGCACCTGCATTTCATTGCTCATTCCCCAAAAGAGGTATTTATCAAAATCTTGGCAAAAACCCTATAAATACTTCTTTTCCACTGTTAATTGATGAAAAATCCCAAAATTCATAGTAATTCAGTCAATATTTTCATCATTTAAGTCTCCTATAGCCTTTGTGTTGCCCATTTCACAAAGAAAACCACAATTTCCTTCTAAATCCACAAGAACAAGAAGTGGAAACCCCTTTGGCTTTGAATGTTGCACCCCTAAATGCCCCTCATTGAGATTTAGACTATCTACCTTTGGCCGATAGGGACTTCCAGATAAAAGACCTTACCACTAACAAAAATCACCTTAAAGTCTTTTGCCAAAGTAAAGATGACTACCTGAATGGCTCTGATATCCTAGGACTGTGGGAATCCAACCCTCCCATGTACTTTTTGCCCTCAGTCCATGTTTTCACACATATAATTCATCAATGCTATGCCAATTATGACTCTAACCGCCAAGCAGTCATGTCTCCAAGCCAAGTAGTCCTTTTCCCAATAACTACCGAATCAATCAACGAAATGTTGCAATTCCACTCCAGTAAAACTCTCACTCCCCTTTCCATGGGAGATTTACTTGAGAAATCAACTAAATTGTCCCAAGATGAACTTAATCACCTCTGTCAAACTGTCATACTGCAGAAACATCAGCCCCCACCTCCTTATATGCAAACTTTCTTCACAGATATGGGAAGACTCATAGTTGATATGATATCTTTAGTAATGGGTTTCAATACTAGTGACTTCATTGATGAGTTAACCCTAGTGTTGTTGTCAAGGTTTACTCCTGGATAGCCCCCTGCTATCAAGTATGGCTATGCCTCCTACATTGTTGATAGCATTCATGACCAGTTCATGAGACAGGAGAATGAAAGAGTTTTCAATTATACCACCTTTATATATCATCTCATGCTTTATTATCAGTCAGACAATTTCCCATTCCCTGTCATGAAACTTGATACCAAAGGCAATCCAAGGTCTGTAATATTCTGGTCTTCCGTTTTCCATAATTCCTTTGAAACCCCTTACTCCCATAATGAGTTCATTAATCAATTTCTTCATCCAGCAACCACCTTACTAACAGGGGTTTCCCCTCCCAGGATCAGTGGTGACATTAAAAAGATCCTTCAACTTTCCAAGCAATACAAAGTGGGTGACTGGTATCTATACCAGAACTTTACAGAAATCAGGATGTATGGGTGTGAACTTGCCCCTTTCAAGTTACCACAATATGTTCCAATGTGACTGTTTGCATTGGAATATTATAGGCAGATGTGTAATTCAGATTTGATCCATTTTACTAAAGCCAAAAAGAAAGCACAACTTAGGATCAAACATCAATTAGGCCCTTTCATCTGCAACACTAGAGAAGCAGGGGATGCAGCAGAGAGAATTCTAGAAGATTACCTTAGATTACAAAAAAGTTTTGGTTGGGCCCCATATGACCCTCATGGCTTTATCTGTGATAGAAGAATGAAGAATAGGTTGTCTCCATATATGCACCATAGAATCCCAAAAATTGAACAGTTTTCCAACATGGATGAATGGAGAGAAGGGACCTTAGTAGCTACTGATAGTGAATAGGTCAACCTAGAAAATGTAATGAGAGATCTTGAAAAGACTCTTGACTTAGATTCTTTTGGATAGGTACATTATGATACTTCTCAGAAGTCAGCATCAGGAATAAGTGCCTCAACAGCTGGGACCTCTGAAAGGCACTCACAGTAGACCAATACACCAGCCACAAGAACCTCCAAGGCTTAAAAAATAGAGACAAGCACACAAGCTACAGAACAATCCATAATGTCTAAACAGCCTGAAACTTCCAAAGAGCAGGCCAACATACAAACTTCTCCAACTCAATGTGGGAGAACCACCAATCTTGCAGAGTCCTCTGAATGAGGAAAGGACCAAAAAGAGAGACGAGGAAGTAGCTACCCCTGCCAGTGGACCCTCTGAACAGGCCAGTGCTAAGAGGCACAGGCTGAATCCTCTTTCAGAAGAAGAATTTTAAGAAGAGAATATTGATAGCCAAAGAAGAGAAGGTGTTCATAGTCATCAAACTTTCCTAGTAGGTGGAACACCTTCCAACTCACAAAGACATGAATTGGAAAGAAAACAGAGTGCAGAAGTATCATCTTTTATACCCCCAAGAAAATAAAATCCAAACATCAAGAAAAACTTCAAAGAAATAAAAGCGAGAAATGAGCCATTAAGGATCCAAGTTTACAATCAGTATTTGAAAATGTCTCCCACTAATCAGAACAGGCTGATGTCAGCCTATGACATGAAAGAAGGTAAAATGATAATGAGTTTTTTCAAGGCCAAGGCGCAACAACCTCAATCAGCTGCAGATTACCTAAAAACTAATATTGAGGTCATGGCAAAGGACATCCATCCCCTGGACTAGATTGAATTGCACAAACAGACATGGGCGATGGTCTACTCTACAATAACGAGCAAGGCCATGATGGCCCAAAGGCTAGAAAATTCTTTGAACAATATGACTGCCCAACTACAGCTGGAGAAAGCCTCTTCACAGGCTAAAGACAACAAGATTAAATCATTAGAATAATTTATCATCGGGTTGGGTCATTATCCTAAAGATGTGAAGGCTACAGAAACCTTAATTAAAAAGAAAGATGAAGACATAGCTTCCTAAGAAAGTAGCTAAAGTTTCCTCCTTCATGGCATCCACAAACTGCTAAGGTTATACAACAAAGGTCTGAAGAAGAGCTGATGGATTTAGTCCTCAAAACTTAATGAGCAGCTGAAGGAGACTAAACAAGAATTAGAGAAATCATTGATGGAAAAGCAGGGAGAGTCGACCTCTCAGCCTCCCAATGTGATTCTTGTAGTTTTCACTGTAGTCCCTTCAACCCTTGGAACAACTTTGGCGCCAAACATTCCAGTGGTCACAGTAGAAGCAGTAACAGTAACAAAAACAACGGGTACAACACAAGCAGGAATTTCAGGTCTTCGCCCAGAAGAATTGATAAAATCAATGGAGGAATTGAAGCTCCAAGTTACAAACTGCAAAAGGTAAAAGAACAATTTGTTACCTTAGAGCAAAATTATGATCTTTCAAAGATCAATTTTGCAGAGAAAGTGAGGGAAAACAAAGGATTAGAACAAAAGGTGAAATCATTAGAAAAAACCTCACATTTGATAGACCCTTTGCAGATGTTAGGAAGATTCTTTGGACCAACATCACTCAGTTTATAAATGATTTTTGGCCATCTATACAAATAATTTTTGAGCAGATGGAGTTGATAAAGCTAGCCCTTGAAGAAGTCCAGAGAACCAAGGAAGAATTAACAAGGATCCCTGAAGAGGCTACCAAACTAATTAATTTTTTGAATACTAAGAATAGATACCAGCTTGAAGAACTAGGCATTAGAGACAGAACAGGGACTATTTTGGAAGTTAAAAAAGTTTTGACTAAAAAGTCCTTAATGTAGAACTTGGAAAGAAGATGCCTAAACATGCAGGAATAAATTGATGACTTTAAGAAGAAATTTGGCATATTGCAGAGTAAAGGACTTCGCAATCCTTTAGTTATCAATGACAAGCTGATGGCACAGTTAGACTATGTTGACAAGTTGACTAAATATGTAGACAACCAGGCCAACTCATCTTCCAGTGCAGCTAAAGCAATGCCTATAGGCAGAGTTCTTTTTTATAATCTTGAGAACCTATTCTATGTGGAGCATGAAATAAAACACCTGTTCCAAATCCAGCCTGATTTTTTCAGATATACCGAGGCTGATGAGATCCTTAGAAAACTTCAAAGGACCAGAATACCACAGGAAAAATGGTGGGCAGAGATGATAGAAATTTTGTGATTTACCTTTGGTAAAAAGCTAAATTTCCATTTTTACCATAGTCAATGATGGTAACTGAAGGTAAACAAGGATCAAACAGGTCAAAGAGTATCAGAGCAGGTAAAGAGTATCAGTAAAAAGATCAAAAGTAGGGCAGCCAGCACAGAATTACAAAGAAGACAGCAGCATGCCCAATCATAGGGCCTGCCTCCAGCACATTCACAAGAATAGGAACAACAAGCCATCATTTTGCCTTTTCTTCTATCTACGAGACCATTTGTCTCTATTTTTCATGTAACTTATTGTTAGTCATCCTAGAATATATCTCACTTTGTTATGAGATATTTTTTGTAAGTTTTTTGTATAAATACTCCCTCATTCGGAGTATTGAGGGTGGATTCTTAGACATTGCTGTAAAACTGATTACTTTGGAATAAAGTGTTGTTGGAAAAATCTTGCATGGCTAGCTGGATGAAGAATTAATAAAAAGGACTTTTCACAAGATTCATGCGTCAAACACTCGACAAATATGTATCTTATATCTCATGTGTTATTGTTTTCTTGTTTATTATATCAATTGTGTTTCATATCTGAATATTAAAATGAAAAAGAATAATTCAGAAAGTGCTTAAGTGAAATTTGTCTTCAATAATTTTTATTATAAATGTTTTCTTCTAAACTAACATAAGCAGTGAATTCTTAATTGCCCCTGTTTCCTAGTTTACTCATTTTGATCATTTAGTAAAGAATTCTTAATTGCTCTTTATTGGTGATCATCCAAGTTCCCTTCTCTTAAAACATGTTGAAGGATTCTTAATTTCCCTTCATCCCTTTTAAGTCCATTCCATCTTTTCAAGTCTCTGTTTTCTCCTTGTTTAGCTCTCTTGCTCTGTGAAGCCATCCTTTGTTGAAAAACAAAATCTAGTTGAGCCATCTTCTTTTGACTCCATTAGTCCAATGGCCTAAAATATTCAGTCCTACCCTTTTGCTACTGAATTTCACCACCAAACACAATCAAAACCCCAATATTTCATAACTAACCTAATATCTATCAAAAAAAAGCTAAACCTTAAAGAGAGAGCCCTCTCTCGATACAGATTGGGTAGATTCTATACCTAAAAGTTGGTTTGTGGTTACCTCGGACCCCTTTCCCTCTTCTTACAACTTTTGGGAAAATCTGAGTGATAACAGTCTGTAAAAAAGGTGGAAAAGGTAAGTTACACATGATTATTGTGTATTTCTATGATATAAACATTATAATAGAAATAGCGCGGATATAAGGATTTCATGTAGTTAAATTTTATATAACGAATGTTATAGAGTGGGAAGGTTATATATATATATATATATATATATATATATATATATATATATATATATATATAGATATATAGATATATATATATATATATATATATATATATATATATATATATATATATATGCAGACATGCTGCACCATTATAAACTGCCCTATTGTTATATCGCATCCGCCTATCGGAACTCTCATAGTGCAAGTTATAAAGGGTTGTCACCCCCAAACCACCAATTTTGATATGTATGCGGACCCACCGCAACATTATAATACGACATATTGAAATATCGCATCCGTTGAATCGCAATGTTCAAAAGAATTGACACCATCGGACTGCCGATTGTGATATATATTACGGATCTGAATGCACCATTTAACATGACTAAATGTAATATCGCATCTGATGTATCGCTAGTCTCTAAGGGATGTCAAACCACCGATTGTGATTGCGATTGTGACATGGCATGTGGGACCTCCCTATTGGTACAGTCTCTCAAATGAAATCCTCTGTAAATAATGAAGTCTAATGTATTAATATTATTAAAGGAAAAAGGACCTCTCTGATATTTTTTAATAAGCAACATTTCTTTGTATTTCGGCCTCTCTTCCTCTTGAACATGTACTATGAGTATTGGAACACTCGAATAGATGGATCGAGAAACCAAAGTGTCAACCAAGCATAGATGGTCGAGTGAGCGCAGAGGAAGCTAAAGCGACCAGAGGACGGAATCCAGAAGGTCGAATGAGCATTGAGGAAGCCGAAGCTCAAGCAAGCGAAGGAGGAAGACAAAGTTAAAGTGTGTCAGTCATACAAAATAGAGAACAAGGATTGTTTAATGTTGCTAGCGAACTGTAAGAAACAAAGGAAGGCGAAGTTCTAGTAGAAGTGGAAGGAACAGGAGGACAGAAGTAAGTCATAGGTCCAACAGGGTTGGGAGCATAGAATTACAAACAAACAGATCCAAACAATTATAGAAGAGAGTTGGATCCCTTGAGGTTGGTTCCTCAGAACTGAAAGGATTGGTGTCCTGGGAGTTGGTGCTTTAGAGGTTGCAGCCTCACAAAGAGTCCAATTTGGTGCCTGGAAACTGATTGAAACCATATATATATATATATATATATATATATAGATATATATATATATATATATATATATATATATATATATATATATATATATATATATATATATATATATATATATATATATATATATATATATATATATATATATATATATATATATATATATATATATTGTACTTGATTTATAGCAAAGATCACATTAATAAAAGCATCTATTCCTGTTATCTATTTCTGTGTTCCAAATATAAATGTTTTTAAATAGTAAAAATAATAATTGAAAACAAATATTGATTCACCCCCCCCCCCTCAGTATTTCCAACAATTGGTATCAGAGTGGACTTCTTCATATTATCCTAACAGCTTGAAGAAGGATTATTAGTCATGATGAGCAGTCAAGAAGTATCAGGAAGACCTCCTCTTTTCAATGGCACAAATTTTGGTTTCTGGAAAAAGAGAATGTCCTACTAATTAGTGTCCTTTGGACCTGAAGTTTGGCATTCAGTCTTAAATGAGTACATAGCTCCTTCCAATCCTCCAACAGATCAAGACGAGAGGAAAGTCTACGTTGCAAATGAAAAAGCCTTAAACTCCATCACTAATGGAATCACTGATTCTAAATTTATAAAAGTCATGAATTGTAAGTCTGCCAAAGAAGTATGGGATAAGCTAATTGGCTTATACGACGGGGAATCCAAAGTCAAGAAGTAAAAGATTCAAACTCATAGAAGGAAATTTTAAAGTATGAAAATGGATGATGAAGAAGTTATTGCATCATACTTTCTCCGAGTAGTTGAAGTGGTCAACTCTCTTAAAGGATTGGAAGAAAACATTGAAGAAAGCACCATTGTTCAAAAGGTCTTAATATCTTTCCCAGATAGATTTGACTCCAAAGTAAGTGCCATAGAAGAAATGAAGGATCTAGATACTCTCAAGATGGATGAACTCCATGGAATTCACATTGCCTATGAGAAGAGAAAAGGTTGCCCAAGTTCCAAAGATGCAGCATTTAAGGCCTCAAAATCAAAAAAGGAGAAAGAAAGGAATGTCAATAGTGACGACTTCGATGTTGAATCAGAATTAGCGCAATTTGTACGAAGGCTGAAGAAAGGATCTAAGCTAAAAGGTAAATACCCTCTTATTTGTTTAAAATGTGGAAAAATAGGTTATTATGCTGCAAAATGTCCTCATAAGCATGATAGTGATGATGAAGAAAATTCTAAAAGGATGGTATACAAAAATAAAGGGTCAATAAGAAGAATTTCCTCTCTAAGCAAGATGAGTCTGATGAAGATGAATTTGTAGTCATCAAAAAGAAATCAACTAACCGATTCCCTCACTGCAAAGGAGGTAATGAAGAATCAGATGAAGAAAATGACCATGTTGGAAACCAAGAAGTATTATTCATGGCGTTCACAAATGATGATGACTTAGGGCTAGATGGAAATGTATATGAATTGTTAATAAGTGCCATTGAAGAAAATGAGAAATTATAGAATAGAATCATTTCTCTCAAGGTAGAAAATGAGGAAACAAAAAGAAGGGAAGATCTCTTGAAAAATAAGCTAAAAGAAAAAGAAGAAGCCTATGAAGAACGTGAAGCCGAAATAGTATCTCTGAGGAAGGAATTGGAGCAAGTTAAAAAGGGTTGGAAAAGCTCTCAAATACTTGAGACTATCCTAAATAATCAAAAACCTCAACATGAAAAATCTGGAATGGGTTTTAAAGGAGAATCATCAAGTACTAAGAATAATGCGAAAAGCTATGCCGACGTACTTTCCAGCAACCCAAAAGAAGAAAGATTATTTCATCAAAGGCTCATCCCAGATCCAAAGAATGAAGAGAGAGTAACTCCAAGGAAGAATGTTGATTCGAATCATGGATGTTACAACAGATACAAAACAATATTTCATCAAAGGCCCATCTCAAATCCAAAGAATGAAGCGGGAGTAACTCCAAGGAAGAATGTTGATTCAAATCATGGCTATTACAACAGGTACAAAACTATATTTTTTGGGCATTATTTCCATTGTAAAAATTTTGGTCATCAAGCTAGACATTGCATGGCTCGTAAGAATGACACACCAAAACTGAAGGATCAAATAAACAAACCATATGGACCCAAAGGGTAAGGACAAATCAAGACCTACAATTATTTTGATCCCTTGGCCAAATTTGATCTGATTTGCTCATTATGTAATAATAATGGACACAATGAACAAAATTGCTCACTCAAAAGAGGAAAAGCAAGAAGTGAGGATCCCAACACAGATAATTGTGGCCTAGCTCTGTGTGCTCATAATAATGAAAAACATTGGTTTGTGGATAGTGGGTGCTCCAAACACATGACAGAGGACAAAGGGAATTTTGTCTCATTGGACAAAAAGGAAGGAAATGTACCCTTTGGAAGTGGATCTGCCAAAATTGCTGGAAAAGGAACTGTTACTCTTATTAATGGAAAAGGAAAGCTCAAAATGCTTTGCTAGTAAACGGGCTCAAACAAAACCTCTTGAGTGTTAGCCAAATCTATGATCAAGGACATAATGTTGTCCTTAGCACCAAAGACTGTGAAATAAGGAACTCTTCCTCAGGGGAACTTGTGGCGAAAGGGGTTAGAACACCAGACAACATCTATATTCTAAACAAGATTCAAGAAGATAAATGCTACTTAAGTCAAACAAATGAAAGTTGGTTGTGGCACAAGTGACTTGGACATACAAGCTTCGATAACTTGATCAATATCAACAAGATTAAAGCAGTATGAGACATTCCAAAGTTATTCAAACCAAATCAAGGAGTATGTGGCCCATGTCAACATGGAAAGAAAACTAGAACAAGTCACAAGACCAAGGAGTTCTCTACATCAAAGCCTTTGGAGATCATTCATGCTGATTTATGTGGAACAACTAGAACTTCGACACTCCAAGGAGAAAGGTAATTTTATTTATTTTTTGATGACTATACTAGAATGATGTGGTTATATTTTATAAAATATAAATTCGAATCATTTAAGTGTTTTAAGAATCTTAAAGCTCTTGTGGAAAATGAAAAGAACTCTAAGATTAAGTGTCTTAGAACAGATAGAGGGGGAGAATTCACATCAAAAGAATTTGATGAATTCTGTAAAATACATGGAATTAAAAGAGAACTCTCTGCTGCTAGAACACCAAAGAAAAATTGGGTATTTGAAAGAAGAAACCGAACAGTTCCAGAAATCGCAAGAACAATGTTAATAACAGCTAACTTGCAGACAAAATTCTGGAAAGAAGCAGTTGGGACAACTTTCTATACATTGAATCAAACTCAATTGAGACCAAATAATGAAAAGACTCCTTATGAATTATGGAAAGGAATACCTACGTTAGTAAAATACTTCAAGATTTTTGGAAGCAAATGCTTCATAAAAATCAATGATGACTCACCAGCAAAATTTGTTTCACGGGTTGATGAAGGGATCTTTCTTGGATATTCTATAAGAAGCAAAGCCTACAAGTGATAAATAACCGACTACGGAAAATATTGGTTAGAATTGATGTAAAAATTGATGAAGACCTTCCAGAAAAAGAAATTGAAGAACATGAAGTTGATACTCTCATTGAAGAAGAAGAAGTTGAAAAAGAAGAAAAATACCAAGCAAAAACCAAGGAAAAAGAACCATCACAAACCCCTTAAATGATGAAATTTCTCCAAAAATATCACCCAAAAGAACAGATTATTGGAAATATGGATGAAGGGATGCAAACCTGAAGAAGGATGACTAGTACACCAAAAAAGAATGATGTTGCTCTTCTATCCATGATAGAACCAAATACATTTACTCAAGCAAGGATCCTCATTGGGTAAAATCCATGGACGAAGAAATGTCTCAAATTGAGAAGAATGAGACATGGGAGCTGGTACCTCATCCAAAGGACAAAAACATAATAGGAACCAAGTGGGTGTTTAAAAACAAAATGAATGAAGATGGACAAATCATCAGAAACAAGGCAAGGCTTGTTTGTAAAGGCTATTCACAAATTGAAAGAATTGACTTTGAAGAAACATTTGCACTAGTAGCCTGTGTGGAAGCTATCATGATGTTCTTGGCATTTTCTTGCTCAAAAGGATTCAAAATCTATCAAATGGATGTAATGTCAACATTTCTGAATGGGGAACTCAAGCAAGAAGTCTACATGGAGCACCCAGAAGGGTTTAATCTAACAGAAGGAAAATACTTTGTTTGTAAGTTGAACAAGTAATTATATGGGTTGAAACAAGCTCCTAGAGCTTGGTACGCAAGATTTGATCACTATCTACAACAACAAGGACTCAAGAAGGGGGTGGCAGGAAGTAATCTCTACATAAAGACGGATGAGGATAAATTACTAGTCACACTTGTTTATGTTGATGATCTAATTTTTGCTAGTAATAATGATGAGATGAGCCATGAGTTTTCTCAAAATATGTCAAAAGACTTCGAGATGTCAATGATAGGAGAGTTATCTCACTTCCTTGGACTACAAGTATATCAAACCACAGTAGGCATGTTTATATCTCAAGCCAAATATCTTAAAGACATGCTTAAAAGATATAGAATGGAAGATTGTGCACCCATGAGCACACCTATGACCACAAGTTGCAAATTGAGCAAAAATGATGACTCCCCTCCGATAGATGCAACTCATTACAATTCAATAATTGGAGCCCTTCTGTACTTAACTGCTATGAGACTCGACATTATGCAAGCAGTAGGAATGGTGGGAATATTTCAATCAACTCCTAAACAATCCAATTTGTTGGCTGTAAAAAGAATTCTCAGATATCTGAAAGGAACTCCTGATTTCGGTCTCTAGTACCCTAAGAGCTCAACTCTTACTTTAATTGCATACATTGATGCTGATTGGGCCAGAAGTGTCGATGATCGGAAAAGTACTAGTGGAAATGCATTCTTCCTGGGAGACTATTTAGTATCTTGGCTTAGCAAAAACTAGACATCCATATCATTATCTATAGTTGAAGCTGAGTATATAGCTGCTGAAGATTGTTGTATTCAAATACTATGGATGAAGGAAGCTATAAAAGATGTCAACATAGGTACAGATCAACCAATTACCATCTATTGTGATAACACAAGTGCGATCAGTCTCAGCAAAAATCCAGTGATGCACTCAAAGACCAAAAATATACCAATCAAGTGTCATTTCCTTCGTGAACAAGTAGTTGAACAAAACATTGTCTTGGAATATATCAATACTAAGGATCAAATAGCTGATATTTTCACAAAACCTCTTCCTCGAGAAGCATTTGAACATCTTCGTCAAAAGATGGGGGTTATCTCTTTAGCATCACTTATGTTGATTCATAAAGATGTTGTAGGACAGGGGGAGCAGTTCGACAAGGGGAGTCCTTGTGCACTCCTTTTCCACTGATGTCAAAGGGGGAGAGAAGAAGAATATTGCCATCAATGACAAAGGGAGTGATTGTTGATCTAGATTGTCATTAATGGCAATATGAAGCCGAGGAGATTTCAGAGCAGAGCTATCAAAGCAGAGAAGAGGTATTGGAGCAGTATCGGAAGCCACAGGAAAGCCAAATAAGTGTAAGAGCGAGAGATTGAGGAGGAGTCATATCAGGAATATCACATGTAATGTATGCCCAAGAAGAACAGAGAGGAGAATAAGAGACAGAGGAATCATAATGGGTCTTTGAAGATGAATATTGAACGCATAGGAACCATTGGATCTTGGAGATCGACAGACGAGATTGTTTGTAATGAGTGGCCAGGATTAAGCTGCGTAGCGTAAATTCAAAGAAAAGAACGACGGAGATTAATTTAAGTATTAGTAGATGAGGAAATCGGAGGAGCCATCGCAGCCATCAATGGTAGAATATCTATGGTCATCAGGCACTAAATATCTCAGGCGTTAGTCAAAGAGGAAGGCGGGTTTATAAGCAAAAATGGTTTATCAGGTTGAGAATAAGTGGTAAGTGGTAATAGGAAGGAGTCACCCGATTCCATTAAGTAATTGACACGTCGCATGTCAAAGGAGAGAGGAAATCGTTTTATTGGGTAGGTAATCCTCATGCATGTAGCTCACCCGATATCATTGTCAAGTGTTGGATCAAATACGGTTTTGATCTACAATGTAGGATCACCGAGCAGCTTTGTTGGTCGAGTGTAATATCAACTATCGGATGGGATGGTAAGATCTACGATGGAGGATTGATCTGAAAAAGGCAAACATCGAAAAATGTGCAAGGGCTGTAAAAAAGGTGGAAAAGGTGAGTTACACATGATTATTGTGTATTTCTATTATATAAACATTATAATAGAAATAGCATAGATAGAAGGATTTCATGTGGTTAAATTCTATATAACCAATTTTATAGAGTGGGAAGGTTATATATATATATATATATATATATATATATATATATATATATATATATATATATATCTATATATATATATATATATATATATATATATATATATGCGGACCCGATGCACCATTATAAACTGCCCTATTGTTATATCGCATCTGCCTATCGGAACTCTCATAGTGCAAGTTATAAAGGAGTGTCACCCCCGAATCACCAATTGTGATACGTATGCAGACCCGCTGAAACATTATAATACGACCTATTGAAATATCGCATTCGTTGAATCAAAATGTTCAAAAGAAATGACACCACCAGACTGCCGATTACGATATATATTACGAACCCGAATGCACCATTTAACATGACTAAATGTAATATCACATCCGATGTATCGCTTGTCTCTAAGGGATGTCAAACTGCCGATTGCAATTGCGATTGTGACGTGGCATGTGGGACCTCCCTGTTGGTACAGTATCTCAAATGAAATCCTCCATAAACAATGAAGTCTAGTGTATGAATATTATTAAAGGATAAAGGACCTCTCTGATATTTGTTAATAAGCAACATTTCTTTGTATTTCAGCCTCTCTTCCTCCTGAACGTGTCTTGCGAGTATTGGAACACTCGAATAGACAAAAGAAGCCATGGATCAGGAAGATGAAGTGTCAAGCGAGCATAGATGGTCGAGCGAGTGCAAAGGAAGCTAAAGCAACCAAAGGAGGGAAGCCAAAAGGTCAAACGAGTGTTGAGGAAGCCAAAGCTCAGGCGTATCAGGCATATAAAACAAATAACAAGGAAAGTTTAATGTTGCTGGAAAACTGTAAGAAACAAAGTAAGCCAATGTTCTAGCAGAAGTGGAAGGAACAGGAGGACAGAAGTAAGTCATAGGTCCAACAGGGTTGGGAGCAGAGAATTACAACCAAACAGATCCAGAAAATTACAGCAGAGGTTTGGAGCCCTTGAGGTTGGTGCCTCAAAACTAAAAGGATTGGTGTTCTGGGAGTTGGTGCTCCTAAATTCAAGGTTGGTGCTTTGACAAGACAGAGTTGGTGCTCTGGAGGTTGGAGCCTCACAAAGATTCCAAGTTAGTGCTTGGCAACTAATTGAAACCATATATATATATATATATATATATATATATATATATATATATATATATATATATATATATATATATATATATATATATATATATATATATATATATATATATTTATATATATATATATTGTACTTGATCTATTACAAAGATCACATTAATAAAAACATCTATCCCTGTTATCTATTTCTGTGTTCCAAATATAAATGTTTTTAGCTGATAAAAATAATAATTGAAAATAAATATTGATTCACCCCCAGTCAGTATTTCCAACACTCCCAGGTATCATTCTTTATTATAGAGTTACATTCTTCATTCATTGCATCTCGTCATTCTTTATATTATTTAGATTTTTCATAACTTGAAGGTTCTACAACATTCATTAAATGAGAAATCAATGCATATATTTATACCATACAGGTGCCTAAATTTGATGTGATAACCTTCATGGAGTTTCCTTCTTTCTTCTTCTTCTTCTCTTCTTCGAGTGTCATGATTGCTTGAGGCTTTTTTCTCATGAACCTGTACTTTCTTTTAAGGGTGGTTCATGGACATTGAGTGACTGCTACATGCACGGGAAAATCTAGGTAGATCAACCGGAAGGGATCTACTTGTCGGCCAAATTATCAAGACCTAACCCCAAGGGCTTCGAGGATATTTGACCCCGTGACCTCCCAATAAATGAGGTACTTAGCAACATGAACTCGACCAACTGATCTATCCCTTGGGGCTTCATGAACCTGTACTTGTTCTTCTGTTTTTTCGTGTTCTTGTTTAACACTTGTTTCTATTTTTACATAATCGTTGATAGTATCATGCCATATACTAGTATTATTCATTTTATCATCTTCATCTACATTCTTATGAAACACCACATCCCTACTTGTAAGCAATTTATGTGAACAAGAATCAAACAACTTGTATGTTATTTTATCATGACAATAACCAATAAATTTGTACCTAGAAAGAAACATAGAGGGGAATTTCTTATACATAAAGAGAAAATACAAAGGAAAATACTTGAATTCATTCATACTTATGTATGTAGACTTTTGCAAACTATATCTCCCTTTTTTTGTTGAAGCAAGAGTAGGACCTTATTTTTCATTAATAATTTACAAAAATACAACTAACCACATGGAAATGTGGCCCAAGGGAAAGACCCCCAAAGGACCCGAGATCGGGCCCAAGGCCAAAGTCTCTACCTCAAAAATATAGCCTTTCAACAACTAAAAGCAAAACAAGAATAGGCCAAAAGCTGAACCTAAGCAGTGGACGACACAAAGAAAAGGACCAAAAGGCCCCACCAAACATCCAAAAAGTGGAGCGAACCATGCCCAAAAGAAACCAGCCAACAAAAAAGGGCAAACTCTCTTCCTGCCAACAAAACAACCTTTCTCCTTAATCTACACCGTTGATCCGTCGAGCCCTATCCAACGGCAGTGGACAATATCGTGAAGAAAAGAAGCACGACTCATAACCAACACTACCACCAACCTACTCGACCCGTCTCAGCTGTTGATTTGCTTCAAATGATCTGACAGTCATGGATCATATCGCACCCACCTAAATTGCCGAACATTAGCGTGCGATGGGGGTGGTATTCAAACTGGCCCCACTGCCACGTGCAACCCTCTGAATGGAATCGCTGCCAAAACAAAAATACCACTTTCCGCTTGCGAGGCATGTGATCGCCAAAAAACCACTCCCAAGCCGGTTTGTCGATTCTAGACAGAAAACTCCTAGTAATGCGGCCGCCGAGAGTGCCTATTGAGACGCCATTCCTTCCCGAGCTAAGGAAAGAGGATCCATTCACCAAAAAGCTAGTCGAATAGGAATCAAGGCCAATCGACAGGAAACCATTTGCAATGGTCGAATCAACTTGATTCCAGGGCCATGGCTCTGCCACGAAACACCAACCTATCATCTTTTGCCTGTTCATGTAAAATCGCTTTTAACCTACTCTGAGGCAACTCATGCCATTTTGACGCTACTCCATTCTCTGTACTAATCACACCTTGATTGGCTAGCAGATCTGCCAATTTGTTCGCCGATCTTTGAACATGCTTAAAGCTAACTGTACGAAGGCTCTGTAGGTGATGTTGAATCCA
Source organism: Pinus tabuliformis (assembly GCA_031772625.1). Taxonomy (NCBI): domain Eukaryota; kingdom Viridiplantae; phylum Streptophyta; class Pinopsida; order Pinales; family Pinaceae; genus Pinus; species Pinus tabuliformis. The sequence continues at coordinate 1,021,686,614 of CM062811.1, read as the reverse complement.
TTGAAAGCCCTGAATCAACCTCCAGTTCTTTGATACTTTTTCTGGCTTTGTTTCCCCGCTGATTTTCTTGACCAAATTGATAAAGAGCTCAGAGTCAGCCTCCACTATCACGTTTTATTGGTTTTCCTGATTCAAGAAATCCAAACACTGCTCCATAGCCATCAATTCCGCCATGTTATTAGTAGCCTTTCCCAAATGACAATGGAAGATGAAAATGACACTTCCATTCTCATCCTTTAACACACCACCATAACCAGTGGTGCCTGGGTTGCCTTTTGAAGCCCCATCAATGTTGAATTTCAGATAATCCTTAGGAGGAGGATGCCAGAAATTTTCCTCAGACTTCAGGGAGATAACATTTCCATCCAGACCCTGAGGGGAAATACCCTACAAGCCTAGCTCATAGAGAATTCTCAGTTCAGTAGCCGAAGGAGGGTTCTTAGGGAGATTTCGCACTATGGTACTGACCATTTCCTTGAGTTATTTTAAGATCATCTCAAAAATGCATTGGGAAGTCCTCTTTTCATATTTGAAGATTTGGTTGTTCCTTTCTTTCCATACATTCCAGACAATGAAGCTTGGAAAGATGGTCCATGTAGTGGCAAGTACTTCATTATCTGAAAAATTTCTTCTCCAGTTGGTTAGGGTGTTGCAGATATTCCTTTTGTCCCTATCCGTCTGATGGAAAATGTAGGCAAAAGAATCCCACAGACTAGAGGAGAACATACAATTGTTGAGAAGGTGCTCCATAGTTTCCTCTTGAGCTTCACAAAGTTGACATCTGGAGGGCCCCAAAATGCCCCTCTTCCTAATATTATCCCAGGTCAGAATTTTCCTATGCTGGACCAACCACATGAATAGTTTAATTTTCATCCAGCCTTCATGTCTCCAAAGGTTAAGCCAAATCTTATCCGGAGTTTGAGAGTTAAGGTCAAGGAGAATGAGCTTGGCTTCCTTGAGATTAAAAACCACCTTATTATTGTTGCCTCATCTTAGCTGATCATGGCCCTCAAATTTCAGAATCTTTCTCTACTCTAACATATCTTTTAGAGTTTCCACGTTAGCATTTAGGGTGTTATTATCCCTAAAATCAAAATTCCTCCACGGTCTCCATTTACCATTACTATTGGTTTGATCCCAAAAGTCTTTCACCTTAGAAAGTATTTTCCTATCTATTTCTTCCTTGAGATCCCTTAAGTCTTCGTTTAATAAAATAGGTTCTTGTTGCCATCTATCTTCCTAGAACAGGCTAAGATTTCCTTCTCTGATTTCCCAGAAGTTGTTTCCTTGGACCAAGCTCTGGTTGTCCCAAGCCTTATTCCAAATGTGCAAGCCCTTTCTGTGTCCTAAAATTCTTATTAGATCATTGTTATGCCAAGTCCTAGCATATTTCTCTTTCCAAATAGTTGCCCACTGCGCCTCTGGCTCTTTAACCCATTGCCACCATAATTTAGCTCCTAAAACCTTGCTAAGAATCTCAAGATCATCCAAACCCAGCCCACCAAAGTTCTTAGGTTTTGAGATTTTTTCCCAAGCTACCAAGGCCCATTTCTTATGATCCTCCCCCTTACCCCAAAGGAAGTCTCTTTGAATGGATCTGAGCTAATGCAGGACACCTTGTGGAGCTGGGAGAGCAGATAGCATAAAGACTGGGATAGATTGAAGGACAACTTTGGTTAGCACTAACCTACCAGCCAAATTTAGAGATCTAATAGTCCATTTCCTGACTTTGTCTTGCAATTTGTTAATTACTGGCTCCCATATGCTCTTGTGTAATGGTTTGGCAGTAAGAGGAACTCCCAAATATTTTGAGGGGAGGAGCTCCCTTTGAAAGCCCAAAATTCTGGCTATATTTCTCTGAATAGCAATGTGAGTGTTAAAGAAAAAAATCTTAGATTTTGAGAGATTTACTTCCATACCTGAAGCCATGGCAAAGTCTCTCAGGATTTGCTTATAGGCTAGAGCTTCTTTGACCATGGGGATTCCCTGCAGCATGGTATCATCAACAAATTGTTGATGTGTTAAAGCCTGACCATCTTCAGAAAGTTGGAGACCTTTGACTTTACCCACGACTTTAGCATGTCTGATCATTCGACCCAGCCCTTCCATCATGAGTATAAAGAGAAAGGGAGAGAGTGGATCTCCCTGCCTTAAGCCTCTTGAAGGAGTAAAAGTCTCTGAGGGTGAGCCATTAACAAGGATTGAAAAACTGGGAGAAGTAACTAGGGCCATAACCCATCTGATCCAGTTATGATCAAACCCAAAAGCAGTGAGAACTTTTCTGATGTAAGTCCAATTCAGCTTATCATAGGCTTTGGCTATGTCCAGTTGCATGATCATTCCGGCTTTCTTATTGCTTGTCAATGAGTGCACCACCTCATGAGCTTGAATGATGTTGTCAAGGATTTGTCTGCCTTCCACATATCTTGATTGTTCAGCTGACACCAGGGTAGGAAGAAGAGGTTTGAGTCTATTGGCCACCACTTTGGAAATAATCTTATAGACTACATTGCACAAGGCAATGGGTCTAAACCTATCAGGGGTTAGAGCCAAATCCTATTTAGGGATTAGGGAGATAAAGGTGGTGTTAAGCACCTTCAAGATGGTTTTATCCCTTATGGAGTCTTCCACTACATTCAGAATGTCTTGTTTTACTATATTCTAGTAGGCTTTGAAGAAGTCTACATTGAAACCATCCGGACGTGGTGCCTTACCATTTTGCATTTCTTTTAGGACCACACTAACCTCCTCTTCTAACACTGGTCTGTTGAGGTTGAAGTTGTCCTCTCTGGAAACCAGCTTAGGTGTATGGCTAGAAATAGCCCTGATGGATTGTTCTTTGTCAAAGCAAGTTTCCTGCGCTATGCCACAAAAGTGTTGAACCAGTACTGCTTTGATTTCTTCATGTGCGCTGATCATGTTACCTCCGTTGTCCTTGATTGAAGAAATCCTATTATGATCTTTGTTCGCCATAGTGGATCTGTGGAAGAATCTAGTGTTACGTTCTCCTTCTTTTAGCCATTGCACTCTGGATTTTTGCCTCCAAAAAATCTCCTCTTGTTTACATAAGTTCTCCCAATCTTGATGGTATTTAGTTGCCAGTTCATTTTTCTCTTTATCAAAACCCTCTATAATCAAGGTTTGGTTGAGTTTCTGCATTTTTCCTTCCACAATTTTTTTTGCTTCAAAAATATTGCCATATTCCTTCTTATTCCACTCCTTGAGCTGGATTTTGATATGCTTGAGTCTTTTTTGAAGATGGAACATTCTTGTGCCCTAAATTTCAAAATCTTCTACCCACCAGATAGCTATGTTATTGTGGAAGTTTGGTTGGGAGAGCTGGATGTTCTCAAATCTAAAAGGTCTATTCCTAGGTTTGACAATGCCCTAAATATCCAGTTGTATTGGCCAGTTATGAGCCTCCAAAGGGAAGAACGCTAGCAACTATGTCCTTGTCCTTGATCATAATATCTTCTAAAATTATGAATCTATCCAATTTGGAGGCCACTTGAGACCCTCCTCCTCTTTTATTGTTCCAAGTAAAAGTACCATTGTTCATAACTATATCCATGAGCTTCATACTGTCTATGAAGGTTTGAAAAGCACAAGAATCTTTGTTTAGAATTTTGGTTCCTTCTTTTTTCTCTGACAGCAATTTAATCATATTGAAATCACCCCCTAAGATCCAAGGGATTTTTGCATGACGTTCCCTACGCTTCTGTAGGGAATCAAGAAACATGATTTTACCATCCATTCTTTGGGGGCCATACACATTCATGACGAGGTACAATTCCTTATCTCCCATTGGTTAAATGACCACTGAAAGATAATCTCTAGATGCTTCAACATCTATAATGCCAATCTTTTGGGGGTTCCAAAGTGTGAGAATTCCTCCTGCTGTATTCTCTGCTTTGACTTCCAAAAACTCAAATTTATTGAGCCATTTACTGTGAATCTCTTTTAATTTTTGAATGGAACATTTAGTTTCCTGAATGAAGATCACATCCGGGGCTGATTGTTTCATTATGTTACTTATTAATCTTTGTTTTATTTTACTACCTAGACCTCTTATATTCCAAGAAGTGAACTTCATTATCAAAGATTTGTAAAGGAGTAACTGGATAGGTCTTTCATCTTACCTAAATCTATCATTAGCTTTCCACATTCCATCAACTGTTCGTTCTACTTTTTCCGGCCCCTTTTCTTTCTTGGGATTCTTGGTGCTAATCCTGGTGTGTTTTTCATAGCTTTCACTCCTTCGTTACCCTGTTTTTAATTTTTCCCTTTCTTTTCTGATCCTTTGTTCTGAGTTTTCCAAATGAACAGCTGCTACACTCTGTGGAACTCCTCTTGAGGTAACGAATCCACTCCCTCTTTGGTTCCTTGTTTCAAGAAACCTTCTAGATCTAGATTCTCTTTCTCAAGAATTTCCTGTAGTTCATGATCCTCCATTTCCATATCATTCTGGGTCATTTCCTGGTCCATTTCCAGATTTGTGTCACTCATCATGTCTTCTTTCTGTTTATTTCTGTTTTGTGTTTGCTCAACATTATCTTCTTTCTCTTCCTCCACTGGACTTCCTTCCTTGACCTGATCTGTTTGCATCGTCACTTCTTCCTCTTCTAGGGCTTGAAACCTATTTTGACTAACCTAATGCTTGTTTGTATGAGGTAGTTTCAGTCCCCGTTTACTCCCTTTTCCTTTCTGGACCACCTTATGAAAGCTTTCAGTATCTTTCACGGTGTTAGTTTTACTTTTTTTTTCTATTTTACTGAGAGGGAAATATATGAATAGGTGCCCATGCTCATGGCATTTACAACATCTAAAAGGGATGTGTTCATAATCCACTGTTTGCACCCATTCTTCATCAAACACTTCCAATATTACCTCATCCGGCAGAGCTCCAGAGAGGTCCATCTCCACACATATCCTTACAAAGGATGTGTATTTTCCTTTTCTAGTGCCCTCAGAGGCTTTGACAAAACGCCCTAGCTTATTTCCTATGGTAGATAAGGATTCCAGTTGCCAATAATCCAAAGGTAAAGAGTAGAGTCTTACCCAAACCGAAACCGAGGTGAAAGTTTCATGTTCTAGGACAAAATTCATCACCCATGGTCGCATATACAGGCCTGCAACTGCGTAAAAGTAGGGCCCTCCTTCAAACACTCTGTCCTTGTCTTCAATATTTGCAAAGACTACAGTAAAGAATTCTTTTGACCCCAGATGAATATCTATGCTTCCTTTTGGTTTCCAGTTGTATTTAATCCATGTTTGTAAAGCTTTTTCAGTGGGTCATAAGCCCATGAATTTACAAATGATTGCATATGTCTGCATGTGGTCCCTATGTGCCTGCAGCGCAGGGTCATTCAACACCACTCTGGGCGTGATTGAGGTTTTGGGATTGCATGTTCCCTTTTGTGCTTTGCCTTTTATATTTTGTTCCTTTTCTTCTTCCTCATTGTCTTTAGTGTTGTTGCTTTCCCTGGTTTTATAACCATTCTGCTCCTCTTCCTTATTTCTTTGCCTTACATCATCAAAAGGACCTCTGTCCTCCTCAACCGGTATTTTACCTCTGCCTGCTTATAAGAGGGAGTGGAGCTCCCTCCTGTGCGTTCCTCATGGAGAACCAGCTCTGAAAGTCCATAACCCTAGCTCACAGGTCCGCGCCGAGGTAAATCCTCCTCTTCACCCCTCTCTCTCTAGTTTCCCCTGCAAACTATATCTCTTAATGGAGCATGGTATTTTCTTATTTTTTTATGATCGACCTAAGTATACCTTGGTCTATTTCATATGAAAGAAGAGTGATGTCTTTGAGTACTTCAAAGAATTCAAAAATATGGTGGAATTTTTTTTGGCAAATACATCAAAATTCTTAGCTCTAATCAAGGGGGAGACTATAAATCAATAACATTTAATTAATATTGTAAATGCAATGAGATTCTACAACAATTTATAGTGTCACATACACCTCAACCAACTAGAGTTGCTAAGAGGAAAAACATAACACTAGTAGAATGTGCATGTAGTATGCTTCAAGTAAAAAATGTTTCTAATGGTTTTTGTATCTAATGTATTTTATGTCTATAAATCAAAATTAGCTCATTTAAGAGTATTTGGATGCAAGGCATTTGCTATGTTCCAAAAAACGAAAGAAGAAAACTTGATGCAAAGTAAATATACATTTATTTCTTATTGTGATGATAAAAAATGATACAAGCTATTTGATCCGAATTCACATAGATTCCTTATGTTTTTATTTGCTTCCATTTCTATATACAAAATCTTAGTCTTCAAAAATAAGATCCAATTTGTATTTAATGTTTCATACAAACCTTGCAGCACATATATCTTTTTTCAAGTTTTGGATTTTAAAAGAGGTTTGTACATAAAGAGATTTGATATGCTTGCTAGATCTACATAGGAATTTATATTAGATATAATTAATTGTTATATAAATAATTATCACTAATTATTCTGTACAAATGAATATTAATTCTACTAACTCATCATATTTATTATTCAAAAAAAACCAAATCCAATAACTTTAAGTTTTATTTCATAATTAAAATGTAATTTAAATCTAAATAATATCTATAAAAAACATTATCCTTCACAATTATTGTTGTAACAAATTAATATAATAATAAAATAAAGATATAACATAATTAATATAATAATAAAATAGAGATATAAACATATTTTGTTAAGTAGTAGACTTGGGGCAGCGCCTAACCAGCCATATATCAAGTATTAAATGCACCTGGAGATGCACGCGAGATAATCCGTTAACACACGAATTTGAAAACTAGTCACTAAATAAAAAAAGGCATTTTGCGTGTTAACAAGCTATGTCGCGTGCATCTCCGGGTGCATTTAATACTTGATATATGGCTGGTTAGGCGCTGCCGTAGACTTGGTAATACGAAAATTGAATTGAATTTTTTTTTTATTTTCAAATAAATGAGAGAACAAAATTTCGTTTCAAGAAAATATTCTTAGTCTATTCATATTGAGACAACTCCCTAGCATCGTTATATTCTCTATACGAAGATTGAGCGAACATCGACTTTTCTGGTTAAACTTTCCACAACATATAGCTTTCCAATATTACCATATGAAACTCTAATCGCTCCTGTAACATGAATATGCTAGAGCCTCGGCGATATCAGAACCTATGTGAGACCAATACGCCAGAACCTCAGCCAAATCAAAACCTGTTGGAGATTTGAATCAAAACTTTTGCAAGATCAGAGTCTTAGAATTATAGTACCAATGTTCTTGAGATGAGAACCTCAGTGGGATTAGAATGAAAACCTTTGTGAGAGCTATATGCCAAAGCCCCCATGACATCAAAACCTCAACTAGATCAATACACTAGAATCATAATATGTATAGCAAATATATGTTTTTATACCAGACTCGTAGTTTTTAGAAAAAGCTTTCCACAAAATTTCTTATTTTCCTTTCATATTTATTCTATATATTTTAGAATTAGGGATTGGTAGGAATGATTGCTACTTTTTATATTTAAATTTAAAGAATACGCTACAATATCTTAGACCAATCAAACATCCAAATTGAATAGGACCAATTTAAATTTGGATGACTAGCAGATGGTGAATAAATAATTTTTAGGACCTGAAAATGTGCGAGTTAATATATTTGTTCATGTTCTGCATCCAAAGACATTAAATTTAAACACAACCAATTTTGAATTATTAAAAGCTGCTCACTATAAACAGAAAGTTTCAAGTGGATCTCTCTGGAAATCGAATTATTAAAAGCTGCTCACTATAAACAGTAAGTTTCAAGTGGATCTCTCTGGATCTCTAATTATTAAAAGCTGCTCACTATAAACAGTAAGTTTCAAGTGGATCTCTCTGGATCTCTAATTGTTCGACTTCTACCTGGTATGTAGTGTGGCAATAGATATATTCATAACACTGTAGTTTTTTTAGCAGAGATATATTCATAACACTGCATTTTCCATATGGAAAGCTTTCAAGAGGGCCAAGAGACTAGCCAGTAATCACTTTTCTTGAAGATAGTTCTTGGCAAAGCTTATGATCAAACTAATTGGTCTTTAATTTGAAAGATGTTGATTAATTTGGGTGTTGGTCCAAGGTATGTAGCAATGAACACTCTATTCATTAATGCATCGACCTCTCTGTCTGTCAGAAATGCCTTATCTCTATTCCCCATCTATCTATGTGACATGGATGCCTCTGGACAACTTGGGAGATTGTTTGCTGGTGAGACTAAAAATTTCCTCATCGGTGGAGTATTTACAATGAATTTCAAGCCATGGGAGGAGTCTCACCCATATTTAACCATAACTGAGGTGATCCAATAACTGCACCCAAAAGCTATGTCCATATTAGCAGAGCCAGAACCTTTGGTGCAAGTAATGTTTATGAACCATTTCTAAAACCATTTATGCATGGATTGGTAGGAACGAATTTTACTTTTCATATTTAAATAAAAAATATATTTTTTAGATAAAAAAATAAAATCATTATATAAATATTAATGAGAATTTGATAAAATTATTATATTTATTATAAAATAAAACTATTTAGATGAGAATTTGATAAAATTATTTTATTTATTATAAAATGAAACTATTTAGGATTTGATTACGGAGAAAATTGGTACATTCCATAAGAGGATCTTGGTTTTTTACCAAACAAAGCTAATACCCAATTTTTGGCTCTCTTTGAAATGATGAATATACTAATCACTCCCCAAATTCCAATCCCCACTCCAATATTTAATGTTGTTAATGACATCTTTTCATTGACTGCACTCAACCATCTCACTTTCTTCTCACCATTGTTACTAATATTGTCATCATCTATAGATGGGGTTACATTTTCATTACATGGATGTAAAGGACACCTAGACAAACACTTATTTCCTTGAAATGAGGTTGCATTAAAACCAGAAATTTTTGTTCCTTTTGGGATAAGCCCACAAAGATTATTGGATGAAACATCCATTACTCCCAACCAATGTAATGCAGAGAGCTCCTCTGGTATTTTTCCACTCAAGTTATTTTTGGACAAGTCCAACTACTCCAATGTAAATATATTACCAAGAGATGGAGGTATCAAACCTTCTAATTGATTGTTAGATAAATTCAATAATCTCAAGTTACTCAAACTTCCTATGCTTGCAAGGATTATCCCATTGAGATTTTACCAGACAAATCAAATATTGTATTGGAAGACAACACATATGATAGATTGTACTCATATCCTTTCATGTCAATTTTCATTTCTTCATACTCAGTATCATTTTGAGAAGATCCATTCACAAATCCTTGAAGTCTTTCAAGATATAATGGAATCACTCTACTAAATTTATTGTTGGATAAATCCAACACACATAACTTAGTGAAATTTGATATCCACTCAAGAATACCACCATAAAATTTATTGTAACCCAGATTTAAAACTTTCAAATTATGAAAAACTATTAATGACTCAGGAAGTTCTCCAGACAACTTATTTTTCCTTAAATCCAACATTGCAATGTTGGTACAATTAGCCAAAGTTATGGGTAGACTCCCGGACAAATTATTAGTATGGGCAGAAAAATTAGCCAAAGATATGGGTAGACTCCCAGACAAATTATTAGTATGGGCAAAAACGTTTTGTAAAGAAATACAATTGCCAATGGTCATAGGAATTGATCCCTGTAAACTATTTAGTGATAAATCTAAATGCTTAAGAAAAACCAAACTGTTGATACTATCTGGGATAGTACTATAGAGATTATTAGTGTGGGCAAAAAAGATATATAATGTTGAAATGTTACTTTCAACTGCCAGAATCAGCCATCAAAATAGCGACTACAAACAGCGTTTTTGTTCCAGAAAACTGCCATGGGATTCCCCGCACCGCCTTTCACCGAACACTGGTTTTTTCTCAAACGACAGCGATCATATTCACCATCTGATGCATGTCCACAGAAGATTTCCAAAATAGCTTTTTCCCCGGAGCATAAAGTTCGTAAGAATGGACCATGCGATATGGATTGGCAGCCGTTCGATTGAATGTACAGGGCTACACCGTAGATCTCCTTATTACTTACGTGAAGTAAAACTTTCATTGACTGTCGGCTTTGTCAATGAAACAATTAATGTAATTTATTTCGATTCGTAGAATGTAGGTAAAGTGTTTTAATTTTATCTTTTTACATGGCACAAGTCAAATAGAAAGGTTATGTCATGTTCTTAGTTTGTTGTTGTAATATGTAATGCGCAGCAGAGCACAAATGTTTTTTTTTGTTGAGAATGTGAAAGGGAAAAATGCAGCTTGCGTGAATGAAAATATTTTTACACACAGCAGTGTGAAATCTTCAAGAGAGACAGAGTATCTTTTTGTAAATGCACAGCAGTGCAGTCACAGGAGTGTTTTCAGCAGTGTTAATTTTTGGAAAAATAGAGTATTGCTCTCTGTTGCAGAGACAGAGTAAATTTTTTTTTGGAACTAGTGTAATCCCTCTGTTGGAGGAAGAAGTTTTTTTTGTAATAACAATCTTATTAATGAATCCAAGTGTTCTTTGTGCATGTGTAAATGTCTGTCTTCAGCAAACAATTTTTTTTTCTTTCCTAGGTTAAAACAGAGCATTATTCTCTATTCATTTTGTTTGGAATTATCAGAAATTTCCATCATGGTATCAGAGCTTGTCCAGGCTCTTTAAAGGTGTGAAAGAAGTTGAAGGAAGGATTTCTTGCTGCAACAGCTTCTCCAGCAGAGTGAAGATTCAGTCAAAAAATCCAAGGTATTTCTCAAGTTAGTTTTTGTGTTACTGTTAAGGACAGTCAGCTATTTTAATACACAGTCAAGTATTTTGAAGCATAGTTAAGAATGCAAGAATGGTTGGAGCCAGCACTAACATGGGTGTCTGTAATACTCAGCTCCCACAATTTAATGGAAAAAACTATGACTATTGAGAAATAACTATGAAAGCTTTGCTTACTTCCCAAGACTTATGGGAATTTGTTGAGGATGGTTTTAAAGAAAAAGCAGATAAAAATGAGTTTAATAATTTACTCACGCAAAGAAAGACCTGTTGAAGAGCAATAAGAAGAAGGATTCTAAAGCCCTCTACTTCTTGTATCAAGCAGTGCATAAGAGTGTGTTTCCAAGGATAACAGCAGCTAAGACATCCAAAGAAGCATGGCAAACTCTCAAGATAGACTATCAAGGCATGGAGAAAGTGAAGACAGCAAAACTACAGTTGCTGAGGAGAGATTTTGAAAGTCTCTACATGAAGGAGTCAGATAATATTGACTCATTCTTCACACATGTGATTGACCTGGTCACACAGATAAGGTCTCATGGAGAGATTCTTGAAGAAAGGAGGATTGTGGAGAAACTATTAAGGATCCTACCCTCAACGCTCGATGTGATTGTCACCACCATAGAAGAGACAAAGGATCTCACAAACCTCTCAGTTGATGAACTACATGCATCACTGATAACACATGAGCAGAGATTGAGTAGAAATGAAAACTCATCTCTAAAACATGCCTTTAAGACCTAGATGTTATTTGGAAGAGGAAGAGGTCAAGGCAAAGGAAACAAGAAAGGAAGAGACAGCAATCCAAATCAGTACCAAGGCCAAGGCAGCAGTCAACGAAGTGGACAACATCATGCTCAAGGACAAAGGTATGATAAATCCAATGTGCAATGTCACTATTGTAAAAAAATGGGCATTATGCAAATGAATGTAGGAAGAAGCAGCATGATATGAATAATATAACTAGTGCAAATTTCACTAGAGAAAATATCAGCCAAGATAATTTGTTTTTAGCCTGTAATATGGCTGAAGAAAAGAGTGAAGATGTATGGTTTCTAGACTCCGGTTGTAGTAACCATATGACAGGAAACATAGCCCTGTTTTCTATGTTAAATCAAAGTGTGAAGTCACAAGTCACACTAGGGACTGATAATAAAGTTTCTGTTATGGGAAAATGAGAAGTAAATGTCTTAACAAAGAAAGGTGAAAAGAAAACCATAGCAAATGTTTATTATGTTCCTAGAATGAAATGTAACCTCTTAAGTATTGCACAGCTTGTTCAAAAGGGGTACAATGTTTTCTTTGTGAATGATGTATGAACCATCATGGATAAAGCACCCAACAAACGATGTATTGTTGAAGTAAAGATGACAAGGAACAGTATGTTCTCTCTGAGAATGAAAGAAGATTTGAAAAATAAAGAAATTGCAGCAGTGACACAAGAGGCTTTCCAAAGCGAACCAAAGGATGAAAATTGGTTGTGGCACTTGAGATTTGGACATCTCAACTTTGGAGGTCTTAATTTGTTGAATAGAAAAGGAATGGTAAGAGGATTACCATTGGTAGAGAAACCAGACAGCCTTTGTGAAGGTTGTATCTTGGGGAAACAACACAGAGAAAGTTTTTCATCTGGGAAAAGTATAAGGCCAAAAGCACCCTTAGAGATTTTTCACTCAGATTTATGTGGACCGATGCAAACTCCATCACTTGTAGGCAGTCACTATATACTAACATTTATTGATGATTTTACTAGAAAAACTTGGGTTTATTTCCTTAAGAACAAAAGTGAAGTGTTTGAAAGATTTTGCAATTTCAAAGCACTTGTAGAAAACCAAAGCAGGCTGCATATCAAAGTTCTAAGAACTGATAGAGGAGGTGAGTATATCTCCAAAGGATTTCTACATTTTTGTAGAGAAAATGGAATTCACAAGTAGTTTACCACTAGGTACACTCCGCAGCAAAATGGAGTTTCTGAAAGGAAGAATAGGACAATCATGGATATGACGAGGAGTATGTTAAAGGCGAAGCATTTTCCAAATGATTATTGGGTTGAAGCTGTACACTGTGCAGCATACATTTTGAATAGATGCCCTACAAAAGTAGTCATGAACAGAGTGTCGGAAGAAACATGGAGTGGGACAAAGCAAGGAGTCACCCACATGAAAATTTTTGGATGTGTGGCTTATGCACACATTCCAGATCAACTAAGGAAGAAGTTGGATAGCAGAGGGGAGAAATGTATTTTCATTGGATACAGTGAGGAATCCAAAGCTTACAGGTTGTATAACCCATCCACCAAGAAGCTTATTGTGAGTAGAGATGTTCAGTTCATTGAAGAGGAAGCTTGGGATGGAAGCATAGAGAAAACAGTGAATGTTAAAAGCTCTTTGTCACATGATGAAGATGATGAGGAGATGGTTGAAATACATCCTCAAACAGCAGCACCAACACAAGGGTAGCAAGAGACACCCTTGAGGAGAAATGAAAGTGCTTCTCTAAGCAAACCACAAAGAGGAAATTCAAGTGCTTCTTCAAGCACTTGTACACCAAATAAAAGAGGTAAAAAGTTCAGAAATTTAAGTGACATTTATGAACAAGAGGCAGCAAATGAAGGTATGAACTCTTTGTTTTCTTTATATTATCATGTTGATGACCCTGTTCATTTTGAAGAGGCAGGAGCCAAAACAGAGGTGGAAGAAACAGTCCAGCAAATGCTCAAGGAAGAAGCAGAATATCTGGCAGCTACAGCAGCAGCATGTCAAGCAATTTGGATGAGAAGAATGCTAAGGAGTTTACGCCAAGAACAAGCAAAAGGAACTGTGATTTTTTGTGACAATAGTTCAGCTATTGCATTATCCAAGAATGTTGTGTTTCATAAGAGAACAAAACATATTGACACAAAATTTCATTATATCAGGGAATTGGTAAACAATGGAGAAATTGTTTTACAACACTAGAGAACTCAGGAACAGGTTGCAAATATTTTGACCAAACCATTGGGGCATAAAAGTTTTGAGTTTTTGAGGAAATGTCTGGGTATGACTGATAACCCAGCAGTTGAAATTAAAGGGGAGTGTTGAAATGTTACTTTCAACTGTCGGAATCCACCATCAAAACAGCGACTGCAAATAGCGCTTTTGTTCCGGAAAACTGCCATGGGATTCCCTGCACCGCCTTTCACCGAACACTAGTTTTTTCTCAAACGGCAGCGATCATATTCACCATCTGACGCGTGTCCACAGCAGATTTCCAAAACAGCTTTTTCCCTAGAGCTTAAAGTTCGTAAGAATGGACCGTGTGATATGGATTGGCAGCCGTCCGATTGAATGTACAGGCCTACACCGTAGATCTCCTTATTACTTGACGTGAAGTAAAATTTTCATTGACCGCCGACTTTGTCAGTGAAACAATTAATGTAATTTGTTTCGGTTCGTAGAATGTAGGTAAAGTGTTTTAATTTTATCTTTTTACACGGCACAAGTCAAATAGAAAGGTTATGTCATGTTCTTAGTTTGTTGTTGTAATATGTAATGCGCAGCAGAGCGCGAATGTTTTTTTGTTGAGAATGTGAAAGGGAAAAACGCAGCAGCGCGTGAATGAAAATCTTTTTACACACAGCAGCGTGAAATCTTCAAGAGAGACAGAGTATCTTTTTGTAAATGCACAACAGTGCAATCACAAGAGTGTTTTCAGCAATGTTAATTTTTGGAAAAACAGAGTATTTCTCTCTGTTGCAGAGACAGAGTAAATTTCTTTTTGGAACTAGTGTAATCCCTCTGTTGGAGGAAGAAGTTTGTTTTGTAATAGCAATCTTATTAATGAATCCAAGTGTTCTTTGTGCATGTGTAAATATCTGTCTTCAACAAACAAATTCTTTTTCTTTCCTAGGTTAAAACAGAGCATTATTCTCTGTTCATTTTGTTTGGAATTATCAAAAATTCCCATCAATAAAGAAGTGCAATTGCTGATGAACCTAGGGATTGATCCTTCTAAAATATTTATTGATAAATCTAAGTCTAAGTACTTGGGGAAAACCAAACCAATGATAGTATCAAGAAAATTTCATTTCAAGAAAATATTGTTAGCTTAATACTATTCTATTGAACATCGTGAGATCTCCTGAGAATCGTGAAATTCTTTATACGAAAATACAAAGATTGAGCGCAGGCTCACACAAAGCTAATTAAAGACTGGTGATGTGTACCTTTATTAATTCGGCAGATTTCTCCATTTTTTAAAGGGATAATGAGTATTCTATCTCACTGTAATATAAATCAATTAATTTTTTTTAACAAAATTAATATCAGTATGCATTTATTTTAACGATGAATTTTAGCAAAGAGCATATTTTGAGGTGTACATTTTTTTTAGTTGGGAGATTTGGCCCCTTTGCCTTCTAATAGATAAGTGAATATATTATATATATATATATAATTAATTTTTGATATATTTAGCTTAAAAACTAAGTTTGATTATATATATATATATATATATATATATATATTTGTGAAACTATTGTTCACCTAAATTGTTTAAACTACACATATCTAGTTGATAATTCAGCTTAGGCGAAGCAAGATCAATACGCCCAAATCACAATTTACAAACTTTCCACAACATATAGCTTTGCAACATTACCCTATGAAACTCTAATCGCTCCTGTAACATCAATATGCTAGAGCCTCGACGATATCAGAACCTCAACGAAATCAAAAACTCCATGAGATGAGAATCTCTTGGATATTTGAATCAAAACTTTTGCAAGATCAGAGTCTTAGAATTATAGTACTAATGTTCTTGAGATGAGAACCTCAGTGGGATTAGAATGAAAACCTTTGTGAGAGCTATATTCCAAAACCCCCATGACATCAAAACCTCAGCTAGATCAATACACCAGAATCGTAGTTTTTAGAAAAAACTTCCTTTCATATTTATTCTATATATTTTAGAAAGTTGTTTTATTTACTATAAAATAAAATGGTTCTATTATAAAATTAAATACAAGTTAATTGGGTAAATTATCTTTAGGGATATGTAGGAATCTTTAGGGATTGGTAGGAATGATTGTTATTTTTCATATTTAAATTTAAAGAATACGCTCCAATATCATAGACCAATCAAACATCCAAACTGAATAGCACGAGTTTAAATTTGGATGACCAGTGGATGGTGAATAAATAATTTTTAGGACCTGAAAATGTGCAGAGTTAATATATTTTTTCATGTTCTACTTCCAAAGACATTAAATTTAAACACAACCAATTTTGAATTATTAGCTGCTAAACAGAAAGTTTCAAGTGGATCTCTCTAGAAATCGAATTATTAAAAGTTGCTCACTATAAACAGAAAGTTTCAAGTGGATCTCTCTGGAAATCGAATTATTAAAAGCTGCTCACTATAAACAGTAAGTTTCAAGTGGATCTCTTTGTATTTCTAATTGTTCGATTTTTACTTGGTATGTAGTGTGGCAATAGAAAATAGGGTTTGTTTAGCAGAGATATATTCCTAACACTGCATTTTCCACATTGAAAGGTTTGAAGAGGGCCAAGAGACTATCCAACAATCACCTTTCCTGAAGATAGATCTTGGCAAAGCTTATGATCAAACTAATTGGTCTTTAATTTGAAAGATGTTGATTAATTTGGGTGTTGGTTCGAGGTGCGTAGCAATGAACACTCTATTCATTAATGCATCGACCTCTCTTTCTGTTAGTAATGATCAAACTAATTGGTCTTTAATTTGAAAGATGTTGATTAATTTGGGTGTTGGTCTGAGGTGTGTAGCAATGAACACTCTATTCATTAATGCATCGACCTCTCTGTCTGTTAGTAATGCCCTATCTCTATTCCCCATCTATCCATGCGACATGGATGCCTCTTGACAGCTTGGGAGATTGTTCGCTGGTGAGACTGAAAATTTCCTCACGGGTGGAGTATTTACAATGAATTTCAAGCCATGGGAGGAGTCTCACCCATATTTAACCATAACTGAGGTAATCTAATAACTGCACCCAAAAGCTATGCCCATATTAGTAGAGCCAGAACCTTTGGTGCAAGTGATGTCTTATAAACCCTCTTTGAAACCATTGTATGCATGGGGATTGGTAGGAATGGTTGTTACTTTTCATATTTAAATTTCATTTTGGTCAGTCATGAAATAAAAAATATATTTTTATAGATAAAAATAAATAAAAGCATTACATAAATATTAATGAGAATCTGATAAAATTATTTTATTTATTATAAAATGAAACTATTTAGAAGAGAATTCGATAAAATTATTTTATTTATTATAAAATGAAACCATTTAAGATTTGATTACACAGAAAATTGGTACATTCCATCAGAGGATCTTGGTTTGTTACATGACAAAGCTAATACCCAATTTTTGGCTCTCTTTGAAATGACGAATATACTAATCACTCTCCCAATTCCAATCCCCACGCCAATATTTAATGTTGTTAATGATATCTTTTCATTGACTGCACTCAACCATCTCACTTTCTTCTCACCATTGTTACTAATATTGTCATCATCTATAGATAGGGTTACATTTTCATTACATGGATGTAAAGGACACCTGTAGAAACACTTATTTCCTTGAAATGAGGTTGCATTGAAACCAGAAATTTGTGTTTCTTTTGGGATAAGCCCACAAAGATTATTGGATGAAACATCCATTACTCCCAACCAATGTAATGCAGAGAGCTCCTCTGGTATTTTTCCACTCAAGTTATTTTTGGACAAGTCCAACTGCTCCAATGTAAATATATTACCAAGAGATGGAGGTATCAAACCTTCTAATTGATTGTTAGATAAATTCAGAAATCTCAAGTTACTCAAACTTCCTATGGATTGTCCCATTGAGATTGTTACCAGACAAATCAAATATTGTGTTGGAAGACAACACATATGATATATTGTATTCATATCTTTTCATGTCAATTGTCATTTCTTCATACTATGTATCATTTTGAGAAGATCCATTCGCATATCCTTGAAGATTTTCAAGATATAACGGTATCACTCCACTAAATTTATTATTGGATAAATCCAACACACATAACTTAGTGAAATTTGATATCCACTCAGGAATACCACCATAAAATTTATTGTAACCCAGATTTAAAACTTTCAAATTATGAAAAGCTCTTAATGACTCAGGAAATTCTCCTGACAACCTATTTTTCCTTAAATCCAACATTGCAATGTTGGTACAATTAGCCAAAGATATGGGTAGACTCCCAGACTAGTTATTAGTATGGGCAGAAAAGGTATGTAAAGAAATACAATTGCCAATGGTCATAGGAATTGATCCCTGTAAACTATTTAGTGATAAATCTAAATGCTTAAGAAAAACCAAAATGTTGATACTATCTGGAATAGTACTATAAAGATTATTAGTGCTGTTTAAATGTTACTTTCAACTGCAGCGTCAAAACCGCCAATTCCCCGCATCGCTTTTTGTTGAATGGTGGTAATTCTCCGGGGGCAGCGAGCACACTCATCAGCCGACACATACCTTGAGCGGTTTTGAAAATACAACCTTTCCCCGGTGCATAAAGTGCAGTAAAAAAAGGTTGTGCGATATTGCCGACAACCGTCCGATTAATGTGGGCTAGATCGACGGAATTAATGTCGCAGAAAACCTGAACATCAGACAAGTGATAAGGCTTAAGGAAAATGTGAGATACAACGGCCAATCAAATGTATCTAAAGATTATTGCTCCAGAAACGAGTTAAAAGGAAAAGCCGTATCTAGTTCGCAGATGAGTTTTCTGACGGAATTAATGTAAATTCATTACATTTATTACGGTTGTTGAATGTAATTAATATAAACTTACTACAATTGTTGAATGTAGGTAAAGATTTTAATTTTATTGTTTTTAATTCACGGGAGTAGTTTTTTTTTTACGGTACAAGTAAAATGCAATGTCATGGTTTTTTTGTTTTGTTGTTAAAGATGCAAGGTAATGCACAACAGTGCAAAATTATGAAGTAAAAAAAATTTACACACGACAGTGTTAATTTTCAAGGGAGACAGAGTGAAGTTTTTTTTGGAACTACCTCTGAAGCAGTCTTGTTGTAATCCCTCTGATAGAGGAAGAATTTTGTAACAGTCAGTCTTATTAATGAATAGAAGTCTTTTGTGTGTGTAAAACTCTGTCCTCTGGAAACAATTTTTAGTTTCTCTGTGTCAAAAAACAGAGCATTTTTCTCTGTTTATTTGTTCTGGAATTATCAGAAATTCCCAACATGGTATCAAATCTTGTCCAGGCTCTTTGAAGGTGTCAAAGAAGCTGAAGGAATGATTTTTTGTTGCAGCAGCTTCTCCAGCAGAGTGAAGACTCAGTCAAGAAAGAATCCAAGGTATTTCTCAAGTTAGCTTTTGTGTTACTGTTGAGGAAAGTCAGTTATTTTAAATACACAGTCAAGTATTTTGAAGCATAGTTAAGAGTGCAAGTATGGTTGGAGCCAACACTAGCATAGGTATCTATAATACTCAGCTCCCACAATTTAATCGGAAAAACTATGACTATTGGGCAATAACTATGAGAGCTTTGCTTGCTCCCAAGACTTATGGTAATTTTTTGATGATGGTTTTGAAGAACCAGCAGATGAAAATGAGTTTAATAATTTAACTCAAGCAGAGAAAGAACTGTTGAAGAGCAATAATAAGGATTCTAAAGCCCTCTACTTTTTGTATCAAGCAGTGCATGAGAGTGTGTTTCCAAGGATAGCAGCAGCCAAGAGATCCAAAAAAGCATGGCAAACTCTCAAGATAGCTTATCAAGGCATGGAGAAAGTGAAGACAGGAAAACTACAGTTGCTAAAGAGAAATTTTGAGACTCTCTGCATGAAGGAGTCAGATAATATTGACTCATTCTTCACACATGTGATTGGTCTGGTCACACAGATAAGGTCTCATGGAGAGACTCTTGAAGAAAGGAGGATTGTGGAGAAACTATTGAAGATCCTACCCTCAAGGTTCGATGTGATTGTCACCACCATAGAAGAGACAAAGGATCTCACAAACTTCTCAGTTGATGAACTACATGCATCACTGATAACACATGAGCAGAGATTGAGTAGAAATGAAAATTCATCTCTATAGCATGCCTTTAATACCCAGATGTTCTTTGGAAGAGGAAGAGGTCAAGGCAGAGGAAACAATAGAGGAAGAGGCAGAAACCAAAACAGAGGTGGAAGAAACAGTCCAACAAATGCTCAAGGAAGAGGCAGCAATCCAAATCAGAACCAAGGCCAAGGCAGTAGCCAACAAAGTGGACAACATCATGCTCAAGGACAAAGGTATGATAAATCCAATGTCCAATGTCACTATTGTAAAAAATATGGGCATTATGCAAATGAATGTAGGAAGAAGCAGCATGATATGAGTAATAGAACTAGTGCAAATTTCACTGGATAAAATATCAGCCAAGATAATTTGTTTTTAGCCTATAATATGACTGAAGCAAAGAGTGAAGATGTATGGTTCCTAGACTCCGATTTTAGTAACCATATGACATGAAACATAGCCTTGTTTTCTATGTTAGATCAAAGTGTGAAGTCACAAGTCACACTAGGGACTGATAGTAAAGTTTATGTTATGGGAAAAGGAGAAGTAAATGTCTTAACAAGGAAAGGTGAAAAGAAAACCATAACAGATGTTTATTATGTTCCTGGAATGAAATGTAACCTCATAAGTATTGGACAACTTATTCAAAAGGGGTTCAATGTTTTCTTTGTGGATGATGTGTGCACCATCATGGATAAATCACCCAGCAAACAGTGTATTGTTGAAGTGAAGATGACAAGGAACAGGGTGTTCCCTCTCAAGATGAAAGCAGATTCAAAAAATGGAGAAGAAATAGCAGTAGTGACACAAGAGGCTTTCCAAAGCGAACCAAAATATGAAAATTGATTGTGGCACTTGAGATTTTGACATCTCAACTTTGGAGGTCTTAACTTGTTGAATAGAAAAGGAATGGTAAGAGGATTACCATTGATAGAGAAACCAGACAACCTTTGTGAAGGTTGTATCTTGGGGAAACAACACAGAGAAAGTTTTCCATCTGGGAAAAGTATAAGGGCAAAAGCACCCTTAGAGATTGTCCACTCAGATTTATGTGGACCGATGCAAACTCCATCACTTGCAAGCAACCACTATATGCTAACATTTATTGATGACTTTACTAGAAAAACTTGGGTTTATTTCTTGAAGAACAAAGGTGAAGTGTTTGAAAGATTTTGCAATTTCAAAGCACTTGTAGAAAACCAAAGTGGGCTGCATATCAAAGTTCTAAGAACTGATAGAAAAGGTGAGTATATCTCCAAGGAATTTCTACGTTTTTGTAGAGAAAATGGAATTCATAAGCATTTTACCACTAGGTACACTCCACAACAAAATGGAGTTGCCGAAAGGAAGAATAGGACAATCATGGATATGGCGAGGAGTATGTTAAAGGCAAAGCATTTGCCAAATGATTATTGGGCTGAAGCTGTACACTGTGCAGCGTAAATTTTGAATAGATGCCCTACAAAAGCAGTCATGAACAGAGTGCCGGAAGAAGCATGGAGTGGGAAAAAGCAAGGAGTCACCCACATGAAAGTTTTTAGATGTGTGGCTTATGCACACATTCTAGATCAACTAAGGAAGAAGTTGGACAACAAAGGGGAGAAATGTATTTTCATTGGGTACAGTGAGGAATCCAAAGCTTATAGGTTGTATAACCCATCCACCAAGAAGCTTATTGTGAGTAGAGATGTTCAGTTGATTGAGGAGGAAGCTTGGGATGGAAGCATAGAAAAAACAATGAATGTTAAAAACTCTTTGTCATGTGATGAAGATGATGAGGAGATGGCTGAAATACATCCCCAAACAACAGCACCAACACAAGGGCAGCAAGAGACACCCTTGAGGAGAAATGAAAGTGCTTCTCCAAGCACACCACAAGGAAGAAATTCAAGTGCTTCTTCAAGCACTGGTACACCAAATGAAAGAGGTAAGAAGTTCAGAAACTTAAGTGACATTTATGAACAAGAGGCAAAAAATGAAGGTATGAATTCTTTGTTTGCTTTACATTGTCATGTTGATGACCCTGTTAATTTTGAAGAAGCAATTAAGGATAAGAAATGGATAGAAGCTATGGATGAGGAGATCAATGCCATAGAAAGAAACAAGACATGGGATTTAGTTGAACTACCAAAAGGAAAAGAATTCATTGGAGTTAAATGGGTCTACAAGACCAAGAGTAATGCTGAAGGCAAAATAGAAAGACACAAGGCAAGACTTGTTGTCAAAGGATATAAGCAGCAGCATGGGAGAGACTATGAGGAAACTTTCACACCAGTTGCTAGAATGGAAACCTTGAGAGCAGTGCTATCCATAGCAGCACTAAACAAATGGAAAGTTTACCAAATGGACGTGAAGTCAGCATTCCTAAATGGAGTGTTAATGGAAGAGGTTTACATTGAGCAACCTCTAGGCTATGAAAAGAAAGGCCAAGAGCACAAAGTGTGCAGATTGAAGAAATCTCTTTATGGGCTAAAGCAAACACCAAGAGCATGGTACAGTAGGATAGATTCCTATCTACTGGAAAATGGATTTGAAAAGTGTGAGGGAGAACCCACCCTCTACATCAAAGAAAAGGATGGTAAAATACTAATTGTTGTGTTATATGTTGATGATGTTATTTTCACAGGTAATGATGATTACCTTATTGAAAACTTCAAAACAATCATGAAAGAATAATTTGAAATGACTGACATGGGTTTGCTGAGATACTTCTTAGGAATAGAAGTAGAACAAAATGGAAATGGGATTTTTATCTCACAAGCGAAATATGTTAATGAAGTGTTGGAAAGATTTAATATGCAGGAGAGTAAAGAAGCAATCACTCCCACATTGATGGGATTAAAACTCAGCAAAGAGGACAATAGCAAGGATTTTGATCCTAGTTTGTACAAGAACATAGTTGGCAGCCTCATGTATTTGACTACAACTAGGCCGGATATAATGCATGATGTTAGTTTAATTTCCAGATTCATGGAGAGGCCAAAAGAAGCACATTGGCAGGTAGCAAAAAGGATTTTGAGGTATGTTAAAGGTACTAAAAGGTTTGGCATTTTATATACTACTTCAGAATGTTCAAATTTAATTGGATACACTGATAGTGATTGGGCTAGAAGTGTAGATGATCAGAAAAGCACATCTGGTTATGTTTTCCACATGGGTTCAAGAGCCATTTCATGGGCTTCTAAAAAACAGTCTATTGTAGCGTTGTCTATAGCAGAGGCAGAATATGTGGCAGCTACAACAGCAGCGTGTCAAGCAATTTGGATGAGAAGGATGTTAAGGATTTTATGCCAAGAGCAAGCAAAAGGAACTGTGATTTTTTGTGACAATAGCTCAATTATTGTATTATCCAAGAATTCTGTGTTTCATAAGAGAACAAAACACATTGACACAAAGTTTCATTACATCAGGGAATTGGTAAACAATGGAGAAATTGTTTTAGAACACTACAGAACTCAGGAGCAGGTTGCAAATATTCTGACCAAACCATTGGAGTAGAAAAGTTTTGAGTTTTTGAGGAAATGTCTGGGTATGACTGATAACCCAGCGGTTGAAATTAAAGGGGAGTGTTGAAATGTTACTTTCAACTGCATGTCAAAACCATCAGTTCCCTGCACCTCTTTTTGCTGAATGGTGGTAATTCTCTGGGGGCAACGAGCACACTCATTAGCCAACACGCACTCTGAGCGGTTTTGCAAATACAACCTTTCCCTGGCGCGTAAAAGTGTGGTAAAAAAAGACTGTGTGATATTGTCGACAACCGTACGATTAATGTGGGCCAGATCGACGGAATTAATGCGGCAAAAAATCTAAACATCAGACAAGTGATAAGGCTTAAGGAAAATGTGAGATACAACGGCCAATCAAACATATCTGAAGATTATTGCTCCAGAAACGAGTTAAAAGGAAAAGTCGTATCCAGTTCGCAGATGAGTTTTATGACGGAATTAATGTAAATTCATTATATTTATTACGGTTGTTGAATGTAATTAAAATAAACTTACTACGGTTGTTGAATGTAGGTAAAGATTTCAATTTTATTGAATGTACTTAAAATAAACTTAAGATTTCAATTTTATTGAATGTAATTAAAATAAACTTACAACCATTGTTGAATGTAGGTAAAGATTTCAATTTTATTGTTTTTAATTCACGGGAGTAGTTTTTTTTTACGGTACAAGTAAAATGTAACGTCATGTTTTTTTGTTTTGTTGTTGAAGATGCAAGGTAATGCATAGCAGTGCAAAAGTATAAAGTAAAAAATTTTTACACACAGCAGTGTTATAACACTGAAGCAGTCATGTTTTTTTTGTTTTTAATGCATAGCAGTGCAAAAGTATAAAGTAAAAAAAATTTACACACAGCAATGTTAATTTTCACGGGAGACAGAGTGAAGTCTTTTTTGGAACTGCTTCTAAAGCAGTGTTGTTGTAATCCCTCTGATAGAAGAAGAATTTTGTAACAGTAAGTCTTATTAATGAATAGAAGTCTTTTGTGTGTGTAAAACTCTGTCCTCTGGAAACAATTTTTAGTTTCTCTGTGTCAAACACAAAGCATTTTTATTTGTTGTGGAATTATCAGAAATTCCCAACAAGTGTGGGCCAAAAAGATATGTAAAGAAGTGCAATTGCCGATGAACCTAGGGATTGATCCTTTTAAAATATTTATTGATAGATCGAAGTACTCGAGGAAAACCAAACCAGTGATAGTATCGGGTATGGTACCAGAAATACTGTTATGAGATATGTTTAGTAGCAAGAGAGCTTTTAGTTGACCAAATTTTGCTGGTATTGGACCCATCAAATTGTTGCTTTGCAAAGCCAAGTGTAGGAGTGACGTGCAATTACCCAGAGATGTCGGAATATTTCCATTCAGACCATTGCCGAACAAGAAGAGTTGTTCCAATCTGCCCAGAAAACCAAGTTCTGTCGGCATAGTACCTGTCAAACTGCTTCCCCAGACAGACGAGAATTGTAGTGATGTGCAATTGCGGAGAGAAGTTCGAATATTTCCACTAAGATTATTACCCCCCAAGTCCAGGTGTGCCAACTTTACCAAACGGCCAAACTCTGTTGGTATAGTGCTTGTCAAGCTGTTAACTACAAGTGAAATCCATTGCAATGATGTGTAGTTGCTAAGAGAAGTAGGAATACTTCCAGTCAGACGATTATTGTTCAAGAAAAGGTATTTCAACTTCACCAGATGATCAAATTCTACTGGTATTGGACCCCTCAAATTGTTGCTTTGCAATTTCAAATCTATGAGCGAAGTGCAGTTGCCCAAAGATGTTGGAATACTTCCACTCAAACTACTGGTGAACAAAGAGAGGTGCTCCAATCTGCCCAGAAAACTGATTTCTATTGGTATAGTCCCTGACAAATTGTTTTCCCAAACAGACAAGAATTGAAGTGATGTCCAGTTGTCGATAGCACTAGGAATATTTCCTCTCAGATTATTGCTGGCCAAGTCGAGACCTTCCAACTTGACCAAACGACCGAATTCCATTGATATAGTCCCTGTCAGGCTATTAGAGGCAAGTTCAATCCATTGCAGTTGCGTGCAATTACACAGGGACTTTGGAATAGAACCCCATAGTAGATTATTATGGAGGTCAAGCGTTACCGGTGCTTTAAGTTGCCCAATCTCAGATGGAATTCTTCCCGTCAAATTATTGTCTGAAAGATCGAAACTGCACAAAAGTGAGAGGTTGCCAAGATAGGGCTACAGAGTACCTTGCAGTTTTAACCCTTCAAGCGTGATGGCAATCACTCTTTTGGTCTGTTGTCTGCAGAGAACACCATTCCAGGAGCACATGCTATCTGAGTTGTTCACTATCCAACTAGAGAGAGATCCATATGGATCGAACGTGATGGCCTTTCTGATGCTCAAAAGAGCCTCCACATCTGTTGTATCCCGTTCAGTTTTATCGAGAAAATTACGTCCTTCCACAGAAAAATCATTCGCAGGACGTTCAACAGAAGTTAATCCATACATATATCGATGATCTTCAGTATCAAAAAGGATGTATGGCTTCCTTGTCCTAGTAGAGCAATCAACAAAAGTTGCTACAGGCATGACCACAAACATCATGAGGAGAAGAACACTTCTATGATCCATTTCTCGCGCTCCGATTCCTCAAAGTCTAAGCATATGAGTTGTGTTCCTCACCATGTGCATATATATAATTTTGTGCCATTGATATAGATTCAAGGAAAAAACAAACACAAAGAGAAATTAGCCGCCTGACTTGACCTGGAAAAATTGAGATTTCTTTATAGGGAAAGCTACTAGAATTTCTTTGAAGCAATCCGTAAAAAACAAAAGAGAGTACCGGGATTTGGACTTCGACTTGGGAATCATAAAACTAGTGTTAACCGTTCGAGATATGGTATTAATTGAAATTTTTTGAGTTGATAGAGACTCAATCCTAAAAGCCTCGCAAAAACACAATTGAAAAAGACCCTCTATTGACTTGACCTAAAAAAATCAGAATGTGGGAACAAGGAAAACCTAGAGAACCAACCTAGAGAATGTGGGAACCGGGAAAACCTAGAGAACCAACCTTGAAAATGAAACAGCGACCCTTAAAGTCAATGAGACTATTGAATGTGCAGGAATTCTTGACAACTTGGAAATATGAACGCATCACGGGCTTGATCACAATAGCGTAACACCATGGCACAAATGAAACAGCCTCCTATCGTATAAATTTGACGGTAACTTCTACCCGTTAATTAAATTTCTTAGAGATGGATTTTCTTTTTAAACCTGTACTTCAATTGAAGTTTGATCTTTATTTTTATTCATTATTTAGTTACTATGTGTTTCGTTATTTTTTTTGTTTCAATATAAAAATAATTAAATTTCGTAAGATAAATTTGAATAATAGAAAATATGTGTTTTCTCATGACACGTTTAAATTCAGAGGAGATAAATTCAAAGGAGATAGAATTGTTGGGGATTTTTCTGGAAAAATCCCAAAAACAAACAAAATAAACTCCACAGAGGCAATGCTCTGTTTTCTTTACTCCAGGATCTTTTGTGCACAGGGAAGCTTTAAAAAAAAATGACTGAAGAACAGAGTATTTCACCACCATAAAAACATTTCTATTGATTAAAACAAAATGTCTGATACAAATTTCATCCTCTTTGCTGAGAGGGATTCACCAAAAATACGTTCAACAAAAACATTTACTCTGTCTCCACATGAGAATTTACTGTGCTGGGTTTACTGCTGTAAAACCCCTTTTACATTACTGCTGTAAAACAAATTTTTTACATACACAGTAAAAATTTCATTACATTCACTTATATAAAAAAAAACTCACACCATGCGCTCTTTCACTTCTTGTTTTCCACTGCTGTGGATATTACAAAACAATTTCATGCTATTTCTTGGTTCTGCGATGGCAAACCAATACAATACATCCCTGTTCTATATGATTTCTCGCACTGTTGTGCGTTCAATACATACCACAAAAAAAACGTGCACAGGCACAACACCATGTTATAAAAAAAAACATACATATGTATATGAAAAACAATAAAATTTATGTGCCATAAACAAAATTAAGATCTACCTACTTCTACGAACAATCAATAAATTCATTAACTTCCTTCGGCGGTCAACGAAAAACCTTATACTCCACGCAATCCTTGATTTGATGTGGGCCCGTATGCAACTTCAGGCGATTGACAGCGGAGAGCGATGGAAACAATCGAACGGTGGAGGAGAATATCGGGAGGCCTCACTTGACTAAATGATAGCACCCGAGAATGTCAGACTTGCTTACGTATGGGGAGAGCCACGCGTCTGCACCATATTGTATCGGGCTCAAAAATACGGAAACCACTTTACGCTGGAAGCGGTCCGAGATGAAAGACGGTTTTGCTGAGCGGTTTGAGCGATGTACGTCTGCGTTGAAATTAGATTTCAACACTCCCCTTTAATTTCAACTGTTGGGCATTCGGTCATACCCAGACACTTTCTCAAAAATTCAAAGTTTTTCTGATCCAATGGCTTTGTCAAGATGTCTGCAACCTGTTCCTGAGTCCTGCAATGTTATAAGACAATTTCTCCATTGTTCACCAATTCTCTGATGTAGTGAAACTTTGTATCAATGTGTCTCGTTCTCTTATGAAACATTGAATTCTTTGACAATGCAATAGCTGAGCTATTGTCACAAAAAATCACTGTCGCTTTTGCCTGCTCTTGGCCTAAGCTCCTCAACATTCTTCTCATCCAAACTGCTTGACATGCTGCTGCTGTAGCTGCCACATATTCAGCCTCTGCTATAGACAATGCTACAATGGACTGCTTCTTAGAAGCCCATGAAATGGCTCCTGAACCCATATGAAAAACATAACCGGAAGTGCTTTTCCGATCATCTACACTTCCAGCCCAATCACTATCAGTGTATCCAACCAAATCTAAATGTTCTGAGACATTATATAAAATTCCAAACATTTTGGTACCTTTGACATACCTTAAAATTCTTTTTGCTTCCTGCCAATGTGCCTCCTTTGGCCTCTCCATGAATCTGGAAATTAAACTAACAACAAACATAATGTCAGGCCTAGTTATTGTTAAATACATAAGGCTGCCCACAATACTCTTGTACAAACTAGGATCAAAATCCTTGCTGCTGTCCTCTCTGCTGAGTTTTAATCCCATTACTGTGGGAGTGATCGCTGCCTTGCACTCTTGCATGTTAAATATGCCCAATACTTGATTTACATATCTTGCTTGTGAGATAAAAATTCTTTTTTCATTTTGATCTACTTCTATGCCTAAGAAGTATCTCAAGAAACCCATGTCAGTCATTTCAAATTCCTCTTTCATGACTGATTTAAAATTCTTAATGAGCTGATCATCATTACCTGTGAAAGTAACATCATCAACATATAAGACAACAATTAAAATTTTACTACCTTTTTCTTTGATGTAGACTGTGGGTTCTCCTTCACACTTGTCAAATTCATTATCCAATAGATAGGAATCTATCCTGCTGTACCATGCTCTTGGCGCTTGCTTCAGCCCATAAAGAGCCTTCTTCAATTTGCACACTTTGTGCTCTTCACCTTTCTTCTCATAGCCTAGAGGTTGTTCAATGTAAACCTCTTCCATTAACACTCCATTTAGGAATGCTGACTTCACGTCCATTTGGTAGACTTTCCATTTGTTTTGAGCTGCTATGGACAGCACTGCTCTCACGGTTTCCATTCTTGCAACCGGTGCGAAATTCTCCTCATAATCTCTCCCATACTGCTGCTTGTATCCTTTGACAACCAGCCTTGCCTTGTGCCTTTCTATCTTGCCTTCAGCATTGCTTTTGGTCTTGTAGACCCATTTGACTCCAATGACTTCTTTACCTTTTGGTAGCTCAACCAAATCCCATGTTTTGTTTCTCTCTATGGCATTCATCTCCTCATCCATAGCTTCTATCCATTTTGCATCCTCGAAATGAATAGGATCATCAACATGACAATACAAGGCAAATAAGGAATTCATTCCTTCATCATAAATATCACTTAGATTTCTAAATTTCTTACCTGGTTCATTTGGTGTGCAAGTGCTTGAAGATGCACTTGAATTTCCTCCTTGTGGTGTGCTTGGAGAAGCACTTTCATTTATCCTCAATGGTGTCCCTTGTTGTCCTTGTGTTGGCGCTATTGTTTGGGGATGCATTTCAGCCACCTCCTCATCATCTTCATCATGAGACAAATAATTTTTAACATTAACTGTCTTCTCTATGCTTCCATCCCAAGCTTCCTCTTCAATGAATTGAACATCTCTGTTGACAAAAAATTTCTTGGTAGATGGGATATACAACCTGTAAGCTTTGGATTCCTCACTGTATCCAATGAAGATGCATTTCTCCCCTTTGCTGTCCAACTTCTTCCTTAACTGATCTGGTATGTGTGCATAGGCCACACATCCAAAAACTCTCATGTGGGTGACTCCTTGTTTTCTCCCACTCCATGCCTCTTCCGGCACTTTGTTCAACATTGCTTTTGTAGGACACCTGTTCAAAATGTAAACTGCACAATTTACAGCTTCAGCCCAATAATCATTTGGCAAATGCTTTGCCTTCAACATGCTCCTCGCCATATCCATGATGGTCCTGTTCTTCCTTTCAGCAACTCCATTTTGCTGTGGGGTGTACCTTGCTGTAAACTGTTTATGAATTCCATTTTCTCTACAAAATCGTAGGAATTCCTTGGAGATATACTCACCTCCTCTATCAGTTCTCAAAACTTTAATATGCGGCCCGCTTTGGTTTTCCACAAGTGCCTTGAAATTTCGGAATTTCTCATACACTTCACTTTTGTTTTTAAGGAAATATACCCAAGTTTTTCGAGTGAAATCATCAATGAATGTTAGGAAATATTGGCTGCCTGCTAATGATGGATTTTGCATTGGTCCACATAAGTCTGAGTGGACAATCTCTAAGGGTGCTTTTGCCCTTATGCTTTTACCTGATGGAAAACTTTCTCTATGTTGTTTCCCCAAAATGAAACCTTCACATAGGCTGTCCGGTTTCTCTATCAATGGTAATCCTCTTACCATTCCTTTCCTACTCAACAAATTTAGACCTCCAAAATTGAGATTTCCAAATCTCAAGTGCCACAACCAATTTTCATCCTTTGGCACGCTTTGGAAAGCCTCTTGGGTAACTGCTGCAATTTCATTTTTGTTTTTCAAATCTGCCCTGATCCTGAGAGGGAACATCCTGTTCCTTGTCATTTTTACTTCAGCAATGCATAGTTTGCTAGGTGCTATATCCATGATGGTGCACACATCATTCACAAAGAAAACATTGTACCCCTTTTGAACAAGTTGTTCAATACTCAAGAGGTTACATCTCATTCCAGGGACATAGTAGACATCTGCTATGGTTTTCCTTTCTCCCTACTTTGTAAATATTTTTACCTCTCCTTTTCCCATAACAGAGATTTTGTTATCAGTTCCAAGTGTAACTTCTGATTTCACATTCTGATCTAGAGGAGAAAAGAAGGCTATGTTTCCTGTCATATGGTTGCTGCAACCTGAGTCTAAAAACCATATGTCTTCACTGTTTGTTTCAGCCATGTTACAAGCTAACAACACATTATTTTGGCTGATGTTTTCTCTAGTGACATTTTCATTTTGTCTATTACTCATATCATGCTGCTTCTTCCTACATTCACTGGCATAATGCCCATATTTTTTACAATAATAGCATTCGACATTGGATTTTTCATACCTTTATCCTTGAGCATGATGTTGTCCTCTTTGTTGGCTGCTGCCTTGGCCTTGGTTCTGATTTGGATTGCTGCCTCTTCCTTGAGCATTTGCTGGGCTGTTCCTTCCACCTCTGTTTTGACTTCTACCTCTTCCTCTCTTGTTTCCTCTGCCTTGACCTCTTCCTCTTCCAAAGGACATCTGGGTCTTGAAGGCTTGCTCTAGAGATGAGTTTTCATTCCTACTCAACCTCTGCTCATGTGTTATCAGTGATGCATGAAGCTCATCAACTGAAAATTTTGAGAGATCCTTTGTCTCTTCAATGGTGGTGACAATTGCATCAAACTTTGAGGGTAAGACCCTCAATATTTTCTCCACAATCCTCCTATCTTCAAGGGTTTCTCCATGAGTCCTTATCTGTGTGACCAATCCAATCACATGTGTGAAGAATGAGTCAATGTTTTCTGACTCCTTCATGCACAGATTCTCAAAATCCTTCCTCAGCAATTGTAGTTTTGTTGTCTTCACTCTCTCCATGCCTTGATAGGCTGTCTTGAGGGTTTGCCATGCTTCATTCGCTGTCTTAGCTGCTGCTAACCTTGGAAACACACTCTGGTCTACTGCTAGATACAACAACATACGGGCTTTTGAATCCTTCTTCCTATTGCTCTTCAGGAGATCTCTCTCTCCCTGAGTTAATGCATTGAACTCATCTTCATCTGCTGGTTCTTCAAAACCATCTTCAACTATTTCCCATAAATCTTGAGAGGCAAACAGGGCTGTCATAGTTATTGACCAGTAGTCATAGTTCTTCCCATTAAACTGTGGGAGCTGGGTGTTAAACATACCCATACCAGTGCTTGTGCTGGCCATTCCTTGCATCTTTAACTATGCTTTAAATTCTTGACTGTGTATCTTAAAACAACTGACTGTTTCTTCAGCAACACATAAAAAAAACTTTGTGAAATACCTGAGTATTTTCTTGACTGAGCCTTCACTCTACTGGAGAAGATCTATTGCTGCAACAAAAGACTCCTCCTTTCAGCTTCTTGAACACCTTCAAAGAGCCTAAGCCTGCTCTAATACCACTGTTGGGGATTTTTCTGGCAAAATCCCAAAAACAAACAAAATAAACTCCACAGAGGCAATGCTCTATTTTCTTTACTCCGGGATCTTTTGTGCACAGGGAAGCTTAAAAAAAAAATGACTGAAGAACAGAGTATTTCACCACCATAAAAACATTTCTATTGATTAAAACAAAATGTCTGATACAAATTTCATCCTCTTTGCTGAGAGGGATTCACCAAAAATACGTTCAACAAAAAAATTTACTCTGTATCCACATGAGAATTTATTGTGCTGGGTTTACTGCTGTAAAACCCCTTTTACATTACTGCTGTAAAACAAATTTTTTACATACACAGTAAAAATTTCATTACATTCACTTATATAAAAAAAAACTCACACCATGCGCTCTTTCACTTCTTGTTTTCCACTGCTGTGGATATTACAAAACAATTTCATGCTATTTCTTGGTTCTGCGATGGCAAACCAATACAATACATCCCTGTTCTATATGATTTCTCGCACTACTGTGCATTCAATACATACCACAAAAAAAACGCGCACAGGCACAACACCATGTTATAAAAAAAAAAAATGTATATGAAAAACAATAAAATTTATGTGCCGTAAACAAAATTAAACGATCTACCTACTTCTACGAACAACAGTTAATACATTAACTTCCTTCGGCGGTCAACGGAAAACCTTATACTCCACACAATCCTTGATTTGATGCGGGCCCGTATGCAGCTTCAGGCGATCGACGGCGGAGAGCGATGGAAACAATCGAACGGTGGAGGAGAATATCGGGAGGCCTCACTTGACTGAACGATGGCACCCGAGAATGTCATACTTGCTTACGTATGGGGAGAGCCACGCATCTGCACCATATTGTATCGGGCTCAAAAATACGGAAACCACTTTACGCTGGAAGCGGTCCAAGATGAAAGACGGTTTTGCTGAGCAGTTTGAGCGATGTACGTCTGCGTTGAAATTAGATTTCAACAAGAATCATTTTTGAAAAGTTAAATTTATTAACTAAATAATATAGTTTGTTTGAAAGACCGTAGTAACATTTTTAGTAATTTATAGATGGATTTAAATTATTGAGAAACATAAAGTTATTTAAAACAGTAAACACAGATTTATTATCGAAACTGGGGATATATATAATTGTTGTATATAGGAATCCAAATTAATTAAAAAAACATAGAAGACCCTATGACAATGAAACATGTTGAATGTATGTGTTTTCATAGGTATTGATCTTTCTTTTTTGAACTAAGGAAATATAAATAATGGCAAACAATGTATAAAAGAAATTGCGAGGGAAATCAACTGTAGTTTCTACATTCATGAGATATTACTCAGAGATATGAGAAAGGTTGAAAAACCACCATTATTACTACTTGGAACTTAGAGTCTGAAGGAAAAACCCCAAACTATAATAAGTTACAACAATTCCATTCTATAAGTTAAATGACAGACAAAAACCCAATTAGGGTATGGAATAATTTAAAGAAACAATGACCAGAAGTACTAAAACCCTATAGTAACTCTTTATTTTCACAAAATAAAGAAATAATATAGCTAAACATAAACTTTATTGTGATGTGGCTTCTTAAAACCACCTATTTTCATACAAGAAGTTTAATTGAGGAGAATAATACATTTACTTGAGGTCGACGATGTTCAAAATGAGGGAAGACGCCTATTGAGTTGGGCTCAGAGAGTATTGCAAGTTTTGTAGCCAAATTTCCATTTCAATTGAAGAAAAAGTGTTAGCCAAATGTAGAGAGTCAAGCAACAATAAAAATAAAAATTAGAGAGTTATTGGTAAGAAAACATCAAGGAATTTTTACTTTAAATAAAAATGGTTTACAAATAATTTTCGTACCCACAGGGTTTTGGTAGAAACGAAGCCCTTCTAGAGAAAACAACCCTTGAAATATTCTGAAACAAAAAAAATTGGTAACTTAGGACTATCAGAATGATGAAATCTGAGACATAGAAAGGTGAAATCTTTGTTATCTTGTAGGCAATCTTGAAAGAAAATCGCCACATAAAACTTAATTAGCATCTAAGGTAAAATTATAGCTTGAACTTAAGCTTATTGGCTGAACATAAATCATAACAAAGGGTTTAAAACCCCCATTACCTTTGCAGTTGAATCTGTAACTTGAAAATAGTTAACCTATTTGACAGGCCACCGTCCAGGTTACTCTGGTGTTGAATTCAAAGTACCTCAAAGGAAGTATATAGAAAAACTATGGAAAAAACCCTGGTTTAGTAATAGAAGAGTGGCCTAAGTGGCGAATGAAGTCACACAATTGAATGAGAATTTGGTAAACGGGAGGTAGTCATTAAAACTCTACAAACCCTAGTTAGTTTTCCACCATAAATCTTGTGCAAGCCAATCTAAACTGTTGAACGGGTGGGTCAGTAGTACCATAGGTGGTAACGTATTGACAGGCGATTTCTATTTCCAACCCCATAGAAAAGTTATTGCGCTCTTGATAGTCAGATATAACACCCGCGCGATGATGATTAGAGAAAAAAAAAACGACATGTTATATGGGGCTATCGAGAGGGCATGTCATGTCAGGGGCAATAACTTTTTTATAAGATTGGAAATAAAAATCTATA
This sequence comes from Pinus tabuliformis, assembly GCA_031772625.1. Classification (NCBI taxonomy): domain Eukaryota; kingdom Viridiplantae; phylum Streptophyta; class Pinopsida; order Pinales; family Pinaceae; genus Pinus; species Pinus tabuliformis. The sequence continues at coordinate 1,021,651,792 of CM062811.1, read as the reverse complement.
GGGTTGGAAATAGAAATCGCCCATATTAATATGCTAAGAGTTAATGTGGAAAAGTCTGTAAAGTGCTCAGTTAGAGTGGTAAATATCTTGGCTAACGATTCAATAATCATAACTATGAAATCCCACATTCATACAACAAATAAATTCGTAGTGAAAACATTTATAGGTTTAACTATTATTTGTGTAATTCCGATGGGAACAAATATCTAGTATGGTCAATAGATTCGTGGTGAAAACCTTTATAACTTTAACTATTATTTGTGTAATACCAATGGGAACAAATATGTAGTATGGTCTTTATTGGTAAGTGGAATGTTGTATTAAAGGTTTATATTTAATAATATTAATATTTATATTTAATAATAATTAAATATTTTCAAATATGGAGGTTATGATAATAAGAATATTATTAAATTTAAATATAAATATAGAAGTTATGATAATAAAAATATTATTAAATTGAAATATAAATATGGAAGTTAGGATAATAGGAATACTATTAAATTTAAATATATTAATAGTTATGATAATAAGAATATTATCAACTTTAAATATATTAATATTCTAATATTTATATTTGATAATGATTAAATATTATCAAATATAGAATTTATTGATAATGATTAAATATTCTAACATTTATATTTGATAATGATTAAATATGGAAGTTATGATAATAAAAATGCTGATATAAGAAATATTATTAGATCTATATTTAATAATATTAATATTCTAACATTTATATTTGATAATGATTAAATATTATCAAATATGGAATTTGATAATGATTAAATATGGAAGTTATACGAAATAATATAATGATTAAATATGGAAGTCATTGATAATGATTAAATATGGAAGTTTTTTTTTCAGAGGAAAAAAGCTGGATTAAAATTATATTGAGAGCATATAATAGTTCGGAATACATATGAAATAAAAGAAACTCGTAAAAGTTTCAGTTAGACGTGCGCCTGGGGAAAAAAGTCCCCGAGAAATGATGGACTGTATGTCAATAGAAAGACGAGCACGGTGAGCCCAGATCATGGCGCAAAACTGCAGCCAGCCGAAAGCATGAAGAGAAAACCAAGAAGATCAGATAGCCTGCAAGAGATGGATGCAGGGACTGTGAGCAAAAAGCATAAAGACGCCCGATTTTGACATTATGTGCTGCTGTATAAAGAAACATAAAACTGGAAAATTAGTCTGGAGGCAGAGAGCCGACTATCAAGGGGATGATGGAATCCAGAGGCAGGGTGCATTCCTGGAAGATGCAGCGGCATCTCCATTTCCAGATGTGCCAAACGGAGAGGATGAATAAGCCATGCAAGGTGGGGCTCTGCGAGGACCACCAGAAAAAAGCATCCGCCACAGAGGGAAACATGCGAAGAGGAAAGCCATATAGAGAGGATAGCTCGGACCAGATTGCAACAGAGGCAGCGCAGTGAAGGAACATGTGGATGTTCGATTCAATATCGGCACGGCAGAGAGGGCATCTACCAGGCCCGTGCCATCCCTTGTGCTGGAGAACATCCCAAGACAGGTTCCTGTTGTAGAAGAGAAGCCAGGAGAAAAGGATAGATTTGAGAGGGCAGGGGGCTTTCCAAAACTTGATGGGGAAGAGGAGGGGGGGGAAGGGATGGCAGATGAGAGAGCAGAATAGAGGCGGCGGACAGTGATGGGGTGTATAGAGGAGTCTGTAGACCATATTAATGCGTCCTTAGTGCCAAGCTGAAGGATTCCCCGGCGGGAGAAGGCAAGAGTGGAGGAGGACCATAGTGGACGGAGGGGAGGAGGGATGTGGAGTTGCTGTGCAGATTTCCAGATAGGCTCCGAGGATGACCATGAATCTATAAGGTTGGACCATGTGAAAATACCCCTAGAATGGAAGAAGGCTAGGAGAGCCGGGGGGATAAGAGGTTCAAGGTTGTATAAGGTGGGGTCAAAACCGATAAGAATGGATGAGCCTGTGAAAAAGGACCATTTGAGATTCTTCAGGAAGAACGGTTGGAGCTTCCTGAAGCAGCGCCATATAGGAGAACCATGCCTGATGCCAAGCGAAGATCGTCTGAGCCAATACTCCATGTTCCTGCCTTTTAGGTACCTCTGCCTGATAAGAACTGACCACGGGCTGCTCCCGTAAATACCCCTGTGTAAGGATTTACAGAGTAGCGCCTTCCCAAAAAGCCGCATGTTTAAAAGGCCCCAGCCGCCTTTCTTCTTCGAAATTGTTATGAGATCCATTCTTGCAAGGTGTATTTTGGATTGATAGGAGTGGCCGCCCCAGAGGAAGTTGGCAGCGATGGATTGCATTCGCTTGATGACCGTAGCCGGGAGGAGGAATAGGTGACCCCAGTAGACAGCAAGTTGTGAAAGAACAGCTTGGACGAGGATGAACCTACCGGCAAGAGATAGCAATCGCAGTTCCCATTTAGAGATTTTATGATAGAACCGATCGATAAGCCACTGCCAGTCCTGGGGGCGGTTGCTCTTTACATTGAGGTGGAATCCCAAATATGTAAAACCGTCATTTATGAGTGCTAGGCAGATACCAAAACGGTTTGCGATCCATTGGGCCAAGGCCGGGTTTGAGTCATTGTGGTAGAGCACAGTTTTACCATTGTTGATCATGAGGCCCGTGGCAGAACGGAACTTCTGTAAGAGCACGTGTAGACAGACCCAAGAAGATTTACATAGCAAAGCAAAAATCAGAATGTCATCAACGAAGAGATTATGGGAAAGAGAGATATCCTTACAGATCTTTACAGGCTTGCATCTGCCCTGTGCAACTGCGAGGTTGATGTGAGTGCTGAGAGTGTTCATCACCAAAATGAAAAGGAGAGGGGAGAGAGGGCATCCCTGGCGGAGCCCTCTCTCAGCTTGGAAGAATGATGTTGGAATTCCGTTGATGATAACCGAGTAGTGAACACTCTCGACGCAGGCCATTATCCAACTGATAGCCAGCGGCCTCAGCCCAATCTTGGCAAGGAGAATCCGAAGAAAACTCCAGTTGATGCAGTCAAAAGCCTTTTTTAAGTCAATTTTAAGCGCCGCGGCATCAATGTTCTTGGAGGATATGGAGAAAAGGCACTCTTGAGCCATGGCAACAGCGTCAAGGATAAGTCTATCCTTCAGAAAGGCATGTTGTTGCTGTGTAATGAAGGAGCCGAGGATTTTCTTCATTCTTTCGGCGATAAGCTTGGAGATGATCTTGTATAAGGAGTTGCACAAGGCGATCGGCCTATAATCGCCAAAGGAAGAAGGGTTTCCTGTTTTGGGAATGAGGGCGATAAAGGTGGCCGATAGAGAGCTGTTAATGCTTCCAGAATGACGAGTGGCATCCACCATATTGAGGAGATCGCGCTTGAAGAGATCATAAAAGTGAGTGTAAAATTCGATCGGGATTCCATCAGGCCCGGGGCTTCTATCTCTTTTGAAACTTTTGATGATATCAGAGAGCTCCCCTTCAGTGACAGGCCTAAGGAAGGCATCGTTAGCCTCGTCGTCAAACATGACCGGAAGTTGGTCAACCGCCCACAACATATCATTAATGTCGCACTGTTGCCGATTATATTGGGAACTGAAGAATCTGGTGGCCTCGGCAGAGATGTCGTGTGAGGAGTAGAGGAAGTCTCCATTGGCGTCTTCAATTTTCCAGATCGTGTTTTTCAATCTTCGGGCACTGGCGAAATTGTGAAAAAATTTGGTGTTCTTGTCGCCCTGATTGAGCCATGTGGCTCGACTTTTCAACCGCCAAGATTCTTCCTCTTTTAGGAGAAGATCATGCTTCTTTTTTTCGAGGGACCTGAGATAGACCTTTTTGTCAAAAGAAAGGTTTTGAAGATGAAGCGATGAGGAGAGCCTGTTAATAGCGGAATTGATGCTAATAAGGTCCTGTGAGTCGTGTAATTTCTTCCTGATCTGCCAGGATTTGATCTTCTCCCTCAGTTTATGAATTTTTTCCCTGAAAGTGAGGAAGGAGGCATCGGCAGCTTGATTGATATGATTAAATATGGAAGTTATGATAATATGAATGATGATGTATGAACTATTCTAAAATCTATATTTTATTTTGGGTAGTGATGATAAAACATGGAATGATAATAAGAATAAGTTATGATAATAAGAATGATGATATACGAACTATTCTAAAATCTATATTTTATTTTGGGTAGTAATGATCAAACATGGAATGATAATAAGAATAAGTTATGATAATAAGAATGATGATATACGAACTATTCTAAAATCTATATTTTATTTTGGGTAGTAATGATTAAACATGGAATGATAATAAGAATAAGTTATGATAATAAGAATGATGATATATGAACTATTCTAAAATCTATATTTTATTTTGGGTAGTAATGAATAAACATGGAATGATAATAAGAATGATGATATACGAACTATTCTAAAATCCATATTTTGGGTAGTAATGAGTTAAAATCCATATTTTGAGATTTTGGGTAGTAATGAGTTAGATACATAGTCATTATTAAGTGATAAAGTATTAAGTGATTAGAGTTTTCCTTATAGGGAATATTAAATTAATAAATATGAGGATAGGTAAAACCTAAGGAAAAAATAAACAATGAGATAGTACCCTATATTAAATTACTGATAATGATTAACCATGGAAGTTATGATAATAAGAAATTAAATTAATGAACATGAGGATAGGTAAACCTAAGGAAAAAATAAACTATGAGATAGTACCCTATATTAAATTATTGATAATGATTAGCCATGGAGGTTATGATAATAAGAATGATGATATACATGTAAGTTAAATATGAACTATTCTAAAATCCATATTTTGGGTATATTAAATTATTGATAATGATTAAATCCATACTTTGGGTAGTAATGAGTTAGATACATAGTCATTATTAAGTGATTAGAGTTTTCCTTATAGGGAATATTAAATTAATAAATATAAGGATAGGTAAACTTAAGGGAAAATAATATTAAATTAATAAATATGAGGATAGGTAAACCTAAGGAAAAAATAAACTATCAGATAGTACATCTCACCAATAGTCTAAACAAAAATATATGGGTAGAGATTAAAATCTCAAGTAAAAGACATAGACTTTGTTGTAATGAGTGATGGAATATAAGAAGAGCCAATAACCAAAAAAGAATATAAATGTCCATATAAAATATATTGAGAGATGGAGATTAGTACATTTAGTTACATTTAAAAAAAAAAAAATCATTGTATAAGAGGTACATTACAGTGAACTGAGGAAGGAAAAAAATTATTGTATAAGAGGCACAATAAAATTATTGTATAAGGGGCACATTACAGTGAACTGAAGAAGGAATTTACTTTTCCTAGTCTAGTTATGCATGTGACCTTTTTCATCACTTTCACATGGAATATTGTAAAACAACCTCGTCTCCTTTCTAATTGGAATCAAACTTCCTACTTGCACCTAATGTAGATGACACTTTGTATCATTAATTAGTTTTGACTTATACTTATCCTAGTAATTCCTTTGTTTTTGACCTTATTTCTTGGTGTACTAAAACACCTCTGGATTCAATGGAAATTTGTAACAATGACACTTCAATATATATAAGGTGTTAGCGCTTGAAATTTCACCTCAGTCTGAGAAAGGTAAACCTCAAGGCAACATCAAACCACTTCGCCTCGTAGCTAGCCCTACGGGGCAGGAGAGGGCTCTCTCCGGCCTATCTCGGTGAGATCTTCAATGGATGAGATGACCAATAGGGTAACACTGATTTTAGGCTAGTAAACTGCTTAAAAGGGTTGATTTGGGGTTTTTAGGGTTTTCGGTGGCAAATTGAGGGGATGGCAATTTTGGGTGCGGGGATTGGAAACAGTTTCTGCAGGGGGTTCTTTGGGGTGAGGTAGGAGACAGTATTGATGCCTTTGATTGAGGTGGATGGTCAGGAATGACAGGTGAGGAGCTAAGGAGAGCAAACAATAACTTTTAATTCTCCTTAAACAGTAGAAAACATTGAGATTAAACAAACTTAAAAGCAGAGCATGACATTCATGAATTCTTACTTTAACACTTCATTTGCTTAATGTGCAGAAGGAAAAGAAAGGAAATGATTCACATAACACACTTACAGGTACATAGAGAAACACACCATCAATACATGTAACCACAAGAATCCCAAAAAAGACTTCAAAACCCTGGTCTTCCTTAGCCAAAAATTGCAGAGATACAATGAATAATACAATGATAGCTTCTCCCTCAAGAGTCCAACCATGAAAATGAGCAAGAAAGTACATAATATAGATGATCTAACCTCTTTCCCTGCCTCCATGGGTCGAGCTCACTATCCTAGGAGCTGTTTCAACCACTTCTAAACTAAGCACTACAATCTAGGCAGTCAAAACAACTTGCCTCTATAAGCTAGGAAACCAATCCATTCATTAAATATTTTCCCTTTACAGGAATGAATCTTCTAGAAGTATTACATAAGAGTAAAAGTGTCTAAAAAGTACAATAATTACATCAAATTACATCAAAGAAGATCACATTTCATCCCAAAAAGTCAAACTGGGTCAAACTGTGCTTTTCCGAGCTGTACAATGCATTTCTGGACAAAACTGCCTGACAGGTCGCGCGCCCCTGCCTGACGGGTCGCGCGCATTTGGAGCCATCTTTGGGGCACTTTTAGGTGGCCAAATTGAGCAAAAGTGGGCTTGTTGGAAAGGTCTGTGAGTCTACTTTCCAACCCAACTGGAATTTCTGAATTTGGAGTTCATTTTCCCTGTCAAAAATCAAATCTCCCAAGACTGCTTTCTGCAATTCAAAAAAGTGGCAGAAAGTCAATTTTTACTAGTTTTTTGACCTTTTGGGGGACCAAAACTGCACAAAATCTCAAGTCCATCCATGGGCATATGTAACTTTGCATGAAAAATCTAGAAATGTTGAGTTTTCGCCAAAAGGAGTTGCCATGATGAAGGGTCACGCGCGGGGTGAGACTCGTTAATGGGAAAAACCTGCAAATTGCCTGAAAATGTCAAAATTCACCCAAAATTCTCAAAATTTTTTGGGTTTTGTGTTGTGGCTGGGCTAATTAGTGCCTTGATCTTTGAGGGAAGCCTCAGCCAAGATACAGAGTGGATTGGTCCTCTTTTTCTGTTTAAGGGCCTCGGACAACCGCCTTTGAAACATTTTCATCTTGGCCTTGCACACATGCATTCTTGCCCAGTAATGGTTTTTCATGTTCCTCGGCAATTTCTTCTCTTGGTTGGCCTTAGCCAACAGCCTCTCCAAGTGTGCGTTCTCCTGGATGAGCATGGACTCTCAGTCAGCGGGCAATGGATCACTGGGTCTTCTTCGGTTCAAGACTCGGTCACTACGAATCCTCCATAACTCATCAAGTGCCTGCTCATCTTCCAACTGTTTGTTGCACTGCTCAAGGTAGGTGATGGTCCATTGTGCCCCCTCTAATCTCCTCTGCAAGGCATCATTTTCAGCTCTGAGATGCTGAATGATCTCCTTTGCCTCTTGGCTAGGAGAACTGGCCTCAAGGTCAACAAACTCAATATCGGGAACTCTTGATGGACCCTCATCAATCATGGGTTGTTTTCCCCTCTCTCGTACCTGTGCTGGTGAAGAAAGCGAGGCCCCTTCCACCTGATGTGGAGATAACACTCGCTGAGCCGATGATGAAGGCGAGACCCCTTCCACCTGCTGTGGAGATAGTACTCGCCGAGCTGCTGCAAACAAGGCCCTCTGGCCTCTCTGATAAGTGAGCTGAGGTGAGGAACTAACATGTCGAGTGACCAGAATATCAAGCTGCTGAGATGGTCCTCCCTCCTCCTGAATGACCTCAAGATGTGGTTGGGGTGGTGCTGTGAAAAACTCACGGGAAATTAACTCCTCCCATGAGATGCCCTGCTGAGCCAACTGATGCAAGACTACGAGCTGAATCAAACCATAATGACATAGGCTCCTGTACTGCTGGGCCGGGCTCTTCCTCTGCATGACGGAGACCATCCTCTCAATGTTCTGATAAAAGAAGACCGGGATGTTCATCATCCGCACTCAAGTGAAGTGCATCAAGAGGCGAATGTGATATGAGTATACCTGGGAAAATCTGCCCTCACAGGTGAAATAAAGCATAATGAGTCTCAACATGGGGGCATACTGACTCCGGAGGAACCTGAAAGGAAACACACCGGCCAAATGTCTCATGAATGGTGGCCGGACAAAAGGTTCAAAGTGAACTGTATCCAATACCTTACGCTTATTCCAAATTTCCCCGACATTTGGAATCCCTGTAGCCTGTGCAATGATCTCGGGTGTCAAAATGAAATCCACCCCAGCAAGGTTACATATCCCTCATGCAAGTGCAAGACAAAGAGACGGGCCAACTCTCGGTGATGTTGAATCCGAGAGATCCTCTCACAAAACTCATAACAGGACATGTACTGAAAGCAAGAAACTGCCAAAGGACAAGCTTGTAGACCTGCCAAAGAAGTAGGCTCCTCTCTCCTGTGATGGCCACCTTTTCCACCTCTATGTGGCCTCCTCTGTACCTCAACCTCTGACACTGATGCTTGGTCATCACTCTGCTCATATGTTTCGGTTTCTGACATGTTTGAGGAGAAGAGTGGAAAAAATGTACTGTTGTTTCTGCTTGTAAAAGTGTTGAACTCTATGCTTGAACAAATTCGATGACTTGGAGGAAGATTGAGCAAATTTGAAAGGAGATTGCAGAGAACAGGTTGACGGGTCGCGCGCCCCTCCCAACGTGTCGCGCGCGCTTGACGGGTCGCGCCCGTTCAAAAACTGAACTGTTGGATGGCCTCTGACGGGTCGCGCGCCTGGCCTGACGGGTCACGCGCCTGTCTTGAGCTCGAACCTTGACCAATTTTCGCCCAATGCTCTTGATGTTTGCTCACTCTCTCTCAACCATGCTTTGGATGCACAATGAGACTAATAGGAGGGAAATTGAACTTTTATAAACTCCATTTGAAAAAATTTAATGCTCAAACCCACTTTCTAAAGTTTATCTTTGACACTTTATAAAACTGACTTTTTGGCTTCCTTTTGCCCTGAAATCGACTCTTTTAGTGCTTTTTCTTGATTCTTTTTGCAGGTAGATCATCTGAGGGATCTCGGCAAGGGGACCAGGGTTTTCATGATGTCCGCTGCAGTCTTTTGAAATTTCATCACTTTTTACAAAAAAATTTAAAAAAATGACCTTGGCTTTAAAAACAGAGTTTTTAAATCCAAGGTGAAAATTCACTGTACAAGATAAAAATATCGAAGAAACATGTTTACAATTCCTCCCTCTGGCTTGCTGAGCACTCATGGACTTTCAGAGACATGACCTTGCAGAGATAAATGACCAAAACCCTAAACCTAGGACTTTGACCTCAAGACAAAACAAGACAAGCTTGAAAGAGCTTAATGACTGATATGACCTGATCCAGCAAAGCCAGGAGGGGTATAAATAGACCAGCTCCTCCATCAGGGTTATGGCATGCCTAACGGGATGCAAAACTTGACACTGATGAGACACCTACCTATGCAAATGCAAAGAGCTTTGATGGCTGATGGAGGGCTTCAAGACCGACACTAACATAAGGTACAATTTAGTTTTGAATAAATTATAGTTGAGGAAGGGATTTTTTGTTCACTAGTTTTAATGATATCGATTGGGTTGGTGATATTGATGACTGGAAGTCTACTACAAGTCATGTTTTCAATCCTGGTTCCAAGATTGTTGCTTGGGCTTGTAAGAAGCAACATGGCCTTACTCTTTCGTCAGAAAAACCAAATTATTGAGCAAAAATTAGTGTGAGTCAAGAATCATTGTAGCTTCACCAAATCATGTCACGGTTTTAATTCTATGAGCAACATCAAACCACAATTTAGTGCAAAAATGAATGTGCCATTTAGCTTTGCAAAAGTCTAATTCAATATCACTTCTACAAACACTTTAAGCTACACCTAGACTTCATCAAAAATATTCTATAGGATTACATTTTCAAAGTTCTCTATTGTTATACAGATGATCAAGTTGAAAACATCTTCATGAACTCTTATAAAGGTGAGCTTTTCTATGATTTTTTCTATGTCAGAGGTTTAATATGTTGTCATTAATAGGGAATATTCTCTTATGCCTTATTTCTTCTTCTATTGTGTCCACCATTGTAAATCTTTCAATCCATTTCCAAGTCATCCTTAATGGGGAATCCTAAGATATTAAGATGCTTAAGGGATAATTAAGATCAAGTTCATCTAATGTATCTTTAAGTAAAGTGTGTTTTATTAGTTTTCATTTGTAAGAATATATAAATATGATGGTCACAATTGTGTTCTAGATATAAACTGGTCTAACCGCTCATCCTCTCCTTGATACTAACAACTATTATGATACCATGTCTAAGGGAACATACTTAATATTTACAATATTGTTCATAAGTGTTTATTATATTTATTTCTATATAAATTTATTACAAATATTATATAGAAGTTGTGGTGGTTATTTATTTCACTAGTCAATAACTATGTAACCTAACTTTTCTACATTTTTAGGTATATTTTCTAGTTAAAATTTCTGGAAACCTAGCAAGGATCTATTTGAATTACAAGTTTGAGTATAAAATCTAAATAATCCAAGTGCTCTAGGGGTCTATTCATCTAACAAATGTATGAAATGAATTTGATATTTTTTCAGTCGATTTTTACAAAAATATGATAGATTTTTTTAAGAATGATAAGTTTAAGTTGTTTAAGCTGCAAAGACTAAATTCTCCCGAGGTTTTTTCGAGGTGTTGAATCCATTTATGCATTCAAAAACACATTTAAACAAAAATAAATCACAATATCACCCAAATTATATCACTATATTCTGGCAAAAAATGTCATTTCATCTATTAGTTAGACTACACCTATTTAAAAAAAAATGCCTAAATAATAGATTAAATGACTTTTTTTTTAAGAAATTTTCCATTCAATTTTGCTTAAAATCTTGTAGATGTGTTTAAGAACCATAAGTTTAAGCTATTTAATATGAAAGGTTCAAGCATTCTAGGGGTTTTTGAGGGAATTGAATCCATTTATGCATTCAAAAAATGCTTTTTAAATAACAAGAAATCATTATCTCTTCGAAAATTATATCATCAAATTCCTCAAAAAATGTCATTTAATATATTAGCTATATTGTGCCTCTTTGAAAAGTGTAGTGTAACTAATAGATGGAATGGCTCTTTTACAAGTTTTTCAGTAAAATTTTCTCTAAATCTAGTAGATATTTTTAAGAATCATAAATTTAATTTTTTTAATTCACAAAGTTTGATTGCCTTAGGGGATTTATGGGGACTTTAATACATTTATGCATTCAAAGCACATTCTAAATAACAAGAAATCACAATCTCACCCAAACCAAATGACTCCTTTCAGGGAATTTTTTTGGGTCCTTTTTTTCCAAGATCTAATATATAAATTCAAGAATCATAAGTTTAAATTGTTTATTTTAGAAAGTGCCCCATGGGATTTTTAGGGAATTGAATGCATTTATGCATTCAAAAGCACATTTTAAATAATAAGAAATCACATTTTTCCTAAAATTATATTGTTGAATTATAACTAAAAATGTTATTTCCTTCTATTAATTAAATTGTGTATAATTGAAATCACTAAATCAATGTTGAATACAAATAAAATAAATTTTAATAAACCACATGAAAGAGATAAACTACATTAAAAAAAAATTATCTTCTTGTGTAAAGAATGGAAATCATGTAATCTTGACACATTAATATTGAACAGGTGATTTCTAAGAGAGGGGAGCGGGAGGAGACGTGCAGCGAGGGTTTCTGAGAGTTTCAGTGCTTGCTCCAAATGGAGGGCCGTAGAGGGGGGAGTTCCACTCCCTCCTACAAGGATGCCATTGCCAGCAGAGGCAAGTCCCCACTGGGTAATGCCAGAGGTTCTGTGGAAGAAGAAAAGAGCAATAATGAAAAGGAGACAGATGGGGTCAGGCCCAATGAAAATGCCAGCACTAAAGATAAGGAGGAAGAAGACAAAAGCTAGGGAACAAGGGACAATAAACAAAAGGGACCGTGCAGACCCAAAATGGAGATCACTCCTAGAGTAGTGTTAAATGATCCTGCACTGCAGGCACACAGGGAACATATGGGGACTTACGCTATAATCTGCAAATTCATGGGACTATGGCCCACAGAAAAAGCTTTACAGATATGGATCAAGTACCACTGGAAACCCAAAGGAAGCATTGATCTTCATCTTGGGCCAAAGGGACTTTTCATCGTGGTGTTCACAAACATTGAAGACAAAGACAAAATATTCGAAGGAGGACCCTACTTTTATGCAGCAGTTGGCCTCTATACGCGGTCTTGGATGATGAAATTTGTTCCAGAGCGGGAGACTTTCACTTCGGTACCTGTCTGGGTAAATCTCTATTCTCTACCTCTTGATTACTAGTAAACTGAATCACTTACTACCATTGGCAACAAATGAGGTCGTTTTGTCAAAGCTTCTGAAGCCACAAGAAGGGGCAAATACACTTCCTATGCAAGGATTTGTGTAGAAATGGATCTATCAGGAGCCCTTCCGGATGAAATCATCCTGGAAGTTTTTGATGAGGAATGGATGCAAACTGTGGACTATGAGCATATCCCATTTAGATGTCGTAAATGCCACAAAAATGGACACTTGTTCAAATATTTCCCTCTTAGCAGAGCAGACAATAAGAGAAAACCTAATGCAATGAAGGACACAGAAAGCTTTCAGAAAGTGGCAAGTAGAGGAAAAGGAGGCAAAAAAGGACCAAAGCAACATTGTAATGAGGGTCAAAAGGCCAGTCAAAATAGGTATCAAGCATTGGAAGAGAATGAAGAAATGGAAAATGAAGACCAATCTATGGAGGATGGCCCTAATGAAAAGGAAAAGGAAGAAAACTGCAACCCAACACAAGAGATTGGCAATAAGAAAGAAACTATGATGAGTGAAACAGAACTTGAGATGGATCAGGAAATGACCCAGAGTGAAACAGATCTAGAAGACCATGAACTTCAAGAACTTCTAGATAAGGAACACCTAGATCTAGAAGGGTTCTTGATGCAGGGAACCAAAGTAGGGATAGATTCACTACCCCAAGAAGATTGCAACAGAATTCAACAGATGTTTTTATGGAAAACTCGAGAAAGGGAGTTAGATAAATGAAAAACCATTGACAAGCAGGAGTACAGAGGTGTGAAAACAATGAAATCAACTCCAGGATTAGCTACTAGAAATGTAGGAAAGAAGATGGGTAGGAAAAAGCAAAAGGACCTCTTGATGGAGTGTGGAAAGTTAATGATAGACTCGGGTAATATGAAAGACCTAACTAGTTACTCCTTTACAAATCTTGAATTATGAAGTTCACATCCTGGAATATTAGAGGTCTAGGTAGTAAAAGAAAACAAAGAATGCTTAGTTATAGAATGAAACAAGAAATGCCAGATATGATCTTCATCTAGGAAACAAAATGTTCCATTCAGAAAATAAAACAAGTTCATAGAAAATGGCTCAACAGATTTCAGTTTCTAGAGGTTAAAGCTGAAAACACAGCGGGGGGCATTCTAACTCTTTGGAATCCCCAGAAAATCAGCATAATAGATGCAGAAGCATCCAAAAATTACTTATCAGTGGTCATTCAACCAGTGGGGGTTTCGGAAACCTTCCTGGTCACAAATGTTTATGGTCCTCAAAGAATAGATGATAAACTCAAATTGCTAGAATCCCTAATAGATCTCAAGAACAGACAAGCTGGGATTCCATGGATCATGGGGGGTGAATTTTATAAGATCAAATCTCTTTCGGAAAAAAAATAAAAATAAAAATAAAAAAATAAATAAAAATAAAATAATAAATAAATAAAAGGAGGTACCAGAGCACTAAACAAAGACTCCTTAGTGTTCCAATCATTCACAGATGATATGAAATTGGTTGATTCAGAATTGAGCAATGGTCTTTTTACATGGAACAACAAAAGAGGAGGTGATGCACAGGTAGCCTCTAAATTAGACAAGTTCATGTTTTCATAGGAGCTTATGCTTATAGATAAAGAAATAACAGCAAGATTCCTTCCCTTTGGAGGTTCCGATCACTAGCCGATTCAATTGGAAATCAAGGGTATGGCTTCTCCCAGAAATAGACCCTTAAGATTCGAGAATATCTGGCTTTCCCACCCGGATTTCATCAGTAACATTGAAAAATGGTGGTCTGAAGACTTGCAATTCCAGGGATCAAAAATGTACCTTCTTCATAAAAGACTAAAGCATGTCAAGCTCAGGCTTAAATAATGGAAAAAGAAGGATTTTGGTAACATTTTTGTGAACAAAAAATCATTGGAAATCAAAATTCAGGAACTCAACCAGGCACTAATCAAAGATGTCTTTGACAAATTCAAAAGTGATCAGGCTGACAAACATCATCAAGAATGGGAAAATTTATGAAAACAAGAGGAAATATTTTGGAGGAAAAAGTCTAGAGTTCAATGGCTCAAGGAAGGAGAGCAGAATACAAGATTTTTCCACAGATACAATATAGCTAATAGAGCATACAACAGAATCTCTACGATAAAGGACAAGAATGGGGAGCTTCAAAACACTCATAAGAATATTGAAGTTGTGCTTGCTAAGAATTTCAGAAACATCACTCGGGAAAACAATCCAGACAGGGAACAATCCATCAGGGAAATCATAAGGCATATCCCTAAGCTGGTGTCTAGAGAGGACAATTTTAACCTCAATAGACCTGTTACTGAAGAGGAGGTAAGCGAGGTTCTCAAAGACATGCAGAATTACAAAGCACCAGGCCCGAATGGTTTCAATGTGGAGTTTTTTAAAGCTTGTTGGCACACTGTCAAACAGGATATTCTGAATGTGGTGGAGGATTCCAAGGGTAACAAACTATCCTGAAAGCCCTCAACACCTTGTTCATCTCCCTGATCCCCAAACAGGATTCAACTCAAACTGCAGATAAGTTGTTATGAAACCAACTCAAGAAAAGATAGAAAAGATAGATCAACGCCTTAGAATTTAGCCTCTTCGAGGGGGCAACCTCCTTTACATTACATAAATGAACAATTCTTTGATGATTCAAATGAAAAAACCTCCTTTCTATATATAGGAGTCTAAGGAGTCACAATATAATCCAGCCGACCTAACAATAATAATATAAAGCCACAAAAATAACAATAGAGGGATTCTATGGGGCACAGAAATAACAATATGGGGGTAATAGGGGCACAACAATATAAATAAGGGGTATAACTACAATAGTAATGGGGTAATCACTAGTATTATAGGGACCCAACATGCCCCTCTCCTTCAAAAAAGTGTTCTCCTCAACGCTTGAGTAATTCTGGATACTTCCGCATAAAATTCTCATCCTCCCATGTGGAATCTTCAGCGGATAAGTTCTTCCACTTGATAAGATACTCTGAAATTGATCGATTTCGTAGCTGTCGAGTTCTTGTTTCTGTGACTGCTTCCGGTTCCAATATAATTTTTCCTTCATCGTCAAGTTCTGGCAATATTGTTTGAATTGGGAGCTTTTCGCCTATAACCTTCTTTAAACATGAAACATGGAAAACTGGGTGCAATCGAGAAGCTGCAGGAAGCTCCAATTTGTATGCCATAGTACCAATCTTTTGCAACACCTTGTACGGACCATAATACTTTGGTGATAGTTTATTATCCTTCTTAGCTTGCTTTAGGGACATTTGCTTGTATGGTTGTAGCCGTAGGAATACCCAATCACCTACATCAAAACTTCTTTCACTGCGATGTTGATCTACCTGTTGTTTCATTCTATTTTGTGCCAACACGAGGTTATCCTTTAAGAGTTGGAGGACTTGTTGTTGATGTTCGATGTGATGTTCCACTACCTGAACCTTAAAATTTTCTCTTAAATATGATGTGATGGATGGTGGTTGATACCCATAAAGTGCCATAAATGGGGTCATTTTTTTTGCTGTATGGAAGGAAGTGTTATACCACCATTCAGCAAGAGGCAACCATTTGACCCATTGTGTCTGTTTATCAGATACAAAGCAACGAAGATATCCTTCCAAACATTTGTTTACTATCTCAGTTTGCCCATCAGATTGAGGATGATAAGATGAGCTATGAGCTAACTGAGTACCAAGACAAGAAAATAATTCTGTCCAAAAATTTCCAGTGAAAATGGGATCTCTGTCACTTACAATAATCTTGGGGTTTCCATGTAGCTTTTGAATTGTTTCCATAAATGCAGTAGAAACTGTACTGGCTTTAAATGGATGTGATAATGCACAAAAGTGTGCATACCTGGTAAGTCTGTCAACTACCACCATGATGACACTCTTTCCCTCAGACTTGGGTAAACCTGTGATAAAATCCATTGAAACCTCCTCCCAACGTTGTCTTGGAATGGATAAAGGTTGTAATAGACTCGGTGTCTTAATTGTTTCAACTTTATTTTGTTGGCAAACCAAACATTCTGACACAAACTTTTGAATATCTGATTTAAGGCCATCCCAAAAAAATTCCTTCTTAACCCTGTGGTAAGTTTTTAAAAATCCTGAGTGCCCTCCTAAGGGAGAAGTGTGCAATTCCATAAGAATATTTTGTTTTAGCTGGGAATTCTTACAGAGGTATAAGCGATCTTTGTACCATAACGAATCATTTTTCCAGCTAAATGTATCAGAAGTACTGGAATCTTGTTGTAGCTTTCGAATAAGTGCCCACACTTCTTCATCATTCTTCCATTCCTCCCTTGCTTCGTTTATCCAATCTGGTTGGATAATAGAAATGGCACACAACAATGCTTCCACATCCTCATCCTTTCTTGAGAGTGCATCTGCCACCACATTTTGCTTCCCTTTTTTGTAGATGATTTCAAAGTCATAACCCAACATCTTTGTGACCCACTTTTGTTGCTCTTCAGAGGATAATCTTTGTTCTAAAAAGTATTTAAGGCTATCATGATCTGTTTTTACCTTGAAGTGTCTTCCCATTAGGTAGGGTCGCCATTTCTTAAGTGCATGGAGTATTGCCAACATTTCCTTCTCATAAATAGCTTTGCTTAAAAACTTTCCCTTGATTGGACGACTTTCAAAAGCAATGGGTCTTTCATCTTGCATTAGAACAGCACCAATTCCATTTCCTGAAGCATCACATTCCACAATAAAGGTTTTTGTGAAGTCCGGTGTAGCTAAGACCGGTGCTTGGCACATTGCCTCTTTAAGATGTTCAAAGGCCTTTGTTGCTTCCGAAGTCCATGAAAATGAATCTTTCTTCAATAATGTTGTTAGAGGTGCTGCTATTCTCCCATAATTCTTAACAAACTTGCGATAATACCCTGTCAACCCAAGAAATCCTCGCAGATGCTTTATGGATGTGGGGATTTTCCATTCCTTAATGGCTTTAATTTTGCTAGGGTCTACCTTAACTCCTTCATGAGATACAATATGACCCAAATATTCCACCTCTTGGACTCCAAAGAAACATTTGGATCTTTTTGCATATAATTGTTTCTCCTCCAATAGTTGTAGCACCCTGTCAACATGTTCAACATGATCCTTCCAAGACTTGCTGTAGATTAGTATATCATCAAAAAATACTAACACAAATTTTCTAAGGAATGGTTTGAAAATTGAATTCATCAAACCTTGAAATGTTGAAGGTGCATTGGTAAGGCCAAAAGGCATGACCAAAAATTCATAATGACCCTCATGAGTTCTAAATGTTGTTTTCGGAATGTCTTCAATCTTCATTCTGATTTGATGATATCCCGAACGAAGATCCAACTTGGTGAAGTAAATTGATCCATGCAATTCATCCAGTAATTCATCAATGACAGGAATGGGGAACTTATCTTTAATAGTGAGCTTGTTGAGCTCCCTATAATCCGGACACATGCGCCATGATCCATCCTTCTTGTGCACCAATACTACTGGAGCTGAGAAAGAACTTTGACTCGGTTGAATTATACCAGCCTCTAGCATTTCTGCAACCATACGTTCAATTTCACTTTTTTTGACATAGGGATATCTGTACGGCCTGATGTTTGGAGGAACACTTCCTGGAATCAGATGAATAGCATGATCATGATCACGCATAGGTGGGAGACCTTTGGGAGTCTCAAATACCTTGGAATGATTGTCCAGGACTTTTTGGAGATCTGGAGAAATAGATGATTCCAATGTGGAAACATCTAGCGAACATAATTGTGCAATTACACCTCTTTGCTCCTTTTTTAGAAGCTTTGTCATGCCATTAGAGCTGATTATCTTTCCTGGTTTCCCTGCAATACCCCTTAATTCAACTTCCTTTCCTTCCGTAGAAAATTTGATGAAAAGTTCTTGAAAATTAAAAGCTATTGTACCCAAGGATTGTAGCCATTGGACTCCTAGTACAACATCGGCACCTCCCATTGGAATGGAAAGCATTGGGCTAGTCAATACATATTCTCCCATGGATAGCTTGATATTATGGCACTTTCCAGAGCAATTTATTGTTCCTCCATTTGCAATCATCACTTGACACTCTGGTGCTGGATATAGGAAGCAATTCAATTCTTTTGCTACCCTACAATGAATAAAATTGTGGGTGCTTCCTGAATCAATCAACACTATTACCTTTTTCTTCTTGATTTGTCCTTCTATCTTGATGGTTTGAGGAGTGGTAATTCCCGCCAATGCATTACAAGATATGGTCGGATTTATTTGTTCTTCATCTAGGCTTTGTTCCTGGAATATATCCTCTTCTTTTGACCTTTCTTGCTCCTTTTCTTCTTCTTCTTCACAATCTATGTAGAATAATTTCTTCTCAGCACACTTATGACCTTTTGTGTATTTGCTATCACAATTATAACAAAGCCCTTTTGCTCCTTTTTCTTCCAATTGTTGTGGTGTCAACCTTGTAGGTTGTGGAAGACTAGGGGCAACAACACTTCCATCTTTATAGTTGTGAGTGGTATGCTTCCTAGTTGCCATAATTTTGCTTTCCATTTTTCTTGCTAACCTGAATGCCTTCTCTAATGAATCAGGTTCCCAAAGGCGAACATCATGTTGGATATTATCTTTTAAAGACCCTATGAACACATCAATCCTATGCTCCTCTGGAATATCTTTTACCCTTATGTTCAATTTTTGGAACTCCTCAATGTGCTCCATTATTGAACCCTTTTGTTTGAGACTTATCAATTGGCTAAAAAAAGTGTTGCTTTTTGTATCCTCATAATGTGCTATCAATTCTTCCGTAAAAAATGCCCAAGTGATAAATTGTTTACGAGAACAAAGCCATTGATACCATACAAACTGATTTGGTTCCAAATATACAGTTTCCATACGTACCTTTTGTGCGTTTTGCACATTATTGAGATCGAAGAATTGCTCCATCTGTAATATCCATGTGGCGGGATCCTTGCCATCAAACTTCCTCATATCGATTTTTGGAATATGGTGATTCTTCGATCCAACATTAGCGTCTATGGAATCATGATTAACATTTCTTTTGTTCTCATCATGAGTTTCCTTTACTACCTTTTCACCATTAGTAAGTATTTCTTGTAGAAAATTTGTCAAATCTGTCTTCAAATCTGCCATGTCTGTCTTCAAATTTGTGTTCAAATCTATCTTCGAATTGTCCATCTTAGCTTCCACGCCATTTATCTTAGCTTCCATGCCATTTATCTTAGCATCTGTTAACTTTTGTGAGCGTGACATTTGTTGCACTTGTTCTTGTAATTTTGATATATCATGTAGCATTTCTTCCTCTTCTTCATGAGTCATGCTAGAGCTTTCAGGTTCCTTACTAGGTGTTTGCATTTTCTTTCCTTTTTTCACTTTGTAGGAGCTCGATATTGCCTCTGATGTATCTCTGTATTTTACAATCATCTAGTTCTGAATTTGTGACCTGTAGTAGCTCTCTGTGTCCTCTTTCCAATGCCACCAATCTGATCCAAATTGGATTCTCCAAGAAAGAGTTATGCACAATCTCCCAAGATGACCTGATTATAGACCTTTCCAGAAGAGCGAAGTTGTATGAAGTGCCACGTGTACAATTTTCGATATTTGGTTCTGACAAAGATATACAACAAACTACAGTCTGTCCTCTTTCTGTACCTTCTTACGCAATTTCAATCTGATTCCCAGAGAGAAAGTATGACAATTTTCCCCAGGTCACCTGTTTTGAATGTAATTCAAGAGTTTGCAAAAAGACCAACTTCCTCAGATCATATCTCCGAAAATATCACGCGAAAAGCTCTGAAATTCGGACCCAAGGTTCAGCGCGATTTCTTCTCAAATGGGTTTTTTTGCGACTTCTAAAACGTCACAGAAAAAAAGTTATAGCGAAAATGCCACAATGACCTGTTTGGAGCAGCGAAACCCTAGAATCCAAAGCTCTGATACCAAATGTTATGAAACCAACTCAAGAAAAGATAGAAAAGATAGATCAAAGCCTTAGAATTCAGCCTCTTCGAGGGGGAAACCTCCTTTACATTACATAAATGAACAATTCTTTGATGATTCAAATGACAAAACCTCCTTTCTATATATAGGAGTCTAAGGAGTCACAATATAATCCAGCCGACCTAACAATAATAATATAAAGCCACAAAAATAACAATAGAGGGATTCTATGGGGCACAGAAATAACAATATGGGGGTAATAGGGGCACAACAATATAAATAAGGGGTATAACTACAATAGTAATGGGGTAATCACTAGTATTATAGGGACCCAACATGAAGGTTCAGCGCGATTTCTTCTCAAATGGGTTTTTTTTGCGACTTCTGAAACGTCACAGAAAAAAGTTATAGCGAAAATGCCACGATGACCTGTTTGGAGTAGCGAAACCCTAGAATCCAAAGCTCTGATACCAAATGTTATGAAACCAGCTCAAGAAAAGATAGAAAAGATAGATCAACGCCTTATAATTCAGTCTCTTCGAGGGGCAACCTCCTTTACATTACATAAATGAACAATTCTTTGATGATTCAAATGACAAAACCTCCTTTCTATATATAGGAGTCTAAGGAGTCACAATATAATCGAGCCGACCTAATAATAATAATATAAAGCCACAAAAATAACAATAGAGGGAAATTCAATATTTTTCCACAGATCCACTATAGCTAATAGAGCATACAATAGAATCTCTACGATAAAGGACGAGAATGGGGAGCTTCAGAACACTCATAAGAATATTGAAGTTGTGCTTGTTAAGAATTTCCGAAACATCACTCGGGAAAACAATCCAGACAGGGAATAATCCATCAGAGAAATCATAAGGCATATCCCTAAGCTGGTGTCTAGAGAGGACAATTTTAACCTCAATAGACCTGTTACTGAAGAGGAGGTAAGCGAGGTTCTCAAAGACATGCAGAATTACAAAGCACCAGGCCCGGATGGTTTCAATGTGGATTTTTTTAAAGCTTGTTGGCATATTGTCAAACAGGATATTCTGAATGTGGTGGAGGATTCCAAGGGTAACAAAACTATCCTGAAAGCCATCAACACCTCGTTCATCTCCCTGATCCCCAAACAGGATTCAGCTCAAACTGCAAATAAGTACAGACCCATAGCTTTATGTAATGTGGTATACAAGATAATATCCAAAGTTGTGGTTAATAGACTAAAACCTCTCCTTCCTTACCTAGTGTCAGAGGAATAGGCAGGTTATGTGGAGGGTAGACAAATTTTAAATAACATTATCCAAGCCTATGAGGTGGTTCACACGCTTACCAGTAAAAGGCAGGTGGGGATGATCATGCAATTGGATATTGCCAAAGCTTATGACAAGGTGAATTGGATTTACATCAAGAAGGTTCTCACTGCTTTTGGGTTCTATCACAACTAGGTCAGATGGGTCATGGCTCTGGTGACTTCTTCCAGCTTTTCAATTTTGGTGAATGGCTCTCCCTCAGAGATCTTCATTCCTTCTAGAGGCCTCAGGCAGGGAGACCCGCTCTCTCCCTTTCTTTTCATTCTCATGATGGAAGGACTTGGAAGGTCCATTAAGCATGCCAAGGCAACGGGCAAAATCAAAGGTCTTCAATTATCTAAAGAAGGTCAAGCTCTGACTCACCCACAATTTGTAGATGACACCATGTTGTAAGGAATCCCCACAGTCAAAGAAGCTTCAGCCTACAGTCAAATCCTGAAGGAATTTTCCATGGCTATAGGTATGGAAGTCAATCTCTCTAAGTCAAAAATCTTCTTCTTAAACACTAACATTGCTATTCAGAGAAACATTTCAAGAATTCTTGGCTTCCAAAGGGATTCCCTCCCCACAAAGTATTTGGGAATTCCTCTCACAGCCAGACCAATGCACAAGAGTATCTGGGAACCGGCGCTTAACAAGTTGCAGGACAAAGTCAAAAATTGGACCTTAAGAGTCTTGAACCTGGCATGCAGGTTAGTTCTGACAAAGTCAGTTCTGCAATCTATCCCAATTTTCATGTTATTAGCCCTCCCAGCTCCCAAATGGGTTTTAGAGCAATTCAGGAATATACAAAGAGATTTCCTCTGGGGTAAGGAAGAAACAAAGAAGAAATGGGCCCTGGTCTCTTGGGATAAAATCTGTAAACCCAAGAGCCATGGGGGCCTAGGCTTGGATGATCAGGAGATTCTTAGTAAAGTTCTAGGAGCCAAACTTTGGTGGCGATGGGTTCAAGAGCCAAAAACCTAGTGGGCAAGGATCTGGAAAGAGAAATATGCCAGCTCTTGGCACATTAATGATCTCATAAGAATGTCTGGAAATTTAAAAGGCTCTCACATCTGGAATAGAGCCTGGGAAAACAGAAGCCTAGTTCAAAAAAACAGTTTCTGGGAAATCAGAGCAGGAGATCTTGCACTCTTTTGGGAGGACAAATGGCAACAAGAACCAACGCTGTTAACAAAGGATTTTTTAAGCCTCAAGCAGGAAACAGATTCCCAAGGGTTAAACAAAGTTAAGGATTTCTGGGATCTTGCTCAGATCTCCGAAAAGTGGAGAAGCTAGAGAAAAATTGACTGCAGAGATGATAGCCCCATAAAAATTAAAGTAGAGGCTCTTGGGAGCTTGCTTAAACAAAGAATGATTTTAGTAACAGAGGGGCAGGATCAATTGAGATGGGGCAATAACAATAAAGGCACCTTTAATCTTAAGGAAGCTAAAGGTATTCTCCTTGGGCTTGATTCCAGTGTTCCAGAAAAGACCTGGTAGCACCTCTAGAAGCACCAAGGTTGGATGAAGATCAAGCTTTTCATGTGGTTGGTTCATCATAAGAAAATTTTAACTTGGGACAACATTAGGAAAAGGGGTGTCATGGAGCCTTCCAGATGCCAGCTCTGTGAAGAGCAGGAGGAGACTATGGAGCACATTCTCAACAACTACTCTTACACCACCTGGC
Organism: Pinus tabuliformis; assembly: GCA_031772625.1. Lineage (NCBI taxonomy): Eukaryota > Viridiplantae > Streptophyta > Pinopsida > Pinales > Pinaceae > Pinus > Pinus tabuliformis. The sequence goes on along the minus strand of CM062811.1, from coordinate 1,021,628,398 downwards.
TGTGGGATTCTTTCTCTACCATTTTCCAACAGACAGATAGGGACAAAAGTAGTATCACAAATACCCTAAACAAGTTCCTTAAGTAGTATTCGGAGAATGAGTTCCTTAATTTGGCCTGGGCCTTCACGCTAAGCTTCATTATCTAGAACGTTTGGAAAGAAAGGAATAAAAGAATTTTTAAGAATGAAAAGGCTATCCCTCATAGTCTATTTGATCTGATCCTAAAATAGCTCAGGGAGATAGTTAGTACCACAGTACGCAATCTCCCCAAAAATCCACCCTCTGAGACTGAGCTGAGGATTCTCAGACAACTAGGAATGAAAGGGATTATTCCCCAAGGACTGATCAGGAAGGACATAGCTATGGATACAGAGAAGGATTTCTGGCAACCTCCACCGAAAGGCTATCTGAAATACAACATTGATGGGGCTTCAAAAGGCAACCCGGGAATAGCTGGTTTTGGAGGAGTTTTAAGAGATGAAGAGGGCAGTATTATCTTTATCTTCCACTACCATTTAGGAAGAGCCACAAATAATATGGCAAAATTAATGGCTCTGGAACAATGTCTAGAGTTTCTGATTCAGAACCATGGCTCAAATGTCATTGTAGAAGCGGACTCAAAGATTACCATTAACTCTGTGAAAAGAATCAACTGCGGTACTCGGCTGGAGAAAGTCTCTAATCACTGGAAACTAATCCAGGTCTACCAAAGAATCCATGTTCACCTCCAGGGGCTTCGAACGGTTAGTTTCAACCATGTTCGACGATCTGCCAATAAACTAGCAGACCTTCTGGCCAACCAAGGGGTGAACAATGCAGATTGCGGGATGGCGAAAAAGTGGCAGGAGATACCTCAAAACCGTTTAAAGGCTCTCTGTGATGAACAAGTTGCAGAAGACAGAGAAGTGTTTCGATATCGGGCCAGGATGACAAGCATGAATTGATTTTTCCGGCAAGAACATACACAACCTATCAGTATGTACTTGGTAGAAGGGCAAGCTAAGTTATGTCTCACTTTATCCCGGAGTTAGTTGAACGGGGTCCTCAGTTTTTCGAAAGACATTTTGTTGGGTCTTTTCCCAAACAAGCACAGTAGCGGGTTCAGGTTCCGTAGTAGGAATGGGCAGAATGCGAGGTTAGTTTTTCCGATAGTTGGAATTTTCCCCCTTTTCAGCTTTCAGGCTTGAAAACCACGCCATGGTCAGTTTTCCGAAGATCGCATGATTCATGAGCAGTTTGTGGTTTTGCAGTTTCAGGAGCGATCCTATAGGGATTGCAACACGTTGCAGGATGGTTGACTTTGAAATCTCCCTCGATCGCACACTATCTTTTTGTTGGGTTAGGTTGCGCAATATGATTCCTGGCCGTTGGATCCAGCAGCCAGGATCAACGGTTGGGATCAAACGTGTTGTTTTCTGGGGCCAGGTGGGCTTTATCCATTCATCCTGTTTAGCGCATCTTTTCCCTCTTTCGTGGTGTGTGGGTTTTGCGCAGTCGGGGGTGTCTGTGGTCGTGTGTTGGCTCCGGGGAGTGTGTTTTATCCGGAACTTCCCTAGTGGGTGGGGGTTCTTGTAGCCTTTCCATGTTTGTTTCTCATAACTCTGGTGATCACTGTAGTAGGGTGGGGGGTCTTGGTCATTGGCAGGGATTCCTTTTTCCCGAGTTCTTGTGAAGGATCGGGTTTTATGTACAATATGTAATTTTTCTTTTGGATTAATGAATTAGAAGGATTGGCGCTTGCTTCAGCCAAAAAAAAGAAAATAATGTAATCTTATAAAAAGTGAAATACATGATCATATTAAATATATATCTTATTATATATTAAAAAAATTATGTAATGATTTAAGTGTATATAATTATATAATTTTTTTTCCCTCTCATCACATATATCTTATTATGTATTTAATAAATATGTTATTATATATAATAAACCAAAGATTACAGTAACAATTTGTATTATATAAGTTTTCTATTCTATTTTTTCTAAATATAATGTATTAAATAAAACAAACTTCAATTAAATTAAATGAAATTTTACAATTTCATATGTTGTCTCACATAAATAAATAGTTGGACTTACACATGAGTTTGATTTTCTTCATCCATATTCAACTTCATTTTTCTGCAAATAATTTTTTTTACCTTTCTCATTATCAGTTTCTTTAATATCAATCCCACGCCTTGAAGATGACCCCAAATTTTTTTGGGTCACTATTTAGTTTTATTTTATTTTTTTTTCCATTTCTTTATAATTAATTTTTTAATTTTAATTTTTTTTTATATATTATTATTATTTTTTATATTAATTAATAACATATTTGGAAAATAAAATTAATTTTTATTATTTATTTATTTTTATTTTATTTTATTCTTATTTTCATGTAAAACACTTTCATTCAAAAATATCTTCATTAATAAATGTGTCTGTATTCAATCAATACTAATCACAATATAACCAATCCACTTTTACCAACCATCTTTCCCACGAAATTTGAAACAAAATTATAATAAAAACTAAACCCACAAAACAATTAATCTACATCACATATTTAAAAATGAAGACTTATAAAAAAAATAAACATAAAAATAATAACTTTTACTGAACATCTTTCCCATAAGATTTGAAACAAAATTATAATAAAAACTAAACCCACAAAACAATTAATCTACATCTCATATTTAAAAATGAAAACTATAAAAACAAAATAAACATAAATTAATAAACATAAAAATATTAAATTCATATAACTATTAATGAATAAAATATATATATATAATAAAAATCATACGCTTTTATAAATTAATATATACAATCATATATTATATGTATATTATTGATCATATTATAGGTATTTCATTTAAATACCGAAGGTTGAAGATTATATCAGATATAATGTAAGTTTAATTATTATTTTTTCAAATCTAATTTCTTTGAATTTTATTAATAAAACATTTTTTAATCCCCATATATTTTTTTCGGTTTTTTACACTATTTAAAACTAACATATTAGTTTACTTTCTCAAGTTAATTTACGGTAGACTTTAATTTATAGACAGAAATATTGAAGAATGTCATCTCATAAGTTAAACTATGTTTTTATCTACGTAGTTTCATATGTTTGTTTTGAAGTATGTGTTTAAAATTTTAATATAATTATCAATAAGTGAATGATTGTGATTTTATTTAGACATAATTTAAAGAGATTACAACTTTGTGTAGAAAATAATAGAAATTTCAGTATGATTTTGAGAAAATGAGATTTTTTTTTAAATTTCAATTCAAGATTTTGGATGTTTATGGTTTTTTATGGTAAAAAGTGAATTAAATATAAATATTTTCACCAAATTCTAACAAGAAATTCATGGTTTCCCAAGATTTTGGCCAGACAACACCTTTAATTTATATAGAATATTAAAGGTATCTTTATTAGTATACACATCAAAAGTTGAGTAGTTATAGTATTTTGGGCATGTGGTATTTATAATCCATGGTGTTGTAACACAACTTATTTAAAGATTAAGAATCCCCATAGAAATGTGAAGTGAATCTCCATAGTAAAAAATATTGTCACATGTTTTATTATTATTATTATATATGTTTAATTTATATATTAATTATTTTATATTAATAATAATAATTGCATGGAGAAACTCTCTCCAGCCAATATATGAGGGAGATATTGTCACTTAAAGTTACATTACATAAATTAAAAAAATACATGTCCATTAATTAATTGAAAATAAAGAAAAATATTGAATACAGTAGCTCAAATAAACTTTTTAACCAAAAAAACACATATACAAAATAATATTATCAATTATAAAATGAAATTAAGAATTTTGTTTTTCAAAATTCTTAAAGTATATAATTTGTAAATTATAATGATAAAATAAAATAATTTGTTTGTAAATTTTGTCTCGGTTCATATTGTAAAAAAAAGTCACCCAGCTATAAAACTTAATAACACATTATTCCTAAAAAAATACTAAATTAGATTTTAAGTGTAATGTAAAAAATCATATATAAGATTATTTTCCAAAACATGAAACTAAATAAACATGATCAACTCTTATTACTTGTGAAATGTGGCATGAAATTGGAAAACTTACAAAACTAAAGTGTTGCATATAAAAAATAATTAGTATTTCATATATATCACTGTGATTAGGCAGAGAATTGAACCACAACAGAACACCAGTGACTTCACATTAAAGAGTTGCTTAACAGAGCATCCGATCTATCCAAAACTCTCGTATATATAAATTAAGTAAAATGATTTGATAATTATAAATATTATGTGTGAGTTAAATTTTCTTTAAGTAAAAAACAATTAGTTTTTCTGAATGAAAAAAAAAAAAAAAAAAAGAAGATCATAAGTATCATATATACAAATGAAGAATGATTTAAATGTTAGAAAAAAATACAATATTTTAGATAATTTAAACCAACCTAGATCCTTAACTCCGCTAGAGAGATCAAATATCTCAAGTTTCAAACCTCTTTTTTAAGTACAAAAATTTAAGAAAGGTTTGCCTAACACTCATTTTTCCAACACAAAAAAAAAAACAATTGTTACATACCTTATCATATTTTGCTTATTAGTCCCTGCCAAAGCAGGGACTATAGCCATTGATAGATTGTTGAATTTATATTAATTTAGGTTGACTAATCACGTTACTCAAATTTAAGCTAACTTTTTGGGTGGCCATATCGTCTCAGGTTGACTAATCACGTTACTCAAATTTAAGCAAACTTTTTGGGTGGCCATATCGTCTCAGTAAAATTTAACCAAACTTTTAGTGTCGGTCTTGAAAGCCCTCCATCAGTGATCAAAAAGCTCTTTGCATTTGCATTAGTAGGTGTCTCATCAGTGTCAAATCTTGCATTCCGTTAGGCATGCCATAAACCTGATGGATGAATTGGTCCATTATACCCCTCTTGGCTTTGCTGAATCAGGTCATATCGATTGTTAAGTTTTTTCAAGCTTGTCTTGTTTTGTCTCAAGGTCAAAGGTCCTAGGTCTAGGGTTTTGGTCATTTATCCTTGCAAGGTCATGTCTTTGAAAGTTCTTGAGTGCCCAGCAAGCCAGAGGGAGGATTGTAAACATGTTTCTTTGATATTTTCATCATGTACAGTTCATTTTTAACCTTGGATTTAAAAACTCTGTTTTTAAAGCCAAGGTCATGTTAAATTTGTGTAAAAGGAATGAAATTCCAAAAAGTATTCAAAAGGACAGCAGTAACCCTGGTCCCCTTGCCAAAGTCCCTCAGATGATCTACCTGCAAAAAGAATCAAGTCAAAGCACTCAATGAGTCAAAATCAGGATAAAGGAAACCAAAAATCAGTGTTATAAAGTGTCAAAAGAAAAAACATTAGAAAGTGGGTTTGTAAATGAAATTTTTTCAAATGAGACTTATAAAAGCCCAAATTCCCTCCTTTCACTCTCATTGTGCATTTTAGAGCTTGCAAGAGAGAATGAGAGAGTGATTGGAGAAAGGAGCAAAATTACAGTGATTTCGGGCAGCAGAGTGGTGCGCGACCCGTCAAAGGAGGTGCGCGACCTGTTGGGCGGTGCGCGACCCGTCCAGAACTCCTCCGCAGTTCAGAATTACTACGGGCGCGACCCGTTGGGAGGTGCGCGACCCGTTGGGAGGCCTGCGCGACCCGTTGAACCGCTTGCCTGCAAACTTCAACCAAATTCCTCAATCTCCCTTCAAATCATCTAAATTGGTCGAGGTAGGCTCTTTACACATGGTTTTTGGAGGATGGTGATGAATATAAGGTTTTATGCTATGATTTTAATCTCAAATCATGCAAATGAAAAGACTTATATGGCTGCAATATTCATGTGCAAACTGTGTTAGGGTTTATGGTGTTTCAAGCTGTTTTTCCTTTGGTTTGTTTCCCTCCCTTCCCTCTTGCTCACATTCATATGTACATCTCATTTTCCCCCATGTCATTTTATAAATGAAATGAAAATCTTTCCCCATCCCTAATCACTAAAAATAAAAAGAATGAAAACCCTACCCCTTTCCCAAAGCATCAAAAACAAAAAATGAAAACCCTGATTCCCCTCTACCATATGCATGTGCAAAATAACAAAAACTGTTGGTAAAATGTCAGCATGTTTTGTGCATGGTTTCCCTTTTTCCCTTATTGAACATGAATACATATATTCCCATGTTTACTTTCATGCATGTTTTTCCCATATGCAATAATCTTTGCAAATGATTTCCCTATTACGAATATGTGTTCCTATATGCATATGATTTGCAAAATTTCCCTTGAAATTCCCTGTAATAGTTATATATTCCCATTCCTTGTTAAAATATCCCTCCCCTAACATTTCCCTCATGTTTTGTTCCCCTTGAAACAACATAGATTTCAGCACTTTTTGCAGGCAGAGACAACAGTTTTATTTGTCCACTTTGCTCCTAAACCATGTCAGAAACCGAAACTTATGAGCAAAGTGATGACCATCCATCACCTACAGAGGTTGAGGAACAGAGGAGGCCTCGTAAGGGTGGTAAGGGTGGACATCATAAGCGAGAGGAGCCCACCTCTATGGCAGAATTACAGGCTTGCCCCATGGCAGTGAGTTGTTTTCAGTATATGTCTTGTTATGATTTCTGTGAGAGAATTTCTCAGATTCAACATCATAGAGAGTTGTCCCGCTTGTTTGTCTTGCACCTCCGTGATGGACATGTCACTCTGGCAGGGGTGAACTTCACATTGACTCCTGAGGTGATCTCACAGGCTACAGGGATACCAAATGTGGGTGAGGTGTGGCCTAAGCGCAAATTGCTAGATTTTGTTCACTTTGAGCCCTATGTCCGGCCACCATTCGTGAGACTTTTGACGGGTGTTTTTCCATTCAGATTTCTCCGGAGCGAGTATGCTCCCATCATGAGGCTTATTATGCATTATTTTACCTGTGAGGGTAGATTTTCACAGGTGTACTCATATCACATTCGCCTTTTGATGCATTTCACCCGAGTGAGGATGATGAACATCCCGGTCTTCTTGTTTCATAACATTCAGAGGATGGTGCCCATGTTGCAAAAGAAGACCCCGGCCCAGCAGTACAGGACCTTATGCCATTATGGTTTGATTCAGCTCATAGTCTCACATCAGTTGACTCAGCAGGGAATCTCATGGGAGGAGTTCATCTCCCGTGAACTTTTCACAGTGCCACCTCAGCCACATCAGGAGGTCATTCATGAGGAGGGAGGACCATCTCAGCAGCCTGATGCTCTTGTCACCCGACATGTCAGCTCCACTCCTTTGGTCACTTATCAGAAAGGCCCAAGGGCCTTATTTGCAGCAGCTAGGCGAGTACTATCTCCACATCAGGTGGAAGGGGTCTCGCCTTCATCTTTAGCTCAGTGAGTGTTATCTCCACATCAGGTGGAAGGGGCCTCGCTTTCTTCACCAGCACAGGTACTACAGAGGGGCAAAGAGCCCATGATTCATGAGGATTCGGTGATTGATCTTGAGGTCAGTTCTCCTAGCCAAGAGGCGAAGGAGATCATTCAGCATCTCAGGGCTGAAAATGATGTTTTACAGAGGAGACTTGAGGGTGCTCAATGGACTATTACTTACCTGGAGCAGCGGAACAAACAATTGGAGGATGAGAAAGCGGTTGATGAGCTATGGAGGATTCGTAGCGACCGAGTCCTAAACCGTAGAAGACCCGGTGATCCATTGCCTGCTGACCGAGAGTCAATGCTCATTCAGGAGAATGCTTACTTGGAGAGGCTGTTGGCTAAGGCCAACCAAGAGAAAAAGCTGTTGAGAAACATGAAGAATCACTATTGGGCAAGGATGCATGTATGCAAGGCCAAAATGAAAATGTTCCAAAGGAGGTTGTCTGAGGCTCTTAAGCGGAGGAAGAAGACCAATCCACTCTGTATCTTGGCTGAGGCATCCCTCAAAGATCATGGCACTCACTAGCATCAGCTACAGTACAAATCCCAAAATTTTTTGAGAATTTTGGGTAATTTTGAAATTTTTTTGGAAATTTACAGGTTTTGGCTCCTCAACGGGTCTCACCCCCAGTGAGACCCTTTGTCATCGTAGCTTCGTTTTGCAAAAACTCAGCATTTTTAGATTTTTCATGCAAAATTACATATGCCCAAGGATGGACTTGAGTTTTTATGGGGTTTTGGGCCTCCAGAAGGTCAAAATACATGCAAAATTTGACTTTCTGCCCCTTTTTTGAGTTGCAGAAGCAGTCTTGGGAGAATTGAGTTTCGACTGGGAAAATGAACTCCAAATTCAAAAATTCTAGTTGGGTTGGAAAGTAGACTCGCAGACCTTTCCAACGAGCTATCCTGCACCCACTTCTGACACCGGGAAGTGCCCCAAACAGAGCTCCAAAGTGCGTGACCCGTTGAGAAAAGGGGCGCGACCCGTTGAGGAAATGTTGCCAGATTTGACCAGTTCAGCCCAGAAATTGCAGATTTGACCCTTTTCGACTTTCTGAGGTTAATGATGATCTTCATGGATGTAATTGTGACACTTTTTGGATATTTCTACTCTTGTTTAACATTTCTAGAAGATTTATGCATGTAAAGGGTAAAAATTGAATGTATGAACTGGTTTCCAAGTTTATAGAGGCAAGTTGTTTTGACTGCCTATTTTGTAGTGCTTAGTTTAGAATTAGTTGAAACAGCTCCTAGAAGGATGAGCTCGACCCCTAGAGGCAAGGGAAGAGGTTGGCTTGCCTATATTATGTATTTTCTTAATCATTTTCAGGGGTTGGAAGGTTGGACTCTTGAGGAAGCAGCTATCATTGTATATTTTCACTGTATCTCTGCAATTTTTGGCTAAGGAAGACCAGGGTTTTGCAGTCATCTTTGGGATTCTTGTGGACTCATGTGTTGATGGTGTGTTTCTCCATGTTATTGTAAGCTTTGTTATGTGATTCATTTCCTTTCTATACTGCTGCATATTAAACAAATGAAGTGTTAAAGTAAGAATTCATGCTTGCCATGCTCTGCTTTTAAATTTGCTTAATTTCGATGTTTTCTACTATCTAAAGAGAATTCAAATTCATTGTTTGATCTCTTTAGCCTTCTTATCTTTCATTCCTAACCATCCACTTCAGTCAAAGACATCAGCACTGTCTCCTACCTCGCCCCAAGGAACCCCCTGTAGAAATTGTATCAAATCCCTGCACCCTAAATTGCAGTTCCTCAATTTGCCACCAAAAACCCCCAAATCAATCTTTCTAATCAGTTTACTAGCCTAATATCAGTGTTACTTTGTTGGTCATCTCCCTAATTGAAGATCTTACGAGATTGACCGAGAGAGCCTTCTCCTGCCTCGTAGGGCTAGCTACGAGGTTGAATGGTTTGATGTAGCCTTGAGGTTTACCTTTCTCAGCCTGAGGTGAAATTTCAAGCGCTAACAGATAGATCGTTGAATTTATATTAATTTAGGTTGACTAATCACGTTACTCAAATTTAAGCTAACTTTTTGGGTGGCCATATCGTCTCAGGTTGACTAATCACGTTACTCAAATTTAAGCAAACTTTTTGGGTGGCCATATCGTCTCAGTAAAATTTAACCAAACTTTTCCAATGGACCTCTTATTGCAGAAGTCACGGGCCTCTAGGCAACATTACAATGGCTAATGTGACTTTATCCAAAGTTTTTTTTAATCCAACAAAAACGAAGTTCTCCGTCCATAACATATCCAAGGTTTTTAGCTGGCGCCTCTATATCCAAAGTTTTTTTGTTGCCCCTAATTATGTTGCGGCCTATCGTGTCACCACAAAACCTGCCTCGCCACCTACAGCCTCAACACCTACCTCCTCCACATGTCGTCACAATCTTGAATGTGGCTTGGGCCGAGCCAAATACCACGATTGATCTCTTCCAGGAGAGCTTCATTGTGGGTGAAGGGACACAAGAATTGCTGAAATTTTTTTCTCATTATCGCCATGGATGCAAAGGCCTACAACCGTTGTCTCCAAATTCATTCATACTGCTACTCTATGAAGACAAGGGGTGTTGATTTCTCTACAGAGAAGTTGTTCATGTCTGAAGGTTACTTAAAGATTATGTGGAGGCAGTTTCGCTTCTTCGGAGAAATTTTGGAGCGTTGTTATAAGATTGTTTTTTCGGTAAGTATTTAAAGAATCCCTAGAATTTTGTATCCCTGCAATTTTGTATGCCTGGAAATTAAAGGATAGGAAGAGAGGCAAGACCATCTATCAAATTTTATTTTTGAAAGGCGTTGTCTTTGTCTAATTCCAGGGATAACATTGAAGAATTTAAAACTTTGTTATTCATTTTGATTGTAGATTTGGGAAGTATTTTGAAATCAAATATTAGCAAAGTCAAATAATTCCAGGGATAACATTGAAGAATTTAAAACTTTGTTATTCATTTTGATGGTAGATTTGGGAAGTATTTTGAAATCAAATATTAGCAAAGTCAAATAATTCACTTCATTCATATTAGTCTAATTTCACAATATTCCCAAAAATCTACAAACAAATAAATTCAAATTCAACTACAAAAGGTCTGATTGGCAAGTTGCTAAATGGTCCTTTTTTTTCCCTTCCATTCTGGCAAACAACTGATGCAAATAATTGAATCTACAATGACAATTAAGTTTATGTAGCTCAAAATAAAAACAATTTGATTCTTGAACCTTTACACAAAATAATTCTTGAACATATTTTTTTTAGTTTTACTCAAATGATACCTGAACCTGAGGTTCCATTGTAACAGATCAAGTTGGATTCCTCTTATTCCTTTTAGGAGGCCCGACAGTCATACTTTCCCAAACGGCCCAGATCATAGGGACTGAAATATACCGACAGTCATACTTTCCCAAACGGCCCAGATCATAGGGACTGAAATATATTCTACCAAGTTGTCAAGTTGCCACTCGGATCGTCGTCTGTTGTTCCATGAAAAAATCTAATCTACCTGATTCTCTAGCTTAAATTTAGCCCTTCTTTCCTATAATATCTCATCATGCAAAACCCACTTATTTCTGGTGATGGCCTGAGATCATTTTTATACTCGCGCAGGCTAGTCAGTGCAATGTGTCTGTGTTTGTTGTGCGCCCATTGGGCATGCGCTTTCCGCACCATGAGCTTAGTTGTGTGGTAATGCTTCTTTCTCTTTGGCATCATTCACTAAATCAAGGTAAACCACTGGTGGTAGGGACTGGATCCAAACTTCCGGCACCATGATCAAAAGCAATGACAACATAGCAATATATGTCCTTGTACTAGCTTATGGAAATCGTTTTTTCATAGCACACATAGGAGAAGGCATAGCACTCTGAGGCTAATGAAAGCGAAAGTAGCCAAAGAATAGGTGCGGACAAGCTAAATCTCAACCTGCTTGACTGCCATTACTGCCAGCGGGAACAACCACCTTGCTTCCCTTTCCAATCAACAAGTTGATTAGGCCAGAGAAATAATGCACATCACCTGGATAAATAATAGGGATCAGAGAATCAGATGTAGTTGTATGTTTCCTCTGGTTTGCGAGAAATGCTACAAATTTCCTCAAGTAGCGAGCCACTCACACAATAGTCTTATTGACTGACGAGACTATTTTCATGGCTCTCTTCGATAGCTTGCAGTTAGGGTTAAAGAATAACAGAGCAAAACCCAAGCCCATATCTTTGATTCACTCATCAAAGCCTTCTAGTACCAACCGTGAACACGTGGTTTAATAAATAGATGTGTGGTTTATCTTTTTAAATCAATAATGGCTCTGGTCTAGATATGTGCCAGCCAACAAGTAGATGTGGACAACCTTTCACATTGTGAGTTGGCCAGGTGGCCAGAATATGTTTCCGTGAATGATGCGCATATTAAAAAAACGAAAAAACAAAACCCAAAAAACATTAAACTTTGATATCGTGCATATAATTCGAGTTCTGTAAACAAATGGTCCCATAAAACAATCAGCCACGCTAAAGTGAAGTAATGTTTAATAATTAGCGATCAAGAACAAAGCCTACGATGAGGAACTTAATATCTCAACATATGTAAGATTTTCTTGAATACTGTTGTAACCGTATTATCAATAGATTTTATAATTAGCTAGGTCGATAAAATAATTAGATTTTATAATTAGCTATGTCGACGGAATAATTCATATTGAGTAATGGCAACAACCGAACATACGTTGCTAGGCTAGATAATACTTATATTAACATATTGAAACTCATATAAATTTATAATATATGTTATATATATGGCATGTAGCACGTGTAACTTCGGCTCTCTCTGGGAAAATATCACTTTCCTTGATTTATGATACGAAACATATTTTCTCATTTCTGGGTTTCTTGAGTCTTTCCACAGCGATGCAGGCTTATTAGAAAGGTGCTGGCAGCAAAACTTGCAGACTTATTAGAAAGGTGTTGGCAGCAAGACCTGACACAGTAAAAAAAAATTCTGAAGTGACAAAGATTCTTCAACAAACTCTCAAAGTGGTTGACACTAAATTTCTATTAATGTGTAAGGTGCTTCATGATAATTTGTAAATTTCACCTTTGTGCCGCTAAAATTTCGCACCTTAGTTTAGTTTTTGAAGTTGTATTTTCGTATTACAAATTTAGGCTTTGGCATACTTATATAAAGATTTCAGTTTTGAAGTTGTATTTTTGTATTACAAATTTAGGCTTTGGCACACTTATATAAGGATTTCAGTTTTGAAGTTGTATTTTCGTATTACAAATTTAGGCTTTGGTACACTTATATAAGGATTTCAATCCTGGCAGGGACTACTGCTGCTCGTAGTCCTTGTTTCATTTCAAGGAGTACAATTTAGTTTACATAAATAAAGTTTGATTTAATAACATAATATGTCCACACTTGCATGCATACTACCATGGTATAATTAAGTGGCGCCTGAGGTTACTCATCCTAAAGGTGGAAACATGTTAAGGTGGAACATGTTCACATGGTTACCAAGGCAGAGTAATATATAGGTTTGGCCTGCCATAGCTCGAATAAATATATCAAATCTCTTAATAGGTATCCTCGGATTTGTCATACTCTTTCATACACAGGAGACAAGGTTCTACACCAAATTTCATTAATTTTTCTTAATGTAATTATCAAGGACTCCTAAGTTACCATGGATTAATTGGCCCTTTTGAGGTTTTCGATGATGTATACATATCTTCATCTGGTTTATCCACGCGTCCTACACTTCATCGTACAATGGGATTTTCCCGGTGAGGTTGGAGGTAACCGTTTCTCTCGCCCTAGCCTATTGTCGGACTTGTCATTCTGAATTTTTCAGTGGATTCTCACCTCTGCCTCTAGGTTTTTATCCTCCCCTACTCTGCTTTCCCTTACAAATGTCTCTGCTACTTTCTCCTTAGTATGACAATGTTCATCTTTCTCTATTTGTAGTGATTAGCAGAGGTTGTAACAAGGAAAATGGAGGCCATTGCATGTCACCGTCGCTTCTAGTGCATTCTTTTAACATCTATTGGTGTTTTTCCTATCGTTCAAGGTCTGAATGACTTACTTAGCTTCCTTTTGTCACGAAAAATTCATGCAAGGCATCTCATAGCTCCTTTCAGGATTTATAAAGGTATGTATCTCGTCCATGAGGGTTTGGATACCGTATTTGAGTTTGTGTTAGGTTTAACTGCTTATAATAGGTTCTATTGTGTACCACGTAATTTATGGACGTCATCTCATCATTCTTTCTAGAAAGTCCGCACTTAGAATGACCTTGGCTTATTTGGGTTCTCCGCTTATTCCAGGTTCTCGATTACTTCTTAACCTTATAGCTATCCACAGGTGTATTCGAGGTTTTTCATGTTTTGAAGAGTATTATAATCTTGTTAGTTGGAAATATGTCGTTGAGGGTTTCTATGTGATTTTCCTTACAGTTTTAAGTTTTTTTGAAATGGTTACTCTATAAAGACTTGTATCGATTAAGGTAAATGAGGAATCTTCTCTGCTTGTTCTAAGATGTGTCATTGCACATATGTCTCGAGAGTTTTATATAAGTGTTGGAAATATTGAGAGGGGGTGAATCAGTATCCATTTTCAATTGTTATTTTTACCAGTTAAATCAATTACATTTAGAACAAAAAATGAGCAATAGGAATAAATTATTTTATTAATATAATCTCTATAATGAATCAAGTACAATATATAGGGCTCCAACCCTTGATGAAGACACCGACCTTCAATTCCCCAGACTCCAACCTGTTGTCAAGCACCAACTTCATCTTTTGTGAGGCTCCAACCTCTAGGGCACTGACCCTATCTTCTCAAAGGCACCAAACTTTCATTTAGAGGCTCCAACCCCTAGGGCACCAACCCTTCTCTTGTATAGGCTCCGACCTGGTTTCTTGAGGACACCAATCCTCTAGGGCTCCAACCCTATCCTTCAAGGCACCTACCTTGTTTTTTCAAGGCTCTAACCTTCAAGGAACCAACCCTGTGGGCTCCAACCCACTGCTATACTTTGTCTAGATATGTTTTATAGTAATTCACGGCTTCCAAAATCTTCTTCATTGAGCCTTGTCAATCTTCAGCTTCACTGTAATCTTCAAGCTACACCTTCACTTAGTCTCCACATGACATTATCAATGACAATTGTGTCTTCTCATGAAGGAGTCTCCACTGTTCTTCATGTTACCTAAATTGAGTCTGCAAAGTTACCTCATGATGATTTCAACAATGCATCATGATCTTCAATAATGTCTCCAAGATCTGCTGAAGCTTTTCAACAAGATATCTTTAATAGACTGTGCTAAGCCTCAATGTCTGCACAAAACAATTCTTTGTTTCGAGCCTCTGTTCTTACTATCCCAGTAACTGCTTCAGAAGTGACTTCTTCAGGAGCAACTGCTTTAGGAGTGACTGCTTCAGAGGAGTGACTATCGTGGTATGCACTTAAATGGATTAATTTATTACAGGTCCAAGCCTTTCAAAGACTAACCTAGTCAAAATAATTTCTTTTCACACTCGACCTTTGGCTTTCTTCTTTTCCCGCTGGACCTTTGGCTTTCTTTCCTTTTTCCCTTCAAATTCACGAGTTTTGAATTGTCTCTTCTTATATGTGATAGATACCTGATTCTTCTGCTTGAAGTGAAGCGATTTAACTTGTATTTATATGAGTCTCACCAATAACATAAAGACACGTTCATTGGGCGAAGAGGCCGACTTATGAGTTCGCATATTAAAATTATATCGGAGGGGCCTTTTTCCAATTATATCATAAACTTGTTTATTTACAAAAATCATATAGGAGAGGCTATACCCACATTATAATAGATGTCTAGCAGTCCCCACATGCCACGTCATTGCTTTAATCCAACAATCGCAATTTCATAAAAATCTCGTAATCGCAATCCTTTTGGCTTCACGATATAACATAGTCGATGCCCCTATTTCCAACGAAGCAGATGCAATGTGATATTAAATAATGGTTAATAAATCCATCGGGTCTGCAATAATATCGCAATCACAATTTTTTATGTGACATCCCTTTATGACTTGCGATATGAAAGTTCTGATAGGTGGATGTGATATTACATTAGGGCTATTACCATAAATTTTTCGGGTCTATATATTATATCGCAATTGGAGTTTGAACGTGACAAGCCTTCATAGCTTGCGAAGGTTCCGATACGGCAGATGCGATATTAATTAGGGCGTGTTATAATGGGACCATCAGGTTTGCAATTCATATCGCAATCAGGGATTTCAGTGTAACAAGGCTTCAAGACTCGTGATGCGATGGATTCAATATTTCAATAGAGGCGTACTATAACAGAACCGTCGACTTTTCAATGCTCCTCCGATTTCACTATTTTCTTCCTTTAACACTTACTCTTGGGCATATGTGATATGCTCCCATAAACTTCTTCTCTCACTTCCAATATGCTTTTCTTTCTCTGGTAGATCTTCCTTTGACTTCCGATATCTCTTCTTTGATAGCTCTTGTTCTTAACTTCCAATGGCTTCCCAATTGGCTTCTTTCTCTTGTTACTTCACGAATCTACTTCTCCTTGGCTTCACATTAACATTTAGTATCCCAAAATATTGCCATATTGACATCAATGGCAATCTAGATCAACAATAAAAGGGTTTTGAACAAAAATTTTCTGGAAACTCTTGTGTCTAAATATGATTTAAGTTATGCTTTGTGGCACATATTTTAGACAGTAAATTTTCATCCTGGTGACTTAAGTTATTTAAGTTATTGTGTTTGGGACTATCCTTTAATGGTAATATCCCTTTATGGTAATCTTCTTACTGCATTTTTATCTATTCTTCATAGATTTTATATAATTGCAATCTTAATGAAGATGCATTATTTTCGTTCTTAGTTGTGGTATTTTTCTTCATTTATTCGTATTGAATAGGTATCGACGAGGATGAGATTTGTTTCCAGAATCTGTCTTGGTACATCATCTGTTTAAGAGAGAAAGGATTTTTCTTCTCTAGTCCCGGCTTGGAGACGAACTAACCTTTCATGGGTTTCGATCTTTTCTGGCTCAAGAAGTTTAAATCAGTTACACATTTCAGTTCTTCTTTGTATTGGTATTTATAATTAATTCTTGTTTAGAAAGAATCAATTATATATATAAAGAAAATGGGAAATTTCAGTCCTACAATGTAAACATTTACAGTGCTATTTTTTCTATATTATTTTTACTATGCTTCTGCAACTATTCTATTTTCTGTTACAGTTCCGCAATTCAACAAAAAGAAAGATTATTCAGTTCTAATTTGATATTCGCGCTACTACCATATTGTTATTTACTAATTTCCTTTCAACATACCATCTAGACTCGGCTCAACCCTGCTCAAATTTCCATTTTGGAATAATAATGAAATTATTCAGAGGAATTAAAATCTATTAACTAATTATTCATTCTAAATTATTAAAAACAATATTTAAACTATTCCATTAACCAGTACCATTCACAGTGTGCACCCATCTATATCACTTTGCAGAGATTACTTTCTAGAAAACATAGTCTTATCCACCCAACCAATGAGACTGGAAATTATGTCCAAATATCCCCTCGAACCTTCTAGCTTCCAGAATGATTCAAGACAGTACCCATTCTTGACCTCAAGACCTTCTTCCAATCCAAAATGTTCATTCAGAGATCCATTGGTTACTATCGGCTCTGGAATCCCTTACATCTCTTTAATAGTCTTATGTTATAGACTTTTTCTTTCTTATTCTTTTCTTCCTCACACACTTATGTGTTTCCCATATGAGGGAATCCCCTCAATCCCTCTAGGGAGGAAGCAATTTTCTAACCACCTGGAACTTAATATTTTATTGATCAAGTCTTTTCCTTTATTCTAACTAAACACTATTTAACAATTAGTTAATAATTGTAGTCCATACTCCTTACATTCCTTCATGATTTTATGTCCACTTAAGTTACCATGTTTTCATAAATAGTAAAAGTAAAAATTAAAATTAAAACCAGTAAAAGTAATTATCAGTTGTTAATGAGTTCATAAGTGATACATCTCTGCCCTCTTGAGTGAAACATCATCCTGATGTTTAATCATGTCTTTGGAATATGTGAGGATATGATTGTTGCATCCATCTTTCGTCTTCCCAAGTAGCCTCTTCCATACTAAAGTGCTTCCATTGCACTTTAACCTGGGTGATGGCTTGCTTATGTACAATGGTTTCTCTCTGATCAAGGATACAAAGAGGCTCTACCAAAAATTCTCCATATGATTCCACCGGTTTCACAATATGCAGTGCTATAAATGATGAGTATTTAAGAACTATCTTATTCTTGAAAGAAATTAATGAATTAAATTATTACTTGTACTTCCTACTAGTTTATGATATGTCTAGGATCATATACATATTTTTTTAGTAAAGATACGTGGAACACATTATGAACTCACGTGTAGCTAGGCAATGTCAGTAGGTAAGCAACGGGTCAAATTCTCTCTATGATTTGAAAGGTTCTACAGTATCTAGGAGTTAATTTTTCACATCCTTTCCATCGTAGGGTATTTTTTCGGGGTCTTACTCGAACATAAACATGATCTCCTACCTGAAATTATTTATATGCCCTTTAAACTATATGCATATACCTTTTGTCCGTCTTGAGCGACTTTCATATTTTGTCGAATTTTCTTCACAACCTTTTCCATTTTTACCAAAATATCATGCCCCAACATTAGTCTATCTTCCTGGTTATTCTAATTGATGACGGGGGGGTGTTATCGGGAAATCTAGTGTCTATGCAGAGCTGCTAGTTCCACTAAGGCTGGTAGCTACCTTAGAAACAACAAACTAAAACCACTTCCATTTTCCTTTATGAGAAGTAGATAGGAGGGGAATAAAGGAGACCAACCTCTGTCTTGCGCTTGGTTCCTTGCTTGATTCCTCTCCCTTCTGATAGATCTTTGCCACTCGCTTCCTCGTCTACGCAGCTTCAAAGAGCACTTATGGAATCAAAGCAACATAATACTATCCAAGAAGAGAGATCTACTATCATAAACAATATAGGACCAGATATATATTGACCACACAAATGCATATATCATCAATCATACAAGGATTTGGAGGAAAACTTGAATGGCTTTATTAATAATCAAGAATAGCAAAGAGGATTACAACCAATTTTTCTGACCTAGTGTAATCCTCTCAGCAAGAAAGCCCTTCTTCACCTCATGGAAAGCTTAGATCACCCAACACTATGATGTTACACCAAGAAACTAGCAGCACTTCCTTACAAGATACAAAATTCCAGCCTCTGGATCTCTGGGATGAGGGATCCATATATAGATGTTTGCAAGGGGGGTGAGTCAACTTTTGAGATTTGATTAGTGTTCTCTCTCTGATAGTTCTTGATTCCACTTGGAGATTGATGATCTCTTACTCATCCCTGGGCGAATGCAGAGAGGCAAGTGTCATAGGAGAAGTTTTTGGAAGATTCCATGATCCTCCACCTTGCAGATTGACCCTGCCATTTGTCCACTCTCACCCATTGCACCCCATAGAAGGGCTTTTTAGTATGCATCACACCTCCCGTGTGCATTTAGGTGGGATGCAGCGCACTTTGACCATGGAGTAGGTGAGATGGTCCAATTTTGACCAGTTTTCAGTAGTTTTTCATGGAGAACTTCTGGGAGATGATGTAATCAGCTGACCTTGTTCTTTTAGGGGTTGGATCAACACTTTTAGGGACTTAAGAGCCCTTGTTTTATGGACATTTATGATTGGGTTTGCAGTGCCCAAAAATTTCTATAACAGTTGCCCCCTAAAGCATGAGGTCGTTAATCTTTTTTATGTCGGGTGAAATGTTTTATCATGAGGATCCGAAGTTTTTTCGAGCTGGAAGGCGACCTGTAATAAGATACAATACAATACATTATCTTCATAATATTTTCATGATCCAGTTGAGGTGGGCATTTCCATGCTCAGATTTATAAATTCATTTTCATGTACATAAGACAAACAATCGTCTGTGTGCATACTCATGATTCTGGTAGAGCCATCATCCCTTAGGTTGGATGATTATATGTGCAGTAATGATGTACATTTGATGTCTTTATTTTCCTAAATATATATCGCGGCCCGGATGGATGAAACTAGATCCAGGGTCTTCAATCTCATTCGATCTTCACTCAAAGTACAAGTCGATCCATGTGATAGATGTTCTGGAGTCGAACATGGAAAGACATCGCCTGATTACCAGCCAATGATGTAAGTTGTTAACAGGCGCGAGAGGAATCACCGATAATGATGATGACCCTCAAGGTACTACAGTATAATTCACGTGGTGTGAATAAAGGACTTGGCATCGAACACCACGCAAAATCTTTCGGTCGAAGGCCATTGATGTAAACCTGTCGCCAGAAGTGATAAACTTGCCATTGAGGCATGCAAGCTTCAAAGTACTGAAAGGGTTGTTCCTAGATCGACTTCCTGGATAATGAGCTGATGTCGACAAGAAGCGATCTGTCATAGGAGGGCCTTAGTGAATCCCACATCAATGACACGGAACGGAGCAAATTATTTTAATGGAAGTGAAAACAATCTGATGATATAAGATTCACGGTGGCAGTCATGAAAGAACGGAGCGTAAATGTATTGCAGCGGATGAGACACAGGTAAATTCTCTGAGCGACTTCTCTTGAACATATCGGCGACACTGACATGATGGATTGGTAGCGTTAACCCCAAATGTAGATGGTGTGATAGACCCATGGTGATATGACCAGTGAAAGGAACAACCCAACCCAACTAGGATGCGGAGTGAAAGTGTCATGTTCAAGAGCGACTTGCTACAAATAAAGTTTTTTCAAGTTTTCTTCCCAATTTTTCCCTAGTCATTGCTGACCAGTACCTCTTTATTTTTTTCAAGCTTGAGGAGGATAACATATGCTTGTTCTATAATTTACCCTTTGGGCAAACCCATCGCTATGTTTTAACGAGCCTAGCGATAATGAAACTCATTCTTGTCTGTATGGACAAGTTTGTCGCTATTTAGTTTTAACGAGTTTAACGACAAAGATAACTCGGTCCTTTTCAATTTTAGAGAGTCTGAAAAGGGATGTAAAGAAAACTCCAATAATCCTTTTTCGTCATATAATCCCTTGAGTCTGAAAAATTATAAAACAATACAAAAGGGATGAATTTTCGGTACTTTTAACGAGCCGAACAAAACAAGCGCTTGATCGTTCTGTGTAATAATCCCTCAAGTCCAAAAAGATTAAAATCTAAAGGAGGGATAACACTTCTAGTCACTTTAACGAGATGGAGAGGCCAATTACTCAGCAATCTTTCCATATTTTACGAATCAGTTGAAAAGAGCTTAAAGGAGACTCGTTTTTTGAGGAACAAGTGATAAATTTGGGTAGCAGCTAATTCCAGGTAAAGTTTGGAATTTTCCAATCACGGCAGTGTCACAAGGATGGCTAATAGGATCACTCTTTGCAGCGGTTCCTCAAAAAGGGTAAACAATCAAATGGAGGTGAATGATCGGCCAAAATAGAGTGGAGGTGATGATGAGAACACGACCAAGGCTTCAAAGGTTGATGATAATACATTCACGATGGTTATTTACCGGAATTGGTTCATTTTTTAATGAGCTTAAACTCTGGGGGAGCATTTTCTCATTGCTTATGTTTATTTTTTAACGAGCTTGAATTCCGTGTTAAAACTGCTCGACCCAGTCGTATAATAAGGATGTCTCATTTAAAATGGCATTTTTGCAAAGCTTTGTCCCACATCCTTTCTTTATGCAAGTTAGGAAACGACCAATCCTACGAGTTTAAAGGGTTAGAGGACCTACAAATTTAAAAAATAAATGGTCGCTCTTCGCTTGCACCCTAAAAGGTTTGCATGCCCCTGGATATAGCGAAAAATTTCCAAGTTACCAAAGATTGTTCTATCCACACCGCAAACAAAACACTTCCTCGACGATGTCTACCGAAATAAACAAAGGTGAGTGGCGCAACTGGCTCCACTCACATAACTTTGACGAAGGAATATTATTCCAGTCTAATCTCATAAACTAGTCATATATCCTTCGCGGAAACCTAACCTATACCCAAGGTTTTCTTGTCGAAACAGACTAGGGTGCATGCCCCCTGGGTTTCAATCATGTCCTCCGAATCACTCGCGCTCATCAGGTGGACGGACTGGGGATTGATGAGACATTCCTTGTGTGAAAAGACCATTCAGGGATGGTATTTGACTATTTGCTATGTGTAATCGGGGAATGAAAGTTGGTCTACGAGCTTGACCACTGTTCCTTCATGCGAAAAACACATTAATCTAAAGAGTGAGGAGACAATGAATCCCATACAATAAATATAGTCGCGTCAAAGGAGTAGATTATAATCCAGCGGTCCTTGGACTACCATTACGTTCATGTGAACAATTTTCCTTCTCAATGTTGTTGGTACATTGGGAAGGATCCCTAATGGTCGACTCGTTCCTTTGTCAAATCCTGTTAGATTTCTCATTTCAGGAAAAATCGATGGCGAACCAAGCGCTTTCCAAGAAGTTGAGGAAAGGATACTCACAGAAGCCCCTTCATCTATGATGGTACCGGCCATGACCATTCTATATATTTGAGCAATGATTCGAAATGGTACGCTAGCCAGTAAGCGGGGTCTTCCTAGTAGATTCCAATCGAAGGAAACAACTAGGTTGCTTGGAGGTGGGACCGAATAGACGGCCAGATACGACTTTGACGAACTTCCTTCCTGCGGTAAAGGAACGGGTAGACTGCCCCCATGTTCATCGGAGTCTGTGCTTACGAAGAGAATTTGGACGATGTCGTTCTTGTTCTCTTCGATGACTGTATCATCTGAAGATGGATCCTCTGAAGGCAAGACCGGGTCAACTGCCGCCTCGACCTTTTGACTTTCGTCTGGTGTGGATTCAGATGGTTTATCTTCAATGATAGACGCTTCAGCTGACCACAATGGCGTGTCAGCCAGATTTTCAACTAGTGACGGACTCGACAAGAGCTTCTTATATCCAGGAGGAAGCCGTAACGATGAAACCGGACAATCGTCCAAAACTCTTTTAGCCTTGTCTAAGAAGGGACAACGATGGACGACGTGATCACCTTCACATAATTACAAGGAAATTTTCATTTTCATTTTTGTCCAGGGGCTTCACTTTCACTAGTTGACGGTGTATTCTCAACATGATCATCAGAGGTTGATGACACCGGATTGTGCAAACGAGGAGACCAATCCCTTAGATCTGAGGGATGCAAGTACAATCTCGATGATAGTGGTCTCCTTTGCAAATGACACATGGCGATTTAGGCCTGGATGGTGCAGTGTGTGGATTTTCGCTAGATGATGCCTGGTTGCCCTTTTTTGCCTTTGGCTCCTTCTTCTTCTCTTTCTTCTTCTTATCTTTCTTCTTCTCAGTTACTTGATGTTTGGCTTTACCGGCTTTATCAAGCGAAGAGGAAGGAGGAGAGGGAGAATTGGACAAAGTAGAAGGTTGGGGGGTAACTTTGGTATCGTTTAGTTGTTGACTTGAGGTTCAGGAATCACGGTGTTCTGAACGACATAGGTCAAGAAGAGCCATACGGCCAAGTCGATTGTCAATCCTGGAAGTGACAATGTGGCCATATGGGGTACACTAACATTTCCCCAAGAGGAGAAAGGACTAGGATTTCCTCCAAGGGGAAATCCTTGGTTGGTGGACTCCATTTTTCTCAACCTAAGACCAACGTAGGAAAGGTGATGTTTATTCCGATTAAAATAAATTTTAGACCCTTTGACACAATTTGTTTTTTCAATTTTTAAGAGTCGAGAAAAAACAAAAGATGACTCTAGTCACCTTCGATTTTTAATGAGCTTGAAGTGATAAGTGCTCAGATGGACCTTTTCCTTTAAGGAGTCTGAAAAGGAACGAAAGAGACTACCCTGGAAATCTAGACAAAGGGATTACCAAACCAATCGCAAAACTGCAGAATAATTTTTACGGTACGGCAGTCAATCTTCCTGAATGCTGTGTTCAGTGCATTGCGATCGATAGGGCGACAGACACGGCTTCCTATGGATAAAGGATAAAGCCTATTGTGGTCTCCCAATATATACTCGACGGTACGTGGGAGCACAAGTTCGTACTGACACTTATCGTCTCAAAGTGGAGGAATCACTCAACCAGCAATGAAAACAATAGTTACCAGGCTTTACGACGCCGGAATACGTCTCTAGCCTAGACTTCTAAATGTTGTGCGTTAGGTTCCAAAGCGTTTTTAGATTCATTAAATTTATTTTACAATTGATCTTTCTTAAGAAATTTTCCTTTCAGGTTCACCATGTGATGTAGATATACAATTCCTAAAATGCAATCTAAGATAAACAATCGTTTAATCTTCTTTTTTGCAATGAAAATTCTAGCTACTAAGGAAAGAGAGACGATATTCTTTCAACATAGAGCAGAGAGCACACACTATATACACTGTCCCAAATCAAACCAACAAGCAGTCTAAATGAAAATGCACATGCATGTATTTGTTTTCAGCCTTCTTGATGTGTGAATGATAAAAAGAAATCTAAGCGCAAATCTGAATTATTTTTCAAAGCGACATTACTAACAAGTTTCTTTTCAAGACAAAATGAAGACAATGACGACACTTTGTTATTTGGAATTGAAAACTTGCTTTCGATACTTGAAAAAACTACTAATTCAAATCAAATATAAGAGTAACAGTGTAATCGACTATCAAGAACAATCGAATTCTCTTCTATGACTGAAAACGACACTTGCGACACTTCCAAATCAAGAAACGACAGTTCAATTACGCTACTTCTTTGTAAAAGAGAAGTGAAAATGGTTCACAATACATAAAAACATTTACAGTTCTTTTCACAATGGAGGCAGAATAATGGCAAGGAAGGGGGTTTCCAACAGAGGTATACTAATTACAGAAAACAAAACTCCTGAATAGATCTAAAAAGAGTGAAAAAACCAAAGTCTAAAGGCAAAATTAGCCCTTTCTGATCAACGCACCTGTTACACAGGGATTCCAGTATGCATCCCACCTACAGCACATGGGAAGTGCGATGCATACTGAGATCCTTGAAGAGAGGGTGCGATGGTACAGTGCGAGACTTTTGATCCAGTTCTTGATCACAGCTTGCAGCACAGTTCAGGGATTTAGGCCGAGCAAGTGGTAATCAGTAAATAAATCATAGGGGTAGATCTAAAGAGGTTACTAGAGTCACCACAAGGGAAATTACAGAGTTTGTAAATCTATTGTTCAGTTCAAAAACAAAACCCGGAGATAGACTGAAGCAGCGTTGATCTACTTTGCACTTGCATAGAAAATGCAGTTTGAAGGCTAGCTGGCTTGACTTTAGGCTCCATCTGTAAGTTTATAAAGCAAACAAATATAAACAAACAAACAGTCTAGTCGCTCCCCAGCAGAGTCGCCATTTTGTTATCGGAAAATCTAGTGTCTATGCAGAGCTGCTAGTCCCACTAAGGCTGGTAGCTACCTTAGAAACAAATAAACTAAACCCACTTCCATTTTCCTTTATGAGAAGTAGATAGGATGGGAATAAAGGAGACCAACCTCTATCTTGCGCTTGGTTCCTTGCTTGATTCCTCTCCCTTCTAATAGATCTTTGCCACTCGCTTCATCGTCTACCCAGCTTCAAAGAGCACCTGTGGAATCAAAGCAACATAATACTATCCAAGAACAGAGATCTACTATCATAAACAATATAGGACCAGATATATATTGACCACACAAATGCATATATCATCAATCATACAAGAATGTGGAGGAAAACTTGAATAGCTTTATTAATAATTAAGAATAGCAAAGAGGATTACAACCAATTGTTTTGACCCAGCATCATCCTCTCAGCAAGAAATCCCTTCTTCACCTCATGAAAAGCTTAGATCACCCAACACTATGATGTTACACCAAGAAACTAGCAGCACTTCCTTACAAGATACAAAATTCCAGCCTCTGGATCTCTGGGATGAGGAATCCATATATAGATGTTTGCAAGGGGGGTGAGTCAGCTTTTGAGATTTGATTAGTGCCCTCTCTCTGATACTTCTTGATTCCACTTGGAGATTGATGATCTCTTACTCATCCCTGGGCGAATGTAGAGAGGCAAGTGTCACAGGAGAAGTTTCTGGAAGATTCCATGATCCTCCACCTTGCAGATTGACCCTGCCATTTGTCCACTCTCACCCATCGCACCCCATATAAGGGCTTTTCAGTATGCATCACACCTCCCATGTGCATTTAGGTGGGATGCGTCATACTTTGACCATGGAGCAGGTGAGATGGTCCAATTTTGACTAGTTCTGAGTAGTTTTTCATGGAGAACTTATGGGAGATGATGTAATCAGATGACCTTGTTCTTTTAGGGGTTGGAAAAACACTTTTAGGGACTTAAGAGCCCTTGGTTTATGGACATTTATGATTGGGGTTGCAGTGCCCAAAGATTTCTATAACAGGGGTGGCGGGGGACACCCAAATAATAAACCCCACGGTGATGTTTAAGTTGGAAAGTCAAGGGGTTTTGCATCTCCTTCCATAGAGGACCTTGAAAGGAATTAATTTTAATGTTTCATGATAATTTTTATTATAAGAAAACTCCACCAAGTGGAGGTACTCTTCCCATTTGTTGGGTTGTTGCATTACGTACATGCATAACATATCCTCCAACACTTGATTCACTCGCTTTGTTTGTCCATCAGTTTATAAGTGATAAGCCATACTAAAATGAATTTGACTACCTAGATATAGAAAAAGAGTCGTCCAAAATGCAGATATAAATTTTACGTCTCTATCCAAAATTATAACCTTAGGCATCCCATGTAGTCTAAAAATTTCTCGCATAAATATATCTGCAATTTGCCCAATATTATATGTATATTAGACATAAATGAAATGGGATATTTTACTCAATTTATCTAC
This sequence comes from Pinus tabuliformis, assembly GCA_031772625.1. NCBI lineage: Eukaryota > Viridiplantae > Streptophyta > Pinopsida > Pinales > Pinaceae > Pinus > Pinus tabuliformis. The sequence goes on along the minus strand of CM062811.1, from coordinate 1,021,601,969 downwards.
CACTACCATAATTGAATCATTCTGTTTCCTGGTTTTAGGCAATCCTGTTATAAAATCCAAAGTTATTACTTCCCATTTCCATTCCAGAATGGGTAGCAGATGAAGTAACCCAACTGTATTTTGATGTTCATCTTTAACTTGTTAGCATTCCAAACATTTAGCCAAGTATTCCTTAATATCTCTTCTCATTCCAGGCCAAAAGTAATTCTTCTTAATAGTAGAGAACAACTTTTGATACCCAGGGTGGGCAGCATAAGGTCTTTTGTGGAACTCATCTACAATAAATAGCCTAATATTTTGCTGATTTGGAACATATATTATTTCCTTAAACATCAATAAATTATCCTTATTTATGCTATAATTACCTTGTTGCTCTAAGTTATTAGATTGATATGTTTGCTGCCATAAAAATTTATATTATGGGTCCTTGTTAGAAGCTTCTTTAATTAGATTTGAAAAATCAAATTCTATCTGACTGTATAAAATTTCATATAAGTGATGTGATTTCCTACTTAATGAATTTTCTACATGATTTTATTTTCCTTTCAAGTGTTTAATATCAAAATCAAACTCACCCAAGAAGGTTGTCCATATGGCTTATCGTGCATTAAGACTAGGTTGCTTAAAAAATATAGTTAGGCTGTTATGATCAGTCATCAGTAAAAACTTCTCGCCTAACAAATAATGCCTCCAAACTCTTAGAGAGTGTACAACTGCGGTTAACTCAAGATTGTAGGCAGAATACATTTGTTCATGTTCTTTTAGCTTTCATGATTCATAAGCAATTACCTTGCCGTCCTGCATCAATACACCCCTTCCTTACATGCATCTGTACATACTACAAACTCCTTCTTTGGGTCTATAATCTTCAATACTGGAGCAATGGTTAGTAAATGTTTCAGTAGCTTCGTTGACACTCATCCGTCCATTTAAAAATTTTTCCTTGAAAATCCTTCATTAAAATGGTAATAATATCTCGCTAAACCCATAAAGGATTAGATATTGGAAACATTTGCGAGAATGGGCCATTCCATAATAGTTTTTAATTTTTTGGGATCAACTAATATTCCCTCCGTAGAAATTAAATTTCCTAAATATTGTATTCGGTATTTATAGAAATCACACTTACTGAATTTGGCATATAATTGAAGATCTCTTAATTTTTGTAACACAATTTGTAAATGTTTCATGTGTTCCTCCAGATTCCTAGAATATATAAGGAAATCATCAATGAAATTAGAACAAATTTGTCAAGATACGGATGGAATATTTTGTTCATAAGACTCATGAAGGTGGTTGGAGCATTGGTAAGCCCAAAGGGGAAAACCACAAACTCATAATGTCCATAACAGGTCCTAAAGGTTGTTTTTGGAATGTTCCCTTATTTCAACCTTATTTGATGATACCCGGATCGTAAATATATTTTAGAGAACACGGTTGCTCCCTTGACTTGGTCGAAGAAGTTGTCGATCCTTGGCAAAGGGCCCTTGTTTATAACAATCATCTTATTAAGTTGTTTGTAGTTAATGCATAGCCTTAAGGTACCATCCTTTTTCTCGAAGAATAACACAAGGGCTCCCCAAGGAGAAACGCTTGGCCGAATATATCCTTTATCGATAAATTCTTGTAACTGCAATTTAAGTTCAGTTAATCAGGTATACTCATTCAATAAGGAGTTCATGATATAGGTGCAGCCCTTGGAATTAATTCTATGGTGAATTCAATATCTCTCTTAGGAGGTAATCTTGGTAGTTCCTCTAGAAATACATCAGCAAACTCTTGAATTATGAGCAAGTTACTTAAGGACACTGATTTATCTTTGGAGTTAGTAAATCCCACCTAGATTTCATATATTAAGCACCCTTTACACATGCATTTACCGAACTGGGAGGCAGTAATTGGTCGCAACACCATAGGCCTTCTGAACCTTTGTAACTCCTGTCTTACACCCTCTTTATCCAGGTAGATGATGGTCTTTTCCTTGCAGTTTACCAAAGACCAATGTTCCTCCAACCAATCCATTCCAATTAGGAAAACATAAGACCCTAAAGGTAGCACATTCAATCCTACCTCAATTGCTTGACTTGTTATTTCAATAGGACAATTATCTACTTTAGTTGTCACTTTTCTCTTTGCTCCAATGGATAATTGCACTAGCCACAAGTTTTTAAATCTACTAGTTTGCAAATGACATTTCTCAACATTTTAGGACTAACATAACTTAAAATAGCTCCAAGGTCTATCAAAATCGACGCAACGTGGTTAAACATTTTACCTTTGAACTCGATCATGGTTGGTTGGTATTCTACTTGATGGTCATCCAAGGTTGCATTAATCCTGGGTATGCTCTATGCCATTTCACCAATTGTGGAAGCTTCCTAGATTTTGGCTACTCGCTCCGTCTTGGCACGATGGGGGCAACTTTTATAATAATACAACTCTCCGCAACCCCAACACTACAAGGGACGTTTTTGCAATTGACTGGGTTTCGGTTTACTAAAGGCCTCCGTTTGTTTGGACTCATTTTAAGATTTAAGTTTTTGTTAATTTTTTCCAAAAACCTTATTTAACTCATTCTTATGTATATTCTGAGTGTTCCCTCCTTTTATGCTCCTCATGTTCTGAAAACTATTTCATGTTTTTCTATTAAGCCAAGACTTGTTGCCTTCCCCCTTCTGCTTCATCTGCTGATAGTAGATTCATGTCTTTCTAATGGTTTCATCCATAATTTTGGGGTTGTCAAATTCTATTCGTTCTTTCATAAAAGTGGGTAAGTTGCTCATAAACCATTGCACCTTGGCCTTTTCCTCTCGTATGTAAGGTACATACCTCAACAACGATGTGAATTTAGCCGCAAGTTCATCCATAGAAAGTTGTCTGGGTTAGAGGTCATGAAATCATTTTTCTTTATCATCATAAAATCGCTCAGTGAAATATTTTTCTTTAAACTATTTCTATAATTCTCCCTAATTCACCCTTCGATCATCGACTGCATGGACTGCCTTAACTTCTTCCCACCATAGTGTAGCCTTACCTTGATGTTGGTAGATTACTAACCTTGCTTTCAGATTATCATCATATTCATAAATTTGAAAATATTTATTAATGTTAATCATCTAAGCTTCGACAACTTCCTCCATCTCTCCATCAAATATTAGAGGTTTTATTTTTTTTGAATTCACCCTTTAACTCAATTTTATATTTCTTGTTTCTTTGATGGTCTCATACAATATCATATTCCTCCTCATCCTGCCCTGTATCCCCCTCTTAACGTTGAGTATGACTCCCTTCAAGTACATTTTGGCCTCGCCTTTGTTCCTTGTTCCGTTCTTCATCACTAGGGCGGGGTATTGAAGCCCTATGATTTTGGCGATCTTATAGGCTCTTTAATATTCTCTCCTAATATTACATTAATTTCTCATTATCTGCCCGTAGATTGGCCATCTCGGTTCTTAACTGTTGCACAATTTCCATTAACATAGTGGTGAGATTCTGATGGGTTCCTTCCAACTGCACCCACACTTCCAGACTAGCGCCTGCACCAAATGGGATGCTTCCAGTTCCCTTCTGCATCATGTTTTCTGCTCACTTCTCTCTTTCTCTGTTCACAACACATGAATTTATTAATCGGTTTCCCAAACACACCCACAGCGTTGCAACAGATGCTCTGATACGACTTGTAACAATCATATTTCCACCCAAAAAAATAATTGCATGTAATCATATTTTATTTATTGCATTTCTAAGAGTATAATTTAGTTTACATTAAAGAAAAAAATAATAAAAAAAAAAAAATTGAGTTAATAACATAATATGTCCACACTTATATGCATACTACCATGGTATACTTAAGTGGCCCCTGAGGTTACTCGTCCTACTGCTCAAAACATGTTAACATGGTTACCAAGGCAGAGTAACATATAGGTATCCTCAAATCCATCGTACTCCTCAATACACAGGTGATGAGGTTCTGGACCACATTTCATTAATTTTTGAGGTTCTAGACCACATTTCATCAATTTTTCTTAATGTAATTATGAAGGAATCCTAAGTTACTGCTGCATGGATTAACTGACCCTTTTGAACTTTTCGATGATGTATACATGTCTTCATCTGGCTTATTCACATGTCCTGCACTTCATCGTATGTTGGGATTTAAGCGATGAGGTTGGAGGTAACTGTTTCTCTCGCCCTAGCCTGTTGCCAGACTCGTCATTCTACCTCGTTCGTAGTGGAGTCTCGCCTCTATCTCCAGGTTTTCATCCTCCCCTATTCTGATTTCCTTTAAGATGTAAAGGCATAGACTTATACGCTGCAGCGCCTTGGTAAACACGGTATTGTAATTATAATTTGGGTACCGCCCCAATTTTCCTATAAAAAGAGACCCAATAAATGTTGATGGACTACGTGAGTGGTGGAAATGAAATCACGGGACAATTTCCGTTACTGTTACTTTCTTCACTTACGTGAAGACCAGGCCTCGAAGATATGAGTAACGAAAGAACAGGACAATTTCCATTATTGTTACTTTCGTTAATTACGTGAAGACCGCGCCTCGAAGAAAATGAGTTCAGATTTCCTTCACTTTCTTCGCCTCTCTTGGGCTCCACTCTTTTTGTACGTTATTTTCTCTCTTTGAATTTTGTGTGTGCCTTGCAGTTTTTTAGCTCAAACCACTCTTTTTTTTTTCACACTCAACACTTTTTTTCCTTTTTTCTAATAAAAAGAGCAACATACTTTCTTCTTTGAAGACAACATTCTTGAAGAAGTAAAGGAGTACAAGTACCTTGGGATTGATTTCAACAACAAACTCAATTGAGAGGACTGCAGAAAGAAGAGAATTTTAGGAGGGTGGAAAGCATTATATGCTCTTCAAAACAGATGTAGAGAGGCAGAGTTATGGGATTGGAAAACAATTAAAGTGCTTTTTGGACTCCTAGTTTGTCTAGTGATGCTATGTGGGTGTGAATTGTAAGCTAGCAGCACTCCCATCTCAAAATGTAAACAAATTGAGAAAATCCAAAAACACTTGACCATAAGCAAGTTCAAAATAAAAAGTTTGATACCTTATGAGATAATGTTGAGTGAAACAGGAGCAACTTCCATTGAAGTAATTGCTATGGTATGGCTCATAAGATACCTAAAAAGAATTGAACAAATGAGAGTAGGTAGATGGCCTAATGATATCTTCAATGAAGGCATCAGTGAAAGAATGAAAACATGAATGAAACAAAACTACACATGGATGCAAAAATGGGATATCTACCTCAATGCCTATCCTACAAATAGCAAGAAGCTAAAAGATTTTGTTAAGGAGAAGTTTCGTAAAAAGGTATGGGGAAAAGAGTTGGGTAGAAAGAAGAAATATTACATTGAGGAATTCAACCCTACGTGTGATTTACAACAAGAAGAGTTCATATGCCTATCCTACAAATAGCAAGAAGCTAAAAGATTTTGTTAAGGAGAAGTTTCGTAAAAAGGTATGGGGAAAAGAGTTGGGTAGAAAGAAGAAATATTACATTGAGGAATTCAACCCTACGTGTGATTTACAACAAGAAGAGTTCATTGGAGCTAGCATTTCGTGGATGGCAAACGTTCTTATTGCTCAATTAAAGACCAACTCACATCAACTTCGGTGTGAAACAGTACGGTGGAAAAGGCCTAAAGAAGCTTGGGAAGAAAGGCCATGTACATTTTGCACGTCTAGGGTTGTGGAATCGGAAAAACATTTCATTTTGGAATGTGATGTAGACATCAGAGAAAGTTATGAGAACATGTTAGCATCAGTTTCTTGGCATTGGCTTTTTAGCGAGGAGATTGTTGGACGGTTGGGTCAGCTCATCATCAATTTGAATTGGAAAATGACTGAGTTGCAAAGAGCGAAAAATAGGGAACTAATGGTCTCATAGACTATTTTTAATCCCGTGGACCTTAAAATTTCATTTCATTTCATTTCATTATTTACAACAGTTGTTGCTCTAGTTTGGAGTATTGTTCAGCTCAAACTATTTTATTTTCTCTAAAATAAAATTTTAGATTAATTATATAGAAAATCCATATATAAATATTGATGAAAATTTTACAAACACGTTTTATTTATTATAAAATAAAATTTCTAACATTGATTATGTAGGAAATCGATACAATCCATAAAAGAGTTCCAATCTCTATTCCAATCTTCCATGTTGTTAATGACATCTTTTCATTCACAACACTTAACCATCCCACTTTATTATCACTATTGGGAGTAGTATTGTTGCCTTCTCCACATAACATTTGATTTTCATTGCATGGATTTAAAGGACATCCATGTAAACACTTATTTCCTTGAAATGATGTTGCATTGAATGTAGAAAATTGTGTTCCTTTTGGGATTAGCCCGCAAAGATGATTAAATGAAACATTCAACACTTCCAAGGATTTTTTCTCTCAATTTATTTTTGGACAAATCCAGTTGCTCCAAAGTAGATATGTTAACGAGAGATGGAGGTATCAACCCTTCCAATTGGTTGTTAGATAAATTCAGCAGTCGTAAGTAACTCAAACTTCCCATGCTTGCAGGGATTGTTTCACTGAAATTAGTAAGATTATTACTAGACAAATCAAATATTTTGTTGTCACATAAGAGATATGGTAGAACATACTCATATCCTTTCATGTGAATCATCATTTCCTGGAATTCTCTGTTATCATCTCAACATTTACTTGTAAATCCTTGAAGTCCATCAAATTGTAATAGCATTCCTCCACTGAATTTGTTGTTAGATAAGTCCAATGCATGTAATTTTGTGAAATTTGCTATCCATGGAGGAATAACACCATATAAATTATTGTATGCCAAATTTAAAACTTTCAAATTATGAAAAAATGTCAGCACCCAAAGAAGTTCCCCTGTCAACCTATTCCTCGTTAAATCCAACAGTGTAATGTTAGTACAGTTAACCAAGGATATCGGTAAAGTCCCAAAGAAATTATTAGTATGTGCAGAAAAGATTTGGAAAGAAATGCAATTGCCAATGGCCTCCGAAAGATTTATTAATTTAATGATAAATCTAAACACTGAAAGAACCCAAACCACCAATACTCTCTGGTATATTACCAGAAATATTGTTCTCGTATATGCGTAATAGCGATAGAGCTTTGAGTTGACCAAATTCTGCTGGAATTGGACCAGTCAAAATGTTTCTTTGCAAATTCAAGTATCTGAGCGAAGAGCAGTTTCCGAGAGGGGATGGAATACTTCCAGTCAGACCATTGGCGAGCAAGAAGAGACGTTCCAATCTGCCCAGAAAACCGATTTCTGTTGGTATAGTACCTGTTAAACTGTTTCTCCAAACGGCCAAGAATTCTAGTGATGTGCAATTGCCTAGGGAGGTTGGAATATTTCCACTCAAAGAATTCACTGACAAAACGAGAGCTTTCAACTTGATCAAACGACCAAATTCCTTTGGAATAGCCCGTCAGACTGTTAAATTCAACTGCAATCCATTGTACTAATGTGCAGTTACTAAGGGAAGTAGGAATACTTCCACTAAGACGATTTCTTTGCAAGAACAAATATTCTAACTTGATTAGATGGCCAAATGCTGCCGGGATTGGACCCATGAAATTGTTGCTTTGCAAACGCAATTCTATAAGCAAAGTACAGTTGCCCAAGGATGTTGGAATACTTCCACTCAGATGATTGGTGAACAAAAGAGATGTTCCAATCTGCCCAGAAAACCGGTTTCTTGTGCTATAGTCCCTGTCAAATTGCATCCCCAGAGCGACAAGAATTGAAGTGATGTGCAGTTACCGAGAGAAGTTGGAATATTTCCACTCAGATTATTGCTGCCCAAGTCGAGACCTTCCAACTTGACCAAGCGACCGAATTCCGATGATATAGTCTCTGTTAGGCCGTTACTGGCAAGATCAATCCATTGCAGCTAGGTACAATTACACAATGACTTTGGAATAGAACCCCATAGTAGATTATGGCGGAGTTCAAGCGTTCTCAACGCTTTAAGCTAGCCAATCTCAGGTGGAATTCTTCCCGTCAAATTATGGTCAGAAAGATCGACATTGCACAAAAGGGAGAGGCTGCCAAGAGAGGGCGACATAGTACCTTGCAATTTTAATCCAGGAAGACTAATGCCAACCGCTATTTTCATCTGTTGTTCACAGCTAATACCATTCCACGAAAACATGTTATCTGAGTTGTTAGCAGTCCAACTGGAGAGCGATCCATATGGATCGAACGTGATGGCTTTTTTGAAGCTCAAAAGGGCCTCCACATCTGTTGAATTATGTTCAGCTTCCTCCAAAATAATGCGCCCATTCACAACAAAGTCATGGAAGTATGGCTTCCCCGCCCGGATTGAACAATCGATTGTGGTTGTTGCAGCCATGATCACAGAGCACACAAACTTCACGATAAGAAGATAACCAAAATGTTGTTATGTTATCTATGTTAATTTCTAAAATAGATCTGGGAAGAGAAATAATGAAATAAGAGTTGAAATAATAAAATGGGAGTTAAAAATTTTGGAGGGAAAGAAAGGAAAAATATTTATAATGTAATATATTATTTGTTTATAGGATTATTAAACTTATTAATAGGTTTTTATTTATTGAAAAATTAAATCTCAAATTCAACTAATACTTTCAGTAAATATATGATAAAGAAATTGAAAATACATGAAAATTTCAATACACTTCAACTGAAAATAATGTCAATTTAATTAAAATAATATTGTAGGTTTATGATATGAGTAAGACTAACCATTTGAAAAATCCAAAATCTAATGAATATCATCCTAATAATGGTCCAAATTATACTATCACCAATATTAAGCATTTGAATATTATTTTTAAGAGTGATTATGGATAAGACACAAATTCATAAAAAGAGGAACTAAACAATTCATCAATAGTATTCTAACAAAACATATCATGTCAATTTAATTAAAACAATATTGTAGGTTTATGATATGAGTAAGACTAACCATTTGAAAAATCCAAAACCTAATAAATATCATCTTAATAATGGTCCAAATTATACTATCACCAATATCAAGCATTTGAATATTATTTTTAAGAGTGATTATGGAAAAGACACAAATTCATAGAAAGAGGAACTAAACAATTCATCAAGCTAGTCCGAAACGTTGGTTTCATAAATGGTTCACAGGTTTTTTCATTAAGCATAAAATTCATCAATAGTATTCTAACAAAACATAGATCAATACATAAATTGGACAAAAATGAAAACTTAAATCGACCTTCCGTCATAGAAGTAACATGCTACACCTAGTGTCTCCACAACTATCAAACTTAAGAGGTAATGACTATACAAAATAAATGAATTTTATTCATAATATACAAATCACAAATTTCCTTAGAAATAGTGCTTAAATGTTGAAATAATCTAAAACATTCCAAATGCTATAAAACCAAATGTCAAGAAATTCAAACTCTTCTTGTTTCATTGAATCACAATGCAAAGCCTAAATTGATAAATTCACGAAATATACTATTTCAACAGTTAAAAAAATATCTGTAAAAAGAAAAGGATTAACACTCTTACACTTAATTTTCAACCACTCTTCTTGGAGCACTAATGAAAGTCAATTTTACTTACATATTCAACACATTAAGAGAAATTTAAGATCTAAAGTGGGTCTTATAAGAAAAATAATTTAAAATAATAAAATGAAAGTTAATTAACTAAAAATATATGAAAAATCCAAATACAACTCAAAATCATAATCATGTCAATCTTATCAAAGTAATATTACGAATTTATAATATGATTATAATTATCTTTTAAAAGACCAAAAATAAAAAAATAAAAAGCAAAAAAACTATTTTTTAGGTGTTATATTATCATTTTAAATTAATAATTTTTACCTTTGAGAAATTTAAGAAAATCACAAGTGAGATCTAAACCTAATAACAATAACAAGTAGCCTTTTTCACTTCACAACAATATCTTTCTTAATATCAATATCTTTAGTGAGGTCTAAACCTAATAACAATAACAAGTACCCTTTTTCACTTCACAACAATATCTTTCTTAATATCAATATCTTTCTTAGTGTGAGGCAACCAAATCAAGTAAGCTAAGAGGCCCTCACCATACCAAATTCACAACCATACTAAACATTGTGATTAACCAAGTAAGATAGAGTCATCTTCAGTTTATGAAGGTTGTGAAAGTTTGTTCTAGTTAGTAGAATGGTGTAAAGAATTCTATAAATTTATTTATTATAATATTTTATATTAAAATATTTTTAAAATTTTTATGGCTGTGTTACTTAACCAAATGGTTTAGTTTTTTTTTTTTTTTTTTTTATAAAATCATATAAAATAATATTTAATTTATAACTTACGTTAATTTAGAAAGTTCCAATTAATTTTCAGTATTATTTATTTTATATATTATATATTAAGCCTTTGCATTATTACGTCTATGTTTTATATTTTTCTAAGTTTTATGACTTTGGAGTTGGTGGTTAAGAGATATGCATGGGATTCCTACGAAGACATATGATCTCTCGCATGCATGTAAATATAATCCATGAATTTTGGGCATGTAAGGGAGAATTGTCAATCATTCTGCTTGGATTTTTTTATCTCTTAGGCCAAGCTTGCATAGGATGGTTATGATAAAAATATGGACATTTTTTACCATTAAACGATGAAGAAATTGTGACCCTCTGTATGGAAATTTGTGGTCATTGAGTAAAGTAAATACAACTAAGAAATATTTGGGTTCTCAATAGTGGGATTTCTTAGTTGGTTTATGGTAGATCCATAGAGGCAGGTGGGATAGGCTAATGGACTATGAGGCAGAGAAGGAGATCACATTCCTTTAGTTATATTATCTAATGGGAAAAGAGGGATAGTGGATTAGAATATCTATACAAGCTTATACATTGCAAATTTTTTGGAATTAGGGTGCGTGTAGGGAGCTAGAGACAACCATAGGTAGTTTTACCCTCGTGGATTCATAGCCTCAGCTAAGCGGTGACCTCATTGTAGAAACATACAGGGTCTTCACTCAATTCACCTATGTCATAGTGCTTGCATTCATGATATATTGAAGAATACCTCTAATATCACAAGATATCAATAAAAACCTCCCAAAATCCTTGTTGAACTCCCATCCCAATATATTTATCTAATAAAAAGTAACCCTTATTAGTAATAAATATCACCTATTTTTAATATTTACCATTTTTATACCCTCAAATACCTATAACTCCACTCCTTCACCCCCCCCCCCCCCCCAAATACCTATCGTATATTAACTCTATTTGTCACAATTTTAAAACCCCCTTATGAATGAAAGTGACATGATAGTGGTCAATAGGTTGAATCCCCCATGAGAGAGATTAAGTGCAATGTAGAGCATATGTTTTGGTGGAACATACTTCATCTACATCTAGTTGGTGTTAATTCCTAAAATGCTAAGTTCATATGGTTTATGTATGAGTATGTTTGATTAGTGTTGTTTATACTATGAACTAAATTAGTTTCTAGGTTGTTGAACCAATGCTAAAACTACATCTACAACTATGAATGATACTAGTTATGTTTTCATAATCCTACACAATTATTCCTACATGCATTAATTAATTAATAGTAGAATGGTGAGGAAAGATATCAAATAAATAAGTATGGGTGAAAATTTGTGGTTTCAAGTAGCATTGTATAGTTATAGAGGGTCATGTATATGTTGCATTAAAATATCCAAGGAGGAAAACATTCCATCGACCCAATAAACATGGCCACTTGAGGAAATATATTAATGCAAAAGGAGAAAAAATTGTATAAGGTTTTCTCACAATCGATCACGAGCAAATGATCCTTCATGCTCTTTAAATTGAGATCATGGACCAATTAGGTGTTATGTCATGGATCAATATAGTGATTATTATCAAGGAGAATAAGAATTTTTAGATCACTTTATTTCTAAAACATATTGTGAATGTTTGATTAAATAACTACTAATGCATACTGTGGAAACATACTAATGAAGCACACTTTATTTAAAGAGGGCATTATACCAAGTTGATCTTAACTAACTCCTAAGTATCTAAATAACTTGCCATCTTTCCTTAAGAACAACTTGCGATATGGTTGAAGGATCTACAAGAGTGAAAAAATGAGAAAGGAAGGAGGCATTTGAACATATTCCCTCTTAATGTCAACTTACTAAACTCCTAACATAGATTAAAGTTTGAAAAACTTCACTTATACAGAGACTTTGTGAAAATGTTTGAAATTTATCATCCATAGTGGAAAAGAATACTTCAAAAATGTGATCCTAAATAAGATTTTTTATGAAGTGCATGTGTATGTCAATGTGTTCAATGTGTTGATGTTGTTATACTGAGTCTCTAGATAATGACAAACTCTGAAAATACAATTGGCATATGTTGTAAACCTTATCCTTGAAGAGGTGTTGTCATGATTCATTGATGAGTTTTTAGTGAGATCTATATCTAGAATGGTCTTATCATGTATTATAAATTCATATCCTGAGATGAATACAATATGTATGAGAATGGTTTAAAGTCTTCTTTCGCTACTTTGCTTATCTTGTCTTGGTAATATCAATTCCTAACATGGTATAAGAGCCATGTTGAGCTAGGTATTATAAAGTGAGAATGGTTGATTTGTATCTACATGTAGTCAATTTTACAAGATCACCAAGGATTGGAAGACCCTACATCTCTATAGAAACTAGATAAAGGCTAATGTTAACAACAATGTGGTTGTGGGATTTGAGTTGAACAACACGTATTCTCATGGAAAATCCCTCACTTGTCTCTCAATTCAGTTGGTTATTAATATTTCATTTGCATGCCATCATCTTTGATTGGGCCTGAATCGCACGTTTCTATCTTTTGCTTACTTCATCTTATTCACTATTAATGAAGATCAATTAACTATTCAATTTGGTTCCTATGTTGTGTTCTACGTTTTAGTTGGATGAATTCAATTCAGAAAGGATGCCACATCCATTGTTAATATATGAATACTCCATGCATAGCTTGTCTGTCTAAGTCACTGATTTGGAAGCTAATATATTCATAGATATGTAGCAATTCAATAATTATTTGGCAATGTATTTGCACTAGAATTTTTGCAAAGACACCATAGGAAGCACACTAGTCTTTAATCCTATTATTTCAAAAAAGAATCCAAGATCCCATCATTCTAGCATGTGAACGGGTCATTTCTAATTTTCTGGTTTACCAATAAATATGGAAAAATAAAACTAAGCTAAAGTGATGTTGTTTAAGCTAAATATCATGCAATAATTCCTTAATACATTCAAAATGATAGCTAATTCATAGAAATTAGAGTCCCTTGTCACGTAATCGATGGAAAGACATCCTATTTTGAGAAATGATAATGCTAAGTATCAACTATTGATTAATTAACCATTAAAAACTAATCAATGAGTTAAGACAACATTTTAGTGATATAAATATCGATGATTACTTTTTGGTGGAGATTGATTTCAGTTTTATTGCATTAAGCTCAAGGAACTATGTGGAATTGGCTTTGAACCTCAACAGGTTATCTAGGCATATATATTTACGATATTTGTTTTTATATATCTGTAAATATGGGTAATGGAGGCCATATTCAAAACTTCATATAGAAACTTCAAGTAGTTTTCTTCTTAGTAATTTGTTTAGTGTCATCCTCTAACCCATTAATGAATTCTTGTTACATCACATGTGAATTCATGGAGTTTTTATCTTAAATCTTTGTACAGTTCTGAACTAAATGAGCTCATTAGAGAAACCCACAAGATCATACAACAAATCGATATCTTGCCACAACATCCCTAACAGGGTGAGGCATAAGCCATAGAGGCAAAGGTAAATCAATAACCCATCAATCTAGTGCTTGCAATTGTCTTATTATTAAAATGCAACTATAATAAAGAGTTTTCAATCTTAGTTTTTCACAACTCTATTATCAAAGTTATTGATCAACCAACGATGAATAATTTCTCTTGATGGTGTATTTTTTTATTCCTATGAAGCATTGGTCTATCCTTATCGTTTGTAAAACACCATTGTTATTGCCAACATAATGGAAACAAAGAAATCCTTGAGTGAAGAATTAATTTTTCCAAAGTGGCCTACTCCAAAACTTCACTCGGCCCCCACAACCTCCACAATTCCGTGAGAAAACATCTTTTTTATTTCCCTCTATGTGACCACTCTCCAGAACATGAAATTTTTGGAAAGTGCGATAGATCTTGCTTAGATCACTCACGAATCACTCCAACAATCTATCAACGGGGATGAAAGCTAGTCAAATTAGTAATTGTGTGCAAGATTCAATCAACACATCATGGTAAAATAAGGCTTCATACTTTCAATAGATGGGCCCACACTGGATTCCACGTGAAAATGCCAGGTGAAAAGCACCATCATATTTTTGGGTCTATTCATATGTTTAGTGTTTATAATAGTAACCCATATCCAAAAAAAAGAGTAGAAGGGGTGAGGCATGGAAAAGTAGAGGTTATTGTCTCTTAATTACATTTAATAATTTATTTATTTATTTTCTGTTATTTTTTCATAGGGTTATATTATTATTTTCTTTAATAATTGCATTTATTCATTAACATATTAAGTTCACCCCATAACATTATTCATATTTACATCATTAGTCATCATCATATGCAACTACGTAGAAATAATAATATCATCATCATCAATGCAACGTAACATAAAGGAACAATAGAAGAACATAATTCACACATAGAAACACCAGGATTAGTTGGAGACTAGGGAAAAACCCACTATGGGGAAAAGCCTTGCAATTTTTTCTTCTTAGATTGTCATCAAATGATCTAGAAAAAGAGAGTACAATGATCCATATCTCCATCTATGCAACTATCCATCCATGAATTGAACCCAATAATGCCTATACTAAAAAATATGATTCTCAAGTATGTAATGAACTGTCATTATCTGCAGTCAACATCCAAACCCTGTGATCATTGAGCAAAATATTTGGCAGATTGAGATTTAATATTTTAGTTCCTAGTCACATGGAAGGGGAGATATGCGAGCGACTATAGTTGCCTAGTCACTCCCTTAAGCTTGACATGCGAGCAAATGGGATCAGATCTGGACTGTGGAAACCCTAAATCCCCAGTCACATGGATGGAGAGTTGTTGTAGTGTTTTCTTCTCAAAGATGTATGAAAAGAACCCACTTAAGATTTTGGATGACAAACAATCTTAACAATATAAATGGCTACTAAACATTGTAGATCTGCAGCAACTCATAGAAACAAAACCTGCCAAAGTCCGGATCTATGCCATAATCATAGTTAAACAACAAAAAGAAAGAATAATAATTCCAATCATCCAATGGAAACCAGATATACAAAGAATAGTTTTATTATAATACCTGTGAAGGGAACAAATAGATGTTACCAGTCTCCCTCTATGGTATGGGTTCTTGGCTATCCTCAAATGTATTTAGCTTGTGTAGAGTCTCTCTCCTCTATAATGTATAAACCCAAAAAAAATATGGTGTGCGACAATGAAAATACTCAGAGTTACAACAGTGAATGCAACAATGAGAATAATCAAAAGTGAATAATGAATGGAAAACCCTTCTATTTATAACAAAATATTGAGTTATCCTCGAATAATGAACAATAATAAAATATTATTGATCCCATTCTTGGAATAACCACTTGGAATATTTTATTATATTTGTTTAGGAGGGAAAAAGTATTAAACTTTTATTTATAAATAATAAATAAATAAATGACTTATTTATCATTTCAAGGAATTAGTTAAGGAATAATAAACAAATAAGGATTTATTTAATTATTCCTAAGGGATTTAGTCAAATTTAACAAAGAATAATAATTAATTAGTGATTAATTAATTATTCTTAGAGAAAAATAAAATAAATAATTATTTATCTGTTTATTTCTCATGATTGGGTCAAATTTGACAAGAAATAATAATAAAACAATGGTTTATTCTTAGAAGAAAATCAAATAAATAGTGATTTATTTAATTATTTTTCATGGGTTTAACTATAAATTACTTAACAAAGGTGGTTTATTAAGTAATTTCTCACAGTAAAAGCAATTTTACTATAGTAAAATTGGCTTTACATGGTGTACTTCAATCCATCTAGTAAGTTAGGCTAGATGATCAATATTTTGGTGATAACAGATTTCCCCCCAACGTATGAGTGTTAGGAGAAAAACGTATGACCAAAGTACGTTGTAAAGACACAATCACTAGACAACATAGGGGGGAGAGAGAGAGAGAGGGAGGGAGAGAGACCAATGAAGTTGAATTTGAAAGAGGATATAGACAGAGGGGGTAAGATGATGCAGGAGCATGTGACTTGGAGGGAAAATCTTCAAACTTATTCCAAAAATCCAAAAAAATCTACAAGCAAAGGAGTGGGGTCCTTTAGCCATCAATTTCCATGCTTTTCTAGTTTAAGATAAGGATAGAATTAAGAATAAAATCATGTTGTAATAATCGCTTATGGATAAGCGATAATAAGCCTTATGGATAATTGCTTTAATCGCTTTACTATAATTGGCATGCTTTTGTAAGAGATAAATACTGAGTAAGATTTATCTATTATGTTTTAAAAGGAAATAACGGGACGCTCTGAAGAGGTCGATCCTGGATGCATTGTGACTTTCGAAGAACTCTCTCTATGCATTTGAATTGACAGTTCTCTGTTAACTGGTATTTGCATGTGTGTTTGGTGGCGATTCTTTTCTTTTGAACCTTGTTAATGGTGATTCGGCATTGTTTCCCTATTAATACTTGATTTAAGCTTGCTAATGTGTTTTTCCTTATATCAGCATGCCTGTTTTCCTTGTAAGCGTTGTTGAGTTCCACAAGCAGAAATTCCTTTTTACATAGGAAATTCATGATATTACTTAGTTGAACGAAGTGTCGGATGATCCGAATTGGATCCTCAAATACTCTTAAAAGTTTCCTGAACTCTGTAAAACTCATACAAAAGTTTCAAAGTGCTATGGATGTCAAGCTTATCAGAAATAACCTCTGAACAATGGCAATTTATGGTCAGCACGGAGCAACGAGGACCCTCAATCAAAGCATGCAGACCATTGGCCCATGGTAACCGTGCGTTGGCACAAACTGGCAAAATGGGAAGTCAGATCCAAAAATAGAGGCAGTTTTTGAATCGCGTATCGTAGGGCGTCCCCCTCAGTGAAGGAAAACCCCGAGCGCTTGGTCACAGGGAAAATCATAAAACCATAGGGAAATCGCCAATTCCGTCAGAAGGCGGGCCCCGCGCTAAAACTGGCAGGATATCAGGAGGCCCTCAAGTGGTAAGTGGGTTTGACCGAGTCCCGCCCAATTCCATACAACAGGTGACATGAGTCCATCAAATGAGAGATAAAACCGCTCTCATTACGCAGGTAAAGGTCATGCTACTTACCCACGCGATATGGACGGAGACCGTAGGATCTGGAGGCCCCAGATCAATGATGGAGACCGTAGGATCTGGAGGCCCTAGATCAACGATGGAGAAGCAATCCAATGGGTAACCGGATTCAACAGGGAAATAGGCTGAGGTGGATAACATTTGGGATCCAACATGATCAATGAGTTGGCAAAGGAATCAGTTTCACGAGCAATCTTGGAGAAACAGAAATAACGATCGTTCAAAGAGAACTGACACTCAGTTCATGAGGAAACAGATGGCCACCTCTCTGTGAAGTGTTATAGTGATGATGACGCAGGGCAAGGGAATTCCAGCGGACGGAGGTAGGAGATCCAGAGAGCTGGGGAAGCAGAAACGAATAGTTAGGGAGCAGATTGGCTTTAAGCCATGAATAGACAGAGAAAGCGGAGGAGAAGGAGAAGCAGGAAAAGAGAGAAAAGAGAGAGAGAAGCAAAAATTGTAGAGAACAGAGAAGCCGAGCTGACCTGCAGAGCAAAGGCAGCATCGAGTAGACAGAGACAGAGAGAGTCTGAGAGTCTGTGAACTCCAGAAAAGGCTTGAGAGGTTCAAGCAACTCCTATGTGTATACCTGTCAGGTATTGAGTACCAAATTGGACTCATATCACTGAGACCAGTTGAGGATGAGATTTAGTAAGGGGAGTCTATGTACTCTAGAGACTTGGGGAATCCAAGTACAGTCCTACTGATCATTATCTGTTAAGTGAGACTCAATTTGAGCTCACTGTTGTAAAACTCTGCTTTTTAAGACATAATAGAAAGGCCACCACTGAAGGCTGGACCAGGAGACGTAGCCCGGGAGGATTGGGTGAACTCCTTATTAAATTTGTTGTGTTTATGTGTTTGCTTACTGTGTTCTCTTACTGTTTCAGTGTCTGTGTATTTCATAATCTTATCAATCTGTTGCATAAGATAACAGAGGCACACCCCAACAGTTGAGTCTGTAATACCTTCATTAATTAATTGGGATCATTCATGAGTGATTTCAGATCATTGGACCTGATATTTTATTGAATCTGGTTCCCGTATTGGTTCTGAACCATTATCGCATCACAGAACCACAAGTGGAGTGGAAGGGACCTTTGGATCCGCCGAAGTCCGAAACTCCGATAGCTCGTAACCGAAATTCTATAGAGCAGGGTGTATAAGGTGTTCAGAGCGAGAGGAGCCTAGTATTGGGAGCATTGGAGTTGTGATTGCGATCTCTGATAACACTATGTGTTATCGCATCGGAGAAAGGAATGTTGGAAGGCCGATAGTAACCGCCGATAGTGTTATTTGGGTGTAACGCATTTCTTTGGGAATCTTGCGCCGATAGTGTAATTCCTGAGAATTAACACTATAGTGGTGTTAAAGTGCAATAGTGTTGTTACGTTCCTTTGGAACAGAAGCCCGCCAACTGTGTGTTTTGTGTTTAAAACGCAGTTTCCTCATTTTAAAGCAACGCTAGTATATTATTATAATTCCTATGGAATTATAGTCCAGAAGGAGGGAAACAGGCCTATGATATGATTTGTGTCTGATAACAAGGGTTGGGGTGATTAGAGGGAAAAACTCATGAAGCAGTCAGGCTAATAATAGATGACTGATACACCTGTTGAAACAGAAGGAGAAATTCAACCAGAGTTAGAAGAAATTATTTCAGGTTTCAGCCGTTTGTCCATATCGCCTACACCCAGGCCACCATTAGTGGTATCAGAGCAACCTGTTGACACTGAATTGAATCTCAAAAGTAGGAGAAGGAAAGTTAATATGGCTTTCAGAGTTGGAAGAGGACGAGGATGTGGTGGAAGAGGACAGCCTGTTGCAAACGCTAAAGTAATGGAAGCTGTGAAACAGATGCAAGCTAGATTGGATGCATTAACAACGGGAAGAGATATAGATGATGGAGATGTTAGTGAACTTGAGGTTGAAGCTGCAGAGGAGGAAGCTGTAGCAATTACTCCTGAGATGAGATTCTTCCAGTCAGTGTTGAGATCCACAGTTAAGCCAAAGGCCAAGGTTCCAATATATGAAGGAGGACTGAATCCAGAATAATTAATAGACTAGATTAATGGAATGGAGAAATTCTTCGACTATGAAGAACAGAAGATGAGAAGAAAGTAAAGTTTGCGGTCACCAAGTTAAAAAGTCATGCAGCGCTTTGGTGGGATGGTGTGAAGGCAGAAAGAAAGAGACTTGGCAAGCAACCTATCAAGAATTGGAGCAGGATGGTAACAAAGCTAAGAGGTAAGTTTATACCAAGTAATTATCAAAAAACTTTGTTCAAGCAGATGCAAAATCTTAGACAGAGATCTATGACAGTGAAATAATACATAGAGGAATTCTATAAGGTAAGCATAAGAGCTGGAGAAACTCAGGATACATATGAGAAGGTGGCTAGATATGTGAATGGTCTTAGGATGGACATTCAAGATGAGATAAGTATACTATCTCCTAAAACAGTAGAAGAAGCTTATCAGGTGGCACTGAAAGCTGAAGAAAAGCTTATGAGGAAGCAATCTACCAGAGGGAGAGGTACTTTCCGAGGAAGGGGAAGTCAAGGTGGTAGAGGAAGATCTACAACACCTAAAGATGGAGCTAGCAGCAGCTCAACCCAGCATGCACCCACAGGAGGTGATGCAAGAGGCAGAGGGAGTTTTTCTAGAGGAAGAGGAGGTAGAGGAAGAGGAAGAGAAATAAGATGTTACAGATGTAACAAGCTGGGACACAGAGCTTTTGAATGCCCAGAGAATGCAGGAACAAGCCAGAGGAATGTAATTGTTGCTCCAGTTGAGGGAGAAGCACTAGCAGCAGTGGTGGCAAAAGAAGAAAATATACCAGAGAGAGGAGAATCTTTGGTAATCAATAAAGTCTTGCTCAATGTTGTTGGGAAAAGTATCCAATATGGAATGCCCCTATCCCACTCTAAGAGGTGATAGTGCCTTAGCAACAAACAGGTAAACTTATTCGAGTATTCTTCTTTATGGAATGTAAGTAAGGAAGAAGGATCTAACTAACCGGTATCTTCCACTAGTTTGTCGATCCAAATCACTCCTCTCTTCAGTAGCTCCCAGCTTCTTGCTCCTTCACCGGCCCAGCTTCACCAAATTCCTGCAAGATCACAAGAGAGAGAAACTACACAAAGATACAGATATACATTCATAAAAAGCTCAAGATCAGATTAAGCTAAACATGTAAGCATAACAAAACATCATTGGTATACAACATGTAGGAGAAACTCAAATAGTTTATTGATAAGATAATAAAGTCTGAGAGGAGATACAACCAAGTGAGTTCCGATCCAGCATCTACCTCCCAGCGATGGAATCCCTTCCTCTCCTCCAACAAAGCATAAATCACCCAATGTGCTAATGTCAATCTCAAACCAACAGCAATTCTCTGCAAAGTACAAAATTCCAGCCTCCTGAACCTCTGGGTGAGAGATCCATATATAGATGTGAGCAGAGAGGATGAGTCAGCTCATGTTTTGACTTGTGGCTTCTCTCTGTCAGTTCTTGCTTCCACTTGGAGGTTGAGAACCTCTTACTCATCACTAGTCGAATTCATTGAGGCAAGTGTCATTGGAGAAGATTCTGGAAGCTTCCAGGGTCTTTCCACCTCGTTGAATGAACTTGCCATTTGTCATTTCCCGCTCAGCGCACCCTGGTAGTGCTTCTACCTGCGTTGCAGTGCACCTAGCCAGCGTAATCTTTGCATTTCAGCACAGACAGCTAGTGGAGCCTCTGAATTGATCTTGAATTGACTGTTTTTGAGTGGTTTTTGGTGGAGAACTTCTGGGAGAAGCTGTCATTGGTTGACCTTGTTCCTCTAGGGGTAGGAACAACTCATTTAGGGACTTTGGATCCCTTGGATTATGGAAATTTCATGCTCAATGCTGTAAGGCACAAAAATGTCTATAACAGTTGCCCCCTAAAGTATGAGGCCGTTTATCGGGTGAAATGCTTTATTAGGAGGATCCGAAGTTCTTCCAATGCTGGGAGGAGACCTGTAATAAGATACAATACAATACATTATTTTTCATACTGCTTTCATGATCTAGCTGAGGTGGGCATTCCCATGCTCAGCTTTATAAATTCATTTTTCTGTACATAGAACAGACAATCGTCTGATGGTAGACTGATGATTTTGATGAAATCATCATCCTTTTGGTAGGATGATTATCTGCTGCAATGCTGTACATGTCAATGTGTTTATATTTCCTGAATATATATCGCAGCCCGGATGGATGAAACTAGATCCGGGGTCTTCAATCTCGTTCGATCTTCACTCTAAGTACAAGTCGATCCATGTGAGAAATGTTCTGAAGTCGAACATGGAAAGGCATCGCTTGATTACCGGTCAATGAGGTAAACCGTTAACAAGCGCGAGAGGAATCACCGATAATGATAATGACACTCAAGGTACTGCAGTACAATTCACGTGGTGTGAATAAAGGACTTGGCGTCGAACACCACGCAAAATCTTTCGGTCGAAGGTCCTTGATGTATACTTGTCGCCGGAAGTGAGAAACTTGCCATTGAGGCATGCAAGCTTCAAAGTACTGAAGGGGTTGTTCCTAGATCAACTTCTTGGATAATGAGTTGATGTCGACAAGAAGCGATCTGTCAAAGGAGGGCCTTAATGTATCCCACATCAGTGACACGGAACGGAGAAAATGATTTTGATGGAGGTGAAAACGATCTGATGATATATGGTTCAGGGTGGCGGTCATGAAAGGATGAAGGATAATGTATGGTAGTGGATGGGACACGGTTGACTTCTCTGGATGACTTCTCTTGAACATATCGGTGACACTTGTGTGATGGATTGGTAGCATTTACCCCAATGATGGATGGTATTGGCGAGACCATGGTGATGTGACCGGTGAATGAAACAACCCAACCTGACTCAGGCACGGAGTGGAAGTGTCATGTTCAAGAGCGACTTGCTACCAATAAAGTTCTTTGAGTTTCTCCCAATTTTTCCCCAGTCATTGCTGACCAGTACCTCTTTATTTTTGTCAAGCTTGAGGAGGATAACATATGCTTGTTCTATAATTTTCCCTTCGGGCAAACCCATCGCTATGTTTTAACAAGCCTAGCGATAGTGAAACTCGTTCTCGTCTAAAGACAAGTTTGTCGCTATTTAATGCTTTTAACAAGTCTAACGACAAAGATAACTCGGTCCTTTTCATTTTTAGAGAGTCTGAAAAGGTACGTAAAGTCAACTCCGAAAGTCCTTTTTCGTCATCTTATCCCTTAAGTCCAAAAAAGTATAAAACAATACAGAAGGGATGAATTTTCGATAGTTTTAACGAGTCGAACAAAACAAGCGCTCGATATTTTTGTGCAATAATCCCTCAGGTCCGAAAAGATTAAAATCTAGAGGAGGGATAGCACTTCCGATCGCTTTAACGAGCTGGAAGGCCAAAACTCGGCAATCTTTTCATATTTTACGAGTCAGATGAAAAGAGCTTAAAGAAGACTCGTCTTTTGAGGAATGAGTGATAAAATGGGTTAGCAGCTGATTCCAGGTAAAGGTTGGAATTTTCCAATCACGGCAATGTCACAAGGATGGCTAGTGAAATCACTCTTCGCAACTGTTCCTCAAAATGGGTAAACAATCATATGGAGGTGAACGATCGGCCAATGGAAAAGTGGAGGTGACGGTGCAAACACGACCAAGGCTTTAATGGCTGATATGTTACATTCACGGCGGTTATTTACCGGAAGATAGTTCATTTTTTAACGAGCTTAAACGCGGAAAAACACTGCTCAATCTTATGTTTATTTTTTAACGAGCATGAACTATGTGCTAAAACTGCTCGATCTTATGTTTATTTTTTAACGAGCATGAACTATGTGCTAAAACTGCTCGATAATCCAGTCATATGATAAGAATGTCTCATGTAAGATGCCATTTTTTATGGAGCTTGCGCCTTACCAAAGCTATGCCCCGCATCCTTTCGTTATGCAAGTTCGGAAACGACTAATCCTACGAGTTTAAAGGGTTAGACCTACAGGTTTAAAGGGAGGACCTAAAAATTTTAAAAATGAATAGCCGCCCCTTGCTTGCACTCCAAAAGGTTTGCATGCCCCCAGGTATAAAGTATGGTTTCAAGGTTACCCCTTCTTAGTCCAATAAAACATTTTTTTTACCGGGAGAGGCCTACCTCTTTCAGGTTACCAAAGATTGTTTCACTTGCACAGCAAACAAAACATTTCTTCGGCGATGTCTACCGAGATAGACAAAGGTGAGTGACAACAAGCGCCAAACACATAACTTTGACAAAAGAATCTTATTCTAGAATAACCCCTCTTCCAAGACGGACGGGGTACAGACTAGTCATATTCTCCCGCGGAAACCTACCTTATACCCAAAGTTTTCCTGCCGAAGCAGACCAGGACGCATGCCCCCTGGGTTCCAGTCATATCCCTCCGAATTACTCGTGCTCATCGGGAGGACGGACCGTGGGTTGAGACATTTCTTGCGTGAAGGGACCATTTAGGGAAGGTATATGACTATTTGTGATGCGTGATCCAGGAAATGAAAGCTGGTCCACGAGCTTGACCACTCTTCCTTCGTGCGGAAAACACATTACTCTAAAGAGTGAGGAGACGATGGCTCCCATGCAATATATATAGTCTCGTCCAAGGAGTAGGTTATAATCCAAGGGTCCTTGAACGACCATCACGTTCATTTGAACGGTCTTCCCTTTCAATGTGATAGGCACATTGGGGAGGATCCCTAAAGGTCGACTGGTTCCTTTATCAAAGCCTGTCAGATTTCTCATTTCAGGAAAAAGCGCTGGCGAACCAAGCGCTTTCCAAGCAGTGGAGGAAAGGATACTCACAGATGCCCCTTCATCAATGATGGTGCTAGCCATGACCATTCTGTATATTTGGACGATAATTCTGAATGGTATGCTTGCTGGCAAACGGGGTCTGCCTAGTTGGTTCCAGTCGAAGGAGACAACTAGGTTGCTTGGTGGTGGGACCGAGTAAACGGCTGGGTATCGCTCTGACGAACTTCCTTCCTGCGATAAAGGAATGGGGGAAATGCCCCCATGCTCATCGGAGTCTGTGTTGATGAAGAGAATTTGGATGGTGTCATCTTTATCCTCTTCAGTGACTGGATCATTCGAAGATAAATCCTCTGAAGGCAAGACCGGGTCAACTGCCGCCTCGACCTTTTGACTTTCGTCGGGTATGGATTCAGCTGGTTCATCTTCAATGACCGGCGCTTCAGCTGACCACTTGAGTAGGCCAGCTGGATTTTCAACTAACGAGGGACTCGGCAAGAGTTTTTTATATCTAGGAGGAAGTCACAGCGGTGAAACCGGACGATCATCCAAAACTCTTTTCGCTTCGTCTAAGAAGGGACAACGGTGGATGGCGTGGTTGCCTTCGCACAGTCTACAGGGAGATCTAGCTCTCCCTTTTTGTCCAAGAACTTCACTCTCGCTAGTCGACGATATCCATTCAACATGGCTATCAGAGGTTGATGCTACCGGATTGTGCAAACGGGGAGACCAGTCCCTTAGTATTCGAGGGATGCAGGGACATTCTCTGTGGAAGTGGTCTCCCTTGCATATGACACATGGCGATTTAGGCCTAGTCAGTGTTGTGTGTGGATTTTTGTCAGATGACACTTGTTTGCCCCCAGTCGCTTTTGCCTCCTTCTTCTTCTTCTCTTTCTTCTTCTTTTCCTTCTTCTCCTTAGGAACTTGGTTTTTTGATTTACCGGTTCCGTCAAGCGAAGAGGAAGGAGGAGAGGAAGAATTGGAGGATGTAAAAGGCTGGTGGGAAACTCTGGACTGGTCTGACTGTTGATTCGATTGTTCAAGAGTAGTGGTGTTCTGAACGACATTGGTTGAGAAGAGCCAGACCGGCAAGCCAATTGTCAGTCCTGGAAGCGACAATGTGGCCATATGGGGCGCACCAACATCTCCCCAAGAGGAGAAGGGACTAGGATTTCCACCAAGGGGAATTCCTTGGTTGGTGTGTTCCATTTTCTCAACCTAAAGATCAATGCATGGAAAAGGGGTGATTGTTCCGTTTAAAATAAATTTTAACGACGCTTTAGACACAACTTGCTTTTTCAATTTTAAAGAGTCGAGAAAAAGCTAAAGATGACTCTAGTCTCCTTCGATGTTTTCACGAGCCCGAAGTGACAAATGCTCGGATGGACTTTTTCCGTTATAGAGTCTGAAAAAGGCCAAAAGGAACTTCTCTGGAGTTCTAGGTAGAGGGTGTGCCAAACTTTTCGCAAAACCGCAGAATACTTTTTAAGGTACAGGCGGTCAATCTTCCTGAATGCTGTGTTCAATGCATTGCGATCAGTAGGGTGGCTGACACGGCTTCCTAAGGATAAAGGTTTTATGCCTATAGGGGTCTCCCAATATATACTCGACGGTACGTGGGAGCACAATCCATACTGGCGTTATCGTCCCTCAAGAGGAATCACCCAACCATCAGCGAGATCGACAGTCACCAGGTTTTACGACGCCGGAACACGTCTCTAGCCTAGACCTCTATGTTGTGCGTTAAGTTACAAAGCATTGTTAAGTTCATTCAATTTATTTTAGGTTGATCTTTGTTAGAAGTTTGCCTTTTTGGATCACCACGAGATGTATGATACAATTCCTAAATGCAGTCTAAAGATGATAAGCAAGCTTTTATATCTTTTCAACAATGAAAATCCTAGCTACAAAGGGAAAAGGAAGATACAACTTTTCTCAAAGAGCATAGAGCACACTGTAATTCACTTTTCCCTAAATCAAAGCATGCAAACTATCAAAATGCAAATGCACAAATGAATGTATTTGTTTTCGCTTCCTTAATATTGATGCCTAAAAAGAAAGTTGTTGTATAAATTTGAATTCGATTTCAAGTGAAAACATAAACAAGTTCCTTTTTCAAAATCAAAAAGACGATTACGACACCTTATGATTTACTTGTTTCGACACTAGAAATGCATAAATTCAAACCAAACGACAAAAGTAAAAGCTAAATCAACTGTGAACAACAAACGAACTCACTCCTAAGATCAAAACGACACTTATGACAGGTCTAGATCTAAGGGCGACAGTATGACTAGTTTACTTTTGTGATGGGAAACTGCAAATGATGTAACAAATACACAAAGAACAAATACAGTTTCTTTATACAACCGAGGCAGAATTGAGGCAAATAAAAGGGGTTTCAGATAGGTACCCTGACTGATAACAGGCTGCAAAAAACAGAGATAAAACTGAGCAAAAGGAAGCAGGGAACCACAGCTGCACAAGGCAAAGACTGATCAGCGCACCCTCAGCACAGAGGTTTTGACATTCAGCGCAGGTAGCCTTCACGGGACCTGCGTTGAAATGCAGAACCTCTTCACAGAGTCTGCGCTGAAGCAGAAACGAGAGTTGTTTCTGGGTTCTGGGTTACAGTTTGCAGTTAAATCAACAGTTTTTGGCCAAATCAAAGCTATCAATTAGGTACAATTAGGAGGATGATTTATAGGAGGACTAAGATCTATCACAAAGGGCTGTTAGAGCACTTGTGGATCAGTTTGTTCAGATCATAAAAACAGGCCCAATGAGTGGACTAGAGAGGCAGATCTCTACTTTGCACTTGAAAATGGCAAGTGCATTTTGATTCAGCACTCCTGAGTTTATGAGAAGAACAATAACAAAAACACAAATAAACCAACAAGATACGATCCCCAGCGGAGTCGCCAATTTGTTGTTGGGAAAAGTATCCAATACGGAATGCCCCTATCCCACTCTAAGAGGTGATAGTGCCTTAGCAACAAACAGGTAAACTTATTCGAGTATTCTTCTTTATGGAATGTAATGAAGAAGGATCTAACTAACTGGTATCTTCCGCTAGTTTGTCAATCCAAATCACTCCTCTCTTCAGTATCTCCCAGCTTCTTGCTCCTTCACCGGCCCAGCTTCACCGAATTCCTGCAAGATCACAAGAGAGAGAAACTACACAAAGATACAGATATACATTCATAAAAAGCTCAAGATCAGATTAAGCTAAACATGTAAGCATAACAAAACATCATTGGTATACAACATGTAGTAGAAACTCAAATAGTTTATTGATAAGATAATAAAGTCTGAGAGGAGATACAACCAAGTGAGTTCCGATCCAGCATCTACCTCCCAGCGATGGAATCCCTTCCTCTCCTCCAACAAAGCATAAATCACCCAATGTGCTAATGTCAATCTCAAACCAACAACAATTCTCTGCAAAGTACAAAATTCCAGCCTCCTGAACCTCTGGGTGAGAGATCCATATATAGATGTGAGCAGAGAGGATGAGTCAGCTCATGTTTTGACTTGTGGCTTCTCTCTGTCAGTTCTTGCTTCCACTTGGAGGTTGAGAGCCTCTTACTCATCACTAGTCGAATTCATTGAGGCAAGTGTCATTGGAGAAGATTTTGGAAGCTTCCAGGGTCTTTCCACCTCGTTGAATGAACTTGCCATTTGTCATTTCCCGCTCAGCGCACCCTAGTAGTGCTTCTACCTGCGTTGCAGTGCACCTAGCCAGTGTAATCTCTGCATTTCAGCGCAGACAGCTAGTGGAGCCTCTGAATTGATCCTGAATTGACTGTTTCTGAGTGGTTTTTGGTGGAGAACTTCTGGGAGAAGCTATCATTGGTTGACCTTGTTCCTCTAGGGGTAGGAACAACTCATTTAGGGACTTTGTATCCCTTGGATTATGGACATTTCATGCTCAATGCTGTAAGGCACAAAAATGTCTATAACACTCAAGCCAACAAAGGAGATAACTGAACCATCACAAAGAAAGACCTTCTTCATAACAGTGTGTAAGGTTCAAGGGAAATGTTGTCAGATGATCATTGATAGTGGCAGCACTAATAATTTGGTCTCTACAGAAGTGGTGGAGAAATTGAAGCTGAAGACAATGAAACATGCAACACCTTACAAGGCGTCATGGTTACAAAAGGGACATCAACTGTTAGTGAATGAACAATGTGAAGTGGAGTTTCAGTTGGGCAAGTATAAAGATAAAATTGTATGTGATGTGATGCTAATGGATGTGTGCCACATATTGCTTGGAAGACCTTAGCAATATGATAGAGGAGCTATGCATGATAGGAAAAGAAACACCTACAAGTTTAGAAAGGATGGTGTTAATTATACGTTGTTGCCTCTGCAAGAAGAAGATGCGTCAGGAAAGAATACTAATCCAAAAACTCTGTTACTAGGAGGAAAGGAATACTTGAATCATATTGAAGAGAATGAGGTAAATTTTGCTGTAATTTGCAAGCCCAAGGTAATAATGATTTTTACTACAATTTCTGATTTACCCATTGAAATTCAAGAAATGTTGGAGAACTATTGTGATATTATTGTTGATGATTTTCCTAATGAGTTACCACCCATTAGAAGACTTAACCATCATATAGATTTTATTCCTTCAGCAAGTCTACCTAACAAAGAAGCCTATAGAATGATTCCTACAGAAAATGAAAAGGTTAGGAAGCAGGTGCAAGAATTGCTTGACAAAGGGCTGATCAAAGAAAGCTTGAGTCCTTGTGCAGTACCAACAGTGTTGTTTCCAAAGAAAGATGGAGGCTGGAGAATGTGTACTGCTTCAAGAGCCATCAATAAAATCACAATCAGGTATAGATTTCCTTTACTTAGAATTGAACATTTAATGGATTGATTGAGTGGAGCAAAGCATTTTTCAAAACTAGATCTTAAAAGTGGGTATCATCAGATAAGGATAAGAGAAGGGGGTGAGTGGAAAACTGCCTTTAAGACAAATGATGGATTGTATGAGTGGAGAGTAATGCCTTTTGGGTTGTCAAATGCACCAAGTATGTTTATGACACTCGTGAATGAAGTTCTTAAAGAGTTTTATTGGTAAATTTGTAATAGTATATCTAGACGATATATTAGTTTACAACAGGTCTAAGGAGGAGCACATGAGACATCTGAATTATGTCTTACAAAGGCTACAACAAGAGAAATTATTGTTGAATTTGAAGAAGTGTTCATTCATGAAAGAAGAGCTAGTGTACTTGGGTTTTGTTATTTTTGCTGAAGGGCTGAAGATGGATCCAGAGAAGATCAAGGCAATCATGGAGTGGCCTTCACCCAAGAGTGTTTTTGAGGTAAGAAGTTTTCATGGTCTTGCTAGCTTTTATAGAAAATTCATCAAGAATTTTAGTAAGATCAATGCACCTATTATTGAGACCATAAAGAAAG
Source organism: Pinus tabuliformis (assembly GCA_031772625.1). Classification (NCBI taxonomy): domain Eukaryota; kingdom Viridiplantae; phylum Streptophyta; class Pinopsida; order Pinales; family Pinaceae; genus Pinus; species Pinus tabuliformis. The sequence continues at coordinate 1,021,572,254 of CM062811.1, read as the reverse complement.
ATAAACAACCATTTAGATGGACTGCTGAAGCAGAAAGAAATTTTCAGTTGTTAAAGAAGAAGATCACTGAAAAGCCTATTTTGGTTCTACCTGATTTTAGTAAGCCTTTCCAAGTGAAGTGTGATGCCAGCGGAGAAGCAATTGGAGGTGTATTAAGTCAGGAAGACAAACCTATAGCTTATTTTAGTGAAAAGCTAAATGATTCAAAGAAGAAGTATTCTTCTTATGATAAGGAGTTCTATGCAGTTGTACAGTCATTGAAGAAATGGAGGCATTATCTAATGTCAAAGGAATTCATCCTTTACTCAGATAACCATGCACTACAATATATTATGCAGCAGCCAAAGCTTAGCTAGAAACATGCTAAATGGGTAGAGTATCTTCAAGGTTTCCATTTTGTTTTGAAACATATAAATGGCCAATCAAATAAAGTTGCAGATGCTTAAGTAGGAGAAGTGCATTATTTCAAGAGAGTCAAATCCAAGTGTTGAGTTTTCATTTTCTTAAAGAATTGTATGAAACAGATCCAGATTTTAAAGAGGCATTTGAAGCTTGTAAAAATCCTGTTTTGGTGGATAGGAGTAAATGGCTGGATTATTTCTTACAAGATGGACTGTTGTTTAAGAGAAATCAATTTTACATACCAAACTGTTCAATGAGGGAGAATTTAATCAAAGAGAAACATAGTGGAGGACTTGCAAGACATTTTGGCATAGAAAAGACTTTTGAACAGTTGAACAAATTTTATTTCTAGACAAAAATGAGATCTGATGTGGAAAAGTATGTGAGAACTTGTAAAATATGTCAATATGCAAATGGAAGAAGCCAAAACACAAGTTTGTGTGTTCCATTACCAACTCCAAATAGGCCTTGGGATATGGTAAGTATGGATTTTGTTTTGGGCTTACCAAAGACTCAAAGAGGTAATGATTCAATTTTTTTTGCAGTGGACAGATTTTCAAAACTGGCACACTTTATTCCATGCTATAAAACTAGTGATGCTTCTCACATTGCTAATTTGTTTTTTAAGGAGGTTGTAATATTGGATGGGTTGCCTAAGAGTATTGTCTCAGACAGGGATTCCAAATTTTTTGGACATTTTTGGAGGACATTATGGAAGAAGCTCGGAACTAAACTAAGTTTCAGCTCTACTTATCATCCACAAACTGATGGACAGACTGAAGTTGTGAATAGGAGTTTGAGAAATCTTTTAAGGAGTCTTACTACAGAACATCCAAAGCAATGGGATCAAGTGTTGGCACAAGCTGAATATGCATATAATGACTCACATAACAAGAGTACAGGACAGAGTCCATTCCATATTGTTTATGGAATGCATCCAAGAGGAATATCTAAGTTGAGAAATTTGGGAAAAGAAGAGATTAGAAGTGCAGAGGGTGAAGATTTTGCTTCATAAATGCAAGAAATACATGAGCAAGTGAAACAGCAGCTGCAGGATAGTAATATCAATTACAAAACCAGAGCAGACATGAGAAGAAGAGAGGTGAACTTTGAAGTTGGAGATCTAGGTTTAGCATACCTTAGAAAAGAAAGATTTCCAAAGAGGGAGTATAACAAATTGAAGTTCAAGAAAATTGGACCATGTTAGAATATCACCAATTTTTAATGTTGCAGACTTGTACAAGTATGAAGGTGAAACTGCAGATGATACAGCACAAGATCAAGAGACACAAGAGATTGACTGGGTAAAACAGTTACCCACAGCAAAGGAATTGCAGCCAGAAAGAATTCTAGACAAGAAGGTGTTTAAGAAAACAAGGGGACAAGAGTACTTCTAGTATTTGGTAAAATGGAAGGATCTACCAACCGCTAAAGCTACTTGGGTTACAGAAAACATGCTACAGAAACTGGGCAGTTTTGTAGATGAGCTCATGGACAGGAGCCCATGAAGAATTTTTTCCTCAGGAGTCTGATGCAGGAGCATGCGACTTGGAGGAAAAATCTTCAAACTTATTCCAAAAATCCAAAAAAATCTACAGGCAAAGGAGTGGGGTCCTTTAGCCATCAATTTCCATGCTTTTCTAGTTTAAGATAAGGATAGAATTAAGAATAAAATCATGTTGTAATAATCGCTTATGGATAAGCGATAATAAGCCTTATGGATAATTTCTTTAATCGCTTTACTGTAATTGGCATGCTTTTGTAAGAGATAAAGACTGAGTAAGCTTTATCTATTATGTTTTAAAAGGAAATAACGGGACTCTCTGTGAAGAGGTCGATCCCGGATGCATTGTGACTTTCGAAGAACTCTCTTTGTGCATTTGAATTGACAGTTCTCTGTTAACTAGTATTTTCATGTGTGTTTGGTGGCGATTCTTTTCTTCTGAACCTTGTTAATGGTGATTCAGCATTGTTTCCCTATTAATACTTGATTTAAGCTTGCTAATGTGTTTTTCCTTATATCAGCACGCCTGTTTTCCTTGTAAGCATTGTTGAGTTCCACAAGCGGAAATTCTGTTTTACACAGGAAATTCGTGAAATTACTTAGCTGAACGAAGTGCCAGACCTGATATTTTATTGAATCTGGTTCATACCCGTATCGGGTTTGAACCATTATCGCATCGCAGAACCACAAGTGGAGTGGAAGGGACCTTTGGAGTCGCTGAAGTCTGAAACTCCGATAGCTCAGAACCGAAATGCTATAGAGCAGGGTGTATAAGGTGTCAGGTCCGCGAAGCTGATCGCATCACTAGATCGGAGCGGGAGGAGCCTAGTATTGGGAGCATTGGAGTCGTGACTGCGATCTCTGATAACACTATGTGTTATCGCATCGGAGAAAGGAACATTGGAAGGTCGATAGTAACCGCCAATAGTGTTATTTGGGTGTAACACATTTCTTTGGGAATCTTGCGCCGATAGTGTAATTCCTAAGAATTAACACTATAGTGGTGTTAAAGCGCGATAGTGTTGTTACGTTCCTTTGGAACAGAAGCCTGCCAACTGTGTGTTTTGTGTTTAAAATGCAGTTTCCTCATTTTAAAGAAACACTAGTATATTATTATAATTCCTATGGAATTATAGTCCAAAAGGAGGGAAACAGGCCTATGATATGATTTGTGCCCAATAACAAGGGTTGGGGTGATTAGAGGGAAAAACTCATGAAGTAGTCAGGCTAATAATAGATGATTGATACACCTGTTGAAACAGAAGGAGAAATTCAGCCAGAGTTAGAAGAAATTATTTCAGGTTTTAGCCGTTTGTCCATATCGCTTACACCCTAGCCACCATAAGACTAATGCAAGTATCCTTTATGTTGCGGTACCTAACCTCAATGAGGTGGGGGAGGAATACCCATACCTGCCGAGATAACTTAGTACAAAAATAATGGTTTGCCCAGAAATATAAAATTGAGCAATGAAGTACATGTTGAATGGTACATGACATGCTAGCATAACAGAGCCAGAAAATAATACAATGTGTCTCATATACATAATGCACCTGGAAAAACATGAGACATGACTAAATACAATAATATCTGAGTACATGAGATACAAAGCCCCTTCCCTCAAAAAATGGGTGGGAGGGAGGGTAGAACAACCAGAGAAGCCCTGTTGAACAAGGAAGGGCTCTGCAAAACTAAATGGATCATCTGGAGGAGACGTGCATGCTATGAACACTACAATCGATAGGGATTGAACCCATCAACTATGTGGAACTGCATCTGAGGCTGTAGCATAGTAGGTATGCATCCGGGCATGTGGGGGGCTACCTGAAGGGCCACCCCCTCATGAGGTCTGAAACATCTCACACACACCCAGGAATCATTGGTACAATTTGTTGCATCACTAGACTATCAAGTGTATGAATCACGAACATGAAACGACCAAGTCAAAGGGAAATAATGAGACCCTCTACTCGATCCAAGGCGCCGAACAAGAATGGAAGCTGGAATCGAGATACACCGCCCTCTAGGTCATTCTTCTGGAATAAATGAGCTGATGTCGATAGAATAGGGCCCACAATAGATGAGGCAATGAGGATCCTCAACTAAAGCATGAGGTAAAATAGTAATGTGACTGATGGATTGACACTAGGGATAATGGGGAAAAGTGGGACTGAGGGACAAACAAATGACTTCCCTTGTCAGAGCATAAAGTGCATGGTTGACCTCGCAACAACTGACTCAACTCTGAAGGGGATGGGGACAATATGACTGGAGGCCAAAATGGGCAACATAGGATGAACGATATGCAAATATGGATGGAATACTATGACATGATATGATGGGACATGAAATAGACTCCAAGAATGCAAGGGTGACTCATCGTGGATGCTTTGATCAAGGGTGACTTGATGACGTTGCCACACAAACTAGGTCCGGTGGGGACCATCAAAACATGAGTAAATGATGGTTACTCATGACGAAGATTGACATATGGTACAACAAGTATTAAGAGGAGGTGGACCTCAAAGTACAAGTGTTGCTTTATGACAAAATTCGATTTTGAGAGGCGACGAAGTGACCTTTCATGGAAAAATGGTTTCTTGGTGAAGTGTCAAATCATCACAAACTGAGGAAGACCCATTATAGTAATCGATGAGAGCTTTCTAATGGTGTTGACGATTCATCAAATGGAGCTACATTCTGGTCGCAATGTGCGACAGAAAAACTGTGGGTTTTCCTATAAAAGGCCATTTTCGCTCCAATTTGAGAGGAGGAGAAGGCCCTAAATCTTGTGGAGATCGTAGCGGAAAAACCAACCATCAGAATCGGGATCTACAACTTTCAGACAGGTGGCCTTAGTTATCACTTCAATTTCAGTGGTTTATTTCCTGATTTTTGGCACCTGGCAGCTCCCTGATAGACCCTTGCCCTTGTTGACGGTCGCATCACACTTTCTTGGTCCAAAAGTGCGATCTGGCTCACAAGAAACCGCTGGAAACCTGCAAGCTCGCACTTTCTGGGCTGAAAATTGCGCTTTTTGGCTGGAGGAAGGGCTGGTCTGCTAGCCTAGTGGGGGTTGTAGCCTAATCAGTGTAGACCATTGTTTTCTTCTCTGTACTGACAAGACATGTGGTGTTTTGTAGGCATGGAAGAGCTGAAAATCAACTGGTGTGAACGAGACTTGGATATTATTGATCTGAGATCCTGCGGAATCAAGTGGTTTGAGGGGCATTGGCTTGTTATGGGGTTCTCGAGTTGGTAGAGAACACACTGATGAGGGCAGGTGAGCCCTTGCTATCGATAATTGTGAATTATTGGGATCCAGACCAGGAGTTCTTTGTTGTGCAGGGTCACAAGATCGAGCTCACATTACAGGATATTTACTTCTTGACCGGATTGCCTCCCCTCGGAATGGTGGGGGGTATTCATCCGGTGTTACCTCATGGGAGGAACATTACTAAGTTCGTGGAGCACCATTGTCAATGGGGTGTTCGTGTCAAGGGCATGACTATCCCGCTTGTTGATCTAGAGAGGCTAGAGACACAGGCTATTGCTGCAGCTGTGCTACGAGTCTTGGGAAGCCAGGCGTTCCACCACATCACTAGTGGGCATATGATGTTAGTTGAGAGTGTTTTGGCCAGGACCTACTATGGGTGGGCCCAGATGATGTTGTTGTCAGTGAAACGACAGTTGAGTCTTTGTAAGAGGCAGGTGAATCATGACTGCGCTTTTGGTACAGTACTGTGTGCATTCTTCTTTGAGAAGATACCCACTATCTGTCCTCATGTACAGATCCGATATGGGGGCCCATAGGAGCCCAGGATGTGCCACTGGGGGCAGCTACTATGGAGAGGGGGATTTGGACGGGTGTTTCGACCCAATTTTTTCTCACACTGGGATCAGATGCCCCTTTGCATTGATGATTACCCTTATAGCGGGATGAACTATTAGGGGGATCCTGACTTGCCACTTCCTCTCGGGAGAGCATGGGGACCAGATGGTAAGTGTTAAGTTGCTATATTTTATGGTGCATTTTATGTTTCTATCATATGTAAATGATACTGAGTGTCCAGTGTGTTGTATGCAAACATAGCACCGGTGAAGCCAGCAGGATATGTAGAATAAGCCGCAGCGGCTAGGGCTGCAGATGGGGGGACATCATCATCACAGCAAGGTCCAGAGGATACTACGTTGCTTGCTGATTTTCATCATAGGTTTGATGTAATCTTGACCAAGGTTTCAAAGTGCAGATGGCACGACTCAGAGGACCGATACACAAATGAGTGCACTGGTCTTCCCTCAGAGTGGCGAGGTATCGTTCGATGTGTGGCGATGGCGGGTCAGTAGTATGTGATCTATGTGCGGGTGGAGGAGAGCCTTTGGCACAAGATCTACTAGATAATGAATAGAGGCAGGGACATGTGTGTCCCTTTGATTGTGATTTTTGAAACACGTTATGGGCATGTCGAATGTATTTAGAGGTACGGCTCCAAACACTTTTATGATACATAATATGATTATGCATTTTATATGACGATGATGGTTTGCCATTTGTTTTGTTTATGGTTAGCTTTTGTGGTATATATGTGATAAATGCGAGTCTAGAATGTTGTTTGCAATGGTATCTACATAGTGATTTTGGGCTCTAGGCACATGACTATAAATAATAGTTTCAAATTCACGTACCAATAGTTTCACTCATAGATATTTTCTAAATAGGACTTGGTTATGCACATGATACACACCATTCAATTGCATGACAAGTAACAAGGAATCTAAATGAACATGAGGATGAAGGATGTGATGAGCGAGGGCATCAAATAACAAACCTATCACTGCATCATATTCGGCCTGATTATTGGTGGCAAATCCAATGCACATGTCATTTGAAAGGACTAACGTATGCAAGGGGGTGAAAATGGCCCAGGCTGACGAGGGTAGATTCTGGGAGAAGTGACTTGCACCGTCTGCATGATTGATATACGATGTGGATGATGGATCCATATAAAAAGTGCAAAAGACAACTAATGAGATGATGCAATCTACCTAACTTCATGGAAGAAATAAAGAGACGCAAATCGGAGGGATGAGTTATGAGCGAAATTTCTTGAGGTAGAGCGCATTTGAGAGAATTATAAAGGAAATGGCCTTCAAAATTCTCTAAAGAAATGCCTCCTTACTTAAGGGTAGGGGTAATTAGGGGTAGACATAGCTTCCGTGTCCTCATCAGACTGGGAGATGGGTGGACGGGAGGAAGACTGACTACATGACACGAAAACATTACCTGGTGCATCAACCTGAGAAATAAGATTCACATACACATCGTCTGGAATGGTATATGACGAACTGGTAGATGGAGGATCTATTGATGTTGAGACTTGGGATTATGTCGAAGGAGGTTCAAGGGAAACGCGCGCAGAAACCTCAAAAAGGTTTTCCTGCGAGGAACTCAAGGATGATGACAGGTATAGGATAGGGCCTGTGGTGTCCATCATCTCGACATCGGGGGTAGGGATCACAATAGTAGGGCCAGAGTATCCCTGTTCTGGTTGACTGGTGATACCTAAATCCACAAGTAGAGGAGTAGAGGCTCCACTACAAGTGGCCTCATATTAAAAAATCGCCTCAAGGCAATTGCGAAATTCATCGAGACAAGGGGAATAATGGGAATAGTGACCATGAAGATCACATATGGCACAAGGGTGATTTGTGCGAAGCATTTTGAGTATTTTAGGTGGGACCGATAAGTTAACATGGACTTCTGGAATATTCGACTCAAGGAACGCTTCATGAACCAAATGTTTAAGTTGAGGAAGTTCAGGACAATTGTTGGTGGCATGCCCAACAACTTGACACAAAGTGCACAGGGGTGTCGGCTTTGGGGCCTTAGGGGCTGGAGGAGGTTGGGGAGCCTTGTCCTTGATTTCTTTCCTTTTAGTTTTCCCCCCTATCCAGATGCCTTCGCAACAGGAGCTAGTTCCTGTTGAGGTTGTAATGGAACTGAAGCAGTAGCAGGGGTCATGGGGATCGGTTGAACCGGGGTCAAAGCGTGATATGGTCTTGGCTAACCAGGTGGGATGTTTGCAGGGGGATCGATGTACCATACTGGGATCCCCAGAGTTATTTTAGGAAGGACTAGCGAAGCCATGATAGGTATAGAAAAATTCCCAGAGGGGGGAATAAGAAAAGTATCTGACCAGCAAGATAATGTCCTGACAGAATAACTTCTGGATGGTTGAGACCTGGAGGAACGGTTCTTGGTGGGAACATAGGAGAGGCACCCACAAATGGAGGAGATCCTGGGGGAGTGGGTCTAGAGGGTTTAGCTGGAAGAGCAACAACAGGGTGCTCAGGAGCTAGTTGTTGGTTAGATGTACGATACTACTTAAGGGCAGCCCGTGATGCTTGTAACATGCAAAAACTCATGGAAGTAGGTTCTAAAATGGGAGGGGGAGGACCAGGGAAAGCACCCAACAATGAGGAATCCTTGTAGACTCTGGGTGAGATATTGGTGCAAAGAGTTGAAGACTGATTGTTGGACATCGACGAGTTAATGGACTCAGGGAAGGTCACGGATGCCAGCTCGTAGTAAGTCAACTAATCGATGGTAACGATATTCCCTTCATGGGGGAGCACATCTTGCGGAACAACGCAGACGTGACAACTAACATGGCATACGTGTAACTACGACCTAAGAGAATATTGTAATCCAAAGGGGCATCGATGACTTCGATATCGACATGGACAGTCTTGCTCGCAAGGGGTCACTGGACAATTGCGGTACACGCCAAGGGGCTGGGAGGGGTGTCCGTCCCAAGCACACAAAGTGATAGTGGAGGAGGACAACTTAGGTGACTTAAGTTGTTTCCAAATAGCAGCAGACATCACATAGGTCGATGCGCCTTCGTCAATAATGCATCTGGAGATGATGGCTTTACGAACTCTAATTGGTATCTGGAAAGAAATAGATGAAGGAAATGGTGGATGTGCTGATGTATCAACTGGGAACACAATCAAATGATTGTCAGAAGGATCCACTGCACCCAAGGTAGTTAGAAGAGCCTTCTTTTGGGAAGGGCACGACTAGAGGACTTCCAGTGTCGACATGGCGGCAGGTGATTGCGCCAAGTTTTCTACTATACTGTATGTATGGGCAGATCTATTAGAAGCTGCATTACGGTGTAATGGTCCCTTTGGGATCATGGGAATCTGTAAAGTAAGATTTGGTGTCGTAAGAGGCTAAACAGATACTTTGGTTTTAGACTTGGTGGAAGACAAAGTGGAGGGCTTGTCATATTGGTGTGACCAAGTTTGTAGGTTGATATTGGAGGGGTTAACCTCATTAGAGTTCATCATAAGGATATGGTAGTCACCAGGACCAGAAGGTTGGGGGAGATGGGTTGCTTGACCTGGCTGAGGTTGAGCAGCAACAAATCCTTGCTGAGGGAAAGGATTTGTGAGCACTTTCAATTGAGATGGCGCAGGATTCTGAGGCGATTGTTGACCTCTAAAAGCTACTTGAGCTTCCCACATTTGGCGCATCTGGGGTAAAAGGGGACACTCATGTGTATAATGGCCATGTACACCACAACATGCACAAGTCTTGTTCATACGAATAGCCTTGTTCTGCTTGGGTTGGTCGCCCTATTGCTGGTTGTTAGTGTTAGGCTGGTTCCCCTAAGGTTCACTCGGTTGGTTACCTTGATTACCCTGGTTACCTTTATTACCCTTCCCCTTATTCTTTTTCTTTGAGTTTTGAGTATTTGTAGTACTATGTTGTGCAAACACTTGACCCTGAGGGGGTGGTGGCTGCTGGGGCTGAGGATGCATGGGAGGCTGCGGCGCTAATGCTTGAGGGGCTAGAGCACTTGACTGTGCGTAAGGAGGAGCAACAGTTTGGTAGACGGGTTGGGGTCCAGGAAACATGTTGCTAGCAAGAGGGGCATAAGTGTTGGAGGAACTGGTGCCCCCCTGCGGGTAGCCATAACTTTGCTGAGTATATGGTGAAGAGTGTGAAAGGGATCCAACAATACCATCGGCGGCATGAGATGCCCCCGGTGCATTGGCACTTCCAAGACAAGGGAGGTCTAGAATGACGGTATAGACATAACTAGATTGTGCATAAATCAGATCATATCTCAAAGCGGTTTGGAGAGCTTCTTCCTCGGTCTGAGGAAAATGGGACGCGACATCTTTCCCAATGGGGGATAAAAGGCTCTTAAGAAACCAATCTAGATAGACACGGTCTTCGAAAGGTGGGGCATGACATGTGCTCCTCCTTTGATGCCACTCTTGAACATGGTCAGAAAGGCGAGTGGCGGAGGACTGACGAAATGTGGTCAATAGCTCCGTACCAGTGTCGTACCGGAGAGGTAACTAGAAATATGAAAGGAATGATTTAGCAAGCGTCGCAAAAACGGAATGAGATGCGGAGGGTTGGTCTACATACCATTTTGTAGCGTCTCTAATGAGTGTGCGTTGGAAGAGGTGAAGATGAATGGAGTCATCGGTTATGGAGTTGGACAAACACCACATGTGGAAGGATCGAACATGGTTAATAGGATCCTCTCCAGCATTACCCTCAAACTTTGGGATGTCGGAGGGAAGCTTAGTCGGCATAGAGGCCTAACCAACATCATGGTGTAAGGGGTCATTTATTAATTGGTTAAGATCCGGTAGATTTAACCCAACCATAAAGGGAAGCATGGGGGCTTCCGAAACGATTCCTGAGACTATTCCACTTAATGTGACCACCAGTATAGAAATAGAGCCAACACCAGATTGGGTTCCTGAACCAGTTGTGGGTCCAGACATGGTGACAATATGCGATGAAGGAGGCTCAGAATCAGATGAGAAATCAAAAGACCCAGGAGAAGAATTAGCATGGGGACTCGAAGGGCTATCAACTTGAACCCGACATGGAGGATTAATATGCCCAAGAGAAAACTGGGGGTGAAGCTGTAATAGTCTCCACGACACATGCCTTGGTGATGCAATGATTGTAGGACACACGTGACACGGAAATGGTGAAGGGAGATACAACAATATATCTTTGTCTCAATTCGGGGAGATAGATTTATTATGTTAAGTCTTGGCTTGGCAGTGTAAACCAAGTGCCCTTCGCTTAAGGTGTGCTTGTGTATGCAAGTGTATTAATTGATTAAGCCCAGATCGTGTTCGTAAAAAAAAGAAAAAAACTTGTTGAAGATAAACTGAAATAAATAACAGAAAATGAACAACAAAACAATTAACTAAACCCCACCCAAACTGAGTTTGCAAACATTGTACGGCTTGGTGGCTAGATCGATGGAAAATACACTAAAACAATCAAGAGATCTAAATGTCGGTGTGATTGGGATCAAGTGACACTAAGTTGTTGGAAAGTGGTGCAACAACAACAAAAAGCCAGAGGGGAAGATCGTTGCAAAAAGATAGGGAGATGGGTGAAACACCTAGGGAAATCGATGGGACCCTAAGGAAAATGACCAAACAAGTGGAAATGTGATGCTATGGATGGTAACAACCTATCTTAACAGATCTGAAATAGAAAGGTACATATTTGGAAAATGTGGTTGAAAGTGCTGCAGAAACTCAGACTACTCACTCAGCTAAACTCCTCCTAGAAAGGTGGAAGCGTACTAGAATCCCTAGGGGAGGCTAAATTTGACTTCAACGACAGAGGTCAAACAACCCAGAAGACAGCTCTCTACAAAACCCAGAAACAGATCTAAGAAAAACCCTAAAACCCAGAAATCGTAGGTATTGACCTGTTTCTTTGTAGGGATTGCACTTTTTGGGTTGTTTAGTGCGTTTTGGCCTCCAGATCACACTTTTTGGGCCAAAAAGTGTGATTTCTTCTCTGTGGATCTCGGTTGGCAAATCTCGAAAAAAAGTGTTGCCTTTGTCACGGCTGGTTCTTGTGACCTACAGAAACAACTAGAAAGCTTGCGAAAGTCAGAAATTTATCAGATCTAAGGTTAAAAAACTAGAAAACATTAAGAGAATTGAAAAAAAAAACCCTAAGCTGAAAACTAAACATCACCTAGGTTTCTAGATTTGAAGTATAATCCCTGGTAGAGTCACCAATTTTGATTGGATACTCAAGGCTCTGAATCAGAATTATTCCCCAGTGGAATCGCCAATTTTTTTGTAGTGTTTTCTTCTCAAAGATGTACGAAAAGAACCCACTTAAGATTGTGGATGACAAACAATCTTAACAATATAAATGGCTACTAAACATTTTAGATCTACAGCAACTGATAGAAACAAAACCTGCCAAAGTCTGGATCTATGCCACAATCATAGTTAAACAACAAAAAGAAAGAGTAATAACTTCAATCATCCAATGGAAACCCAATATACAAAGAATAGTTTTATTATAACACCTGTGAAGGGAACAAATAGATTCTACTAGTCCCCCTCTATCGGATGGATTATTGGCTATCCTCAAACGTCTTCAGCTTGTGTAGAGTCTCTCTCCTCTATAATGTATAAACCCAACAAAAATATGGTGTGCAACAATGAAAATAATCAGAGTTACAACAATGAGTGCAACAATGAAAATAATCAAAAGTGAATAATGAATGGAAAGCCCTTCTATTTATAACAAAATATTGAGTTATCCTCGAATGATGAGCAATAATAAAATATTATTGATCCCATTCTTAGAATAACCACTTGAAATATTTTATTATATTTGTTTAGGAGGGAAAGTATTTAAACTTTTATTTAGAAATAATAAATAAATAAATGGTTTATTTATCATCTCAAGAAATTAGTTAAGGAATAATACACAAATAAGGATTTATTTAATTATTCCTTAGGGATTTAGTCAAATTTAACAAAGAATAGTAATTAATTAGTGATTAATTAATTATTCTTAGAGAAAACTAAGATAAATAATGATTTATTTGTTTATTTTTCATGATTGAGTCAAATTTGACAAGGAATAATAATAAAGAAATTTTTTAATTAATTATTTCTAGAAGAAAATCAAATAAATAGTGATTTATCTAATTATTCTTCATGGGTTTAACTATAAATTACTTAACAAAGTTGGTTTATTAAGTAATTTCTCACAGTGAAAGCAATTTTACTATGGTAAAATTGGCTTTACATGTTGTACTTTGATCCATCTAGTAAGTTAGGCTAGATGATCAATTTTTTGGTGATAATAAGAGTTGTCTATGCAACTGGAAGGCTCCCATCGCATAGATAAGATTATGTGCATGTGACTATAGTCAAATCCTTCTTGTTTTTTTCCTATGACTGGGGTGCAAAAGCCTAAATCAGAAATGTGAGCCTCAAACCCTGCAAGCTCATCTCAGAGTGAATTTGATCCTCTGCATATGAGCCTCAAACCTTTGCGAGCCAAAAACCAAGATAGAAAAGTGTCTCATCATTGTTTCTAAATGAGGTAGAGGGAACTTGTATTTATAGCCTTTCAAGGTGTTCCAATTTTCTTTAGGGTTGACCTTATCAAATATGCACATGTGGGATTTTCTTCATAATTACACTTTCCCTTATCCGATTTGAGTGATATTTAGGTCGATTTTGGTCCTCGAAAAGAGTATTTCAATAAAATTATTATCTCCATCAAGAAAGGTGTCCAAAGTGGAATTTGACCACAACTACATATTTTTAACACTCCCTTTGAACTAGGGAGAATTCCACTTGCATCATGTCATGTGTATCATATCATCAAATCATATCCAATCTTGATCATCTCCATTCATTTCTTCGCATTCATGCTTATCTGTTAAATTTCCCTTCTCATATGTTGAACATTATTGAATCTAAAAGAAGAAGAATTTTGACATTGGAGGGGAGTGCAATCTACCACCCTCTATCCATCAGGCTACTACCCAAAATCTCTGCCGGGGGATACTACATGGAATCTTTGTCAACGGTCTATCACTCAAAATCTCTGTCAGCAGGATACTACCCAGGAATATCGATGGGGAGTCAGATCTATGACCTGAATCATCATTAGAGAGCATATCATCAAGGACCATGTCTCAACCTGGAACCACATCGGGGAGCACATCGCGACCCAGAATCTCATGGGGGAGCTACTACTATGACCCTATATCGAGCAATAATATATCCAAACACATAGGGGAGCACATCTCAACCCTAGAATCACATTGAGGAGCTCATTCTCAACTTGGAACCATGTAAGGGAGAAAATTTCAACCCAATCCTATTCCTGATTGATATTCCCATCGATGACTCTAAGCATTCATGTGGTATAACACCTTCATCATAATCAAATTGGCTTGTACACCCTAAGTACACTCTCAACCCATTGGCTAGACGGGGAGAGATATTCCCAACGAGCCGATTTTGTGGGTATGATTCCAACTAGGGCATACTCTGCAAAAACCAATATAGGTTGACCTACTACTCTAACCTTATGGGTAACAGATAGGGGTGATACCCTATTTTCCATAGTTCCCTCAACCCCAGGAGCCCTCTATCGCAATTCCTCACGCCCTCTATCTCAATTCCTCACCCTAGGAGCTCACACAGGGGGGAAGAGTTGGCTTAGTGTTCTTCATCAATGATGCTCTCATCATACTCATATCAAGTATCATCATGTTGTAAAATAAACATTCTCCTATTCACAGAGGAAATCAAATAAAATATCATACTAGAACTATAGGGTTTAACCCTATACAAAAATTACCTGCATACGAATTCTAAAAATAGAAAATAAACAATGGAAAGAGCATAACACATAAAAAAATATGCACAGATATTTTCCCTTAGATCCCAAAACCGGGACTACTAGATTGATTTTTCATTATGTTCCTTTCAATGTTACAATATATATATATATATATATATATATATATATATATATATATATATATATATATATCGAAGCATCCATAAACCCCAATCCATTAACCCTGGATTAGAACATAACCGTAGTTCCCTTGGCTAGATCTACAAAATACCATGGAACTAAAACCATCGCACCCAAAACCATGTGTGAAATCCAGGGACAAACCCATAGGTAGGTCCGCCCACTACTGGCACTAGTCCTGGAAAGAAAGTGTGAAAGGATGAATGGGTCAACAGCTAGAGATTAAATGCAAGCCAAAGGAGAAGTTTTATGAAATTTATGGCAATTACAGAGATCATTGGGTCAAGGCGGCGAGGATCATGATTCTCGTAGAAGTACTACTGGGTTGGTCTCAATTTTGGAAGAAAGGCATCTTTGATCTCTCGTGCATGCCTTATAGACTTCAATGAGGAACAAAGAATCCATATTGAAGTACAGTCAAGCTCTATGAGCCATGAATAAGCATGGTGAGTCTCATTGGAGTGCACGAGTGGACTGAGATTACATTCTTAGCATGGAGAATCACACAAATAGTTGGTAAAGTTCTCAAGAGCCCATCCTCATGTTTAATGCAACAACAGAATTCAAGCATCAAACGTGACAACAAGATAGAGGACCCATATAGAGGTACACTCAGGCAGTGTGGAAACAAGCAGCAGAGGTAGCACTGAACAGAGTGCAATAGAGGAACAAAACTAATGATTTCCATTGAGCAATGTGGGGGAATACAGTATTGTTATGCATGTTCTAAAGAGAGTAGAGTGAAGTGTGTGAAGGAGGAGAAACTGGCCCAAGTATTGAACCGGAGCAGAGTGAAGCAGAGAACCTATGGAATAAAAGGTTGAGAGAATAGGATAGTGTGTTGTTGTGTGAGGCTGAGAGAGGCTGTGGAAAAATAGAGGACTAAAAGTAGAATTATGATACTGTAATGAACCAAATTGGTATTTCTTTGTATATGTATTTACCCTTGTTTTCAGTTTTAAAATTGTATGAAAGGTAGAACAGTGGCTAGATCAGGTGGTGGATAGTCGTGGAAAGAATATAACACAAACCAACAAAAACATAAAAAATCATATATATATATATATATATATATATATATATATATATATATATATATATATATATATATATATATATATTACAAAAAGGATACCATAGCTATCCTCCCTCTCAATGAGGTGCCAACAACAAGCCTAAGCTTGTCTCGTACATCAACATTGTCTCAATATATGAAGGTATCTTAATCCCAACTATATGTGGGATTCTCTTCCAATCATATCCACTAAATGTCGTCACAACGTATTCATCTCATATCCATATACTACTTAGACAACTCTCCAAGGAGCTTCTTCATCCTACCACATAGCTAGTCATGTTAGCAACATTATGTTCAACCTTGGTAATGCTACAAACCTCTCATCCAAGATATCATGGCAAGTCTCAGACTAAGGCAACATCCAAATATGCTCATCTCATCAATAGTGATCTTGATCATCATCCATACATCCGTGCAGACACATATCGTAGAATGAATATCTCAGATCAAAATTGCTCATCCCATGCAAATATCTCGAAGGATGCTTAGTGGAAACTTTATATGAGTGAAGCAGTCGAATCATGAACTCATTCAAGTTATATGCACATCATATATATATATATATATGTGTGTGTGTGTGTGTGTGTGTGTGTGTGTGTGTGTTCAAAACAGAACATCAATGCTTTAATATATTGTTCATTTCTAAGATGAGTTAAAAAATATTTCCAAGGATTTGCATTTCCACTTTCCAATACTTCTTCAATAGATTTTAAATTTATATTTTGTTATCCCAACTTCAGAAATTATTCAACATGCCAAGATTCATCATTTTGAGCTTTAGAAGCGATCTCCCTCTTACTTAGATCATCAGAGGGTCATTACCAGTCAATATTAGACCATCAATATATAAAACTAAATCTGAAATCAAAGTCATACCTTGGAATACTTCTAAAGTAGAGGTTTGGATCAACACATCATCCTAACTTCACAAAATAATTGTCAATGTGGACATATCAAGATCGAGGAGCTTTCTTCATATGGTGATCTCTGCAAGCATAATAGTTTTCTAAACCAATATGCTCAAACTCACAATAATGTACAATCAAATGAGCTAAGTCAGCTCATCAAAGTTTAGAATCCAAATCAAAACCAATATCAAAATCATCACAATATCATTTCTTTAGACCAGATGATAGGTAGAGCTCTCATCATGCCATGACTTCTTCTATTTTCATGCCAACAAGTTTTCATAAGCAATATCAACGCAAACTTCATCACAATGTCAAGTTATGACAATATCTATGTCAATGAGTAGTCATTCCCCAAATAGTATGATCATAGTATATGTCACTAGATACAAATGCATACACCAATAATAGGTTCCATGCATTTATTGTTAGATTACTTCACACTTAATCACAACTGTCAATACTTCAACTATTGTGCTAATAACAATGAGACCAATACGAATCCATTATCAGACACCAATATTAGCCACTGAAAGTCAATACCATTATTATTGATGCAAATCATTGGTTGTCAGGTCAAATCTCAATTTTTCTATCATAGTGAGATCTATATTCCAAGATATATATCAACATCAAGTCAAAGTTGCAAGTCATTATCAAACATCATGATAAAACTCTAAACACTACTCATCTATATCAATTAGAAAAATCATGTCAAAATCTTGCAGAACAAATCTCAATGGTTAAATCATAATGGCATATTCATATCCTGGTCACTTGAAAAACACAATTTCAATCTATATATTCATATTATAGTAAACCTTCAAACTTTCCGGCTCATAGATATTTATGTTATCTACTCCACATATGTAGGAATGACATCCTTTAGGTGAACATCTGATTTCATGTACAAAACTTCATCTTTGTCTCCTAAAGGCATAGTCACATCCATATGCCTTCCTCTATGTGGTCAAGACACTATAGTCACACCCTCCAAGATGTTATGCAAACGACTAATGCTTCTTAGTCACTCTCTGAAGCACTACAAGTGAGCGACTATATTTGGATATGCCCAGAATTATATTAGTGCCTCGATCACACCCTTGAGATTGCTTCTATGCATATGGGAGGCTATAGTCGCACCTATACGTTTTATTCGATGCAAGTGTGGCTTAGAGTAAGAGAAAACTCTCGCCTCAGATTAGAACTTTGCTGTAAATCATGAATTTCATATATTTGATTATTCATGCCCATAAATCGTAGTTCAAGAGTAAAGAGTATATAATGCAAATGTCAATAGGAGAAGAAATCTTATGGATAAATTCTTCCTCTGAATGGGAATCCACTTTAGTCATCTTCATTCATGCCATAAACATGTCTATAGTAATACCATGCATAAACAGATCTATTAGATCATAAATTCAAACTATATCCACATATTCATCATGGTCATATATTTTATCATCAACTACATCCTGACATCAATCTGTCATCGAAGGTTAGTGTCAAAGAGATAATAGGAGTAGACTGCAATAATCATGAACACAAGCATTTATTCTTTGTCATATAATTCAATCTAATAACTTAGGGCATTCAATTTTACCATATGCCATAATCACTAAGCACAAAAAAACATAATCATGGTCAACAAAATATCATGAATATCAACATCATTGTTAGACTTCTATCATCATGGCCATCATGCTTTTCACAAACAATACTAGTATCATCAAGTTACCATATATTATAATCAAGGTGCTAGCCTTATTCATGGGATAAAGATATTAAAAATGATAGATGTTAGCCAAACATCAAGTATGACATTATATCAAAGATAAACATTAAGTAGCCTCATAGAATCAAGAAGGTCATCATGTCTAAGAAGTGAGATATTTGTTCAATACCAAGTGCATTATTCAATCATAAGAACCATGAATTCAAATCACTTTCATATGTATGCATGATCCATTTTAGAAAGAGACATTCTCATCATACCTTAAGGCTTATTAATATTACATCTGAAATGTTTGAAACAATATCTCATGCATAGCTTGTAGTATTCAAATACATGTGCATCTTTTCATTTGACATAGGCAACTTGTACCACTTTGTCATCAATTCATGAGGTGCCTCTTTACCTTTTCCAACTTTATCTTTTCTTTCATGCATCTCAAAGTATCCTCAAGAAGGATCCTCTTATCACATCTCAAGGAGGTTAGAAACATCCAAATACTCAAATGTACATGAGGGAAGTATGAGTAATGATCAAAACAATAATAAAATCTATAAGTCTAATAAAAGTAAAGACATAAAGGAGAAGCATAAGGCAAGAAATACTTATCTTCAATGAGAGGTGATCCTCTCCCTGTTGAACCAACCTTCAAGAGCTATCATTGTCCATTGTCCATATAACATTGTTTCTTTCAATATTTCAATAAACTTTATCAACAACCAGGCCTACTAGAGACTATCCCATCTAGGGCTTCATCAAATCTGTCACAAGTGCTTGAACATATTTACTTTGACCATGCTATGGTTTCTAGATTTCATATCTCAAATATTTGTCATAAGCCAGGGTTTCTCTCAAACCCTCACCTCATGATATACATCAAACCCTAATACACAAATTTCCTAAGGTTATCTTCAAACCCTAGAATTATTTTAGGTATCCTCCATATTCTCTTGCTTCCATCAAAGGTGTCTCCATGGGGGTGATCTCCATGAATTTTCTTCATCCCATCTCTAACACCATTTTAATTTTTCATAGGGTTGTATTTTTCTTTGCTTTGATAATTACTTTTATTCATTACCACATTAAGTTCACCCCATAACATCATAACATTATTCATATTTACATCATTATTCATCATCATATTCAACTATGTAGAAAGAAACATATCATCATCATCATTATAACGGAGCATAAAGGAATAATAGAAGAAAATCATTCTCACATAGAGACACTAGGATTAGTCCAAGACTAGGAAAAACCCAATATGGGGAAAACCCTTGCAAATTATTCTTCTTAGATTGTAATCAAATGATTTAGAAAAATATAATACAATTATCCATATCCTCATATATGTATCTATCGAACAAAACAACTACAACATCGTTTAATTGAACCCAATAATGCTTATACTAAAAAATATGATTCTGAAGTCTGTAATGAACTGTCACTGTCTACAATCAACAACTGAATCTTGCGGTCACTAAGAGAAATCTTAGGAAGAATGAGATTTCATCTTTTAGTTTCTGGTTTTATGGAGGCAGAGATATGCAAGTGACTATAGCTTCCCATTCGCTCCCTTAAGCCTAGCATGCAAGCGATTGGGGTCAGATATGGACAACGAAAACCATAAATCCCCAGTCGCATGGATGGAGAGTTGTTCATGTAACTAGAAGGCTGTAGTTGCACGGGTGAGAGTCTACGTGTGTGACTATAGTGGAATCTTTCATGTTCTATGTCTGTGACTTTGGCCCAAAACCCTAAATCATATAGTTGAGCCCCAAACCCTGCAATTTCACCTCAAAGCGAACCTAATCCTATGCGGACGAGCCTCAGACCTGTGCGAGCCAAAAACAAATATAAAATAGTGTCTCATCTTTGTGTCTAAATGAGATAGATGGCACTTTTATTTATAGCCTTTCAACGTCATCCACTTTTCTTTAGGGTCAACCTTATCAAATAATACACATGTGGTCTTTTCTTCATAATTACACCTTGAATGATCTTTACGTCAATTTTGGTCCTATCAAAAATAAGAATTCAATGAAATTATTATCTCCATAAAGTGAGCAATCCAAAGTGGAATTTGACCATAGTTTCAAATTTTTAACACTCCCTCTCAACTAGGGAGAATGCCACTTGCATCATGTCATGTGTATCCTGTCATCAAATCATATCCAATATTGATAATGTCAATTCATTTCTTTCTAATTTTGGCTTATGTCTTGATTATCCCTACTCATATGATGAACATTCTTGAATCTAAAAGAATAATAATTTTGACATCAGAGGGGAACTCAATCTACCACCCTCTGCCCATTGGGCCACTACTTGGAATCTCTACCAGCAGAATACTACTCATAATATCTGTAAGTAGGATACTACTGAGAATCCCTGTCAGTGGGCTACTACCCAAAATCTTTGCCAACGGGCTACTACCCAAGAATATTGGTGGGGAGTCAGATCCACGACCCGCATCATCACCCGTGAGAATATCATCAAGGAGTAGGTATCAACCTCGAACCACATCGAGGAGCACATATCGACTTGGAATCTCATGGGGAGCTACTACTACGACCCCATATCAAGCA
The DNA here is from genome assembly GCA_031772625.1 of Pinus tabuliformis. Taxonomy (NCBI): domain Eukaryota; kingdom Viridiplantae; phylum Streptophyta; class Pinopsida; order Pinales; family Pinaceae; genus Pinus; species Pinus tabuliformis. The sequence continues at coordinate 1,021,551,171 of CM062811.1, read as the reverse complement.
ATATGATATCCAAAAACACAGGGGAGCACATCTCAACCCTGGAATCACATCGGGGAGCTCATTCTCAGCCCAGAACCACATAGGGGAGAAAATATCAACCCAATCCTATTACCTGTCATTCTTCCCATCAATGACTTTAAGAATTCATGTGGTATAACACCTTCATTATAATCAAATTTGGTTGTACACTCCAAGTACACTCTCAAACTATTGTCCAGACGGGAAGCGGTATTCCCAGCAAGCCCAGTTTGTGGGTATGATGCCAACTAGGTCACACTCTACAAAGACCAAGATAGGTTGAGCTATTACTCCAATTCTATGGGTAACAGATACGGGTGATACCCTATTTTCTAGAGATCCCTTAACCCCAGGACACCTCTATCTCAATTCCTCACCCTGGGAGCTTAGACATGGGGGAAGAGTTGGCTTAGTGTTATCGATCAACGATGCTCTCATCATACTCATAATAGGTATCATAATTTTGTAAAAGAAACAAGCTCCTATTCATATAGGACATCAAATCAAATAACATATTAGAACACAAAAAATCATATATATATATATATATATCACAAAAAGGATATCATAGTCATCCTCCCTCTCAAGGAGCTTCCAAACACAAGCCTGAACTTCTCTCCAACAACAACATTGTCTCAATATATGAAGGTATCTTAGTCTCAAATATATGTTGGATTCTCTGTGAATCAGATTCACTCAATGTCATCGCAATATATTCATGTCATATCCAGATCCTTTTCAGACGACTATCCAATGAGCTTCTTCATCATGCCACATAGTTAGTCATGTTAGGAACATCCTATTCAACCTCAGTGGTGCTATAGATCTGTCATCCAAGGTATCATGGAATATATCATACTAAGGCAGCATCAAAATATGCTCATCTCATCAATAACGATCCTAATCATCATTAGTACATTCGTTCAGTCACATATCTTAGAATGAATATCTCATATCAAAATTGATCATCCCATGCAAATATCTCGAAGGATGTTGATCTAATTAGGAATATTAGTTTTGTTTTTCTAAGATCCTCCTCATATTATAAACAAATATTATTCATGTGCTTAAGGATTCATTAGTTTAATGCAAGTGACAATGAGTTTTTATGTTAATTTTATGAGCAATTTTAACATAAATAAGAAACTCAAAAACAAAATATAAATGTACAGACATCACCAACAACAAATCACAACAGGAACATGATGAAGGAGTTCACCCCTCCTAGGCTACGTCTCCTTGGTCCAACTTCCAATGGCTTGGGCCTCTCTACTATGCTCAAATGTATAAAAATATGTGTTTGGAATGCTCAAATGCTTCTACAACCTGCTCCAATGAGTCCAAAATGTCTAAAAATGGATAGCTAGCCTCTTTCTGCACCCAATTTGGTCCAAAATTAGAGAAGTTATGACATCTCCTAGTTTCTCCACTATTCGCTCCACAAGTTGCCCAAAATATGGCATCGAACCCTCATTTTCGCCTAGATTTCCGCTACCGGGCCACCAAATCCGCTAAAATCTGGGCAAATTTTTCGAATGGATAATTTGGCCACCGAGGATGCAAAAATTTAGGGTCATATAGAGGGTCATGCGCCCAAGGACTAGCCCCAAGTGCTGGCCCCTTCCCTTCGGCGGTCACATAAACCTTGGTGGCTTCAGGAGTGTTTTCACATGGTGGTTACCCCTGTAGTCAAGCGGTGGCGTCACATGGGTGGTTAGTCTGCAGGTTGGCCCAACCGCCGAACTCCGTGCCATTAAACTTTAACTAAGCCATGCAAACAATATGGTTAAGCGACAACAGGTGTGGTGCATTGGAAATGGGCTATGCATGTGTGCTGGGAGGTTGTGGGTTTTACCCCCGCTACCTCTGCCCAAACTATAACAATGTTTTTGGTGGCCTCCTGGGCTGCCATGTGGCGGCCTCCGGCTGGGCCATGTGCTAGCCTGTGGTTGTCCATCATTCCAACCAATAAAAACCACTAAAATCTGACTAGTCAAAATGTGCCACTTGGAATGATTTCATTAGCTGAGAAGTGCTTTGACCAAGTCAAGGTACACCTCACATGCCCAGTCAGCACCACATCAGCAGTACAATATTCTGACTAACCTGTCCTTTTTTTTTAAATTCTCCTGTTTGGGAAAGTGAACAGAACTCATTTCTGGAGTCATACAGAGTCTGTTTCGTGCGAAACAAGTTGCACCAAATTCAGGATGACGAGCACTATGTGGTCATCCAAGTTCCACACTAATCTGACAACTTTCAAATTTGAGCTATTTTTTGAGCACCTAATCATTCCTCCCCACTAGAAGCCTTTTGGACCCCAAAATATCACTTTCAGTTGTCTAACAGGTGAGGGTACAATTCCCTCACCTTTCCAATCTTGATCCATTCATCACTGACTTGGAACTTGTGATCTACATGATGCTTGTTGTGCCTTGCTTTGTACTTGCCTTTGCTCTTTCCAGCTGATCTTTCACTATTTTATGTACCATTTGGAGTCGTTCAACAAACGTTTTGTCTTTGTCCATGTTAGTATCAAGAGAAACATCCTTCTTACCAAGATGATACAACACAATTTGATTCAAATGGTAAACATATTCCTCTACTTGATTCCTTTGACGCAAGTTTGAATGTACATCTTGAAAGTATGTGTTTTGCTAAATATAACTTTCATGTAAAACAAAATGATGGTTAAGGAAAGTAGTTACATAAACATTAGGCCTAGAAAGTACATCAACAAACTTGTCACTTATACCTTTCTTATTCCTTTTGACCAAGTGGAATAGTAGAAGAAAACCCATCCAATGAAAGTGCCTTTGTCACTGCAACTTAAACACTGCACCAATGAAAATTTCTAAATCAAATGAAATGGGCCTACCACATTGCATAAAGACTACGCCCATGCCATAGTCACATACATAAACCTAAAACTTGAATGACTTTTTCAAGTTTAGAAGAACAAGTATAAAGGTTGAACCAATCTTTTGTTTCAAAGCATCAAATGCCTCTTGTTGTTTGCCTCCCCACTGGAAGACCTTTTGCACAACTTTGAAAGAATGTAAATGAGCTACAATAGAAGAAAAATTAATAAAATATTTCCTCCTACATTGGGCTACTCCCAAAAAATCTCTTATCCAAATGACTGTCTTGAGCATTGACCAATCCATAATGGCATTAATCTTGGAGAGGTTTATTTTCAACTCACCTTCTCCAATATTATGGCCCAAGTACATCAAAGAAGTTTTACCCAACATATACTTTACATCTTCAATAACAAAGGATCTTGACATATGACATCAAGTATTTTTTCTCACAAATGACATGTTCATAATGAAATTTTCTGAAAATGAAAATGCCATCCAAGTAGACTATCATGTCTGGAAATGGCTTTAATACATCATTCATCACATGCATAAAAGTAGTAGGAGCATGGAAAATACCAAAAAGCATAAGAAGACATTCAAACAAACCTTTCTTGGTTTTGAATGTCGTCTTCCATATGTCTCCTTCAACAACTCTACTTTGATGATAGCCACTTCTTGAGTCCCATTTAATGAAATGCTCTCCATTCTTCTTGGACACCAAAACAATAGGTGCACCACATGGTGAAGGAGATGGTCGGATGATCCTTTTGTTCAACAACCCATGGATTTTCTTTGATATTTCTTCACATCCGATGCATGTCAATGTTAGAAAGAAGACACTTTTGCTGCAAAGGTATTTCATGTTGGATTCTCCTCTTGGAAGGAAATCCCTTTGCTTTCTGAAACACCTCATCATCATGGTTAACTACATCAACCAAATCAGTTTTCAATTTTGAATTACAACCATCAAACGCTTCATAATCAACATCAACATTGGGTTTGATCATAAGAAGCACTAAATTCTTGCTTGAATTCACTAGTCTTTTCATTTGCCTTGCATTAACGAATGAAAGATTTAGTTTCTTGTGATGATATCTCACAATATACTCCACAACATCTTTGAAAAAGTGGTACTTGTTTTCATGACAATAGAATATTGTTTTTCTATCATAGAGGCAAGGACTACCCAAAACAATTCCTGATATATCAAGCGATACAACATCTAATTCAACTTCGTCAATGAATTTTGTTGTGATTGCAAACCGAAGAATACATTTTTCTGTAACCAATAAGTTTGTGACCTTGCATATCCAAACCAATCGATATGGCTTGTGATGTAAAATGGTTTCAAGATTAATTTTCTTGACTAAATCATCAGATATCAAGTTTTCTTGCTACCCATTATCAAAAAGTGTGTCAATTTTTGTATGTTTTGAGATTATCCTCACATGAAATAATTCAATCCTTGTTTCTTCATTTGGAGTGATAGTGTGAAAATTTGATAGACCAGTGCTATCAATGGACTCCTTTCCTTTTATACCCATGGCTGTAATTTTAGTTTCATCACCCGAATTGGATCCTGAATCATGTTGAGTGGTTGCAGTTGTCTTTTGTTTTCCCTTGTTGTTGAATTTCTTTGGTTTCATTTCGGGATGAAGCTTCCAACAATGAGCTTCATCATGACCCTATTTGGAACAATGTTTGCATGTTAATTTCTCTCCTTCCTTCTTGATAGATGTATTTTTCTTTCCCTTCCCTTTGAAACCCTTTTCTTTTCCTTTACTCTTAAATGGCTTTTTACTACCCTCTTTTGGAGTGTTTTTCCCTCTTGCCTCAAGATGAGTGGCTTGCACACACACATCATCTAGATTATTGAGATTAAACATTAATATAGTATGCCTAAGGTAATTTTGTAAACCCCCTATGTACTTCAACAATGTGTCTTGTGATTGCAAATCTACACCTAACATTAGAGACCTTTTTCTGAATTCTTGGGTGTAATCTTGCACATTTTGACCTTTAAGTTGTCTAAAGTTCTGCCAATTCATGATGGCTTTCTGCATATAAGCTAGAGGGTAAAATTGTCTTTTAATTGCAACAATGAAATCAAACCAAGAAATTGAGATCTTACCGTGTTTTTTTATCTCCTCTTGTGTCTTTGATTCCCACCATACTAATGTTGCACCCTCCATTCTCAAGGAATCTAGCTGAATCTTTATGTCATCCTCTTGAAGGTTTTGAATTCTGCAATAGACCTCCAACTCACGAATCCAATTATCAATTTTCTCTACATTCCCTTCACCATTATGCATGGGCAGCTCAAATTGAACATCAAGTTTTAGTAAGGGTGATTTACCAGTTCCTTTTGAGGTATGTTGATGAGTATGAGTAAGGGTTGTGTTAGTGGAAGAGGGTGAATATGCCTATGAAGAAGAAGATGAATAAGATGGTGGAGAGGGTGGAGGTTTACCTCCATTTCCATTACCTCCTCTTGAAGAACCTTCTCCTTTGGGAGGTTTGGATCTTTCACCCTGCAGCTTGGTATTCCTCTCTTCATAGAGGACCTTCACCATCTCTATCATATCAAACAAAGCCTTCTTGAAGACCTTCTCATCTTCTGTCATGTTTGTAGGTTATCCTTCATGAGACATGCTCACTGGAGTCTCAACTGCAACTTGAGGAAGAACTGGTGTTGGATATTGTGGCAACCTTGCCCTCCTTCCCCTTGACCCAACTTCAGGGCTTTCAACCAGCTTCCCTTCTCCTCTTTTGAGTTTTAACCTTGTAAGCATGACATAAACTTGCAAATAGTTAATCCTTCTTGCACAAAGCAAACCTAGAGCTCTGATACAAAAATGATCTAATTAGGAATATTAGTTTTGTTGTACTAAGATCCTCCTCATATTATAAACAAATTTTATTCATGTGATTAAGGATTCATTAGTTTATTGCAAGTGAAAATGAGTTTTTATGTTAATTTTATGAGCAATTTTAGCATAAATAAGAAATTGAACAACTTATAAATGTACAGAACATCACCAACAACACATCATAACATGAACATGATGAAGGAGTTCACCCCTCCTCGACTATGTCTCCTTGGTCCAGCTTCCAATGGCTTGGACCTCTCTATTATGCTCAAATGTGTAAAACGATGTGTTTACAATGCTCAAATGCTTCTACAACCTGCTCCAATGAATCCAGAATGTCAAAAAATGGCTACCTAGCCTCTTTTTACATCCAATTTGGTAGAAAACTAGAGAAGTTATGACCTCTCCTAGTTTCTCCACTATTCGCTCCACAAATTGCCCAAAATCTGGCACCAAACCCTCATTTTCGCCAGATTTCCGCTAATGGGCCACCAAATCTGATGAAATCTGGGAGGATTTATCGGACGAATAATTTGGCCGCTGAGGCCTAAAAATTCAGAAATTTAGGATCATATAGAAGGCCATGCGCCCAAGGGCTAGCCCCCAATGCTGGCCCCTTCCCTCCTACGGTCACGTAAACCTTGGTGGCTTCAGGAGTGTGTTCACATGGTGGTTACCCTGGTGGTCAAGCAGTGATGGTTTTCCTCGGTGGTTAAGCAGTGGTGTCACATGGGCAGTTAGTCTATGGGTTGGCCCCATGCGGCTGGCCCAACCGCCGAACTCTGCGCCATTAAACTTTAACTAAGTTGCGCAAACAATATGGTTAAGAAACAACAAGTGTGGTGTATTGGCAATTGGCTATGCATGAGTGTTGGGAGGTCGTGGGTTCAACCCCCGCTACCTCCGCATGGAATATAGCAATGTTTTTGGTGGCCTCTCGGGCTACCACGTGTCAACTCGTGGTTGGCCATCATTCCAACCAATAACAACCACTAAAATTTGACCAGTCAGAATGTGCCAGTTGGCATGATTTCATCAGCTGAGAAGCGCTTTGACCAAGTCAACATCCATGTCACATGCCTAGTCAGCGCTACATCAGCAGTACGAACTGTTGACTAGGTTGTTCTTTTTTTTTTTTTAATTTGTTTGTTTGGGAAAGTGAACTGAATTCATTTCTGGAGTCATACAGAGTCTGTTTCGTGCAAAACGAGTTGCACTGAATTTAGGATGACGAGCACTATGCGGTCATCTAGGTTCCACACCAATCTGACAACTTTAAAATTTGATTTATTTTTTGAGCACCTAATTAGATTCTTGGTGGAAAATCTATATGAGTGAAGTGGCTCAATCATGAACTCATTCAGTTTCTATGCACATCATATATATATATATATATATATATATATATATATATATATATATATATATATATATATATATATATATATATATATATATACAGACAAGTGTTCAAAATGAAACATCAATGCTTCAATCAACTATTGGTTGCCAAGATGAATTCAATAACATTTCTTCACAACATCATGAAATTCAATCAAAGTGTCCAAGGATTTGCATTTCCACTTTCCAATACTTTTTCAATATCTTTTCAATATGTATTTTCTTATCCCAGCTTTAGAAATTGATTCATCATCTCGAGCTTTAGAAGCCATCTCCCTATTACTTAGATCATAAGAGACTGATTACCTATCAATAGTAGACCATTAGTATATAAAACCAAATCCAAAATAAAAGTCATACCTTGGAATACTTATGAAGTAGAGGTTTGGATCAACACATCACCTTGACTTGACCAGATAATTATCAATGTGGACATATCAAGATAGAGGAGCTTGCTTCATGTAGTTCTCTCTGCAAACATAATACTTTTCGAAACCAATATGCTCAAACTCACAATAATCTACAATCAAATCAGTGAAGTCAACTCATTAAATTTTAGAAGCCAAATTAAAAAAAATATCAAAACCATCATAGTACCAATTCTTTAAACCATGTGATAAGTAGAGCTCTCATCATGTCATGACTTCTTCTATTGTCATGCCAACAAGTTTTCATAAGGAATATCAACCGAAACTTCATCCAAATGTCAAGTCATGACTTCATCTATGCCAACAAGTAGTCATTTCCCAAATAGTATGATCATAACATAAGTCACTAAATGCAAATTCATACACCAAGAATAAGATCCATCTATTTATTGTCAGATTACTTCACACTGAATCACAACTATCAATACTTCAACCATTGTGCTAATAACAATGAGGCCAATATGAAACCATTATCAAACACCAATATTAGCCACTTAAGGTCACATAGCATTGTTATCAATGCAAATCATTAGTCGCCAGGTCAAATCTCAATTTTTCTATCATAGTGAGATCTATAGTCCAAGATATATCTCAACATCAAGTCAAAGTTCTAAGTCATTATCAGACATCATGATAAAACTACAAATACTGCTCATCTACATTAATCATCCAAATCATATCAAACTCTTGCAGCACAAACCTCAATGGTTAAATCATAATGACATATGCATATCCCGATCACTTGAAAAACACAAGTTTAGTCTATATATTCATATTATAGTAAACATTCAAACTTTCTTACTCACAAATCTTTTTGTTTTCTGCTCCGCATATGTAGGACTGACATCCTTTAGGTGAACATCTGATTTCATGTACAAAACTTCATTTTTGTCTTTTGTAGGCATAATTGCATCCATAGTCCTTCTGTGTGGTCGGGACATTATAGTCACACCCTCCAAGATGTTATGCGAGCAAATGAGGCTTCCTAGACACTCTCTAAAGAACTTCAAGTGAGCGAATGTGGTTGGATTTGCCCAAGAATATCTTAGTTCCTCAATTGCACCCTTGAGCTTGCTTCCGTGCGACTGGGAGGCTATAGTCATACCTGTAGGATTTCTTCCATGCGAATGAGGCTTAGAGTAAGAGAAAAATATCTCACCTCATATAAAAACTTTGATGTTGATCATCAATTTAATAAATTCGATTATTCATGCCCATAAATCTTACTTCAATAGTAAAGAGTATATAATGCAAATGTCAATAGAAGAAGAAATCTTATAGAGAGATTCTCCCTCTGAATGGGAATCCACTTTAGTCATATTCATTCATGTCATCAACCTGTCTATAGTAATTTCATGCATCAACAGATCTGCTAGATCATAAAGTTAGACTGTATCCACATATTCATCATGGTCATATATGTCATCATCATCTACTTGATCATGACATCAATCTATCATCGATGGTTATTGTCAAAGAGATAATAGGAGTATATTTTAAGAATCATGATCACACGCATTTATTCTTTGTCATATAATTCAATCCAATAAGTTAGGGCATTCAATTTTATAATATGCCACAATCACTAAGAACATCAAAACATAATCATGGTCAACAAAAGATCCTAAATATCAACATCATTGTTAAACTACTATCAGCATGGCTATCATGATTTTCACAAACAATATTAGTATCATGAAGTTACCATATATTAGAGTCAAAGTGTTAGCCTTTTTCATGGGATCAAGATATAAAAAATGATAGATGTTAGCCAAAAATCAAGTATGACATTATATCAAAGATCAACATTAAGTATCCTCATAGAATCAAGAAGTTCATCATGTCTAAGAAGTGAGAGATGTTTTCAATATTGAGTGCATCATTCCATCATAAGAACCATGAATCCAAATCAATTTCATATGTACACATGAGCCATTTGAGAAAGACACATTCTCATCATACCTTAGGGCTTGCTAATATTACAGCTGAAACATAACATTAAAATAATATACCATGCATACCTTGTAGTATTCAAACACCTGTGCATCTTTTCATTTGACATAGGTAGCTTGTAGCACTTAGTTATGTTTTCATGAGGTGCCTCTTTACCTTTTCCAGATCTATCTTTTCTTCCATGCATCTCAAATTATCCTCAAGATGGATCCTCTTATCACATCTAATAAAGGAGGTTATAAGAATCCAAATACTCAAATATACATGCAGGAAGTATGAGTAATGATCAAAATAATAATTAGATCTATAATTCTAAACAAAAGTAAAGACATAAAGGAGCATCATAAGTCAAGAAATATGTATCTTCAGTGGGAGGTGATCCTCTCCCTCTTGAACTAGCCTTTAAGAACCATCGTTGTCCATTGTCCATATAACAATGTTTCTTTCAATATTTCAATCAATTTTATCAACACCTAAGCCTATTAGAGGCTATCCCATCTGGGGCTTCATCAAATCTGTCACAAATTCTTGAACATATTTACTTTGACTATGCTAGGGTTTCTAGATTTCATATCTCAAATATTTTCCATAAGCTAGGGTTTCTCTCAAACTCTCAACTCCTGATATCCATCAAACCCTAATATACAAATTTCCTAAGGTTATCTTCAAATGTTAGAATTATTTTAGGTCTCTGTTATGTAACCAGATTAAAAAAGAGATAGTTCTGGGGCTTCACCAAATCTGTCACAAATTCTTGAACATATTTACTTTGACTATGCTAGGGTTTCTAGATTTCATATCTCAAATATTTTCCATAAGCTAGGGTTTCTCTCAAACCCTCAACTCATGATATCCATCAAACCCTAATATACAAATTTCCTAAGGTTATCTTCAAATGTTAGAATTCTTTTAGGTCTCTGTTATGTAACCAGATTAAAAAAGAGATAGTTCAACTACTTCAAAATTAGCCTCTTCGAGGGGGAAAATCCTTTACCTCATATAAATAAATAATTCTTGAACGATACAAATGACAAGACCTCCTTTTTATATATAGAAGTCTAAGGGATCATAATATAATTAGAGTCTACATAACAATAACAATGTACGGGAACAATAATAACAATAGTGGGCTTCTATGGGGCACAATAATAACAATATGGAGATTACATGCGCACAACAATAACAATAAGGAGGTGATGCTAACAATAACAATAATGGACTAAACTAGTAGTATAGGTACCTAGCATGCCCCTCTCCTTCAAAAGAGTGTTGTCCTCAACGCTTGAGTAGTTTTGGATGCTTCTATATAAAATTCTCATCCTCCCATGTGGAATCTTCAACAAGTAAGTTCTTACACTCGATGAGATACTCTGAAATTGATCGATTTCCTAGTTGTTGGGTTCTTTTTTGCATGAATTCCTTAGGTTCCAATATTATTTTTACTTCCTCATCAAGTTCTAACAATATTGTTTGAACTAGGAGCTTGTCACCTATAACCTTCTTTAAGCATGAAACATGGAACACTGTATGCACTCAGGAAGATGCAGGGAAATCCAATGTGTATGCCATAGTACCAATCTTTTGCAACACCTTGTAAAGACCATAGTTCTTTGGTGATAATTTATTATCCTTCTTAGCTTGCTTGAGGGACATTTGTTTGTATGGTTATAGTGGTAAAAATACCCAGTTTCCTACATCAAAACGTATTTCATTGTAATGTTGATCTACCTGTTGTTTCATTCAATTCTATGCCAAAGTGAGGTTATCCTTTAAGAGCTGGAGAATTTGTTGTTGATGCTCGATGTGATATTCCACTGCTTGAACCTTAGAATTTTATCTTAAAGATGATGTGATGGATGGTGGATGATATCCATAAAGTGTCATAATTGGGTCATTTTTGTTGTAGTATGGAAGGATGTAATGTCCCAAATTAGATAAATTTGGAACAAGCTCAAATTTGTAACTCTGAAAAATTCCAGATAAAAATTTTATTCATAAATAGAAGATTTCCATGTAAAATTAAACAGAAAAAGTACTACAATCCCATAACACAATGAACATGAACAACTTCATATTTATTATATTAGATAAATTGGGGTTTACATGCACATACACCCATACAGCGGAGATAAACTAGCCTCAAACAGATATACAATAATGCCGCAATCAACCTCCAAAACCAACTGAAAAATCATATACTGCAACCTGTGAAGCTGAATGGATTCACCAAGGGAAGAGATGGGTGCTCACCCACTCTCATTGAATCACCCGAGGATTTCCGTTATGGGGCTACTATTAGAGTAGAGAACTAGGTTCTCAACCTCACATACAAGAAATAATATCAAAACCAAGATGTCCCAAATGATCTTCTCCTCCTCTTTTTATAGATCTGATGGATAGATCTCCAAGCCTCTAGAAGCATCTTATTTTATTATTTTATTATTATTCTAGAAGCTCCTCCATTGACTTTATGTTAAGTGACCCCTTTTATTTTATTTTACTTTACTTAAGTCACTTTTGGCCCATTTCCTCTGATAAATTATTTTTCCTTAATTAAATGACTAATTAAAGTCATTTTTAACTAAGGAAAATGGTAAATCGCCCACCATACTCTCGTCGGCCACTGGAAGTCACTTCTCAGGATCCCATCTTGTAGATATTCTGGTTCCGATTCTAAAAAGTTATTACATTGAGGTGTTCGATCAATGAACCTCCTTGGAATGCCACCTCGAGCATAATAAATTAAGTTATGCCAATAATAACCCTATTTTACGGGAATTATCAGAAAATCCTGGAATAAAAAACAAGATGTGCGGAACTTCTCATGATGATGAATATTCCAAGTGAATGCCATCGGACCCCATGAAAACTCCTCAAAACTCCATCGAAACCCCTAATGACATAAACTTGCTCCACTAACGTAGTCATCCCCTGTCTTGGAAATCCACACTGGCTGTACTATGGAGAAAAATAAAAATGGATACATTACAAAGGAAGTGTTATACTACCATTTAGCCAGAGGTAACTGCTTAACCCATTGTGTTTGTTTATCAGATATAAAGAAATGAAGATATCCTTCCAAACATTTGTTCACTATCTTCGTTTTCCCATCAGATTGAGGATAATAAGATGAGCTATGAGCTAATTGAGTACCCAGACAAGAAAATAATTTCATCCAAATGTTTCCAATGAAAATGGGATCTTTATCGCTTATAATAATATTTAGGTTTCCATGTATATTTTGAATTATTTCCATAAATGTAGTGGAAATTGTACTGACTTTAAATAGATGAGATAATGCACAAAAATGTGCATACTTGGTAAGTCTATCAACTACCACCACGATGACACTCTTTCCTTCGGATTTGGGTAAACATGTCATAAAATCCATTGAAACCTCATCTCAACGTTAACTTGGAATGGTTAAAAGTTGTAACAGACCTGGGGTCTTAATTATCTCAACATTATTTAGTTGGAAAACCAAACATTCCACCACAAACTTTTGAATCTTAGTTTTAAGGTACTCCAAAAAAAATTCCTTCTTGACCTTGTGGTAAGTTTTTAGAAATACTGAGTGCCCTCCTAAGGGAGAGGTGTGCAATTCCAAAAGAATCTTTTGTTTGAGTTGAGAATTCTTACAAATATATAAGCGACCTTTGTCCCATAATGAATCATTTTCCAAACTAAATGTATCATATATACTGGCATCTTGCTGCAACTTTTGATGAGCATCCATACTTCTTCATCATTATTCCATTCATCCCTTGCTTCGGTTATCCAATCTGATTTGGTTAATAGAAATGCAACAAAGCAATCCTTCCACATCCTCATCATTTCTTGAGAGTGCATCTGCAACAACATTTTTCTTCCCTTTTCTGTAGATGATTTCAAAGTCATAACCCAAAATCTTTGTGACCCATTTTTGCTGATTTTCTGAATATAATGTTTGTTCCAAAAAGTATTTAAGACTATCATAATATGTTTTTACCTTGAAGTGTCTTCCCATTGGGTAAGGTCACCATTGCTTTAGTTCATGTAGTATTGGCAACATTTCCTTCTCATAAATAGGTTAGTTTAAATACTTTCCTTTTATTGGATGTCTTTCAAAAGAAATGGGTCTTCTTTCTTGCATTAAAATAACACCAATTCCATTTCCTGAGGCATCGCATCCCACAATAAAGGTTTTTGTGAAGTCTGGCATAGATAAAGTCAGTGCTTGGCACATTTTATCTTTAAGATGTTCAAAGGCCTTAGTTGCTTCTGGAGTCTAAGAAAATGCATCTTTCTTCAGTAATGTTGTTGGAGGTACTGCTATTCTCCCATAACTCTTAACAAACTTGCGATAATACCCTGCCAACCTGAGAAATCCTTGAATATGCTTTATGGTTGTGGAGGTTTTCCATTCCTTAATGGATTTAATTTTGTTAGGGTCTACCTGAACACCATCATGAGATACAATATGAACCAAATATTTCACTTCCTGTACTCCAAAGAAATATTTGGAGGTTTTCTCATATAATTGTTTCTCCTTCAATAGTTTGAGCACCCTGTCAACATGTTGAACATAATCCTTCCAATACTTGTTGTATATTAGTTTATCATCAAAAAGTACTAACACAAAAATTTCTATGGAAGGGTTTGAAAATGGAATTCATAAAAACCTTGAAATGTAGAAGGTGCATTGGTAAGACCAAAAGGCATGACCAAAAACTCATAATGACCCTCATGAGTTCCAAATGTTGTTTTCAAAATGTCTTCATAATTTGATGATATCATGAACGAAGATCCAACTTGGTGAAGTAAATTGTTTGATGTAATTAATCGAACAATTCATCAATGATGTGAATGGGAAATTCGTCTTTAATAGTGAGCTTTTTGAGCTCCCTATAACCTAGACACATGCACCATGATCCATCCTTCTTATGAACCAATAATACTAGAGCAGAGAAAGAACTTTGACTAGGTTGAATTATACCGGCCTCTAGCATTTTTGCAACCATACGTTCAATTTCACTCTTTTGGGCATAGGGATATCTGTAAGGTCTGATGCTTGGAGGAACAATTCCTGGAATCAAATGAATAGCATGATCATGATCATGATCATGAATAGGTGGGAGGCCTTTGGGAGTCTCAAATACCTTACAATGATTGTCCAAGGTTTTTTGGAGATCTAGAGAAATAGATGATTTCGATGATGAATCTCTAGTGAACATAACTGTGCAATTATGCCCCGTTGTTCTTTTTTGAAGCTTTTTCATGCCATTAGAGTTGATTATATTTCTTGGTTTCCCTGTGATACTCCTTAATTCGACTTCCTTTCCTTCCCAAATAAAATTCAATAAAATTTCTTGAAAATGAAAAGCTATCGTACCCAAAGATTGTAAGAATTGGACTCCTAGTACAACATCAACACCATCCATTGGAATGGAAATCATTGGAATATTCAGTACATATTCCCCCATGGTTAGTTTGATATTATGACACTTTCTATAGAAATTTATAGTTCCTCCATTTGCAGCCATCACTTGACACTCTGATGCTAGATATAGGAAGCAATTCAATTCCTTGGCTATCTTACAATGAATAAAATTATGGGTACTACCCGAATCAATCATCACTATTACCTTTTTTTCTTGATAGGTCCTTCTGCCTTGAGAGTTTGAGGAGTGGTAATTCCTGCCAATGCATTACAATATATGGTCATATTCATTTCTTCTTTCTCTAGGGTTGGTTCCTGGTGTATATCCTCTTATTTTGACATTTCTTGTTCATTTTCTTCCTCCTCTTCACAATCTATGTAAAATAATTTATTCTCATACACTTATGACCTTTAGTGTATTTGCTATCACAACTATAACAAAGACATTTTTCTCTTTTTTATTCCAATTATTGTGGTGTCAACCTTGTAGGTTGTGGAAGGCAAGGAGAAACAACACTTCCATCTTTATAGTTGTCAATGGTAGACTTCCTTGTCGCCATAATTTTTCTTTCACATTTTCTTATCACCCTGAATGTCTTCTTCAACGAATCAAGTTCCCAAAGGTGAACCTCATGTTGGATGTTATTCTCTAAATTCCCTATGCAAACATCGATCATATGTTCCTCTGAATTGTCATTTACCCTTATATTCAATTTTTGGGAGTCCTCAATGTCCTCCACCATTGAACCCTTTTGTTTGAGATTTATCAATTAGCTAAAGAAGGTGTTTCTCTATGAATCCTCATAATGTGCTATCATTTCCTCTGTAAAAATTGACTAAATGAAAAGTTTTTTACGAGAACAAAGCCATCGATACCATACAAACTGATTGGGTTTTAAAAATAAAGTTGCAATGCGTACCTTTCGTGTGTGTTTCACATTATGGATATCAAAATTTTGCTCCATCTGTAGTATCCATGTTATCATATCCTTGCCATCAAACTTCCTCATATCGATCTTTAGAATATGTTGAGTCTTCAATCTAACATTAGAGTCTATGAAATCATGATTAACATTTCTTTTGTTCTCATCATGAGTTTCATCTAATATATTTTCGCCATTAGGAAGCATTTCTTGTAGCAACTTTTTCAAACCTTCTTTCAAACTTTCCATGTCTGCTTTTAAACCATCCTTCAAACATTCCATGTCTTCTTTTAATCCATCCTTCAAAACCTCCTTGTATTATTTTAAACCATTCTTCAAACCATCCATCTTAGCTTTCATTTTATTTTTGGTTACTCTTTGTAAGAGCAAAATTTGTTGCACTTGGTCTCGTAATTTTGATATATCATGTTGCATTTCTTCCTATTCTTCATGTGTCATAGAAGAGATTTCTGGTTTCTTACTAGGTGTGTCCATTTTTTTTTTCAAGTTATTTTGAAATCGAACTATAATATCTATGCTTTAATATTCCCTTTGAATCACTTCAAACTAATTTTTCAAACAAGAGTTATGCAAAATTTTATAAATACACACATTTTTCTTGCTTTTTAGGAGCTAGATATTGCAACTGTTGTATCTATGTAATTGTGAATCTCCAAGATCTGAAATTTTTTCATGTAGTAGCCCTCTAAGTTTTCTTTCCAACCCAACAAGTCAGATCAAGATTTAATTCTTCAAGAAAGAGTTATGTCCAATCTCCCATGATGACATGATTATAGATTGGTCCAGTAGAGCAAACTTGTACGGAGTTCCACGTATCATTGTTTCAACCTTTCAGCCCTAAAAGTGATACCCAAAAAACTACAATTTGTCATATTTCTGTATTTTTTTACGAAATTCAATTATGATGCTCAGAGAGAAATTTATGACGATTTTCCCTAGATCACCTGTTAGAGATGAAATTTTGGAGCCTACCAAACCCTAACTTCATAGAATCATATCTTCGAAAATATAGCAAAACAAGATCTGAAATTTTTACACGAAGTTCATCAATATTTTGGCTCCACATTGTTACAATTTCAAATTTTGAAGCTTTGTAGAAAAAATATTATATTAAAAATTCCACAATGACCTTTTCGAAGCATTGAAACCCTAAAATCCAAATCTCTGATACGAAATGTTATGTAACAAAATAAAAAAGATATAGATCAATGACTTCAAAAGTAGCCTCTTCGAGGGGGAAAACCTCCTTTACATCACATAAATGAAAAATTCTTGAATGATACAAATGACAAGACCTCATTTCTATATATAGGAGTCTAAGGGGT
Source organism: Pinus tabuliformis (assembly GCA_031772625.1). Taxonomy (NCBI): domain Eukaryota; kingdom Viridiplantae; phylum Streptophyta; class Pinopsida; order Pinales; family Pinaceae; genus Pinus; species Pinus tabuliformis. The sequence continues at coordinate 1,021,533,949 of CM062811.1, read as the reverse complement.
CACAATATAATCAAAGCCTACATAACAATAATAATGTAAGGGCACAAGAATAACAACAGTGGGCTTGTATGGGGCACAATATTAACAATATTGGGACTACATGGGTATAAAAATAACAATAAGGGGGCTACACTAGTAATATAGGGACCTAACAGTGTCCTCCATCTTTTCTTGCTTCCATCAAAGGTGTCTCCATGGGAGTGATCTCCGTGACTTTTCTTCAGCCCAACTCTGGTACCATGTTAATTTTTCATGGGGCTATATTGTTCTTTGCTTTGATAATTGCATTTATTCATTAACACATTAAGTTCACCCATAATATCATAACATTATTCATATTTACATCATTATTCATCATCATATTCAACTATGTAAAAAGAACAATATAATTATCATCAATGCAGCGAAACATAAAGGAACAATAGAATAAAAGCATTCACACATAAAGACACCGGGATTGGTTAGAGACTAGGAAAAAACCAACTATGGGGAAAACCTTTGCAAATTCTTCTTCTTAGATATTCATTAAATGATTTAGTGAAATATAGTACAGTGATCCATATCTTCATCTATGCAACTATCCAACAAAACAACTCCAACATCCATGAATTGAATCGAATAATGCTTATACTCCAAAACTTGATTATGAAGTCTGTAATGAATTGTCATTGTCTACAGTCAACAACTAAACCATGCGGTCACTGAGCGAAATCTTTAGAAGAATGAGATTTCCTGTTTTAATTCCTAGTTGCACTGAGGGGGAGATATGTGAGCAACTATAGCTTCTCAATCGCTCCCTTAAGCCTGACATGCGAGCGACTAGAGTCAGATCTGGATTGCAGAAACCCCAAATCACCAGTGGCATGGATGGAGAGTTTTATGTGCGACTGGCAGGCTCCAATCACATCACTGAATTTTGTGCATTCAAATACAATGGAATCCTTCACGTTATGTGCCTGTGAATGGGGCCCAAAACCCCAAATCAGAGATGCGAGCCTCAAACCTTGCAATTTCAACTTAAAGCGAACCTGATCCTTCGTGGACGAGCCTCAGAAATGTGTAAGCCAAAAACCAAGATATAAGAGTGTCTCATCATTGTTTCTAAATGAGGTAGAGGGCTCTTGTATTTATAACCTTTCAAGGTGGTCCACTTTGCATTAGGGCCGACTTTATCAAATATGCACGTGGTCTTTTCCTCATAATTACACTTTCTCTTATCTGATTTGAGTGATATTTAGGTTGATTTTGGTCCTCTCAAAAAGAGGAAATCAATGAAATTATTATCTCCATCAAGTGAGCCATCTAAAGTGGAATTTGACTACATTTGCATATTTTTAACATTTTCTAGGAAAAAATTGTAAAATGTTTATACGTTTATTATGTAAAACCTCTAAATCTTTTTATCAGGTTAAAAGTGAAGGTGCTTGGAATTAATGCTCTCTAAAAAGGGTTAGAGAAAAAAAAATTGGCCAGAATTTAAATTTTGGAGAGTATATTTTGTAATACTTTGAGAGAAGTAAAAGAGGAACTTTGTAAAGAAAAGAATTAAATAAAAGGATATGTTTTTTTGGTAGCCATATCTTAGTTCTATTTGAAACTGAATAAGGCGATTTAAGGACACTTATTTTTGCATGTATGATTTTTCTTGCTTGACACATTATTTTTTGTCTAATGATTCAATCATTGTAAAAATCATCAAATCATCAGACTAGTGGTGTTAGGGAAGATAGAGACCAAGACAAAAATAGTTAACATTATTTGCTGTGAATAATTGTCATCTCGGGACCGAGACCTGGAGGGCATGTTCAAAAGTGTTAACGTTAAATCCTTGGTGCCAAAATGCTAATAGACAGAGGTCAAGACGAGAATAGTTTGGCTGCCTGCCTTGAAATTTCACGTCCAGGGAGTATGAGGCTGGAGGCGGAGTTCAATTTATTTGCGGAAAGAAAAGACCAACAAAAAAAGGGTGATATTCATCGTCGTTTATCATTTTGTCAAGCGTCGAAAGGTGCACCAAGGGGCCCAGCAGGCATTTTTGTGCGGAGGTTTCCCGTGTTAAATTTTTCCAGGGTCTATGGGCTTAAAATACACTATAGGTGCTTAACTAAGGATTTGGGTCCTACAAGTTGTGTAAAGCATTATGATTAAATGTGTAGGTCGTACGGGCTTAATGTAAATCACTTCAGGCGTGTTTAAAATAGTCACGAGCATAGATACAAAGTGTTGCAGGCTTGCATATTTAAAAGACTCAAGTCTAAGGGATTAGCGTATAGGGGCTTGGACAGGTCAACAACTGTATTTAGCAGTTATGCCAAAGTTGGAAATACACTAAAGTTGGAAAACGCTGCATAGACGTGTCAACAGAGAATAAATGGTATATTTGGTAGTTTTTCCATATTTACTAGACCACTAAAGTTATAACTACAGCTAGAACCTATGCTAAATCCCGTGACTTATCAAAATTGTAGAAAATAAGAAAATTAACTCAACGTTTGTGATCAAAATAGCATGTAGAGACCGAAGATGAGTTGTACACATCCAAACAATTAGTATTAATAGGTTGAATAACAAGGCAACAATTGAAGACTTGAAGAAATCATGACAAAGGCAAACTTAGATAAAGCTCTAAATTGCAAAACAAGAAGTTTGACACAGTTTTTCATATCAGAACAATAGATCAAAGAGTGAATATTGTCAGAACACATCAAGAAGACTTAATAGAAGAAAACGTAAAGTGAAAAACAAGTTAAGGAAGGACTTGTTGAACTAAAGATAGCCAGAGATAAATCCTAAAATGTTAGCTCAAAGTCTTTATAAATAGAATTCAATAACCAAGTTGGTTGCTGTTGGTGCAACAACATGCATATTGTAGTATGCATCGAAGGGTGATTCAAAGATGTATTAGGGTGTGAATGCATCATATTTGGTGTCTGAAGGGCGAGTAAGAATGTAGAGAATGCATTATTGACATTAGTGATATTGAAGTTTTTGGTGTGTATGCAATGGAGTTCAAAAATCAGTGAATAGTATTCGTTGAAGGTGGTTTTATGGTGGCGTGGGTATTGATATTGAGTTGTGTTAAAGAGAGAGAGGAAATCATGTTTGAAGCAAGAAAATCTTGTTGATCTGAGTTTGAAAATAGTATGAAAGATGGATCAACATGGCCAGCAAGTTGGAGCTTACATTTTAGGGGTTGTAGATCCTTCCAATAGAAACTTGTCAATAATTAGGGGTTGGAGCTCCTTTTAGTAGCAACTGATAAATTGGTGAGTAGGAGTTTCCTTTCAGCGGCATATGATAAATAAGGAGTAGTAGCGCCTTTCAGTGGTAACTGATAAATCAAGGGCATTATTTCCTTTCATTGGTAGCTGATAAATGAGGGAGTGGTAGCTGCGTTCATGTGGCATCTTGAAAAAACTGCAAGTAGAAGCTTGCAGATAGATTCACGTAATAACAAGTTGTAACTTGTCTTTGAAAAAGGAATAGAGAAGAATATTGGTGTCTTTATATGTTTCATATGTGCATGATTTACATGATTGTTAAAAAATGCAGTAAGAAATTATCAATTTGATTTTGCCTTGATTAAATTGAGAAAATTCAAATTTCCACATCAACGGACAACTTGGATGATGTTAACTTGTGTGACATGGCTTGTGTCACCCATTTTACTCAATAAATTCAAGTTGGTGGAGTTAGAGTTCAGCTAAGCATGTGTGATTGCTAGTTTGTAGCAATCAAGGTCAGTTATCTCAGGTTGTTTTCAGTTAAACTAGTTCCAAATTTTGGATAAACTAATGGAAGGTCAGTTAAGCAGTGGGACCTCAGTGATCATACAATTAACTGATCAATCAACCCAAAATATCTATTGAATGCAGAGAATTCGAGTTACCCGAATAAGGTGGAGATTTTAAAGCAGTGTAACATCAATTGTAGACTAGTCTTGAGTGTATAGGTGTTACATGCAGTCAAATGATCAATCCAAGGAATTGCACAATTCAATTTGAGGCATTTCCTAAATAATAGGGGCCTAATTCCTCAAGGAACAACATAAGAAAATAGGAGCTCAAATAGAGACAAAATTTAACTAAGTCTGGGTCAGAGGCGTTTAGAGAGATAGGTTATGCACTTGCAGGGTGTGCTTCATTGAGCAAAGAAATTGTAATACATCTCTATTCATTTTATTAATGCAAGAAGACATTGGGGTTTTTAGCAGATTGCTTTCCCCAAAGGAAAATACTTGTTGCATGTGTGTGATTTCTTCTTGCATGTCTGAGAGTTTTTTTCTAAATTGTGAATTAATTTCCGTAGAAAAGTAGAGTAGGTTTGTGTATTGTGATTTTGATTAAAACTTCATGAGAAGTTGAAAATATATAGCCTAATTTCTACATGGTATGAGCGTTGGATTCACATTAGAGTAGGAAATTTTAAGTTGTTTCTCAGAGGTTCGAATTTGAAGATTAATGTAGCGGGATTTTTTTAAAGATGGCCTCCAATGGACTAAGGCTAGTGTATGCCTTGGAAGGCACCTGAAATTTTGTTTCATGGAAGGACTACATGGAGGCAACATTGAATGAAAATAGATTGCTTGGATATGTTAAGGAAAATATTCCATGACCACCAACTACTGATGTCCATGACCTTGCATAGTGGAAGACATATGTATTCAAGGTGAGGAGAATAATCTTGGAGGGAGTATGAGATCAAATTGCCTAGAAATCTCCATGGAAAATAAACTTCGTTCACGATGTGGAAAGCACTGACATAATTGTTTGAGAATAGTAGTGACCATAGGAAGTTTCCGCTCAAGGATAAACTTCGAAGTATCAAGATGCAAAATAATGACACTATACCACAGTGATGAACTGGAGGAGTTGGTGTTACTATCCCCAAAGATGACTTGGTAATCCTAGCTCTTCTGGGGCTTCCCATGAGCTGGAATAGCTATCAATATTTAGTGAACAGGAGCGAGAAACTACCAAATTGGGAGCGCTTATGCTCTAATTTGGTACAGGAGGAAATAAAGTGGAATACCAAAGATAGGACTTCATCCAACGATGAGGATGAAGAAAAATTTGCATTGGGTGGAAAGGAAAACAAGGGAAAGGGAAATAAATCCCAATACAAACCAAAATCCATTCAAGGGGGCAAGAAGAAATATTTGTCAAAAGTTAAATACTTCCATTGTCATGAATTCGAGCATTATGCCATGAAATGTCCACACAAGAAGACAAGCAATAAGACCTCAGGAGGAGGAGCAAGTGAAGCTTTGGCTTCATAGTTCAAGCTTGACTTTACCCTCATTTCATGCATTGCCAAAATAGTGATGGGGAGCGTGTGGTACTTGGACTCAAGTGAATCGTTCCACATGAAAGCATGTAGAGACGTTTTTAGTTACCTAGAGGAAAAATAATTGTAGATACACGTCGATATGGGGGATGACGGAAGGTATAACACGATCGATATTAGTATGGTGACCATTCAGAGGGAGTCACCCTCCCCCCAACGCTCAAGGATGTCATGTTCATTCTGGACCTAAAGAAAAATCTCGTCTTTGTTGCAACTTTGGAAGACCGTGGTTACAATGTGATCTTTAGTAAAGGAAAGGAATTCCTGAGAAACATAGTCATGGGACAGGTGAAGCAGATCAAGTTTCGTGTGAAGATCTTGTACAAAATAGAAGTGGAGGATTGTGTTGCATTGAGCATAAAGGCGGAGAAGGTGTAAGATCACGATGTCGGTGAACTTTGGCATAGAATACTTGCCCATCTGCATCATGGCACTTTGATGATCATACAATAAATAACCTTAGGCCTCCCCAAAGGAGCACTTCAATAGCGGGATGTATGCAAAGGGTGTACTTTGGGGAAGTACACAAATCCACATTCCATGATCAGGAAAACAAAGCACATTCAATCCTATAAAGGATCCACTCTGATGTATGTGGACCTTTCTCGATAGCCTCCATTGCTAGACACAAATATTTTTTCATTTTTATTGATGACTTCTCACGGAAGTGTTGGATCTTCTTCATGTGAAAGAAGGATGAGACATTCTCCAAGTTCGTAGAATTGAAGGCACTAGTTAAGAAAGAAACAAGCAAGAAGGTGAAGGCTCTCAGGAGTGATAATGGAGGTGAGTACGTTTCGAATGAATTTAAAAAAAATTGTGCAAAAGAAGGCATTCAACGAGAGTTGACAACACCCCACAACCCACAACAAAATGGGGTGGCTGAGAGAAAGAATCGTAGCATTGTGGGAGCAACGAGGGTGATGTTTCATGACCAAGGCCTACCTTTGCATTTGTGGGTTGAGGCATGCAACACACCAGTCTTTTTATAGAACCAAATTCCTCATTGAATTATGGACATGATTACATCGGAAGAGGCTTTCTCATGGAGAAAGCTAGATGTGTCACACTTCAGGATTTTTGGAGCCTCTGTTTATTGCCATGTCTCCAAAGAATCAGGGAAAAAGCTAGAACTGACAAAAGAATTGGGGGTATTTTTGGGTTACACAAAAACTCCCCACAACTATCATGTGTACTTTCCATCCCTCTAAATGAAAATTATGTGAAGGGATGTAAAATTTGATGAGGATAAAGAAATGCGGTGCTCTCTTGATAGGGAGCTTCAGATCCCACGAGAAGAGGATCTTTTAGTTCCAAAGAAGGAGCCTCAGGAAGTTGTGGAGCAGCCAAAAGTTGAGGAGCAGAGAGTGGAAACAACCACTCAAGAAGAAGCATCTAGAGAAGGGATAAAAAGGACTAGGGAAGTTGAGAGACTTATGCAGGATGCGAGGGAGAATGTGGGTTCTCCTTCAAATCAGTGTAGGCAGAGAAGGTAATCTGATCGGTACACTGGCTACATGGCTCTAATGACTGAGCTTGTAGAAATTGAGCCATCTTCTTTGGAGGAAGAAATAGTGCAACCTATATGGGTTGATGTAATGGTGGAAGAATACAAATCCATTTTAAAGAACATTGTTTTGGAAGTGGTCTCAATACCATGACAAATCAGTTGTGGGTTTGAAATGGATCTTCAAGGTAATGCATGTATCAAACAGAAGCATAGAAAAGTACAAGGTTAGATTTGTGGCCAAGGGGTACTCTTAATTTGAGGGGATTAACTATGAGGAGACATTTTCTCCTATAGCAAGGTACTCATCAATTAGATATTGATTTGTTTGGTTACACAAATGGGGTGTAAGATCCACCAAATGGATGTAAAAACAATATTCTTCAAAGGAGTTATTGAGGAGGATGTGTACATCAAGAAACCAAATGGCTTCGAGAATTTTTATTGGGAGTCTCATGTGTATAGACTCAAGAAAGTGTTGAACGGTCTAAAGCAAGCACCATGTGCATGGTACACCAGTATCGATAGCTATCTTGTCAGTTTGGGCTTCACCAAAAGTGAAGCAGATGCAAACCTCTATCATATCTTGGTAGAAGGTAAATTGTTGATTATTGTCTTATATGTTGATGATTTTATTTTAACTGGAAATGAATAGTTGATCATACCTTGCAAGGAGGATCTTGAAAGAGATTTTGAAATGAAGGACATGGGTCTAATGCACTACTTCCTCGAATTGAAAATATGGCAAGGCGATGGGAAACTATTTGTCTCCCAGGGGAAGTATGCCAATGAGATACTTCAAAGGTTCTGCATGGATAGTTGCAAACCCATGGAGACACCTTAAGTGACCAACTAGAGGAACGAGGATGCCACTTCATGTGAGGAAGTGGATGCTACTGTTTATCGAAAGTTAGTGGGTTCACTAATGTATCTTGTGAACACACGACTAGATATGTGCTATGCAGTCAACCAGCTGAGCCAAGCTATGGTTAAGCCAACAAAATTGTTTTGGAAGGCATCTAAGCGTATTCTACGGTACCTCAGAGGGATTTTCTAGTTTCGACTATGGTACAGACGGATAGAGGCAATGAACCTATGTGGCTTGTAACAACCCTGGGCAAAATTCCATGTAATAAAAGTTAATAAAGGAAAAAATAATAACCACGGTTATGGGACACTTATTCCAAGATGAATGTTGTGCAAAACATCCTAGTGTGGGTGTTAATTTGGTTTATTATGGCTAGGGAAATTTACAAAGGCAATGGCAAAGGTTTTGGAAAGGCATGAGACATTAATTGACATTCATTTATTAAAATAATCGAAATTAGGAGAAAAGGAAGGTGAAAGGTCACAGGTTGAATGTGCGGAGGAAAATGAAGAAAATAAAGGGCCATTAATAAAAAGGATTATGAGGATTCGTTGACAACCTTTTGTAAGTTCAGTTTTGGAGCTCTCTCTCTATTCTCTCTCTCTCTCAGTCTTGGATACTTGGAGTTTTCTTGGAGCAATTTGGCATTAGATCAAGGAAAGCAAGAATCAAGCAAGGAAGAACAGGATCAAGCAGCTACAATGGAATTCTTTACAAGTATTGAGTTGCATGTATGATTTCCTTACTAGTTTTGGCATGCATGGTTATGCATGTGTGTTCTTGGTTCTATTCCTATCATTGACATGGGTTTTTCCAGGTGTGATAGTGTTCTTCAACATTGCCTTGCCATTTTCGGATAGCCATGTTGTGATGGGGTTCTCATGTTTTTGGTTGAGCTGGATTGCCAGATGGATTCAAAACTGAGTGAGATTGTCTTTGAAAGAAAGAACACATGGCCTAGTGATCCCTGAATCAAACTGTGGATTGCGGTAAAGAATTAGCCTAGTAACCCATGAACCAAATTGTAGGTTGTGGTAAAGCTGTATTTTGTGTACCTTAATGGGCCTAGGAATCCTCAACCGGTGAATGGTGGGATATACGATAAAGCCTAGAGGTGGGTGCCCTCGATTAGGCTTAGGAATCCTTGGCTGGTGAATGGCAAGATATACGATAAATACTAGAGGGTGTAGTCTTGATTAGGCCTTGGGATCCTCGACTATTGATTGACGAGATGTACGGTAAATCCTAGAGCCTAGGAGACAAGAAAATTCCTCATGGTGTAGGTGGAGAAATTCGGTGGCAACCATGCTTGTTTAGGGACTAGTGATCCAGTGGGCATTGCAGTAAAGCCTAGTTCTATTGATGAGGGTGAGGTGGTTTAGCCTTAGGAAGCCCTGGTTTATTTCTGGTTATGAGTGCCACATTCATGCTTGGAATATGGTATGGGGGTGACTGGCTAAAAGAAAGATTTGGTTCAGCCAATCTATGGTTGGGTGGTACATAGAAGTCCCAAACCTGGTTTGCTTATGCATTGTTCATTCTCCTTAGTATTTCATGTGTAAATGTATTGGTTTATATGTGGATTTTATGGTTGTTGTATCCTTATTATTTCTATTGTTTATATATTGGTTATGAGTATGTTTTATGATAGTGATGATGTATGTATCTCGTCATGTTTTTATTTTTAAATGAATGAAAAACGAATATATGACCTAATACATGATAATGAAACTAATGTGATAAGGCGTCAATGCTTCTTATCAATTCTTAGATAAGTATGAGACCCCTATGCTCAGATCTTCTGATATGACCTGTAGACTTCATATTTGTGACATGTTTGACAAAATGCCTATCATGGGTAGTACGGATCAAATCAAGTATTTGCATTAGTATGATTATTTCGATGTTATTTTTCATTTCTATAAGTTTCATGAAGTTTTGGGTACTGGCCTGAGATCTAGCCCTGTAAAAGTGACACAAAATCTAAGGTCACTAGCTCAGAACTAGCTAAAAACACCCCCAGTCATAAACATTTCCTCACTATGGAAAAAATTGGAGGGTCCCATTCCTATGCATGTCTATGTCATGGGAGCGACTCAGGCTCTAGGTCAGTAAAATGTTAAGTTACCTAAGGGGTTGGTCACCTGGAAGGGTAGGTTGGGTCCTGAAAGTTCTATAACATGTGTGGAAGGTCAATTTTGTTTTGTTTTATCGGTTTCACTTCCTTAACTATACATGGGGAGTCAAATCACATCATAGTAGCCTCCCGTTTCATGTTTACCCTAGTGGACTGGGTAGCTTGGGTAAATGTGCGAGGAGGGTGTTATAGAGTGATATTAGAGCATGGTTCACCCCATGGACTTGATGGGCGGTGTACATTGGTCAAGCATATATGTCAATTACATATGTGTTCCTTATTCTTGTGGTCTATGTGATTGTTGCATATGCATGGTGTTGGTCTTAATTGTAGTGGTGTTGCCATGTGAAAACTTGATGGTGTTGGTGTCAGATGTGGTCATCATGAGTCCATGCCAGTGGAAAGATGTGAAGTGGGTTAGAGACATCAGAATAGAAAAGTTGAGTTGGCATGAATTCAAAAGGCTTTTCAAGAAGTACTTGTCAGAGCAGTACTACGGCAACAAACGTAAGGAGTTTTATGAGCTAAAGATGGGATCAATAACAGACGAGGAGTATATCACCAAGTTCCTGGAGTTGTTGAGGTATGTATTGTATCTTAAGGATGAGAAGGCCAAAGTTCCTAGATTTTTCAATGAATTTCCATTACCATTTAGAGATTAGATTGAGTATGATGAGCCTCGGTCACTTGAGGAAGTTATTCGAAAATTGAAGCATTATTATGAACAATCAAAGTGTAAGATAGAATCACAACAAGGTTGGAAAGGGAAAGATAAAGGTAAAGGTAAATGGCATCCGAAAAGAACAAGGCCTACGAATACATAAGAGAAAGATAATGTTGCACCATATAAGAACTTCAACATATTTGGACATGGACATGGGTCAGAACCACATAATAGAGGTGATGGTATAGGATGGTTGGAGTGTTGGACATGTGGTAAGGAACATCATAAGAGAGGTTATCCATAGAATCAGGGTGGTAGGCCTTAGATCTATAGTGCACATGAGGCGCAGACTATTGGGGATGTTGGGCAGAGAATTCCTCATATCTATGTGGCACTAGATAACAAGCAGGAACATCACCAGGCATCTATCATTGACATGGAAATTAAGCTTTTCTAATCAAATTGTTTCTCTTTTGATTGACCCTGGATCTAATTATAGATATGTTAATCCTAACTTGGTGGATAAGTGTGGATTGAATAAAGAAGTGCATGCAAAATCTTGGTTAGTGTATTTGGCTATAAGTACAAGGAAGAGAGTTCATCATTGGATAAGATTTTGTGCATTCGAGTTGAATGATATGCCTACCTGAGCACATTTGAATGTATTTCCATTGGGATCATATAGTATGCTTTTGGGTATGAACTGGTCGTATCTTCATAGGACTAAGGTGGACTGTTATGAAAAATCTATTAAGTGTTTGGATGATAATGGGGAATGAAGAGTTTTGCAGGGTAAGAAGAAGCCAACATTAGTTAGAATGGTGACAACTATGTAGGTGAAACGCAGTCGCAAGAAAGGGTGTGTGTTGTTTGCAGTGCATATTTCTAGTGACAAAGGTAAGGAAGTTGAGGATGCAGAGGTATTGAGTAGGTACCCGATCTTACAACAGTTTTAGGATGTATTTCCCACAGATATTTTAGAGTTTCCCCCTCACAGAGAAGTTAAATTTTTTGTTGAGTTGGTACTAGGGGCAGCACCAGCATCAAAGGCACCTTATAAAATTAGCACTCTAGAGTTAGTAGAGAACCAATTGCTTTTGAAGGAAATGCTTGACAAGGAATAAATTAGGCCAAGTGTGTCACCATGGGGCACACCGATATTGTTTTTGAAGAATAAGGATGGTAGTCTCAAGCTATGCATTGATTACAAGCATATAAATGGGGTGACCATCAAGAATAGGTATCCCTTGCCAAGATTGATGACTTGTTTGATCAGTTAAAGGGAGCAACAGTGTTCTCGAATATTGATCTGAGATCTAGATATCGTCAGGTACACATTAAAGAAGAGGACATCTACAAGACAACTTTCCAAACCAGGTATGGGCATTATGAGTTTGTTGTAGTTCCATTTGGTTTGACTAATGCTCTAGCTACCTTTATGTTCTTGACGAATAGTGTGTTGTGCCCTTATCTAGACAAGTTTGTTATTGTATTAATTGATGACATCTTGATATATTCTAAGAATGAGGGGGAACATGAACATTTAGCAACGGTGTTGAGATTGCTAAGAGAGCATAAGTTGTATGCCAAGTTTATCAAATGCAGTTTCTTTCAGGCAAAGGTACATTACTTGGGACATGTGGTTTCCAAGTAAGGCATAGCAATGGATTTAGAAAAGATAAGGTCTATCACGGAGTGGGAACCTCCTAGAAATGTGGATGAGGTAAGATCATGCATGGGGTTATTAGCCTATTATAGGAGGTTCATCATAAATGTCTCTCGCATTGAATATCCTATCACATCCTTGCAAGGGAAAGGTAATAAAATTGAATGGACAGAGAAATGCACAACAAGTTTTAAAAAATTGAAGCAATTGTTAACCAATGCTCTAGTGCTAAAGATTGTAGATCCAGACAAAGAGTTTGTGTGTGCACATATGCTTGCAAGAGAGGACTTGGTGGAGTCTTAATGCAGGAAGCATAGGTAGTGTGCTGTGAGTAACGGAAATTGAATGAGCACGAGTAGAATTATCTGACACACGATCTTGAGTTGGGAGCGATCATCCATGCATTGAATATGTGGAGACATTATCTTCTTGGCTAGAGGTTTGTATTAATAAGTGATCACAGTGGATTGAGATACTTGTTTAACCAGTTGAATCTGAATGTTAGGCAAGCTAGATGGTTGGCCACAATTAGCGAGTTCGACTTTGAGATCAGGTACATTAAGGGTAAAGAGACCAAGGTTGCGGATGCTCTTAGCAAGAGAGTACAGGTGAATCATATAGCAGCTATGAGCTCCTATGGGACGAATTTACAGGATCATATCCTACATGTAGGTAAGTAGGATGAAAATTCTAAAGAGCTTAGGTGCTTGTTACAAAAGAGTACAGGTGATCAAGATGTGGACTATCATCTTACAACATATGGTTTTGTTCGGTATGTGTTATATTTTTTCCACAGCTAGCCCCAAGCGTGAAGTTGGGGGGGTAGAGGGGGGGCAACCAACCCCCCCTTCGTTGTGTCGGGCGTAGCGGGGCGGTCACAGGAGGGGTGGCAGCTGCCCCCCCCGCTCCCCCTGTTGGAGGATTTGCAAGGCGATGGTAAACCCCCTACACGAGGTTCGGGGCAACGCCCTAGGAAATTTTTTTTTTGGACCCTGTATTAGGTGGGAAAACCTACCTATGGTTTTGTGCATGGATTTTGCAAATGGTTTTGGGCATGATTGTTTTCTTTCCATGCTATTTTGTAAATCCGGTCAAAGAAACTACGATTATATTTGAATCTAGGGTTAATGGATTGGGGTTTATGGATGCTTCAACATGTATATAAATGTATTGTAACATTGAAAGGGATATAATGAATAATCAATCTTGTAGTCTTGGTTTTGGGATCTAGGGGAAAATCTTTGTGTATTTGTTTTCTATTTCTTGCCATCATATATTTTCTGTTTTTAAGAATTCATTTGCAGGTAATTTCTGTAAAGGGTTAAAAACTACAAGTTTGATCATGTTTAGGGACAAGATCTATGTGTTGAATGACAATGAGCTCAAAAATACAATCTTGTGAGAATTTTATGTGAAACTGTATTCAAGTCACCAAGGATACCAGAAGACATTAACAACAATGAATAATTTTTATCATTGGTAGAATCTAAAGAAGGGACTAATTTTCATCCTTATTGAACTTGGTTTCTTAACCGGTTCTTGAAAAATAATTTTTCAAAGGTATGTGACCACACAGAACCAAGTGGACCCAACCTAGGTTAAGGGGAGGGAGTTTAGCAACCAATGATGATATTAACCCACATAAAGAAAGGGATATAATCAAAACAAAAATTTCCTCTTTAATGTGTCAAATTGATCCTATGAGGTACTAGCCTAGGGAACACCAAGGCAAAGTTTGATCTCAGAGCTAGGGCTTGGGATATCTCACAATCCCACTGTCGGAATTTCTTAAAATTTGTAGGATACATTGAGGACACACAAGCACAATAAAGGCTAGGAGATGCACTTTTTATTTGGCTACTTTGTGGGGAAAGTGATTCCCTAGGTGGCCCAACGTGTCTAGACTTAGAAAATAGGGGGAAAAGGTAAAGAAAAAGGTTTAAGGTGATCACCTTATGGTGTACCAGTGCCTAATTCCTCTTGAGGATATGGAGTCAGGAAGAATTATGAAGAAGAATCTTGTTTCTAGCTCAAGGAGGCTCTAAAGGCAACTTTGTCTAATGTTAGGGCAAAAAAAGAAAGTGACCTTAAAGCATTTATACTTCACTTGAAGATGAAGATGGCTTATAAAGAATACTTTGATCTCTAGGACAATTTTTTCAACAAACATGGTCCATACATAGAGATATCCTATATAGAAACATATTTCCACAATGAAGCAATAAATGCATGTAGCAGTTAGCCTTAAACAACGAAAATCCCATGATCAATGTATATGAAAAAGTAAAAGGAAATAACATCAAAGTCATACTTATTTGTAAGAGAATATATCCAATCATAAATACATTTGCCAATAAATAAGCTCCAAGATAAGAAAATCCAGTCCAAACATCAAATTTCATCCATGCTCCAGTTTGTCCTCCAAGAAAGAAATGTGAAATTCTCAAGAGAGAGAATGATCCAATCGAAAGTGATGATACAAATGAATTCATTTCTCTCCTATTTATACACTCATTAGGAGTTTGAATTACCTAATTTGAGCCTGCATTATCCCATCAACTAAAATAATGTGCAAATAACTATCTATTTGTGACAAGCCCACCAAACTAGCTCATAAATAAATCATAAGCCTCCCAAGAGGTCGAATAATCAATGATGCATGTCGTTGGGATCTCTAAGAGGCCTAATGAACTCCATAAGTGTCAAAATGATGAATTGGACTTCCAAAAGTAATGGACAACTGGTTGGCCCCTTTTTCTCCACATAATAAACCTATGGTGCTCCCAATGGTTGTGAGGGCACACAAGTGACCTCATGGGTCTCCAAGTAACTCGAATATGTTTGTATACCAACTATAAGGGCTCATATGATGGTGTAAGTGATGCCATATCAATATAAAAGTCCTGGTTCATCTGCCAAGTACATGGTATAACAGTGGGGTTGCTTGGGCAAAGGTGAACCACGTGCATCTTATTCATCCAATAGGAGAATCACGAGAAATATATGAACATCTTTGGGGATCCATGGAGTGTTATCTACTACTGTGGAGTCCCATGGCTCTCAACACACACCCTACATGTGTCAATGTAGCCCTATGGAGGGTTAGGATCCCGTATAGGGAGACCAAATCCAAGATGGAGACCACCTGCAATTCTGCATAAGATCCAATGCGTCCCCTAGCCTTTTAGTACAACAAGTCAACAAGGAAATCGAGTAAAAGAGCTTACAAACTGTGGACCACAAGTGGGGACTTCATAATGTCCTGCCCTTCCATAATGGGCTTTGGCATGTGCTAATGTCTCCAAGCTCTAAATGGGGTTAATCAATATCCCATTAAATGATTTCTCCTTCTATAGGGGATAATATGTCCAAGGAACATGCTTTAAAGGGTGGTGGCATGTGGTAAAGAGATGAACGGAATAAAGAATGAAAAGAGGCAGCCCTAGGCCACATACTAGGGTACAAGGGTAGCTATTAAAAGGGAAACCCACACTTGGGTATATAATGTATAGTAGGGAGAAATCATGGTACATGAGGTGCCTTGTCCTTGATTTTTTCCAACCTTCTTTATATACCTTTTTCCTTTTTATGATTTTTCTTTAATTAACTTCTCGGGGCTCCAAGGGTAAGAGCATGATGTGTAAGATATAGCAGTAGATACAACCTTTTAAGGTCGGTTGGTTCATTTCCCACTAAGGGTTGGGACAATCATGGGTTCCTATATGATGGAGGAGGCTCACAGAACCTATAAGAACCAAGCTGATGGCAATGATGATGGGGTAGAGCTCGTGTATTGACGTTTGCCCACATGCTAAATGTGTTTGTCCCAGCCATCTTTTGCATTTTGTTGTACATTTCCTATTGAGTGCGGCCAGTTATGCTTTTACTTTTCTTTTTAACTGCATCAACCTCCAAGGCATCATTCTAAGTGCGACCCAAGGTGTCGACAAGAGTAAGGGGAGAGCTAGCCCTATGTGGACCCAGTAGAGGAATGTGGACCCTAGTGGGAGAAATGATGAATGGGGTTATATTGAGTGGGAAGGGGGCAATATATGTGGATGAGGGAGCAGGACCACGAAACCAAAATCAGGGTTTCCCATGAAATATCATCCCTAAAGCCAAATGGTAGGTAAAAGAGATCCCACGGGACTAGAATACGAGGTTAATATCCAAAAGGAGTCTAGGGGACATGAGCATAGACCTATCTGATTCTTTCTGTTGAATACCCCATTAATCCATGCCATAAGTGCCCATGATAAGCAAAATAAAATACTTAATTACCAAATGGCAAGGCATACCTATAGGTTCGGGAGGCCCACCTTCAAACATGTGATCATGGTAGATGGGTGAGCAACCACATGGTTGGCTTAGGTGGTAGAGAAATGGCACAACGAGCTATTTGGTGGATGCAAGGAATTGTTCGCTGTCATCTGAGGACCATCATGGAGCAAAAGTTTCCCCTAGGGATATCACCCACAAAATGGTGGGTAACATCTAGCTCCAACTAGGACATGATCTCTTGAAAAAGTGGACAAAGCTACTCGAATGGGAGGTCACGAGAACTCCAGCAATCACGTGCTTACCCTAGACCTGTTACCTGCACATATAATAGAAGAGAACACAGGGGGAGCATGCTTTCGCGGATATATATATATATATATATATATATATATATATATATATATATATATATATATATATATGCAAACTTTAATTTAAATGCATCTAATCTACCATGAGAAATATGATATGAGGTTAGTTCCAATACAAAATCAACATGTGATGCATCATACTCTAACATGCATAACATACAATGTCAAGTGCTAGGTATAATCATAGATCCAATCCAGCCAACATGTCAATTGATCAATACAAGAATGCATGCTTCCATGATTATTTTTGCAGCAAACCTAACAATGGGAATAATGATATGAGGGGTTTTGAGGGAGGCAGGTAGGAAAACAAGAGACCCATATGCCATAGAAAGGAACCCTGGAAGAAGGATAAGACACTAGTTGAGAGGATTGGATTTGATCCTCCAACCAGGAGATGGAAATGTCAATAACAAGGTATATGAATCTTTGATGAAGAACTATCTCAGGCCTATCATCCTTAGGGTAAGAAGGAATGAAGGATTCATGCATATTTAGGATGATTATATTTTGTTCATTAGGAAAAAAAGAGGTGGACTCATCATCGTAATTGGGGAAAAACCATGATTCCAGGTTCTTCATAGGGGAAAGCAGCTCTTCATCAAGACTAGCGGAATGAACATCATCACAAACATCTATTTCTAGGACAGGTGAGGAACACTCAAACATGAAGAAAAAACCTTTATCGGTGGCATGGCCTATGGAAGCATCTTCCTCAATTTCTTCT
Organism: Pinus tabuliformis; assembly: GCA_031772625.1. Lineage (NCBI taxonomy): Eukaryota > Viridiplantae > Streptophyta > Pinopsida > Pinales > Pinaceae > Pinus > Pinus tabuliformis. Next base: position 1,021,516,382 of record CM062811.1, on the reverse strand, counting down.
ATATTAGAGTCATCAAAATTTCCCACAATCTTGGAAGGCTCTTGTTTTATTGAATCATCTTGGACCATAAATAAGAGACTTTTCCAACCACTAGGATGTTGGAAAATGTAACTAGGTTCAGTCTTCATTATTGTACTTGAGTCAAATGTAATATATTTGTCAAAACAAAAGAAAAAAGAATTACTTTATTAATTTATTTGACTTATTAAAGCATGGGTTCCATGCATGAGTTAAATGTCATAGGTCAAGCCTCCATTGAAGGCTTTAGGTTAATTGTCAAAGTCATTTTTTGTTTGAAGACTCCTCCATCAAGGTCTCCTTGTTGTCGGCTTCAAAAGAATCCTCATCAAGTCAACAACCCTCAAGAGAACTCATGTTGGCTCAAAATAGTGACACTGCTCTTCAAAAATGTCATGTCGGCTCATTTATGGACAAACAACTATATATATAAGGATGAGGGCTTTGCATTACCTACACAAAAATTTGCATAAGATTTCAAAGAACAGTTTCGATACTACTACAGGACATCTCAAGTTCGGATTTCAAATAGTCTACTTTCAGTGATCACAGAGAGTTTGTATAGGGTTTTTCAGAGACATATATTCAATATCTTTACAGTAAAAGGTTTGGATATCACAAAGTGCTTAGTGCTACTTCAACTTGGTGCCACTTCAAAAGGAAGGGTCCATTATTGATCCGAAATGGATACTAAATCAAGAAGAAAAGGTATTACATACTCATGTGCAGGAAAATGCCCATATTACTTACTGCAACAGATTGAAAAGATTGCGAATAATATATACAATCAATAGTCAGAAAACATAACAGGCACACACATCAACACAGCCAAAATAAACAAGGAGTTCACTAGAATTCCTAGCTACGTCTCCTTGTCCAGCCTTTAGTGTTGACCTCTATATTAAGTCTTCAAGAATATATTATTACAAGAGTGAGCTCAAAAACAGAGTCTCAACCACAGTGACATCAAAGATGGATTTGCTCGAAAACCTCGAGTCTAAAAGAGTGCACGGACTCTCCCTCTGTCCTGTTCCTTTATTCAATCTACCTCAATCTGACTGAATGACTGTCTTTCTGTGATTGTCTTCAACTAACTTCTCCTTCTTCCCTGTTCTGTCATTGGATGGATTTTAAGCCTTTTGGCACTATCTGTTCAATTCCCTTTTCAAGCTCTCTGGCTTCCAGCGCTATCCCTTCATCTCCCTACTGAGCATTTTAAACAATCATTGCAAAACGCTTAAGGCATGGAGGCCACCTGTTCCACCTGTTTTACAATGGAAAGGACCACTTGGCGCGGGTGAAATCCCTAGAGGATTGCTTCTCTGTTTACACAGAGAAATACACAGGAAATACTCTAAAACAGTGGAAAATTCGACCAAGCTGCTTATTATCAGATTTCAAATTTATAGTGTCACATCTATAAACCCTTTCGGGTCCACCTTGATCGCAATCGGAAGTCGCATTGGTATAGCCCCTTTGTATTGCTGCAATGCGATATATCGCAATAGAATATCGTTGATCGCTATCGCACCTCGGCCTTTTACTATGCTTCAGGTCCTTCCCCTTTGGTTCTATGCGATGAGATAAGTCGCAAATCGCATATCGCTAAGTCTCTGGGCCTGCAGTAAGTCCTCCCTTTGGAAATCTGCAATGCGATATTGTAATCTCCGCCATTGATCTGTGCGCTCGATCAACGGTCCACGTTGTGTCGCCAATCGTAGTCGCATTTCCCTTAGGGCCGCCTCCGATATACTCTGTTGGCCTCTCCCGATGCGATATCCTGATTTAATATGGGCCATTGATCTGTCCGATCCGACAGCTCCTGTGCAATGGTACTTTACTCTCCACTTCACCCAGTTTTCCGCCATTCCTTAGTGTTTTTCTCTGCAACAATGTTTTCTGATAGTTTTGAAGACTAAAACTTTTTAGAGGGTTTAAGATCCATTTTGGATCAATAATTATCATAGAAATGAACTCGCATTGCAGTGATAACATGATTCAGTGTTATCATAGTGACCTTAACCCTTTGCTCTCACCATAATGACATCATCGCAATGCTATTATAGTGACTTGATCTTAGTGATATTATAGTGACTTTAGTTTGATACATGAAGGAGCTCGGATTGGTTGCAGAGGTGATCTCTTCAAGGACAAGTATGAAGAAGACTGACTGCTATAGGAGCAATGGAATTGAAGCATGACAAGGTTGACTTGATGGATGGAGGTAGTCTCGAGTCTGAGTTGTAAGGGTCTTGGTTGTCTCATCTTGAATCTACTAAAGGAAGAATTTGTGACTGGATTTTCCCCTCGAGGGGGGTTTTTCCCTGGCAGTGTGCCTACATCTTGTGTTCTCATCTATTTGTTGCTTGGCATTAATCATGATGATAAGAAAAGATAATTAAAAATATTTAATACTAATAATGAAAACATCACAAATTAATGTCATAATAAGGGAAATCGTTTAATTGCCATTTCTATGGATTTTCCAACATAGGAAGGGCTTCATAAGGACCAACATTGTCATTCAGAAAGGGCAGAGCATTTTCTTCTTCCTTGAACTCACTCTTATGGACTTGAGAAACCATGGGGTCTTCATTTCTATAATCATGCCCAATTCCCCAATCCACGACCCAAAAATCACTCATAGATTCTTTGTTTATTTGACTATCATGATCTTCCTCAGAATCCTCCCATTCTTCACTATATATTTGGTGTTAGTTAGGATGCCATTCATTCTCTTCTTTGGACAGGGAGGAATTTTCCTCCTTCATTCATTCCCAAAGAATGATCTCCAAGGTATTTACTACATGATTTTGATAAAATGCTTCAGGAAGAAGGTCATCAGTAGGACTCTCTTTATATTCATTCTTCGTGTTACAGAGCCTTTCTGATTGCTCACAATAGTGGGAGAAAATATCTTGGGAGTTATATGTGGCTATCAGTTTCCTGCAAGACTTTTCATATTCCATCATCCATTCTTGCAATGTCTGAAGGCTCTCGGGGTTGATATCTTCCTCATTATCCTTAGAGGACATGCTTTCCAATTCATGAGGCTCTCCTTTGGCATCATCCTTAAAGTATGCATCAACAAGACACTCATCATCAAGCATAAGACCATATTCAATAACTTCCTCCTCTCAAAGGGCGATGTCCAACACTTGGCATCTATCTTCATGAGATTGGAAACCGAACCCTCCATGTAATAAGTGTCGAAGAATCAAGGGAAATTAGGTGTAGTGATTCTTCTTTACTTGATAGATATTTGTGGAGTCTTTTTACTTTTTCTTGTTAGCTTAATCTTCTTCTTATTCTTATTAATGCATGTGTGTGTACTTCATCAAACTGCTACCAAAAACATAAGAACTGGAACACAAGATGTTGGCTCTCTGCCAGTGCCAAAACCTCTCTTCTCTTGAGAGGAAAGCCCTTTAGTAAGTTTCTCTTATTGAAGCTTATCAATTCCAAACCCTAGACCCTTGACTAGAATGTCCTCCAAGAACAAGTCAAACCCTTCCTCCTTTCTACACTTTGTTCCCTAACACTTAGTCTTCCTTCTTCCGACACTTTGTTACTCAGCACTTTGTCCTTTGGCTCTCTGCCAGTGCCAAAACCTCTCTTCTCTTGAGAGGAAAACCCTTTAGTAAGTTTCTCTTATTGAAGCTTATCAATTCCAAACCCTCGACCCTTGACTAGAATGTCCTCCAAGAACAAGTCAAACCCTTCCTCCTTTCTACACTTTGTTCCCTGACACTTAGTCTTCCTTCTTCCGACACTTTGTTACTCAGCACTTCGTCCTTCTTTCAACTATTGTTAGACCTTGTTTATGTGAGCTCTAGATGAGATTATTCTCTTCTATACTTAGAGATATCATTCGTTTGTGTAGACACCTTCCTTATTTCAACCAAATGAGATCCTTCTTGAGATGTAGGTGTAGACTGAAGTGACTGTACAACAATCCTAGATTCTCGCACGTGTGGGAGGTTTCCCCTATACTTTGGTTCCTTTCTCCTTCGCTTGAGAGACTCTCTTCTTCGCTTGAGTAGGAGGCCTTATAGGCCTAGGATACTAGCCCAAACCATGAGATATATATGACTGTTATCTTACTATTGTAGTGACCGCAGACTGTCCTCTATATCTCACACATGTGACTGTTTTTCACCCTAAAAACAGTCCCTTCAACTTCGGTTTAGGTCTCTCCTTCTTCGCTGCCCTTGGAGACTCTTCTTTCATCCTTTAACAACCCTTTTTATGACCTTCTACCTTCACTGATTTCAGAGGTACTTGCTTGACGTTATAGTGGAGTGGACAACCTCTATATATAGAGGATTGTCCCTCCTTTTAGGCCGACTTGAAGACTGTTTGTAGGTTGACTTGCTATCTTTGCTTCAGATGGCTTCTTTGGTGGTGTCTTTTCTTTGGAGGAGACTTGACTTTGCTTGGAGGGATATTCTTTGACTCTTATACATACATATACATGGTGTAACATGCCCTTAAGGTCTTCAACATTTTCTTTTGACTATTTGACTCACCTATAACACTTTAACATGTGCTAGACCTATTTCAATGAGCAAGAAACTCATTGACATATATTATAAAAATAATATTTCTTTTCTTGAATAAATACAAATATCAAAAGTACATTTATGAACACTGAACCTAGTTACATTTCCTTCAACACTCCCTCTTAACTAGGAAGGTATTCATACAACATTACAACGTGTTTGCCTATGTTTCAATCTAGAAGAATTCACATAAGAGAAACTGGATTTGCAATCCATCTGTTATAGCATCATAATAAAAAACAGTGTTTCCACAACAAGGCCTTGACTAACATCTCTATCTCTCAATAGATCATAAGACAATGTTGGCAATACCAATTAATTATAGACACCTTATTCATTGTCTCTCAAGGTACATACCCCCCCGCGTGTTCACTGAGTATGACCTTCTAGGACTATTCTTATCTTGGGTTCCCAACCCTCAAAGAATAGCAGTCCTCTTGCCTACTCTTGTCTTGGATGCCCTACACATCCCTAAAGAGTATCAAATGCCAAATGATTACCCAATCCTCCCATTTTTTCTTTCCAAGTGAAGACAAGAATGTTGTGTCTATCTTTTCCTCTCAGGTGAGGAAGACATGCCCAAGTATCCTCTCACAAGGTACTTTTCCAAGTTCCTTTGTAATTGGGAACTTGTTATAACTCCCTCTTAGCTAGGGACTTATCCATTCATCATAAACTTCTTCTTCATGGGCCCTTCAGCTATTTGATCTCCTTCCTTCCTTTGATGTCATGAATTCTTTGGTCAAACTTCTTCTTGGTAGGGCACCATATATCGATCACTTTCCTTCCTGGTTTGTCATTTCATTTCTTTCTTTGTGGAAAGCGACCTTCTTGTCATATATCAGGTTCTTTTGTCATCTAGTCATTCTTTGTCATCTTGTCTATGCTTCAGACTACTCTTCACACATGTGCTTCTTTGTACTTGCTTAGACCCATGTTTTAATCTAGTAGCCCTTCATGACTTCATCCTAATATTGCTTCAACATTAAATGGTGCTTTTGTTGGATGAATTCTTCATCATGACATCTTCATAGAGTAAAATCAATTATCTTCACCTTTCATATCTCCAAGGCCTTCATAGGTGTCAAGGGTCCTTTGATCTTTTTCTTCCTTTGTCAAAGTTGTCATGCCTTCTTTCAGGAGATGTCTTCAAAGTATCTTGTCAGATAGTGATTCTTGGTGATCATGGTGTTCTTCACATGATTGATCTCTTTCTTCATTTACTTCTTCTTGGATAGATTGGTCAACCGCTTTCTTCTCCTTGTGAGAGCATTTCTTCGTTGCTTGCTTCGAGGACTAGTCAACATTTCTTCTTTACTTGCTTCTTAGTCAATAATATTATACTCCTTATGTGAGTATTTTCTTTTCTTGACCTTCATTGCATTGTAGTACGTCTTCGAGCATGTCATTGGTGAAAGAGATTCTTTCCTACTTTATCATGTTATAGAACTATTCCCATGACTCAATATTATACAAATGATAACATGACTAAACTTTGATGCATACTTACCTCATCTTGATTCTCCTTTAATCATCTTAGCTTCATTTGGTTGTCGTTGGTGTGGCCCTTCTTGCTTCCACCATAGGATCTTGAAGGTCCTTATCTTGCAAATGTTTCTTTCTTTTTGATGATGGAGGTCCTCTAAGATTCTTAATCAAGACCAATTTTATTTCATTGTGGATTAGGTCCTATTCTAGGTATGCTCCTTCTACATGAATATCTTGAGCTATATATACCATGCTCCTATATTCTATAAGATATTTCTAACCATGCATTTTGTTCTCATATATAAATGCTCTTTCTACATGAGTATTTAGAACTCTATGTACATCATGCTTCTAGATTCTAGAAGATGTTTCTAGCCATGCAATTTTATTTTGTTCCTACATGCTCCTATACTACTCAAAACTTTGAAAGAAGAATTTATGTAAAGAAGTAGACTTAGTCATAGTAGAGACCTGTAGGATCTTACTTTTTTTGCTTCTTGTCTTCTTATTTCACCTCTTGATTCATATGAGCTTCTTCCCTTTTTCTTTTGTTGTTGTTGTCCTTCTTCAGTTTAGGAAAATTCCTTTTGTAGTGTCCATATTCTTGGCATCCAAAGCATTGGATTTTAGACATATCTTTGTTGTTTGTTCTTCGTGGACCAAGTGTGCCAAATTTTCCCTTTCTCTTGGCCATGGTATAAAATTCTTGCTCCTTTGATCCCACATATTCCTTTGTTTTAAGTCTTGTTTCCTCTATCTTGCATAGAGACCACATTTAACTTAGTGGGGTGGCTTCCTTCTTGGCATATATGCTTGATGTGAAGTTGCCCCAATTCTCAGGTAGAGCATTGAGTACTATGGTTGTCATTTCTCTGTCAAACATGACTTCCCCTTGCTCTTGAAGTTGATCCCTCATCTCAGATATCTTCATGAAGTAGGGAGTTATTCCTTCCTTTGATATCTTCATCTTGTACAATTCATTTCAAAAAGATATTACTTCTCCAGTTATGCTTACCAAGAATAACTCTACTAGTTTATCATAGATTTCTTTTGATGTTTCAAGTTTGGAGACATAAGGAATGAGAGAGTGCTTGATGGATTCTATTAGAATCCTCTGAGCTCTTATCTCATCCTTGTTGTATTTGGCTAAGGCTTGAGTTTGTTCCTTAGTAGGAATAGAGATATTCCCTTTGATGTGTTCTAGAAGTTCATTCTCCTTGAGAAGTAAATCAGTCCTCTTCTTCCATGCAAGAAAGTTATTTGTACCTACCAATTTATCACTTTCCTTGCAAAAAGACATTGATGTATATTCAAAAGGGGACATATACTTACTTGATAAATTTTGAGATCTAGTAGACTTGCTTTCTCCTTGAAGACTTTATGACTTGCCTTCCTCAGATCTTGATGTTCTTCAAGTTGCTTTCTCCAAGTGGACTTGCTTGATGACTTGTAGCTTGATGTAGGTCCTTCTTTGATTTTCTCTTCTTGTAGGCACCTTTATGTAAGGCTCTTCATGCTTTGTAGTATTCCTTGATGAAAGATAGATGGTAGACATTCTTGTCCTTGAAGTCATTGAGACTTATTGGCTAGAAGCTTCAAATTTTGTAGATGTCCTTCCTTGATGAGTGTTCTTGAGATGCCCTTTCCTTGATGTGTCACCTTCGCTCTGATACCATGTTGAAGAATCAAGGGAAACTAGGTGTAGTGATTCTGCTTTACTTGATAACAATTTGTGGAGTCTTTTTACATTTTCTTGTTAGCTTAATCTTCTTCTTCTTATTGTTAATTCATGTGTGTGTACTTCATCAAACTGCTACCAAAAACATAAGAACATGAACACAAGATGTTTGCTCTCTGCCAGGGCCAAAACCTTCTTCTCTTGAGAGGAAAACCCTTTAGTAAGTTTCTCTTGTTGAAGCTTTTTATTGGTGAATGCCAAACCCTAGACCCTTGACTAGAATGTCCTCCAAGCACAAGTCAAGTCCTTCCTCCTTTCTGCACTTTGTTCCCCAACACTTAGTCTTCCTTCTTCCGACACTTCTTTACTCAGCACTTTATCCTTATTTCAGCTGTTGTTAGACCTTGTTTATGTGAGCTCAAGATGAGATGATTCTCTTCTATATTTAGAGATATCCTTCACTTGTGTAGACACCTTCCTTCTTTCAACCAAATGAGATCCTTCTTGAGATGTAGGTGTAGACTGAAGTGACTATACAACAATCCTAGATTCTTGCATATGTGGTAGGTTTCCCCTATACTTTGGTTCCTTTCTCCTTCGCTTGAGAGACTCTCTTCTTCACTTGAGTAGGAGGCCTTATAGGCCTAGGATACTAGCCCAAACCATGAGATATATATGATTGTTATCTTACTGATGTAGTGACCACAAACTATCTTCTATATCTCACACGTGTGACTATTTTTCACCCTAAAAAAAGTCCCTTCAACTTCGGTTTAGGCCTCCCCTTCTTCGCTTCCCTTGGAGACTCTTCTTTCATCCTTTAACAACCCCTTTTCTGACCTTCTTCCTTCATTGATTTCAAAGGTACTTGCTTGACGTTTTAGTGGAGTGGACAACCTCTATATATAGAGGATTTTCCCTCCTTTCAGGCTGACTAAAAGGCTAACTTGAAGACTATTTGTAGGTCGACTTGCTATCTTTGCTTCGAATGGCTTCTTTGGTGGTGTCTTTGCTTTGGAAAAGACTTGACTTTGCTTGGAGGGATATTCTTTGACTCTTATACATACATATACATGGTGTAACATTCCCTTTAGTTCTTCAACATTTTCTTTTGACTATTTAACTCACCTATAGCACTTTAACACATGCTAGACCTATTTCAATGAGCAAGAAACTCATTGAAATATATTATAAAGATAATATTTCTTTTCTTGAATAAATACAAATATCAAAAGTACATTTATGAAGATCGAACCTAGTTACATTTTCATTCAACAATAAGTATGTAGTCAACATTGGAGGAGAAGGAATGCTTTTAGGTTCACATGACTCAAGCCAATCAATATTGGGTAATGGATAGGACAAATAATTCCATTTGGTCACAAGCTTGAGTTATATTTTTCTTTGAAAGATACCTTATGAACCTTACAATGAGATTGGTTGCGAAATGTGGATCCCCATCGAACATTGGCATATTCTTCATGCATTTCGATGAGGGATACTGCGAGATCACTATCACATTTATGGCGGGAATATATGTGGTCAACATGTCTTTGGGTCCTTAATGACATGGTCGTCTCCAAGGTGAATGAAATTGCCTTGAAAAATGCTTGCTTCACCCTACAAGCATTGACTTTAGAGATCAATGAAGAACTAGGGCTTTGTTCTTCCAGTGGAGTCATCAATAATGATATGTCAATATGTCATATGGGGAACAAAACACATGTTTCATTTCCCCTGCAACAACGCCAAAATGTTACCGCTCAAACTAGTATAGGGGCTAAAAGGGACTCCTAAAGGGACAACTGCTAGACCAAGGGCAACAATGGAGACTTAGCCCACTGTCACCTCAGCTAAGACTCCCTTCTCTTTACAGAGTTTCACCAATGGGAGGAGACTTGGTATATGAAGAGTTACTCATAAAGGATGAATCAACAAATGGATGTGAAGTGACCTTGATGATCCTTTTCCTAGAAGGAGATTAAGAATGGAGCTTGCTTTCTCTTCAAGAAAGGTACAAAGATTTCCAGGAGAAGGAGTTTAGGATTTAAGGGCTAGGTTTAATGAATATGTCTTGTATATGACTTTCCCAATCCCTAAAATCCTTGTTGAACTTGGTTTCCAAAGTGGTTCTTGAAGAATTAACTTTTCAAAGGTATGGGACCACACAAAACCAAGTGGACCCAACTTAGGTTAAGGGGGTGAATTTTAGCAACAAATGATGGTATTAACCTAGACAAGGAAAGGGAAAGGATCAAAACAATAATCTCCACTAAAGGTGTCACATTGATCCTATTAGGTACTAGCTTAGGGAACACCAGGGAAAAGTTTGAATTCAAGCTATGGCTTTGGATATCACACAATTCCATTGTTGGAATTTCCTTAAATTTGGAGGAGATCTCAAGGACACACCAACGCAGTAAAGGCTACGAGATCAAACTTTTTATGTGGCTACTTTGTCAGGAGAGTGATTCCCTTGGTGGCCTAGTGTGGCTAGTCCTAGAAAAGAGGGGGAAAGGTAAAGAAAAAGGTTTAAGGTGATCACCTTATGGTGGACCAATGCCTAATTCCTCTTGGGGATATGGAGTCAAGAAGAATTATGAAGAAGGATCTTGTTTCTAGCTCAAGGAGGCTCTATGGGAAACTTCAACCAATGTTAGGGTAAAAAAGAAAGTGACCTTAAAGAATTTATACTTCGCTTGCAGATGAAGATGGTTTATCAAGATAACTCCGACCTCTAGGACAATTCATTCAAAAAACATGGCCCAGACATGAAGATATGCTATATAGAAACATAATTCCACAATGAAGCAGTAAATGCATGCAACCATTAGCCCTAAACAATGAAAATCCCATGATCAATGTACTTGACAAAGTAAAAGAAAATAGCATCAAAGTTGTACTCACATGTAAGAGAATATATCCAACAATCAATACATTTGCCAATAAAGAAGCTCCAAGATAAGAAAATCCAATCCAAACATCAAAATGCATCCATGCTCCAATTTGTCCTCTAAGAAAGAAATGTGAAATTTTCAAGAGAGAGAATGATCCAATCCAAAGTGATGATACAAATGAATTAATGTCTCTCCTATTTGTACACTCATTAGGAGTTTGAATTATCTAATTTGAGCCTACATTAACCCATCAACTAAAATAATGTGCAAATAACTATATATTAGTGACAAGCCCTCCAAACTAGCTCATAAATAAAATAATAAACCTCTCAAGAGGTCAAATCATCAATGATGCATGTCGTTGGGTTCTCTAAGTGTTGAAAAGTGTAACTAATTTCAGTCTTCATAATGACATGCAAATATGATTTTATGTAATGAGATGTAAATAAGAAAAATAAAATTATTATATTGACTTGCTTCATGGGTTTCATGAGCAAGGGATTTTGTTTTTGAGTCAATACTCCTATTGAGAGTCTTTAGGATTTATTTATCATCTAGTCATAAAATGTAAGAGTCATTGTCGTGTAAATGAAGTCATGTTACACTTTGTAAAAGGTCAATATTGTCTATGAAAAGTATCCTCCAAAAACTTGTCACCTAACCTCTTCAAGTAGGCCTACAAACAATGAAGAAACTGCTAGAACAAGTCGGCTTAAATACCTAGTGAGGAGGTTTATATATAGGAGAACTTGGCCTCCATTCAAGGCAAGAAATTCAATCTAATTTTGGTCTAAGAGAAGTACAAAAAAGGGTGCAGAAGAAAGTGTGAAATAAAGGTAGTGAAAGGTGTGAAAATCTGAGAAACCCTGAATCCCTACTACAGCAATCTAATATTACTTATTCTACTTGTTAATCAATGCAAGTTATTTATTGTGTTCTACTGTAAATATCTAAGTAAATACAATTGCAACCTTCACTATTTAAAATTATATGTGGAAACAACAACTGAACAAGAAAGAAATACACAACACAAGTGACACTATTATTTTTGGACAAATGTCCTTGGAAAAACCCAATGCGGGAAAACCGGTGCAGCGGCTGAGGGTTTCAATTATTATGCAATAGTAAATCTGAGTACAATTCGTTGGATGCCCAACTAGCTATCTGATACATAGAAAAACTAGCAAAAAGGTTAGTGAGAGAAATTTCACATTGTTCTGGGAGATTCGACTCTGATTAGGGGCTTGCTAACTAGCCCCACGTTGCCTCTTCACAGTTTCTGCGTCAAACCTACGCAGAACTTTGTCACTCTAGTTGGGCTTTGCGTCAATCCCTCTGCTGACCTCCTGATGTCTGGAGATTCGACCTCCTGGCCTTCCAGTGTCACACCCTGGCTTCTAGCAATGAATCTCGTCTCTCCTAGCTCAAATTCGAACTCCCTCTGAAGCTCTGTGTTGCCTCTACGTGGCACTGTGCTACCTCACTGAACTGCTCTCTGCCTTCTCTGCCTTGCAATCCCCGGATCTGGAAATATTCCTTCAGTATACTATCCTTGCCCCTCACTGCAAGAAATCTCCTCGATCGCTTCTCTAGCAACTGCTATGTTGCCCTCTCTAAGAAATTCGATCTCTTGATCTCTCTCGGTGTGTTTTCCAAATGGCCATCGAAGTCCTCCTCTTATAATCCTCCAGTCGAGTAATCAATGGCCCAGATTAGATTCCAATCAATGGCTCAAATCATTTGGACTTGATCCCTGTCTTCTTCTAGAAGTTTCACCCCCAGTTTAATTAATACCCTTTAGTTATTTTAATTTCCTAAGTTTAGACTTAGGCACCCATTAAAAATAATTAATTATTTTAATAAAACTATCTCCGAGTGGAATTTCCCAAAATGATTTCTAGATATTGTGGAATATATGTGTCCTAGCCTCCCTGCAAATTTTTAGGCTTAGAGAACATATGATGCTACCACAAATCAACAAAAGCATTTCCTCTAGGGTTATGAAAGTCACTATTTGGGGGCAGCAGAGAAGGGATTTTCTGGATCAGCGAAGGAGGTAGTAGATAGGATTCTTTTGGGCATACGAAGAAGGATTCTTCTGGGAGTTGTGAAGTAATATTTCTTCTGGGATAGTGAAGGAAGGTATCTTCTGGGTGATCAAAGTAGGGACCGAGTTTCTCTATAGAAGACCTAGAGGCTGAGATTCTCTAGGGAAGTTTTGAAGGTGTAGTAGAAAAGATAGTGACCCAGTTTCACTAGAAAGAGTCGAGGTGAAGTAGTTCAAGGTCAAGAAGAAAGGTGAGGAAAGAAAGAAGCAGAGCATCAAGGTTAGTGACAAGGTTCTTCAGAGGATACTAGAGTCAAGGGTTTGTGTCATGGTCTTGGTACTTATCAATTGAAGATCTAAAAGAATAATTTTGATCGGTTTTTCTTCTCAACAGGTGAGAGGTTTTGGCCCCAACTAAAGAAGCCTACATACTGTGTCACGTGTATTTTATATTGGTAATTATCTTGGTGAAAGAACACATTAATAAGCTAACAAAGAAAAGACTATAAGATTAAGAAGTAAAAGTGCATCACAAGCAATTATCAAGCAGAGAAATTTTTATCTTTGAATGCCCTAGATTTCTCAACACTAAGAGCCCTAATGAAGTCCATAAGTGTCAAAATAATGAGTTGGACTTCCAAAAGTAATGGACAAGGGGTTGGCCCCTTTTTCTCCACGTAACAAACCTATGGTGCTCCCAATGGCTTTGAGGGCACACAAGTGACCTCATGGGTCTCCAAGTAAGTCGAAGATGTTTGTAGACCATCAATAAGGACTCAGATGATGGTGTAGGTGATGCCACATCAACATACAAGTCTTGGGTCATTTTCCAAGTGCATGGTATAATTGTGGGGTTGGTTGGGAAAAAGTGAACTAGGTGCATCTTCCTCATCCAATTGGTGAATCTCGATCAATCTGTGAACATCTTTGGATATCCATAAAGTGTTATCTACTATTGTGGACATCTGTGGCTCTCAACACACACCCTAGATGTGCCAATGTATCCCTCTGGAGCATTAGGACCCTGTATCGGGAGACCAAACCCTAGATGGAGACCACCTGCAATCCTACATAAGATCCAATGTGTCCCCTAGCCTTCCAGTACAACAAGTCATCAAGGAAATCGAGTAAAAGATCTTACAAACCATGGACCACAAGTTGTTGGAATTTCTAAGTTTAACCCGTTAGAAATTCTTCCTGTACTATCTGGTTTATTTCTTCCTACTTGTTGAATTACTTAACAAGTTATTTACCATGTAAATACAGAAAATAAACACAAGTACAGTATCAAAACATGCAGACCATTAACTGAAAGAAAACAAGCACAGAAGTGACACCGTTATTTTTTGACCAATATCCTTGGAAAAACCCAATGCGGGAAAATTGGTGCATCTACTCAGAGGACTTTATTCTTATGCAATTTTCATAATACAACCAGTGTGCCAGAAATGGCTCACCCAACAAAGAATGCCCTTAGCAGTAGTACCTCTCCTCGGAGACAGATATTCTAGTTGGTCAATCACTGGATGAACAATCCAACAGCAACAATCGCAGCTTCCACTGCTCTGTGTCACTCTGATAGGGACTACGTCAACCTTCTCGGCTCACCAACACCCAGTCTTCCCCACAAAAATCTTCCCAGCGCTGCCTCTTAGCCTTGCGTCAGCTCCCCTAGCATCTACGTCAGCTTCTGGAGATTATGCGTCAACCCTTAGACCCTCTGCGTCACACACGTTGGCCTCTCCCACCTCTGCGCAACTCCTAGCTGCCTATACGTAACACCCAGTTGCCTCTTCATCAACCTCTCCAGCTCTGCGATGTATCTCTGGTACCAACTCTACGTCTTTGTTATGTATTCACTGCCTCTCGCTGCTGATCACTAATTCTATCTCTCTTAGCAAACCCTGCTGTAGAGAATGTTAGCCTCCTATTGCAATAGGTTGTCATATTTCATGATTGACTGTTTACATGCCAAATATGTCATTCTTTCCATGCTGCAAAGGTTCCATATTTCCTAGAAAACTCAGAAAATTTAAAAAATGTAAAGAGGGTATGCCCTAAAAGAATAATCAAAGGGAAAAAAGAATCAATTGGCCAAAGAGAAAAATAAATGAAATGAACCCCAAACAAAAGGCCAGGAAAGTGTGCTAGCTCAAATGCCACTACTATATTCCATTTTTGAAGAACTATTCCATTTTTGAAGAGTTTCACAGTTAAGGGAAGGCCAAACAGCTTAATCTTGGCTTCCCTAGGTTTAAATTGCTTGTTTTAGAAGATAGAGAATGAATATCTGTCCAAACTGTTTAATCTTGGCAGATTTTAGCTAGGTAGAGAAGCAAGGATGCTCAACAGCTTAATCTGAGCCCCGGAAGGCATAAGGACCGATTTAGATATGAGGATAGCAAAAATAAAAGTTAAAAAGCTGGGTTTGCTAGTTCAAGTGCACCCAAACCAAAAATAAGACAAAATGCTAGGTAAGAGTAGGCTGGGTAGGCAGTTTTGAGGTTGCAGAATCAATAAGTGTGATCAATTTTGTATTTCAAAGTGTTATTTTACATCAGATCACAAGTGCAAGGCATTTTTTCCTTGGAGCAGCTCAAGCGAGGCATGACTAACTTCCCCTTCTTCCTTTTCCTAAATCATTCACTAACTTCCCCTAAAGATGTTAAGATCTACTTGACATCTCTAAAAATTCATCATGTTTCATAACATTTGCCTAAGTAAAGGTCTACTTTACTTAGGAGTGCTCATATTTCTTCTATAAAGTCCTATTTCCCCTTTATAGCTTAAAGATTTCTATATTTAGCGCTTTCTTCACTAAATTCATATTAACTTCTAACTTACTATGTAAATCCCTATCTATTTCCCCTTCCCCTACTAAAAATATGTTAAAAATCCCCATTATTTACATATCCCCTCCTCTGGTTGAAATATAACCATAAATATGCCTTGGGAATTACTAAGTTTGCCTGAAACTTAGTAAGAACCCTCATTTTAACCATCTTCCAATGCATTAGGACTCATTCCTATGCATAAAATCCCTTCCAAAATATAAAATCCCTCTTTTCATACTTTCGGACCCCTTCCAAAGTATCCAAAGCCATGAAAACCTCCCTCCGATCTTCAAAAAGCCCCTTCTGATGCACTTGATCCCTTCTCCGAATCATTATAAACCCCTCCGATGTCATATTTCCTTCCTCCGATTGGAGAGGCCTTCCTCCAATCGCAAATGGCCCTTTGCCGACTCATAAGGCATGCCTCCGATTGCATTCCCCCCCCCCGACGCGATATCGTTGTCGGAGGTGGCAGTCACAAGTATTGGCCCCTTTATATATTCCTCCGATCCATTTCCCCCGATGCGATTATCGCAATCGGCGTATCGCAACATTATATGCCCCCATATATATGCCCCAGTTCATTCCTCATGCTCCGATGCGATATCGCTATCGCATCCGAAGCGATATCGCTATCAGGAGGCCTTTCCATCGCATATTCCATATGTTTCCATATATCTCCGCTTTACCGCATATTTCACTTTTACCGCAATTCATTGCCTTTACCGCAAATCCATGCTTTTCCACCATTTTCCCCTTTATCGCTAATCCATCGCAAAATATGCATATATCGCTTATCGCTGTCGCAATTATATAAAGGCCTACACCCTCCACCCCGCCGATTGTGATATGTCGATTTGTTGGCAGTCGTCGGATCAAGCCTCAGATCTACCGGCCCATATTAAATCGCAGCCCCCCCATTTCGCTCGCCCAGCGCTACATGTTAAAAGCCATTCCTCTCCCGATCGCCGATGCGATATCGGCGATCGCTCCATCGCTTATATTAAAACCTCCGCCCCATGCACCCTGCCGATGCGATATCGCCGATCGCGTGCCAGCCGTCCGATCTACCCCCTCATCAACGGCCCAGATCTTATCACATCGCTCCCATTTTGGCGGTCGCATATATATAAAGCCCCGCCCCCATGTCCCCGCCGATAGCGAAACAACGATTTAATCGCAGCCACCCATTCGGGCCCTCAGATCAACGGTCCTCATTAAGTCGCGGCTCCATATATCACATCGCATCGGGAGGGGCCTTTAAACTCTTAACTGTGTGAGCTCCGATATTCCGGAGCCGAAGTGTTATAAAGTGCAGCATATAAAAGTGTCGGGTCCGCAAGGGATTGGTATGGTACGCTCCATAACCGGATCCGAAAAATTATAAAGAACAGTTTGAAGGGGATATCGGGTCCGCAGACCCATTTCATTATAAACCCGCCGATAGGCCGGACCCGATATCCATAAAAACGAGAGCCTATAGTGCGTCAGGTCTGCGGGGTTCATCGCATATTGGAGGCATTGTGGTTTGGAGATCCATCGATTGCGATATTGCGATTTGATCGCAGCCGTTGGATCTGCCCGCGCTAGATCCAACGACCTAGATTTAATTTCCGCTACAGTGTCGCTCCCGCTATATTTTTCATCGATTTTTCTGTGTAAATCGATTTTTCGCTTTACATAGGGAAAAAGGCATTTCTTCATGGTTTTGTTCGGCGCCCGCGCGCGCTTCAGCTCCAAGGGAAGCTTGATCATTCTACATCAATTTTGGATCGCTCCACCACAGATTGGCTCTAAACAGCAGGGTTTTTGCCTCAGCAGACTATTAGTGTCCATTCCTCCTCTTTTTTGCAATATTTCTTTAGTTTTGATAATGTTTTGATCGGCCAAGCGCCGAAACAGTTCTAAAGGCCACAGAAGGCACAGTAGTAGTCAAATCTCGCCATAAAGTGGCAGGCAAGGGCGATTTTATAGCGGCAAAGAGTATCATATTAAAGAATATCAGTGGAAAACTTTAATATTGAAGCAGATGAGCAATAAAGAGCCCCAGCAAAGTCAAAGAGTATCAGTGTTGGAATTTAAATCCATTAAGGCTCACTAGATCAAAGTCAATGCACATAAGGCCACCTAAGGGTAGCGCTGCAGAAACCGAAGCACAGTTATGGCCAAATGAACAGCACAGAGCTCAAAGGACATCATATTAACTCATTTTTGAGGCATCTGCCCTAGCGCAACAGTTAGATAGATCTTTTATGCATTTATTTCAGGATAAGTTAGATTAAAGGCACTTATTCCCTCAGATCTGTTTAAGATCTGCTGATTGTAGATATTTTGTGAATATTTTCTCTATATAAACCACCCTGTTCATTGTTTAAAGGGTTGGTTGGTTGATAACTCCTCTCGAGACTTGCGTTGTATTCTTTGAGAGCCTCTATAATCAAAGATCGTTGGAATGCTTGGATGATGAATTGTATGTTGTGTTTTAATGGCTGAAGAGTGAACTATGGAATTCTAATGCTTCTACATGGCTCAATAAGTCTTTCTTGCCTCTGTTTTCATTTTATATGTGTTTATATCACCATTGTGTCATGATCTAAGTAACAGAAAAGAAGAATAGCTTAGAATTTGCTCAGCAGCACTCTATGCTCAATTCCTGTTATTTCTCCATGTTTTCCTCAGAAATAGTTATGAATATGCATACTTAAATGATCATGTTTACACTGTTTCTCTCATTTATGAATGACTGTTTAGGAATTCTTGACTGCTCCTAGATAAAGTTCATTCGCCCTCCTTCTGTTAGTTGATGAAAGATTCTTAGTTGCCTTTCATCTCTGACCTTCATTCCATAATTTTACAGCTTGATATTGTTCCATGTGTAGCTATCCTGCTCTGTATTCCTCTTGTGACCAAGAAAACGCACCAGCAGCCCTTATCCTTGACTCCATGCCCATTGGTTTGAACTTCTCACACTTTGCAGTGCAACTCCGTTTGAAAAGCATCATCCTTCCCACCAAAACTTAAACAAAACCCAAAGAACACCATAACTAGCCTAAAATCACCTTTAAACAAAGCTATATTATAAAGAGAGAGCCCTCTCCGACTGCAGGTAGGCTAGCACCTGAAGTTCAAAGATTGGTTTGTGGTTACCTCGGTCGTATCCCTTAAGGAGCCAAGGGACAACCTGAGTGATAACAGAGAATAGAATGACTGATCACTCTGGTGTATTCTCCAACTAACCATCAAGCCTCCTCTTATACTTTTCTCGTTGGTCCATCAACGACCGAGATTAAATCTCTAATCAATGGCTAAGATTAGATTTGGTTTGATCTATGACTTTTGGAACATTCTATCCCAGTTTTATATTAATACCCATTAATATTTTATTTTTCCTAAGTTTAGACTTAGGAACTCCATTAAAAATATTAATTATTTTAATATCTCTCAAACCAGTTAGAATCTGCCAAAACCATTTCTAGGTCTTGGATATCTCATGTGCTTTAGCCTCTCCACCAATTTTCATGGCTAGAGCACATCCGATGCCACCCCAAATCAACACTCCCTCTTAGCGAGAACTGTGCTCTAGTAATACTCTACACTGAGTATCACCCTAATTATCCAGCACCAGTCTTTGTGCTGATGCTAGGACTCCCTGCCCAACATCCTCTGCATTGCTACATCTAGTACTACTGCCCATGGCCCTGCCACTCCCACTGTTGCATCCGTACGGAAGCTCCCTTTGCATGCGTACTGCTGCTGGTCTAATCTCCCAACACTGCATCCCCTCTCATCATGTTGCGTCGTGTTGCCCATAGCACTACCACTGCTAACTGCTACACTGCAACTCAGTTACTGAGAAGTAAGTAACTGATCCACCCAACTTCTGACATCCCTGTCAGGCTAGAAACACTCTCGATGTTGAAGCTCCCTTTGCCGCTAACAAGTGCTCCCTCTACTGACCTCTGCGTTGCTGCAACAACTCCCTGCATCTCACACCATTGCACACCTCTCTGTGCCATCCTACACTGGTGCAACACTCCCGTGCCTCTCGCACTGTTGCAGCCTGCTAGCCTCGCATCTGTCTCTACCGACGTCTGCCAGTCCTACTATTCTCTTTGGGGCTCCCATAGCAAGGTATAATCTAAAAGGTTAGGTACCTCAAGGATCCTGCCTCTCATCGCCTGTAGTCAGTATAACTACAGCTCGATGTCTCCCCACTTCTTCTCAAGTGGCACATGAGAACTCATGGCAAAAATGTCATCCTCCTGAACTTTTTTCTCCACCCTCATTGGTGTTGCCTTGGTCTCAGAAGCCTCTCCCTTACTCTTCTTCCTAGGACACTGGTTCGCAAAATGACCTAGTTCCCCACAATGGAAGCACTTGACTTTGGAGAGGTCCTTCTTCTTTCTATTCTCCTGCTTTCTAACAAATGCTAGATCTACATCCTCTTCTTCCTCCTTCTTGTTTCTGACCCCTTTGCTGCTATTCCCTGCCTTGGTCACCCATCTGATCTCTTCTTGACGAGCTGCCCATAGTTCCTTCCAATTTGGAAGGCTCAACCTACCCAGTTTGCTTTGGACAAATACCTTCCAACATTCTGAGACTGCGTTCAATGTTGTCCTCACCATCAATTCCTGATCCAGCATGACCCCTATGGAAGTTAGCTGGTCCCAGATCTCCTTCAATCGACTGAGGAAGACATCTATCTGCTCTCCCTTCTGCATCTAGTATGACCGCAGCTAATTTTCAAGTAACATTTTCCTCTACACGGAAGTATACTGGTACAATTTCTTCAGAGCCTTCCACATCTCATTTGTTGTATCTTTTTCAGCAATATGTGGCACCACATGATCCTTGACTCCATCAAGGGTGATGCACTTCACCCTAGCCATTTCCTCCTCGTACTTCTCATTTTTCACTGGGTCAATTGGGATCCCATTGTTTTCAAGGCAAAGTCCTTGATGCGATGTCTGTCTAGAATTGACAAGATCCTGGCCTTCCAGACCACGAAGTTGGATGCTCCATCCAACCTATTCTGATTTCTCAGTCTATTCACGACCATTATGTTGCTTTTCTATCGACTCCTCCAAGTCTCTTAACTTTCTGTCTGGAAGTTCTCGGTTTGACTCCCTCTTCCTACTTGTTTAATTACTTGACAAGTTATTTACCATGTAAATACTGAAAATAAACACAAGTACAATATCAACATCTACAGATCATCAACTGAAAGAAAACAAGCACACAAGTGAGTTATTTCTGGACCAATGTCACCGGAAAAACCCAATGCGGGAAAACCGATGCACCTATTCAGAGGGTTTTATTATTATGCAGTTTTCATAATACAACCAAAGTGCCAGAAATGGCTCACCCAATAGAGAATGAAGTCAGCAGTAGTACCTCTCCTCAGATACAGATATTCGGGCTGATCAATCATCGAATGAATGATCCCACAACAACAATTGCAGCATCCACTGCTCTACGTCACTTTGATAGGGACTGTGTCACCTTTCCCGGCTCACCAACACCCAGTCTGCCCCACTAAAATCTTCTCAGTGTTGCCTCTTGGCCCTACGTCAACTCTGCTAGCCTTTGCTTCAGCTTTTGGAGCTTCTGCGTCATCCCTTAGACCCTCAGCGTCACACACGCTGGCCTCTCTTGCCTCTCTGCAACTCCTAGCTGTCTCTGCTTAGCACCCAATTGCCTCTACATCAACCTTTCCTGGCTTTGCGCTGTCTCTGCTTAGCACCCAGTTGCCTCTACATCAACCTTTCCTGGCTTTGCGCTGTCTCTCTAGTACTAACTCTGCCTCTCTGTTATGTATTCATTGCCCATCGTTGTTGATCACTGATTCTATCTCTCTTAACAAACCTCGCTCTAGAAAATAGAATCATTGGTCACTCTAGTGTGTTCTCCAACTGACCCTCAAGCCTCCTCTTATACTTTTCTCATTGGTCCATCAACGATCGAGATTAAATCTCTAATCAACAACTAATATTAGATTTGGCTTGATCCATGACTTTTGGAACATTCTAACCCAATTTTATATTAATACCCATTAATATTTTATTTTTCCCAAGTTCAAACTTAGGAATTCCATTAAAAATATTAATTATTTTAATATCTCCCAAACCAGTTAGAATCTGCGCAAACCATTTCTGGGTCTTTGAAATCTCATGTGCTTTAGCCTCTCCACCAATTTTCATGGCTAGATCACATCCAATGCTACCCCAAATCAACACAAGTGGGGACTTCATAATGGTGTGCCTAATGGGCTTTGTCATGTGCTAATGTCTCCAAGCTCCAAATAGGGTTAACCAAGTATCTCATTAAGTGGTTTCTACTTCTAAAGGGGGCAATATGTCCAAGGTACATCCTTTAAAAATTGGTGGCATGTGGTGAAGAGATGAATGGAGTAGGGAATGAAAAGGGGTAGCCCGAGGCCACATGTTAAGGTACACGGGTAGTTAGTAAAAATGAAACTCATACTTGGGTATATAATGTATAGGAGGGAGCAATCATGGTACATGAGGTGCCCCAGCGTTTATTTTTTCCACCCTTATTTATATACCTTTTTCATTTTATTATTTTACTTTAATTAACTGCTCAGGGCTCAAGGGGTAAGAGCATGATGTGTAAGATATAGCAGTGGATACCTCCTTTTAAGGTAAGGCAGTTCATTGCCCACCAAGGGTTGGGACAATCATGGGTTCCTATATGATGAAGAAGGTTCATAGAAATTGTAAGAACCAAGGTGATGACCATGATGATGGGGTAAAGCTCATGTATTGCCTTTGGCCCAGGTGCTAAATGTGTGTGTCCCAGCCATCTTTTGCATTCTCTGATACATTTCCTGCTGAGTGTGGCCAATTATGCTTTTACTGTTCTTTTTAACTACATCAACCTCCGGGGCATCATTCTAGGCCCAACCCAAGGTGCGGACAAGAGGAAGGGGAGAGATAGCCCTATGTGGACCCAGTAAAGGAATGTGGACCCAGGTGGGAGAAATGATGAATGGGGTTATAATGAGTGGGAAGGGAGCAATATACGTGGATGAGGGAGTGGGACTACGCAACCAAAATCATGGTTTCCCAAGAAATACTATCCCTAAAGCCAAACGGTTAGTAAAAAATATCCCACGGGACTAAAATCCAAGGTTAATATCCAAAAGGGGTCTAGGGAACAAGAGCACAGACTTAGCCGATTTTTTCATTGAATCCCCTCATTAATCCATGCCCAGAAGTGTCATGATAAGAAAACTACAATACTTAATTACCAAATGACTAGGCACACCTTTAGGTTCGGGAAGCCCACCTTCAAACATGTGATCATGGTAGGTGGGTGAGGGACCACATGGCTGGCTCAGGTGGCGGAGAAATGGTACAACGAGCTAGTTTGTGGCTGCAAGGGGATGTTAGTTGTTAGCTGAGGACCATCTTGGAGCAAAATTTTCTCCTAGGGATATCACCCACAAAATGGTGGGTAACAGTGCCAAAGGGCTTGTTTAAGTCAAGACCTTCCTTGTTAAAAGAGATCGCTCAATATATATATCTATATATATATATATGAAACCAGATTCGTTGTTTGAGGGCCATGTGTCTGAATCCATAGAATCGGATTCGATTCGCCCTAATTTGTGTCCAGATTTCATGACATGTCGTGTCCGAATGGGACACAATCGAATCCGGATCGTGTCCCATTCGGACACAATGTGTCACGAAATCTGGACACGAATCCGGCAAATCGGGACCCGCGCGGCCATAAAAGGGTGAAAATGCTTATGTTTTTTATCATTTTGTGTCATTCCTTTTGCAAGAGGTGAGTTGTGGGTTTGTTGTTAGGAGTTTGGAGCAAGGAGCCAAGGGTTTGGAGCGTTTTCAAGGAGATTCAAGCAACAGGTAAGTGCATTTCCTCTCTATTTTTTTGCATTTGTATTACAGTAGTTTGTATATGCATTTCTTTTACAAATTTGTGCATGTTTTGTTTATTTTTTTTACAGTATTCATGGCTCAATCAAGGGCAGCAAGTAAGGGGCAAAGGGATGGGAAGAATGTCCCCATTGGAGATGCCCCTCCTTCCCCAATATCATCAAAGTCTGTTGCAAGTAATGTTAAGGGAAGACTTCCTCCTAAAGGTAAAATTGAGAAATATCCCTTGTGGAAATATGTCACAAGAGAGGATGGGCCAAGCAGCAAAGGGAAGGGAGGAGGCAATGTGAATTGGAGATGCAACTTTTTCCACAATACTTTCAAAAGCACATATTTTCGTGTGAAAGACCATTTGTTGGCTTTACCGGGTTGTGGAGTACACAAGTTCCTTTACAAAAGAGAAAAGAAATGGAAAAAGAATTCATTTTTGGTATGGCAAATGTGGCTGCAAAATAAAAAATAAAAACCAAGAATGATGACCCCCTTCCATTTTTTAGAAAAGGCACCACCAAATTTCCATTTGAGAGTTCTATTGGGAGACAAGCAACAAAAAGAAAGACAATTTCACTTGGTCAAATGGACAAGATTTTTCAAAAAGAGAAACAGGAAGAGTTTGATCTCACCATTGCCTTTTTTTTCTATGAAAACATCCTATCCTTTAATGTTGCACACTCACTTCTATTTATTGAGATGTGTCGAGCTCTATCTCACAGGTCTCCATCATGGTATGTGCCTTCTGGTTCAGAGAAGCTTAGAACCACATTGTTGATGAAGGAAAAAAAGGAGGTGCAAAAAATGCTTGAGCCTATTAAAGCATCATGGCCAACATCTGGGGTTAGCATTGCTTCTGATGGATGGACACATCCAGCACGACACCCACTCATTAACTTCATGGTGTCTTCCTTGAATAGTCTAGTTTTCTTGAAAGCAGTGGATACACTTGGAGAATACAAGGATGCACAATATATGGGTGAGTTGTTTATTAAAGTTATTGAAGATGTAGGTGTTAATTCTTGTGTGAAAATCATTACAGATAATGCACATGTTTGCAAAGTTGTTGGCATGATTGTGGAAGCTAAATATCCAAAAGTGTTTTGGACATCTTACATTGTCCATTCTTTGAACTTAGCACTGAAATCTGTTGCTTCTAATGTGATTTGGATTGGTAACATTATTGAAGATGCACAGCATATCTGTAACTTTGTACAAAACCATACAAATGCCCTCACTATCTACAAGGAGTACAACAATCTATCATTGTTGAAGATTGTTGATACACGGTTTGCCTTTTCATTTATCATATTGAAGAGGTTGAGAGAGGTCAAGACCGCTCTTGGAGCCATAGTTATTTTAGAGTTTTGGTCATTTTGGAGAAAGACAGATCAACTAGCCTCTAAAAGAGTGAAGGACACAGTGTTAGATGATGCTTGGTGGGAGGGTAGATCTAATTATTCAAATCATGGACCTTATCATTTCTTTGCTTCGATTTGTAGATACAGACAAACCCATCCTAGGGGAGGTTTATGAGGGATGGGATTCCATGATTGAGTCTGTGAAGAGCATTATTCTACAGAGTGAGTGCCCCAAGTATGAGACATCACCAGAGGCCTTCTGTGGTACTGTTGACCACTATGTGTCAACTTCCCATAGCAGTACACCCCTTTTTTCGCAAAAGGGATAGCGCTTAATCGACATGTCCGTGCCATTCGACAGTGATCGTCGACCTAATCATGTTATGTTGTAAACCCAGTTTGCATGTGTGAATTGTAAATAATCTTAGCAGAGTTGAGTCATGTATGTAAATTTCCTAGGTGGACCTAATTTTCTAGTGATAATCTACGTTCCGAAAGGTTTTTTGTCTCACCGATCCATGATCGGCAGAGTTTTCCTTCAGCCTAACCCCAAAGTCGGAATGAATTTTGTCACTCGAATCTTAAGGGAATCCTAGTGTGTTGATATGCTAGATTATATTTGGTCGCAAAACTAGGTGGTCCATGAAGGTCTATGTCAAATGGGTTTTTCCCCCTTGAGATGTACAATTATAAAAGTCATGATGTAAAGTGTCTTGAGGGTTAGAAAATGTATTATCCCTTCACAAGTCCTAAGTCCTACGTCCTAGGTGATTTTTCCAAAGGCTAACTTCGAGGATCCAAATAAAAATTAAAAAATTAAAAACAATAGAAAAATAAAATTTTTAAAAAATAAAAAAATAATAATAAGTCAAATTTTTAAGTAAATAAATGGATAATTTTAATTTTTTAATATATTAAATTACATTTAAAGATTCGACGGAAGAGATTAAAAGAAATCTTGATCCTCATTGACGGTCGAGATTAGTTTGACATGGATCACTCAAACTAGCCGTTGGAAATTTTTCCTTTAAATAGGGTGCTAGGGGTCATTTGAGATCAGATTGGATCTTAGAGTCTGGTGCTAAAGAAAGCTCTCTTGTAGTCATTTTTTGTGCAATAAAGAAAGATTTTGGGGTTAAAAATCTTGCTGCTGTTACTCCTCTGGAAATGTTGTAAGATGTTTTATTTTTCTGCATAATTTTATTTTCAGCCATTGATGATAGCTTGATAAATATTGATTTAGGCACAAGTACCTTGTCTAATCTCGAGGGTTTGAATGATAGTTTGGATTCTGAAATATAATGGCAGGTATCTCCGTTTGATCTGGATTTCACTATTGTTTTCTCCCTCTATGTTAATGGTTGATTTTACGCTATGCAGGAAATCTTAGTTTTGAGTTTACCGGGCATTAGGGGAAGTTCTCAGCTGAACCAGCCAAATCTCGGATTGTGTTTTCTGAAAGAGCCCAGCCAGTTTTGATCCCAGTGTTATCATTTGAAAAAAAATTATGAATGCATGAAGGGTTTTATGAAGTATCTCACATTAAAATTAAATTCTGGTAATATTATTGTGATTATTGACAAATCTCGCTGCTTAAGAGTCGAAAATCTCTAAATACTATAATTATTTCGCTAATTTAGGGTTTTCAATTTTGTTTCCCGCACATATTATTTTTTGGGTGTTCTTTTTTTTTTCCATTACAGGTTGCAGGTACAGGCTTTGAAAATTTTTCAGGGTTTCCATCAAGCAATTTGGAGCAGGAAAGATTTAAAATTTTGATCAGGTTTCTGGACTGCGGGTTTGCAAACTGCGTTTTCATTTTTCACTGCTGCCTGGGGTTTTACTGCTGCAGAAAAATTTTGAAATTTTTTTAAAGGGATCACAGTTTGTTTGCTGCTACCTGGGTCTTCAAATTTTTTGGAAAATTTTCAAAATTTCTTTTCTTCAAGTGTCCAAACACTTGGACCTGTATTTCTCCAGATTTACACTAGTTCCTATTCCATCGTGGCTCCCGAACCTGCGTGTTATCAATCATAATCTGCGTCCAACTTGCAGGCAGATCCTCATTCATCGCAATCTGCTACTAGAGCCTTGCTCCACACTGCCTACTCCTCACTCCATTCTCAGCCACCTGCAAAACAAAAACAAAAAAAAAATAAAAAAAAAATCACCCACGCATCTTAGCTCTCCCTTTCTTCCTTCACATGCCCCTCTCTTCACACACGTCTCTTTCTTTCCAAATCCGGCCCTTCTCCTCACGCAAATGCAGCTAAACCTGCAACCCTTTCATGCGTTTCTCTGCCAAATATCCTGCCCTTCACGTTGTTCCAGTATCACCTCTGTCAGCGTCCATCCACACGCAGTATCATCATCTAAACGCAACTACCTCTCTCCCCACGTCCATTCTTCAGCTACCTGCATTTTCCCACGGCTATCATTTCTCTGCACACTGCCAGGACTGAGTTTCATTCCCACAGCTTACCATTTCCCTCCATTCATCGATCCTCTTCACTCCTCCGTCTGCCATCCTTCAGTTCCAACCTATCTGCAACATAATCATCCACGTAGCTCCTCCCGTGGTCTTCCCTTGCCCATCCGTTGATTCCCTTACCCGAGCTATCCAACCTGCAAAACACAACAGCAAAAAAAAAAAAAATATCGATTTTCTGTATTTGCGTAAGTCGTTGGTAAGTTTACACTATAGGTTTGATTTTATTTTTTATTTTTTTTTATTAGATTTCATTTAAATTAGAGTTCGATTTTTTCTATTTAGAATTTTATTTAAAGTTTTGTTTAGTTTTAGGGTAACTTACGTATATATTTTGTTAACTTTTAATTTAGAACTTCATTTAAAAAAAAAATTAGATTTGGTTTAGAATTAGATTATTTTTAGTTTTAGATTTTAAAGTTAAGTAGATTTGATTTTAATTTAATTTTTTTTTAGGTTTAGAATTTAATTAGTTTTGTTTATTTTAAGTTTCACTTTCATTTAATTTAGATTTAAACTTTTGTTTATTTTGGTTTTGATTTTGATTAATATAATTTAGAATTAGATTCTAATATTTTTAAGTTTTATTTGTTTTAGTTTTACTTAGAATAGTTTTGTTTTATTTTTTATTTCATTCATGAAAAATTAAAATTTAAAAAAAAAAAAAAAAAAAAAAACAAAAAAACAAAAAAACTTAAAAAAGGTTAGTTCATAGGATTTATTTAAATTTAGATTTAGATTGAATTTTTAAAAGTTTGATTTTAAAACAAATTCATTCTATATATATATATGGCATAAAAGGTTCCTTTTCAGTTTTTTAGATTTAAGTTTTATTTAGAATTTAGATTTTACATTGTTTCATTTTATGTAAATAGATTAGGTGTTATTTTTAGATTAGATTTTAAGTTTTGTTTTAAAATCATAAAAAATAATAATAATAATAATAATAAATAAATAAATAAATGGTTAAAAAATAAAAAGGTTCTCTTAAGATTTAGTTTTAAACTTCGTTTAGTTTAGTTTAGTTTAATTTTGTTTTAAAAAAAATAAAAAATAAAAAAGGTTTCTTTTAATTTAGTTTAGATTTTAATATTATTTAGATTTTAGATTTAAAGTTTCATTTATTTAGTCTTTAGCTAGCTTACTCTTGTTTTATTTGAAAATATAAAAATATTTTGGAAATTTCTTTGCCAGTTTCAGTTTTGACTCAGGGATTTGTCATGTTTGCGATATATCTTTTCTGCTGAGGCGAAAAATTTTGATGTGGGAATAATATTTATCATTTCTTTATATGGTTAAACATGCTTAAATGTTCATTTAAATATTAGCTATATGAATGTGATCTCTAGTTAACATTTAAAATTATGTGGTTATTTAAAGCAATTAATCTTTCGAGTTTTAATTGCTGGATCATCGTTAAGGCATTGTGCATTTGTTGAATATCTTACATCGTTTGGGTTATTTGATGATAAATGATTGTTTTACATGGTTTATACTTTTGCAACATCTAATAAATAATTATTTAATCATTAACTCCATAAGGCACTGATACATTAATTTCTAAATCAATCAAGTGCTAAATCGCCTTGTTCTGTCTCCCAACCCAACTGGTCCACAATTGGTCTTCATTCATCGCATAGGGTCTACCCCCGTTAGCCGCGAGATATGGCTTAAACGGAGAGATCGGGGATCAAGGTGACAGCCACCGGTCTGAGCGTTGTCGTGACAATCTGTGTGACAACACTTTTTGGCGCCATTGCTAGGGACATTTCATTCTCGGCGTTTCAACGACAATCATCCTTCTCAGTTTTTATCTTTTCATCTGGCCCGGCAACGCCAACACTTTTTGGCGTCATTGCCGGGGATAGAGTTTTTATGTCCCTGGTGTTTCAACGACATTCATCTTCTCATTTCTCATCATTCTTTCATTTTTCTCATCTCTCATTTGAGCTGGAAGATTCAACATTTTTTGGCATCATTTGGATCTTTTCATCACCTTATCTTTCATCATATCGGTACCTACTCTTCGGTTCATTTCTTGTTTGGGTGGCGACTCCATTTCTTTTCATTTATTTTTCCAAGACAAGAAGCCTCTCTCATATCAGCTTGTTTTTTTTATCCTAGAATTAGATTCATTGTTCAAATGGCGACTCCACTTCTTTCATCTCTTGATTTTCTTGAGCAGAGATCTCTTTCTATCATCCATTTGGTCCCTCCTTATTCATCATGGATTATTCGTTTAAACCATGTCATTTTACCGATGATCTCCATGATATTCCGGAAGTGGCCATTTCTAAATTACCTTTGTTCTCAAGTGGTGATTCAGTCGCTGTTAAAAAGCATCTAGGCAAGCTTACACGTATAATGATCATGTATTGTAGATCTCCTCCGGATAATCATGAAGATGTCAAAATGCGTCTATTTGTCCTTTCTTTAGAGGATGATGCTTTGAATCGGTTTAATAATTGTCCTGAAGATTCTTTCACTTCTTTACAAGACATTGTCGATGCTTTTAAAGATAGATATGGTGATCCAAATAGCTCGCCTTGTGCCCCTAAAATTGTGCAACAGAATGAAAGTAATCTTATGAAAGGTTCAACTCTCAGTGAAAGATTCCAAGACAATTCTTCATGTCACAATGTGCCATCCACCTGTACCATTGCAGATCAAATCCATGATAGTGGAAAGCAGGGACAAATGACAATGAAAATGAAAATCAAAAGAAAATTATATAAGAACTGATGCTGCTGGTAAAAAATATGGAGATAAATCAAACTAATTACGCCAATGATGTGAGAACTTTATGCACCCACCTGGAAAAACGTAATAGGGAGATGGAGATCATACAAAATCAGCATACTAAGGAAACTGAGGCCATGAAGACTAATCATGACACAGAAATTAGTTTTATGCAAAGCAAGTTATCAAGCTTAGAGGAAAATATGACGACCATGAAAGCT
The DNA here is from genome assembly GCA_031772625.1 of Pinus tabuliformis. Lineage (NCBI taxonomy): Eukaryota > Viridiplantae > Streptophyta > Pinopsida > Pinales > Pinaceae > Pinus > Pinus tabuliformis. The sequence goes on along the minus strand of CM062811.1, from coordinate 1,021,486,136 downwards.
AGTCATGATAGGCAAATTAATTCTATGCAAAACAAGTTATTAACTATGGATGAAGAAATGACTATCATGACGTTCGATCATAATAATCAGTTGGCTACCATGCAAACAAATCATAAGGAAGAGATAAACTCTCTACAGCATTGCTTGATGACCATAAAGGAAAAGAACAATAAAGTAAGAAAAGATATGGAAGAAGACCATGCCAGGGAAATCAATGTTATGAAGGTTGAACACTCTAGTCAGATAGATGCCATTAAAATACAGGGTCAGAAATTTCAACAGCTATCAGAGGATGAAAGAAGCCAAGGAATGTCAATAGATCAGGAGCCTCCTTATCTGTTACAGCAAGCTCCATCATATTATTAGGTCCTTTGTTCCACTGAAAAGTGGATAATTGAAGGTGACCTGGATAAAAGGGAAATTAATAATCAGATTGATACTCACACGGTTAATCCACCAGTCATTGAAGATCAAGTTATAACTCATGGCACCTGTGAGATTGATCCATCATCCTTCGCAGGGCAGATGCAGAATGAAGAAAGACGTGTCACGCATATCTTACATACTTCATCTGAGAGCTTTGAAGCATAAAGTTCCACGTCATCAGTAATACATTCTGCCAGCAAGAAAAAGCGCAAGAGAAAGAGAACGAGAAGAAGATTTGATGCATCAGACGGCCATGAGCAGCTTGACTTTCGGATAAGAAAAACTCCTACCACATGTAGAATTGGACATGGCACATCCGACAAGCAGTCGACAGATTTGCCTAAAAGCAGGCAAATGCTCAATATACACTATATTGAACACATCTGATGCCATGGGGCATCCTTTGTATTGTATTTCTAACTCTACTCCTTATTTTTCAGCATTTTCATTTCTGTTTTAGGATTAGATTTATTTTTTCATGTTGTTAAACTAGTTAATAAATGAAGAGCTTATATCTTTCATGTACTTAATGTTATATGATGATTCTTGAATGGACGCTACTTGTTTCTGTTGTGTGTTGCGTGGATGCAGATTCTGGATTTTCACATTCCTACAGTGCAGCAACATGTCCCAAGAAGAGCCAGATGTTGACCACTACGTGTCAACTTCCCATAGTAGTACACCCCCTTTTTTCGCAAAAGGGATAGCGGTTAATCGACATGTCCGTGCCATTCGACAGTCATCGTCGACATGATCATGTTGTAAACCCAGTCTACATGTGTGAATTGTAAATAATCTTAGCAGAGTTGAGTCATGTATGTAAATTTCCTAGGTGGACCTAATTTTCTAGTGATAATCTACGTTTCGGAAGGTTTTTTTTCTGACCGATCCATGATCAGCAGAGTTTTCCTTCAGCCTAACCCCAAAGCCGGAATGAATTTTGTCATTAGAATCTTAGGGGAATCCTAGTGTGTTGATCTACTAGATTATATTTGGTCACATAACTGGGTGGTCCATGAGGGTCTATGTCAAATGGGTTTTCCCCCTTGAGATGTACAATTGTAAAAGTCATGATGTAAAGTGTCTTGAGGGTTAAAAAATGTTTTATCCCCTCATAAGACCTAAGTCCTACGTCCTAAGTGATTTTTCCAAAGGTTAAGTTTGAGGATCCAAATAAAAATTAAAAATTTGAAAAAATAAAAAATAATAAAAAATAAAAGATATAAATAATAAAAAAAAAAACTAAAAAAAAAAAATTTAAAATTTAAAAAATAAAATAATAATTTAAAAAATAAAATAAAAATAATAATAATAAGTCAAATTTTTGAGTAAATAAATGCAAAATTTTAATTTTTTAATATATTAAAACGCATTTAAAGATTCGACGGATGAGATTAAAAGAAATCTTGATCCTCATTGACAGTCGAGATTAGTTTAACATGGATCACTCGAACTAGCTGTTGGAAATTTTTCTTTTAAATAGGGTGCTAGGGGTCATTTGAGATCAGATTGGATCTTAGACTCTGGTGCTAAAGAAAGTTCTCTTGTAGTCATTTTTTGTGCAATAAAAAAGACTTTGGAGTTAAAAATCTTGTTGGTGTTACTCTTTTGGAAATGCTGTAAGATGTTTTATTTTTCTGCATAATTTTATTTTCAACCATTAATGATAGCTTGATGAAGATTCATTTAAGCATAAGTATCTTGTCTAATCTCGAATGATAGTTTAGATTCTGAAATATAATGGCAGGTATCTCCATTTGATCTGGATTTCACTATTGTTTTCTCTCTCTATGTTAATGGTTGATTTTAAGTTGTGTAGGAAATCTTAGTTTTGAGTTTACCAGGCGTTAGGGGAAGTTCTCGGCTGAACCAACTAACTCCCAAATTGTGTTTTCTGAAAGACCCCAGCGAATTTTGATCCCGGGCTTATCATTTGAAATTTTTTTATGAATGCATGAAGGGTTTTCTGAAGTATCTCACATTAAAATTAAATTTTGGTAATATTATTGTGATTATTGACAAATATGGCTGCTTAAGAGCCGAAAATCTGTAAATATTGTAATTATTTCGCTAATTTAGGGTTTTCAGTTTTGTTTCCTGCACATTATTTTTGGGTGTTATTTTTTTTTTGCCATTGCAGGTTGCAGGTACAGGCTTTGAGAATTTTTCAGGGTTTCCATTAGGCAATTTGGAGCAAGAAAGATTTAAAATTTTGATCAGGTTTCTGGACTACGGGTTTGCAAACTGCGTTTTCATTTTTCACTACTGCCTGGGGTTTTACTGCTGCAGAAAAATTTTGAAATTTTTTTATAGGGATCACAGTTTGTTTGTTGCTGCCTGGGTCTTCAAAGTTTTTGGAAAAATTTCAAAATTTATTTCCTTCAAGTGTCCAAACCCTTGGACCTTAATTTCTCCAGATTTACGCTGGTTCCTATTCCATCGTGGCTCCCGAACCTGCGTGTTATCAATCAAAATCTGCATCCAACTTGCAAGCAGATCCTCATTCATCGCAATCTGCTGCTAGAGCCTTGCTCCATGCTGTCTGCTCACTCCATTCTCAGCCACCTGCAAAACAAAAACAAAAACAAAAAAAAAAAATCACCCATGCATCTTAGCTCTCCCCCTCTTCCTTCAGGTGCCCCTCTCTTCACCCACGTCTCTCTCTTTCCAAATCCGGCCCTGCTCCTCACGCGAATGCAACTAAACCTGCAACCCTTTCAAGCGTTTCTCTGCCAAATACCCTGCCCTTCAAGTTGTTCCAGTATCACCTTTGCCTGCTCCTCACTCCATTCTCAACCACCTGCAAAACAAAAACAAAAATAAAAATAAAAATAAAAAAAAATCACCCACGCATCTTAGCTCTCCCCCTCTTCCTTCACGTGCCCCTCTTCACCCACATCTCTCTCTTTCCAAATCCGGCCCTGCTCCTCACGCGAATGCAGTTAAACCTGCAACCCTTTCACACGTTTCTCTGCCAAATATCCTGCCCTTCACGTTGTTCCAGTATCACCTCTGCCAGCGTCCATCCACACGTAGTATCATCATCTAAACGCAGCTTCCTCTCTCCCCGCATCCATTCTTCAGCTACCTGCATTTTCCCACGGCTATCCTTTCTCTGCATACTTGACTGAGTTTCAATTCCGCAGCTTACCATTTCCCTCCGTTCATCGATCCTCTTCACTCCTTCGTCTGTCATCCTTCAGTTCCAACCTATCTGCAACATAATCATCCACGCAACTCCTCCCGTGGTCTTCCCTTGCCCATCCGTCGATTCCCTTACCCGAGCTATCCAACTTGCAAAACACAACAGCAAAAAAAAAAAATCGATTTTTTGTATTTAAATTAGAGTTCGATTTTTTCTCTTTAGAATTTTATTTAAAGTTTTGTTTAGTTTTAGGGTAACGTATGTATATATTTTGTTAACTTTTAATTTATAACTTCATTAAAAAAACAAAAAAAAACAAAATTAGATTTGGTTTAGAATTAGATTATTTTTAATTTTATATTTTAAAGTTAATTAGATTTGATTTTAATTTTAATTTTTTTTAGTGTAGAATTTAATTAGATTTGTTTATTTTAAGTTTCAGTTTCATTTAGATTTAAACTTTTAGTTTTGTTTTATTTTTTATTTCATTCATGAAAAATAAAAATAAAATTCATAAAAATAAAAAACTTAAAAAAGGTTAGTTCATAGGATTTATTTAGATTTAGATTTAATTTTTAAAAGTTTGATTTTAAAACAAATTCAAATATATATATATATATATATATATATATATATATATATATATATATAATGGCATAAAAGGTTCCTTTTTCAGGTTTTTAGATTTAAGTTTTATTTAGAATTTAGATTTTACATTGTTTCATTTTATGTAGATAGATTAAGTGTTATTTTTAGATTAGATTTTATTTAGATTTTAAGTTTTGTTTAAAAAAAATAAATAAATCATAAATGGTTAAAAAATAAAAAGGTTCTTTTGGGTTATTTGATGATAAATGATTGTTTTACATGGTTTATACTTCTACAACATTTAATAAATAATCATTTAATCATTAACTCCATAAGGCACTGGTACATTAATTTCTAAATCAATCAAGTGCTAAATCGCCTTGTTCTGTCTCCCAACCCAACTGGTCCACAGTTGGTCTTCATTCATCCCATAGGGTCTACCCCCCTTAGCCGCGGGAGACGGCTTAAACGGAGAGATCGGGGATCAGGGTGACAGCCCTCGGTCTGAGCATTGTTGTGACAATCTGTGCGACAACAGGTACTATACAGGGTATTCTTGTCAGCATATGGGACAAGAATTGCACACCTTTACATTGTTTGGCTCACTCATTGAACCCAAAATACTACAACCATTAATGGTTGAATGGTGGACCTTCCCGCAGATTCCCTCCTCACATGGATGGTGAAATCTCACAAGGGAGGAAAGATGCATTCAAACAGGTTTTTCAAGATAGAGCATTGCTTGATGAGGTGGAAGATGCCTTTGCAGAGTTTTCCACTGTGACTAGTCGATTTACAGGGTATGATGTGATTATAGACAGGGGGGATAAGACGCCCTATTCTTGGTGGGCAAATCATGGGGCAACAAGCCCTCCTCTACAGCAGTTAGCCATGAGGCTCCTCTCTCAGGTGACTTCATCCTCTTGTTGTGAGAGGAATTGGAGCACATATGGGAATTTGTATAATGTTAAGAAGAGCAAGCTTGAGCAATCCAGGGCAGAGACAATTGTGTATGTGCACACCAACCTTCGCCTTATTTACAGGCAGAGGGAAGAGTGGTTTAAGGGAAAGACAAAGAAGTGGGATGTCTTTCCTGATGATATGGGTCTGGACAACAGTGTTGAGTTGGCATTGGCTAACATGGACCTCAATGATCCAGTGCTAGAGCCTATTAGATTTGAAGATGGTGATACTGTTGAGGGGTCATCCTTCACACTAGCAGATGTAGAGACGACTATGGATACAGGGGGGGAAGAGGATGCAGACGAGAGAAATGGTGACCATAATGACGAGAACATTGATGTTGATTCTGATGATGACTATGAGGATTGATGACTCATGAGTCATGGGCTACCTACTGCCTTGAGGCTTGTATACCTGTAGTTGTTTTGTATTTTCTATTTCTATTTGCCATTGGCATTGCACTACCTATGTAACACATTTTGATTTTGATGACTTAATGAGAAAACTACAGCTGTCAGTGTCTTTATCTTACTATCTTGTCTTTCTCCTATTGGATCATTGATGAATTGAATATGTATTATGATTTATCATTTATGAATTTAGAATTTATGATTCATTGATTTATCATTTATGTGACATGTATTTGAATTTTGTATGTACTATGCATGCTATAATGTTACTAACTTACTTTGTAAACAATAAAACTTACATCTAGATGAAGATCTATGTTTGAAATCAATGAATTTGTATCATTAATGAGAATTTGTGTAAGAAATATCTAATTTTTAATATATATATAAATAATATATAACATATCCTAATGTGTCTTATTCCGGGTGGCCAACGTGTCCGAATCCGACACTCAATCCCCGTATTCGACCAATCGCGAATCCCCGTGTCAAGTTACTGTATATATATATATATATATATAGAACATCAGGGTTTTCTACTCCAATTAGGTATGCTTGAAATTCCAAAGAGGCATCCATGGCCAGTCTCGGAATTTATTGGAAATTAGGGGACAAGATTAACCTCATTGATGAAAAATATACAACGGCTATTTATAACTTTTCTACCTAGACGAGAGCATTTATACCTTTCATGTAGCTTGGATATACATCAGTGCAATAGAGTTGAAAATTGAAGATATGTTGTTGACTGTGAATTAGCAACAATAATTTCTTATCGAAACCGGCCATCCTACTCTAATAAATATATAGTTTTACTTCTTATTTCAATATTTCAAGAGTGAACAGCACTAGCTCCAAAAGAATTTGTTAAGCTCTAGAGGCCTCACGGCTCTTTTCAACCCCATGAAACAGTTCATATAGATAAATGTAATAGTCTGCTAATGTGGACCATATGAAATTTGTAGAGTGATATTCCCTTATAAACCATCCTGAATGCCTTTGCAATAGAGCTGGTCACAAGAAAATTGTTCAGTTAAACAATTAATGTATGTAATATAGAGACTAGAAGTGCAATGCAGAGCAATAGAGACGGTATTACTTTGCTCAAGTCAGGCTCGAAAAATTAAGAGCATATTCCAGACCTCATAGTAAGAATGAGAATTTCCTCCTGCAATACAAGACAATCCTGTTGTTGAAGATTGTCCCAAGGAGCACATAGTTTCTGTGCTTGGAGTTCAGTTTTGTTGAGTTGTGCCTACATACAACATAGCATCCTGCAAATGTTTTGCAATCTACAACATTCAATTTATAAGAGTCACTGGGAAAAGATATTGTAGATGTTGAAGGGGAAGCATCTAAACATTACTTGTAGTTTCAACACAACATAAATCTAAAAAGGGGTACCTCAAAATTGAAAAATAGTGAATAGTTGTAAATAATGGGTTGCTTTTTCATGCCCACACCAAAAGTCTCATATCACAGATAGCTATAAAACAAGATCTCTTGGGGCATTACAGCCTTGACCTTCATTCAGGTATTGGAACTTTGAGATACACAACTCCAGGCATCTTCCTAGCAGTGTTTATCTTTACAAGACAATGTATTGAAGGAAATTAACACTTCTCTTCCAAAAATTTCTGAAGTAAATGGTTCCAAGCATCTTCGTGATGAGATATAGTTCTTTCTGAGAAAATAAATTTAAGGTTATAAGCACTTTCTCCTCTGGATGCATTCGTGACTTGCTCCCTGACAGGTAGAATTTTAGAACCAGATTGGTTGCCATTCACATTGCTTTCTACAAGAAGGTACTGAACTCAAATGTAATGTCATATTTACGCTTCATCTCGCCTATCTATAATAGCTGCATAGCCAAGACTCAAAGCTTTCCACAATCGATTAGAACCCAACACCCATACATTGGTTTCTCATATATTCTATCATTTTCTGAAGTGAGTTAGGCTGACTTGTGATAATGCTATCCACTCCTACAAGAAGCATCTTTTGCATTGATTCAATATCATCCACAGTCCAAGCATAAACCTTCTTCCCTGCCCTGCAATGTCAACAAATGAGGCTAACAAGACTTCAACTAGTTCACGAACATGCAGATATTTTAACATGAATCAGTAAAATATGTGGTCAAATTTCTGGATGCAAACTCCCCCATAGAGAACACATGCACAACAATGAAAAGTTCTAGTTCATTCTGGATTTCAAGTAGCTCAAATGTTAAAACTTGTCAAAAGATACTTGGTAAAAATGCAGAGGCATGATGTACCTAATTTATAAGCATAGGGAACATTTCAAGGATATATTTCCAAAGAAAAGGTGGCATATAAAGATACTGCCACTACCTGCAACCTCTCCAAACTAATTTAAAATTCACAATACCACAAAGGACTATGCAGGCAACAGGGACATTCATAGAATGAGCAAGGTTAAGCCAATGAAGCAAAAACATCCAAAATGTACAGTAACTGTTGAGGAAAACAATATATGTTTGTAGCTATTGTATCAACATTATGTTTTACAAATCATGCACAATCTGGGCTATCCATCACCCCTGCAAAACCTGATCTATGGTGGAAGATCTCTGCAGGAAGATCGGAGTCTTGATGAATACAACATTCTTCCCATGGCCACCATCATCCTAAATCTGAGGCTGAGAGGTGGTGCAGCGGGATCAAGTAAATCAAAGGCAGCAAGAGGGGTTGCTGGCTCTAGCTTACACAAGGGTACAGAACTGAACCAAAAACATATAAATGATGGTCTCTCCTACAAAAACATTCTTCAAGGTCAATGAGCAGTGATCCAGGTGGATCTCTAAAAGAGTACCAGTGGCATGGTAAGAAGGCTCAAAACTCAAAGTGGCAAAATCTGGCTAAACTTAACATCGGATCGAAGTTTTCGTCATCCTAATTCCAACGGTGCGAACAACAGTCAAATCCGAGTTCATATGAAGAAATTAAAGCAAGTCAAAGATCAAGTTTGATTTGGACAGGGGGTAGGAGGAAGTGGCGTAGAAAAACTCTCAACAAATGGGAAGCGCCAAGTGGCAGGTCGCCATTGGTCCCACATATCGCAGATCACAGAAGGAAGAGGTCGCAGCTTAAGAAAATCGGCCCCAGCACTACCGAGTTGCGATTTGCGATATCGCAATCGCAGATCGGAGGCGGTCGGAGTTAAAGAATCAACCCCAGAGCAAGCCAGGTTGTGATGCAATACATCGCAATCGCAAATCGCAAGGAGGGAAGAGTTGAGGAATCGGCCCTGACAGAGTCAGGTTGCGATGCGATATATCGCAATCACAGTTCACAAAGGGGAGCAGTTGTATGGAGTACCAACCTCAGTTCCCGCTGATTGTGATTTGCGATGAGGCTTCGGGACCTAATATATTATGTACTGTGTTAATAGCCCGTCGGGTCCGCTATTATCGCAGGGCGCTAATTGTAAAGGCTTGGGTCTGTACGCCGATGGGAAACATTGATATTAAAAGTCGTCGGGTTAAATGTGTGGTTAAAGAAGTTTTTGCCATGTTTGAAAGGTTTGTTGTCGCATACTATGTAGGACCCGAGATTCTCTGCCTGAAACAAACCCGCCTGCTAATGCTTGTCATTTGTTTGGAACTACCCGGGAATTGAGGAGTTAGCCACCAAGTATATATATTGGACTATCAACATAGGAAAAGGAGGAGACTAGGACGATAGTTCAAAACACATTGCGTGCAGCAGCAACCTGACCTGGCAGCAAGTCCGAACCTCACCTTGAGCAGCAGGGAGGTTCCAAGAGGGTGCAGAAGCTTCATTTCTCCGAATTGGGTGTTCGGATAGGCGATTTTGCACGATTTTTTGCCAAGATTTCAGTGGTACTGTTTGTTTCTAAAGTTGGGCTCTCCATTCTTCGTCCATCTTCCAACTTAGAGGTATAAGGATTGTAAATGAATGTTGCTTGTACTTTATCTCTTTTTATGTCACTTAATGAAAGAAGGCCTCCCCACTATTGAGCAGGGCCCGAAGACGTAGTCCAAATTGGACGAACTCCGTAATCAAATCTTTGTGTCATGGTTTCATGCTTATTTTGTTATTTCCACATTGTTTTATGTGCTTTTAAGTTCCATGGTTAATAAGCTCTGTTTCATGTAATTTTAATGCATCTATAAGTAAAAGATCTTGGATCAAGTTTGGTATCAGAGCAGGGCTTTGTCGATGCAAATTGCATGAGTATATGCTAACTTGGAACAAGTTGCGAAAAGGCAAAGGAACGCTTAAGTCCTTTGATCCTGAAGCAAGACGTGCACAACAAAGAAGAAACATGGAAAATGAAGAAGCTCGTTGAGAAGAGGAACAAAAATTCTGCAAGGTATTCTACAATATGGTAGAGAAAGTGGAGAAGTTGTTTTCAGAGTATGAGAAGGCACTTGGGCACGAGAAGAAAGATGTCGATGACAATAGATCAGCAAATCATGAAGGTGGTAGAGAAGAGCCTCATCCCTCTCCTTCTTCAGGTAATATTTCTTATCACTCTAATCATGATTCCAAACATACATCTAAGAAACCATTCTTCAAGCTAGATGTAAAGTTTGACCTGCTCGTGTATAATGGAGATTGTAGTGCAGAAAAACTTAATAATTAAATAAGACAGATAGAGGTCTACTATCGGATTCAGCAGATCGAAGAAGATGAAGCAAAGATCCAGTTGGCATCCCTTCGACTGAGTGGCACCACTCTTGTTTGGTGGGAGAGCAAATTGCAAGGCAGCGAAAATGTGGGTAACCTTCTTTCCTCATGGTCAAATTTTTTTTCTGCATTGAACAATTAGTTTTACCCTCTAGGATATAAACAAAAAGCATTAATGGAATGGCAACACTTAAGGCAAGGCAAGGGTCAAAATGTGCAAAACTTCACTGAAGAATTTAAAAAACAAGCATTGAATTTGAGCATTCCATTAGATTCACTAGAGATTGTAACTAAGTATATCGGTTCTTTACATAGTTACATAAGGCATTCATTATTATTGTTTGAGCCTGCTACTATTGATGAGGCCAGTGTGAAGGCCATGCATCTTGAAAGCAGTGGGGAGCATGAACAAAATGACCACCCAAAAAGAGCCACAACAACCAAGAGAAGAGGGGCAAAGCCCTCTTGTACACATTGTGAGAAAGAGGGACATGATGAAGAGAATTGTTGGAAACTACACCTTGAGATGAGACCTAAGAGGAATGACAGAAAGGAGAAGCAGAAGACAACTGCCACCATGCAACAAGATCACGAGTCTGAATCAGAGGAAGATGAGAAGGTCATAGTTGCGGGATTTACACAAGGTAGACCAATTGACCTGGGGTCAGATTCCGGTGATGAAAGGAAGATCACAGCTCTTGGGATCGCAGCAGATGGACCCGTTGATTTGGGTTCTGATTCAGGTGATGAAACAAAAGTTTCAATAGATATTGTACCAAAGATGAAAGGGACACCCAATGCGGCATGGCTCCAGGAACTTGAGGAGATCAACCAAAGCATTCAAGTAGAGAATACTGAGCTAAGGAGACTCCTACAAGAAGCAGAAAAGGAGAAACAAAGGTTGCTACGCCAGTTGCAAGCCAAGGACAAAGCCTTGGAAAAGCTACAACATAACCACCTTGAGGTAAAAAGTGATTCTTTGATTTCATGTACCTTTCCTGATGATGATTTCGCTGCTTTTGAAAAACATACTACAGGTATCGGCTCCAAACTGTTAAGGAGAATGGGGTATGAGGGGAAGGGCCTCAGCATTAATGGCCAAGGCATCATAAACCCCATCAACGTAGAGGAATTACCTCGTCATGCAACACTTGGGTACGTTAGGAAGTTAGTTGGGGAATGCTCCAAAACAGCTAGTGACCAACCAACGACAAATGATGAGATCACTTCCTCACATTCCAACGATAGTGAGGGCTCCATGAACACTTATCAGAGGAACACAAGGGAAAGCACTCCAAGACAACCCAGAAAATTTGGACGAGAAAGAATCGTTGTAGTCACTATAACGAGGTGGGACACCAGGGAACCACGTGTCATATGCTCCATGCCGAGAAAGCATCGATAAAGAAGTCAACGAGTGAAAATGTTCAACAAACGAATCCACCCCATTCATGGTGGTCTTCTTTATTAAGTCAAATATGGTTTTTTTAGATGTAGTAGCTTGTTATGGCCATCGTTTGTAAGTCATGCATTGTGAATAAATGTAAAAGTGATGATGTGTTTCCCATCGCTTAAAAATGCAACGATGATGTTTTTAGGCCTTCTATGAGTAATTTGGGTATTGGTTTCTATCATGTAAAACTTGACCAAAGAGCGTGTGTTATAAACTCTTGGCAAGTGTGGGGTTGTTTGAGTCATGTATGGTTTGTATATGATTGCAAATGTACTTAGTAGTGAATGTTGAGCACCTGAAGCTTTATGAACCTCCATTGATTATGGATACCAAAGAGGTTGCACAAATTCCTACAATGGACAATTTTGCACCAAAGTATCTAAACAAGTTGCCCGAAGATATCATACTCGATAAGAAAACCAGAACTTCATGACGGGGAGATGTGGAGTACATTCGTGTGGGCTTCAAAGGAATGCATCCGAGTAAAGCTCGGTGGATGGAGAAAGAAAAAGTTAAGGACCAATTTCCTCACTTGCCAATTGACTGAAAGGCTTTTGGCGGTCCAAAAGCTCTTAATGGGGAGGATTGATCCAGGTGGATCTCTAAAAAAGTATTAGTGGCATGGTAAGAAAGCTCAAAACTCAAAGTGGTAGAATCTGGGTAAAATTAGCATCGGATCGAAGTGCTCGTCATCCTCATTCCAAGGGTGCAAACGACACTCAAATCCGAGTTCATATGAAGACATTAGAGCAAATCAAAGATTAAGTTTGCCTTGGACAAGTGGCAGGAGGAAATGACATGGCAAAGCTCTCAGAGAATGGGGAAGTGCCAGGCAGTGTCCCACGGGGACTCGCCTCCACCCCTAAGGGTCTAGTTTCCTAGCTCCCCCACACTCCGGGGACTTGAAGACGAGAAGGGGTCGTTTCCCCACGCTCCCAAAAAACAGGGTACGCAGGGGGACATGCCAGGGGGTCGTTTCCTTGTGCTGAGTTTCCGAGAAGGGGGTCATGGGGGGTCGTGGGGGGGCGTGGGGGGTCGAGGGGGATCGAGGGGGGGTGTGGGGGGTCGAGGGGCCCGAATTTTTAAAATAAACTTTTGCTTATAATTAAAATTTAACATTAGTTTTAATACTTTAGGGTTTCAATTTGTTTTTTTATAAATTTAATTCATTATTAATATTTGCCCCGGCGCCTCACTGCATTCGTAAGACGTTCCTAGTTCCTCTACAGCAAAGAGGAATTGGTCCACATATAGCTTCATCCACTCTATCAAGAGGAACAAGCTTACCTCTAAAAGAGCAGAGAAGTTAGTTGTTGTGCACAGTGCCCTACGTCTTGAGCATAGGAAGACCACTGAGTATTTGAAGGGACCAGCAACACGATGGCATGTTGATCCAGAGGATGATGCACAGGTACATATGGAGGAGAGACTTGATGCGAGACAGATGAGGTTGGTTGGTGTGCCACTTAGCATGTTTGAGAATGCTAGTGATTCAGATTCAGATGGTGATATGGTTGATCCTGATTTATTCATGCAGCAACTGGATGAAAAGACTAGCGGGGCATTACCTTGAGGCTTGAGCAAAATTATGCTCGTTTATCTTTTGATATGTTGATGTTCTTATGTTATTCTGACTCTATAAAATTTTGACTCTTGATGTATCAGACTTGACTTTAGTCTTTTATAATTCTATAAAATTTTGACTCTTGATATATGATGTATCAGACTTGACTTTTATAATTTTATGTCAATATTCACTATTCAGTATTCAATGTTCATAGTAGGAAGTGGAACATCAATATGATTTAAACTTTAATCATAATGTATGATGTATGATTATAAATTAGAATTTTAAATTTATATGATATTAGATAATGATATTCATATCAATGATCATGCTTTGCAGCTTTTCAATTCAAACCCAATTGTGATAGTGGACTCAATTTATAAATTATATTTTATATTTATAAGTTTTTAAGACCCTGATGTCCCCCCACATTTCCTAAGAATTGGTGGGGAGCTTTTGGATAGGCCACTCCCGCGTATCCTCGCTCCCTCACCCCCTCATCCCGGAACCTTGGTGGAACATTGGTGCCAGGGGTAGGCCGCCATTGGTCCCGCATATCGCAGATCGCAGAAGGAAGAGGTCGCGGCTTAAGAAAATCTGCCCCAGCACTATCAAGTTGTAATTTGCAATATCACAATCGCAGATCGGAGGCGGTCGGAGTTAAAGAATCGGCCCTAGAGCAAACCAAGTTGCGATGCGATACGTCGCAATCGTAGATCGCAAGGAGGGAAGAGTTGACGAATCGGCCTCGACAGAGTCAGGTTGCGATGCGATATATCGCAATTGCCGTTCGCAAAGAGGAGCAATCATATGGAGTACCAACGTCGGTTCTTGCTGATTCGACTTGCAATGAGGCTTCGAGACCCGATATATTATGTACTGTGTTAATAGCCCGTCAGGTCTGCTGTTATCACAAGGCGTTGGTTGTAAAGGCTTGGGTCTGTACGCCGATATTAAAAGTCGTCAGGTTAAATGTGCGGTTAAAGAAGTTTTTGCCATGTTTGAAAGGTTTGTTGCTGCGTACTATGTAGGACCCAAGATTCTCTGCCCAAAACAAACCCACCTACTAATACTTGTCATCTATTTGGAACTACCCGAGAATTGAGGAGTTAGCCACCAAGTATATATATTGGACTATTAGCACAAGAAAAGGAGACTGGCATGATAGTTTAGAACACATTGCGTGCAGCAGTAACCCAACCTGGAAGTAGGCCGGAACCTCGCCTTGAGCAGCAGGGAGGTTCCGAGAGGGTGCAGAAGCTTCATTTCTCCGAATTGGGTGTTTGGATAAGCGATTCTGCACGATTTTTTACCAGGATTTCAGTGGTACTGTCTATTTCTGAAGCTGGGCTCTCCATTCTTCGTCCATCTTCCAGCTTGGAGGTATAAGGATTGTAAATGAATGGTGCTTGTACTTTATCTCCTTTTATACCACTCAATGAAAGAAGGCCTCCCCACTACTGAGCAAGGCCCAGAGACGTAGTCCAAATTGGACGAACTCCGTAATCAAATCTTTGTGTCATGGTTTCATGCTTATTTTGTTATTTTCACATTGTTTTATGTGCTTTTAAGTTCCATGGTTAATAAGCTTTCTCTCATGTAATTTTGATGCATCTATAAGTAAAAGATCTTGGATCAAGTAGCCATAGAAAAACCAAAACATACACACAATACTCCCAGTCCCTACATAATGGAGCAATTCAATCATGTCCCATAACTGAACATAGATCTTCCTGAAACAAATGATCTGTGAACAACTTATGAAGCTCAAGCCATCATCTGTAGATTTAACAGTTTCTGGCCAAAACCAATGGATCTTTTCCATTGGATCTTCACAAATTGGACAACTAACTGTGAAATACACCTTTTCTTCAAAGGATTCTTCATCGTAAAGTTTGCATCATTGGAGGATCATGAAATTATCCTTCAGGAAGGCCCATGGTTTTGGGGTTCGACGAGATTGTTTATTACCCCATGGTTCCCAGATTTTGACGCAAACACCATGATTGTATCAAGAATGTCGGTTTGGGTTAGGCTTCATAATCCCCCCCTTCACTTTTGGCATCCCCAAGTACTAGAAGGCATTGGGAATCTCTTAGGACGATTCATTAAGACAGACACTCAAAGAATGGAAGAATGAATTTATACATTCACAAGAATATGTGTGGAGGTGGACCTCAGTAAAGGCCTGTCGGATCGCATTCGCTTGTCCGACAACAAGCAGAGCTGGACACAACTCCTAGATTTCGAGAATACAGCCTTCATATGCAGAATATGTCAACAAACAGAACATCTATAAAACACATGCCCTAACGCCAAGAAAGAGTTGTGAAGGAAGAAGAAACCAGGAAAGCAACCCAAAGGATGGCAATTTCCATCTTATGAGCCAGATGAGGAAGAGGATGAAGCTGAAAAGGATCCCAATTCCAATTTGGAAAATCAGAATACACAAGAGAAAGAAGAAAAGGGGGAAGCATCTCAAGGACCAACAGATTTACAAGTCACTGCAACACAGCTAGTAAGGATACTTGAAGCAAAGGACATTGGCGGCTACAAATGGCACCATGCATCTGATGATTCTAATTCAGAAAAGGAAATTACAAGAATTGAAGAAGGAAATCAGCTAGCTATTGTCTCATCCACACCATCTCAAGGTGAATGGTGGAAGGTCAAAAAGAAGAAATGGAGAAAAGGTTAACCTTTTTTCTTCATCTATTAGTTGATTATTTTGTATGAACTTACGATCATTAATGTTTGACTAGATGATGGAATGCTTACAAGCATCTGCAACATGTAATTTTGTATTCATTAATAAAATTACGATTTTTCCTTGAAAAGACACATTATGTTTTACAAGGTGGACTGAGAAATGGAAATACATACCAAAACAAGATTGCCTAGGTTAAGCATCAATATCATCATACGACAATCAACAATTTGATAAATTTTTACGCTAAATTCAAATTTCAAAGAGGACAGAGAATATAATATGCTATCTCCGCAATGGTCTTCCAGTATTATACTAGGACACTCACAATTTCTAGGGTACAATACAACTTTAAAGGGGACGTGGAATATAATATATTGTGTATGTACAAGTCTTATATCAAGCCACATAAAGGTTACCAAACTAATTGCAGTGTGATTAACTGTTTCAAGAGGATTGTGCAATTGTATGCCATATGTTCATATTAGCACCAATTTGAAAATCAAATCTGTTAAAAATGAATACACACATAAATGGGAGATGTGGATAATAATACTCTACTCAAAATGGAATTGTTTCATATAATATTGCAAAACGCATTATAAGTTATATTTCACTCATGAGGTGGTTTATAATACATATGTCATCTATTACATTAATAGAATTAGTCTAATTTAGAAAAAAAAAAATACATATTTCATCTAACTATAATAACTAATGACACTTTACTAAATCATTTAAATTTTAGCATAAAGTAACTAATAAGATTTGGACTTTTTAGCACAAATTGTTACCCCTTCAAAAATTAAATTATCAGTTGAATATGGAATAAAAAAATTTCGTAAAACATGTATTAAAATTTTCCCTTTGTGTCACTAGCAAATCTCCCCTCATTTGCGCTAGTGAGTGCCAATCTCAGGGGGATGTCGCTAGTCTTTGTTAGAAAATCAGAAAGGCAGAAAGATTTTCTTTATATTGATAATTACTTGTGATATTATTATGTTTTCTTATGTTCCTTTTTTATCTTTAGTTCATTGAGCAATTACCAAAACAATAGCACAAAGATCACAGACACCAAATGTAGGCAGATAACCAGGGAAAAACCCCTATATAAGGGAACACCCAGTCAACAACTCTTCCTTAATAATTTCATGAGATAATCCAAGACTTCTTGACCTAGACATAGACTTCCTCCACACCAAGTCAACCCTTTCCTTCTATAGATGATAACAACTTTGACCTAGATGCAGCAACAGAACTTCAATCCAACAGAATTGACCCAGCAGTAGTAGCCCAACAAAATCTTTGACCCAGTAGCAGCCTAGCAAAATCTTCGACCCAGCAGTTACCCCAGCAGAAACTTCGATCCAGCAGAATCTTTGACCTAGTAAAAACTTCGATCTTCCAAAAGTAACCCAGCAATTTCACACATGTGAGAGAGATGTTTTAGAGTTTGGACCTTCCAACAATTCTTCTCCTTCTTCTGCAACTTCTCACTTTTTTTTTGGTTCTTTTTCTTGGATATCGAACTTGTGAGTAATTGTCTCCAAATGAATTCGAACTACTTGTATATATACCCTTTTGGTGAGTTCGAATTACCCTGTTTGAGGCCGACTTGGTGTGGAGGTGACAAATAACTTATTTGACTCAATAATAAATCTTTTTACATGATTCAAAAGCCCAAGAAGGGTCTCTTTAAATGGACAATGACTCTAATGACTCAAGACAAAACTTAGAAATCCTTAATGGGGACTTTGACCTAAAACATGATGACCCAAGCATGAAACCATGCTTTAGTAAGTCATTAATAATAATAAAATTTCTTTTCCTTTCTTTGATCAATACAATTCATTATGCCTCAAATACAATTATGAAGACCAAACCTAATTACATTCTTCAATACTTCCTCTTAACTAGGGAGGTATTCATACATACATATACAAGTACATGGAAGATATTAAAACACATGAACCATGAAGAGTTTAGACACTTACGGTGCCACATACTAGATTCCTGATCAGGGAAATCTATCCGGATGGGACTAAGATGGACTAAAGCTTTCAGCCTCTCTAAGTACCATTAGGCTTACTTGCTAACCATCAACCCAGGGAACTAGATGAGTAATGCAAGGTCAAAGCTCTATGACCAATGCCACCCTCCCTACTATTTCGGGAACTAGACATCAACACATATGTCGACCAGATGTCCTCCCAGGTAGTTTACACACACAATGCCTCAAAACATCAAATCTTTCTAACCTCAAGCATGGTTTTCAAAAACTTCACGAGATTTACCTTAGCAATCACAACCCCAATCAGTAACAACTTTTCAATTACTCATGAGTAAACACAAACCTTTGGGGTCTTCAAACATCTTGATGTTGCTTCATAATTTATCATAGTAGGACTTTAAGGCTTCTCAAAAACATCTTGACAATAGTTTCTTCAATCATTCAACCTCCTTTCCTACTTCACATGCAGCAACCAAATCCTGCTTTCCTTCTTTCAAAAGCACCTCAATATACATTCTCTAATTTCTTCAAGGTATCCATCATGACTATAATATACCCTCCCTCTCAACTTTGGGAGTTATACTCTTTCCTTTATCCAGACTCCCTCTTAACTTAGGGAGATTAGCCTCTTTCTATGACATCGAAGAATCATCATCATTCATATAGCTTCCTTCACCATGCTTATCAATCAAATCAACTTTACTTACGAACATCTTCATCGTTTTGAAGATTATGTACTTGCACAACTTAGACAGCAAATACCAATGTTGATAATATCGATATCAGCAAAATATCGGCGAGGGTCCATAAAACATCTTATCGGCAATATTAGCAAAATATCGACAAACATAAAAAATGCATAATATATTCATTTTTTTCAGATTTTTAAACATATAAAGCAATAACAACATGAAATAAACACATTGGCACATAAATATGAAGAAAGCATTGATATATATGACATGGTGGATGTAAAATAAAAATGATACATCAAAGGCGATACCAAATCCTGTGAATCCCTGATAATTGTCCAATCAAGGACTCAAATGTGGAGAACCAATACAAACTAACATCACATATATAAAAGTATCTCATCATCATGAGTTATAAACTTATATGTAGCAAAACAAATAAAACTACCAACTATCTATCTGAGACCAGTGCCCTCTCCCTAGCAGCTATCTTTCTGACTTTTTCAGCAATTGTTTCAAGAGTTTTTTGTATAACCTCTGCACTAAAACCATACAAGGCATTACATCATGTGCAGGGAGTCTAGCCAGATGGTATTTCAATTGCATAACCCCTCCTGAAATGTTGGTCCCACACAATTTGCATGATAAATATGCCTGATTTGCCCCACCAACAGGCTCCCCATACTCCCAAAATGGGTCCAAGGCTTTTGGCATATTTGTAGTGAACTAATTCAAGCCTAGGGCACAAAAAAAAAAAAACAAAAAATAGGCATTAAACAACCCAACACAAAAAGTAATAAGTAATAACCACCTAATTTTAAAAAAATTACTACATTATTTTCAATGTGAATGAAAAATGACAATAAGAGGGTGCATAAGAAAGTTGAAAAAAAAAAATGAAGCTTGTTGTCCAAATATGGAGAAAACCCTTGCATTGGCTCATGGGCATGAAAATCATACAAAATGTTGGTAGGCAAAGAGGCAAGCAAGCATAACCCTAAATCTATAAAAAAATCATTAACATAGGGGTTTTTAAGAACATACCTAATAATGGAAGAAATGAAGTTTGTCTCACTGTTCTTCAATTTTTGATCCACAATAAATTCTTAGTTGGTGGTGATAATCGTTGTTTGATCCTCGATCCCTCCTTGACAACCACCACAAAGCTCTTCCCCTTCCTTCTCCAACACTCAAAAACCGAAATGAGGAAAAAAAAGGCAAATTTCCCTCTTCTAGCCACGGCCCAACGATATTTTATATCCTCACGTGATATTTCGCTGAGATATTGGCAATATCTCAAAAATATCGCGATATTTTCAAGGAGCCAAAATATCGCGATATTTTCTCGGTGATATTTCATCTCGCTGAAAATATCGCAATATTTCCGATATTCTACAATATATCACTGATATTATCATCACTGGCAAATACAACCAAATACATATATAGAAGCATGATGTTAACTATATCATAATCATATAATAATGGAAGCACTAGACTTCAGACATTAAATACTTAAACGTAGTCAGGTTCATAATCAACAAGAGACACATACTTCTATACTTCAATTTCTTGCTAGGGTTTTGTCATAAACCTAGACTTCATCATCAAGACTTTGAGCAACTCAATCAAGATAATCAAGATAACAATCTTCATTATATCTAGGGTCTCAAAATTTCCTCTAGAGATATGATATACTCTACTATAATATATTACAAACCCTAGAAGAAATTCAAACAAGTACACTTATAATGCATCTAACAACTTTAGAATTCATATGTTAGACTTCTACTAAGATTTAATGCAAACCCTAGATTCCACTTTTGAGATACTAAGCCTTACATGTCAACAATCAAAATCAATCACAACACAATCTAAGGTTTCAACTAAATGACCAACTTCTACTAGGGTTTGTATTGAACCCTAGATTTTATCATTATATTTGAAACAATATCATCACACTATATCCTAGGATATCGAACTTCTACTAGGGCTAAGTTACAAACCCTAGAACTTATCAACAAATAGGTTAGCACATATATCTAGGATTTCGTAATCATGCACAAGCATATCACAATAATATCTATTAGGTAAACCCAAGACACAAATATTAATACATTTAAAGGAAAACATATAACGATCTTGATTGGACTAGGGTTTCATCAAATAGACAAACATACATTTAAGGTTTCATTCTTAGGAGCTTACTCTCGATATATAAGGGTTTTGCTCATAAACCCTAATTTACCAAAACCTCAAGGTCTAGGAGCACATTACCATCCAACCCTAAAGGACTAGGGTTTCCATAACAATACTAAGACTCCAAATATGACATTACTATCAAAACCCCAAATATCAAAGGAATAGTATTTTCTAGATTTCATTAGTAACCCTAAGTAGACTAAGGTTTTTCACATTAGCATTGACATACCCTTAGGTTAGGGTTTTATAGAGAACCTATTAGGGTTCCACAAAAATAATGATTTTAATGAGGGTAGATTCAATCTAATGATTAATCACCCAAACAAGAATCTCTATGATTCAAAGGTCCTAGACATAATACTTGTTAGTAATGTCAAGCAAATTTAAATGAATATGCCTTTATCATGAAAAGAACAAAACTTATGATCTAAAACATACTTTTTGAGTTACTTTTCTAGAAAAACCTACTAGGACATCAATTCCAATGCTTTGTCTTGTGAGATCTTCTCAATGTTCCACCAAGTTTCCAGGACAAGGAGGCGAGGGAGCAAGGATACGCAAGAGCGGCCTATGCAAAAGCTCCCCACCAATTTTTAGGAAACGTGGGGGGACGTCGGGGTCTTAAAAACTTATAAATATAAAATATATATCATTGAAATTTTAATATTTATAATGTAATTGTCTTTATCATTATATAATATATATAATATAACACTTACATCATGAAGGATAAATGATAAATCGATGAATCATATAACTGAAACAAATTTAAAACGAAAAGCATGATATCATATAATCATACATCATACATGTAAGTTTGTAACTGTACAATGTAACTACCAAGTTACTAACAATGTATAATGAAAATAAAATTATAAATGTGTAAAGTTTTAAAGTTTAAACCATATCGATGTTCCAACTATGAACATTGAATACTGAATATTGAAATAAAATTATAAAAGTCAAGTCTGATACATCAAGAGTCAATTTTATAGAGTCAAGACTCAAGTCTAATATATCATGATTCATATATCAAGATTCAAAATAAACTGAAGTCTACAACTAAAGTTTGAAACAAAAAAACAAATAAGTTAGTAACATAAGAACATATCAAAAGATAAATGAGGATATTTGCTCAAGGTAATGCCATGCTAGTCTCTGCATCCAGCTGTTGCATGAATAAATCTGGATCAACCATGTCACCATCTGAATCAAAGTCACTTGCATTCTCAAACATGCTAAGTGGCACACCAACAACCCCATCTATGTCTCATCAAGTCTCTCCTCCATATCTACCTGTGCATCATCCTCTGGATCAACATCCCATCGTGTTGTTGGTCCCTTCAAATACTCAGGTGTCTTTAAAAAAATATTTGTTTCATTAAAAAAAATTCGAATTTTGTCCAAGGAAATGACCCCAAACGACCCCCTTTTGAGGATTCGACCCCAAAATTAGAGGAAACAACCCCTTCCGAGTTTCCTCGCATACCCTGCTTTTCGAGAGCATGGGGAAATGACCCCCAGTTGTCCCCAAGTCCCCGGAGCATGAAGGGGCTAGGAAACTCAACCCCCAGGTGGGGGGACGCGACTCCGTGGAACACTGGATCTTCTCCATAGCCCTTGAGCATATCAACAAGATTTTCCTAAACAAGGAAAATATAAAAGAAATGTGATTAGCATCTAGTGTAGACACGTCTAGATAGAAAAGGAAAACCAAATATAAAATAATACAAGGAGTAAGATACTTATCTTTGGAAAATGGTGAGGGCTCCCACTTAATCCAAACTCGAGGGATACCAATAACTTTAACAAAACAATTCAACAATGTTTTTCCAAAGCATGTTAAACCTATAAGTCCTTGAAATCAAAATACAAAATAATTCAAAAATATAAAGTAGAAGGAATTAGTAGTATAAGTCCTCTATTTTCGATTCTTCGGTATTGTGCTTCTTTGGAGATCCTTCTTCGGCAACATTTGCTTGATCCCTATCTTTCTTTCTATTCCTCAGATTCTCAAGACAATCACTTCTATAGTGACCCATCTTGTGACAATTGTAGCATTCGATTTTAGATAGGTCTATCTTCTAGGCCCTTTATACTTCTTGAATGATCCTTTGTTCTTGTGATGAGCAGAATAGGCATTTGAAACTCTCCTCTTCATTTTCTTTGTTGCTTACTAAAAAAATTATGACTTCTTCTTGACTGCATGCATTCCATAGTTGTTCGAATGTAGGAGTTTCTTTCCAACTATTGAGACCTAATAAGAAGGAACTCCAAGATGTTGGTACTCCTAGAAGTGCAGTGATTACAAGCTCCTTTCCAAGTACTATCTCATCAATTGCCTAGAGTTCATCTCTAATTCTAGCTATTCTCACAAATAAGGATGCTACAATGTGTTATTTTGTCGTCTTTATAGATCTTAGTTCATTCCTAAGACTTGCTATTTGACCAACATTCTTGATAGTGAATAATTTAGATAATGCCTCATAATTTGTTGAAGAATGTGTAACTAGGTTCGGTCTTCATAAATGTTATTTTGATCTTTGTATTTATAAAAGAAAAGAGATACTATTTTTGTCATTTATATCAATGAGTTTCTTGCTCATTAGATAGGTCTAGCACATGTCTAAGTGCTATAGGAAACTCAAAGACTCAAAAGAAATGTTGAAGACCCTTAAGGGCATGTTACATCATTTATATATATGTATTAGAGTCAAAGATGTTCCTCCAAGCAAAGTCACAAGTATCCTCCATGATATGACATCATTAAAGGAAGCAATTTGAATTTTAAATATCAAGTCAAACTCAAGTTGTCCACTCCAACAACAAGTGAAAATTCACCTCTGAAATCAGCAAGATAAGAAGACGAGTTAAGGGTGAAAAGGAAGCATCGAAAGGAGCCTCTAGTGCAACGAAGGAAGAAGTAAATATATCGAGCCTTAGAGGACTGTCCTAAGGCCTACTACAGCCACACGTGCGAAGATATAGAGGGCCTCTCTACTGTCATAGCAGCCCTCTACTGCAATGATCCATGTCTCATTGTTTGGGCTAGATAACTAGGCCTATAAGACCTCTCACTCAAGCAAAGAAGGAGCTCACTAAAGTGAAGAAGGAAGAGGACAATCACATAAGGAATATTCTCACATGTGCGAAGAAATAGGGTTACACTACTGTCATATCAAGTCTGCAACTATATCTCAAGAAAGTGCTCGGTTGGGCAAGAGATAAGGTCCTTCTCATATGTGAAAGAGTCCACTAAGGACCAAGGACAAGTATCTCTTCTAGAGCTAGCATAACAAGGACTATCATCAGTTGTTGGAAGAAGAAAGAAGTATCGGAAAAAGGAGGACGAAGTGCCAGAAGAAGGAGAACAAAGGGCTTGACTTGTGTCTGAAGAATATTCTTGTCAAGGGTCTAGGGTTTGGCATTGTTCAATAGAAGCTTCAATAAGAGAAATTTGAGAAAGGGTTTTCCTCTCTAAGAGAGAGAGGTTTTGCCTTGGCAGAGAGCCAACATCTTGTGTTCTTGTCTTTTGTATTTTGGTCGCAGTTTGATGAAGTAATATAGCATACACTAATAACAAGATCAAGCTAACAAGAAAAAGTAAAAGTGCTTCACAAATTGTTATCATTCATAGAAGAATCCTATCATAACTACTTTTCCCTAGATTCTTCAACATACATCTCTTGAGCAGAATCTATGTTGGATATATATGGAATGAGGTTATCCTTTATTCCATCCACCATTAGTGTCATGGCCAATATTTATGTTTCCCTGGGGCCCGAACTTTTCCTTTTCTGCATCACTTGACTCATTTGTAGGCTTCTTTACTATTCCTTTAACTAAATCCAATATTTTATTCTTCTCAAGGATGAGGTCTATCATCTTCTTCTAGTTTGTTTTCTCCCTTCATTGAGTTCGAGATTGTCCTTGAAGATGGTAGGCTTGACTTCTTATATGACCCTTTTGATGACCCTTATTCAAACTTCTTAAAACTCCTTATTCTTCTTTCAATAGAT
This sequence comes from Pinus tabuliformis, assembly GCA_031772625.1. Lineage (NCBI taxonomy): Eukaryota > Viridiplantae > Streptophyta > Pinopsida > Pinales > Pinaceae > Pinus > Pinus tabuliformis. The sequence continues at coordinate 1,021,461,277 of CM062811.1, read as the reverse complement.
CTTCAAGCTGCCTTTTCCCCCCTTCACCTTAGCTCTGAAACCATGTTAGAAAATCAGAAAGACACAAATATTTTCTTTATATCGATAATTACCTGTGCTATTCTTATGTTTTCTTATGTTCCTCTTTTATCTTTAGTTCATTAAGCAATTACCAAAACAATAGCACAAAGATCACAAACACTAGATGTAGGCGAACAACAAGGGAAAAACCCCTTTTCTAGGGGAAAACCCAGTCAACAACTCTTCCTTAATAATTTCACGAGATGATCCAAGACTTCTTGACCTAGATATGGACTTCCTCCACACCAAGTCAACCCCTTCCTCCTTCTGTAGATGATAACAACTTCAACCTAGATGCAGCAACAGAACTTCGATCCAGTAGAATTTCGACCCCGCATTAGCCCAGTAAAATCTTCGACCTAGCAACAACCCAACAAAATCTTTGACCCAGTAGTTATCCCAGCAAAAAATTCAATCCAATAGAATCTTTGACCCAGTAAAAACTTCGATCTTCCAGAAGTAACCCAGCAATTTCACACGTGAGAGAGATGTTCCAAAATTTTGACCTTCCATCAATTATTCTCCTTCTTGTGCAACTTCGCACTTTTTTTTTTCTCTTTATCTTGGATATCGAACTTGTGAGTGAGTGTCTCCAAATGAATTCAAACTGCTTGTATATATACCCTTTTGGTGAGGTCGAATTACCCTGTTTGAGGCCGACTTGATCTCCTTGAGACCAACTTGGTGTGGAGGTGACAAATAACTTATTTGACTCAATAATAAATCTTTTTACATGATTCAAAAGTCCAAGAAGGGCCTCCTTAAATGGACAATGACTTCAATGACTCAAGACAAAACCTAGAAGTCCTCAATGGGAACTTTGACCTAAAACATGATGACCCAAGCATGGAACCCATGTTTAATAAGTATATTAATAATAATAATTAAAAAAAAAATATCTTTCTTTCATAAATACATTTCATTATGACTCAAATACAATTATGAAGACCGAACCTAGTTACATTCTTCAATAGTCTTAGCAAGAGTTGTTTTCACCTATAAATCTACAATATAACACAAAGAAGAAAACAACAAAGCAATGGTTGTTTGTCCAACAAGTTAGTGACCAAACAAGTTTATAAAACTCTTTGCATTTAATATGTGGAATATCTCTAGCAATTCAGCTTTTTATATGGAAAATAAATAGGTAGAAAACATATTTAAAGGAGGCATTTCACCAAATAAAATATCTTAAAAACTTTTACCAAATTGCATAAGACACCATTGAAGCATTCAAACAAACCTAGAGTGGATCAAAACTAAGCTTTATTCCGCAAAATCCAAGAGGTTGGCTACACCAAGATGACTTGGAGAATTGATGACAATGATACTTAAACACAACAAAATAAAGAGCTAGAATAGAGAAGAGAAAGAATGATGGAGACAAAAGAGTATTATTGATACTCACTCAAGAGTCAAGACAATTCCAATTGTGAACAAGGCCTCCACCAGTGTGTATAAAACTACCCTCCTCCACCCCCAACTAATATCTCTGATTTGCATAGACAATGTAGGAGGACGAATTCCCCAAATTTGGCACTTGGAAAAAGCATGTAGAGACAACTGAACTTAGATTAGAGAAGAAAAGTGGGTGAAGTGGCATATGTTTGAGTTTAACTTAAGTGTCTTTGAGTTTTCGCGAGATAAAAATATCTTTGAGCATGATTTTAGTTAATTTGACTTGGGTAGAAGCATCTTGGAGCATATTGAGTAAATTCCATCCATGATAAAAATATCCTCAAAGCATTTTTGGCTAATTCGACTTGACATAATTTTAGGGCATTCAAGTTAAGCAAAAAGAAGATATGCTTTTTTCTGTTGAGGAAAAAAAGGAGCAAGAAAAGGAGTCAAAGTAGGGGGGAAAATAGGAGACCAAAGTGCACAAGGAGAGAGAAAATAGGGTGGAGGAAAAATAAATTGCCAATATTACCTCGTCACACCTGTAAATCTCGCCACATCATTGATAACTCATCTGTAAATCTAGCCACCTGTCCATTCCCTACTATAAATAGATATGCTAAACATAGCAGTCTCCCTCAAAAATAGGAAAAGGTAGAAAATGTTAGAGAAAGATAGGGGAACCCTACAAAATATAACACACCTAAAAATAGGCACTCTTAAAAATAGAAAATTGTTTGCATGTCCACAATATTATACTCATTAGATTCAAAATCTCATGGGGAACCTAAATATGCTATTAGTAGTGCAATGCCAAGACTGCTACAAATAGGAATATGTTGGATTTTGTTGAAAACACCCTCATTAGACTCAAAACTCATTGAGGAGATCGAATATGTAACCAGATCTAACATGCAATCACTGCTAAATAGAAAGTGCTTAGAATCCCATGAAACCATACTCATTGGATTTTTTTGCTTGTAAGGAATCCAAATCCGCGATCAAAATTGACATGCAAGTAACGCTAAAAATAGAAAGTGCTCGCATGTCACCCAAAAGTAGTGTAACAAACAAAGTTCATGTACGCAGCAAAATACCAAAATATTTGATGTATGTAATTATCCATCATTATATATATATATATATAGGATATGAGACAATGATTTGATTACAACTGAGGGTCCCGTTCAGTGTTGCAGGAATCGCCCCCCCCCCCCGCGGATCCAAAGGCAGAATCGCGAATCGTACGGAATCGATCCGGAATCCCCACAGGAAGCGCGATTCCGTTTTTGAGGTGCCGCGATTCCGGGTTAAAAAAACGATTCCTGCCATTTGAGGTTGCGGCCCCCCGGAATCGCGGTTCGGGAGGCGATTCGGGCAAGGGGTGGCGCCACGCAACCTGCCCGGAAGCGCACGCCACCCGCACGCCACCCAGGCGCAACCCGCACGCAACCCGCGGAGGCAGCAAATTAAACGTATTTTTTTTTTTATTTCTTTTAAAATTTAACTTAACTAGCATGAGGGGGTGGGTTAGGGTGAGTTTAGGGTGACTTTAGAAAAGAATAAAGCCCCCATTCTCTTCTCATTTTCTCACTTTGAGTTTATGAGAGTTGGAGAAGAGAAGAGAGGAGAGGAGAAGAGAAGAGAGGAAAGGACAGGAGAAGAGAGGAGAGCTTGGAGGAGTGAAGAAGGAGGAGCTAGGAGAAGGAGGAGGAGCTTGGAGCAAGAGCTTGGAGGACTTCATCTACAAGAGCTAAAGAGGTAAGTTCAAACCCCAAACTCCCTTGTTTTTTTGAAAAAAAAATTGTATTTTTCTCCTCCCTCTCCTACTCTTTCCCATTGTTTCTACTTGCTCCTTTATTTACAGGTTGTCCACCACCTATATCCATATTCCAAGATGGTGTTCTTTTGGCTTCTATGTATCATTCCACTCTTGGTTTTAATGATGGCAAGGGTGAGGAATAGAGGGGAAGAGGAAGGGGATGAACTTGGTCCTAATAGTAGTGACCCAATGTATGATGAGGAGGAAGGGTTTGAAGAGGAAGGGGATGAACTTGAAGAGGACACTGAAGCACAAGATGGGAAAGGTACATCAAATCCCTTGTGGAACTATGTGACCAAACTTGAAGGGGGAAAGGGTGGTGGATCTTACAAATGGATGTGCCCTCATGGTTGTCATGGAGGAAAACCATATACGGGTTCATATACCCATCTGAGGAGGCATCTTTGTGGGGTGCTAGACAGTGATGAAAAAAAGGGTTCTGTGGGGTAACCATTTGCCCAAACATTTCAAGTGAACAAAGACAAAAATACATCAAAATAGAGATGGTTGCACAACGAAAAAACAAGAAACAAAAAACTCATTCTGAATCAAGTGCAACCTCTAAATTTGGTAGTTGCCCATCTCCTCATGGTACTTTTGCAACCTCTGGAGGTAGAAAAACAATAGGGGATTTCCTTAATGTTGCTGGGAGGGATGATGTGGATGGAAAGATAGTCCGTTTTCTTTGTGCTTGCGGTGTACCATTCAATGTGCTTCGCTCTCCCTATTGGCATGAAATGGTAAAGGCCATCAATGAAGCCCCAAAAGGATACAAGGCCCCCAACTATGAGAAAGCTAGAACAGTGTTATTAGAAAGAGAAAAAGCTAAGGTTCAAAGAGCTTTGACACGTTTTACACATGAGTGGGTGGATTCTGGGGTATCCATTGTATCAGATGGGTGGACAAATATTAGAAACCAACATTTGATAAATGTTCTTGGTGTTTCTTCTAGTGGTGCAGTATTTATTGCATCTCATGACTCCTCCTCCATCAGTGCAACTGCACCAAACATTGCAGATCTCCTATTGAAATCAATCAAAGATGTTGGTCCGAATAATGCGGTTCAAGTGATCACAGATAATGCAGCAAATTGTAAGTTAGCAGGAAAAATTATTGAGCGTACTCATCCACACATCTTTTGGTCTGGGTGCCTGGTTCACACATTGAACCTTTTGATGCATGATATTGTGAAACACAAAGATTGTGGGTGGATTGCTGAGGTTTACAGGAAAGGGAAGCAGCTCATTAAATTCATCACAGGGCATACAAGGGTAAACTACTTCTATGGCACTTACTCCAAGTTGCAATTGCTTAAAATTGCAAAGACAAGATTTGCTAGTTATTACCTCACCTTTAGGCGGCTAGTGAGGGTGAGACAAGCTTTAACTAATCTGGTGTGTGCTGAAACATGGGATGAAATTAACACTGACACAGATGGTGCTAATGAAGTCAAGGACACTGTTCTTGACAGTTACTTTTGGTCACAGGTTAAATATGTTTTGCAATTCACCAAACCAATTTATTACATGATCAAGTTTGCAGATTCAGATCGACCAGTAATTGGGGAGGTGTATGAGCAAATGGATAGCATGTTGGGGCAGATTAAAGACATTGTTGAGCCTAGAGATACCACCTTGTACAATTATATTCGTGAAGAGGTGGAAAAACGATGGGATATGCTAAATGTTCCATTGCATGCATTAGCATATGTTTTGACACCTAAATACTATCATCCATCATGGCTTTCAAAACCAGCACCTGGGGGGGGAGTCAGGAAAAAACCACACCAAGATAAAGAGGTTCACGAAAAATATATGGCTGCATTGAGTAGATTAATCCCTGATAATGAGGAGGCTGCATTGGTACGGAGACAGGTGAGCAACTATACGAGCAACACTGGTCCATTTGGGAGCATGCATGCAATTCAAGATCGAGAGCATTTTTCTGCTCTTGAGTGGTGGAACATGCATGGAGGGCCTACTCCACTTCTACAGAGTTTGGCATTGCGGGTGCTATCACAGGTGGTAAACACTTCTTCTGCAGAGAGGTGTTGGAGCTCTTATTCTTTCATCCATAGTGTTAAAAGGAACAGGTTGAATTTAGACCGGGCAGAGAGCTTGGTTTATGTTCATTACAACTTGCGATTGTTGTCCCATTACTGTGAAGATGCAAAGTCTAATAAAGACTTGTTGACTTGGGACAAGAATCCAGAGGAGCCCAATTTGGAGGATGGTGTTGCGACTAGAGCAATTAGAGGATTCTCTTATCCAGGTATGTCCATTGTGGTATGAATTTTCCAATTTTCCCTTATAAAGCATTTCTCTAATTCATGTTTTTAATTTTTTTGTTAACTAGTGTTTTTTTTTTGGATGAATTTTTTGAGCGATTCTAGGATGATGACACGGGTGTTGATATGCCACAACCCCCACCCCCATCTGGTCCCTTGGTTTCTAGGTTCCATGGTTCAACACCAACGGCAGGGGGTTCTTCTTCATCAGTTCCAGTGCCACGACTTACACAAGGACCATCTTCTTCATTGCCACCACGTGGAGGCCCGCCATCACGTTCTATTCGTGGTGGAAGGAGGAGAGATTAGTAGATATATTCACAATCTACTTCTTTTTGTCATAGATTACTCATTAGACTTGTAGACTTGTGAATTTGAATTTTGAACCTTTTTGGCTTGGCGGTGACCAAGTGACATATTTTGTAAACATTATTATTTGAATTTTGGACATGACAAATGTTGACAGTTGCTCACTTGCTAGATAAATCATAATATGCTCTATGTTTTATGTTTTATAATATGCTTAAATGTTTTATGTTTTATAATATGCTTAAAAATTTGATGTATGTTTGTAATAGCTAGAATATAGATGATTGTTGTACATACTAGTAACTACAATGGAATCATGGATGCCATATCTATCTTGATTTATGCAAAAATATGCATGTTTTCATGTCTTCTACAATTAATTTGGTATTTGGGATGTTTGTTTTGAGTATAAATGCAAAAATATATATATATATAGCAGACGCTTCCGCGGACGCTTCGCTTCCTAGATTTTTGGAAAATGACGCTTCCGCGCTCCGCGCTTCCGCTTCGCTCCCGCTTCGTGCAACATTGGTCCCGTTTATATAGTTAGGTAGGTACCCATTCACGAATGGTCATGTCCTTAGAGACATGACTCTTCAATACTAATTATTAGTTAATTATTCATTATTTATGATTGTTATTATTTATATTTATTTATATTATTTTATATATATTTTATTCATAACATTGCCTTCCTCTTCAAAAAGCTTTGTCCTCAAAGCTTATTGTTGACAAGGTGTATCATCTGTTTTTTTGTCTTGTAATCTACTCGCATTTTTCAGAATTCTTCGATTTGTCATTTTCAATGATACAAGATGATAGGATCCTTTGAGTGACAAAAAAAATTGTTGAACTGAAAAAAAGATCTAACCATCATAAATCAATCTTTTGTGGAATCTTGCGGTTACAGGAAACTTGCGATGAATTGTCATCACAAGATTAGATTGTGCAAACTTTAGTATTCTTTGGAACATAAGTTTGTTGTTTATGTTCTGAATGATACAAATACATGGATTGATTGAGATGTCTGCTCTTGTGATTCGAATGTCGATAAGGAGTTCTCATGATCTGATATTCCCTTAACCTGTTTGCGGCAATTTCTCAATTTATTGCAAGTATATGATTCCCTTCAGGTACAAGAGTCATTTGTTTAATTATTGGATTTTCATCTAATATTTTTGTTGTTTGAACCGCAACATTTGAATATGTCATCAATTCAATTGGTTTTGTATTTGTCAGAACTGTGAGATTAATGGGATCTATGTTGGTTCCCCTTTCTTCAACTTGGACTACCTTTTCTAAAGACTTTGATGTTTCTTTTGAGATGAGTTGTTATAACTTGTCTTTTAGCGACTTCTTGTCACTTTTAAGCTTTTTTATTTGCGTAAGAAGGTTTTGATTATGATTCCTTAGACGTGAAAGTTTTTCGCTTTCTAGATTGTTGACTTTATTCTTAGTGTCCTTCTCTTCATCTTTTAAACTTTTGATTTGTTCTAATAAATTTTTATTAAGGTTTTTTAAACGTAAATTTTCTTCTTCTTGTTCTGATAAGTGCTTCTTGAGTTCCTTCTTTGTGAACATAGAATTCTTGACTTATACAAGTAGTTTTTCAACATGGTCCTTGAGGCAAGAAATTTCTCTGTACTTTTCCATTACATCCTTGTAATGCATATCCACAAGATCTTTATATTTCTATTGTAACGCTTTCTTGTTTTGTCGAAGTTTCGCTATTTCGTTTTTCTCTTTGTCTTCCAACTGTAATTTCTTGATACACTAAGTTACATCGTTTTGTAGGAGTGATGATGGGCGTTTAACTTGCAATTTGGATTCCATTTTCTTCATTTCCTTATTCAAATATGCATGTTGTTGCTCAGGTGTTGCAATTATTTGTTTCATCATTTCACGAATCTTCATATCTATTTCTGACGATTATATTTGTGTGTAACTTTGATATTCAACTAAAGTAAAAGATTTGTAACATTTTGTGCAGACAACATTTTGATTTCTAAGAGACTCTAGACAACTAAGATATCCTTCTGAACAAAAAGGATATTTTGAAAAGAATCCACGGTCCTTTGCAGCGTGCATCTTTTTTCTTTTTCTTCACTTCTTTTCAACTCCTTTACATGTATATAACCTTGACGTTATGAGATGTTTAGTTTTTTTTCTTCTTACGACTTTTTTCTTTTTCTTTCCCTATTATTAAACCACAATTTTCTTTAGACTATTATAATCTTAGTCCACTTCCTTAAATAATTGAAAAGTATTCCTTTTATTGAATTGATATATATATATATATATATATATATATATATATATATATATATATAATCAACTTTATTATTTCATTAAGTAATTAACTTATTTTTGTTAAATAAATGTGTATGATTCGATGGGTCACGATTCTTGAATTTATTCCACGATGTATTCTTATTTTTTTTATTCACACTGATCTAATGAGTTAAACCTTGGTAGCATAGAATGCACTCAAGGATTCGTATGATTAGTATGGAAGTCAGTAGGTACAGAAAAATTGTATTATTCCACGTAAATTGATGGAGAATTGCGGTTCTAGGCAGTAGTAGAGGACGAGCAATGGCGGTGAGAGGAAGCCAATGGGAACTGTGTACAGGGTGCAACAAGATTAATTTTGGCTGAATAAAATTGATTAATGCATAAACTAAGACTCCGCTAACTAAGACAGCGGTCTGGATTGGATACGCCCACAACATCGCAATTGGCAGTGGTGATTGCCATGGAAGTTGTGTCGTCGTGTTTGTGTACGGCGATTGACTTGCGATAGTGGCGTGCAAAGACAACTGTGTTGCAAAGGGTAGCAGTTGTAGGTAAGGTGTTGGCAAATGCCTTTTATTTTTTTATGTTTAAAAAATATATATATATTTTTTTATACAACTTTTTTATCTATTTTTTCTTTTCAATTCTTTTTGGCTTTTTCTTTTTATTTTCTAACAAAACCAAAATCACAGTTTCAACCTTTCGAATCCTCTTTGTCCCGATTCACTAAGTCTTGAAAATCTTCAACTCTTTCTATGACATCTATATTTTCCTTTTCATTTTTTCAAATTTTGACTTTCTTTCTTCTCCCTTCCTCCCCTGTTGGTCAAGCGAGTCCTCCCTCACCTAACGCGGCTTCGGTGTAGGATTGTGTTGTCCATCCATAAAGGAGCTAATCAATGGAACATGTGAAGGAAGTCTGATCCTGCAAGATCAATATTGATAAAGTATTGCAGCATATCTAGTAGCAAGATCAGCAGCAGAGTAAGCGTCTTACTCACCATATATAGAGTTTTTTTCTTCATATTTTTTGTTTTTGTTTTAATTCTATATATATATAGGGAGAGAGAGAGAGAGAGAGATCTTTTCTTTTAAATAATGGCTAATGGTTATTTTTTCTTTTCTTTCTCTATCTCTCCCTCTCTTTTTTTAATTAATTATTCCTTTATGGCCAAAGGCATGAATGATGACACTAACGAAAAAGAGAAACTCCAAAACTATGTAGCGAAACACTTCAATCACAACGACAATGAATTTGACACTGACTTTAATGGCCAAAGGCCAAGATCGGAGAACACGGCTCCGATACCAATGTAACGAGCAGAGTACTTAGAATATCTGGTATATTTAAATATCCATCATAGGATAATATATATATATATATATATGAATACAAAAAATATATGAGACGATGATTTGATTACAACTAAGGGTCCCATTGATATACTTAGGTAGGTACCCATTCACGAATGGCCATGCCCTTAGAGACATGACTCTTCAATTACTAATTATTAGTTAATTATTCATTATTTATGATTGTTATTATTTATATTATTTTATAAATATTTTATTCATAACAAGAAGCTCATTGGACTTAGAATATCACAAGGATTCCAAATATACCATTATATTTGACATGTGAGCCTCCAAACAAAACCTACTAAAAGTAGTAAGCTCCATGGCTATAACTAAAAGAAACCTCACTAGAATCCTGAGTTCATAGGGATTTTGAATATGTAATAAATACCACCATGCAAGCCTTGGAACCTCATCTTCTAAAAAGTAGGGGACTTGCTAAAAATAGTAATTCCCTCCAGTTTGTGCAAAAAATGTGTTTGAATCATCATTGAATCCATCCTGCAACCAGTCTCCTTGGGAACCAACCCCTAGCATAAGCAAAATTGTATCTCTGAACCTCCAACTTGATGATATTTGATGGTCTTTAGCCCTCCAAATTTGCAAAGAAAAAATTTAGGGGTTAACAACAAAGTTATCATAACTAGAACATCGCAGACTGAACCGACCAATCTGACCATTTTTTGGGGAAAACCAGTCTTAACTAGTGTCACAGAGTACAGAAGGCCAATTTGGTATCGAATTGACCAGTTTTGTACAATGCTACCAACCCTTTGAATGCAATTTTTTTTTAAAAAGCAATCTAAGTATTTGACCATATTTCTATACTCAAAATGTTTGAGAGTGGTTACAACCTCATTGCATTTCATATGGAGGAAAGTAGAATTTTATATCCCACCCAAAATCCAACAGATTTAACAGTTTTTGAGATCACAAAATTGGGGGCATTGCAATGTTTCCAATGGATTTTGTCATGTATGAGAGCATGGAGCTAGCAATTAATCAAAAGCACCAAGTCCTCTATGTACCTTGATGTTAGTGGCAATTGATTGTTGAACTCCTCTATCATGACCCTATTACCCACCACAATGGGTAACCCCATAAGAGAAAATTTTCTCCCATCATCTCTTCCATTCAATCAACCAATAGTCCCTGCAACCACCACTAGCCGATGACAATTTTCCATTCATATCTCCACCACTTACATCAGTCATATGTTCATCACCCACTTGTAAGAGCACATGTACAAAGGTGGGCTTTCGATCAAAAGGTGATTTATTCATTCTGCAGTTGGGTGCTTATGCTTGTTTGTATTTGGGCATTTGACATGGATTATGGGGTGACCTAAAAGGAAGATGGGTTTTGACGTGATCTTGTTCCCTCACCTTAAATGGGGGGGTAATCTTCGATCCTAGTCCAATGAGAACTCCCCTAATGGCCCAATGGGTATAGGAGAGGCACTAATTGGGAAACCCTAATTGAGATAGTGTAGTCCCATCTCTCCCCATTCCATACTTGCCACTTTCCATCTTACATTACAAGACCTTTTTTTTCCACCTACCTTCTTTTGGTTCAACTGTGTTGATATTCAAATGGATGATCGAATTTCTGAGCATGATGATTACTTGTCACTAATATACATATTTTCCTTTTTGTTTACTTATGTCATCAAGCAATTACACATCAACAATTTAGCCATTCAAATAGAGATCAAAACTCAAAAGAGACAAGAGACACCAGATATTAGGCCATAGGCCAAGGAACCCATAAGGGGAAAACCCATTGAACCTTTCCTTATAGATTCATCAAGAATTTAGCCATTCAAATAGAGATCAAAACTCAAAAGAGACAAGGGACACCAAATATTAGGCCAAAGGCCAAGGAACCCACAAGGGGAAAACCCATCGATCCTTTCCTTATAGATTCTTTGTCAACAAGAGAAATTCAAGTCAAACTAACCAATGATCCAAGTGCCAAGTCAACCCTCCATCAACAGCCTAAACTCTGCGATAATTCTGTCCACGAGATCTTCAACAGGTTTGCCACATCTTTGTCCTTAGATGCCATGTCCCACAGAGTTAAAATGCCTTAGATAGCTCTCATTCTTCAAAGATAATGGTCATTCCTATAGCTTGTTTTTCATAGAGATGACAATCCACCTTTAGCTCACATTTCATAGAGATATCAATCCTCCTATAGCTCACATTCTCCACAGAGATAATCGTCTTCCTGTAGCTCGTATTCTTCAGAAATAATGGTGCCTCAGTAAGTTTGTATACCACAGAAAGATCTGCCTCGGACATCCAAATTCTTCTTCTACATACGATCATTGAATTGTTTGCCAAATGGTCAAGAATAGGTGCCAATATATAGTTGTTCGTTCATGTGAAGGGACACAGCCTTTGGGCAAGCCAACTAGTCTTCTTGGAGAGCTGACTTGGCTAATTGGAGATACAAATGACACTTACAAAAATGTTGAATTTTCTAAGTCTATCCATTAGAAAATTAATTTGTATTCTACTGGTTTATTTCTTCTACTTGTTTAAAAATCGACCAAGTTATTTAATACATTAAATATCGAAATAAACACAATACAATCACAACATCTACAGATCATCAACTGAAAGAAAACAAGCACACAAGTGACATCATTATTTTTGGACAAATGTCCCCGGAAAAACCCAATGCGGGAAAACCGGTGCAGCTATTCTGAGGGTTATATTATTATACAGTCTATCTGAGTACAATAGGGTGCCTAATCCAGCTCACCCAATAGAGAAAAATACACAGCAACAATACCTCTATATCCGAAAACAGGTATTCAGAAAACCTGTCCCACGAAACCCTCCCCGACACAAATGAAGCTCAACATTGGCCCTTCTGGCCTCTGCATTAGCATCCTGCTGACCTGCGTCAGCCCCAGGACCCTCTGCGTCATCCCTCTAAGGCATTGCACAGCCTCTGGGAGACTCTGCATCACTCCCTCTGCCCTCTGCGTGGATGATGTAGTCTTTCTGGGCTCTGCGCTGCCTCTGTTGGATTCTACATAGCCCGAACTGACTGTTGCTCTCGCTCTCTTTGCTTCTTTGCTGGTCTCCCAGTATTGTTTTTGCCCCTTTGCCTCATACTCACTACCCCTCACTGCTAATCATTGATTCAACTTTTCTTAGCAACCCCGCTCTAGCAAAATGAATGACTGATCACTCTGGTGTATTCTCCCATTGATCCTCAAGCCTCTTCTTATACTTTTCTCGTTGGTCAATCAATGGCCGAGATTAAATCTCTAATCAACAACTATGATTAGATTTGGCTTCATCCACGACTTTTTGGAACCTTCTAACCCAGTTTTATATTGCTACCCATTAATATTTTATTTTTCCTAAGTTTAGACTTAGGAACTCCATTAAAAATATTAATTATTTTAATATCTCCCAAACCGAATACAATCTATCCAAACCATTTCTGGGTCTTGGAGATCTCATGTTTTTTAGTCTTTCCACCAATTTTCATGGCTAGAGCACATCCGATGCTACTCCAAATCAACACTCCCTCTTAGTGAGGACTTTGCTCTAGTGATACTCCACATTGAGCATCACCCAGATTATCCGGCATCGGTCCCTGTGTTGATGTTAGGCCTCCCTGCCCAACATCCTCTGCATTGTTGCATCTTGTACTGCTACCCATGGCCCTGCCACTGCCACTGCTGCATCCGTACGGCAACTCCCTTTGCATCTGTATTGCTACTAGTCCATCTTCCCAACACTGCATCTGCACTGCATCCCCTCTCATCATGTTTCATCGTGCTACTGCACTGCAACTCAGTTACTGAGAAGTAAGTAACTAATCCACCCAACTCCCCACATCCCTATCAGGCTAGAAACACTCTCGAAGCCAAAGCTCCCTCTGCCGCTCACAAGTGCCCCCTCTACTGACCTCTACATTGCTGCAACAACTCCCTACATCTCGCACCGTTGCACACCTCTCTATGCCATCCTGCATTGGTGCAACACTCCCGTGCCTCTAGCACTATTGCAGCCTACTAGCCTTGCGCTGCCCGAGGACTTCTGCACTATAGCGCTCTCTACTACTTCATCCGCATTTGTCTCTACCTACATCTGCCAGTATTGCTACTCCTCTTCGGGGCTCCTGTAGCATGGTATAATCCAAGAGGTTGGGTACCTCAAGAATCCTGCCTCTCATCGCCTGTAGTCCTCCTAACTACAGCTCGATGTCTCCTCAAGTGGCACATGAGCACTCATGGCACAATCATCATCCTCCTCGACTTCTTTCTCCACCCTCGCTGGCACTACCTTCGAGTCAGAAGCCTCTCCCTTGTTCTCTTCCTCGGACACTGGTTCACAAAATGACCCAGTTCCCCACAATGGAAGCACTTGACCTTGGAGAGGTCCTTCTTCTTCCTCTTCTCCTGCTTTCCCACAGATGCTAGAGCCGCATCCTCTTCTTCCTCCTTGATCTTGACCCCTTTGCCGCTACTCCCCGCCTTGGTTAGCCGTCTGATCTCTTCTTAACGTAGAGCCGCCCACAGTTCTTCCCAATCCAGAAGACTCGTCTTGCCCAGTATGCTCCGGACAAATACCTCCCAATCTTCGGAGACTGCGTTAAGTGCGGTCCTCACCATCAATTCCTCATCTGGCGTGGGCCCTATGGAAGTTAGCTCATCACGAATCTCCTTCAACCGACGGAGGAAGACATCTATCTGCTCTCCCTTCTACATCTGGTATGCCCTTAGTTGATTCTCTAGGAGCATCTTCCTCTGCATAGAAGTATGCTAGTACAATGTCTTCAAGGCGTCCCACATCTCCTTTGCCGTTTCCTTCTCGGCAATAATGTGATACCACATGATCCTTGACCCCATCAAAGATGATGCACTTAGCCTTAGCCATTGTCTCCTCATACCTATCATTTGCTACTGGGTCAACTGGGATAGCCATAGTTCTCAAGGCAAAGCCCTTGATGCGATGTCTATCTAGAATGGACAAGATCTTGGCCTTCCATACCACAAAGTTGGATGCTCCATCCAGCCTATCTTGATCTCTCAACCCATTCACGACCATCTATTTGATCTTATTTGTTGACTCCTTCGAGTCTCTCTACTTCCCGCCTGGAAGTTCTCGGTTCGACTCCTGTTGAGTCTCTCTACTTCCCGCCTGGAAGTTCTCTTCTGGACTCCTTCGATTTCCCTCCTGGAAATCCTTCTGCCAATGTCAAGTTTCCCCATTCCGATTGTCTGTGCAACTGCAACATTGATTCGGATTCCTTGGCTAGAAATCCAACTCAGCAGCAACTCCCTCCACCTTGATCTTGCCTTGTTAGGTATTGTTCTGACCACAATACCCCACCAGCTTTGCTCCACAAACTACCCACAGCGTCCTATGCCCCAGCAACTAAATGATTGAGCCTCTTCGCTCTCAGCAATCCTGACACCGGCAAAACAGTTCCCTCAGCCAACTACGTCCGCCCACTTGGCCTCTGCGTGAGCCTGTTTCTACCCTCCTCAGCCTCCGCACTGCCTCTCTCTAGCCCAGATTGATGACACAGTCCTTCTACGTCACAACTTCCTTTTTTGCTTTCTACAAGGATCAGCGTTGTCACTCGGGACAGCTGAATCTGCTGCTCTGCTAAGCTGATGCCTTCAGTTATCATGTGATTTGTAACCACCCTCTGATACCATGTTGAATTTTCTATCCATTAGAAAATTAATATGTATTCTGCTGGTTTATTTCTACTTGTTTAAAAATCAAACAAGTTATTTAATACATTAAATACCAAAATAAACACAATACAGTCACAACATCTACAAATCATCAACTGAAAGAAAACAAGCACACAAGTGACACCATTATTTTTAGACAAATGTCCACGAAAAAACCCAATGCAGGAAAACCAGTGCAACTATTCTGAGGGTTATATTATTATGCAGTCTATCTGAGTACAATAGGGTGCCTAATCCGGCTCACCCAACAAAGAAAAATACACGGCAGCAATACCTCTATATCCAAAAACAGGTATTTAGAAAACCTATCCCACGAAACCCTCTTCGGCACAACTAAAGCTCAACACTGGCACATCTGGCTTCTGCGTCAGCCTCTTGCTGACCTGCGTCAGCCCCAGGACCCTCTGCATCAGCCCTCTGAGGCACTGCGCAGCCACTCGGACCCTTCGCGTCACTCCCTCTGCACTCTGCGTGGTTGACGCAGTCTCTCTAGGCTCTGAGCTGCCTCTGTTGGGCTTTGTGTAGCCTGAACTGATTGTTGCTCTCGCTCTCTCTGCTTTTGTGCTTGGTCTCCCAGTATTGTCTCTGCCTCTCTGCCTCGTACTCACTGCCCCTCGCCACTGATCACTTATTCAATTTTGCTTAGCAACCCCGCTCTAGCAAAATGAATGACTGGTCACTCTGGTGTACTCTCCAACTATGTAATACCCATAAATTGGAAAACAGGAAACTTGTAAATACTCATAAACTGGAAAACATGAAGCTTAAAAACTTAATTTTTGCACTTACCTGAACTGCTAGCTGATCCCAAGCAGTTGACGATACTGTTGATGTTGAGCTCCAATTACCCAAGGAGACCAATTCCGCCCAGCCTGATTGAATAGAAGTTGGCTACTCAATCCAGCAAGCTTCTCACAAAAGCCCACTGTCCCCCGTGCCCAGAACCTCAGACGGACTAAAGTTCTTCCAATAGCAAATCTCTCTCACTGCTCCATTCCTCCTCTGGTTTCACTGCTGAATTTCCCCCCCCCCCCAGTTCTCGGTTCAGAAGTTCGGTTTTAACCACGGGCCTGGCGGTGGCCGCCCTCCCGCATGCAACCACCGCCTTCCCCTGTCCCGACACGCCTTCTACGCATACGGCTCTCAGATATTTCCCGACAAGGTGTGCTCTGTTATAAATTTTCAGCAGGTTGGACGCGCCCCTTTAATGATCTTTGGTATATATATATATATATATATTTTTAGCACAGTTTAGTTTTATGCTTTAGTTTAGATACGTTTATAAAGTTCAATTATATGTTTTATAAAATTTCATTTATATATGTTATAAAGTTCAATTATCTGTTTTATAACATTTCATTTATATATGTTATAAAGTTCAATTATATGTTTTATAACATTTCATTTATATATATTATAAAGTTCCATGATATATTTTATGAATTTATATTATAAAGTCCAATTATATATTTTATAAAATTTAATATATATATATATATATATATATATATATATATTATAAAGTTTAAAATTTTAAATAATGGATCAATTTAGATGGGTCGTTACATACACCCCCTTCTGAGAACTTCGTCCCGAAGTTTAGAGTTTTAAGTTCAAGGTTTTAATGGACGTGACCTTTTCTATCCAGGTCCCCAAGCTATTCAAAATCATCCTATCCTCCCTAATCTCTTCTGCTCCCATCCTATCCGTCCTCTACTGGAGTATGCCATGGCGTCAATTTTACTGACCTAACCATTCATAAACACTAAGGTGACAGCATCGGCTATACCGACCTGATTCCCAGTAGGCATCCGGCAGTCATCATCACACGTCTAGGGGAGCGTGACTCGCACAGTCCTCCCATGACTCCAGGGTTTGGAGGATAAACGGTGGGTAACACCTCCACCCCTCCCAGTAAAATTAGGGCTACTACCCTATCATAGAATCACTTTGAGCTTTAATTGGTCTGAGGTTATGTCATCACGTGGTCATCCCGGTAACTGTCTATTACCTGCAATCATACACTTATCCATGCATCCGTAAAACGTGCATCAGCATATTCAAGATAACTCACATATTATTCCCTTATTAATTCATTTATGATACTACAGTACAGCATATTTTTCCATATTCCATGCATGTCTTTTAACTTTCATCTAGAATGTATTCACTCCCTGATTTCTATCCCATTGATCATATTGACATGTATAAATAAATCAGATCTATAATATCCTAATTTCTATTAGAAGAAAAATCATTCAACGGTCTTAACTTTACTTCAACAACTATAATTTAGTAAAATGAACCATATAGCCACTTCTTATACTTTTCTCGTTGATCCATCAACAACCGAGATTAAATCTCTAATCAATGGCTAAGATTAGATTTGGCTTGATCCATGACTTTTGGAACCTTCTAACCTAGTTTTATATTAATACCCATTAATATTTTATTTTTCCTAAGTTCAAACTTAGGAACTCCATTAAAAATATTAATTATTTTAATATCTCCCAAACCGGGTACATTCTGTCCAAACCATTTCTCGTTCTTCGAGATCTCATGTGCTTTAGCCTCTCCATCAATTTTCATGGCTAGAGCCAACATTAGAGGAAATTTCAGCCTAAAAGTGCCCATGAAATTTTCATGTAATTCCCATGTATTAAATTTAGGTATGTTCTATGCTTAAGAGAAATTTACTTCAAACTTCTTATGAGCCCAATATCAATTTCCAGATTAGCAATCACATCAACATGATAGTAAAATGCAGATAGAACATAAACATACACAGTAGAAGACAAGCCAATACAAGAGGACACAAGATGTGGCACCAGCCAGAGACAAACACCAATGTGGGGAAACCCTTGATCAATTCTTCTTATATTCTTCAATAATTCAGCAGAGAGAGAGATAGTACAAATACAAAATTCTGATATTTTATGACAGCAACAACAAACCTTAAGCAGCAAAGTTAAAGTTGGTCAAACAAGTCAGATTTGACCTCCAATTAGTGCAGTCATCAACCCAAACAACTCGGCCTCCAACAGCAAGGAGAAGCAGCACAAAAACAGAGTAGAAATCATTGTCAAACTTCGGTCAACTGTAGTCATCCCTACGGCCAGCCTTAGCACAGTCAACGCAAGGTCAAGGAGGGGTCTAGAAGGCTGTCCAGAACTAGGGCCTACCTAGAAGAGACAACCTAACCCAATCTGCACATAAGGAGAGAAGACGCTGTCCAAAAAGTAGTAAAAAAACCTTTTGCAACTTTAGTCAACCTTAGTCAATGTTGCCCTAACAGAAAATCAGAATTCGTCTTCCACACGTGTGAGAGAGACAGCTCTAGAAATGCGTACCCAAAACAAGAGCAAGAAGGATGAGATGAGATGTTGAAATGAAGCCATAAGGTTTCCTCCTTTTATAGCAACGTTGAGGTTAAGTTTGAGATGAAAAATTACTAATTTGTTTGCTAGCCGACCTTGACAAATTGTCAAAAATATAAATAAATTCATATCTCCATATATACATGTTGGAATCGGATGATCTTTAGATCAATCCTACACCTCTCGAAGAGAGGAATCCAAGAAAAATATCAGCTGCTCCAAAATAAGGTGACCCATATGGAGTTTGGCCCTAGTTTGCAATTTAACACTCCCTCTCAACTAGGAAGAACACCATCTGTTAATCCATCTGCCTGCCGGTACTATTTCTGCCATCAATGCACTGCTCTGCTTTGCTGAACTATAAAGAGGAAGTGATTGAGAATGTATCATACCATTCTCTACTGACCCGAAGCCACTCCCAGATAAAAGAGTGTCTCACCAATTTTACTGACCCGAAATCACTCCCAGATAAAAGAGTGTCTCATACCATTCTTACTGACCCGAAGTCAGTTCCAATAAAGAGTGTATCATACCACTCTTACTGATCTGAAATCAATTCCAAATAAAGAGAGTGTCTCATACCACTCTTACTGACCCGAAATCAGTTCCAATTGATCCCAGATCAATATCATCCTCACATAGGGATTACGGTAGTACACTATGCATCCATCGGTAGTACTATGGTCCCTATCCCCATTTCCCTACTCATTGGCCGGATGAGAGGTAATTCCCATGAGTCCCAGATTGGATGGGTAGGATGTCTTAGCAAGAGAAGGATGAACCACTCATCCTGCCTACATGTCGCCACGGGGTATCACAGGGGAACGTTGAACCACTCTCCCTGTACATAGCAAACCACTACGGGAAGGTTGAACCACTCACCTTATGGTTGCTCATCGCCCCAAGAAGTACCCGAAGCCCCCGGGAGCTCCCAGAGCTCAATGTCCATATCGTACAGGACCCTCATAATAGGGTCTCTCCACGACTCCTAGTCATTCTCGAAAAGTCAAGACTTTGACCTTTCCTAGGGGCTTCGTCAGAATGTTGGCGACCTGCTCATCAGTCCCAATATGATGGAGCCTTATTGCTCCTCGTTATACCATATCCCGGATAAAGTGGTACTTGATATCGATGTGCTTGGAGTGATCATGAAATACAAGATTCTCTGATAATCGAATCCCACTCTGGTTGTTGCAGAGGATCATGGTGGTATCCAACACATGTCCAAACAGCTCACTGAAGAGCTTCCTCAACCAGACAACTTCACAGGAGGCCATACTCGCAGCTATGTATTCGGCCTCAGCGGTGCTCAAAGCAACCGACTTCTGCTTCCTGCTCATCCAGGATATCGAAGCAAAACCCAAAGAAAAACAACACCCATAAGTGCTTTTGCGATCCACCACACTACCTGCCCAATCAGCATCAAAATAACCATGCAGCCTCACATCTCCGACAGTGTATCTTATTCCATGAGTGATTGTGCCCCGAAGATATCTCAGAAGATTCTTGGCACCAATCCAATGTGAGTGATGAGGCTCAACCATATATTGGCTCAACGTGTTGACTGCAAAACATATATCCGGACGGGAGTTCACCAAGAACATCAGTGCTCCTATGAGTTGACGATACTCAAAAGCATTTCCCAATTTAGGTCCGGTAGCACTACGACATAACTTCTTAAAGTTAAGCTCCATCGGGGTAGTCACGAGCTTGCAGTCCACCATCCCAAATCTTTCCAATATCTTCACCACATATTTTCCTTGAGATAGGAAAATTTCTCCTGGCTTTTGCCAGACCTCCAACCCTAGGAAGTAGTGCATCAGTCCTAGGTCCTTCATCTCAAATTCAGAAGCCAACTCCCTCTTACATTTGTGAATGAGAGGGTCTGCACCAGTCAAAAAGAGGTCATCCACATAAAGCACCAGTATGAGAGGTCTATCATCTTCAACCTTAAAGTAAAGGTTTGGATCAACTTCACTCCTAGTGAATCCCAGCTTCATCAAATAGCTATCGATCCTCTCATACCAAGCTCGGGGTGCTTGCTTCAGCCCATAGAGAGCTTTCTTCAACCTGCATACATGAGATTCCCGATCATGAATCTCAAACCCTTCGGGTTGTTCCACATAGACTTCCTCTTTAATCGAACCATGCAAGAAAGCGGTCTTGACATCCATCTGATGTAGGTTCCATCCTTGCAAAGCAGCAAGGGCTATGATCAAGCGGATGGTGATGTATTGGGAAACAAGTGCAAATATCTCATCATAATCTACACCTTCCTTTTTAGAGAAGCCTCGAGCAACAAAGCGAGCCTTGTACTTTTCTGCGCTCCCATCAGCTCCATGCTTGATTTTGTAAATCCATTTAGATGTGACAACTGATTTGTCCTGTGGTCCAGGGACCATGTCCCAAACATCATTCTTCATAATGGACCCGTATTCTTCATTCATAGCATCCTTCCACACTTGATGCTTCACAGCTTCTTCGAATGATGTAGGCTCGTTTTGAATGATAGTGCTCATAATGGTCAAGTATCCCTGATACCTAGTTGGCTTCTTGCTTTCACAGAAAGTCCCCCTTGGTGGAATATGTCTCTCAGCATCTTTGAGAGTCTCCCTAAGCCATGAGGGCCTCTTCTTGGAGAAGGAGGGCCCTTGAGGAGTAGGATAAATAGGATCCGTTGTCACACAAAATGTCTAGGCACCACGACAATAGCTCAGATCAGGGGTTGTCACCCTAATCCCCAATCTCTCCATTTAAGCTGTCTCCCTACAGCAAGCTAAGGGGGGTAGACTCTATGGAAAAATGGAATGAAGAAAAACTAGTTGGGAACCAACTAATTTGGGAGACACAGTGAGGCAATCAAGTACTTGATTAAGATTTAGCAAGACTTAGGATTTGATTAGATTTTAAACGATTGATACCAGTGCCTTATGGAGTCAACGATCTTGCTAGGGAAATGAAGACCAAGTAATCGATTAGCAATTGCTGCTTAGATGAATGACTATCTTATATGAAATGCAGATCCTAAAACTAATGTGAGATGCAAGAATCTTGGTTAATTTTAGTTAAATGCCTATTTAAATGTGAATCCTTCAATCCTTTCTGTGTTGAGCCTGATTTTGTAGTAATTGGCAGAGGAGAAGCACACTAAGGTGTGATTAACAATACCTCTCCTGAAATTCTAACATAACCCGTGCCATCGGCGTTGCAGAGAGTTGTGGCTCTAACGACTGCAAGGTCACCATTTTAAGTACTATTAAAACAAGCTTCTCAAGCAAAGATTGATGGATACCTATCTCTCTATCGACCAAGCTTATGCTTGGAAGTAAATTTTATCTATGCAAAGTTAACTTATATGCAAATGCACAAGATGATGGGATGAAGCTAGACTCGAGGATGAGAAATATGGATGAAGACTTAAAAACAAACTCCTGAAGATATTACAATCACAACACAAGCTTATTTCAAATCTTTCTGATACAATTGTAGCTCAAAGAGAACAAAAACTTCTTTGCAATTTAATATTAACGTCAACAGATGTTCAAAAGTACTCACCTTAGGAAACAGAGATATGCAATCTATTAAAATTCCACAATAGAGCACTTTAACAATCGCTTGAAAATATTCACAAAATGTCTAACGTGTAACGAGTATTAAATAATTCAAGCAATGACGATCAAGCTCAATAGATGCACAATGTTCTAGCAATTAAATTTCTAGAGATCCAAAAAAAAACTTAAACAACCATGAAATTTAAATGTTGATCAATTCCAATCCTAGAATTAAAATGATTTATGCTTAGTGACCCAAATCTAGGAGAGTTTACCACTTTCCCATAGTTAATCTTTAGATATAAAAATTTAAGCACGTTTAACTATAGAGAAATAAAGAAAGTTGATACCACAAAAGTTCTCTTTTAAATTTTATCCTTAGCACAAAAGACACCAAGAAAGAATTTTACAAATTGACAAATTTGATTAGTCCTTAGTAAAACTTTTTTCAATATTCTAAGAAAGACTTAACATGGTAAATGATTAATCAAAATCTTTTTAATGTGACCCAAATAAATCAAAAGATTCAATCATTTTTTAATGGGCCAGAGGCCACATAAATAAAACAACAACAACAACAAAAAAATTCTTTAAATGCGAAAAAATGCTTTTGATTTAAATTTTTTAGAAAGTCCCAAAATCACATGAAAAATAAAAATGAAGCCCCTTCCCTTTTTTATTTTTTTTAGTTTTTTTAGTTTTTTAGGGTTTTTAGATTTTGATTAGAAATTTTTAATTTTTATGATTTTTTTTTTAAATAGATTTTTTAATTTTTTAATGTTTTTCAATGACTTTTAAATGAAACATAATAAAATCAAAACCATAAATCAAAAATAAATTAAAAAATCAGGAAATCAAATCAAATCAAATTCAAAACAGTTAATCGAAAATAAAACATAATGAAAAAATAAAATCGAATTAAAAAAAAAAAAAAAACAAAACAAAACAAAACAAAACAAAAAACAAAAAACAAAAAAAAACAAAAAACAAAACAAAACAAAAAGGGCCTAAATTCTAACCTAAATCGAAAATCAAATGAAATAAAAAAAGGGAGTATATACAAGTAACCCTAATCATGAAACAATGTAAACTAATAAAACTCTAAAAAAAAATTTAAGTGTTTGTTGACTACAAGTTAGACGACGGCAAGGGAAGTCTCTCGACGGCGGAAAGGGTTCAATTGAAGGCTGACTGTGGGAAGACTCTAGAACATAGGGAACAGTAGCTCGACAGGGATGGCTATGGATGGCTACGCATTAGGGAGAGGAAGCCACAGTGATAGAAGGTGCAGACAGCGGTGGGAATGAAGATTTGCGGCAACACAGAGAGGGAGTTGTTTGTGGCATTTTGGAGGGAATCCACAGGTCTGATAGCAGGGAAGAAAGGGGCGTGCGGATTGAATGAGATGGGAGGAGTTTAGCAAGTCGATGGCGCTGAGGGATCTGCAGGGTTGAAGGATGTTGCGGGTTAGGAAGAAGAAGCAGCGTGTAAGGATTGCGGATTGATAGAAGGAGGACACAGGTCAGAAGTGGGTGCAAGCATTCGTGGAAGGGTTGAGGGTCGATGAGGAAGGGAGGACGGGTTTCGTTTTCCTTTTACAGGTTTTGAAAGCAACAGGCAGAATGAAGGCAAATGATGAGCATGAAGGGAAAAGGGACTGTAGGGGAGGACTGCGTGAAGGTTGGACAACAAATTAAAGTTGCGATCTGTGTTGCACGGGTACCCGCACCCGGGGTGGGGTTCTCGAACCCGTCCCGGGTTCCCGCACCCAAGTACCGGATTCGGGTACGGGTTCTTCCAAGACAAACCCAGAAGAACCGAGTTCTTCAAAAATAAAATTTGGGTTCTTTTCCTTTAATGGGTTCTTGGGTTCTTCGGGTGCTTAGGTTCTTGGGTTCTTTGGGTTTTTCAGGTTGGGTTCTTTGGGTTCTTTGGTTTCTTCATATAAAAAACTATATTAAAAAATTAATTTTCAAAGAATTTTTTTTTATTGAAATTTAAAAAATAACTTATAACAAAGGTAAAACTTATAACAAAACCTAAAAAACCCTAAATCAATTCTTGTAAATCAATTTGGAATGAAACATTCTTCCACGGTCCTTACCATCAAAACCTGTGTTGCACGGGTACCCGCACCCGGTTTTTTATGTTTTTTACAACTCTTGTTTTTTAAGAATTCTTGTAAATCAATTTGGAATGAAACATTCATTCCCAAGCCAAATAACCATCAAATTATAAACTGTAAATGCACACATACAGGTTCAGACATTTTCGGTCAAATAGAAAGTAGGATTGAGACTAGCCATAAGCTGTAATCAGCTGATGCTGTTAAATGGCGAAGGGCTATTTTGGACAATGGCTAAATTAAGTATCAAAATCTGCCAATTTCTCACAGCATTCTGATAACATCATGTTAAGATTAAAACTAGGAAAATATGCCTAAATCATATATGGTCTCTACAGACTTGTACACCAAGTAATCTCTAAAAACTGCGAAGATGTTTTATGTTTAGATAATTAATATTCAGGCAGAGCTTCGCACTCAAAGACAAACTATCCCTCAAGCCATCAGATGGTTGCTGTGCATTTTATTGGGAAACAAATACTGATAAGCGTGTTTTGTGGAAGGGTAAGGCTGCCACTGTTTTTGGGATTGCTTTACCACAGAGCACACCATGCATGGGGCAAGTGGATGATTAGACATCAAGAAAATTCTAGACCACTATCAGGTTGAGAAGAATCTCCTATGAAAAAATTGTGTTTTTATATGGGGGAGACTAAACATTCAAAGCAAAGTTACAAGCTCAAGCTCCAGCCAGAATGAGCAATTTCAATAAGGAGAGAAGTTGTCTTGAAATTAGAGCAGGAGGCAGAAATGCTAACACTCCTTTGTTGTGTAGGAGGAAGGGTCTGTACCACCACAGCCTGATTCATTGATAGGCATCCTTGCAAATGAACCTAAGCTGCATAGTTATTTTAAAGCCTGTGTGTGACAAAATCTGTCCCAAGTTTCACCAAAATAGCTGAGTCTAGCATTTATCCTAGTATGTATTTTGAATTTTCAGTGTTAGTAGTAGCCTTGAGCTCTCTCACATAGCTATCACAGTGTCATGGTTACACGGAAAAGATTCAAAAGAACAGTTTTTTGGTGATAAATTTTGAAATTTCAATGTCAATGTTGAATGTTCAATGATGTGCATGTTTAAATGATTATCATTAAAGTTTTCTTGTTTAAAGTTGAAAAAATATACAAATTCAAATTTCATATATATTATTAATTATAAATTTATAATTTATAAAATATAATTATTAAAATTTAATATTATTATATTACCCGACGAACCCACGCACCCTGTTTCCAAAAATGTCGTCCCCGTCCCAGTCCCTGTCCCCGTCCCCGCACCCACATTTCCTAGCAACATAGGCTGCAATGAGTGATGGAGCTGTAGGCTGAAGAGGTAAACGAGCTCAAATGGCAGGGTACAGGAATGAAGACGCAGGGAGCAGAGGATGGCAGCAAAAGGAGACAAGACTTAAAAATTCGAAATTTTCTGTAGCAAAAAAGCAAACAAACCCCAGGCAGCAAACAAGAGAAACTGGTAGACAAATAACCCAAAAAAATTCCAAAAATTTTTGATTAAGACGTTGTACCTCTGCTTAAGATTCACCAGTTAAACCCTTTAAAAAATTAAATTTTTTCCAAATTTAAGAAACTTAAGAAACCCTTGGACTGCAAAAAATTTGGATAGTCTCCCTGCAAAAATAATTTTGAGGCTAGATCTTACCCTCTAGGGCCTGGATCTGACTTCAAATCAAACTTCACCTTCAAATCTGCAATCTGTACCTGAAAACGAAAACACCCAAAACCCGATCTGATAATCTAAGGCTCTTAAAAGCCAGATTTATCAATTTAGAATAGAAAAATTTTGAAATTTTAAATTTAAAAGGAGGTGCTTCGCCCAAAACCCTTCATACATCACCAACAAAAATCGTATGATAAGCCCGAGATCAAATCAAGTTGGGCTCTTCAGAAAATACGAAACGGAAGTTGGTTGGTCCAACTGAAAACTTCCACGAACACCCGATGATCCAAAAAATCAAAAATTTCCTGCAAAACTCAATTCAACCATCAACATAGAGTGAGAAAACGATAATAAAATTCAGACAAATAGAGATACTTGCTATTATATTCAAAACTTAAATTATCATTCAAACCTCAGCGACTGAACAAGATACCTGTACTCAGATCACTCTTCAAAAAGCTATTATCAATAGCTAAAAAGAAATCTATGCATGAAAATGATACATCTTACAATATTTCGAAGAAGAGTAACACCAGCAAAAATTAACCCCAAAGTCTTTCTTTATTGTTCATAAAAAGATTACAAGAGAGCTTTTCACTTAGCACACGACTCAAAGATCAGATCAACTGACTGGCAAATGACCTCCTATTTAAAGATAAATCCTCCAACGGCTAGTTCGAGTGATCATCGTCAAAGCAATCTCGACCGTTGATGAGGATCAAAAATTTTTTTAATCTCATCCATCGAAATTTCAAATTCTTGAGGAAATTCGAATTTTTCAATCAAAAGCAATTTAATTAATTCAAAAATTGAAATTTTGAATTAGTTTCCTCAAAATTTTGACTTTGACTTAACCCCAGGGACCAAAGGCTTAAAATTTAGCAAAATAATCAATTTACCTTAGTCCTGGGACCTCTTAAAATTTAATTTTTAAGGACCGATGAATTTTTCCTTCGGAAAATTTAAATTTACCTAGAACCTAGAATTAATTAAATTTATGGCTTAGGATTTTAATTAATTTTGGTCAGAAAATTTAATTAATTAACCTATGAGGGGATAAATTATCTTTCCAACCCTCAAGACACTTTACATCATGATTTTTACATCTCAAGGGAGCAAACCCATTTGCAAAAGACCCTCACAGACTACCCAATTCTGCGACACAAATATAATCTAGCAAACCAAGCAATTTGTAATAAAATAACCTAACCAAATAGTTAGGATTATTCCCAAATCACTTTTACATAGACTCGATCTAGAACACTAGGACTCCCCTAAGATCCCAGTGACAAAATTCATTCCGGCTTTGGGGTAAGGCTGAAGGAAAACTCTGCCAACCATCTGAGAATGGATTAGTGAGACAAAAAACCTCCTGGAATGTAGATTGTCACCAGAAAAATAGGTTTACCTAGGCAATTACATACATGACATAGATCTGCTAAGATTATTTACATCATATACATCCAGAATGGGTTTACATTATAACATGACAATCAAGTTGATGATGAAAGTTGAACGGCATGGACACATCGATCAGGTTCTATCCCTTTTGCAAAAAAAGGGGGTGTACTGTTGTGGGTCATTGACACGTAGTGGTCAACAAGGTCCATAGGTTCATCAACATCCGGCTCGTTTCATCTTCTTTTCATCCTGCTTTCTAGTGTCATCTTCTTTATCCTTCCTTGGAATAGGAAGATTGTCAACCTTGCTAAGAGCCATATCTTCGTCAAAGGTGACATCATGACTTATCTCAACTTCCCTTTGACCAGCCACATAAATTATATAGCCCTTAGAATTTTCGTTGTGGCCCATAAAGATTCCTTTCTTTCCAGATGCAGCCAATTTGCTTCTTTTCTCTTTTGGCACATGAAAATATATGGGACTTCCAAAAACTCTAAAATGAGAGACATCGGGTTTCTTACCAGTGAACATTTCTTCGGGAGTCTTGGAGTCCAATGCTTGATGAGAACATTGGTTTTGAACATACACAGCGGTATTCACAGCGTCAACCCATAGAAACTTCGGAAGCCTTTGATCATGAAGCATGGCACAAACAACTTCCATAATATTACGGTTCTTCCTTTCAACCACACCATTCTGCTCATGAGAGTATGGTATAGTGGTCTCCCTCTTAATGCCAGCTTCTCTACAATAGTCATGGAATTCATTGGATTCATACTCGGTCTGATTATCAATCCTCAATATCTTGATTCTCTTCTCGGATTGATTTTCGATCATGGCTTTGAAGTGACGGAACCAAGTGAACACTTCATCCTTCTTTTTCAAGAAGTAGATCCAAGTCTTGCGATAAAAGAATATTGAATGACTGCCTCACAGGATGCCTTAACTGCTCCCCGATACTCTGCTTCTGTTGAGGAGAGAGCCACTGCCTGTTGCTTCTTACTAGTCCAAGTAACAGCACCAGATCCTAGACTAAACACATACCCAGCTGTAGATTTACGGTCATCAACCGAACCGGTCCAGTCAGAGTCAGTGTAACCACTGAGAATAGGATTGGAACTGCGAGTATATAAGAGGCCATAATCAGAAGTACCACGCACATATCGTAGCACACGCTTTGCTGCTATCCAATGATCAGCTTTAGGAGCTGACATAAAGCGAGAGATATAGCTTACTGCAAAACTGATGTCAGGTCTGGTGGCAGTAAGATAGATGACACTGCCCACTAGTTGCCTGAATAAAGTTTCATCCACAAGGGGAGAGGATGACTGTGATGAAAGTTTGAGCCCTGGTTCCATAGGAGTCGTGGTTGGTTTGAAATCCTGCATTCTGAACCTGTCCACAAGATTTTTTGCATACTTGGACTGAGAGAGAAAAATATGATTTTCAGTCTGCCAAACTTCAACCCCCAGACAGTAATGAAGAAGTCCCAAGTCTGTCATCTCAAAAGTTCTGCATAAATCTTGTTTGATCCCATGGATCAAATGTGCAGAGCTGCCAGTAATGATAAGGTCATCCACATAGACAACCACAAGCAAGATATCATCAGCAGTATGCTTGATATACAAGTTTGCATCAGATGGGCTCCGCTGAAAACCCTGATCTGTCAGGTACTGATCAATTTTCATGTACCAAGCCCGAGGAGCTTGCTTCAATCCATAAATGGCTTTAGCTAATCGACACACTTTCTGTTCTTAACCAGCAACCTTGAATCCTGAAGGCTGCGTCATGTAGACTTCTTCTTGGAGATCACCATTTAGGAAAGCACTCTTTACGTCCATCTGATGAACTTTCCAATTGAACTGAGCTGCTAGGGCAAGGACAAGCCTTATGGTACTCATCTTGGCTGTAGGAGCAAAAGTCTCTTCATAGTCGATGCCTTCCTTCTGTGAGAACCCTCGAGCCACAAGACGAGCTTTATACTTGTCTATGGTTCCATCAGCTTTGTATTTCACTTTATACACCCATTTGCAGCCTATGGGCTTTTTCCCTGCAGGAAGATCAGAAAGTGTCCAGGTGTGATTCTTCTGAAGACTCTGGAATTCGGCTTCCATAGCCTGTTCCCACTCAGATGTACCCTTAGCCTCTGAATAGGTTTGAGGCTCAAAAATACTGTGAAAGTTAGCCATAAGAGCAAAATTGACTGTAGACTGTTGTTTGTTCTTATGTCTAGAAGTTCTACCTTCAAGAAGCTCATCATCTCGGAGATCACCAATGGTTTTAGCCCACCATTTAGGCCGAAGAGTAGAGGAACCAATATCAGGAGGAGGTGGAGAAGACTCAAGAGCAATAGGGGCATCAAGAGGAGGGTTGTTTTCTGGAGGAAGCTCAGATAGAGTATTATCAAATACTGATGCTATATCATCCCTCCCATCAGGTGGACCGACCGGAAGAAGAACACTGTGAGACTGATCCTCAGAACACTGCTCAGAAGAAGAAGACTGAAAGAATCCTCTGTCTTCATCAAATACTACATCACGACTGAAGCTAAGACGACCGGTGGCTATATCTATCAGCCTATAGGCCTTGTGATGATCACTGTAACCTGTCATTATGAGTTTCTGGCTTTTGGAATCCAACTTAGAGCGCTTAGCAGGTGGAATCCAAACATATGCAACTGAGCCAAATACTTTGAGGTGACTGATCTTAGGTTTACGGCCAGACCAAACCTTTTCAGGAGTCTTCCCTTTAACAACCTGAGTAGGTGATCGGTTAAGAAGATAAACAGCAGTAAATACTGCTTCAGCCCAGAATTTTTTTGGAACACTCCTGTGTTGTAGCATGGAACGAGCCATTTCAACAACCGTGCGGTTGCGACGCTCGACAACACTGTTCTGCTGAGGAGTGTAGGGGGTGGTTAACTGACGTTTGATGCCATGAATATCACAGAAGTTGGCAAAAGCTGAAGAACAAAATTCCCCCCCATTGTCGGTCCTAAGAGTCATGATGTTACAGCCAGACTCTTTTTCAACTATGGTTTTAAACTTCTGAAATGTACTAAGTGCATCAGATTTATTTTTTAAAAATACACCCACATCTTTCTACTGAAATCATCAACAATAAGTAAAAAATATTTGCAAGCAGTGATAGAAGCTGTATTCATAGGAACACAAATATCAGCATGAAGTAACTGGAGTACCTTAGATGCGCGCCAAGATTCTCCATCCTTGAATGAAGACCGATGTTGCTTTCCCGCTTGACAGGCGAAGCATACCCCCAACTGCTGAGTCTGAAATTTGAATATCAGGTAATCTTGACACAAGTCCCTCCTGAGAGAGCTGAGAGAGATACTGCATATTTAGATGCCCATATCGTTGATGCCATAGAGTGCTGATGGGAGAGACACGTGCTGCTAGAGCCACTTCTGAAGAGTCACCAGTGTCAAGTAGTCTGTATAGACCATGGTCTTCGAGGCCAACAACAACGGTTAGACTAGTCTCCCTGTCAATAATAGAGCACTTGTGTGCACTGAACACTACATCAAGCTGAGGAGAATTCCTCATAATCTGGCTGACAGACAGTAGATTGATTTCCATACCAGGGACATAGTATACATTCAGAAAGATGAGTGTGCGCCCACCAGACTGGATTTGAACTGTACCTCTGCCAACTACTGTGTACTTTTCACCTCCACCAAATACCACGGAATCACTGAAAGGTGAGAAGTCAATAAACCGGTCACGCCTGTGAGAGAAATGGCGTGATGCACCAGAATCAATGTACCAGGCAGAGGAAGGAACATGATCTGAAGACCTTTTAGCCATAAAGGCGTAGAAGGCAGAATCTGTCTGCTCAGAATGTTCTGCAACATTTGCTGTCTGATGGGGCCCTCCCTATTTCTTCTGTTCAGAAGCAATCCTCTGTCGGCAATCTTTCTTCATGTGACCGAATCTGTGACAGTAATTACACTGCACACTTTTCTTCCTAGCAGGATCAAAAGGCTGAGAAGAGCCTTTCTGTTGAAAGGACTGAGAGGACTGATATTTTGCAGCAAATGCATTTTCCGAAGACACTGATGAAGCACCACTACCAAACTGTTGTTTCCACCGATCCTGCTGCAGGAGTTTGGTGCATAGCTCTGGAAACTTCAGATCAACATTTGTGGTGGTAATGTTGAGTGTTTCTATGAAATGTTCATAAGATTTCGGTAGACTTTTCAAAGTAATGACTACCATATCTTCTTCCTCCATGGTCCTACCAATAGCTTCGAGCTGATCTCAAATGTCTTTAATTTTGTTGAGATGTTCCTGTAAAGACATATGTTCGTCCATCATGATGGAGAACAACTGATTTTTGAGGAAAAAAGCTCTGCTTTTGTCAGATGTTTCGTGCAGTTCTTTCAACTGTTCCCAAATCTCGGCAGCTGTCTTGCCAGAAGGAATCTGCGGTAACTGATCATCAGCGACAGAGAGCTTGAGAAGCATAACAGCCTCTCGATTTCGATCATCAAATTTTTCTTGATCGGTACCAGCTGTACCGGGACGAAGCTCTTTGCCCAAAATGAGTTGATCAAGACGCCTGTATTCAAAAATGGTCAACATTCTTTGTTTCCAAATGTTATAGTTGCTGCCATTAAAACGTTGATTTCCTTCTAACATCAGATTGGTGAGCGTGGCCATTTTCAAAACAGAAGTCTGACACAAATTTTAATGTAGCTGCCCACTTATCCTGGTGCAAATCAAAAAAACAGAATTTGTTCTGCAAAATATATATATATATATCTACCCAGCAGAAATAAATCTCCACAGAAAATTGCAAACCTTCCGTTTTACTCTGCAACGTCAATCTATATCAGTTCTAGAAAAGCCGCTGATAGTAATGACTGCCGCTGAGTCCAAGCCAGACTATTCCGTTCAAAAGCTTCCAACACGCAGAATCACTGAGATCTGCGGTGATCCGAGAACTTCCGGATTGGAATCAGGTCGATTTAGCGCTAAAATCGATCGATTGACCCTTGGCAAAACAGAACTCCGCAGAGCGAAACCCAAAGAGAAACGATGATACGAGGGCAAGGTCGATATAAAAAGAAAATAATGCCCGACACGGAAAAAAAACGATTATACGTGGGCGAGAACGATATAAAAAATAATACCCGACACGCTTACGCCAATTCCGTCTCCCTCGTCTAATCAGAAGTCGTAAGTGCCCTTTTCAACACACAGGTGCCACGGCAAAAATTCTACGTTTGACCACGATCCCATCAAATGGACGAAGCGGATGAAGCGCAAGGCTCTGCGGAATTTCTCGATGCCACCGTTTGATCGAAGAGAATGTGAATATGGCTGCACGCCCTGTCCCTTCTTAAAACCCTGTGGAGATCCCACTTCGATTATCCAAACAGAATCGGCAATTTTGTTCTAAACCAGATCCTAGAGTTTCTCAAAAAAATGCTTAGACATGAAGAAATGATAATGCAGGAGAAGAATCCATTTCTGTATCGAGATAGACGACTGTAAGCTTTTATCACAGTGAGCAAAGCCGAGGCTAAGACTCAGTGAAGGCTACCTGGCTTACAGAGGGCTCGACCTTAGAAAGGAATGAAAGAACTCAAGAGATTAGGATACGAAGAGAATAACTGTTCAAGAAATCTCTTTTTCTGGCTCTGATACCATAAAAGAATATTGAATGAATTAATTCAGAATGAGCAAGAAGCTCAATGATAATACAGAGATATTTACAATAATAGAAACATCAAGTTTCTATGTAGAATATGGAAACACTCAGTTTCATCTAAGAAACTGCTTAAACGAATAAAAATAGCAACAGCTAAAAGAATGAGTATTAAATACTAAATAGGAATATTCTAATATGCGAGAATAATCATCTGTAAAAGTGAGATAATATAAATATCCTCCCAAAGAGTTTACGGGCATCATACCAGATATGTCGAAGTGGACCAACTGCAATATATCTGTGGTCTTGCTATTACTTGAGGGGAATGGTCCCCTTTTAAGTTTTCCTTCAGCACATCCCCGACATACACCTTCATGCTTTACTTTGAACTCGGGCATCCCTGTCATCATCTGTCTCACATCGGGTAGGGCCTCATAATGAAGGTGGGCAAACCTCCGGTGCCATAGTTTAGATTGTAGAGATGTGTCGTAAGACATGGCCCCTAATGGACTTCCTCCAACTTGATACAATGTGTCAACCCGAAACCCAAGAGTAAAAACATCTTTAAAATTATTTTTCCAAACACGTACCTTTCCATCGATAAATGCCACCTTGTAGCCTTTGTCTTCCATGCTGAAATGGACACCAGGTTCTTCTTGAGATCATGTACATATAGAACTTCTTGTAAATGAATCATGTTACCCTAATTCAATTGAAGGGTAACATTCCCTACACCCTTTATAGGATAGGTGGCATTGTCTCCAAGAATAATCTCTAAATTTGTCTCCTTCTCTATAGAATTAGAGAGAGCTTCCTTGTATCTGGTGAAGTGCCTTGAGGCACCATTATCAATAAGCCAATTCCCCAAAGTGTCCGGAGAGGTAGTGGAGAGGGCCGATATAAGATAATACTCATTTTGCTTATTGTTAAAAACATTTGATTCTTCATGCCTAGAGTTCCTTGCTTTCTTGAAGGGTTGACCATTTCTATGATTTCCCACATTCCTTTTTCCGTTGCCATTGAACCTGCGATTCCTTTGATTGTTGTTGTTGAAGTTGCCCCTGGATTGATTGTGATCATCATCATGTGATGTGTCATTTCTATTTGAACACTCCCTCACATAGCGGCCAAATTTATTGCAAACAAAGCATCTTCCCTTCCTTCCACCCTTAGATCTGGGCTTACCTTTGAAATGTCCTTTAGACCCAGAATTATTTCTCCTTTTGGCATGAGCGGAGAAAGCAGTGGGGTTGCCTCTATTTGAAGGCATTTCTTGCTCCACCATTCTTGTCTCTTCTTGAATGCATCTCAACATCAATTCTTCAAACCCCGGAATTCGATCATTATTAAGAAGAGTGGTTCTAAATATATACCACTCGGATGGGAGCCCTCCAAGGGTAGTGATAGTAAGTTCCTTGTCAGGAATGACTTCTCCAATCGATAGAAGATCATTTTTGATTTCAATGATCCTTAAGGAGTAGGATTGAATATCCTCATCCCTATCCAAAACTTGAGGAACAAAACTTGATTTGCATCACTAACCTTAAACATGCTTACCAATTTGTCGTAGATCTCCTTGGAGGTGTTCAAATCGGAGATGTAGGCCACCAATCGCTTGTCAATGGAATCTCTGGTAATCTTCTTCGCTTTGACTTCACCCTTAGTGTAATTGTTCCTTGTAGCAGTCGGTGCATTTGATGGAGGCTCGAGGATTTTACCCTTCACATAGTCCAACACTTATTGTTCTTCCAATGTCAGATCAAGAGACATCTTCCATCCGTGATAGTCAGACTTTTCACGGAGCTTGTCTTCAGCCGGGAAGTGGGATGAGGAACCCATTGAGCCTTTTGTCCTTTCCAACTATCTTCAGTGATTGCTCTTTCACTCTTGCTTGGGCTTTGTCTTCACCTCAACTCTGATACCATGTTAAATTTAGGTATGTTCTATGCTTAAGAGCAATTT
Organism: Pinus tabuliformis; assembly: GCA_031772625.1. Lineage (NCBI taxonomy): Eukaryota > Viridiplantae > Streptophyta > Pinopsida > Pinales > Pinaceae > Pinus > Pinus tabuliformis. Next base: position 1,021,426,249 of record CM062811.1, on the reverse strand, counting down.
ACTTCAAATTTCTTATGAGCCCAATATCAATTTCCAAATTAGCAATCACATCAGCATGATAGTAAAATGCAAATAGAACATAAACATAAACAGTAGAAGACAAGCCAAGACAAGAGGACACAAGATGTGGCACCAACCAGGGACAAACCCCAATGTGGAGAAACCCTTGATCAATTCTTCTTATATTCTTCAATAATTCAACAAAGAGAGAGAGAGAGATAGTACAAATATACAATTCTGATATTTTATGACAGCAACAGCAAACCCTGACCAGCAAAGTCAAAGCTGGTCAAACAGGTCAGATTTGACCTCCAATCAGCTCGGTCATCAACCCAAACAACTCGGCCTCCAACAGCTAGGAGAAGCAGCGCAAAAACAGTCAGGAAATCATTGTCAAACTTTGGTCAACTGCAGTCGGCCTTGCGGCCAGCCCTAGTACAGTCAACGTTGGTCAACACAGTGTCAAGGAGGGGTCCAAAAGGTTGTCCAGAACTAGAGCCTGCCTAGGAGAGACAGCCTAACCCAATCTGCACTCAAGGAGAGAAGACGCTATCCAAAAATGCAGTAAAAAAACCTTCTGCAACTTCGGTCAACCTTAGTCAATGCTGCCCTAACAGAAAATCAGAATTCGCCTTCCACACGTGTGAGAGAGACAACTCCAGAAATGCGTACCCAAAACAAGAGAGAGAAGGATGAGATGAGATGGTGAAATGAAGCCATAAGGTCTCCTTTTATAGCAACATTTAGGTTAAGTTGGGGGTGAAAATTAACTAATTTGCTTGCTGGCCGACCTTGACAAATTGTCAAAAATATAAATAAATTCATATCTCCATATATACATGTCGGAATCGAATGATCTTTAGATCAATCCTACACCTTTCGGAGAGAGGAATCCAAGAAAAATATCAGTTGCTCCAAATAAGGTGACCCATATGGAGTTTGGCCCTAGTTGCCAATTTAACACTATGTCAATATGTAAACCAATCAAAATCCTTTAAATTTAAAAAGAGATACATGTAAATATTTTTGAGGGAAAAAAGGAAAACTACATTTTTTAATTGTATTTTTGGCTTGTCTCCTAATAAGTTTACTCAAATTTCAATTATAGACACTCGGATGTAGAATTAAATTCCACATCCAATGAGTAACCATTATGCATACTTTTGTGAAGACCCACATTCATGAAAAACGAACATACATTAAAAAAACGTGTATGACTGTCTATACTTGAAATTTGAGTAAACCTACAAGGAGATAAATCAAAAATACAATTTAAAAAAAAAAAGTTTTCTTTTTTCCCCCAAAATTCATAGCTCTTATTTTATTATTTAAACTATTATTTTAATATTTTTCCTTATGAGACAACTTTTAGTTTGAAATTTCCTCTAATGATTTCTTCACAGCTAATTGTACAAACTATCATATCTTCTTCAACCTCCACAGTGCAACAGAATCATGCTTCATGCCCTTTCTGTTGATTTGGGGTAGCATCAAATATGCTCTAGCCATGAAAATTGGTGGAGAGGCTAAAGCACATGAGATCTCCAAAACCCAGAAATGGTTTGGGCAGATTCTACTCGGTTAAAGAGATATTAAAATAATTAATATTTTTAATGGAGTTCCTAAGTCTAAACTTAGGAAAAATAAAATATTCATGGGTATTAATATAAAACTGGGTTAGAAAGTTCTAAATGACATGGATCAAGCCAAATCTAATCTTAGCCATTGATTAGAGATGTAATCTCGGTTGTTTAAGGACCAACAGGAAAAGTATAAGAGGAGGCTTGAGGGTCGGTTGGAGAATACACCAGAGTGATCAATCATTCGATTTTATAGAGCGGGGTTTGTTAAGAAAAGTCGAATCAATGATCAGTATGCAGCGAAGGGCAGTGAGTACGAGACAGAGAGGCAAAGATAGTGCCGAGAGAGCAGCGCAAAAGCAAAGAGAGGCAAACGTTGAGCCAAAGGGAACACGTAAAGCCCAGCAGAGTCAGCGCAAAGGCCAAAAGGGCCTGTGTCATCCACGCAGAGGCTGCAGGAGTGACATAGAGGGTCGTAGAGGCTGCGCAGTGCCTCAGAGGGCTGACACAGAAGGTTTTGAGCTGACATTGAAGCCAGGTGGGCTGACGCAAAGGGTTTTGAGTTGACGTTGAGGCCAGGTGGGCTGACGCTGAGCTTCAGAGTGTGTTGGAGAGGGTTTCGTGGGGCAGATTTTCTAAATACCTGCTTCCGAATAGAGAGGTATTACTACCGGATTATTTTCTTTGTAAGGTGAGCCAGGTTGAAACCCAGTTGTACTCAAGGAAAGACTGCACCGGTTTTCCCAAGTTGGGTTTTTCCAGGGACGAGTTGTCCAAAAATAACAGTATCACTTGTGCGTTTGATATTTCTTACAACTGTTGATCTGTAGATGATTGAGACTGTATTGTGTTTATTTCGATATTTATATGTTTAAATAACTTGTTCATAATTAACAAGTAGGAGAGATAAACCAAAGAATACAGCTAAAATTTCTAACGGGTAATACTTAGAAATTTCAAAACAGTACCAGAGTGTGGTTGCAAAATCACAAGCGAGCTAAAGGCACCAGCTGACGCAGAGCATTTGCAGCAGAAACAGTTGTCCCGAGTGACAAAAGTTGTTCCTAGCAGAAAGCGGCGGAGAAGGGTTGATGCAGAGGGACTGCGTCATCAGTTCGGGCCAGAGAGAGGTCAGCGCAGAGGTTGAGGAGGGCAGAAAAAGGCTCACGAAGAGCCATGCAGAGACCAGGAGGGTTGACGCAGTTGGCTTGGGGAGCATTTCAGCTAGTGTCGGGATTGCGCAGAGCCTAGAGGCTCAGTCCTTCGGTTGTTGGGGCTTAGGAAGCTATGGGCAGTTTGCGAGGAGTGAAGCTGGTGGGGTGTTGTTGCTACCAAGACAGAACAGTACCTAACGGGGCAAAACCAAGGTAGAGGGAGTCACTACCGAGGCAGATTTCTAGCCAAGGAATCCGGATAAGTGTTGCAAGTGAATAGGAGATCAGAGAGGTGCAACTCGACAGTTTGCAGGTGGATTTCCAGGAGGGAACTCAAGACTCGGAGGAAGTCTAGCAGAGATGATGCAGGAGCATGAGGCTTGAAGGCAAAAGGCTTCAAACTTATTCCAAAAATACAAAAAAATTTACAAGCAAAGGAGTGGGATCCTTTAGCTGTCAATTTACAAGCTTTCTAGATAGGATTTGAGCTAGGATTTAGGGATTAAGTGGTTTTGTAATTAATTCATGCAGTTTTGATTCAGTTGAGATTCTCAAGGAGAATATCGACTAGATTAGATATTGTTCAAGATTAGGTAAATTCGATCCAGTGTTTAAGGATCTGATTGTTAGATGAAATGGTATTTATGTAAGTTCTAAATGATTGTAAAAGGATTTTGACTGATTTGGCTTGTTTTGGCCATATAAGATTTAGTTGCAGAAATTATATCTCTGTGTATTTTTGTGTATAATTGGTCAATCCCGGAGGTGTTGCATCCCTCCATAGTATCTTTGTGTGTTATTGAACTTCCAGTTTGGCCTGAGAATTTAGAGTTCTGTGTAATCGCATCTAATTTCTTTTCGCCGTGTATTAGCGACTACGGGGGTAGAAGTGTACGAATTCTTGATCCAAGACTGAAGTCCCGCACTCATTCCTAACCGTTGATTTCATTTTCAACGTCTTACGTCACCGTCAACAGCGGGGGTTAGGCATGTTTTAATCCGTGTGTTAATCGAAGTCCCGCAAGCCGTAGATCTGATGGCCTCTGTCATCCAACGGATATCGGGTCATCAAGTGTTCAGACTTTAATTCCAAAACCGGACCCGAACTTCTATAGATCGAGGACTTATATTCCCTATCGGCTCCATAAGGGCGGTAAGCGTCGCGCAAGATTTCCGGGCAATATCGCTACTGACCGTTGGATCAAGTGTGCCTTGATCAAACAATGGAGACTGGTCGCTAAGTCGCAAACAAAAGGGTTATCGCAATTTCACTTATCGCAATCACGACTTCCTTTGCAATATGCGATAGAGACTCGGAACTGAATTGCGATCCGTGATTTGCGATGTGCGATGATCGCCGATTAATATCGCATCGCATGGTTCAAGAGTGAATAACCCTGCCTGGAGAAATTGCGATTGCGATGTGCGATGTTTAAGGGACTTGTAAAGCACTTGTCATTGCGGCTAAATTAAGCAGTTTTGCTAATTTAGCAGAATAGATAACTTTGGAGGTAGATGACTGATACTCCGCAGGAAATCCAAGAAGAAGTCCCGCCCGAACTTGCAGAAATTGTTTCCAGATTTGAACGATTGTCCATTACACCTGCACTCAGGCCACCATTTGTGGTATCAGAGCAGCCTACTGACACTGAACAGGATCTCAAGGATCAAAAAAAGAAATCCAACATGGTTTTCAGAGTTGGAGGAAGAGGTGGTGGTCGAAGAAGAGGACGACCAGTTGCAAATGCTGAAGTGTTGGAAGCTATGCAATAGATGCAAGCTAGATTGGAAGTAGTGGAAATGGGAAGAGATGCAGATGCTAGGGATGTCAATGAACCTGAAGCTGGAGCTGCAGAAGATGAGGAACCCGCAGATGTAACTCCTGAAATGAGATTCTTTAGGTCAGTATTGAAGAAGTGTTGACATTACTTGATTTCCAAGGAGTTCATTCTGTATTAAGATAACCATGCATTACAGTACATTATGCAATAGCCAAAGCTTAACCAGAAGCATCCCAAATGGGTAGAATACCTACAAAGTTTTAATTTTGTATTAAAACATATAATTGATCGATCAAACAAAGTAGCAGATGCCTTAAGTAGAAAAAGCATTTTTGTTCAAGAAAGTCAAATTCAAGTGTTGGGTTTTGATTTTCTTAAAGAGTTATATGAGAAAGATCTAGATTTTAAAGAGGCATTTGAAGCTTGTAGAAATCTTGTTTTGTTAGACAGAAGCAAGTGGCTGGATTATTTCCTGCAAGAGGGGCTGTTGTTTAAAAGAAATCAACTATGCATACCAAGTTGTTCTATGAGGGAGAATTTGATCAAGGAGAAACATAGTGGAGGACTTGGAGGGAATTTTGGTGTAGACAAGACTTATGAACAGTTGAACAGGTTTTATTTTTGGCTGAAAATGAGGTCTGAAGTGGAAAGGTATGTGAAAAATTGTAAAGTCTATCAATATGCAAAGGGAAGGAGTCAAAACACAGGTTTGTATGTTCCATTACCTATTCTATATAGGCCTTGGGATATGGTAAGTATGGACTTTGTTTTGGGTTTACAAAAAACTCAAAGGCGAAATGATTCAATTTATGTAGTAGTTGACAGATTTTCAAAAATGGCACATTTTATTCCATGTTATAAAACCATTGATGCCACTCACATTGCTAATCTATTTTTTAAGGAGATTGTAAGATTACATGGGTTACCTAAAAGCATTTTTCAGACAGAGACACCAGATTTGTTGGACATTTTTGGAGGACATTGTGGAAAAACTTGGAACTAAATTGAGTTTCAGTTCTGCTTATCATCCTTAGACTGATGGACAGACTAAAGTAGTAAATAAAAGCTTAGGTAATCTTTTGAGAAGTCTTGCAGGTGAACATTCAAAACAGTGGGATCAAGTATTGGCACAGGCAGAATATGCATATAATGATTCTCCTAATAGGAGTACAGGGCAGAGTCCATTCCATATAATTTATGGAATGCACCCAAGAGGAGTGTCTGAATTGAGAGACTTGGGAAAAGCTGAAAGGAGAAGTGCTAAAGGAGAAGATTTTGCTACAGAAGTTCAAGCAATACATGAACAAGTAAAACAACAACTACAGGACAGCAACATAAAATACAAGGGCAGAGCAGATTTGAAGAAAAGAGAAGTTAATTTTGAGGTTGGAGATTTGGTTTTAGCACACCTGAGGAAGGAAAGATTTCCAAAAAGGGAGTATAATAAACTAAAGTTTAAGAAAATTGGACCATGTAGAGTCTTGAGAAAATTTTCTACAAATGCATATGAAATTGAATTACCCCCTGATATTGGAATATCTCCAATTTTTAATGTTGCTGACTTATACAGGTATGAAAAGGAACAGGCAGATGACACAGCAGAAGATCAAGAAAAACAAGAGATTGATTGGCTAAAACAATTCTTTATAGCAAAGAAATTGAAGCCAGATAGGATTTTGGAAAAGAAATTGTTGAAGAAGACAAGACGACAGGAATATTTTCAGTATTGGGTCAAACGGAGAGATCAACCAATTGCTGAAACTAATTGGATAACAGATTCCATGCTACAGAAGTTGGGCAGTTCTGTAGAAGAGCTCATGGACAGGAGCCCATGAAGAATTTTGTCCTCAGGAGTCTGATGCAAGAGCATGAGGCTTGAAGGCAAAAGGCTTCGAACTTATTCCAAAAATACAAAAAAAGTTACAAGCAAAGGAGTGGGATCCTTTAGCTGTCAATTTACAAGCTTTCTAGATAGGATTTGAGCTAGGATTTAGGGATTGAGTGGTTTTGTAATTAATTCATGCAGTTTTGATTCAGTTGAGATTCTCAAGGAGAATATCGACCAGATTAGATATTGTTTAAGATTAGGCAAATTTGATCCAGTGTTTAAGGATCTAATTGTTAGATGAAATGGTATTTATGTAAGTTTTGAATGATTGTAAAAGGATTTTGATTGATTCAGCTTGTTTTGGCCATATAAGATTTAGTTGCATAAATTATATCTCTGTGTATTTTTGTGTATAATTGGTCAATCCCAAAGGTGTTGCATCCCTCCGTAGTATCTCTGTGTGCTATTTAACTTCCAGTTAAGCCTGAGAATTTAGAGTTATGTGTAATCGCATCTAATTTCTTTTCGCCATGTATTAGCAACTGCGGGGGTAGAAGTGTACGAATTCTTGATCCAGGACTGAAGTCCCACACTCATTCCTAACTGTTGATTTCATTTTCAACGTCTTACGTCACTGTCAACAGCGGGGGTTAGGCCTGTTTTAATCCGTGTGTTAATTGAAGTCCCGCGAGTCGTAGATCTGATGGCCTCTGTCATCCAACAGATATCGGGTCATCAAGTGTTCGGATTTTAATTCCAAAACCGGACCCGAAGTTCTATAGATTGAGGACTTATATCCCCTATCGGCTCTATAAGGGCAGTAAGTGTTGCGCAAAATTTTCGGGCGATATCACTACTAACTGTTGGATCAAGTTTGCCTTGATCAAACGGTGGAGACGGGTCGCTAAGTCGCACACAAAAGGGTTATCGCAATCATGGCTTCCTTTGCAATATGTGATAGAGACTCGGAACTGAATTGCGATCCGTGATTTGCGATGTGCGATGATCGTCGATTAATATCGCATCGCATGGTTCAAGAGTGAATAACACTGACTGGAGAAATTGTGATTGCGATGTGCGATGTTTAAGGGACTTGTAAAGCACTTGTCATTGCGACTAAATTAAGCAGTTCTACTATTTTAGCAGAATAGCTAACTTTGGAGGTAGATGACTGATACTCCGCAGGAAATCCAAGAAGAAGTCCCGCACAAACTTGCAAAAATTGTTTCCAGATTTGAACGATTGTCCATTACACCTGCACCCAGGCCACCAAGAGAACTACCAAACATAAAGTAGCGACTTAGAGGAAGTTGAAGAGAGAACTTCCAGAGGGAAGTAGAGATTCAGAGGAGTCGAAAGGAAGAGCAGAGAGATGGCCATGAATGGACTAAGGGATCAGGACAGGCTGGACGGGGTGTCCAACTTTGTGGTCTGGAAGGCCAGGATCCTGTCCATTCTAGATAGACATCGCATGAAGGCCTTCACCATGAGAACAGTGGCCATCCTACTGGACCCGGTTGATAATGAGAAGTACGAGGAGGCAATGGCCAAGGAAAAATGCATCATCCTTGATGGGGTCAAGGATCATGTGGTCCAACATATTGCCGAGAAGGATACAACAAAGGAAATGTGGGACACCTTGAAGACGTTGTACCAACATACTTCTGTGCAGAGGAAGATGTTACTTGAGAATCAGCTGCGGTCATACCAGATGTAGAAGGGGGAGCAGATAGATCACTTCCTCGGTAGATTGAAGGAGATCTGGGACCAACTGACTTCCATAGGAGCCACATCGGATCAGGAGTTGATGGTAAGGACCGCTCTAAACACAGTCTCCGAGGAGTGGGAGACATTCGTGCAAAGCATTCTAGGCAGGGCGAATCTTCCAGATTGGGAAGAATTTGGGGCAGCTCTTCGCCAAGAAGAGATCAGATGGTTGTCCAAGGTGGCAAGTAGCAGCAAAGGAGTCTGGATCAAGAAGGAAGAGGAAGAGGATGCAGCTCTGGCATCTGCAAGGAAGCAAGAGAAGAGGAAGAAAAAGGACCTCTCCAAGGTTAAGTGCTTCAACTGTGGGAAACTGGGTCATTATGCGAACCAGTGTTCGAGGAAGAAGAACAAGGGAGCGACTTCTGATTCCAAGGCAGCGCCAGCGAAGGCGGAAAAGGAGGTATAGGAGGATGACGATTGTGCCATGAGTGCTCATGTACCTCTAGAGAAGAGGTGGGGAGACATCGAGCTATAGTCGGGAAGACTACAGGAGATGAGGGGCAAGATCCTTGAGGTACCCAAACTCTTGGATTATACCTTGCTACGGGAGCCCTGAAGAGAAAGTAGCAGGACTGGCGGATGTCGGTAGAAACGAATGCGGATGAAGCGACAAATAGTGCTACAGTGCAGTAGTCACAAGCAACGCAGAGCTAGCAGAGTGCAGCAGTGCGAGATGCACAGAAGAGGTTGCAACAGTGCAGGATGGCACAGAGAGGTTTGCAACAATGCGAGAGGCAGGCAGTTGTTGCAGCAGCGCAGAGGCAGTAGAGGGAGCACTTGATAGCAGTAGAGAGAGCTTTAGCATTGGGAGTGTTTTTCGCCTAACATGGATGTCAGTAGTTGGTTGGATCAGTTACTTACTTCTTAGTGATTGAGTTGCAGTGCAGTAGCAGTTAGCAGTAGCACGATGCAGGATGATAAGAGGGGGTTGCAGTGCAAATGCAGTGTTGGGAGAAAGGACCAGCAGCAGCACGGATGGAGAGGGAGTTGTCGTACAGATGCGGTAGTGGCAGTGGCAGGGCCATGGGCAGCAGTACAGGACGCAACAGTGCACAAGATGTTGGGCGGGGAGGCCTAGCATCAGCACAGGTACCGGTGTCGTATAATCATAGTGATGCTTAGTGTGGAGTATTACTAGAGCATAGTCCTCACTAAGAGGGAGTGTTGATTTGGGGTAGCATCGGATGTGCTCTAGCCATGAAAATTGGTGGAGAGGCTTAAGCACATGAGATCTCCAACACCCAGAAATGGTTTGGGCAGATTCTACTCAGTTAAGGAGATATTAAAATAGTTAATATTTTTAATGGAGTTCCTAAGTCTAAACTTAGGAAAAATAAAATATTAATGGGTATTAATATAAAACTGGGTTAGAAGGTTCTAAATGACATGGATCAAGCCAAATATAATCTTAGCTGTTGATTAGAGATGTAATCTCGGTCGTTGAAGGACCAACAGGAAAAGTATAAGAGGAGGCTTGAGGGTCAGTTAGAGAATACACCAGAGTGATCAGTCATTCGATTTTCTAGAGCAGGGTTTGCTAAGAAAAGTCGAATCAGTGATCAGTTTGTAGTGAGGGGCAGTGAGTACGAGACGGAGAGGCAGAGATAGTGCCGAGAGACTAGCGCAGAAGCAAAGAGAGGCAGAAGTTGAGCCAGAGGGAACACGCGAAACCAAGCAGAGTCAACGCAGAGGCCAGAAGGGCCTGCGTCATCCACGCAGAGGGCCGTAGAGGCTGCGCAGTGCCTCAGAGGGCTGATGCAGAGGGTTTTGAGCTGACGTTGAGGCCAAGTGGGCTAACGCTGAGCTTCAGAGTGTGTTGGAGAGGGTTTTGTGGGGTAGATTTCTAAATATCTGCTTCTGCATAGAGAGGTATTACTGCCGGATTATTTTCTTTGTCGAGTGAGCCGGTTTGGCACCCGGTTGTACTCAAGGAAAGACTACATAATAAAATAACCCTCTGAATTCATCCACAGGTTTTCCCATGTTGGGTTTTTCCAGGGACGAGTTGTCCAAAAATAACGGTGTCACTTGTGCGTTTGCTATTTATTTCAGTTGTTGATCTGTAGATGATTGACCATATTGTGTTTATTTCGATATTTATATGTTTAAATAACTTGTTCGTAATTAATAAGTAGGAGAGATAAACCAAAGAATACAGCTAAAATTGCTAACAGGTAATACTTAGAAATTTCAACACTTCGAAGAAACCATACTAGTTCCAAACCATTAGTAGTATCTCTATCATCAACACTACAATCCCAATTGATGTATCCTCAAGTCCCAAGTTGTAGTGTAAGATCATGTCAAATCCTACTTCTAGCTCCCTCTGAAGTCAATATTTCTAGCTTGACTCATGAGTCCTTCTTTCCCAAAGTATGAGGTCTTCTTTAATCATGAGGCTTCTTTAAAATCAGGGATAATTCTTCTAACTGAGGTAATCGTCTTAATATTATCCTCCCTCTTACCAAGAAAACCTTCTTGATTCCAAGCTGTCATTTGATGCATGCTAGATTTTTGACTTCTCAAATGCATACTTCAAACTGCTTTCTAAAATCACGTTCTTCCATAATTCAGCAAAGTCTTCATGCTTTGATACGTTCTTCCAATTCTTTCATAAGTCTTAGACAATTCTTATTATTGACTTGCAAACTTTATTAGGCAGCTATGAAAGAACAAATATAATTAAGCAAAGTATAAAGACAATAGCAACAATAGTAATCAAATAAAGGAGATTTAGAGTACTTATCTTTTGAGACAGGAATCAACTCCCTCTTGAGTCTTGACCTTGTACTTCTTGTAACCATCTTTTTTCTCACATCAACATGATGTCAATTCTGTCATTCTCAAGAGCTAGGTATTACTCTTTCAGTGGAAACGATTAGTCCTAGGGTTTTTGTTCTTAGGGTTTTCTTAGTTCAGACCTTTGCTAGGGTTTACAAACCCTAGATGCTTCAATATCCAAAGTCTTTAGGACCTGTCAACTTTCAAATTGCAAGTTCTACATGTATGCTAATGTGTTAGTTACAAACCCTAGCATTGCCATTGACATATCTTCTATTTATGAAATGGAGTTGAATGTCTAACCTTCAAAACATAAAGGAGAAGTATCTACTATATTGATTATGTCCTTGTCCTCAAGAGAGAGGATACAGATCCTCATATTGCTTTAGATATCAACAATATTTAAATGTAATTCCTTCATAGTAGATCTAGCAATGTGATTAACGAGGTCTTCTAAGAGCATGCATCTAAGATGAACTTAGGAGACATTAGATGCAAGATATCTTTAACATAGATCTATGCCTAATTCAAAATTTATACGTACCTCCTAAGAAACCTTACCTCTCTTCCTTGAATATGGTGCCAAATCACAATTTCTTCAGGTTGCTTGTAATGCTACTATGATGCCATACGCTACTGAAATAAAACACCTCAGGGACTTGCTTAACCACAGGAGAATATGCTTCAAGGAACTTTGTTTGTCACAGAGAAGTAGTGCTTTAGGTTTCACTATCTTCCACAGATATGTGTAGCCCTGGACTATCACCTAGTCATTCTTCCATAAACTTGGATGCCTTGAATACCATGTAATCTACATTCCACAAAAGAATTCAAATGTCATTCGAATTAATGATCTTGATCACAGAGATAGGCAAGCTCAGACTCAATACTTCAATATGCCAATAAATTTGCCTGTCAAGGAGTTCCACAACTAGGTTGATCCTCCAACGAAGTCTTCAAACGACCAACACCATTGTAATTCAGATTTCATTGCATGAACAAAGAAATGTGCCTCAGTGACTCACATATCACAAATTTCAGGTAGAATGATTACATTGCATCTTGGTGATGTTATATAAGCTTGGATTTGGATAACATAGTCCATATGTCTTAGATCATGATAAACTGAAGTGTTGAAGATAATATCACTATCATTAGAAGTAATTATCAGTTTCAGGAATTTGTTCTTGTTTCTATTGCACTTGAAAAATTGACACCCCTTTCCAAGGCCTGCTAGATTTTTCAGCAACAGACCCTTGTAAAAATTTACCCATCACTCAAACAACATCTTGACTTGACATGCTAAGGTTTTTCTATCTTATTTTATTAGAGGGTGATATTCGTGACGAAGATCATAATATAGGAAATGATCTTGATGATATGTATTTTCAGTTCAAATATGGATTTCACTCGGTGCTATTTTGGTTATGTGCACCCTTACATGCTATATGAATGAGAAATTTGACTTATTTGTGTATAAATGGTTTGAATTCATATGGATTCACATGAACATTAAAATTTGAATATTTTGTGTCTTTGGTTGACCAATTTTTTGGTCCAGTTCTTTTACCAGTTCTGACTGGTTCCTGGTTCAGGGGGTCTACCGGTTTGGTCAACGATTTGATTTTGATAACAGTGGTTAAAAGGGATCTAGTGTTGGATTGTTAATACTCCAACAAAAGCCACACAGATGATATCTTATTAAATTATTACTAAGTTAAGGAATATCTTTCCATGATAATATTGCTACAAATAATAGCGCAGAATGACAACAAAGTGATTGGCCCATACCAAAATAATAACATGCAATCATCAAAAGAAATCATTAATATGCAACTAGAAATGTCACAGACATCAACGAAGCAAGCCATTGATTAAAAATTGCACATGAAGGCATAAACATTAATGAAAACAGAAATGTTCTACCAATTTTTTCTTAGTTACCTACTACTAGGGATTAAGGTGTTTCGTAAATATTGTAAACATTATGGTGTAAGAGAAACATGACGAGTTATAGGTAAATATAAGTGGTAATCTGTTAGAAGAGGATTACCAAGGACAAGTGTTCCTAAGGCTTGGTGTCTAGCCTAGGAAAACATGTCCTAACATGACCCCCTTGACTTAACTTTATGAGAAATGAAGTTAAAGTGATTTTATGAGACAAAGTCATAAAGTGACTTTTTGAGTTAATTAATGAAAAAGGGGACTTGGGGGATAAAGTGACTTATGGGTCAATGAAATTAAATTCTCACCCTTGATCTCAATGGCTAAAATAGGTCTTTCTTCATTATGAGAGAACAAAAAGGAAACTCATGAAGGAATCAGACACCGTTTTCATGCATTCTTCATGTGATTTGGAGAAGAGGAGAAAAGGAGGCAGAGAGAACCATCGGCAGGAGGTCAGCAAAGAACAGCAGCAATAGGCATGAATTCCAAATCACAAAACAGGCATGGAATTCGAGGAAAAGGGAAGTGAGATTTTTTAGGGCCTGGGCATGATTTTTGAGGCAGTTTGTGCTGCATTAATCGCTTCCAGAGAAGCACAATTTTCGAGGAAGGCACAGAATTCGAGGAAGTCTGACAGGGCATTTATTGCAGCCTGTCAGTGCTGCAGACCAGTGTGAAAATCAAGGGAGTGTAATTTTCAAGGGAGTTTCTGCTGGGAAATTCATGCAGCTAGCATGAATTTCAAGGGTGCTGTCAGACATTAATTTCTGAGCATATCTCGGCACCGAAATCAAGACGGTAAGGCACAGAATTCAAGGAGGCAGCAACAGCACGAAAATCGAGGAAATCTGGTCACAATTTCCCATTAGATAAGTCTGCATTAATTGCTGTAACAATTTCTCTATTAGAAGTAAGAATGTCTCTCTCTCACTGGTTTTCCCTTTAGGGTTTTTCCAGGGTCATTAGACCAAAAATCTTGTGTCAAAAATTGTGTGATTGCTTGTATTATTCTCAGCAAAAGTGAAAAAATAGAGTAGGTTCATCTGTTTCAAAGTTAGGAAATATTCAAGTTTATGACAGCAGCATTAAACATGTGGGTTGGGCATTAAACTTGATGTGATTTCACAAAACCTAAAACCGTTTTGGGTCTGAACCAATTTTCTACATAATCAGGCCTCCTGGAACATGAAACCAAACATCATTTCAATGTATTTATTTGTGGCTTAAATTAATAAAACCATACCTGCATGGACTTATTCAAGCCCTGTCAGTTTTGATGATGCCAATCGGCAGGGACATCTCGAGAGATCCCCATAATTTCAGAGAATGTTGGAGCCCTCTGAATACGGAACCTTGTCCCAACTTTCAAATATATAAAAAATCGAAATATAAAAAAATATATTTGTTTTTAACTCAGCAACATCCATGAAACAATTGGTAATTACAGAATCTCCGCTTACAGAATGGTTCAATTGAATAATGTTCTACAAGACAAAAAGGAAGTGGCAAACCTTTGTATGGTCAGCACTAGCAGTCATCTGAACTCACAAATTGTTTATTGATGTCTGAAGTGTCAATATGACATACCATGAGACTCTAATTTGTAGATTACTTGTGCTTTAACTTTTGGGTGACTTTTTTCTTACCTGAAGTTAATGTCACAGCTGTCCAATGGCTAATATAGTATAAATGTAGCTGCAAATAATGGCAGACTCATCTTCTGATATTTCCGACTTACTAGTCTCAAAACAGCCAGGTATAACTATGTAAAATTTGATTTAGGAGAAACCAAAGCATTTGCAAGCATTAAAAAGGAGAAAATATACTTACCAAGTTTCAGAACTTCAACTAGTGCATCACAATATTCCAACCATGCTGAAATATTGATCAAGCACCTCTAAAAAATACTCATGCAATTCTTTTTTAAGGTAATTATAGAACACAACTATCTGCTCAAAGTTTAAGGTTCATCCAGATCAATTTCTTCATCAATGACAAAACAGAGCAATCCATAATCCTGTATCTTGCAATCCAAACTCTTTATAGAGAGGAATTAAAATTGAGTTTCTCTGCTTTAAAACATTTTAGGCCATCAGAAATACAATGTAGTATTGGGGTTCTCTTGAATGACCATGATACTAATGAATGTCACCCCACAATACCAGAGGTGCCCAAATTCAGCAAATGACATCCCCTATGAAGTCCTCCCCCATCCCCTACATACTGTAAACGATAAGGGACATCCCAAGTGAAGCTACCTAGCTTGGTTAGCACAGGGGGCATAACCCAAACCCTCAGGGATGCATACCCATGAGGTTAGCATGGGGGCATAACCCAAACGCTCAGGGATGCATACCCATGGAACAATGAAAATTTTGGGGTTCTCTTGAATGACCATGATACTAATGAAGGTCACCCCCCAGTACCAGAGTCGCCCAAATTCAGCAAATGACATGCCCTATGAAGTCCTCTCCCATCCCCTACATACTGTGAACGATAAGGGACATCCCAAGTGAAGCTACCAAGCTTGGTTAGCACACGGGGCATAACCCAAACCCTCAAGGATGCATACCCATGGAGCAATGAAAATTTTACGAGTTAGAAATTAGACACAAAAGCTATTACTCGTAGCAAAAAATAAAAACATAAACTCTGATGCTATAATAGTTCATTATTTTTATACTTTTTAAGTTTTAGGCATTCCCAAATCAATGTTTTCTCAGGCTCTCAAGCCAATCCATATAAGTTGCAAGTGGATGTTGATTTTACTAAAAAGTTAAAACAACTCTTTCCTGGGCTGGAAATGATCAGAAACTGATTCCAAAAAATGACGAAAAAAGGAGATAATTAGGATATATTTCCTAAAATCCCAAGCTGTTGGAACTTGAAGCTTTGGAAATGTGTCTAAATGGATAAACAACAGAGATAGAACGTCATGTTTTTGTCAAATAGGTTTAACTCAGGTGGTTGGGAGAAGAAACTGTTATCTTCCCCACCAGAGTTCATATCCTGCAGATGACATGTTCACTATTTGTGAGGCAATCGACATTGAGGCTCTTCATAAGCCATGAGGAATACCTCTCGCTTATGGGCTGGAGGGTGGGGTGATAAATTGGAATTTGGATGTAAACAACAACCAAAAATTGTCATTTTTCTGGTAAAGATAAAGGAAAAAAAATTATCGGTGGAGAGTCATGAACCCCATGTCCACATTATCTCAGTCCGAGTTCAATGTGGGGAGCTGTCAAATTCAGCCAAAGCATGCTCTGTTCTATGGCTCTATGCCCATCAAGGTATGAACCGGGATCATTTGTGTTAACACATCATTTTAACCATTGACCACAGCCCAACAGACCAGACATACGATGTCATCTGCTACCTGAGAACATTTCATAATCCTTTCTTGCTATTTATGCCATATGGCCTAGGTCAAGGTTAAATTTGAGCTTCTTAGTGCAATGGGGGCACAATCAGCTTCCTTGACACTGGGAGATAATCAGAGAGAAGTGGCAGAAGCAGGCTTTAAAAGATATTCTGAAGCAGCCAACATATGTGAGGCACTTACCAAACGGGTTCCATGCGGGTTGCAGGGAAGCCTAGGCTCTCAATAACTTTGGGAACTATCCCTTTGAAGAATTTTTTTTGCAACTTCTGTGAAAAAATTCATTTAAAGGGGCATGAAAATTGTTGTACTTTGGACAGAAAATCTCAGATGTGCAGTAGTTAATAACTTAATACCAATACAGGCATTCGAATACAAAAAAGTAAAATGGTTATGTAAGAACAAATATTAAGGATCTTTACCAAACTAAACTACACATAAAAAAAATACTACCGCTTCATTCAAGAACACTTTGGATGGACTTTCAGATACCTGTGTGCCAAATTAACAAGCTTTTCATTCACAAGACCATGGTAGACTCCAATGACCTCTGCCCCTTCCATACGTAGCAAATCACTTTGAATTCCAGTTATAGGATCTTTCATAACAATATATCCCACCTGAATATAAGAAAACAGAAAATAAATTTCACTCATTCTAGCAAAGATTGTATTTACTTTTGATAGGACAAACCATCAATCCTGTTTTTAATGAAATACATCCCTAGCTTTAAAATAGAAAGCAAAGCACAATAATGAAAATTTACCCAAACATATCATAGTTGATAATAATTATAGATTATAGAGAATCCAATTTACTCAAAATATATGATAGATGAAATAACTTGTATAGGCTAACAAATCCAATTTCATGATAAACTCTTTAAGGATAGACATAATGCCTATCAATGAAGATAGGTAAGTAGATGGATAATATCAATAGATACTATTAATGTCCACTAGTGTTTAAATGCAGTAAATGAGACTGACGGAGATATAACACAATCAAACAGCTGTGTAGGCAAAGCGAGGCAAGGACCATGTGATTCTGTATGGTGATTTAGAAAATAAGTTACAGAAAAATAAACTGAAATGATAATAAGCAAGATCACAGTCTAAATAAGACCAAACCTTGAAGAACTTACAAAATTCAGAAATAAAAAGGTTGTCTCAATTTCCCCAAAACGTGGCATCCTTTAGGAGATAAAAATCCATATTGCCAGTGTGAGTTAAGGAGTGGTAGTGTCAAATTGCTTGATGTCAGTGATCAAATGCAAGAATCAGCAGATAGATCACTCTTTTGCTCAACTGAATATCTGCAAAGTGAGACTGAAATTGATGTTGAACTAAAGCAAGATATAAAAAAAAAATTCTCTTAATATCGAAAGACCACAGTAGAAGAGAAGAAACTAGTGATGCAGGAAGCCTAAATGGCTTCGTGATACCTTGCAAGAAGCTCAGGAGACAGTGGGAAAGCCCAAGTGGTCAGTTAGGGAGAGCAGAGTCACAGACCACCAGAGCGATTTGATAGCTATTTGGCTATGGTGAGTAGGATTGTGGAGACCGAGCCATCTAGCTATGAGGAGGCTGCAGACCAGCAGATCTGGAGGGATGCCATGGTGGAAGACTATGCTTCCATCATGAAGAATGGTGTGTGGGAGATAGTGCTGAGACCTGAGGGGAAGTCAGTGGTGATTTCCAAGTGGCTCTAAAAGATCAAGCATGTTGCGGATGGCAGCATTGAGAAGTTCAAAGCTCGATTTGTGGCACAGGGGTTCTCATAGGGAGAGCGAAATGACTATGATAAGAGCAGTGATCTCCATTGCAGCAGAGATGGGTTGGAAGATCCACCAGATGGATGTGAAGACCGCTTTTCTCAATGGGATCAAACAGGAGGAGGTATATATCAAGCAGCCATAGGGCTTTGAGGTTCATGGGAGAGATTCTCATGTATGCAGGTTGAAGAAGGCCTTGTATGGGCTGAAGTAGGCACCAAGAGCATTGTATTCGTGGATTGATTCCTACTTGCAGCACATGGGTTTCAAAAAGAGTGATCTGGATCTGAACCTATATTACATTGTGGTTGGCGAGGATCCACTCATTCTTGTACTACATGTAGATGATCTGTTTATTACAAGAAAGGAGAAACTCATTGAGCACTACGAGAGAGACCTTGCTTTCATGTTTGAGATGACCGATATAGGGCCAATGAACTATTTTCTGGGGTTGGATATTTGGCAGGAGGATGGGCATATCTTCCAAGGACAGGGCAACTATGCATGGGGCATATTGAGGAGATTTCATACTAAGGATTGCAGGCCCTTAGCCACGCCTATGATTACCAACTAGAAGAAGCTGCATGCTTCTGATTCTGAGCTGGTAGATCCTACTTTATATCGACAGCGAATCAACTAGTTGATGAATTTGGTCAATACCAAACCAAATATGTTTTTCGCAGTCAATACATTGAGTTAGTTCATGGTGGAGCCAGTGTTAGAAAATGTAACTAGGTTCGGTTTTCATAATTGTATGTATATTTGTATTAATGTAACTTTTATGAAAAAGAAAACAAAAGAGAAAAAGAAAATTTATTATTATTATTTTTCTAGATAACCATGTTTTTCATGCTTCTAGGGTTTCTTGAGTCAATAAAGAATTTTGTCATGAGTCAAAGTCCCTTTTGAGCATTTTGTAATCAAAAGAAAATATTATTTTTGAGTCTAGAAAGTCTATTTGACCCCAAGACCAAGTTGACCCTTCCAAAGACAAGTCGGCCTAAGGAGGCCTAATTCGACCACATGAAGAGGCTATATATAGGAGAGACTTCAACCTCACTTGGACACACTGACAAGTTCGATCTCCAAGCAAGAGAAGCAGAAAAAGTGCAAAGGTCAAGAAGAAGTGCAAGGGCAAGCAAGAAGAAGATCTTTCTATTTTTGTCATCTCTCCTTCACACGTGCAAAGTTCTAGGGCACCTTTTCAACTTGTAGGGCCAAAATTTTCTGAAATGCAGGGCCAATGTTTTTGTGAAGTTGCAGGGCCGAAGTTGCAGTGAAGTTGGGCCAAAATTCTGAAGTTGGGCTAGTTTTGAAGCTATTGACCTTGTGCACTTTGACTTGTTTGAGGAAGTTTTCTTTGGAGGGTTGACTTGGTGCTTGAGGAGGTTTTGATCTTGGTCTTTGGGTCTTGAATGTCTCACTTTGAACTGATTCTATAAGAGAAGAATTTTTCTAGGTTTTCCCCTTGGAGGGGTTTTGCCCTGGCTTGGAGCCTATATCTTGTGTTCCTTTTTGTTCTTGTGATCTTCATGTACTTTATGGTTTTGGTAATTGTTTGATGAAGAAGACATAACAAAATAATTAAAATCCAACAAATCTCACAAGTAATTATCAAGTAAGAGGAATCAAACCCTAATTTGTAATACCCTTGATTTCTCAACATCTAGGAGGGTGCAATGGGTGCTTGTGAAACATGTGTTGCGGTACCTATAGGCTACAATGGATTATGAACTAGACTATATCCAGGGGGTGGAGTCAAGTTGACTAGCTACACAGACTCAGATTGGGCAAGAAGAGCACATCGGGACATTGTTTCATGTTGGGTTTGGCGATAGTGTCGTAGTCCAACAGGAAACAAAAATCAATGGAACTAAGTTCTACATCTTGAAGAAAAAGGGTAACTACATTCGGTATTTGTCAATGTAATTTTGATCTTTGTACTTGTCAAGAAAAAGAATTATTATTATTTTTATAAATTATATGAATGAGGTTCTTGCTCATTCTATAGATCTAGGAAAGTCAAAGAGTCCAAATCATATTGAACGATGGACGGGAACCAAAGATTCTTATGGTTGAGCATCTATGTAATAAACACGAGTCAACTTAGTGTCAAGCAGCCCTCCAAGACAAGCACCATCCTTCAAAGAAGACGCCTGGAAACAAAGAAATGAAAAGACATCATGTCGACCTGCAAAATATATATTAATGACTAAAGAATGACATGTCGGTTCACCTAGATAAGTTGGCTCAAACTAGAGACACAACCACTATATATACCTAGCTGGGGTATCCGCAAAAGATAAGAAGAAATCTTAGAGAAGGCTCTGAAATTCTCGAATAGGTGCAGGTAGAATCTCAGATGGTACAAGAAAGAATCTCGGATAGGTGCAAGATGGTAAGGTGCAGTCTCAGTGATAGCTACAATGAAGCCCTCGCATATCTCTCTGTTGTCTCAGCCTAGTCACAGGGTCACAGTAATGGTTTTGGCCTTCATAAGGATCTTGGTGAAGTATAGACACAGTCATCACTATAATCATGACACCAATCATGATCCTAATGCAGATGAAGTTCTCGGTTATAATCCTAGTAAAGATAAGATGCAGAATTGTGCATTGGTGAAGACATGTTATGCAAGAATGCAACCATAATTTCGGTGAAGGCAGAGCTATGATAAGACAAATCATGATCTCAGTGAATCCAGGAGCAAACCTCATGAAGATCTCAGTGGTATGGTGAAGACCTTGGTGAAACTAAAACAATGAAGTTGCAGCGATAAAGATCTCAATAGTGCACCAATAATTATGATATCAGCAGTGACAAGGAACTTGGTCTTGGAGTGGCAGAGAGGGGCAAGTGTCAAGGTCTTGGTGTTCGTCAATTGGAATCTCTATAAGAAGAATTATGTGCGGGTTTTTCCTCTCCAAGAGGGAGAGGTTTTGGCCCTGGCAGAATGCCAACTTCTTGAGTTCTTGTCTCTTTGTTTTGATAGCAGTTTGATGAAGTAAACACACACACTAATAATAGAAGAAGATCAAGCTAAGATAAATTGTAAAAAGCACTTCACAAATTGCTGTCAAGTCTAGAAGAATCTGACTAACTGCCCTAGAATCTTCAACACTGCAGAGGTGGAGTATATGGCAGCTAGTCAGGGTAGTTGTGAGGTACTTTGGCTTCACAAGATGTTATATGGCTTATTTGATCAATAGCTAATACCAACAGTGATCTACTATGATAATGAGAGTTGTATCAATCTCACAAAGAATCCAGTATTTCATGACAAGTCAAAGCATATCGAGATCAGATACCACTTCATCTAGGATTATGTTCAAAGAGGGGCAATGAATATAGAATATATATCTACTAATGAGCAAGTTGTCGACATTCTCACCAAGTCCTTGTCAAGGGGCAAGCATGTTTACTTCATGGACAAGATAGGAATGGTGAGAAACACTTTCCTTGGTAAAAGGGAGTGTTAGAAAACGAGTACCAAGGGCAAGTGTTTTTAAGGCTCGGTCTCTAGCCAAGGAAATGTTGATTTTCTTAGTGCAATTAGGGTGAGCACAATATTTCTGAAATTCTGAAAATTACTTTTGATGCAGATCTTTTAACTTATTCCAATATATCATTCAGCAATTATACTTCATAAATTCAACCATAAGGAACAGTGGAACAGTAGAGATAACAACACACAAAAGTAGGCAAGATTTACCATGGGAAAACCCACAGAGGAAAAAACCAGCAACCTTTTCCAATAGAGAAATTCTTCTTGTTCAATGAAAGACACACCTAGACCTACGGTCAAACCTAGCCTTCTCCTCCAAGTCAAATCACCAAATTTGATCCTGCACTTCACTCTGCCTGTCTGACCGAGAATTTCGGCCATCCTGCAATAGCTAGTTGCCCCAAAAATTTCGGCCCTGCAACAATTGCCCCAGTAACCCAAAAATTGTGACCTCTTGCAATAGTTACTCCAAAAAAATGTGAACCACAGAGAGAGAGAGAGAGACTAATCCACACGTGCAAGATGCAAAAGAGAAAGAAAAGAGACATTTCGGCCTCCTTCATCCTTCTTGTGAGAGAATGTGAATGCCTAAATGGAGAAGGTTGAGTTGCCTTTATATAGTAGTCTGTATTGGGTGAATGGACGTGTCTCTTGCCACCAACTTGACTTGGAGGGAAGCCAATCGTCACTTTTGGAACAAAATTTACATTTCAAGAATTCAAATTTTCATCTTTAAAAAGTCACAATCGAACTTTGACTCAAGCATTTATTAATATGCTTTACAATGATAAATACAATTACATCAAGTGACCAAATGTACATTATGAAAATCAGCCACAGTTACAAACTCAAAACTTTTTATTAACTAGGGAGGTATTCATAATCACTATTCATCATTACCAATATCATCATCTATCATCAACGTACGCTAGTGGCCATATTCGAGGCAGTACCAAACCCATGGCGATGTCATCAACATATCAAAAGTCACTCCTCCATAGTGACTGGTGCTCGAAGCATATGGCCTCTACCTAGGCCAAAATGTTGAAACCCTCAACTAGCAAGCACTCACTGAGCGCTTTGGGCCAAGACCTCACTCAACCCCTTCCTAGTTAGTGATTAGGCCTAGATGCTCAAAGGACCTCACTCCACCCTATTCGATGTGTGATCAGGATCCAGGACCTTACTCCACCCTTCCCAATGTGTGATCAAGGTCCATATGTTGAAGGACCTCACTCCACCATTCCTAGTGTGTGATAAAGGTCCTCCTCCAAGAGACACTCACTCAACACCGCCTATTGAATCATCTAGGTCTCTTGGACCCATTCTCCCTTTCGGGGGAATGTCCATCAGTGTTACAAACATATCAACAATCCCTCTCAAAGAGAGGGGTAAGCTCCAAGAGCCCTAGCTTGTCTCTAAAGTACATGAACTTATCTCTTAGCAACGGCTTCATTAGAACATCAATTGTCTACCCATCGATGGAGATCTACTCAAACCTTATTGCTCTCCTCTACACCATGTCCCAGATGTAGTGGTACTTAATCTCAATATGCTTCGACCTGTCATGGAACACGAGATTCTTTGAAAGCTTCACACAGCTTCGATTATCGCAGTGTATCATCGTCTGTTCCAACTTGGCCAAACAATCCTGGAAACAACTTTCGAAGCCATATTACTTCAATACGAGTCTCATTGTTTAACATGTACTCTGCTTCAGCAGTGATAAGTGCAATCGACCTTTGTTTCCTATTCATCCATGATATCATAGTGAATCCCAAACTAAAGCATACTACCAAGGTACTCTTCCTATCGTCAACACTTTCTGCACAATCAGCATCCATATATCCCTAAAGTTGTACATCCTTGTTTGGCCATAATTTATTGTATCATGCAAATATCTCAAACCGCCCTTTGTTGCAATCCAATACTCATGTCTCATTTCAACCTAGAACTGACTCAATATGTTCACAACAAAGAAGATGTCTGGCCTGGTGTTAGCTAAATACATCAACGAACCAATCAGTCATCGGTACTATTACCCACCATTTTGTGGGTGATATCCCTAGGAGAAAAAAATTCTCCAAGATGGTCCCCAGCCAGCAACCAACAACCCCTTGCGGCCACCAACTAGCTCGTCGTTCCATTTCTCCACCACCTGACCCAGCCATGTGGTCCCACGCCCATCTGTCATGATCGTATGTTTGAAGGTGGGCCTTCCGAACCTAACGGTATGCCATGTCATTTGGGAATTATGTATTGTTTTTTACTTATCATAGAAACTTATGGGCATGGATTAATGGGGGGATTCGGCGGAAAGAGTGGGATAGGTATGTGCCCTTGTCCCCTAAACCTCTATTGGATGTTACCCTTAGATCCTAGTCCTATGGGATCTCTTTTACTGACCTTTGGACTTTAGGGTGGCACTACATGGGAAACCTCGATTTTGGTTGCATGGTCTCGCTCCCTCATCCACATACATTACTCCTTTTCCATTCATTATAACCCCATTCATCATTTTTCCCGCCTAGGTCCACATTCGTCCACATAGGGTTGGCCTCACCTTCCCCTTGCCCACACCTTGGGTCGGGCCAAAAACGATGCCCTGGAGGTTGATGCAGCTGAAAAGAAAAGTAAAATCATAATTGGCCACATTCAATAGGGAAATGTACCACAAAATGCAAAAGATGGTTGGAACAAACACATTTAGCACGTGGGAAAAAGCTAATGCATGAGTTCTACCCCATTCTCATGGCCATCACCCTGGTTCCTATAGGCCTTAGATGAGCATCTTTTATCATTCAGGAACCCATGATTATCCCAACCCCTGGTGGGCAATGAACTGCCACATCTTAAAGGGAGTATCCACTACTATACTTTGCATATCATGCTCTTATTCTTTGAGCCCTGAGCAATTACTCCATTTATTTAATTATTGGCTTAATTAATTGTCAGATTTACCACTAAACTTAGGGAAAGTGGGTTTTGAGGGTTCAAAACACATTTTTAACCCCTCAAAGTGTGTCATAGTAGAAAGTTGAGGGTGAGAGGTGAAAATTTTATTACTCATACCCCATACAACTTCTAGACGTCACTTATTACATTACAAATCCAACTTTTATTGCAATTTTCGTAGTGCAAAAAATCTCAAAAATTAAAAAATGACTACCTAGAGCTAACCAAATTCCACCAATTTTTTTTGTGTGATCTAGTATGGTAATATACATCAACTCTAGACACTAATATGTGTTAGAGGCTCAACCTTCAAATCGTCACCCCGGCTTTGGGGTAAAAAGTGAGTGAAAAATCTAAAAAATTATCCACGTCTAAAAAAGAAGGGATAATTAACCAAATAAAAAAACACTCCAAGGTGTACTCATTTGCTGATCGAGTCCCAACATCCTGGGTCTGTTACAGACTCAAAACTCATCATTAATAGTATCACTTATTACAATTCCCCGCAGGGTGTGGAATCTGGGTACAAGAAAGATGATGAGAAAATAGAAGTAGAATTAAAAAACTCTATTGAATGATGATATCTGATAGTACAAGTGTCCTCTAGATCATCCTTGGGCATTTATTCTTTCATATAATCATCAGGTGCCCCTCCAGTGATCAACATTTGGCTCCATATGGGGATGCAGGCTAGATACAAAGTAACAGTGTGCCCACCAACAAAAGAGATATATCAGCAGTATCCATTCAAAATATCATCAAATGAAATCAAGTACAAAAATGAAGAAATGGAAATTTATTCTAAGAACATAAATGACAATTTATTCATGAAATAAAACTAATCAAACAAAAATGACAAGGGATAAGGTTAGAAATATGATACAAAAAGATGCCCCATGACATCAGAGGTCTTCGGTGAAATCCATCTTGAGAACTTGCCTACTCACAAGCAATTCCATAGGTTCTTTCTTTGATATGTCTTGTCCAATTCTGGCTATCTTGGGACTATGACTTGCCCCAATGTTAACCTGTTTGTGGCCATCAGATATACCAAACCTCTTCCTTTTCCTTTTCCGACTATTGATACGTTGAGGTTTGATCTTGCTCAAAACTAGTGGTTCATTTTTTATATATTTTTTGTTTTTTGTTTTTTTCTTTTCTTCTTGGTTAGTTACGATGATGATGATGATGCAATTATTATCAATCCCATTGCTTTGTCTTGAAAATGCTCTGATGGAAGATTTGAAGTACCCAAGCTCTTTGAGCTAAGCCTAATTTCTTCATTTTGAATCTGTTATGTTAGGGGGGGAAGAAAATTTGTCAACACTGCATCACTTTCTGTCTAGCCTAATCTATAGATAATCTCATTGTTGGGTTTCCTTGGATCCTCAACATGATATCTTTTCTCTAACTCCCGATCAAGTCTGACAAAGGTATTATCAGGCATGGGGATGGTAGCATATGATAAGTCCATTTAAAGGCTACCACCTATATATGATGCCCATTTTCTTGATAGGAGCATTCTCCATGAATCAGGGACATCTATCACAACAATATCCATTGTCATTATTCTATCTGGGTATGCAGCTAGGAAAACCTGTAAATTTTTAATTATCCCACACACTTCAATTCTTTTAGAACCCAATGAACATATGTTGTGATAGGGCTTAGATACCCTTAAATTCAGTTGCTCCATGACTTTCTTGGTCATGACATTAGATGAAGCCCCTAAATCAAGCATGCAGTTATGTAAAAGACCATCATTCACTATCAAAGAAACATAAAATGGTAGATGATCTTCATTCCCCACATAACAGTTCAGACTTTTCAATACAATTTCTTCATCTTCTAGTTCATCATTAGGCTTTGCTTCCCTTTGAGTAACTTCAATGGCACTTAGTAACTTGGCCCTTTGAGATGGTATCTTTAAAAGTTTTGTCAATGGAATAGAAACCTTTGCATTATTCACCCAATTGCCCAAGTCAAAATTTAATTCTAACGTAGGAGGAGAAAAATTTCTATGATTATTCTGAACTTGGATATCCCTTCTCTAACAAGTCATCCCTTTGTGTTTTTCCTAGCAATAATTTGTCCAGATGTAGGCTTTTCCCCAAAAATCTCAGTGACTATGTCAAAATTTGCAATCATATTGTCAACCCCAAGATTATTAGGCCTATGGCCAATCCCTTGATTTCTCTCAATGGTGTATATTTGATCTTCCATGGAGAACATGTTGATTTGACCACTTGTCCCTACATGTTCATCTCCTAACATGCAACTTTCCATTATTCTCTTCACATATCGACATGTGGCCTCTTCATGGAACTCATTACATGGCCTACAAAAAGGGGGAATTTGATCTACCACATAGTTGCGGGGGAGCGCCCCCCCCCCCCCTCGCTCCCGCTCCCAATCCGCGCTCCGGGCGGGAGCGGGTCGGGAGCACGCTCCCTAAAAAAAATTTCGATCCCTGCCTTTTCGGGAGCGTTTTGCCTTTTTTGCATTTTTTTTTTGTAGTAATGTTCGAAATGCAATTTTTTTTAAAGAAACAAATAGTTTTTGAGTGGGGCAACTTAATGATCAAGTCTAGGCCCTAGTATTGATATGCTATTCATGGTAATGTTAAATTCTTAAAGTAAAAGTGACATTTTCTTTAATTTTCATTTTCATCCTTTTACTTAAATTTTTAACATTACCATGAAATGACTCAGGATGTTTGAGAGTGGTTTCGTCCTCATTGGATTTCATATGGAGAAAGTAGAATTTTAGATTTCATTCAAAATCCAGCAGACTTATCAGTTTTTCAGGATTTCAGGATTGGGGGATTGCAATGTTTCCATTGAATTTTGTCATGTATTAGGGTATGGAACTCGTATTTAATCAAGAGTACCAATCCCTCTATGTACCTTGATGTTAGTGACATTGCTTGTCGAACTCCTTTATCATGACCCTTCTAAAAATGTACGCATCACTCAAACAAAATCTTGACTTGACATGCTATGCTTTTTCTATCTTATGTTAATGCTTAGAGGGTGATATTAATGACAAAGATCCCTATACAGATACAAAGGTAATGACAAAGATACCTCTGGATATTAATGCTTGGAGGGTGATATTAATGACAAAGATCCCTATACAGATACAAAGGTAATGACAAAGATACCTCTGGATATTAATGCTTGGAGGGTGATATTAATGACAAAGATACCTCTGGATATTAATGCTTGGAGGGTGATATTAATGACAAAGATCCTGATTTTGCAACAAGACTAAAAAACTAGACATTTCTCGTGGTGGCAAGAGGCCCAAGCATAGTAAATAGATAATAGATTTACTTCTCTTTTCTAGTTTCTAGTAGCTTTTATAACTATTGACTCTTTCATATTTATTATGATATTTTTTTAAACAATATATGACAATTTAAGTTTGAAGTTGGCAATTATAACTCATTAGTAGTGAATTATGAATATGATGCTTCATGAAAGTTGAAAGTTGTTTCATTTCATTTCATTTTGTAATATTTCATTTCATGTTAGATATTATTTGTTGTAATGGTTACACTTAGCTTACAAGTACAACTTTGGTGATCAATGATGATAAATGTTATATATTGAATTTTGAAAGCTTGAAACTTTAAGATTGATGAATCATGAGACTCAATATGTTGTATGTTACTATGTTACTAACTTGCGGACGTGGTTGATGAAGATTATAACTTCTAGATGATTGTTGTTATATGGTTCAATCTATGCTTTTTTATGTTTTTTATATCTAATTCATCATTCTACATGTTTTTGTTGACATATATGTATCAAAAATTAAAAAATATAAAAAATATATATATTTTTTAAAAATCGCTCCGGGATTCGCTCCCAAACCGGGAGCTTCTGAAAATGGTCGCTCCCGCTCCCGTTTTCGCTCCCGCTCCCCGCTCCCGCTCCCGCTCCCAAGTAACATGGATCTACCATGTTGGTGGATTCCAATGGATTAGGAGGCCTATAATCTTGTGGAGGGCCTTTGTTCTTTTGCCATCTATCATTTGGCCTAGGTTGGAATCTTTGCACTTGTGATATTTCCATGGCCACCAACCTATTTTGCATGGCTTGCATTTCTTTAATGTGATTTGCTTCCATGCTCTTGATGAGTTGAGTTACTTCTTTAATAGGATCATGAGTAGTCTCTTCCTTGGCCTTGCCTTTGGAATCATTTTATTTTGATGACCCTCTATTGAAACCATGAATTTCAGATTTTCCTTGTTGCTTTCTAGCCCTTTCTATCTTCGAGGCTTCAGATTGAGATACACTTAGATTCGTAGGCTCCTTCCTCCTCAACTCATAAGCAGTGTCAACCCCAAAAGCATCTAGATATGAGCATAAAAAAAATTCATCGGAAGGTTTAACAGTAGCAGGCATGCTTTTTACTAATACATTGAATCTCTTGTTAAAATCCTCCATGGTTTCATTCACATTTTTCTTCATGTTGCTAATGTCATTGATAAAATGCCTATTTTCCTTCTTCTCTCCAAACTTATCTAAAAATGCAGTTAGAATGGCTTGTAAAGAGTTATATGAGTTAGCAGGTTGCTCAATGAGCCAATCAAGAGCATCATCTTCTAAAGATAAAACAAAAAGCCTCATCTTCACATCCTCATAGTTAGCAGTGTTACACCATTGAAAGATACAAACATTAAAGTTTTTTAAATGTGATGCAACACTAATGGCATTGTTACCTTAAAATGAAGGCAATTTTTCAATAGCTTTGTCAGGGATATTGTGAGGATAGCCATTTATGTTAGTGAAGTCACAAGGAGCAAAAAGATCATTCATAATGTTAGGCTCTACTTGTTCTTGAAAAAGCAAATGACTATCAGAAATAGCCTCTTGCCCAAGACTAGCAAGAGCTCTACTATGAGAGTCTATTCAACATCTCTCTAAAAACCCTTTCAGGATCAGGAGAGGGGCTAACTAGACCACTTGAATTTATCCTAGTAGAGACTGCAGAATTTGGGTTGAGCGGAGTTGCCACTTGAGCAAGAATCTAAATCTACAGTTCAAATATGCTAAAACCAAAAGGTTAGTCGATTTCCTAGGTACAAGAAAGCTTGTCCCCGGCAATGGCACCAAAAATGTTACTCCTTCCGCCTACACCTACCTACAAGTCAGTGAGAAAAGCCTTCAAGCACACAAGGTGTGGTTGGTGGTAGGGAAATAAGAGAAGGGGTTGTCACACTAAATCCCTTCTCTCTCTGTTTAACCTATCTCCTAGGTTAGCTAAGGAGGGTGGTCCCTAATGAAAAGTTAAATTAAAAGTGATATGAGGTTCTAGGAGAGTTGTTAGAATTAAATAGATTACTTCTTTAAGATTTATAAGCAAAAACTGATATGAGCAATAACTATCAATACATAAGATAAGCATAAAACACATAAACAACCAGTGCCTTCAGAGTATTGCCTTTTAAGAAATGAAATTGTATTTGTTTAAAATGAAGTGAAATGTTTTCAAATGGAAAGCCAAAGTAATCCTAAAAAGTGAAACAATAAATTGTTAGCACAAGATATTATAAATGTTTTTAAGATTAATAAGTCTCTACAAATGAAAGCATGGAAACTATCTTGCTCAAAAGGATACAATTAGAAATCTACTTGTGAGAATAAGATGACAAAAAGAACTCAAATGTTAGACCAAGATGACAACATGCAATTAGGTTTGCAACCCAAAATAATAGTACTTGAAAATGAACTCAACCATTCATGACAATATGCAATTAAACCAAAAGGTAAGTCAATTTCCAAGTACAAGAAAATTAAACTTGTTGCAAAATTAAAAGAGATTACAATGCTTGCATCCAAAGTGCCTTTTGAAATGAGATTTGCATGTGAGACTTTAAACCATCAAAATAGCAAGAAATTTAGAACTTTACGAACAAAGCAAATGTGATGGAATGTTGTTCTTGGTTTATTTTATTCATTAGTGCTAAGGAAAAGTTACAATTGAACTCTAGTCCTCAGACCTCATCATCGCCCAAATATTTGGATCTCCCAATCAAGAGTCAATAGAGGTAGAGGGTCCCTAAAAGTCTATTCAACCAACTTAAGTTGGAGGTAAGTTTTAGTGATGCTTGAGGCATGTAAGTAAATTAACCAAACACATGAAAATTTAGTCCAACTTGAAATGTACTTGTTTGACATGAAATAGAATGTTACTTTATGGAGAAAACTTGCTCAAATACTTGATGCATGTAAGATGTGTTTAATAGTGAAGCATAAGTAAACTTGGAACTATGTTCAAGCCAAATAAGATAAAGTAAAAAGTGCTTGCATGCAAAAAATCTAAACTTGTTATGGATTTAAAACATGTAGTAAATTAAATTAAAGTGCATGCAAAATGAGTGTGATGCATGTTGTGTTAATTTCCAGTGTTGCAGGAAGCGCCCCCCCCCCCCCCCCCCCGGATCCTAGGCCGGAATCGCGTCCCGTACGGAAGCGTTCCGAAAGCGCCCTAGGAAGCGCGATTCCATTTTTTCCGAAGCGCGATTCCAAAATTTTAATGCGCTTCCTGGGATTCGGGTAAGGATTTTAGAGAGCAGTTTCGGTGATATGACTGAGATTACTATCTCGGATCTCATAGAAGATTGCGTTGAAGATTGGGTTCAATTTTGTTATGTATCACAATGAATGTGGATTGCAATGGAGACAGTTCTGTTATGTATTACAGTGACTCAATGTTATTCCTATCACAGTTTCGATGCTACCTTGATTTCGATGCTATTACAGTGATCACACTTCGGTGATATTACAGTGATCACACTTCGGTAATATTACAGTGATCACACTTCAGTGCAGTGATGCAGTCACAGAAACTCGAATTATCTCTGAAATAAAATTTGGGTACCACAGTAAGGTAATGCAGATTAAAGGTTTTGTGCTACCACAGTCTTGGTGCCTCAACAGTAAGAACAGTCATCAATAGATTTTGGTATAACTACAGTGATACAAATTTGGTATCACAACAGTGAGAAAGTTTTCATCACAATAAGAAGATCTTGGTACCTAACACAGTCTCAATGATAAGGGTTCGGTGAGAAGGTTTCACTGTCAAAATCTTGACGCATAACAATGATATTACAAGGATAAGGACTTTGCATCACATACATAGAAATTCGATCAAGGCACTTCAGAGTTTCGATGATATTATGTAATGCTTAAATCAAAATTTTCCCATTTAATTTTACAATTGAATTGCTAAATTCATGTAATGCTTAAAAATTTGATGTATGTTTGTAATAGCTAGAATATAGATGATTGTTGTACATACTAGTAACTACAATGGAATCATGGATGCCATATCTATCTTGATTTATGCAAAAATATGCATGTTTTCATGTCTTCTACAATTAATTTGGTATTTGGGATGTTTGTTTTGAGTATAAATGCAAAAAATAAAAATATATATATATATATAGCAGACGCTTCCGCGGACGCTTCGCTTCCTAGATTTTTGGAAAATGACGCTTCCGCGCTCCGCGCTTCCGCTTCGCTCCCGCTTCGTGCAACATTGCTAATTTCTCAATTAGATGATATGCATGCAAAATGAAATAAACCAACAAAATCAAATCACCAAGCCTCTCCAAAAGGTGGAGAGATACGGATACCAATGGGTAAAACCCACGCTCCAAAAATCAAAAAATTTATTAGTTGTTACAAGAAGGAAGAGACAATGAAGTCTTCTCTAAAATCCAAGAAAGGTCTTAACAATTTGGCATCAAACCATAGACTTTTCTTTGCTGAAAATTTCTGCAATTTGAGACCCACAAAGGCTCAATAAAATGCAGGTTTTTGAAGAAGAAGAAGAGAAGATAAGTCTCCTCTATGGCCACGGCAAAGAGAGAGAGAGATGGCCAAAATGAACTAAGCCTCCCTCAAGAAGAATACGGCCTTGTTGAAGATGAACTAAGCCTAAAGGTGAGAAGTAGTCACTAAATTTGAGGCCCAAGATCCTACATGCAAACTTGTAAGTAGTTTTCTGATGATAAATCCCACAAGTAACTGCAAGAGAACAAGTTAAAAATGGATACAACAACACCACAAATATTAGCTTACGAAAACTACAAAATATGTTACAAAAATAATCTACAAGAAGCTAGATCAAAGAGTATGAGCAAGCTCTCCTCTTTGACTAGCCATGACTTAGCTCTTTGAAATAGCCAGATATTGATAAATGAAGTGCAATACCGGAAAAATAAAATTATTTTAAGTTTGATATTTTGATGCAAGAAATAAGAGCTTTAAGAAACTTGAAAGAATCCCTACAAGACACAAATAAGATATAGATAAGACTTTGGAGTTCAACACATGCGCGTTTTCCTTGAATATTTTTCAAGGATGGGTTGATTCCTCCGAGAATTTCCCTTCACGTTTGAAATGCTTGACCAAAGAATGGTTCATCTACAAAGCTTCACAACAAATCATTAAATCGACATGAAATTAAATAAGTGCAATAGAAAGAAATCCTAGAGATACATCTATTATCCACTAGAAGATTTATTTTCCTAAAGAAAATAAGTAATTCTTATGCTAATATGAGATAGTTGCATACTAACATAACTTGAAACAAGCATGAAAGAAACAACGACATAAGGAAATAAATAGAAGCATAACAACAAGTCAAGAATTTACCACGTATGCAAGGAAAATAACACCATCATGCTTTACCCCAAAGACAATTGTATTATATTGTAAATAGTGAATACAATCCCACAGAGTCTCCTCAAGCACAATAGCTCGTATTACATGTTATAATATGAGAGCCCATGGCTCTATTATATAGAGAGTTGGGAGAAAATCCCAATGTATAGTGATTAAATGAGTGGCATGAGGTGACAATCCCAAAGAGAAATTCGAATTTGTTGAATAGAGCTCCAATGCCAAGTGTAAAAGTGATTTGGAAATAATCCTAACCATTTGGTTAGGTTATTTTATTACAAATTGTTTGATCTGCTAGATTATATTTGTGTCGCAGAACTAGATAGTCTATGAGGGTCTATGTCAAATGGGTTTTCCCCCTTGAGATGTAAAAATGTAAAAATCATTATGTAAAGTGTCTTGAGGGTTAGAAAATGTTTATCCCCTCATAAATCCTAGGTCCTAGGTAATTATAATTTTTCCAAAGGCTAAATTCGAGGGTCCTTTAAAAAATTAAATTTTAAAAGGTCCAGGGCTAAGGTTAAATGATTATTTTGCTAAATTTTAGGCCTTTGGTCCCTTGGGTTAAATCAAAGTCAAAATTTTGAGGAAATTAAATTTTTGAATTAATTAAAATGCATTTAAATGATAATTTCGAATTTCCTCATTATTTTAATTTCGATGAATGAAATTAAAAGATATTTTGATCTTCATCGATGGTCAAGATCGCTTTGACAAGGATCACTCAAACTAGCCGTTGGGAATTTTTTCTTTAAATAGGAGGTCAGTTGTTCATTGAGATCATTCGATCTCAAAGTCGTGTGCTAAAGAAAGCTCTCTTGTAATCATTTTTCATGTGCAAATAAAGAAAGACTTTGGGGTTAATCTCTGCTGCTGTTACTTTTCGGGAAAATGTTGTAAGATGTTTTAATTTCTTGCATAGATTTACTTTCAGCCATTGATGTTAGCTTATTGAAGAGTGATTTTAAACACAGGTATCTTGTTTGGTCACTAGGGTTTAAAAGGTAGTTAAATTTCTGAATATGATGGCAGGAAAATCTTGATTTTCGAGATCATCAGGCGTTTGGGAAAGTTCCCGGCTGAACCAGCCAACTCCCAAAAAATCATTTTCTGAAGAGCCCAATTGGTTTTGATTTCGGGCTTATCATTAGAATTTTTTTGGTGAATGCATGAAGGGTTTTCTGAAGCACCTCATACTAAATTTAAAATTTTAAATATTTTCTGTGGCATACTGAAAAACTATGTTGCCAGGAAACGTGGGTGCGGGGACAGGGACGGCATTTTTGGAAACAGGGTGCGTGGGTTCGTCGGGTAATATAATAATATTAAATTTTAATAATTATATTTTATAAATTATAAATTTATAATTAATAATACATAAATTTGAATTTGTATATTTTTTCAACTTTAAACAAGAAAACTTTAATGATAATCATTTAAACATGCACATCATTGAACATTCAACATTGACATTGAAATTTCAAAATTCATCACCAAAAAACTATTCTTTTGAATCTTTTCCGTGTAACCATGACACTGTGACAGCTATGTGAGAGAGCTCAAGGCTACTACTAAAACTGAAAATTCAAAATACATACTAGGATAAATGCTAGACTCAGCTATTTTGGTGAAACTTGGGACAGATTTTGTCACACACAGGCTTTAAAATAACTATGCAGCTTAGGTTCATTTGCAAGGATGCCTATCAATGAATCAGGTTGTGGTCATACATACCCTTCCTCCTACACAGCCAAGGAGTGTTAGCATTTCTGCCTCCTGCTCTAATTTCAAGACAACTTCTCTCCTTATTGAAATTGCTCATTCTGGCTGGAGCTTGAGCTTGTAACTTCGCTTTGAATGTTTAGTCTCTCCCATATAAAAACACAATTTTTTCATAGGAGATTCTTCTCAACCTGATAGTGGTCTAGAATTTTCTTGATGTCTAATCATCCACCTGCCCCATGCATGGTGTGCTCTGTGGTAAAGCAATCCCAAAAACAGTGGCAGCCTTACCCTTCCACAAAACACGCTTATCAGTCTTTGTTTCCCAATAAAATGCACAGCAGCCATCTGATGGCTTGAGGGATAGTTTGTCTTTGAGTGCGAAGCTCTGCCTGAACGGTGAATATTAATTATCTAAACATAAAACATCTTCGCAGTTTTTAGAGATTACTTGGTGTACAAGTCTGTAGAGACCATATATGATTTAGGCATATTTTCCTAGTTTTAATCTTAACATAATGTTATCAGAATGCTGTGAGAAATTGGCAGATTTTGATACTTAATTTAGCCATTGTCCAAAATAGCCCTTTGCCATTTAACAGCATCAGCTGATTACAGCTTATGGTTGGTCTCAATCCTACTTTCTATTTGACCGAAAATGTCTGAACCTGTATGTGTGCATTTACAGTTTATAATTTGATGGTTATTTGGCTCGGGAATGAATGTTTCATTCCAAATTGATTTACAAGAATTCTTAAAAAACAAGACTTGTAAAAAACTGGGTGCGAGTACCCGTGCAACACAGGTTTTGATCGTAAGGACCGTGGAAGAATGTTTCATTCCAAATTGATTTACAAGAATTGATTTAGGGTTTTTTAGGTTTTGTTATAAGTTTTACCTTTGTTATAAGTTATTTTTTAAATTTCAATAAAAAAAATTTATTTGAAAATTAAATTTTTAATGTAGTTTTTTTATGAAGAACCCAAAGAACCCGAAGAACCCAAAAACCCAAGCACCCGAGCACCCGAAGAACCCAAGAACCCGTTAAAGGAAAAGAACCTATTTTTTTTTTTTGAAGAACCCGGTTCTTCATGGAAGAACCCAGTTCTTCTAGGTTCGTCTCGGAAAAACCCGTACCCGAATCTGGTACTTGGGTGCGGGAACCCGGGACGGGTTCGAGAACCCCACCCCCGGGTGCGGGTACCCATGCAACATAGCTAAAAAATCTAGCTATTTAGAGCTTCCAAGCTATGAATATTGTAATTATTTACCTAGTTTTTGTGTTTTTAGTATGATCCCTGCATATATTGTTTCTGGGTGTTTGTTTTGTCATTGCAGGATGAAGATCTGAAGAGGAGATCCTAGTTTGAAGCTAGATCTAGGCCCTGGAGGGTAAGATCTGGCCTCAGAATCAGCTCTTGCAGGGGCATTTGTTTCAGATTTGCAAAATTTCGTGGGGTTTTCAGTCCGAAGCAGCTGATCTCTAAATCAAGTTTTCTGAAAAGGTTCAAGGTTTTCCAGGCCATCTGTCTGCTGCTGCCTGGGGTTTCATTGATAAATCCGAAGTACAAGTGTGAAATTCGTTTTCTGGAATTTGGGATATTTTTCTGAGGGTTTCAAAATTGTTTTTATCATTCTGGCAGACTTTGGAATTTTTCTTTGTTGTTGTAGCCACCCTCAATCGCTACTCCAACTGCAAAAAAAAAACGCATCAAGAAAGGCAGCTCCCTCTTCTCCAACCGCTGCCACAACTCCCTGCGTGCAGTTCTCCTTCACTCACTGCCTCTCCACGTCGTCCACGCTACCTCCATCGCTCAGTGTTCTTCAAACTTCATTTCCAGGTCCCCTCACACAGCACCTGCAAAGATTATCCCTGTGTATTTCTTCAACTCGCCTTCAGTTCTGTGGTTTTTCCCTTCCTCGTCGACCTGCAACCTGAGTTCCCTACGTCCTTTCCATTGTTAACCTTCACGTTGCTTCATCGACCAAATACCCTAACCTACGTGTTCCTTCCCCAATTAGTCCAGCGCATTTCCATTCTCGCAAGCCTCCATCTCATCGCATCTGCTGCCATTTTCCTCTGCTACCTTTCTTCCTCATCCAGAAACTTCTCCCCTCGCGCATTTCATTCCTTTGCTCTTCGTTGCCACTCTGTGACTCCATCCTTCCGCTTTCACTCGCCCTTTAAAGCTGCCATCTCTCATCTCTCTCCACGCAGCATTCTCCTGCGTCCTCTGCGTTCATCCTCAAAGCAGTCACGTTCCTCCTCACGTCTTCCTTCCATTCCACGCCAAACCTGCAACAAACTCTGCCTCACCCATTGATCCACTGCTAACCTCTCACGTTGCCCAAACTCTGCCATCGAACTCATTATCCCCGCCATCAACTCTTCACGCCTTCAACCTGCAGAGACAAATAAAAACGCATTTCGATTTTTGCTTAGGTTTTAAATGCGTTATATATTTAGGATTTAAGTTAGCATATATTTGATATATTTAGATTTTAGTTTAGGATTAAATTTTTGTTACATTTTGGTTTTAAATTTATTTCATTTTAAGTTTTGTTTTACTTTAATTTTAAATTTAGAAATTTATAAAAATAAAATAAAAAAATCATAAAAAGCATATAAAAGGTTTAGTCCTTAGTTTTTTTAGTTTTGTTTTATTTTAGAATTTAGTTTTTCTTTATGATCTTGGTTTATATTTTAATCATTTAAAATAAATAAATAAAATTATAAAAAAAAAAAAATGTTAAAAAAAAAAAAATTTGAAAGAAAAAATTTTCGTGGTATTCCACATAGCTAAATGTGCTTAGATTTTATCTGAAGATTAGCTATGTGGAAGTGGCAGCGAATCAACTATTTGATTTCCACTTCATCTAGCAAAGGCACTGGTACTAAACATTTAAAGATCTAATCAAGTTTTAAAATCAATCAAGTGCTTGTTTCCCTCGTTGTGTCTCCCAAGCCAGCTGATTACCAGTTGGTCTTCTTTTATCTCATAGGGTCTACCCCCCTTAGCCTAGGGAGACGGCTTAAACGGAGAGATCGGAGATCAAGGTGACAGCGCCCAGTCTGAGCGTTGTCGCGATGCTTAGACACTCTGCGCGACAACATTTTTTGGCGCCATTGCCGAGGATAGAGTTTTTCCTTTCCTTGGTTTCCTCGACATTCGTCTCGTTTCTTTCCTCTCATCCTTCCCAGTCTTTGCCTCCTTCCTTTTGAGTTTTTCCGTGTTACACTTTCTGTCCGGGTGGCGACTCCACTTCATTTATCTTCCGCAAGGGTGTATACTAAAAGACATCCAAGCAATTTGGTTAATTCTGCTCCTGAACCTGAAAGGGCTCTCAGAGTGCGATTACACAAACTCTCTTCTCATACACTTCTTGTTAATCTCAGACAAGAAGCTCTATCTGATATCCATTTCCTTTTTACTAGCCCGGTCAAGCACGACATCATGGATATATTTGCCCCTTGCGATTTTTCTAACATTCAAGGTTATCCCAATGATATTCCAACACATGGGATGGATAAATTGCCTATCTTTCAGGGAAATAACGCAATTAGTGCTAATTCACATCTGAAATCTTTTAGTTTATGGATGGGTAAGTACGCAAGGGCTGCTGATTTTAATCATGAAGATGTTAGAATGACCCTTTTTGTTCCTTGCAATCGATTGTTAATGCCTTTAAGGAAAAATATGGAGATAAGAGAGAAGGAAGGCACCTCGTTAAAGCTATCAGCATAATCAAAAAAAGAGAGAATGAAACCGCTGAAGAATTTAACAAAAGGTTTAATGATATTATTAAGGAATTACCTCAAGATTATAAACCTACCGACAAATCTCTTCGAGATTTTTATATTGATGCCTTTAGCCCTGAGCCCTCTTATGAGTTGAGACGTGCTAAACTTCCTGATTATAGGGATTGTCAAGTTTTAGCCATAGAGCTTGAAAAAGATAAGGCAGCATTTGGGAAGTTTGAAATCCCAGGTTTTGATAGGCATTCAACAAAATTGAAAGAACCTAAAGGAAAAGAGGTTCAAGAACCTGATAGCGAGCTTGTTCAGAAATTGCTCCAAAAGATCGAAAGCATGGAAATTAATCAAGCGAAATTAACATCTAACCATGCTAAGGAGCATAGTTTTCAAAACCGGCGTTGCTAACTGGTTACCAGTCTAACCGGCTGGTTAGCAAGCCCACCGGTCGAAACCAGCCAAAAAACCCGGTCAGATGGGGCACTTCTCCATTTTTTGCCCTAAACCAGTCCTAACCGGCCGGTTACGTCCTAAACTGGCCGGTTAGGAGGCACACCCACCGTGAGCCCAAAAAGCGACTTTTTGACTATGTTTTACGGGTTTTGGAGGGAAACTAAGGGTGCTTTCCCTCCAAAAACACCCTCTCCAAGCCTTTAAGAGGCCCCTCTCCCTCTCATTTGTCTCACACATCTCATTTGGAGTGTTTGTGAGTTTGCTTGGGAGCTTGGAGAGTGTTGAGTTTTTGCTGGAGTAGTGGAACAGCAGAGTTTAAGCTAAGTAGTAGTCATCATGCCTCCAAAAGCCAGAGATACTGCATGGGCCCATTGTGATATGATTGATGGCAAAATGATCTACAAATATTGCCAAAAGTCCATTCAAGGAGGGGG
Organism: Pinus tabuliformis; assembly: GCA_031772625.1. Classification (NCBI taxonomy): domain Eukaryota; kingdom Viridiplantae; phylum Streptophyta; class Pinopsida; order Pinales; family Pinaceae; genus Pinus; species Pinus tabuliformis. The sequence goes on along the minus strand of CM062811.1, from coordinate 1,021,386,730 downwards.
TATTAATAGGTTCAAGCAACACTTGGCTAGGATAGGAGGCCATATAAAGCCATGTGGAGCACCAAATGAAATAATAGTGCATATTAGGGCAGAATACCTTTAGAAGTTTGAGACTTAAGTCATTGAACCAATAGAGAAGTTTGTGACTGCAAAGTTTGGGAGTCGAGACTCAACCGAGTTTGATCATGATGACTCATGAGAAGTTTCAAGTGATAATGTTGATCACTATTATAGTATTATCATATATGTAGACTTGAGTCTTGTAGTAGGCCACTGGCCCCATAGTTTGTAGGCTTTGTTTTTGCACCCTAGAGGCCATTTAGAGCCTCATTGCTTATGTATTTTGTTGATGATATGTATTGCACTCGGTGCCATTTTGATATATTCACCTTTACATGGTATATAAAAGAGCAATATTTGCATATTTTGTCTCTATTGGCTTGGAATCATGGTTTTAAATCTTAAAAATAGTTTTTTTCATTAAAAAATTATTATTTAATGTATTTTTCTAAAACCGGTTCGTTTAGACCAAACCAGTTCCGGTAGGTAAACCGGTTCATTAGGTGGACTGGTCCGGTGACCGGTGACCGGTTCCGGTTTTAAAAACACTGCTAAGGAGATAGCTACTTTGTAGAATAAGTTGGTCCAAATGGAAAGAGCGCAAACACAAAATTTCCAACCCAGAAACAATAATAATAATAATAGAAATAATTGGCAAAAGAAGGGTCAATCTAGTGAGCAGAGACCTCCTAATCTGCTTACTAATTTGGTCGATGATGCTCCGCCTTACTGTCGGGTTTGTGATGCTCTTCATGAGGAGGCTACTTGTCCCATCATTAGAAGAATTTTGGATAATGGAATGTTTGGGGCGGGTGATCAAATAAATGTAGTGGGTAAAGAGTTTCCTTTGTCTATGAACGATTGGATGGAGGTTAAGGAAAATAGTCGAGATGTTATGCATCCCTCGTCAGCTTTTGGTATAAATAACCTTGAAAATGAAGATGACATTTTGGCTAAGTTATATGGCGAAAAACCCTCTCCAGAGCAAATCATGGAAATTGCTAGAGATAAAGGTTTAACTTATCAGAGAAGGGATAAAGATCAGAGCGGGAATCAAATTCCCCCTCGAACTTTTAACCCTGGTTTAAACTCTGGATTAGATGTCGATTTGGGAAGTTGGTTTAATAATGCGAAAATCTGGGTTCTGTTAGCTTTGCTATGCAAATGGATTAAAAAAAGATTCAAAAAGCTCTCTGTTGTCGCGCGGATTGACACGACAACGCTCAGACCGGGGGTTGTCACTCTGATCCCCGATCCCTCCGTTTAAGCCTGTCTCCCACGGCTAAGGGGGGTAGACCCTGTGAAAAGATGAAGGCCAACTGCCAAACAGTTGGGCGGGAGATACGATACACGATATGATAAGCACTAGATGGATTTAGAAATTTAAAAGACCAGTGCCTTGTGGAGTTAATGTTTAAATGATTAAGTACCAGATGCTGGCAGGAATATGATCTCATTAGGAGCAATCATTTATCATTTAACTTTTATCAAGTGAGAAAAAATGCTTAACGACTTAGTGATACTCCAGAAAATTTAGATTTTCGAAATATAAAGTGTTTTGCATGACCATGTAAAATAACGACAGGAGGCCACATTCATGCAATTAATCATCAGCTGAAAAAATTGATCAAATTAAACACTAATTCCCACGTTAAAAAATTTCAATCTCAACATAAAAGATGAAACACAGATAATTTCCGAGTCAAGACTGAAAATGGCGAAAATATCCCACAATATTTTTTATGATTTTCAGGCAAAAATTTTAAACAAAAATTTCTAAATGAAATTAATCTAAAACTTAATTGCATAACAACTAAACTAAGCCCTAAAAAAAAATTTATAAATCTTTTTTATTTTTTAATATTAAAAAAAAAAAAAAAAAAACTAAAACTAAATTAAAATCTAAATAAAACCTAACTTAAACTACAGAAAATAAATTAAAATCTAACTATAATCTCAAACATAAAATTAAAATTTATTATTTACAAAATCAAACCAATCCTAAACATAAAGGCATTTTTGTTTTTTTGATTTTTTTAAGAAAATAAAATGAAACTATTTTAAAAAAGATTAAAATCTAAATACGTAACAAAAACCCTAAGATTAAAATTAAACTACGATAAAAAACTTAAATCTAGAACTTAAAACCTACGCTAAACTTTTGGATTTGGTTTGAAATACAAAATCTATGAATCGAAGCCCTAAACTACAATTACGCTGAATTCCGATATGACCACGGCAAAACAAAAATCGATTTTTATGCTACGGATGTATACCCAAGCCGTCGAACAAAATCAAAACGCAAACGCATAGAGAATGATCCACTGAGTGAAATCGATATACCTTGAGATCTGCTTGAAGAATCGTAACCTTAGACAGTCTTGATATGCAGACGGCGGCAACAGAAACGAAACAATGCTTACCTGGCCTGGAGTGATACCTCATACAGTCATTCTCACGAAATATTGGAAAAACGATGCTGCACTGGGCGTGAACTGTCAGTGATTTATCGCATACAGGCAAGGGAAAACGCTGGGCAAAATCGGAATTGCTACGCACTATATCACTGATGCGACGGGGCTTCCACACGAAATATTCAAGAGCTGTTTCACTGCTCAGGCTGGCCACTGAAATTTACACGTGCTGCAACCACTTTTTATGGCGTGATCGATCTGGGTTTATGGCTGGATGCTTGCAATGATAAATTCAACATGTGAAAACTCTGACCAGAACCCTGACTGCGAGGGAAATAAATCCGCTGATTTCTTTGGGGGATCTCACGCTAATCACGTCTGGAACCAACCGTCGAAGAGACCATCCTTTGGAAAAAATTTGCACAGATATATGAACGATGTATAGTTTAGCAATGCTTGAAAGCGGCTCAGAATGGCATTAACAAACAGCTGATGTATGTAGCAGAATAATGCGATCCTCCGAGAGACAGAAAGTCTTTGAAACAGTAGGGTTTCTCACAGATTTATGCTTGGCAAACCCTTGAAGAAAAATCCGGCTCCTGCAAGTTGCAAAAAAGACAAAACCCTAATGAAATCTGCGTATAAAAAAATTTGAAACCCTAGATCAGCTAATTTAATGTACAGATTTAGCCCCTTCACAGCCAGATTTAACAATAAGAACAGGGAAATTTTAAAGAAAAGAAATTTCAGATTGTCACTGTGAAAAAACTTCAGAAATTTTCTCATGCAGATCAGAAAAATAAAACCGAATGATAGACCCAGGATCAAATCCACTGGGCTCAGCAGAAAATGCTTGTGGGAGTTGGCTGGTTCAGCCGAGAACTTCCCCTAACGCCCACCAAATCTTCTTCAGCAAGGGTTTTTCTGCACAGCTCAGAAACAACCATCAGTAAAGAGGGCAAGAATGCTGCTAGATCTCAGGAAGTAATGGAGATACCTGCCATTACTTCAGAAACCCTAACAGCACCCAAACCCTAGCAAGTGAGCAAGATACCTGTACCCACAATACTCTACAAAAGCTATTATTAACAGCTGAAAATAACATATGCAGAAAATTAAAACAATCTCACAGCATTTCAAGAGAGTAACACCAGCAAGATATGGACCCCAAAGTCTTCTTTATTAACCAGAAACAAATTTACAAGAGAGCTTCTTCAGTCTTTGACTCACAGATCGAATGCCTCTCTAAATGACCCCTAGCACCCTACTTAAAGGAAATGTCTCCAACGGCTAGTTCGAGTGATCCATGCAGAAATGATCTCGACCGTTGATGAGAATCAAGAAATCTCTTGATCTCATCCGTCGATTTATTCACTTAAAATATTATTATTTTATTAGTTAGGTTTTTTAATTTATTTTAAAATGGATCATCGAACTAAGCCTTCAGAAACATCACCTAGGACCTAGGACTTAGGACTCATGAGGGGATTTAAAACATTTTTCGACCCTCAGGACCATTACATCATGACTTTTACAATTTACATCTTAAGGGAGGAAAACCCCTTTAATACGGACCCTCACAAAACACCCAGCTCTGCGACACAACGATAATCTAGCAGATTAACACACTAGGATTCTCCTAAAGCTCTAATGACAAAATCCATCCCGGCTTTGGGGTCAGGTTTGAAGGAAAACTCTGCCGATCCGTGGATCGGTGAGACGAAAAACCTTCCGGGACGTAGATTATCATCAGAAAGTTAGGTCCACCTAGGCCAATTACATACATGACTCATGATCTGCTTAGATTATTTACAATTCATACATGCAGACTGGGTTTACAACTGAAATGATCAAACCGCTGATGATGGCAGGATGGCACGGACATGCTGATCAGGTGCTGCTTCTTTCTGTCAAGAAAAACGGGGTGCACTGCATGGGTAGTTGACCAGTAGAGGTCAACACTCTCAAAGGCTGCAAATATGCTTATAGTCATGCCCAAAATCCATGTTTGTTGTTCAAATCATCAAGACATGACAAAAGCTACCCACTGATCAAAGAGGTTGCAAGAGGGAAGCCCTTTGGAGGGCAGAATTACACTATCGGAAGGTGAAAATACCCAAAAAATCACATAAAAACCAAAGTTGCAAGCTTAAGGGTCTGAAATCATATCAGCCGTTGGATTTGGCCGGTCAACGGTCCAGATCACGTCGGCATTTCGCTATCGGCGATTACGAGGGGCAGGCTTTAACATAAGTTATGCGCCGATGCGATGGGCCGGACCCCCCTTCAACACTCCATTTTATAAAATATCGGGTCTGGGGCAATATCGGCGATCGGTGAGTCGGCGGTATCGGCAGTGGCATTGCGATTGCGGTCTAGCGATTTGATCAAGGCCGTTAATCGCGTGCACAGATCAACGGCTCGCATCACGTCGGCATTTCGCTATCGGGGCTGCCAAAGAGTACAGGGCCTTCACATATGTTATGCGTCGATGCGATGGGCCGGACCCGATGGCCCTTCAACACTCCATTTTATAAAATATCGTGTCCGCGGCAATATCGGCGATCAGCGGGTCGGCGGTATCGGCAGTGGCATTGCAATTGCGGTCTAGCGATTTGATCAGGGCCGTTAATCGCGTGCACAGTTCAACGGCTCCCATCACGTCGGCATTTCGCTATCGGGGCTGCCAAAGAGTACAGGGCCTTTACATATGTTATGCGCCAATGCGATGGGCCGGACCCGATGGCCCTTCAACACTCCATTTTATAAAATATCGGGTCCGCAGCAATATCGGCGATCGGCGGGTCGGCGGTATCGGCAGTGGCATTGCGATTGCAGTCTAGCGATTTGATCAGGGTCGTTAATCGCGTGCACAGATCAACGGCTCGCATCACGTCGACATTTTGCTATTGGGGCTGCCAAAGAGTACAGGGCCTTTCACATATGTTATGCGTCGATGCGATGGGCCGGACCCGATGACCCTTCAACACTCCATTTTATAAAATATCGGGTCCGCGGTGATCGCCGATATCGCATCGACACTTTCAAAGGGACAGAGCTTTAACACAAATGATGGTGCAGGTCGATGGGCCGGACCCGATATATGCACAACACTCCATTTCATATTTTTTAAAGTCCGCGCCCATATCGTTTTCAATGTATTTGGTGTATTTTCTTTGTATAAAGAAAATATAAAGGGAAGCCCTGGGCAGATGTCGATTATGATGGGTTTTGGATCCGATGGGATTCGAAAGTAAAATATATATATTCTTCAAATCCGCCAAAGCCATTTTTCATGATTTTGCAGCTGTTTTATGTATATTGTTCAAATATTAAAAAAACAAGGGACCGGTGCAGGGATTTCATAAGAACGGCAGCCACTCCATTGCAGGTTCAAGCGGCAAGCCATCCTTGAAGGAACCGTGCAGTTATGTTATATACCAGAAGAAGGATTCAGCGGAGGGACAGCGGCCGGCAAACAGAACCCAGAAAGGGAAGGGGAAGGGCCACTACACGCCTCAACCCAAATCAAATAAAATCATGGAGCATTAACAGCCCTGCCAGTGCAGCAGTCATCCTAACGAACTTAATGGGGCATCTTTGGCACGAGGGAGCTCCTATGCATCACAGCATGCCACCCAAAATATCTGAGTATGGTTATTTCTCTGTCAGAAGAGGAAAACCACCGAGCCATGCCTACCTATTGAGGGAATCAATCAATTAAACAAGACAGAAGGATAGATTAAGACAGCTGAAGCCTCAAAAGGCTGAGGACCATTGTAAACAAGCTATAAATAGCTGAAAACAAGATGTAACAAGGGTTCAACTTTTGGAGATTATTCCTCCCCTGTTTTCTCAAGCTTCTCATCTGTAGTCTTTAGTAATACAAGCTTCTTTTGCTGCTACATGTTTAATGTCCATTTCTCTTCTGTTCTATGCTTGCACCTGAACAGTTTGTTCAGGTTTTCTGTGTGTTCGAGGCCAGATAACTGCCATCTTATCTCTGCTTTGATATATTAGATTTGCAAGCTTCTTTGCTGCCTATGTCTAGCCATTTATATGTGTAATTATATACGCATCTGCCGGTATAGTCAGTAATTTCATTTGCTGCCTGTAGCTAGCCATTCGTATAGGTCCATGTATGCAACCTGCTGGCATAGTCAGTGTTCTCCATCTATCCATTAAATCTACAAATTATTGAGCATTAGCAGTCTAAAGCCTTGTGTTATTGGGGGTGTTCATGCATGCCTTGAGTGTGAATAGAGTTGAAATGGTTATCCGACTTGATCCAAACCATCTTTCATTCCAATATTTCAGAGAACAATATTAAAATTTATATGTTACCAGGCATCTCTGATTTACAACCTCGGAGAGTTTCCTGGAGTGATAACATAAATTGGCGTCGTTGCCGGGGAGAAGAGAATCGAAGCTCAGCTTCCCTGGGAGACGACACAGCTTCAAGCTTTGATCACAGACAAGGTTTGAACATAGACGTTGGTTGTAATCATCTGTCTGGCGACGCCACTGGAGGAAGGCCATCCTTTGGCGACTCCACTTTGAAGTTCTGGCTCAGTTTGTGAGGCATACTAGAAGAAATCCGCAGAAGTCTCCAGCTGTCCCAGTGCCAGACCCTGAGAAGATTGTTAACCCGAAGAAAACATCACAGAAGGGAGCATCAAAATCAGGTAAGCCCCAGAAATCTTATTTGTCTCTGCATGAGAAGTTCTTAGTTGAGGATACGCAGTTTGAAGATTTAAAGCCTAGTATTGCTAATGAAGAAGTACCTGCAGAGATTCATAAAGCTCCTTGTCCATTTAGTTCCCCTTTGAATCTCAGTCCAAAGAAAGCTTCCCATACTGTCCAAAACATCCCAATATCTCTGCCATCCATTACATTATTTCCTACTGCCCCATCTGCTAGTGTCCTTCCACAAATTCCAAACATGGCAGGACCACAAGCACCCACCAAAATGGAAAGAATCATAGCCGCCAGGTATGGACCTTTAATACTGCCCACTCCCTTGAATGCTATGCCCACTGGAGAATATCAGAAGTATATGCCCAAGTTCACTGGGACTGAAGGTGTCACTGCTGAAGAACACCTTGAGTCATTTTATAGCTATGCTAATAATCTGGATATTAGTGAAGATGATGTGTGGATGAGAGTCTTTGTCCAAAGTCTAGATGGGGAGGCTAGGAAATGGTTTAGAGAACAAGCCCCAAGATCTATAGCAGATATCGAAGCTTTAGATGATACGTTCCTAAAACACTGGGGAGATAAAAAGGACTTGCTATACTATCATACGGAGTTTGGAAACCTGAAGAGGGAAAATGGGGAATCCTTGTCTGATTTTAATAAAAGATTCAACCGTATGTATAGTAAGATACCAGCTGAGGTAAAGCCTACCCCCACCTCTTCCAAACTTGCCTACACCAATGCCTTTGACTCTGAGTTCTGTTTGTTGTTGAGAGAAAGAAGATGTGCCACCCTAGCTGAAATGCAGGATGCGGCACTAGAAGTCGAATCTAACATTATGGCTGCAGAAAAGCTCAAAAGTCACGCTGATAGAAGGAGGCCGAGAGGCGAGGCTTCTTCTGCTTCATCCTCAGATACCAAACTTGATAAAATGACTAGAATGATCGAGTCACTGTCTGCTAAAATTTCTAAGCTGGAGATTGAGCAGAACCCTGGGAAGACAAGGCTCCCAGGCACATTTGCACCAAGAAATCCGAATCCATTCAAAAGAGCCAACGAACAATCACAAACCATTCAGAGGGGTAAAGAAACTAACGAAGATCAAAAGGTTAAGGCTCCTTTCCAGAATGTGGTCATGGAGGAGGAATAGATTGAAGATGAGGATGAAATTCTCTGTATGGAAGATAAAGGCAGTGATGCCTTTTTGACATTGGCTGCATACGAAGAGTCTTTGCTGCAGGAGCAAGACAGTCAAAGGTGGGACAGAGGGGTTGTTCTGCAAACGAGGGAGCAGAAAAGATATAATCTAAGGTCAAATGCAAATAATATCAAGGAGAATCCTGCCCAAAAAGCTACCGTCCAAACAGAGACCCAGAATAGCATACAAAGAAGACCAGCAGCTGATCCAGTCACCCTCAAAGCACCAGTTCAAGAGGTAAAAAGTCCTGAAAAGCTACCTCTCTCTTTTAGCTTCGAATCAAAAGTTCAGAAGTTAAAAATAACCGTGCCTCTGACAGAACTGGTAAAGAGTGAGATGTTTAGAAAGCCTATCCTTGAGGCTCTCGAGCTGAAGATCACACGAACATCCACTGACTTTGTTAATTTGCAAGACGATAGGCCTGCAGTTGTGCTAAGCCCAATGACTGAACCTGCCAAGGATAATTCCCCATCTTTTTATGTCTCCTTGACCATTCATGACAAAATTCTCCACAACTGCCTCCTAGATACAGGTGCCAGTCACAATCTGATGCCTAAAACCGTCATGGAAGAGTTAGGCCTTGACATCACCAGACCATATCATGACCTATTCTCGTTTGATTCAAGGAAGGTGAAATGTCTGGGATTGATTAAAGATTTAGCCATTTCCCTAACCCAGCTGCCCATGAAGAGCATGATAATGGATATTGTGGTGGCAGATGTCCCTCCTAAGTTTGGCATGCTATTGTCCAGAGGGTGGATTAAGAGACTAGGTGGAACATTGCAGAACGATTTATCTTATGCAACTGTCCCAGTGTTCGGAGGAGAGAGCAGGAGGTTATATAGAGAAGCACAGCTGGCATATATCATTAGCGATGAGAAGAATCCTACAAACCATCCCATATATGCAGTGGACACTGATTTTGGAGCTTGCATTCTCCAAATAGAAGAATCTCAGAAGGCTGCATTGCAGATCAGGAAACCAACAGCTCAGGTTGAGCATAATACAGGAGGTCAGATTTGGGAGATGTTCTTTGATGGAGCATGTACCAAGGAGACTGCAGGAGCAGGGGTGGTGCTAGTGTCTCCACAACAAGAAACAGTTCAATTGTCTCTAAAGCTGGTTTTTCAGGTGACAAAAAACATAGCAGAATATGAAGCACTGTTGTTGGGCCTTCATGCCGCCAAAGACAGAGGAATAAAGAAGCTGAAGGTATTCGGAGATGCTGATCTGATAATTCAGCAAGTGAACAAAACATTCCAAGCAAAGCACCCAAGGCTAAAAGCGTACAGAGAAGAGGTATGGAGAACCAAAGAGTTCTTTGAATTTTTTCTGCATTTCATATATTCCTAGAGCCCAAAATCAGCTTGCCGACTCCCTTGCTGTCTCAGCTAGTTTGTTTATACCTCCATCGCCTCCCAAACTAGTTTATGAGGTACAAATGAAGTATAGACCCTCCGTGCCTGATAATGTCCACCATTGGAGGGTTTTTGATGATGATGATGAGCTAAATAGGTTTCTTCAAGTCATTGATGAGTTTTCTGAAATGCAAATTGACCAAAATAATGATGCTTTGTTAGAAGATCCCAAGTCCAAGCTTAGAAATAAGATTGGCAAGAATAGCATAGTCCAACTCCCTAGCAACCATATTCCTAAGGGTCTAATTCCTCTTGAGAGATTGTTTGATCACAATGATGTGCCTTACAAAGCTGCCCAAAAAGAAGATCAAACTGCAGTTTGCAAACATGATATAGGAGGTCCAGGCCACCCCAAATTCATAAATCTGTCCACCAATCTATCTGCTGACCAGAGTGCTGAATACTGCAAATTAATGAGGCAATTTGCTGATGTGTTCGCTTGGGAGTACAGCGATCTGAAGACATATGATGAAAATATAATTCAGCATAAAATTCCGCTTGAGAAAGACACTATTCCTTTCAAACAGAAGCTGAGACCAATGAATCCTATGCTCTTTCCTCTGGTTGAGAAAGAAATTAAAAAGTTGCTGGCTGCTAAGATCATAGTGCCTCTCAGATATTCTAAATGGGTGGCCAATCTAGTTGTTGTGAGGAAGAAGAGTGGAGAAATCAGACTATGTGTTGATTTCAGGAATCTAAATAAATGTTCCAAAAAGGATAATTATCCTCTACCAAAAATGGAGCATTTGTTGCAGCAAGTCTCAAGTGCCAAAGTAATGTCTTTTATAGATGGTTTTTCAGGTTATAATCAGGTTGTTGTGCATCCGGATGATCAGGAGAAGACTGCATTCACCACTCCTTGGGGTACCTTTATGTATTCCAAGATGCCTTTTGGGTTGATGAATGCTGGAGCCACCTTTCAGAGAGCTATGGATATAGCATTTGTGGGAGAAAAGGATAAATTTGTCCTTATCTACCTGGATGATATAACAGTATACTCCAGTAGCCATCAAGACCATGTGCAACATTTGAAGAAAGTGTTTTTGAAGTGCAGAAGGTTTGGGATTTCAGTAAATCCTAAGAAGTCACAGTTTGCGTTAGAAGAAGGCAAGTTGTTGGGACATATTGTTTCTGCTGCAGGTGTCCGAATTGACCCAGAAAGAGTAAAAGCGATACAGACCTTGTCTGTCCCGAGATCGAAGAAGGACATCCAGTCTTTTCTAGGCAAGATTAATTTTGTAAGGAGATTTATCCCAAATTTTGCAGAACTTGTGAAGCATATTACCTCTATGTTGAAGAAGGGGTCAGAGATCAAGTGGAATGGTGTAGCGAGAAAGTCATTTGAGTCCATTAAAAGGGCAATTATGGAGGCCCCCACTTTAATCAGTCCAGATTATAGCAAGGAGTTCCGCAGTCTTATTGCAAGCAGATGAAGAAGGCTCAGAGCATCCGGTGGCATTTTTCAGTAAAACCTTAAGGGATGCTGAGCTGAGGTATGATATTATTGAGAAACAAGCATACGCTCTTATCAAATCTTTGAAAGCTTTCAGAGTATACATCTTGCATTCCAAAATAGCTGCATATGTGCCTTCTGTTGCAATAAAGGATGTCTTAACGCAACCTGATGCTGATGGAAAAAGAGCGAAATGGATTGCAAAAATGATAGAATTCAACATAGAGCTGAAGCCTACCAAGCTGGTAAGAGGTCAGGGGCTTGCCAAACTGTTGGCTAAAAAAAATTGCAAATCTTTGGACGTCGATTTCTTGTTCAATGTAGAAGGAAATGGTCTAATGAAAGAGCATGAAACAGCTAAATCGCAGAGAGGGCAGTCGGTGGCCGAGAACCTAGCTTCATGTAATTGGTATGCTGCAATAATTAAATTCCTTTTAGAGTTAGAAGTTCCTTCAGAATTTTCTCAAAGTCAAGCAAGAACGTTAAAGCTCAAGGCAATGAAATATTGCATCAATGATAGCTCGCTTTATTGGAAGGATCCATCTGGAGTGCTTTTAAGATGTCTGGACAAAGAACAGTCAATAGAAGTTATGTAGCAGTTCCATAAAAGCATGTGTGGAGGACATCATTATTGGAGAACTACAGCCCAAAAGATTCTCAGCTGGGTACTATTGGCCATCTTTATTTTCTGATGCATTTGCTTTTGTTAAATCTTGTGACAGGTGCCAGAGATTTGAAGGAAAGCAGCAGTTAAAATCCCTGCCCCTAAAGCCAATAATTGCAAAAAGACCTTTTCAGCAGTGGGGCTTGGATTTCATTGGTGAAATCAACCCGCACTCCAGTGGCCAGCACAGGTGGATATTAGTTGCCACTGATTATTTTACAAAATGGATTGAAGCAATCCCAACAAGGAAGGCTGATCATAATGTGGTAATGAAATTTTTATTAGAAAACATTTTCAACAGATTTGGTTGCCCACATAAGCTTATAACAGATAATGCAGCAGCGTTCAAGGCAAAAGAGTTGGTGGAAATGTGTGATTCAATGGGCATTAAGCTTGTTCATTCCACCTCCTATTACCCCCAAGGGAATGGTCTAGCAGAATCCTCTAACAAAAGTCTGATCAGGATTATTAAGAAGCTGTTAGAAGATAATAAGAAGAATTGGGATGCAAAGCTCAAATATGCACTATGGGCAGATAGAGTGACCATCAAAAGATCTACAGGTTGCTCTCCTTTCAAGCTCGTATATGGTATTGATGCTATTTTTCCAATTCAGCTTACTCTTCCTGTGGCAAATTTGCTCCAAACAACGCAGAATGAAGAAGATGTTATGGCCAATAGAATCACTGATTTAACAGAATTATATCAGATCAGAGAGCAGCTGATTGAAAAAGCTACAGCACATCAGCAGAGGATCAAGGAAGTCTTTGACAAGAAGGCAAAGAGAGACAACTTGCAGGTTGGGGATTTGGTTATGAAATGGGATGCATTTAAAGAAAAGAAAGGCAATCATGGGAAATTTGATGCTCTCTGGACGGGCCCTTTCATCATTTCACAGATTCAAGGGAATAATACCTTCATACTGAAAAGTATGGAGGGAGAACCAATTTTTGATGGCCCAATTAATGGGTGGATTTTGAAAAGCTATGTGATTTAAGGTCTTTAGGCCTTAAAACTGTAAATATTTTGTTTTTTCAGTTTTAGTATAAGCAAAGTAGACTCCATGCCCAATGGAACACTATGAAATTTTGGCTAATTTGTTTTCTACAGGAAAGGCATTGATCTGCAGTTCTTGAGACCTCACAGGGAGGATCTCATCCCCAGAAGGAGCCAGTGTTAGCTTTGCTATGCAAATGGATTAAAAATAGATTCAAAAAGCTCTCAAAGGCTGCAAATATGCTTATAGTCATGCCCAAAATCCATGTTTGTTGTTCAAATCATCAAGACATGACAAAAGCTACCCACCGATTAAAGAGATTGCAAGAGGGAAGCCCTTTGGAGGGCAGAATTACACTATCGGAAGGTGAAAATACCCAAAAATCACATAAAAACCAAAGTTGCAAGCTTAAGGGTCCGAAATCATATCAGTCGTTGGATCTGGCCGGTCAACGGTCCAGATCGCGTCGGCATTTCGCTATCGGCGATTACGAGGGGCAGGCTTTAACATAAGTTATGCGCCGATGCGATGGGCCGGACCCGATGGCCCTTCAACACTCCATTTTATAAAATATCGGGTCCGCGGCAATATCGGCGATCGGCGGGTCGGCGGTATCGGCAGTGGCATTGCGATTGCGGTCTAGCAATTTGATCAGGGCCGTTAATCGCGTGCACAGATCAACGGCTCGCATCACGTCGGCATTTCGCTATCGGGGCTGCCAAAGAGTACAGGGCCTTCACATATGTTATGCGTTGATGCGATGGGCCGGACCCGATGGCCCTTCAACACTCCATTTTATAAAATATCGGGTCCGCGGCAATATCGGCGATCGGCGGGTCGGCGGTATCGGCAGTGGCATTGTGATTGCGGTCTAGCGATTTGATCAGGGCCGTTAATCGCGTGCACAGATCAATGGCTCGCATCACGTCGACATTTCGCTACTGGGGCTGCCAAAGAGTACAGGGCCTTTACATATGTTATGCGCCGATGCGATGGGCCGGACCCGATGGCCCTTCAACACTCCATTTTATAAAATATCGGGTCCGCAGCAATATCGGCGATCGGCGGGTCGGCGGTATCGGCAGTGGCATTGCGATTGCAGTCTAGCGATTTGATCAGGGCCGTTAATCGCGTGCACAGATCAACGGCTCGCATCACGTCGGCATTTCGCTATCGGGGCTGCCAAAGAGTACAGGTCCTTTCACATATGTTATGCGTCGATGCGATGGGCCGGACCCGATGACCCTTCAACACTCCATTTTATAAAATATCGATTCCGCGGTGATCGCCGATATCACATTGGCACTTTCAAAGGGGCGGGGCTTTAACACAAATGATGGTGCAGGCCGATGGGTCGGACCCGATATATGCACAACACTCCATTTCATATTTTTTAAAGTCCGCGCCCATATCGTTTTCAATGTATTTGGTGTATTTTCTTTGTATAAAGAAAATATAAAGGGAAGCCCTAGGCAGATGCCGATTATGATGGGTTTTGGATCCGATGGGATTCGAAAGTAAAATATATATATTCTTCAAATCCGCCAGAGCCATTTTTCATGATTTTGCAGCTGTTTTATGTATATTGTTCAAATATTAAAAAAACAAGGGACCGGTGCAGGGATTTCATAAGAACGGCAGCCACTCCATTGCAGGTTCAAGCGGCAAGCCATCCTTGAAGGAACTGTGCAGTTATGTTATATACCAGAAGAAGGATTCGGCGGAGGGACAGCGGCCGGCAAACAGAACCCAGAAAGGGAAGGGGAAGGGCCACTACACGCCTCAACCCAAATCAAATAAAATCATGGAGCATTAATGGCCCTGCCAGTGCAGCAGTCATCCTAACGAACTTAATGGGGCATCTTTGGCACGAGGGAGCTCCTATGCATCACAGCAGGCCACCCAAAATATCTGAGTATGGTTATTTCTCTGTCAGAAGAGGAAAACCGCCGAGCCATGCCTACCTATTGAGGGAATCAATCAGTTAAACAAGACAGAAGGATAGATTAAGACAGTTGAAGCCTCAAAAAGCTGAGGACCATTGTAAACAAGCTATAAATAGCTGAAAACAAGATGTAACAAGGGTTCAACTTTTGGAGATTATTCCTCCCCTGTTTTCTCAAGCTTCTCATCTGTAGTCTTTAGTAATACAAGCTTCTTTTGCTGCTACATGTTTAATGTCCATTTCTCTTCTGTTCTATGCTTGCACCTGAACAGTATGTTCAGGTTTTCTGTGTGTTCGAGGCCAGATAACTGCCATCTTATATCTGCTTTGATATATTAGATTTGCAAGCTTCTTTGCTGCCTATGGCTAGCCATTTATATGTGTAATTATATACGCATCTGCCAGTATAGTCAGTAAGTTCATTTGCTGCCTGTAGCTAGCCATTCGTATAGGTCCATGTATGCAACCTGCTGGCATAGTCAGTGTTCTCCATCTATCCATTAAATCTACAAACTATTGAGCATTAGCAGTCTAAAGCCTTGTGTTATTGGGGGTGTTCATGCATGCCTTGAGTGTGAATAGAGCTGAAATGGTTATCCGACTTGATCCAAACCATCTTTCATTCCAATATTTCAGAGAACAATATTAAAATTTATATGTTACCAGGCATCTCTGATTTACAACCTCGGAGAGTTTCCTGGAGTGATAACAGGTTCCTGTCTCTGAGATTGTGAAAATCCCTTCCCAGAGAGATAAGTTACTAAAAGCTATTCAAGGTCCTCAGGCAAATTTTTCTCAACAAAAAGCCTCGGAAGTTGATTATCATGATGCTCACATATATTTGCAAAGTTTAGATTCGGATAACAAAGATCATCAACCTTTCTTTATCACCTTGATGGTTAATGGATATAAATTGAATAATTGCATGCTAGAGTCTGGGGCATCAGCTTGTGTCATGACTAAGAAGGTCATGGAACAGCTTAATTTAAGAGTTTCTAGACCCTACTACAATATATGCGCCATGGATTCTAAAAAGATTGAAGTTCATGGTCTAATCAAGGATTTACAGGTCCACTTATCAGTTTACCCTGACATTATGATTGTTATGGACATTGTTGTTTTTGATGCACCTGATGCCTGGGGTATGCTTTTGTCTAGAAAATGGGCATCTGATCTAGGAGGGAGTATTCAAATGAATTGGTCATACGCTATGATTCCTTCTCCTAAAGGTGATGGTTTTGTGAGACTTAATAGAGACCCTGCGAGAAAATTCCATGTTGAAGATCCTAAGAGACCTCATAATGAGATAATTAAAGAACAATCCGACATTGGGAACTATGCTATCATGTCCAATTTCATAATTCCTCCTGATGATAAGGTTGATAAAAGGATTAGGGATCTCAATGATAAAGTTTGGTACATGTATTTTGATGGTGCATCGTCTAGGCATGGTAAAGGTGCAGGAATAGTGTTAAAATCACCCCTTGGTCATATTTTCAAGTTTGCCTATCGATTGGAATTTGAAGCAACCAACAACGTTGCTGAATATGAAGCTTTGTTGTTGGGTCTTGAGTTGGCAAAGGCTTTAAGAATTAAGTTGCTTAGCATTAAGGGGGATTCTGACTTAATTATCATGCAGCTTAAAAATAAATTTACATGTAAAAATCAAAGGTTAAGGAATTATCGAAATACTGTATGGGATTCTATGGAAAACTTTGATGCCCTAGACCTTGAGGCAATCCCAAGAGAGCATAATAGTTCGGCAGATGAGTTTGCTATAGCTGCTTCTACTTTGCAGTTATCTGATGGGTTGATTAAGGATAGGATAAAAAAGGAAGTTATATTTAGACCTTTTGTTCCAGATAACTCAGAGCATTGGCAAGTTTTTGATGACGAGAAACAGGTGGTTCGTTTTCTTGATAATTTGGATGAGTTTGAAAATTTTCGGATAGATTCCAAGGAGGATGGATCCGATGATCATGAAGATATCATAAATCCTACTCCTAGGAATGTGGTTGCTTTAGAACAGCACTTTGATCGGCATGATGCCACAAAGTTGAAAGAGGAAAATAAAATGGATCTAGGCGAATACCTCGAGGTAAACATTGGCACTCCTACTAACCCAAAGATTGTTAAAATTGGTAAGGGTACTAATGTTGAAGAAAGAAAAAAGTTAACCAATTTACTTCATGAATATCGGGATGTTTTAGCATTTTCTTATGATGAGTTGAAAGGTTATAGGGAGGATGTCATGGAACACACTATCCCTTTGAAAGATGAAAATGTTAAACCCTTTCATCAGAAGCTTAGGCAGATTAATCCTAAGTTAGCCACTTTGGTTCAAAAAGAGCTTTCGAAGATGCTTGCAGCAGGAATTATTGCTCAAACAAGGCATTCAACATGGTGTTCCAACCTAGTGATTGTTAGGAAAAAGAATGGTACGATAAGGTTTTGTGTCGATTTTCGAAACCTTAATCTAGCATGTAAGAAAGATAATTACCCTTTGTCGAACATGGAGATTATGTTGCAAAGAGTAACTGGTCTAGAATGATGTCATTGCTAGATGGTTTTTCTAGGTATAATCAAGTATGGGTTAAGAAGGAAGATCGTCACAAAACCACATTCACCACACCATAGGGTACTTTCGAATACATTAGAATGTTGTTTGGATTAACCAACGTTGGGGCTACATTTCAAAGGGCTATGGATTATGCCTTCGAGGGGTTAATTGGGAAATTTATCGAAATTTACCAAGATGATCTTACTATTTTTTCGAAGGATGGTATTAGTCATATAAGTCATCTTAGGCAAGTTTTTGATAGATGTAGAGAATACGGGATTTCTTTAAATTTGGCTAAGTCTGTTTTTGGAGTAACTGAAGGGAAATTACTTGGTCACATCATTTCTAAAGATGGAATCAAGATTGATCATGAAAGAGTCGAAGCAATCCAAAAGATTCCTCTTCGCCATAATCTTAAATCCCTTCAATCTTTCCTTGAAAAAACAAATTTTCTTAGAAGGTTTATTCCAAATTACGTAGAAGTAGCTAATTATGGAGAGATCGGGGATCAGGGTGACAGCCCCCGGTCTGAGCGTTGTTGCGGTACTTAGACACTCTGCGCGACAACACCGAGAATAGCTCTACTAGCTTATCATAAATTTCTTTTGATGTCTCAAACTTGGAGACATAAGGAATGAGAGAGTCTTTGATTGATTCTATCATAATCCTTTGAGCTCTTGGCTAAGGCTTGAGTTTGTTCCTTAGTAGGGATAGTGATATTCCCTTATATATGCTCTAGGAGTTCATTCTCCTTTAGTAGATCAGTCCTCTTCTTCCATGTAAGAAAATTATTGGTTCCTACCAATTCATTGCTTTCCTTGCAAAAATACATTGATGTATATTCAGAAGGGGACATGTACTTGATAGGTTTTGAGATGTAATGGATTTGCTTCCTCCTTGAAGACATGATGACTTGTCTTCCCTAGATCTTGATATTCTTCAAGTTGCCTTCTCCAAGTGGACTTGCTTGATGATGAGATTTGCTTGAAGACATGTAGCTTGATGTAGGTCCTACTTCAATCTGTTCTTCTTTGTAGGTGCCTTTATGTAAGGCTCTTCTTCTAGCTTTGTAGACTTCCTTGATGATTGATGGATTGTATACCCTTCTTGTCTTTGAAGTGATTGAGACTTCTAGGCTTGATGCTTCAACTTTGTAGATGCTTCTCCTTGATGAGTGTTCTTGAGTTTCCCTTTCCTTGATGTGTCACCTTACCTCTAATACCATGTTGAAGAATCTAGGGCAAAGTAGTGTAGTGTGATTCTTCATTACTTGATAACAATTTGTGGAGTCTTTTTACTTTTCTTGTTAGCTTATTCTTCTCCTTCTTCTTATTAGTGCATATGTATCTACTGCATCAAACTGCTACCAAAACATTAAAACAAGAACACAGGATGTTGGCTCTCTGCCAGGGCCAAAACCTCTCTTCTCTTGAGAGGAAACCCCTTTAGTGAATTTGTCTTATTGAAGCTTCTATTGATCAATGCCAAACCCTAGACCCCTAACTAAGAGATCCTCCAAGCACAAGTCAAGTCTCCACTCCTTTCTACACCATATACCCTGGCACTTCTTCCGGCGTTTTGTTTCCCAGCACTTCGTCCTCCTACTTCAGGCACTTCATTTTCTTACTATGAATCTTGTCTAGAGATAGACCTTCTTTGATTGAGTCTTCTAGATGAGATGTTCCTCTTCTATCCCTTGCTCAAGTATACTTCAAACTTTGACCAACCGAGATCCTTCTTGAGTATGATTGTTTTGTTGTTCTGCTACCCTAGTTTCTTGCACGTGTGGAGAGTATTACTAAGTGATATATGTCCCTCTTCTCCTTCGCTTGAGTATCTTTCTTTCACGCTGGAGGAGGAGGCCTTGTAGGCCTATTTTTAGCCCAAACGAAGGTAGGTGTGTGTCTATGGGTTGTTGTTGTCCTAGCCACAGGGACAACCCTCAGATTTCCCCGCACGTGTGACTGTAGCAGCCCTTGGAACAAACTCTAGACTTCGGTGGTGTACCCTTTCTCTTCGTTGCCTTTTGGAGACCCTCTTACTTCGTCTTCCTTCCTTTTCCTTCGCAGATTTCAGAGCTCTTGAATGTGTTCTATTTGGAGTGGACAGCCTCTATAAATAGAGGACTATCCCTCCATTTAAGCCGACTTGTAGGCCGACTTGACTGGCTGCTTTTAGGTCGACTCGTCCTCTTAATTGTAGGCCGACTTTGAGGGCAACTTGGTGACTGATTTGTTGAGCAGACTTCGGATAGTTTCCATGATGTTGTAGCACGCTTGAACGAGCTTCTTGAAGGTGCCATTACATAGGAGTAGACTTGACTTTGCTTGGAGGTTTTCCCTTTGGTTTTAATATATATTTATACATGGTGTAACATGACTTCAAGGCCTTCAATATTTACTCTTGACTATTCTGACTCACCTATAGCACTTTGACATGTGCTAGACCTACTTCAATGAGCAAGAAACTCATTAGATATCATTTTGGGATTCAACTGCGTTAAGTAAGTCATTCACGTATGACCATTTCCATGAGAGGTAGTCATAACTGACTAATTTCTCATGATTTTTGAATAGTCCACTTAGCACTCATTGCATCGGGTGCTACTCACAAGGGTGAAGAAGTGGGATTAAAACTAGTGAAATGAATCACATAGCGTTAATCATCACTTCCGGGGCTTGCACCCGATAACCAAGACTTCCCGGGAGGTCACCCATCCCAGATTGCCTCTGGCTCAAGCGCACTTAACTGTGGAGCTTTCCCCGCAATCAAGCCCACTTAGCTTGCTACCCCATTTGAAAAACCTTAGCAAGTATTGTGCCTCATGAACCATTCAAGAAGAGATCCCTTCACTCTTTTCGAATTTAAGTATTAGGGGGTTTACACAGTGCATTACATTAGATATCATTTTGGGATTCAACTACGTTAAGTAAGTCATTTACGTATGACCATTTCCATGAGAGGTAGTCGTAACTGACTAATTTCTCATGATTTTTGAATAGTCCACTTAGCACTCATTACATCGGGTGATGCTCACATGGTTGAAGAAATGGGATTGAAACTAGTGAAATGAATCACATAGCGTCAATCATCACTTCCGGGGCTTGCACCCGGTAACCAAGACTTCCCGAGAGGTCACCCATCCCAGATCACCTCTGGCTCAAGCGCGCTTAACTGTGGAGTTTTCCCCACAATCAAGCCCACTTAGCTTGCTACCCCATTTGCAAAACATTAGCCAGTATTGTGCCTCATGAACCATTCAAGAAGAGATCCCTTCACTCTTTTTGAATTTAAGTATTAGGGGGTTTACGCAGTGCATTATATTAGATATCATTTTGGGATTCAACTGCGTTAAGTAAGTCATTCACTTATGACCATTTCCATGAGAGGTAGTCGTAACTGACTAATTTCTCATGATTTTTGAATAGTCCACTTAGCACTCATTGCATCGGGTGATGCTCACAAGGGTGAAGAAGTGGGATTGAAACTAGTGAAATGAATCACATGGTGTCAATCATCACTTCTGGGGCTTGCACCCGGTAACCAGGACTTCCCGGGAGGTCGCCCATCCCAGATCACCTCTGGCTCAAGTGCGCTTAACTGTGGAGTTTTCCCCACAATCAAGCCCACTTAGCTTGCTACCCCATTGAAAAACCTTAGCAAGTATTGTGCCTCATGAACCATTCAAGAAGAGATCCCTTCACTCTTTTTGAATTTAATTATTAGGGGGTTTACGCAGTGCATTATATTAGATATCATTTTGGGATTCAACTTCGTTAAGTAAGTCATTCATGTATGACCATTTCCATGAGAGGTAGTCGTAACTAACTAATTTCTCATGCTTTTTGAATAGGCCACTTAGCACTCATTGCATCGGGTGATGCTCAAAGGGGTGAAGAAGTGGGATTGAAACTAGTGAAATGAATCACATAGCGTCAATCATCACTTTCGAGGCTTGCACCCGGTAACCAGGACTTCACGAGAGGTCACCCATCCCAGATCGCCTCTGGCTCAAGCGCGCTTAACTGTGGAGTTTTCCCCACAATCAAGCCCACTTAGCTTGCTACCCCATTTGCAAAACCTTAGCAAGTATTGTGCCTCACGAACCATTCAAGAAGAGATCCATTCACTCTTTTTGAATTTAAGTATTAGGGGGTTTACGCAGTGCATTATATTAGATATCATTTTCGGATTCAACTGCTTTAAATAAGTCATTCATGTATCACCATTTCCATGAGAGGTAGTCGTAACCGACTAATTTCTCATGATTTTTGAATAGTCCACTTAGCACTCATTGCATCGGGTGATGCTCACAGGGGTGAAGAAGTGGGATTGAAACTAGTGATACCGGATGCTCACAGGGGTGAAGAAGTGGGATTGAAACTAGTGAAATGAATCACATGGCATCAATCATCACTTCCAGGGCTTGCACCTAGTAACCAAGACTTCTCGGTAGGTCACCATCCCAGATCGCCTCTAGCTCAAGCGCGCTTAACTGTGGAGTTTTCCCCACAATAAAGCCCACTTAGCTTGCTACCCCACTTGCAAAACCTTAGCAAGTATTGTGCCTCACGAACCATTCAAGAAGAGATCCCTTCACTCTTTTTGAATTTAAGTATTAGGGGGTTTACGCAGTGCATTATATTAGATATCATTTTGGGATTCAACTGCGTTAAGTAAGTCATTCACGTATGACCATTTCCATGAGAGGTAGTCGTAACTGACTAATTTCTCATGATTTTTGAATAGTCCACTTAGCACTCATTGCATCGGGTGATGCTCACAGGAGTGAAGAAGTGGGATTGAAACAAGTGAAATGAATCACATAGCGTCAATCATCACTTCCAGGGCTTGCACCCGGTAACCAGGACTTCCCGGGAGATCACTCATCCCAGATCGCCTCTAGCTCAAGCACACTTAACTGTGGAGTTTTCCCCACAATCAAGCCCACTTAGCTTGCTACCCCATTTGCAAAACCTTAGCAAGTATTGTGCCTCAAGAACCATTCAAGAAGAGATCCCTTTCCTCTTTTTGAATTTAAGTATTAAGGGGTTTACGTAATGCATTATATTAGATATCATTTTGGGATTCAACTACGTTAAGTAAGTCATTCACCTATGACCATTTCCATGAGAGGTAGTCGTAACTGACTAATTTCTCATGATTTTTGAATAGTCCACTTAGCACTCATTGCATCGATTGATGCTCACAGGGGTGAAGAAGTGGGATTGAAACTAGTGAAATGAATCACATAGCGTCAATCATCACTTCCGGGGCTTGCACCCGGTAACCAGGACTTCCCGGGTGGTCACCCATCCCAGATCGCCTCTGGCTCAAGCGGGTAACTAGGACTTCCCAGGAGGTCACCCATCCCAGATCGCCTCTGGCTCAAGCGCTTTGATTGTGGGGATTGAGCCAGAGGCGATTTGGGATGGGTGACCTCCCTAGAAGTCCTGGTTACCGGGCGCAAGCCCCGGAAGTGATGATTGACGCTATGTGATTCATTTCACTAGTTTCAATCCCACTTCTTCACCCCTGTGAGCATCACCCGATGCAATGAGTGCTAAGTGGACTATTCAAAAATCATGAGAAATTAGTCAGTTACGACTACCTCTCATGGAAATGGTCATACGTTAATGACTTACTTAACGCCAATGTTCCACCAAGACTCCGGTGCGGGGAGACGCGGGTGCGGGGAGACGCACAGGGGGGACGTGTGGGAGTACCCTCAAATTTTAGGGAAATTTCGGGGGTGCGGGGAGTCGTCGAGGTATATATATATATAAAATTCAAGTTCATATTCATTGTTCACTATTCAATAATGAAAGCATAAAAATATTAAATAGACAATTGAAATTTGAATCATTGATCGATCCTCAACATTCATTTTGATACATACATCATTCATATGACATGCTCAAGTGACAAGTCTCATTATTGAATTAATTATTATTCATACATACCATGAGATTCAGAAAACAAAAATAAAAATCAATAATAAAATATTCAAATACATTGATCGATATCATTCATCATTCAATGGTTCATCATTCTACAATCTACATTGATTTAAAAACTAAATTCATCATTCATCATTCTAGAATCTAAATTGAAAGCAAAACATACTAGTATATTTTCAAAGTTTGAACACTAAATCTATATAACTCAAAGTTTCAAAGTTCAAACTCAAAAATAGTTAAGAGTGAAATGGAAATGACTTTGGGTTGAAATGAAATGAGCTTTTAACTTTAAGGTTTAGGCTTTTAAGTTTTAGTTATTTAGTTTTAATTTTAATTTTTTTTAGACTTTTAAGTTTTAGTTATTTAGTTTAAAAAAAAAAAAATTTAATGGTTTTGATTTTTGAATTTTTGATTTTGAATTTTGAATTTTTAAGTCTTATTAGACAAATTTAAAGGGGGACGCCCAGGCGCACCCTTTTTGGGGAGTCTAGACTCCCACACTGAAGGGGGATGCCCAGAAGCACCCTTTTTGGGGAGTCTTGGGGAGTCTAGACTCCCACACTGGGGAAATGCACCCCGTTGCGTCTCCCCAAGACTCCCCAAAAAGGGTGCGTGGGGAAACGCACCCCCAAGAGACTCCCCGTCCCGGGTGCGTGGGGTGCGAGGGGTGCGCGCACCCGACCCTGGGGGACACGTCCCCGTGGAACACTGCTTAACGCAGTTGAATCCCAAAATGATATCTAATATAATGCACTGCGTAAACCCCCTAATACTTAAATTCAAAAAGAGTGAAGGGATCTCTTCTTGAATGGTTCATGAGGCTATGTGATTCATTTCACTTGTTTCAATCCCACTTCTTCACCCCTGTGAGCATCACCCGATGCAATGAGTGCTAAGTGGACTATTCAAAAATCAAGAGAAAATAGTCAGTTAGGACTACCTCTCATGGAAATGGTCATATGTGAATGACTTACTTAATGCAGTTGAATCCCAAAATGATATCTAATATAATGCACTGCATAAACCCCCTAATACTTAAGAAACTCATTGTCATAGATTATAAAAAATAATATTTCTTTTCTTGAATAAGTACAAATATCAAAAGTACATTTATGAATACCAAACCTAGTTACACTTCCTTCAACATATAGAACAACCCGAAGGCTTCGAAACACATGAGAAGAGAACTCATCTATGTAGGTTAAAGAAAGCCTTGCATGGGATCAAGCAAGCACCCAGAGCATGGTATGGTCGAATTGATAGTTATTTGCAGTAGTTGGGATTTGTCAAGAGTGATGGTGATCCCAATCTCTACTATCTAATGGTGGAGAATGAGCCACTTATTATGGTATTATATGTGGATGACTTGTTTCTCACGGGGTCATCTAGGCTCGTAAAGGACTACAAGAAGAATATTGAAGCAGAATTCAACAGGAAGGATATGGGGTTGATGCATTATTTTCTAGGGTTGGAACAGAAGGATGGGGAGATCTTCCTTGGACAAGGAAGATATGCTACAGAGATTTTGAAGAGATTCAAAATGCAGGATTGTTGGCCCATGGCTACACCCATGATTACCAACTGGAAGAAAATAGATGCATCAGGAGACAAGGAGGTGGACCCCACCTTGTACAGATAATTCATTGGGTCGCTCATGTATCTGCTCAACACTAGAACAGAGATTTGCTTTGTTGTCAACGCCCTTATTCAGTTCACGGTGGAACCGAAAAGGGTGCATTGGGTAGCAGCTAGGCACATTCTTAGCTATGTGCGTGGAACAATTGGATATGGGTTGAAATACACCCAAGATGATAACGTCAGATTGAATGGATTCACAGATGTAGATTGGGCAGGGAGTTCAGTAGACCGGAAACGTACCTCCGGGTATTGCTTCAATGTTGGATCAGGAATGATCTCTTAGTGCAGCAGGAAGTAGAAGTCGGTAGCTCTAAGCTCAGGAGACGAAGAATATATGGCAGCTAGCACAGCGACGTGCGAAGCTATATGGCTTAGAAAATTGCTGGTGAGTTTGTTCAGGAAAAGGATGGAGGCGACTAATATTTTCTGCGATAATTAGAGTTGTATTAAACTCTCTAAAAATCTAGTATTTCATGATCGGTCGAAACACATTGATATCAGATGTCACTTTATCAGACACTGTGTTCAGTGTGGGGCAATATAGTTGCAGTATGTCTCCACAGAAATCAGGTAGCAGACGTACTCACAAAATCTCTAGGAATAGCTAAGTTCATCCAGTTCAAGGAGCAGATGGGAATGGTAGAGAATCCGTTTCAGTAATAGAAACAGATAGTTTCTCGGTTGCAGTGACAGAAAATTGCAATACAGATGTAGTGTTGGCAGTGGCAGGGTCAGCAATAGTACGGATGCAGAATTTGCGCAGTAGTTGCTAGGCAGTGATGTCAGACATCAACAGCACAGAGGGAGACGTTACAAAACAGGGTGATGCTTCAGCAGGGTGCATTTCTAGAGCACATTCCTCGCTAAGAGGGAGTATTGATTTCTGGTAGCATCGGATGTGCTCTAAGTCACCTGACACGGGGATTCGGGATTCGTAGTGTCGGATTCGGACACGTTGACCCCCCGGAACAAGACACGTAGGATTCATTATATATTATTTTATTAAAAAATATATACATATATCTATTTAAAATATATATATATATATATATATATTAAAAATTAGATATTTCTTACACAAATTTTAATTAATGATACAAATTTATTGATTTCAAACATAGATCTTCATCTATAGCATGCATAGTACATACAAAATTCAAATACATGTCAGTGGTCACATAAATGATAAATCATGATTCATAATTCATAACTGAAAGACAACTTACAACTACAAGATAGTAAGATAAACACACTGACAAATTTTTAACCTATAAAAAAATAACCATCATGAATTATCAAAAACTTTAAAATGCAAACCTCAAAGTTTTTACACCATCAAAGACTACTTGAACATTATTCAACCCCATTTCATATATAATCTTATCATTATTTTTTAAAATTTATATATCTCAATAAAATAATAATAATAAAGAAGATATTATATGTATGATCTGAAATTTTACAGACACCAAGACAACCCTACATCTCCCCCTCGCAGTAAACATTGAACTGAAATCTTATTCTTGAATTCCCGTGAAGGTTGTCGACGAGATGATCAGATTCATGTTTTGCATTCATGTACTGTTCAGCTTTATCTTTGCTTTTGTCAACAGCATCTCCTTTAACAGTTCAAATCCCATCCCAGTGGTTATTCAAAACATTATCTTGAATAATCTTCCAGTCAAAAATCAAACTACACTTTTTTTAACTGAACTAGTTTAACTCCTTAGCTGGCACAATAGATAACTTGTAAGTAATTGTTGTTGCAGTAGAAATAATTGGTAAACAGAAGCCATGAACGACATATGAAAGAATCAAGGGTCCTTTGGGTTTTGCAGATTTGAGCAATCAAAAGTGTCACTTGAAACTGTGAAAAAAGTGAGTTCTCGGAGTTTCCAGGCAATAATGGTTCTGGTATTTCAAGCACATGTTTTGTTAGAACACAGCATACAACAACATCTCTTGAGAAACGTAGAATACTCAAATGCGACTGCCATCCATTGATGTTAACTTAGCCATACATCAAACATTAATAAAACAATGCTTGCCAAATGATGAAAAGCGTGACTATAATGAGCAATTGCGGCGTTTTTCTAACCCGCAGAAGTCACTTTGCCGCTAAACGAGTCCTAGAAAGCAGGACACGTAGTCCAAAATCGTGACATGATGGCGATTTTCGGGACACGCATAGGATTCGACGTGTCATAATCGGATTCGACATGTCATGTTTTTTGGACACGTTTTTTGGGCGAATCGTGTTCGACACGCCAGATTCGGACACGTGGCCCCTCCCTAACGAATCCAGTTACATAGGATCTGCTCTAAGTCTCAAAATTTGCAGGGAGGCTTGGACACATGTATTCCACAATACCCAGAAATCGTTTTGGGAAATTCCACCTGGAGACAGTTTTATGAAAATAATTAATTTCTTTTAATGGAAACCTAAGTCTAAACTTAGGAAATTAAAATAATTAAAGGGTATTAATCTAACTGTGGACGAAACTTCTAGAAGAAGACGAATATCGAGTCCAAATGATCTGAGCCATTGATTAGAATCTAATCTGGGATCTCAACTGGAGGATTGTAAGAAGGACTTCAATGGGCATTTGGAAGATACACCAGGCAGATACTCAGTTACCCGAGTTAAATCAATTTTCTCACTGGTTGAATTTCAAGAAGAGGAAATCGATTCAGAGGGAGAGTTGCCAGTGAGGAGGAGAGAGAGGGTTTCAACATCAATTGGGAGTGCAAGAGTAGAAGACAGAGCAAAGAAGGGACAGCGCAGGGGCTGTGACGCAGAGGGACAACGCAGAGGCTGACATTGGGACTACGTGGTCCTCACGCAGAAGCTGATGCAATGAGACGCAGAGGGGATGGCAGGTCCTCTCCTTAATCAGAATTTCGCAGCGAAGTGTGAGAGAATTGTCAGTAAATTTCTCACAAAGATTCATCTTCTATTCTGCTGGTTGTATCTTGTACATGAGATTTTTTGTTGAAGATTAATAAAGAAACCCTCAACTGCTGCACCGGTTTTCCCGCATTGGGTTTTTCCAGGGACAATTGTCCAAAAAACACTGTCATTGTGATTATACCTGCGCTAGTATTTTTTCTTGCATTTACTTGCCACAATATTTTAATTGTGAAGGTTTCAGTAAAATTTATTTCGATATATTCCATAGAAACACTGTGAATAACTTATTTCTGAATTAATAAATAAAAGAAATAATACTAGTTACTGCAGTTGGACTTCTATCTAGAAATTTTAACAGTATGGTGAGTGGCGAGTCTATGGGCAGAGTATGGCCGAGTCACTCGTTTCGTAGCAGACATGGCCCACTAATCGAGTACTCGCCGAGTCATGCTACACTATGACAAATACATGAAACACTATCACCATACACGAGCAAGGAAGAAAGATATGACATTATCAAGCCTCACCATCATAATCGTCAATAAAGCATCATGTGTACAACATCATCATCATTGTGCCAAATCCAATGAACCATGCTAACATCGTCATGAAATCATGAAGAACAGGCTTATCCACTATGCAAGGACGATCATCATGCAAGAAGACCTTTGACATATGTGCTCTAGAAAACCACAATCTGAAGTGCTCACGATCAAATGTAAATTTGAACATCACACCACTAGGAGAATGGTGCCCATGCTAAAATCTGTAGCATGTGATTCTCATCACATGGTAGCCTCTCAAAAAGTATCAGGGGTAACAGTTGGATATTTTGCCCAAGTCGAAGTAAGCAACGATGTGAGAATAGATGAAAAAACAGTTCTGAATGAAGTCGATGGTTGCTGGTTTGAAGTTGATAAATGAGTTACTTACAAGCAGAAAAAGTGCAAAATAAAAATGCAATCTTTTCGGCTGAAAAATAATCCAAGCCAAAAAACCATGATTTCCTGATTTTTTTCACAATAAAATTGCAATGTTTGCTACATTGTTATGTATGGTGGAGATCATACTCACTCCAATACTATAGTAGATAAACTTGAAGGGGAATAAGAAGTGACTTTAAGGTTTGTTGATCTACTGCATGATGATTTTATTGCAAAGGATCAAAATTATTGTATTTTACTATTTACAATTGCAAGATAACATATAACTGCTTTCTCTTTAGAATGTTGTATAATAATAACAGTTGTAGCTTACAGCCAAGCAGTAACAAGGATAAATTAGCAGGTCGATAACTATGATGTGTCAATGTTGTATCGATGAAATTGTCATTGATTTCAATGTGTCATTTGATAGCTTTCCTTTCAAGAGCCTTTCTGTACCCACATTGAGATTTGTGCGGCTACATTTTAACATGTGAAGCAATGATGTAAAAGAAGCGATACAATACTCCTAGAAAAAGCTTGAAAAGAGATTCGCAAGCAGAATAGTAAACATCTTAAAAAAACATTCAGCTTCTAACCATTATGTCACGGGATAGCTGCATCAATTCTCTCCCCAACGTGTCTAGTTTAGCCCATATGATGCAATTTCTGCATTGAGTCCTATTGATCTGAAAAATGAAATTGCCAATAAATAAACAGCATTATGAATTGTCAGGAAGACATTGTAAAAAGAGTATATGGAAGATACAATGTATTAGAACATAAATAAATGAAATAAAGACCCCAGTTTAGGTATTAGACTAAAGGCACCTACAACTGAAAGTAATTCTGCTGCAAGCCCCTGTTGAAAATGAGGGGGACCAACTTTCACATCAACAATAACCTGCTTGACTGATTCTGAAACGAACTACAGCAATGAAACGATTCTGGAATTAAAATCCTGATATTGTAAATTCAACTGCATATGAAATAAAAGGTAATATAATACCTGCAACGCATCATCAAGTGTAGGCACTTCTTGATTTTGAAATTCTTTTGCAAACCCAAAGCCTGCATCCAATCCTTTAATCTGCAGTCAACCTAGAATCAAGTTCTTTAGATATATTATGACATCACTAATGCAGTGCAACCAAGTTATAAACATAATATGGAAAGGCAATTAGAATCACTATCTAATATAATCAACCAATGTCAGTGATCTTGAAAGTGTTCTGGGAAAATGGTTCACATAAGCCTTCCCATTTACTACAGCAACAGGTTTAAAATAAGAATCAGATAAAAAGGCCACTTAAGCTCTGCTAGGTTTGAGTTGTGGGTTGACGAGTCTATTTAAACCATTTACTCTAGTTCCTGTCACCATTACGACTTGTCCCACCTCATTCATTGAGCTGATCTGACCATGAGAGGCCAGCCAGCTTTTCCATAATGCCTGCAGGGGATTTAATTGGTTACCGTGGGGCCATATTTGCATCTGCTGATCTGCATTCTGTTTTTTTTTTCGAATGACTGCCACATATCATTGTCAAACTCCGCCCATAACTAATTTCCAGGGCTTTATGCCCACCATGGTTTGAACCTAAGTCCTTCATGTTGATTTGGGGTATCATCAGATGTGCTCTAGCCATGAAAATTGGTGGAGAGGCTGAAGCACATGAGATCTCCAAGACCCAGAAATCGTTCTAGAAAATTCCATCCTGATGAGGAGTTATTAAAATAATTAATATTTTTAATGAGTTCCTAAGTCTAAACTTAGGAAAATAAAAATATTAATGGGTATTAATAAAGATAAGAATGAGAACCTTCTAAGAGACGAAGATCAAGTCTATTTTAATCTTAGCCGTTGATTAGGGACTTAATCTCGGCCGTTGATTCATCAACAGGAAAAGTATAAGAGGAGGCTTGAGGGTCAGTTGGAGATACACCAGGGAAGACGAGTCAGTTCGATTTCCGGAGCAGGATTTGTTGAGAAATTCAAACTAGAGCTCTGAATCGCAATGAGAGGCAGCGAGTACATAACAGAGAGGCAGGGATAGTGTTGGAGGACTAGCACAAAGATCAGAGAGGCAGACGCAGAGGCATTTGGATTGCGCAGTCACTGGAGGGCCTGAGTGGGTGACGCAGAGAGGCCAAGTGTTGACGCAGTCAGGCAGAGTGCTGACGTAGAGGGTCTGGGAGCTGCGCAGAGGCTAGCTAGACTGACAGTAAGCCTAGGGGAAGCGTCAGAGGTTTTTAGGGTATTACTGCCATGAGGTTATCTCTGTTGGGTGAGCCAATTTGGCACCCTAGTTGTACTCAAAGAAAAGTTGATACATAAAATCCTCTTTTGTTGCACCGGTTTCCCTGCATTGGGATTTTCGAGGGACAAGTGTCCAAAAATAACTGTGTTGATGTGTTTGATTCTTGTGCATGTATTTGTTTCTGTATAATGGTGTGATATCTACAGTAGAATTTATTTTAATATTTACTGAAGGATTTCATAAATAACTTATTGGAAAATAAGTAGGTAAATTAAATCAGTTGTTGCAGTAATAGAATTTTCACATGGTATCAGAGCAAAGAATCAGAGACAAGAAGGGAAAATCAATTATGGGTCAAGATCATGATGCAGAGGCATCTACGTCAGGAGACTCGTGCAGATTTTCAAAAAATTGCACAAGAGATAGAAATTTTGATTTATCTATGCTAGTGATGCAGGAGCATTCAAAAAAAGAGAAAATCATTGTATTTTAGTAGACATAGGGGGTCATGTGTTTTAGAGAAGTTAGTGTCCTAAGTGATGAATTAATGTAATATTTAGGCTTTTGAGTGCATAGAATAGGAATTAATTAGGTAATGTGAGATGTTTTGTAAATACTCTCAATAAATGAGAAAATGAGTGGTTAATAAAGACAAAGAGTTAAAAGTCAATTATAACTCTTTAAGCAGTTCCATGATTCGAAGAACTAGAGAGAGAGTTCTTAGGTATTAAATGAGATTAGAAGTGGACATAGAGGATAGAGGACATTTAGGAGTCAGTTCAGTAGATTTAGGATTGGAACCAGAATTAGTTGAAAAGAGCCTTTCTGGTATAAATGTAAGCCTACGGGTAGAGTAGAGGAAGGAGGCCACTGATAACGAATATCAAGCCTGTGAGAGACAGAGAGTCTCAGACTTGTAATCAATTATTCATATTTATATATACAGAGGTTCATTTGGGAACTATGTAATGTGATATAAGTATGTAATGATTGATTCATGCGTGAATTCGTAGGTTCTGTAACAGAAGGTTGCAGGCAAAGTTCTGTAGATACGTAGAGGAGATAATGATTCAGAGGAATCATAAGGGATCTTTGAATCCAGCTGAAGGATCAGAGTAAGCTCTGGGGAGATAGCGAAGGAGAATTCATAGAAGGCAAGCTCAGGAGGAAGAGTGCGCAGTGGAAAAGCGAAAGAATGAAAGCTGTGAAGGAAACCGAAACCACAGAGAAAACCTTGAGCAAATGGCATTAAAACACAAGTAAAAAGAAGAGTGAAGAAGTGAAGTATTGTTGCACAGCAGTTGATGGATCTTTAGGATCAATGGCCAGGATTAACATCGCATCAGTGAACTTTAACAAAGGAAGGCAGGTTTATAACCTTAAGTGGTATTTCGGGCGGCAAAGAAGTGGTAAATGGTATCGAAGGTTAGACGTAACACATAGCAGAGAAATGGAGAGGAGAAACTGCTTTATCAAGCGGTTAAACCCCATGCCTGTTGTCTATCCGAATTCATGGTAGACCGTTGGATCTACTAAGTGTAGATCAACGGCGGAGGACTGTTGGCGACTTTGCATCGGGAAAGGATATCGAGCGTTGGATCGAGAACCGATAAACGGTCGCGATCTGATCAAAATCGCATTAGACAGAGGTCAAAGGCTAGTGCACTGTGAAATGTCGATGCGCTGATAGCGATAAAGCGCTGATCGGCGATCAGAGGTGTTCGGAGATCGGCGGAGCGCTACGGAAAGGTCTGAAGGAGCGGACCCGATGAATTATGGAAGCGAATGTATAAAGTTTGAAGTCCGATATCGGGTTATCACATATCGGGTGTGATAAAGACTGTATTAATATGACCGCGGAGGAGCCAATACCCGATTGCGATAAAGGTGAAACCTCGAGAGACGTGCAAAAGCCATATAAAGCAAAAAGGTATGGTTTGCACATATTTCCTTTGTAAATGGTTATAAAGGGTTAAGCGCGCATATGTGACGTTTTATATATAAATCAACTTTATCAAAGGATGGAAGGCTTTATGTATTAAAATATATGTAACCAATGTTAAGAGGGGAAGGTTATGCATATATATGCGGTTAAAGCATTTTATAAAGGTTGTGAAGAGGTTTTAAGTCCCGATAGGAAGGATTAATAAAAAGCTTTAATAAAGTCTTATATGAAGGCTCAAGGGTTGATTAAAGTCCCAATAAGTATATATGGGATAGGGGTTAGCCTATGTTGGATTTTTATAAATCATTCCACCTGGGAATTTGATTAATAGGGCCTTAACCATTGGAGGTTGAAAATTTTGACTCCTTAAAGAGTTAAATTCCTGAGACAAGTGTGAGTATGCATTTCACATGCGTACTGTGGGTGTAAGCGAGGGTAACCCTGCGTCAGCTGGCTTCCAGATTGGAGGAAGAAGTTGCTTGTGTAACAAGCTCTACATCATTAGAGGTATGGTATATAGACAGTGGAGCCTCCTGCCATATGACAGGAATCCGAGTATGTTTCTCAGATTATCAGGAGGAAAGAATGAATTTTCAGATCACCATGGGGAATAAGGCAAAGTGTACTCCAGTAGGGAAGGGTACCATAGTTTTTCAAACAAAAACGGGAGAGCGGTTCCGAGCTACCAATGTGCTGCATGTGCTAGGACTGGGGATGAACTTACTTTCTGTATCACAACTTCAAAGCAAGGGCTATGATGTTTTCTTCATTAAGGAGAAAGTATACATCAAACGCCCGAGTTGAAAAAAGAAAGTGCAGATCGGAATCAGAAGTAACAGATTGTACAGTTTACAGTTAGAATCACCAATGGCACTAATAGGCAGTAATGGAGACAAGGATTTGAATGAACTATGGCACAAAAGAATGGGACATTTGCACCATGGGGCTCTAATGATTCTCAGGAAAACTGTAACAGGAGTTCTAGATCTTAGTACAGAACGAGATGATATATGCATGGGATGTGCTCTAGGCAAGTATGCCAAAGCAGCATTTCCTAGAAGTAAAAGCAGGGCCAAGAGTGTACTAGGATTGATACACTCAGATATCTGCGAACCGATGTCCACTAAAGCTCTTTGTGGTGTCGAATACTTCGTCACCTTCATCGATAACCACTCCAGGAAAACTTAGATTTATTTTCTGAAAACCAAGGACGAGGTTTTCTGTCGATTCAAAGAGTTCAAGACTCTGGTGGAGAATCTGATAAGAAAGAAAATAAAAGTTTTGCGCTCAAACAATGGTGGAGAATATGTCAATAAGGACTTCACCAATTTTTGTGCTAGTGAGGGCATCAGAAGAGAGTGGACAACTCCTTACAATCCGAAGCAGAATGGTGTAGCAGAAAGGAAGAACAGGACTATCTTGGAAGCAGCTAGGGCCATGATGTATGATTAGGATATGCCAAGATTCTTGTGGGCAGAAGCATGCAACATGGCAATCTATCTCCAGAATAGTACTCCTCATAGGGCATTGGGCAAGATTACTCCAGAGAAAGTCTTCACCGGAAGACACCTGAATTCAGTCATTTCAGGGTATTTGGAAGTTTAGCATATTGTCGTATACCCGAGGAGAAGAGGAAGAAGTTAGATCAAACTACAGAGAAAGGATATCTAGTGGGATATACGAGAACGCTAAGGCATATAGAATCTATCTTCCAAAGAGCAAGAAGGTAGTAGTTCGACGAGATGTGAAGTTCATGGAAGATAGGGCTTTCAGAAAATCTCGTGAAATGCCTTCTGAGGAGTAGTCAAAAAATGAGTCGTTGATCAAACCACTTCAACGAGTGGAAGTGATCCAAATGGATCCTAAAAACCTCTAAGTCATCACATAGCTAAAAACTATTGCATAAATAAAACCTTTAAAAAAGGCGGATTACACTATCGGGAGTGAAAAACATGAAGAAAACAGTGAAATAAAGCCTATCGGAGGCTTAAAACAACATTGCACAAGAGCCGTCAGATTTCGTCGATCAACGATCTAGATCTGATCGACATATCGCAGTCGGCGATGGCAGGCGGAGGCTATTCGAGGCGACCATATAAATGTTGCAATAGCGATTAGCGGGGTCATCAAGGACCGTCGATCAAGCGCACAGATCGACGGCCCAGGTTAACTAGCGATATCACAATCGATGATTACAGAGGAGCGCTTACAAACAACCTAGGGGTCTATGTGATATGTGATTGCGATCAATCGCATCGCAATATCGCATCGAAGCTATGCAAAGGAGCGAGGCCAATAACAATTGTCACTGCGATAGTTGGACCCGATAAAATTATGAACAATATTTTATATATTTTGAGATCCAAAAAACAGGGTTTTCCTTTGTATTTCACGTTTTCGTTAAATAAGCAAAATACAAAGGATAAAGCACCAATGCGATGAAACCGGACCCGAAAGGGTTTATTAATGCTATTGTATATTATTTCAAGTCCGATATGAGCCATTTTGCGGGATTTTCATGTTTTAATGTATTTTTCAAATACAAAGGGAAATCACAAAACAAGCGGGATTTCGGGCGAGCCGTAGGTAGTAAGTGGTTTTAGCCAAGCTCCGCCTAAGCCCATACACTGGCTGCCACGTGGCTAGGCGCCAAAGAGAGAAAACCACCCTTTTCAGGCGGTTAACTCCCGTATGCATGAGCCGCCTGAAATGAACCTCAGTCGTTGGATCAAGATCTCTCAGATCAACGGTGGAGATGTGATAAGCGATATAAAGGCGGACCCGATAGGAGTATAGAGTAGAATCTATAATATTTCAAATTCGATAAACGGCAGATTGGCGGATTTTCACAGTTTTACGTGTATTTCTCTGTGTAAATAGAGAACGACCATTTTTGGGATTTCAAAGGCATCGATGGTCTATTCTGTTACAGAACAGGTGGCCACCATCCCTGAAGACGTTTAGCAATGATTGCTAACGCTCAAAGGGGGATTTGAACGGACAGAAGCCGGGAGCCAGAAAGCCGGAGAATGGGAAACGAACAAACAGCGTCGATTGGCTTTAAAGCCACAGAAGATAGAAGACAGAGACAAGCAATGCAGAGACAGAGAGTCAGTGAGGAGAGTCTGTGTACTCAAAAAGACTTGGGGGATCCAAGTAAAGCCTTGTTGTTTTGTATCTGTTGTGTGAGACTCAAATTGAGCTCACTTTTGTAAAACTCTGTTTTCAAAGACATAATAGAGAGGTCACCACTGAAGGCTAGACCAGGAGACGTAGCCCAGGAGTGTTGGGTGAACTCCTTGATTATCTTGTTGTGTTATGTGTGTCTATTATGTTTCTTTAACTGCTTCATTGTCTATGTTATTCGCAATCTTATCGATCCATTGCACTAAGTAATATAGGCAAATCCATGCACATGAGTCTGTAATACCTTAATAATTGTCTAAGATCTCATTATCAGATCAAGTGGTATCAGAGCTCTAGGTTTGCTAAGGTTAGACAAGCTTGTGCTGGATTGTTGAATGCTAACTAGGTCAAAGCTCAAATTAGGAGAAGGAGAACTGGTTGAGGCTAACCCAGAAATTGGAAGAGTCTATCCTCGGAGGAAAATGGCAGAAGAGATTCCCTTGGAATCAGACTCTCAGTTCATGGACAATTTCATGACCATGAGAGCCATGGTAGAAGAGATGTATCAAGAATTTAAGAAAGGTCGAGGTGAAAGTACTTCAACCTCCAAACAAGACAAAGGAACAGAGGAACCTCTTCTAGATGGCCATTTAGAAGGCAAAGGGAAAAGGGAAGAGCCTCCTCTATCAACACCTCCTTCTAGCCATGAAAATAAAAAGAAGAAAACATCTTTGATTAAATTAGATGTAAAATTTGATTTGCCAATATATGATGGAGAATTAAATGCAGAAAAGCTAGATAATTGGATTAGACAGATTGATGTATATTGCAGGGTGCAGAACATCAATTCAGAAAGGAGAAAGATTCAGCTGGCCAGCCTTCGCCTTGGAGGAACTGCCCTAGTGTGGTGGGAAGGCAAGACACAAGCTGATTTAAAGAAGCATGGTAAAATTCTTTCTACCTAGAGTGAATTTGTTTCTACCATTAAAAAACAATTATATCCACTAGCTTATATGCAGCAAGCAATGATGAGTTGGAAAACTCTTCGCCAATTAAAGGGGCAAATTGTACAAAGCTATACCTAGGAATTTAGAAAAAGAGTTGTAACTCTAGGCATTTCTCTAGACTCACCTGAAACTTTGTTGAAGTATATAGGTGGTCTGCATAGCTATTTGAGGCACATCATTCTCATGTTTAACCCTACTAGCATAGATGAGGTATCAGTTCAGGCTACACATCTAGAGGCTAGAGGCAAGAATGTGAACCCAGAGATTGGGGAATCATCAAAACTCGCTGCAAGCAAGAACAAGGAAAAGAAGAAGCAAAAATGGAATGAGACGAAGACAAACACTATACAGAAAGACAAACCTTCATGCACTCACTGCAAGAAGGATGGACATGATGATACACATTGTTGGTCTTTGCATCCAGCGCTGAAACCCAAGAAGTCCGATGGCAAGAAGAAGAAGACCGCTATTGCTATTCAGAAAGATTTGGGGTAAGACTCGGGTAATGAAACAAAAGTCAGAGCCACAGGGATAAAAGGTAAAAATTCTGAAGCATCTACTAGTAATTCTGCACAATCTATTGATAATGAAGATAATGAGAGGAAAAGTGTTAAAATTGGCAACTAGGGCCAAAATTCATGTGGGTCATCTTATTCATGGTTGATAATGTTTTTAATAGATTCCTCTCGTCGAGAGGTGTAGGATTGATATAAAGATCATCCGATTCCGATAAGTATTCATGGAGATATGAATCTATTTTGATTATAGAATTATTATCAAGCCGACCTACAACTCATGTAGGCTCAGAAGCCCAACAGTCACATCTATTCAAACACCAACGTTGTGTATGAATATAGGATGATCATTTGGACTCACTCATCTCATCGCATCTCTCTCTCTCTATTGCTCAAAAAAGAGTCTCTTCTGTACTGTGCAGAAAAAGGGTGTCTCTCTCACACGTGTGAAGCCAGAAGCTATTGAACCTGAAGCTGCAACTGCAGATCCAAAGTTTGACCAGCGTTGACCATCAGATCTCCTCCTTAGAACTGCGTTGTAGGTCCATCTGGATCTCCTCTGAAAGCCGAAACTTTTGGTGGTGGAATCAAGTCAATCCGACGGACAGTTTGCAAGATGTCGACTGCCCTAGTTTGAAGGAAGTTGCTGAAACTGAAGCTGCAACTACAGAAGTAAAGTTTGACCTATGTGGACCAGAATATCTCCTCATCTGAACTGCGTTGTAGGTTCATCTGAACCTCCTCTGGAAGTCGCAACTTTTGGTGGTGGAATCAAGCCGATCCGACGGTCGGTTTGTGAGATATTGTATGCCCTAGTTTGACGATGAAGCTGCTAATGCTGATGTTGTTGATCTAGGGTTTGCTATTGCTGATATAAATGAGATTTATTGTACTATTTCTCTCTGCTGAATTATTGAAGATAAAAGAAGATTTGATCAAAGGGTTTCCCCACACATTGTGGGGTTTGTCCCTGGCTAGCCGCCACATCTTGTGTCTCTTGTCTTGGCTTGTTTTCTGTCGATCGTTTAATGTTCTATCTCCACTTTACTTTATGTACATGTGATTGCTAAGTTGTGGACTATAATAAGAAAAAGAAGTAAACTGTTATAAGCATAGAACATACCATATCTTAACATGGGATCAGAGCTAAGGTGAAGACAAAGCCCGAGCAAGAGCAAGAGCAATCACCGAAGAGAAGATTGGCAAGGCTATCCTAAAAGAACTATGGGGTCCTCAACACTCTGCCGAAGGCAAGCTTCGTAAGAAAGCTGACTATCACGGATGGAAGATGTCTATCGATCTAACCCTAGAAGATCAAGGAGTGCTAGACCATGTAAGAGGCAATATTGTTGAGCCTCCATCAAATGCATCCATTGCTGCATGGAACAAATGGAAAATCGGAGAAGTCAAAACAGAAGATCATCCGGGACTCTATCGACAAGCACTTGGTGGTCTACATCTCTGACCTAAACACCTCCAAGGAAATCTACGATAGACTGGTGAGTTTATTTAAAGTTAATGATGTAAATCAAGTTTTGTTTCTTAGAAATAAGCTGAGGGAAATCAAGAAGGGTAAAAATGAGAGTATGCAAGCTTACTTCTTA
Organism: Pinus tabuliformis; assembly: GCA_031772625.1. Taxonomy (NCBI): domain Eukaryota; kingdom Viridiplantae; phylum Streptophyta; class Pinopsida; order Pinales; family Pinaceae; genus Pinus; species Pinus tabuliformis. Next base: position 1,021,347,441 of record CM062811.1, on the reverse strand, counting down.
AGAATCACCAAGATCAAGAACGATCTCCTATCTATTGGGGAGACTATCACTGATAGGGAAATGGCACTCACGACTCTTGGAGGATTACCATCCGAATGGTACGTGTTCAGGACTACTCTTCTGAACAATAATATAATTCCCGGTTTCAAGGAATTAATGGCTAGATGCATTCAAGAAGAAACAAGGGTAGAAGAGCAAGAAATGCCCATGCCTAAAGGTCCTCCTGCTGCCTTTTCTTCTGATGCTAAGAAAAGAAATAATTCCGGGACTAAATCAAAAGGAAAGACTAGACCTAAGGGAGGAAGAAAAGGACGATGTTACATCTGCAATAAAGCAGGTCACTATGCAAGAGAATGCCCTGATAGAAACGACTCTCCCCGTGACGATGATCAAAATCTCTCTCATGGTAATTGAAGGAATGACAAATTCAATAGCAAAGGTAAAAGGGATGTTGGAAATCAAGGAAGATGACAACCATTCAAGAAGGCTAGAAATTCCAGGATGTATTAAATGCACCTGACCTCAAAAAGAACCTGGTGTCCATCTCGGCAATGGAAGACAAAGGCTACAAGGTAACCTTCAGCAATGACAAGGTACGTATATGAAAAAATAATGTTAAAGATGCCTTTACTCTTGGGTTTCGTGTTGATTCATTATATCAGGTCGATGGAAGTCCGCTAGGTGTCATGTCTTATGACACATCTCTTTAGTCCGAACTTTGGCATCGGAGGTTTGCCCCCCTTTATTATAGAGCTCCACTCCGTGTAAGACAAATGGTGACAGGGATGCCCAAATTCCGAGTAGAGAAAGAAGGTGTGTGTCTCCAGGATGTGCCGAAGGAAAGCTCAAAAGGGGACCATTCCCCTCAAGCCAAAGCAAGACCTCCGATATATTACAGTTGGTTCACTCAGGCATCCCTGAGGTTGGCATTAAGAGGGAGACTAGTACACCACATACTCCAGAGCAAAATGGTATGGCAGAAAGGAAGAACCGTACGATTGTGGAGGTTGTCCGGGCCATGCTACATGATCAAAGACTTCCGAAGTTTCTATGGGCTGAAACTACAAACGCTGTCGTATATGTACAAAATCAATGCCCTCATCAAGTATTGGGTTCCAAGACTCCTAAAGAAATGTTCACCAGTAAGAAACCTGATGTTTCTCATTTTTTTGGAAGCCCTGTATATTTTCATGTGCCAGAAGAGAAAAGAAATAAATTGGGTGCATCTGGAAAGAAAGGAATTTTCGTGGGCTATGGTGAAAATACTAAAGGCTATAGAATCTATGTAGCCGGTCAAAGGGAAGTCATGATTAGTCATGATGTCACCTTTGACGAAGATATGGCTCTCAGCAAGGTGGACAATCTTCCGACTTTGAGGAGCTCTCAAGAAGCCGACACCAGGGAACTAAAAGAAAAGAATGATGAATCAATGCCTGATGTAAAAGAACCCATGAATCCGATTGATCCTCATCCACATGAGCCTTCCTCTTCTAGGAAGAGGCCTTCATGGCTTAGGGGGATACTTGATGATGCTAAAGGACATGCTGCACCCTGAGGAACCTTCCGTCAAAGTAAGAAGCCTAACAGGTATCAGGGATACCTGACCATCATGAGCACGATCATACAAAATGAGCCTTCATCATTCTCAGATGTCGCCAAGCATCAAGTATGAAAGGATGCCATGACTATAGAATATGAGTCTATTATGGAGAATGATGTCTGGGAAGTAGTTCCCAAACCCCAGGACAAGACAATTGTCACTTCTAAATGGCTTTACAAGATAAAGCATGCAGCAAATGGAAGTACCGAAAAGTATAAAGCTCATTTTGTTTCTCGTGGTTTCTCCGAAAAGGAAGGTATAGACTATGATATTTGCACCTGTTGCCAGATATAAGACCATCTGCTTGATCATAGCCCTTGTGGCTTCACAAGGATGGAACCTACATCAGATGAATGTCAAGACCACGTTCTTGCACGGTTCAATCAAATAAGAGGTCTATGTGGAGCAACCCGAAGGATTTGAGATTTATGATCGAAAATCTCATATATGCAGGTTGAAGAAGGCTCTCTATGGGTTGAAGCAAGCACCCCGAACATGGTATGAGAGGATCGATAGCTACTTGACAAAGCTAGGATTCACTAGGAGTGAAGCTGATCCTAACCTTTACTTTAAGGTTGAAGATGACAAGCCTCTCACACTGGTGTTGTATGTGGATGACCTCTTTCTAACAGGTGCAGACCCTCTCATTCACAAATGTAAGAGGGAGTTGACTTCTGAATTTGAAATGAAGGACCAAGGACTTGAAGTGTGGCAGAAGCCAAGGGAAATTTTCCTATCTCAAGGAAAATATGTGGTAAAGATATTGGAAAGATTCGGTATGATAGACTGCAAGCCTGTGACTACCTTAAGGATCTTAACTTTTAGAAGTTATATGGTAGTGATGTCGGACCAGATTTGGGAAATGCCTTTGAGTTTCATAAACTCATTCGCATTGATGTTCTTAGTGAACCTTCGTCCGAACATATGTTTTGCAGTTAGCATTGTGAGCTCATATTTGGTTGAGCCTCACTGGATTGATGCCAAGAATCTTCTAAGATATCTTCGTGGCACAATTACTAATGGGTTAAGATACACTGCCGGAGATGTGAGACTACTTGGATATACTGATGTTGATTGGGCATGCAGTGTGGTGGACCGTAAGAGCACTTCCGGGGGTTGTTTCACCTTGGATTTGCTTCGATATCCTGGATGAGCAGGAAGCAGAAGTCGGTGGCTTTAAGCACTGCTGAAGCAGAATATATTGCTGCTAGCATGGCCTCCTGTGAGGCAGTCTGGTTGCGAAAGCTCTTCAGTGAGTTGTTTGGATTTACATTGGATACCACTGTGATTCTCTGTAACAACCAGAGGTGGGATTCGATTATTGAGGAATCTTGTATTCGTCGATTGCTCCAGAAGATAGACATCATCTAGGATATGGTAAGTCGATGAGCAAGGAGGCTCCATAACATTAAGATGATGTACAGGTCGATACACCTTGTCAAAGCCCCGAGAAAAGATCTAATCTGTGATTTTCCCAAACGACTTGGAGTTGTCAAAAAACCCTTGTACAAGGGTCCTGCATGTTGCATACATTGAGCTCTGGGAGCTCTGAGGGCTTGCGGTTCTTACTGGAGCAACATACGACCATAGGGTGACTCACCCTCCCTTGGTGGTGCGCACTGGAACAAGATGATTTTCTCTCTTGTGGGACAAGATGATTCGCTCTCTTGTGTAGCAGGGTGATTGGTTCTCCTGTGAGGTCTGGATGATGTGTTCTCCATGACGACTGTAGCAGGATTGATGTGTTCTCCTGTGAGGCATGGATTGATGTGTTCTCCTGTGAGGCCTGGATTGATGTGTTCTCCATAGCGACTGTAGCAGGATTGATGTGTTCTCCTGTGAGGCCTGGATTGATGTGTTCTCCATGGCGATTGTAGCAGGATTGATGTGTTCTCCTATGAGGCCTGCATTGATGTGTTCTCCATGGCGATTGTAGCAGGATTGATGTGTTCTCCTGTGAGGCCTGGATTGATGTGTTCTCCATGGCGGCCTGGATTGATGTGTTCTTCATGGCGATTGTAGTAGAATTGATGTGTTCTCCTGTGAGGGCAGGATTGATTAGTTCTCTTGTCGAGGCATCCTACCCATGCAATCTGGGACTCATGGGAAGTACCTCTCATCTGATCAATGAGCAAGGAAATGAAGTTAGGGACCATAGTAGTATCGATGGATGCATCGTTGTATCTATCGTACTCCCTACGCTAGGGTGACCTCCATTGATCTGGGATCAATGATATTGGTCTGGGACTAGTGGTAGGAGTTGTACCATACTATGACACTGACTTCGGGTCGGTTGAGACTGGTCTGGGACCAGTGGTACATACTCTGAGACTGACTTCGTGTCGGTGCAGTACTAGTCTGGGACCAGTGAGAGTGGTACATACTATGACACTCACTTCGGGTCGGTTGAGACTGGTCTGGGACCAGTGGTACACTCTCTGAGACTGCGATACTGGTCTGGGACTAGTGGTAGGACTGGTACTTACTATGAAGCTGACTTCGGGTCGGTTGAGACTGGTCTGGGACCAATGGTACACACTCTGAGACTGACTTTGAGTCAGTGGAGGATGATACTGGCCTGGAACCAGTGGAGTTGTACTCACTATGATGCTGACTTCGGGTCGGTTGAGACTGGTCTGGGACCAGTGGTACATACTCTGAGACTGAGATTGAGTCAGTATGATACATCCTCGATCATTTCTTCTTCTTCATAATTCGGACAAAAGCAGAGCAGAGCATAACAAAGCAGATCCATACAGATCAATACAGGGCAGAACAAGACAAAGCAGAACATGCAGAATAGAGCAGAGCAGGGCAAGGGTCAGGTTGTACAGGGCAGTGCATTTGATGAATGAATAGTAACGACCGATAGACAAATTGCAGATGAAGTTCTCCCTAGTTGAGAGGGAGTGTTAAAATTGGCAACTAGGGCCAAACTTCATGTGGGTCATCTTATTCATGGCTGATAATATTTTTATTAGATTCCTCTCGTCGAGAGGTGTAGGATTGATATAAAGATCATCCGATTCCGATAAGTATTCATGGAGATATGAATTTATTTTGATTATGGAATTATTATCAAGCCGACCTACAACTCATGTAGGCTCAGAAGCCCAATAGTCGCATCTATTCAAACACCAACGTTGTGTATAAATATAGGACGACTTTTCCTCATTCGGACTCACTAATCTCATCACATCTCTCTCGCTACTGCGCAGAAAAGAGTCTCTTCTGTACTGTGCAGAAAAAGGGTCTCTCTCTCACACATGTGAAGTCGGACGCTGTTGAACCTGAAGCTGCAACTGCAGATCCAAAGTTTGACCAGTGTCGACCATCAGATCTCCTCCTTAGAACTGCGTTGTAGGTCCATCTGGATCTCCTCTGAAAGCCGAAACTTTTGGTGGTGGAATCAAGTCAATCTGACGGGCGGTTTGCAGGATATCAACTGCCTAGTTTGAAGGAAGCTGTTGAAACTGAAGCTGCAACTGCAGAAGTAAAGTTTGACCTGCGTGGACCAGAAGATCTCCTCATCTAAACTGCGTTGTAGGTTCATCTGAACATCCTCTGGAAGCCGCAACTTTTGGTGGTGGAATCAAGTCGATCTGACTGGTCGGTTTGTGAGATATCGTCTGCCCTAGTTTGACGATGAAGCTGCTAATGCTGATGTTGCTGATCTAGGGTTTGCTATTACTGATATAAATCAGATTTATTGTACTATTTCTCTCTGCTGAATTATTGAAGATAAAAGAAGATTTGATCAAAGGGTTTCCCCACACATTGTGGGGTTTGTCCCTGGCTAGCCGCCACATCTTGTGTCTCTTGACTTGGCTTGTTTTCTTTCGATCGTATAAAGTTCTATCGGCACTTTACTTTATGTACATGTGATTGCTAATCTGTGGAATATAATAAGAAAAAGAAGTAAATTGTTATAAGCATAGAACATACCATATCTTAACATGGGATCAGAGCTGAGGTGAAGACAAAGCCCGAGCAAGAGCAAGAGCAATCACCGAAGAGAAGATTGGCAAGGCTATCCTAAAAGAACTATGGGGTCCTCAACACTCTGCCGAAGGCAAGCTTCGTAAGAAAGCTAACTATCACGGATGGAAGATGTCTATCGATCTAACCCTAGAAGATTAAGGAGTGTTGGACCATGTAAGAGGCAATATTGTTGAGCCTCCATCAAATGCATCCACTGTTGCATGGAACAAATGGAAAACCGGAGAAGTCAAAACAGAAGATCATCTGGGGCCCTATCCACAAGCACTTGGTGGTCTACATCTCTGACCTGAACACCTCCAAGGAAATCTACGATAGACTGGTGAGTTTATTTAAAGTTAATGATGCAAATCAAGTTTTGTTTCTTAGAAATAAGCTAAGGGAAATCAAGAAGGGTAAAAATGAGAGTATGCAAGCTTACTTCTTAAGAATCATCGAGATCAGGAACGATCTCCTATCTATTGGGGAATCTATTACTGATAGGGAAATAGCACTCACGACTCTTGGAGGATTACCATCCGAATGGTACGTGTTCAGGACTACTCTTCTGAACAATAATATAATTCCTGGTTTCGAGGAATTAATGGCTAGATGCATTCAAGAAGAAACAAGGGTAGAAGAGCAAGAAATGCCCATGCCTAAAGGTCCTCCTGCTGCCTTTTCTTCTGATGCTAAGAAAAGAAATAATTCCGGGACTAAATCAAAAGGAAAGGTTGGACCTAAGGGAGGAAGAAAAGGATGATGTTACATCTGCAATAAAGCAGGTCACTATGCAAGAGAATGCCCTGATAGAAAGGACTCTCACCGTGACGATGATCAAAATCCCTCTCATGGTAATTGAAGGAATGACAAATTCAATAGCAAAGGTAAAAGGAATGCTGGAAATCAAGGAAGAGGACAACCATTCAAGAAGGCTAGAAATTCCAGGATGTATTAAATGCACCTGACCTCAAAAAGAACCTGGTGTCCATCTCGGCAATGGAAGACAAAGGCTACAAGGTAACCTTCAGCAATGACAAGCTACGTATATGAAAAAATAATGTTAAAGATGCCTTTACTCTTGGGTTTCGTGTTGATTCATTATATCAGGTCGATGGAAGTCCGGTAGGGGTCATGTCTTATGACACATCTGTTTAGACCGAACTTTGGCATCGGAGGTTTGCCCCCCTTTATTATAAAGCTCCACTCCATGTACTATTTCTCTCTGCTAAATTATTGAAGATAAAAGAAGATTTGATCATAGGGTTTCCCCACACATTGTGGGGTTTGTCCCAGGCTAGCCGCCACATCTTGTGTCTCTTGTCTTGGCTTGTTTTCTATCGATCGTTTAATGTTCTATCTGCACTTTACTTTATGTACATGTGATTGCTAATCTGTGGAATATAATAAGAAAAAGAAGTAAACTGTTATAAGCATAGATCATACCATATCTTAACAAAAAGACATGAGCTTTTTCATATTAGAGTTATTTTCAAGCATCAAAAAATTGATACTTTATTTGATAGTGGATCACAAGTAAACTTGATTTCTGAAGCAATTGTAAAAAAGTTGAGACTACTAACCACACCTCATAAGAAGCCATATCCATTAGGTTGGGCATGTGATAAAGCAAAGCTACAAATGACTAGACAATGTAAACTTAGGTTTGCTTTTGAGTCAACATTTGTAGATGAGGTTGAGTTAGATATAGTTCCCTTGGATATATGTGATATTGTTTTAGGAAGTCCTTACTTGTATGATAGAAAAGCCATTTTCTATAGAGTTGAAAATAAGTATCAACTCACAAAAGATGGAATAGAATACATTGTAAGAGCTCATCAGCTCAAAAATAACTACACTCTCATAAACTCAGGGCAGATGAAAAGAATTGTAAATTCATGCAAGCAATTTTTACTAATGGTTGTAAAAAAAAAGAACCCTGATAAAACCAAGAACCTAAAAGTTTGCCACCCAAAAGGGAAATAGTACATGATATTCATTTGCAGCAAGATGCTCCATTGCCTAACATCGGAATGTACAGGTTATCCGCTTTAGAGAATGTAGAGATCAAGAAGCAAGTACAGGAGCTACTCGAGAAAGGGTTCATAAGACCAAGCACATCATCATGTGGATCTCCAATTGTGTTGGTGAGAAAGAAAGATGGTTCGTGGAGGATGTGCATTGATTACAGAGCACTGAATAAAATAACGATCAATAATCGTTATCCTCTTCCTTGCATTGACGATCTATTAGATCAGCTGAAAGAAGTTGTTTACTTTTCCAAGTTGGACTTGCGTAGTGGCTATCATCAGATCAGAGTAGCAGAACAAGATGCATGGAAGACTGCTTTCAAGACAAAGCAAGGGCTGTATGAATGGTTGGTTATGCCTTTTGGCTTAACTAATGCTCTTGCCACTTTCATGAGAGTTATGAATGATGTACTCCGACCTTTTATTGATGATTTAGTAATTGTATATTTAGATGACATTCTTGTTTTCATTAAAACATGGGAAGAACATTTGAAGCATGTAAAGCAGACTCTAGATGTTTTGAAAAAAGAAAATCCCTATGTGAAATTATCAAAATGTGAATTTGGCAAAACATCTTTAAATTATTTGGGTCATATTGTAGGGGGTGGTGAATTGCAGATAGATCCCTCTAAGGTTGAAGTCATTGTGAACTGACCTAAACTCAAATCTGCTGCAAAAGTTAAAAGCTTCCTAGGAGCAGCACAATATTGGAAAAAGTTTATTGCCAACTTTTCCTTGATTGCAACTCCCTTACATGCTTTAATGGGATTGAACAAGGTGTTTCAGTGGGGAGGCAAACAGCAAAAAGCCTTCGACACCTTGAAAGAAAAAATTAGTACATCACCAGTACTAGCATTGCCAGATCTTCAAAGACCATTTGAAATTGAAACAGATGCCAGTGACTATGCCATGGGAGCAGTGTTGATGCAACATGGTAAACCCATATGTTATCATTCTGAGACATTTAATTTTGCAGTAGTTAATTATCCCACATATGATAAAGAATTGTATGCATTAGTGCAGATTGTGAAAAAGTGGAAACATTACCTATTGGGCAAAGAAACAATTATACATATAGATCATCAACCACTCCAATATTTGCACTCACAAACTAAATTGCAGCAATCAAGACACTATAAGTGGATGGGTTTTCTACAACAGTTTCATCAAGTCATTAGATATAAGAAAGGCATACGAAATAAGGTTGCAGATATGTTATCAAGACCAATCATAAATGCATCTACTATACTTCAGCGTAACTCAGTATTGCATGAAAGCTACATTGAACAATATGTTCAAGATGTAGATTTTAAAGATGTATATGCAACTTTAAGTCAGGGCAAACAAGTAGAAGAATTGGATTATCATGTTAAGGACCAACTCTTATATCACTTGGGAAAGTTATGCATTCCTCAAACTAAAAGAGTTAGCATAATCCGAGAAGCACATACTTCTCTAATATCAGGTCATTTTGGTGTAAGTAAAACAGTTGCACAGCTACAAAGATTTTGTTATTGGCCAAGAATGCATGAAACAGTTTCTAGATATATTAAAGGGTGTACCATGTGTGCTAAAAGCAAGCCCAACAATAGAAAACTAGGTTTATACACTCCACTTCCAATTCCTTCTCATCCTTGGGAAAGTGTTTCCATGGACTTTGTTGGGGGATTGCCAAAATCTAGAAAAGGTCATGATTATTTATATGTTATTGTGGACAGGTTCAGCAAAATGTGTATTTTAATACCTTGTAATAAGCATATTACAGTTGAACAAATAGCAAAGTTGTTCTTTCAGCATGTATAGGTTCATTTTGGGTTACCCACTTCTATTGTATCTGATCGAGATTCCAAATTTTTTGGGAAGTTTTGGTCAAGAATATGGGAGTTGATGGACACCAGATTGAAAAAAATCACAGCATTTCATCCACAAACAGATGGCCAAACAGAGGTGGTCAACAAGACAGTGATCCAGTTGCTTAGAGGCTATTGCAGCAAGCATCCCAAGCTTTGGGATGAACATTTATGTTATGTGCAACATGCTTACAACTGTGCGAAACACTCTTCTACACAGAGATATCCTTTTGAGACTTGTTTTGGTTTTATACCAAGGTCTCCCTTGGATTTTGTTTTTAGTAAAGACATAGCAGTTGATGGACACAGTGATGTGAACAAAGCAACCAAGTTCATTGAACAGATCCAATAAATTCACCAGGCAGTGCAGGAACAGCTGGAAAGAAGCCAGGCCAAGTATAAGGCAAGCCATGACAAGCATCGAATTGAGCATAGCTTCCAAATTGGTGATCAAGTCTGGTTGTACATCAGCAAAGACAGAATGCAAGGTGAAAGTAAGAAGCTGAAGCCAATAAGGTATGGGCCTTTAAAGATACTTGAGAAAATTGGTGAAAACGCTTTTTGCCTTGATTTGCCAGCTTATATGCATATCTATTCAATCATCAATGCAGAGAACTTGAGACTATATGAGCCTTCATTGATTGAAGATCCCGAAGAGCAAAGTCAGTTGCCTTCTATTGATGATCTGTTGCCTGAATATCTCAATGGGTTGCAGGAAGATACAGTTCTGGACAAGAATGTGAGAACTACGCGCAGAAGGGATGTTGAGTACCTCAGAATCGGACTCAAAGGTTCAAAACCAAGTAGTGCAAGATGGATAGAGATTGGAGAAGTGAGAAAGTTGTATCCTCACTTAATTGATGCTTAAAAACCAACTTTTGGTGGTCCAAAAGCCTTTTCAGTCGGAAGGCGTGATCCAAATGGATCCTAAAAACCTCTAAGTCTTCACATAGTTAAAAACTATCGCATAACAAAAACCTTTAAAAAAGGCGGATTACACTATCGGGAGTGAAAAACATGAAGAAAACAATGAAATAAGGCCTATCGAAGGCTTAAAACAACTTTGCACAAGAGCCGTCGAATCTGGCCAATCAATGGTCCAGATCCGATCGGCATATCGCAGTCGGCAATGGCAAGAGGAGGCTATCGGAGGCGACCATATAAATGTTGCGATAGCAATTAGCGAGGTCAACGAGGACCGTTGATCAAGCACGCAGATCGATGGCCCAGGTTAACTCGCTATATCACAATCGATGATTACAGATGAGCGCTTACAAACGGCCCGGTGGTCGATATGCGGTTGTGATTAATCGCATCGGAGCTATGCAAAGGAGCGGGGCCGATAACAACTGTGACTGCAACAGCCGGACCCGATAAAATTATGAACGATATTTGATATATTTTGAGATCCAAAAAACAAGGTTTTCCTTTATATTTCGCGTTTTTGTTAAATAAACGAAATACAAAGGATAAAGTGCCGATGCGATGAAACCAAACCCGAAAGGGTTTATTAATGTTGTTGTATATTATTTCAAGTCCGATATGAGCCATTTTGCAGGATTTTCATGTTTTAATGCATTTTTCAAATACAAAGGGAAATCACAAAACAAGCGGGATTTCAAGCGAGCCGTAGGCGGCAAGTGGTTTTGGCCAGGCTCCGCCCAAGCCCATACACTCACTGCCACATGGCTAGGCGCCAGAGAGAGAAAACCACCCTTTTCGAGCGGTTAACTCCCGTACGCATGAGCCGCCCAAAATGAACCTCAGTTGTTGGATCAAGATCTCTCAGATCAATGGTGGAGATGCGATAAGTGATATAAAGGCGGACCCGATACGAGCATAGAGCAGAATTTATAATATTTCAAATTCGATAAACGACAGATTGGCGAATTTTCACAGTTTTACGTGTATTTCTCTGTGTAAACAGAGAACGACCATTTTTGGGATTTCAAAGGCATCGATGGTCCATTCCATTACAGAACAGGTGGCCACCATCCCTGAAGGCGTTTAGCAATGATTGCTAACACTCAGAGGGGGATTCGAGCAGACAAAGGCCGGGAGCCAGAGAGCCCAAGAAGGGGAAACGAACAGACAGTGCCGATTGGCTTTAAAGCCACAGAAGACAGAAGACAAGCAGTGCTGAGACAGAGAGCAAACAGAGACAGAGAGTCTGTGAGGAGAGTGTGTAATTAGAAAGACTGGGGGGATCCAAGTAAAGCCTTGTTTTTTTGTATCTGTTGTGTGAGGCTCAAATTGAGCACACTTTTGTAAAACTCTATTTTCAAAGACATAATAGAGAGGTCACCACTGAAGGCTGGACCAGGAGACGTAGCCCAGGAGTGTTGGGTGAACTCCTTGATTATCTTGTTATGTTATGTGTGTCTATTATGTTTCTTTAACTACTTCATTTTCTATGTTATTCGCAATCTTATTGATCCATTGCACTAAGTAATATAGGCAAATCGATGCACATGAGTCTGTAATACCTTAATAATTGTCTAAGATCTCATCATCAAATCAAGAAGCCAAGAATTCTCCTTCGGAAGAATCACAAGAAGAGGAGGAGCTCACAAATGTACATACTACCAAGGGAAGAACGAGTCGTGAAATCTGACAGATTCTACGAGATGCAAAAGATTTCATCGGTGCACCGAGGAACAACAAAAGGGAGCAAAGACAGCCAGATAGATATCAGGCCTTAGTAGCTCAGGATGGGGAGCCTTCCAGTTTTCAGGAGGCCGCTCAACATCAAGTTTGGATGGATGCGATGGTAGAGGAGTATAGCTCTATAATGGTGAATGATGTCTGGGAAGTAGTGCCTAGGCCTCAGGACAGATCAGTGGTAGGTTCGAGATGGATCTACAAGATTAAATACGCTGTAGACGGCAGTGTGGAAAAATACAAAGCCAGGTTTGTGGCTAAGGGGTATGCTCAAAAGGAAGGAATAGACTATGAAGAGACCTTCGCCCCAGTAGCCAGGTATATATCTATTAGACCGTGATATCTCTTGCATCATAGATGGGATGGAAGATTCATCATATGGATGTCAAAACGGCATTCTTGAATGGGGTGATAGACGAGGAAGTATACATTGAACAGCCAGAAGGCTTTGAGACACATGAAAAGAATTCTCATGTATGCAGATTGAAGAAAGCCTTGTATGGGTTCAAACAAGCACCTAGAGCATGGTATGGTCGAATTGATGGCTACCTGTAGAAGATGGAATTCGTCAAAAGTGATGCAGATCACAAACTCTACTATCTGGTTGTAGAGAATGAGCCTCTAGTCCTGGTATTATATGTGGATGATCTCTTCATGACAGGATCAACCAAGCTCATCTAGGACTACAAGAAGAATCTAGCCACAGAGTTTGACATGAAGGATTTGGGACAGATGCATTATTTCCTAGGGTTGGAAGTTTGGCAGCAAAAGGATAAAATCTTCCTTGGACAAGGGAGATATGCCACAGAAATCTTTTAGAGATTCAGGATGCAGGACTATAGGCCAATGGCATCAGAAGACAACCGATGCAACAGAAGACAAAGATGTTGATCCCACCTTATATAGGCAGCTCATAGGGTCCCTGATGTATCTGGTCAATACCAGACCACACATTAGTTACGATGTCAACACCCTCAGTCAGTTCATGGTGGAACCGAAGAGGGCTCATTGGGCAGCAGCCAAACATGTTCTTAGACATATGCAGGGAACAGTCGATTATGGACTATTGTACACCAGATGTAATGATATCAGATTGAGTGGGTTGGCCAGAAGTTCAGTAGATCGGAAAAGTACCTCTGGGTTCTGTTTCAACATTGGATCGGGGATGACCTCCTGGTGCAGTAGGAAACAAATATTCGTAGCTCTGAGCTCAGCTGAAGCAGAATATATGGCCACTAGCACAACTTCGTGCGAAGCCATATGGCTTAGAAAATCACGTGTGAACCTATTCAACAGAAGGATGGAAGCAACTAGGATCATGTGTGATAATCAAAGTTGCATCAAGCTCTCTGAGAATACAGTATCTCATGATTGGTCAAAGCACATTGATATTCAGTGTCACTTTGTCAGACACTGTGTCCAACGAGGAGTTGTACAATTGAGCTACACTCCTACAGGAGAACAGGTGGCAGACATCCTTACCAAGGCTCTTGGAAGAACAAAGTTTGCTTATTTCAGGGAGAAGATGGGGATGATAAAGAATCCATTTCAGTAGCAGAAATGGGTATGTGTCAGGTGTTGCAGTGCAGCAGTTAGCAGTGCTATGGGCAGCATGATGCAGCATTTGAGAGAGAGTTGCAGTGCAGATGCAATGTTGGGAGGAAGGACCAACAGCAGCACGGATGCAGAGGGAGTTGCAGTACAGATGTAGTAGTGGCAGTGGTGGAAGCCATGGGCAACAGTACAAGAGGCAGCAGTGCAGAGGATGTTGGGCAGCAGGCCAAGCATTAGCATAGGTACCGGTGCCAGATGATCAAGGTAATGATCAATGGTGGAGAATTACTAGAGCACATTCCTCGCTAAGAGGGAATGTTGATTTGGGGTAGCATCGGATGTGCTCTAGCCATGAAAATTGGTGGAGAGGCTAAAGCACATGAGATATCCAAGACCCAGAAATCGTTTTGGAAAATTCCATTCAGATGAGGAGTTATTAAAATAATTAATATTTTTAATGAGTTCTTAAGTCTAAACTTAGGAAAATAAAAATATTAATGGGTATTAATAAAGATAAGGATGAGAAGCTTCTAAGAGACGAACATCAAGTCTATTTTAATCTTAGCCGTTGATTAGCGACTTAATCTCGGCCAGTGATTCATCAACAGGAAAAGTATAAGAGGAGGCTTGAGGATCAGTTGGAGATACCCCAAGGAAGACCAGTCAGTTCAATTTCTGGAGCGGGGTTTGTTGAGAAATTCGAACTAGAGGTATGGATTGCAATGAGAGGCAACGAGTACATAACAGAGAGACATGGATAGTGCCAGAGGACCAACACAGAGATTAGAAAGGCAGACGCAGAGCCAATCAGAAAGATGCAGAGGCAGCTGGATTGCGCAGTCACTAGAGGGCCTGCGTGGGTGACGCAAATAGGCCAAGTGTTCACGCAGAGGGTCTAGGAGCTGCGCAAAGGCTAGTTGCACTGACATTGAGCCTAGCGGAAGCACCGGAGGTTTTTAGGGTATTATTGTCGTGAGGTTATCTGTGTTGGGTGAGCCAATTTCGCACCCTAGTTGTACTCAAAGAAAAGCTTATTAATAAAATCCTCCTCTGTTGCACCGATTTTCCCGCATTGAGTTTTTCCGGGGACAATTTTCCAAAAGTAACTGGGTTGATGTGTTTGATTCTTATGCATGTATTTGCTTTTGTATAATGGTGTGATATCTGCAGTAGTATTTATTTTAATATTTACTAAAGGGATTTCATAAATAACTTATTGGAAAATAAGTAGGTAAAATAAATCAGTTGCTACAGTAATAGAATTTTCACACTTCACATCCTGACATGCCATCTCAACTACTAAGCCATAACCCAATGGGCAATTTTGTTGCCAGCTTTAACAGAAAACAGATCCCCGATAATGGCAGAAATATGAATTCGATTGAGCTGGCAACAAAATTCTCGTCTGACAGCAATGTGCAAAAGGTCCTCCCAAGTCAACACGAAAATTTGTCCCCAAGGTCTACCACAAATAATTTGTGTAAGGAAAAGACCTTTCTTGGGTATTCTGTTGGAAGGTTTCCTCCCAACGCCATATTTAGGACCAGAATTAAATGATCGGAACCTCATCCTTGGCACTGTGCCAAAACAAGATGTCTAATCAAAGGCCTCTTCCTCTTTGCATTCGTTCACAAAGCTTACGTTAATGATATCTCGCTTAGTCCTGTTGACCACTGAAGTGTACCCAAAAAATTTTGAAGACTCCATGCCCGAGGATGTATCGAGGCTTCACGTACCATCAGAGTTCACTATATCATCAAAGTTTTTCAACTCTACTTCTTCTCATTTCTTTTGTTGTACTCAAATTCCACAAGCCCTACGAGGATGATGTAAAGTGATACTAGTATGATGAGTTGAGTTATGTAACAGGCCTAGGTAACTTGGGACCTTGTCATCAAGTGAGTTTACTCTGGGAGGTTTTTCACTTAGCTAATTATTAGGTGTTTACGGGGACTTAATGATTAATTAAGCTTTTTCCTCCAAACATAACCCCAAAGTCGAAGTGTGGCTTGATGGTGAGGCCTTGGGTGAGTCTTAGTCTCTAGAGTCATTGTATATTACTATACTAGATCACTCGTAAAATTTCGTAGAATTTGATTAGGTCTAGGGGTCAATTTTTTAAATTTTTTAATTTCATGCAAGGCAGAAATTTGAATAAAATCTAAATGTAAAATGTAATAAGTGATGTCTAGAGAATTTTTATAGGGTATGTGTGCTCAAAATTACACCTCTCACCCTCAAATTTCTACTATGACACACTTTGAGGGGTAAAAAATAAGTTCTAGACCCTCAAAACCCACCTTTCCTAAGTTTTGCGAAAGATGTGGCAATAAATTAGCTCAACAATTAAATAAATGGAGAAAAATGAATATCCGCACATGCTCAAATAATGTGAAAATGAGGTGGAAATTCATTTAAAAATCAAAGTTGAGCTACCAAGTGATGTGGACTCCACATAAGCCATAAATCAAGCAATTCAATTTTTTTGTGGAGAAGACAAAGAGTTTCAGTGACAAGTTCCACAATTTGAGGAAGTTAACTCGAGCTTAAAGTAGATATCATGAGTTGACTTGAGATTGGAAGAGTTTACTCCACTTCACTCTCCCACGTGTCCTCTCATCTAATTTGAGCTCCCTCATCAAGGATTGTGTGGGCCTCTAAGGAAGAAATCAAGTTGCCACTTGGTAAATTTGAATTTACATGGAGCATTGGAATTGTCAACTATTTGTCTTGGGATTGTCACCATTTTCCTTGGGATTGGCTCTCAAGCTTATATATAATAGAGCTATGGACTTTCACTATGTAATCATTGTTTTTAGCTATTGTGTTTGCGGAAACATTATTGCCTTGTACACTTTCAGAAGTATCAATAAAGACTTTGGGATTTCATTCATGAGGTGCTCCTCTTTCTGGAGTGCGATGAATTCTTGATCATTGGTATAATTCATTTTTACCCATGCTTTGATCTAATTTGTTTCCATATGCTCTTGTAGATTTGTTAACATAGAGTTATCTTGCATTGGCATTTGATTTAGAAGTATGCTCTAGGTATAGAATGCTCTAGTTGGTTTCAAATAAATCTATAGAGTTTCTTATCATTCTTTATTGCTAAATCTATATGGAACTAATTATTGATTGAAATTCTGAACAGGGAACATCTTGTTGGAATCAAAGAATCAAGCGTGAGGGGAAGTCTTTGGAAAAACCAACCCTCTTGATATATTATCAAAGGAACTCTCATTTGTTCTTTGAGCCTTCATAGTCTTATCTTACAAAATGGTATTGTAGGAGTTTCGGGACATAACTTGTTGAAGCAACAAAACTTATAGGTTATCGACTTTAATTGTAAAAATACACAAAAGGTATTTTGTAATAATAATTTATTATATATAAAATGTGCAAGTGATGTAGAATGTTACAATGAGGACCCGCATATATACTAGGCAGGTGACTCTTCACGATTGGGCATGTCTTTCCACTTAACTTGATAACTATTTAACATAATCAATATTTGATTATCTATCATTTACATTATTTATATTTATTTTATCTGTTGTGAATTATATTCATAACATTGCCCCTCTTCAGAAGCTTTGTCTTCAAAGTTTTATCGATAATAATTTCTTTCATATTGCATACGTCATTTTGCCATGTCGATTTCCTTCTTTGCGAATCCCGCCCTTCCCCCCACATTTTTTGTTTTAAATTAATTAATAGTAAAAAAATTATTTTTTTTATTTCTAAATAATATATATATATATATATTTTTAAGTTAAATAATTTTAGTTAATTAAATTATATTAATTTAGTTTGATTTATTTTATATATCAACCCAACAATTATATATGGACCAAATATAATTGACCAATTATACATATCGACCAATCGATGTATCGAGCACGGTATATAGGGAAATGTCGCGGATCGAAATAACACTTCTAGAATAGCGATTGGGAGTTGGACCGGAACCCCGTGGGCGGTGCAAAAATAATTACATCGAGTCATAGGCAAAGTCATAGTGTATCATACGAGCCAATCACACAACCACATGCATCGAACCCGACGCAACGTATCACACCCTTGACCGTTGACTAGGGACACGATGCTTGTTGACAGGGGAGGGGGAACGCAACCTTTTAAACGGCCTATGCGTGTGGAGTTCCTCGTCGGCTGTCGGGACAGTGATCTGTGGAAGGGTGTGGTCCGGGGCACAGCGGGGACGGGACGAGTGTAGCGTCGAGGGTTGCCTGTTGTTATGAATGCCAATATAATTATTGTCAACTTCATCGCAGAGATGCCATGCATATATGTTGGGATATTAGGTGTAAATGACGCAGAGAAATGATATTGTGATTCATTGAAAAACCGTATATAGCATATTGTGATCCGACACTTATGTATATACTTCTGCGTGAGATTAGTCACAACCAGTGTTTTTAAAACCGGCCTTCCTGACTGGTAATCAGTCTAACTGGCCGATCAGCAAGTCCACTGGTTGGAACCGGCTGAAAAACCCGGCCAAGAAGTCGATGTGGCAGAGTTTTGGCCCTAACCGGCCGGTCTAAGACAGAACCGGCCGGTTTGTATTCAAATCGGGCGGTTCTATCCTAAACCAGACGGTTACCTGCCATCCCCGCGGAGGACCTACGCAGCGGCTTTGCCAAGGTTGTTTAGGGGTTTTGGAGGGAAAGTAAGAGTCCTTTCCCTCCAAAAACACCCTCCCCAAGCCTTTAAGAGGCCCTTATCCCTCTAATTTCTCTCACACATCTCATTTGGAATGTTTATGAGTGTTTGTGAGTTTGCTTGGGAGCTTGGAGACTGTTGAGTTTTTGCTAGAGTAGTCATCTTGGAGCCTTGGAGTTGGAGTTGGAGCTATTTTGGAGATAGTTTGTAGCTATCAGTGGAGTTGGCATCTTCAAGAGGAGGCTAAAGAAGCTAGTTTGCATTTCCAGGTAAGGATTTTCACATGAAAATTCATCATTTGATTGTTGTCCATGAATTAAATTTTTTTATGTGTTATAAATTTATAAACTTCTCACTTCTATCATCTATGCTATCAAATCTCTAGTTCTATGCTATCAAATTTTGTAGCCTACATGTGCATTTGTTTTCCTAAATTTAGCTTTGGTTTTCCATGTTTCTTAGCTGCAATTTTTTTTAAATGGCAAATTTCTTTGAAAGTTGTAATTATTTCAAGCAAACATGGCTCCAATTTTATTTTATTTGTTATGAATTATATTCATAGCACTTGTACACAAGCCATGTACTTTTAAATCTAAATCACTTTCATTAAACGTTGTGCTCCAATTGCTTTCATTTACTATCTAAGAGCTTAAAATGGCAAATCAAAGAGGAGAGTTTACTCACAATCTTTAGCTTAGTCCTTTGTAAATTATAATTGTACATATACACTTCATCTAGCTGACTTTTGTCCACTAATATTTTTCTTGTTTTGCAACCCATATTTGGAGGATTTGATAACTCATTTGGAACAGATTTTTAGGGACATTTTCTACAAACTCATAACAAGTGTTTTCCGGACCCATTGGCACATGATTGGATCATTTCCCAAGGAGGTCGTCAACATTTGGGGTCCCTCATTTTTTGCAAGGCCGAGTTCATTTGAGAGTTGCACATAAAGCTAGGTTATGGGCCTCTTAAGGTTGATTTTCCCCTTGCAATTTTCAGATTTCGAGGTCTCACTAGCTACTTTGGTTGCCAAATTTTCACATTGTACAACAAGGAGAATCTAGCTCCTATAGTTCTGATTGTGTAAAAGTTTCTTCTTCATCTTTTGGGTAGCCTTTTAAGGCCTTCTCCTCATTGTAATACCTCTAATAACATAATCCTCTTGGGCTTGAGGGAGTTTGCGATTCATCCTATGGAATCCCACCTCCTCATTTAGAAGGGGGACTCTTGTGGGTGGATGGATTTTGTATTCTTAAATTTCACAATTTAGTTTCACTTGCATGCACTTTCCATTTGCTAATACTCATTCACACATGGTAAATTTTGGGAACTAACACAACCTCAACACTCCATTTCATTTACTAAATTAAGTTTGTTACATTTTTACTTGAGCTTTGCATCTTTTATTTCAGTATAGTTGACGCCATGACATATTCCAATAGAGGATGGATATGATGGAAGCAAAAGAGATTAGGAAGGATAGGATGATTCTAGAATAGCTTGGGAATCCAGTTGGGGCAAGGC
Organism: Pinus tabuliformis; assembly: GCA_031772625.1. Lineage (NCBI taxonomy): Eukaryota > Viridiplantae > Streptophyta > Pinopsida > Pinales > Pinaceae > Pinus > Pinus tabuliformis. The sequence goes on along the minus strand of CM062811.1, from coordinate 1,021,327,555 downwards.
ATGACTATTATAGTAGTAAAAATATAAATGTTCAAAACACAAATTTTAAATGCCCTAAAATTAAACAAAAAAAATCAATTACAGAACACAATTCTTACACGATTATACTAATCACTAAATAATTACACTTTGATATATTATATAAACCCTAACTTCAGGACGAAGTTTTCTAAAAGAGAGGTGTGTGTAATGACCCATGCATTGCAGGCACTGCACTAGTATACATGCTAACTAATTATATATATTCGAGTACTTGATATGTATACCATCATCATAATGTATACCTAAAACATACAATGAATGATGCAAATTAAAAGGACATTGAAATATATATATATATTAACTAAAAGATATTATATATTTTAAAAAGAAACTATATATATATATATATATAGGTTCAAATGGGAAAATAACATAAACAACTTAATAATTTAAATCCAAACAAATTCATTTATTAATCATATAAATTTATTAAATGTTTAAATTTAATAACTTAAAGGTAGTGATGTATGTACTTGATATAAAGTATTAAGTACGAATATTAAATAGTGAATATTAATAGGATTAAAATGCCACTTAAATAAAATAGATATTATATTCACCATCAATCTCCTAACTGCCTCTAAATTTTATAAAGAGCACCCTGGACGCGAGAGTTCACTCCACCTGTGACCGATTGAACCAGAAAACCCTTTTTAAATCGGGATACTGAGACAGTGGAAGAGGAGGCGGTGAAAGAATTATTGATATAAGGAAATCGAAGATGACAGAAGGGGGGAAGTTTTTACAAAGAGGAGGAATTTCTAACAAAGTCACTACAGAGGGAATTGGGCTTTCATTGTTCTTGAAATTTTGGGCACGGGGGCCAGAGTACCTCGAATTTGAAGTACTTTGGAGCTGGGTACTAAGATTGTGCCCAGTTTGGCAGGGAGGTTTTGATCGTTTGGTAACGAGAGCGGGAGCAAGAGCCAATGCCAATCATAAGCATCTTCAACCACAGAAACCCCAGGTAGGTACTCAATAATCAAATTGATAAACTCTGATATCCTAAGCATTAATTATGGTTATACCCTGTTAAATTCCTAATTTAGGGCCCCACACAAGCCCTAGGGTTCAGGGTTTGGAGGTTGGAGCACCACAAAAATTATTTGTGGACTTGGAACCCAAGGTTAAGGTTTTGCACCCATCGATGTTTGGGCCAAAACCATGAGGCATTTGCTACATGTGATGGATGGAGATGATAGACGATGGTGAGAAGGATCCAACGCAAGAAAATAGTTGAAATCTGAGTTGTAGAAGATGAGATATGAATTTTTTAAGTTGATAATGGATTATTGGGCATTCAAGTCATGTAGGTTTGAAGTGGAAATGTCCAAAAGACATGTCACTTAGGCAATTCGGTGGAGTCCTCTTGTTTGGTATAATTAAGAGGTGATTGAGGATCATTTTAACACATCCACTTGGTGCAACACAAGGACAGCAAAGAAGTGTGGAGAGCAACTCATATAGGAGAAGGAAGGCACATTTGTGGTTATCGCAGATTAGGTGTATCTTCAGCAAGGAAGACGAAGTTCAGTTGGGCTCCCTTGTGACTGTTTGAAGGTCAAATTTAAGTCTACTGGAAGGCCGCATAAAAAGGTACCTATTCTAGGCTAGTAAAAAGTGGGAATTGGTGGGTTGTTGTAGGCTACAAAAGAAGTTGTAACCAGTAACCAGAATTTTCGTCATGAACAACAGTCAAGAGGTATGTCATTTCTCCATTAGTGACATGTGTTGGATCCTAGTATTTGGATCAGTGTGGACAAGTTTACATTTGCAGCCTGTGGGGGCCAATTGGAAGGCCTAACTTGGTGGTTAGTAGCCTTTCCGAGGAGTAGATTCTACAATGAGGTATTGGGAACTTGGTGGTTGGGTGGAGGGCAACAAGAAAGTGACCAAAGTAGCCCTAGATCAGCGCGACAAGAAGGACATTGACCGTTTTGAGCTGGGTAAAGCGTTAAGCCTATGTGAGGCTCTTTGATGGACGAAAGAAGCTACTAGAAGAAGGCAGTTTGAGAGCTCAAGAATTGGCCAGCCTAGAAGAGCAAATTGGATCAGTCGATGTTCATTGAAGCAGAAGTGACTTGCAGCAGTGATAGGCGACAGCCCTCCTAGAGACTCTATGTGTTCTCTTAATGGACTAAGGGGTGGCTAGAGAGCATAACGGAAGCGAAGGACCAGCAGGACGAGATACGACATAGAGGCTATGATTGTGCACTAGAGCAGTGAGATTGTCATTGTATCTTGTATTCTTGTACTTGTGGATAATTGAGGGCCATTATCCCTTGTACGGGAGCCCTAGACTGTTGTATTATATGTTGATTAATATAACTAATTTGGGTAGGAAAATTTGTAAAAAGTTGTCGATAATTGTGCATGTGTTATTTACTATTGTTTATATTCTGTTGTGCAAAGTAGCTTTGTTGAGATTCTTGGTTTGGTAGCATCATAGATTTTAAGATTCCATCCTAACACCAAGGTCGTGGAAATTCAACACCACCCCCCTTAGCTTACCTAGGAGAGAGCTTAAACAGAGAGAGATGGGAATAGGTGACAACCCCATCTCTTAGTTTTGCTAGCAAGCAACACCTTGTGGGGTTAATGGCTTTTATCACTACCTTAGGTGTGTGTGCAAGGCAGCAATTTGTGCATTTACAGGGGTCAAAAATCTGAATTTTTACTGCAGGTCGAAGTTTTGTTGCAGGGAAACCAAAATTTTGTTGCGGCAAGGTCGATGTTTTAGGTCGAAGTTCTTGCTGGGAACTTATCACTTGGAGAAGGAAGGGTTGACTTGGTGATTGGAGGAAGTTTGTGTCTAGGTCAAAGAGTCTTGGATTTTCTCATCTTGTCATTGAATCTACTGAAGGAAGAGTTCTGACTGGTTTTCCCCTCATAGGGGTTTTGCCCTGGATGTCCGCCTACATCTTGTGTCTCTTGTTCTTGTGATCTTCATACATATATAATTTGATAATTGCTTGATGAAACATAGTTTAATAAAGAAGTAAAAGAAGCCAACATAATTCACAAGTAATTATCAAGAAGAGGAATCAAAACCTTAATTCCTACTAGCATTGATTTCTCAACATGGTATCGGAGCAAAGGTCGAAAAAGGTTGGAGATCACTTTTTTGGCTTGAAAAAGAAGGCTACTTACTCTATGGCAAGTTACTTGAAGATGGGATTCAATATCATAAGAATTGCAGGAAGTTGGTTTGGAAGGATGATCTACAACTTATTTAAGAAAGTCAAAAGCGGAGGGTTCTTGGTTGCACTTACAGGTACTCTTGATGATGACAATGGATGGATCATTGATAGTGGAGCATCAAGACATATGATAGGAGAAAGCAGACAACTTTATACTCTATCAAAGGAACAATCATCTCATGCAGTGGAGCTAGGAGACAACAACAGTTATGCATTCAAGGGCCTTGGATCTACATCTTTGAAGCTGGAAAATGGAGCAAAACTACACCTCAATAATATACTCTATGTTCCAAGTTTGAAAAAGAATTTACTTTCAATTTCTTGTTTAGAAGATAAAGGAGATAGGGTTGCCTTTGTAGATGGTAAAGTCTTGGTTTGGGGAAAGGATTCAAGCATTGAAAAGGCGAAGGTTATTGGAGTTCGTGAAGGAAGACTATATAGAGTTATAACACCATCTCCTCAAGCCCTAGTTCACATGGAAATCAATCCTATCGAACCATGCCATAGAATATATGGGCATATACACTACAAGATCATTCCCTCTCTCAATCAAATGGTAAATGGCATCCCTAACATCAAGGAAGATCGTGAAGGAGTATGTAAGGGATGTGCTTTAGGAAAGAATACAAGGAAGCCTTTTACAAGCAGTGATACAAGGTCTAAATAAATATTAGACCTCATTCATTCCGATGTGTGTGGGCCTATGTCTAACAAATCACTTGGAGGCCATCTTTATTATGTGACATTCATTGATGATCACTCTAGAAAGACATGGCTCTACCTTCTCAAGACAAAGGACGAAGTATTTGAAAAGTTCAAGGAGTTTAGAACTGAAGTGGATTCCTTAACCGAAAGAAAGATAAACGCCTTGAGATCCAACAATGGTGGGGAATACACTTCAAAAGAACTGCTTGCATATTGTAAAGAAGCGGGTATTAAGAGGGAGCTCATTATTTCCTACAATCCTGAATGAAATGGAGTTGCAGAAAGGAAAAATAGAACAATTGAAGAATGTATATGAACTATGAGATTTGATCAAGATCTTCCAAAATTTCTATGGGGTGAAGCAACTATGACAGCAGTATATATACAAAATAGAAGCCCTCATAGAATCCTTGAGAATATGACACCTGAAGAAGCATTCACAAGGACAAAGCCATGTGTGGACCATCTTTGAATCTTTGGGCATCCCGCATACATCCATGTTCCAAAGGACAAGCGAAAGAAACTAGATTCTACAAGCATCAAAGGGATCTTCATTGGCTACAATCTTTCTTCAAAGGCATATAGAATCTACATTAAGGAAGGAAGACAAATTGAAGCAGGGATGTTATATTCGATGAGAATCATGCCTACAAGAGATCCAAGGATATTCCAATTGATTCCGATGACAAAGATACACCACTATTTGAAGAAGAAAAACATCATGATGAGACAACTCCTAACCAAGAAGAAGAAGATGAAGGACCAAGTGAACCGATTCAACCTATGATCATACCCGAAACAAGGAAGAGGCCAAATTGGTTGAAAGCTACTCTTGAAGATGTCGAAGGACATGGAGCTGCTAAAGGAACTTTTAGAGAAAGCAAAAGACCAAAAAGATATTCAAGATATGCAGCATACATGACAAAATTGATAGAAGTTGAACCAACTACATTTGAAGAAGTTGCTCATCAAGAAGAATGGAAGAAGGCAATGCAAGAAGAATACCAATCCATCATGAAGAATGGAGTCTGGGAAATCGTTCCTAGGCCAAGTGACAAATCAATTGTCACTTCAAAATGGATTTACAAAATCAAACATGCTATTGATGGAAGTATAGATAAATACAAAGCTAGATTCGTTGCAAGGGGTTTCTCTCAAAAGGAAGGTATAGACTATGAAGAAACCTTTGCACCTATTGCTAGATATACTACTATAAGATCGTTGGTTTTGCTAGCTGCTACAATGGGATGGAATATTCATCAAATGGACGTAAAAACAACATTTCTGAATGGGACCATTGATGAAGAAGTATACATTGAACAACCGGAAGGCTTTGAAATAAATATCAAGGCCACACATGTTTGCAGACTTAAGAAAGCTCTATATGGCTTAAAGCAAGCTCCTAGGGCATGGTATGCAAGGATGGATGCATATCTCTTAAGAATTGGGTTCGTCAAAAGTTCTACAGATCTAAATCTCTACATCAAGGTAGTGAACAATGAACTAGTCATTATACTACTTTATGTAGATGATTTGTTTATTACAGGTGTGGAGCGCAAAATACAAGAATGCAAGAAGATGCTGGTAGCTGAATTCGAAATGAAAGATCTGGGACTTATGCACTATTACTTGGGTTTGGAAGTCTGGCAGAAACTTGAAGAAATATATCTGGGTCAAGGTAAATACATAATCGAGATTTTACAAAGATTCAGTATGATGGATTCCAAGCCTCCCATGATCACTAATCTCAAGAATTTGAGAAGCTCTGACACCAGTCTTGTCGATCCCACTAGCTATCGTAAGTTGGTGGGCTCTCTAATGTACCTGGTAAATACAAGACCTGATATATGTTTTGCTATAAATATTCTTAGTCAATTTTAGTTGGAGCCTCGTCATGACCATTGGATAACTGCTAAGCATATTCTTAGATATCTTTGTGGCACTATACATCACTACCTAAAGTATGATGGAAAGGAAGTTAAGTTGACAAGTTTTACAGATTCAGATTGGGGTGGCAGTGAGACTAATGGAAGAAGCACTACCGATGGATGTTTCAGTTTAGGGTCTGCAATGATTTCGTGGATGAGTAGAAAACAAGATCATGTTGCGTTAAGTAGTGTCGAAGCCAAATACATTGTTGCATGTGAAGTAGGAAAGGAAGTTGTTTGGTTAAGAAAACTCTTGTCAGATTTATTTGGAAAGCCTCTGGATCCTACTATAATAAATTGTGATAATCAAAGCAGCATCAAGATGTTTGAAGACCCTGTATTCCATGCAAGGATGAAGCATATCAACAACAAGTACCACTACATTAGGAGTTTGGTACAAGATGGGGTCATAAAGCTACAATATATTCTGACAGATGAACAAGTAGTTGATGTGCTGACAAAGTCTCTTCCGAATAAGAAGTTTGAGTATTTTAGAAGCATGCTTGGATTGGTCGATATTGCAGATTTAGTTGATAAGGAGAGATGAAGCATCTAATGGTGGATGCTTGGGAGGACATTTGGTCGGCCTATGTGTGTTTGATGTCCTGATCCCAAAGAGGGAGGGTGGCATTGTTCTTGGAGCTCTAACCTTGGATACACACCTAGATCCCTGGGATGATGGTTAGTTAAGAGCCTGATGGTACCTAGACTAGCTGAAAGCTTTAGTCCATCTTAGTCCCACCCGAATAGATAACCCTGGTCAAGTATTTAGTCTGCGGCACTGAGTGTGCTTGAACTCTTCGTAGTTCATGTGTTTTTTAGATCTTCCATGTACTTGTATATTTATGTATGAATACCTCCCTAGTTAAGAGGGAGTGTTGAAGAATGTAACTAGGTTCGGTCTTCATAATTGTATAATGTAATTTATTTGTCAAAAGAAATTTTATTATTAATAAAAATAACTTATTAAAGCATGGGTTTCATGCTTGGGTCATCATTTTTTAGGACAAAGCCTCCATTGTAGGCTTCTAGGTTTTATATTGAGTTAATAGATTCATTGTCAACTTTATTAGACCCTTCTTGGGCTTTGTATCATGTGAAAAGGATTATTTTTGAGTCAAATAAGTCATTTGACACCTCCACACCAAGTCGGCCCTATCCTCATGAAGTCGGCCTACATTAGGGCAATTCAACCCACAGAAGAGGCTATATATAGAGAGGCAGTTCAATCCATTTGCACCACTCACTCAACAAGTTTGATACACAAGAAAGAGAGGCAGAAAAAGTGTGAAGTTGCTAGAGAAGGAAGAAGATTGCAGGGAAAGACAAAATCGAAGTTTTGGGCCATCTATCTCTCACACGTGCGAAGTTACTGGGCATTTGCAGGGGTCAAAAATCTGAATTTTACTGCAGGTTGAAGTTCTATTGCAGGGAGGCTGAAATTCTACTACTGCAAGGTTGAAGTTTTAGGTCAAAGTTGTTGTTGGGAAGTTATCACTTGGAGAAGAAGGAAGGGTTGAATTGGTGATTGGAGGAAGTCTATGTCTAGGTCAAAGAGTCTTGGATTATCTCATCTTATCATTGAATCTACTGAAGGAAGAGTTATGACTGGGTTTTCCCCTCATAGGGGTTTTGCCCTGGTTGTTTGGCTACATCTTGTGTCTCTTGTTCTTGTGATCTTCACAAACATATAATTTGATTTCTTGACGAAACATAATTTAATAAAGAAGTAAAAGAAGCAAACATAATTAAAAAGTAATTATCAAGAAGAGGAATCAAAACCCTAATTCCTACTAGCATTGATTTCTCAACAACAGCATCAGCTTCAAATGTTGAGGGCAGAATAAATTTAGAAAGACAGCAGACTCAAAAAAACAAATATCCCTTGGAAGTATGTCACAAGAGATCAAGGGCCAGGCAACAAATTGAAGGGAGGAGGCAATGTTGCTTGGAAATGCAACTATTGCAACAATCATTTCAAAACCACTTATTACCGTGTGAAAGCTCATTTGTTGGAATTACCAGGTTGTGGAATTGGAGCATGTACAAATCTTTCTTTAGCTAAGAGGAAAGAAAAGGAAAAAGAGACCAATGTTGGTGTGGCAAGGGTGGTTGCATCATCTAAAAAAAACAAGAATGATGATCCCTTTCCATTCTTGAGGAAAAGTGGTAGCAAATTTCCATTTGAGAGTTTTGGTGGGGGCGTGGGTCAAGCAGCAAAAAAGAAAGGCAGTGGCACTTGGTCCAATGGACAAGGTTTTTCAAAAAGAGAGATAGGAAGTGTTTAATATCACCATTGCATTCTTTTTCTATCTGAACTTCATATCCTTTAATGTTTCACGCTCACCTTTATTTTTTGAGATGTGTCAAGCTCTAACTCAAGGGGCTCCATCAGGTATGCGCCTCCTGGGTCAGAGAAGCTTAGAACCACATTGTTGACTAAGGCAAAGAAAGAGGTGGACTAAATGTTTGATCCTATTAAATCATCATGGCCAACATCTAGGGTTAGTATTGTTTCTGATGGATGGACAAATCCAACACGCCACCCACTCATCAAGTTCATGGTGTCTTCCTTGAATGGACCAGTTTTCATGAAATCAGTGGATGCACTTGGACAATACAAGGATGCACAATATATTGGTGAGTTGTCATTAAAGTTATTGAAGATGTAGGTGCTGACTCTTGTGTACAAATCGTTACAGACAATGCACCTGTTTGCAAGGCTACTGGCATGATTGTGGAAGCTAAATATCCACAAGTATTTGGACAGCTTGCATTGTCCATTCCTTGAATTTATCACTTAAAACTATTGCTTCTGATGTGCCTTAGATTGGAAGTATTATTGAGGATGCACGACATATCTGAACTTTGTACAAAATCATACAAATGCTCTCACAATCTACAAGGAGTACACCCATCTATCATTGTTGAAGATTGCAAATACACAATTTGCCTCTTCATTCATCATGTTGAAGAGGTTGAGGGAGGTCAAGACCGCTCTTGGGGCCATGGTTATTTCAAAGTTTTGGTCTTTTTCGAGAAAGACAAATCAAGCAGCCTCAAAAAGAGTCAAGGACACAATGTTAGATGATGCTTCGTGGGAGAGGTTAGATCTTGTTGCTTTGCTACCATTCGCAGATACAAACCATCCCATCCTAGGAGAGATTTATGAGGGATGGGATTCCATGATTGAGTCTATGAGAACCATTATTTTACAGAGTGAGTACCCTAAGTATGAGACATCATCAGAGGCCTTCTTCACCACCATACAGTATATTCTTCTTAGCAAATGGGACAAGAATTGCACACCCTTGCATTGTTTGCCTCACTCATTGAACCCAAAATACTACAGCAATGAGTAGCTGAATGGTGGACCTTCGCGCAGATTCCCTCCTCACATGGATGACGAAATTTTACAAGGGAGGAAGGATGCATTGAGGTAGATATTTCAGGATAAAGCATCCCTTGATGAGGTGGAGGATGACTTTGCAAAGTTTTCCACAAGCACTAGGCAATTTGCAGGCAATGATGTGATTAGATACAGGGGGCTAGAAAACCCTATTCTTTGTGGGCAACTCATGGGGCAACAAGCCCTCCTCTACAGCAGTTAGCCATGAGGCTCCTCTCTCAGGTGACTTCATCCTCTTGTTGCGAGAGGAAATGGAGCACATAAGGGAATTTGTATAGTGTCAAGAAGAGTAGCTTGAGCAATCCAGGGCGAAGACAATGGTGTATGTGCACACCAACATTTGTCTTATTTACAGGCAGAGGGATGAGTGGTTGAAGGGAAAGACAACGATGTGGGATGTCATTCCTGATGATATGGGTTTGGACAGCAGTGTTGAGTTGGCATTGGCTAACTTGGATCTTAATGAACCAATGCTAGAGCTTGTCACTTTCGATGAAGGTGATACTCTTGAGGGGTCATCCTCTACACTAGCAGATGCAGAGATTACATTGGATATAGAGGAGGAGGATGCAGCAGAGGAGAGCAGTGGTGAACGGGACAGTGATGTTGATTTTGATGATGATGATTGATAAGCTACCTACTAACTTGTAGTTGTTTTGTATTTTCTATTTCTATTTTCCATTGGCATTGCTACTACCTATGTAACACATTTTGATTTTGATGACTTAATGAGGAAACTGCAGTTTCTTGTCTTTCTCCTACGGGATCATTGATGAATCTGTCACAGTTGTATTTGTATGCATAATGCTACCTTGTACAACTTACAAATTTTAAATTTACAATGTAGAACCTAGATCTATGTCTGAATTTGTATCATGAATGAGAATTTGTGTAAGAAATATCTATTTAGTATTAATTTTTAATACATATATATAATAAAATAATATATAACGTGTCCTATGTGTCCTGTTCCAGGGGGTCTACGTGCCCTATGTCGGACACTCGAATTTGTGTGTCTCGTGTTCCGGTGTCAGGTGACCTAGCTGTTAATGTCATTATGCTCAAATTTTCCCTAGAGAAGTATGAACCTTATCTTTCTTTGACACAATATTTGTTACATAACAAAATTTATATCACTTGCTTAATCAAGGGCTTGATAAGGTTGAACATCCATTTCTAAGTTTCACAATGACTATAGGTATTTGGCTCGGCTCTCACAGAGATCATTTCATACAGTCAACTCTTGGGTAATTAAACGTATTACTATTATATAAAGTATGACAATATTGATTTTTCATTATGCTTGTTTACCTCTAGACACCTGATTCATCTTTCATTGCAGTTTAAGAATGATTACTCAAGCAGTAAAGAACCAGAAATGATTAACTCTGTAGAGATAGTTAAATTGTAAAACATATTACTCCCCTTTTTCATTTCTTTTCTTTCCACATACAAATTTAAACCTTGTCAGTGGAAGTAGCAATTACTTCTAAATTCTAATCACAAACAGGTTATTGTGATACACACATTTTCAACTTCCAATACACCATAAGTCTTATCTCCCTCTATAACATTTAAAAGATCCAAAAAAGATTCCATTGGACAGAAGGATATTAGTCGAACATAGCTTGCTGTTCACAAGCATCAAAAGCTTATAACCTATTTAAAACCAATACAAAATAAACCTAGAAGAACTTGTATCTTTCAAAATAGCCAAGACACAAAATTCTGACCTGACTTATACTCAAATCCCCAACCTTTGAAGTGTCGTCGCCTGTTATGTTCTGCAAGTCCCTGCCCTATAAAATGTGAGAATCAAATCACTCCAGAAAGTATTTAGTAAATTTAACACTAACGCAAGGCAACACAGTGCAAAAAGAATGGCAAACAAAGGGTGAATGTAAAGCTACAAACTCCATCCTTATGGACAAAAATGCACTAATATTGCCATAGGATAAAAATCAAAATCAAAATACCTATCATGTAGGGCCACTAGAACACCATCACGAGAACGAGATGCGTCTATTTCTACACAATCGACTTGAGAACGAATTGCTAGACGATATGATGCCATCTGTTCCAATAAAAGATCAGATGGATACTTGTCAATTCACGTTATATTTTAAACACAGATAAAGATGATACATATCCAAACATTTTTACTTAATGATGTTACGAAACTAAATAAGAAGATTCTGGTAAAGATGAAAGTTGCAATGTGCATCCTTGATGTGTTAGATGATAACCTAGATCAAGAGAAAGGAAGATGAAATTCCCTAAGAAAAACAAACCTGTTCAAATAATAAACGATGAAGAGAGCTTATCTATAAGTGGGCCGACATGGGACTGGCCACCCTAGACTCATCCTTTGTCAGGATTTAATACAATGTATAAGAAAGATACACAGAAAAGTTTACCACGACCACATAAACAGAAGCGAAATTTTTAGTGTGAAGTCAACATTTTATTAAATTACAGGCAAAAGATTCTGCTCCTTCGCAAAAACAAAACAATACAATCTGGAGCAGCTACAGACTCATTCACTCTTGTACATGATTGTGAAGTATCTATTTATAAAAGTACAATGGAGATGGAAATACAATCTAGAACCTCCCTTAACTCCTCTTTTAAACTTTCTAGAAACAACTTTATTAGAACACCCATATTTAATTAGTACATACGACTAGCTGATGCAACACATGGGTCCACATACCAACAAATATTCATTACAATCTAACAACACCCCTTCTTAGGTTGTTCTTCTTTAATTCCAAATATATGTGTGAAGTGTGACCCTTCCATTCTTTCCTTTGAACAGAATTTTGGTAAATATGTCTACCACTTTATTATTCATTATTGCTATTAAATAGCAAAAGTTATACTTATCAACTTTCTAAGTTTCTCTCTAATAAAATGATAATTAATCTTTATATGTCTAGTTCTCACATGATAAACTAGGTTTTAAGAACATTGAATACAGCTTTGATTATCACAAGAAAGTGGTGGAGACTGCATTTTTCTCTCAACATTGTAGTTTATTTTAATAAAATGAAATTGAATCTCCATATAGTTAGTTCTAGCTTATACAACTTTGATTATCACAAGAAAGAAGGGTAGGCTCAATTTGTTGTAAGCCAATGTTTTCAAGAATTCTTCTTAGCCAAATAGCCTCATATTGACCTGGTTGCAACCTTCTATTCAGCTTCAAAAGATTATAGTGCTATTATAGCCTGCTTTTTGTCATGCCAATACACAGTTCCAGATCCCAAACTTCTTGTAAGCTTCCTACAATCAACATTTTTGGCCCAATGTAAATCTATGTTTACTGTAATATTCCAAATTTTGTGAGTGCAAAAATTGCAAAGGGGTTTGGTCTAGTTTTGATAAAAAAAGGGGGCAAATATTATTTTCATTAGAAGAGTCCGGCAAAATATTCTTTTAGTAGGAAAAGGCAGCATAATATTATTTTATTAAAAATGGCAGCAAAAAGTCATTTAGTGGGAAGTGACCCTGACTAAAAAATAATGTTCAATGGTAAATCTATAAGCTAGAGGGAGGCTCAATGAAGAATTATAAAAAGAGGGTGGACTCATTTGCAAAGTATTCTAATTTTCTATCATCTCTGAGTTTCAAGTGAAACTCTAAGCTGATTTCTGTGGACTTCGAGTGACACTCTAGTTAGCTCTTGGGGAGGATCATCTCAAGTCTCCCATTTGTGTTTATTGCAAGGCTTCACAAACCTCCAAGAGGTTTGAGTACATTTCTTCCAAGAGGTCGAGTACCAAAGTTTAAAGGGTGATTTCTGAAGATATATTTCAAGGTCAAATTGGAGATTGAGTTCCTTCAAGACAAGATGGCCGAGTTAAAACACTCAAGGGCCAAATTTATACATCAATGTTAGCTGAGTTTATATCCCAGATCTTGGCTGGGTTTTTACATCAACATTGGGTCGAATTTCCTGTGGTAAAGGAGAGGAACGAGTTCAGAAATATGGGCCGATTTATCAACAGCTGAGCACTAGACGAATTTTCCTGGAGCTGTGACTGAGTTTGGCCTCAAATATGTCGTGATAAATTTGTTGGGATGCCACAGTTCCCTGTCATGTTGGCTGAGATGTATCTACATTCATTTGGAGTTGTTGTCTATTGAAGAAGGGATTAGTACAGTTGCTGATTTACCGTGTTAAGACAGCCCATGCGTGGGATTGATATTCGTGGAAGAGGGTTCCATTATGGTGGGATGATTGTTATGTTCATATTTATCATTAAGAAAATTTGTATGGTCTAGTCCTGTTGCCACACAATCCAGCAAGGGTCCTAGGAGGGTACCTAAGGGACAACTACTAGACCAAGTGACAACAATGGGACAAAGACCGGTTGTCACCACAATCAATGTCCCCTGCTCTTTACGGATTTTCACCAATGGGAGGAGTCCTGGTACAGAGGAAATCACTTGTAATGATGGGATCAATGATAAGGTATAAATTGATTCCCAATGCCCTCCAAGAAAGACCTAGGATTGAAATCGAGACCTAGGGCTTGAGATAACACAATGAGGCTAGGTATGCCTAGAGTCAAGATTCCAAGATGATATAGGACCTCTCAAGAAGCTAATTAAGATGGTTTACTTTTTGAAATATGCTCTTGCTATACTTGAGAGAGACCTGGAAAGAAGCCCACACAAGACCTAGGGTTTATGAATTATCGTGGGAGGAGCCCCTCCAATGTACTCACTAGGTCAAGGTGAGAGAAGGAATGGGGTCTTGAATGATTTATTCCAACGAATATCAAGTTTTGCAACCCCTAAGAAGACCAACTTATCTAAGGGGTGAAGCAACTAGGTTTCAATCCAAAGACACAACTAGGGCATCAAATTTCCAGAGATTTAACCATGGGAATTCAACCAAACTGGAGATCTTGTAGAGACACCAGCGCAGATACCTATCTAAACGGTTTTGAAAGATCGCCCCACTTTAAGATTTCACCGGAAGCTCTAGTTGGTTGTCTAGGAAAAGGGGGTTGAAAAGTTTTGGAGGGAGAAAAAGAAAGGTAAGGAGACGCTGACCACCAATTCTACTTGGATCAGTGCCTAATCCTTGGGCTATGGAGTCTATGATGATTTAAAATTTCGCCAAAATCGTCTTCAAGGAGGCTAAAAAGTGATGCCCTAGCAACCACTCTTTAACATTTACCCACCCAAGCTCTATGGATTTTCATGGAAGAAATTCAATTCTAATCCACTAGGAACATTCATCTACTTGCCATACAATGAGTAACATGTGCAATTGCCAATCAAATAATCTTTCACAATGATTTTCAATAAAACTAGGGCAAAAAAGGCATGAATTAACTGCAACAATTCCACACATTAGACATTATTCAAGATAGATCTTCAACAAAATATAGCACTTACAAGATGACAAGAGATGTATCCAACCATAGAACAAGAAGTAGCTCCAAGATAGAACAAAAATTTCAACTCCCAAATATATCGAAATGCATCAATAGATCTCCAATAGACATCCAAGAAAAGTGTGAAGTTTGTACAAGAGAAAGAATCCAAGTGATGATGATGCTCTCACAAATGAGAGTCTCATCTATTTATATGATCCTCTAATAGTTCAAATTAGCCTAAAATGCCCCTAACATTATTTTAATGTGCAAAATAACATGTCCTTGGTGACAAGCCCACCAAGTAGCTCATAAAGTGAAGAATAAGCCAACCAAAAGTGAACCGAAATAATGAAATCATGGTGTAGAAGAGTCGTTGGAGGACCTCACTAAGTCCTCAAGGTGCCATAATGAGAGTGAGGGCTCCATAGATGATAGACAAGGGGGTGGCCATTTTGTTCTCTAAGTAAATCATCATGTGGTGCTCCATAGTGGCTTTGGGGCACAATTAATGGTATCATGGGTCTCCTGATGAAAAGTAATCCTATAGACTGCTCTAAATGAGGGCATGGAAGATGGTATTTTCCCTCCTGTGTCTCAAGGATGATACAAACCTAGTCTGCACCTTGGATCAACTGCCAAACCTTGTATATACTGATAAGTCGGTTGGGGGCACTGCTGGTCCAAGTGCATCATCTCGCATATAACATGAGGCAATGAACAAGTTGTTGAAGGTGCTAAGGGCGCCCATAAGATGAGAGAATACTATATCACCTGACAATGTCCCATGGCTCTCAGTACATCCCCTACAAGTGTCAATATGATCCTTTGGTGGGCTTGGGCCCCAGTTAAGTTACCCAACCCATGATGAAACCACCTGCCAATTCTGTATAAGATCCGTTGTGTCTCCTCACCTTTAGCTACAATAATTCATTAGTGCATTTAAGTGAATCAAGTTGGTTAGGCAAGGGCACAAATGAGGCTTCATAGTGGGTTTCCCTTCCAAATTTGGGGCTTTGAGCATGTAATGGCATTAGCTCTGTGGTGACCATACCAAAGTTAAATCCCTAAACTCTACCAAAATTTAGTAGATGCAAGTTAAACAGGGATTTATCACTTTTATTCACAGATACATACCTAGCTTATGTCATTGAAGTCAATCCCACATTGCTATAGCCCCAAATTTGTTCTTGCTACCAAAGTGACCAAAACCTCCCTGCCAAACAGGGCACAATCTCAATACCCAGCTCCAAAATACTTCAAAATTGAAGTAATCTGGCCCCTGTGCCCAAAAGCTTCAAGAACAATCAAGGCTTCTCTTTGTTTGTGGCTCTCTGTTGTGAATTTTTCCTCTATCTTTCCGAAAACAAACTCCTTATTGATTTACCCAAACCCCCCTTCCTTGCCTAAATAGCAGAGGTTCCTTTGCCTCTACGCATTCGTTCACTGTCTTTATAAAAGAATATTAATTGTTTTTGTCAAACGATGATCGCCTTTCACCATATATGCTACGTGCCTTATATTTTGTTCATAATATGGATTTGGTTAAGTTTGCGTAGGGGTTTTTTATGTTTTATTATCTTTTAATTAATATTTATTTCCTTTAATTCCTTTGAATTTTATTTAATATAAAATTTCATTAATATAATTAATAATATCAATAATTAATACAATATTTAGTTAACATAATTAATAATATTATAGTTACCCTTTTATTTTGTAAAATACTTTGAATTTACTTTTATTCTGAATAATATGTTAATTATGGTGGTATATATATAGCAAGTCATCCACCTTAATACGTTTATAATATTACGGCAAGTTTAGGTATTTACTTAGTATGTCAATAATTCATTCATTGGACTTTTCATATATGGTTAGCACATATACTAATGCAATGCATGCGATACATGCATATGTAGCTATCATATGCATGTCTCGTATGCATGCTAATATTCACATTCTGTTTGTAAATTGTAGGTGGGTCATTACAAGCTCCCTTGGTAGGAGTGTTTATTAAGCAACCCTATTAGGTGTTTCCAGCCCCTAAAGGCAAGGACATGTCCAAGGTACATCCTTCAAGTGGTAGGTGTCATTGAATAATGATGAGGCAGATTGGGACAAAGGGGTCTCAAGCACTGTTTTACAAGCCGGCCGATTCGAAACCAAGTCGAACCGAGTCATTAGCTTGAGGAGTGACCCGGCCACCTAACCGGTCCGGTTGACCGAGTCACACATGACTCGGCCGAGTCATCCAATGACTCGGCCGAGTCATGTGTGACTCGGTCAACCCGGCCGGGTCCGTTATGACTCGGCCGAGTCACACTTGGGACGGCTGGGCAGCGTAAAAAGTTAAAAAAAAATTCACTTTTTTGGTAATTTTTCAAATGTTTAATGCAGTTTATGGATTCCAAAGGGTAATAGTAATTTGTTAAATGCTTTTGGGGTCCATTTCCCCCTCCCAAACCCTATTTAAGACACCCAAATGCTCTCATTCACTCACAGCAGTCTTATGCATTTGAGTGAGAGTCTTCTTTGAGAATTAGTGAGCAGTTCTTGAGCTTGTTTTGGAGCAGCAGTGAGGAGTCTTGGAGGAGCATTGTAGTTGGAGTGAGGAGCTTCTTGGGCAGCCATTTGGAGCAGCATTGAGGAGTTGATTCTTGGAGCAAGCTTGAGGAGGCAGTTTGTGCCTGGAGGTATTTTTTTCCACCTCTACAAATCTGTTTTTGCTTAGTAAATTTTAGATGCATATCAAGAAAGCTTAAAGAGTGTTTTTTGTCAAATAAATGAACATTGAATCAAATTTTTTTTTTTTCATTTTCAGATTGTTTTCCTAGTCAAAAAATGGCACCTAGAGCAAAAGATCCTGCTTGGGCATATGTTGAAATGGTTGATAGTCAGATGCATTGCAAATTTTGCCATAGGAAAATTAAGGAAGGTCCTGGGGGCATTAATAGGCTGAAACAACACTTGGCAGGGATTAGAGGCCAAATTACCCCATGTACCTCATCGGAAATTGGGGAGATTAGAAAGAATTTGTTGGCCAGCTTTGAGAAATTTAAAGAAGATAAGGCTAGGCAAAAAGAGATACAGGCTGAAATTGGGAGGAAGAGGGAGATACAAAAAATGATGGCTACCAACCCCCACTACGATTTTGAGGGTTCTTCCTCTATCCCTCAAACTGAGGCATCCAACCCTTTCCGTTATGTTCCTCCCTCTTTTGGTTCTGTTCAAGATAAGGGAAAGGGTAGAATGAATTTGAAAAAAGGTGATGTGACTATCAAAAGTTATTTCACTCCCTCCTCTCCATCAGATGCACATGGTCCTGAAGTTAGTAAAGGTCAAATTCAGCCCACTTTAGATGACCATTGGAAGAAAGAATTGAGGGAGACTGCTTGTGACTACATAGCTAGATGGTGGTATGATGCTGATATCCCCTTTAATGCTGCTCGTTCACCATATTATGAGCCTATGTTTGATGCCATACATGCTGCTGGAAAAGCCTTCAAAGGCCCTACTATGCAAGAGCTAAGGGGGTTTCGTTTGCAGAAAGAAATTCAATCCATTAATGAGTATTTGCAAGAGTTCAGGGACTCATGGGCAAGAACAGGGTGTACCATCATGTCAGATGGATGGACTGATCAAAGAAACCGTACCATCATAAACTTCTTGTCTTCTGCCCACAGGGAACCATGTTTTTAAAATCAGTTGATGCATCTGATAAGGTAAAAGATGGCCACTTGTTGTTTCAGCTATTGGATCAGGTTGTTGAGGAGGTGGGGGTGGCTAATGTTGTTCAAATCATCACAGATAATGCCTCTAACTATGTTCTTGCTGGTAAACTGTTAGAGGAAAAACACAAGACCATCTTTTGGACCCCATGCGCTGCACATTGCATAGACCTCATGCTTGAGGATATTGGAAAATTAGATTGGGTCAGAAACACTGTAGATCATGCCAAAAGCATAACAAAATTTATCTACAATCATACACTGGTTTTGAGTCTCATGAGGAAACACACTGGAGGCAAGGATATTATTAGGCCTGCCATCACTAGATTTGCTACACATTTTTTGACATTGCAATCTATGCTTTCCCAACATAGAAACTTGCAAAAGATGTTTTCCAGTGATGAATGGAATCAAAGCAATTGGTCTAACAAACCAGAAGGCAAAGAATTGAAAAGGAAAGTCCATGAAGAAACTTTTTGGAGAAAGGCAACAGAGATTGTGAAGCTTGCTGAGCCACTAGTTAAGGTGTTGTGGTTGGTGGATGGGGAAAGGTTGGCTATGGGCTTCATTTATGAGGCTATGGATCAAGCAAAGGAGCAAATAAAGACAGTATACAAGGATAGAGTGGCAAAGTATGGGCCCATTTGGGCAATCATTGATGAAAGATGGAACAATCAACTCCATCGCCCTATACATGCAGCTGGGTATTTTTTGAACCCACGGTATCATTATAAAGCTAAGGAGTCAGGAGCTTTGAGGGGGGAGGTCAGAGATGGACTGGTTGATTGCATTGAACGCATGATCCCATCGGAGTCTGATCAGCTGGAGATACATCAACAGGTCACATCCTTCAGCAATGCAACAGGTACCTTTGGGAAGAACCTAGCAAAGATTGCAAGAGAAGCAGATGAGCCAGGCAAACAAAAATTTCAATTTTCAATTTCTTAATGGTTTTACTTTTTTTATTAAAGTTTGTTAAATCATTTATAATTTGAAAGTTAGATATAATTTGTAATTTTGTTGAGCTTCAGCCTTCATCTAACTCATAATTCATTACACTCCTATGTTTTTTGCAGCACAATGGTGGGAGGTCTTTGGTGGCCAGTGCCCTGAATTGCAAAGGTTTGCAATTCGTATTTTGAGTCAAACTTGCAGTGCATCTGGGTGTGAGCGCAATTGGTCTGTCTTTGAGAGGATTCACACAAAGAAGAGAAACCGTTTGGATCAAAAACGGTTGAATGATCTAGTTTTTGTCCAATACAACCTTCGGCTCAGACGAAACCAATTGCTGAACAAAAGACCTGATTCAGATCCCATTGTGTTGGAAGACATTGATCCAACATCAGATTGGGTAGTGGAGAGTCGTCCACCAGAGTTTGATCCTGATAAGGATCTTGATGAACTTGAACATGTTGTTCAACTTCAGCCTGTTCAGTTGAATGCAGATCCCAATCCACCAGCCTCAGTCTCACAGCCAGCAAGGACTCCAGTTGTAGGTGCTTCCTCTGCTCAGCCACGACAGAAGCGTAGCCGCATATCTACTCTATCTCAGCTTGCATCTGCTGCACAGCCTGCTAGTGGTACTGGTACCACTTCTACAGTTGCAGTTGGAGACGATGATGATGATGAGGAGGAGCCATGGGGCCCCTTGTCTGACTCTGATGATGATGATCCAGAGATTGGTCGAGATGATCTTGGCTCCTCTGGCAGTAGCTACTAGCCAGTAGTACTAGTATTGCAGTCTGGTCACCATCACAGTTTACTTTTGTTGTAGAGGCCATTTCTAGCCTCCTTGGTTATTTGTATTTTGTTTTGAGTCTTTGATCATGTATGACAGTTGACTATGTATTGCCATTGGGTACCATTTTGATATAGTGGATTGGTTCATGAGCCTACTTTGATCATATGTTGTCTTCCATCTATATTATAATGCTGTGTGTTTGGAAACATGAATGAAAATCTTTAAAATTATGTTTAAAATATTTAAAATTATGTTTTTAATAAAAAAAATAAATATTTAATGTATTTTTTACAACGACCGAGTCATTGAAATCGAGCCGGCCGAGTCATTACCGTTTCGGAGTCGGAGTCGGAGTCGATCCTCGGCCAAGTCGGAGTCGGAGTCGGAGTCTTAAAACATTGGTCTCAAGACCAAATTCCATGGGCTCAAGGGTGGTAATGATGAGGGATGTCCATATATTTGGATGTATGAATGTAAGAGGGAGCAATCGCAGTACATGAGTTACCTTGACTTTCGTTTTTCCGTCCTTCTTCATTTTCCCTTTGCCTTTTATTGGTTTTTTCTTTTATTTTATTTCTCGAGGCTCTAGGGGACGAGAAAATGTTCTGTACGATTACTATGATATAACAATGATTACCCCCTTGAGGTGGGGTAGTTCATTGCCGACCAGGGGTTGGGACATGCATTGGTTCCTAAATGATGCAAGGGGTGCCCCATAAGGGCCCTAGGAACCAGGGTAATGGTCATAACAATAAGATGTAGAGCTCATGTTAGGCCTTTTCCCATGTGCTAATATATTGTCCCAACCATATTTTGCATTTTGTGATATTATTTTCTTTTGTATGTGGCCGTGATATGTTTTTATCTTCCTTTTTTCAACTGAATCAGCCTTCGGGGATCGTTCCATGCCTGAACCTAACATGTGGACAAGGGAACGGGGTACCAAATCCTTGTGGACCTAATGGTCATGTGGACTTAGAGAGGGAAGATGATGAAATAGGGCATGTAATGTGCGGAGGGGAGTGAAAAATATGAAACAAGAAAACAAGACCGCACTACCAAAATTGGGGTTTCCCAAGTAGTGCCCATCATGAAGCTATAAGCCAATAAGGGAGATCTCACGGGACTAGGGTTGAGGATTAACCCCCCATTTAAGTTGAGATAACAAGACTGCAATCAAAACCCTTCCTCCTTCCAAGTCGCCAAATAATCCATACCCAATGTGCCCCAAGGGAAGACAAGCATAAGCACCCAATTGGACAAGGAAATACATACCTTTAGGATTGGATGGCCCACCTTCAAACATACGCTCTTGACAAATGGGTGTGGGGACTGTTTTCGCCTCATTTGCACACCTAGGTTAGTGTGGAAAAAATCCTCAACTCCACAAGGTGTGATCTTGGAGGCAAAATAAAAGAACGGGTTGTCATCTAATCCCCAACTCCCTTCGTTAAAGCTCTCTCCTAGTTAAGCTAAGGGGGGTGGTCCCTAAAGAAGGTTAATGAAGTGAAATGTGAGGTTCTAAGAGACTAAGGTTAATGGAGCTACTTATCAAATATAACGTGATTAAATGTTGAGCAAGTATGTAAATAATGAACAATATAAAGATATATATTCAATGATAATCAATGCAACATTCAAGAAATGATAATATAAAACAATGTCTTGTAAATGATTGCTCAAATAAAAATAATAAGTACTTGCTCAAATGGAAATTCAAAGTACAATGATAAGTAGTCTTTCAAAGCCAATGTTAGATCAAAATGAACAAATAAAATATCACTTGCAAGATATAAATGGAAATTGTATTTGTAAAGGAAATGCTCAAGTAGCACTTAGACAATGACATCAAATGACAATGAGCCAAATAATCATCAAAATGACAAGTATATTGGATAACAATATTGCAAGTAAAACTTAAAATGCTCACAAGATGACTTGATTAAAATGATGTGCAAAACTAACCTTGTGAGGTGCAATTATCTTAGTAAATTTTAAACTATATGTCTATTCTAAAGTGAGAAATTCCCCTTCAAATTCTTACCAAGGGGTGAAGATTGGAGTGACTTGCAAGGAAAAGGAGTTGAGGAGGCACTGAGTCTGTCGCTAATGATACCCTTCCCTAATCCTTACAAATCATGCATGTCGCCGTTGCTACAAGGAGACAAAGCCACCTTCATAACTGAAGGGTCACACACTTTACCTTCATCCGTACCAAATGGAAGAAGTTTTCAGGAAAATTTGGTCATATGTTGTCTATACAACCAAACTTATGATTGGAAGTAAATTTTAAAGACACAAAAACTAATACTAAAATGCCTAAATGATTAAGTTTTATGCTTCCCAAAGAAGAATGTTAATAACAATATTTCCAAACAAGGATAATGTTTAAATGAAATGCACCAATATTTTCAAATGGAAAAAATAGAATGAAAACTAGCTCAATATAACTCCACAAGGCTTGAGATATATTTTTCTTCTAGAATCAATAATATAGCTTTGTCGAGGAAATGATGCCACTTAGGGTTTTGGAGCTCTGGCGATGGCAGCCTAGTTTCGGGACTTAACCGCGCACTCACTCCCTGTTGTCCACGGACCTATCCCTCCCGCACTCCGACCACCCTCCTCCATTCACACCCACCCGACTCGTTTACGGCAAGCTGCACTATTAACCTGTCTGACCCGGCATCTGTCAACCCTCCTGCACCCCCACTCCCTCTGCATCCCCCTTCATCTTATCTCTCGGGGACTTCTCACACCCTCCATGCACAGACGTTGTCCATTTTTTGCCCCATCCGCTTGAACCCTCCGCTCCCATTCCCTCTTCACAGATACCTGATCCTCCTACCTCTGGTTGTTTTGCGGTTTCATCCCCTCCCCACCCGGGTTTGTCTAGGGCTCCCCATTTGGCCACTGACTCGGTTCCTCCCCCCAGCCCTCCGAGCAGACCCCCTCCTGGCCGACCGGTCGACCGCCCAAGAGATTCAAAGGGGTGAAGGTTGGTACAAAGAAGATCTCACTCACCTTTGGTGACGACATACATATGGGGGATGTGATGGAGACCTTTGATCATGTCTTGGTGGGTCGGGTCAGAGGTAGGGCATACTCGGCTGCGCGACTGAGACAATGGGTCTTGGAGATTTGGGGGCAGGTCCTCACTGAATTACCATCAGTTGTTACACTTTCTCGAGGATGGTTTGCCCTCTGATTCCATCGACCTGATTTTATCCCATGGGTCCTATCAAAGCACTAGCACATCGAGATGGCGCCAGTACTACTCAAATGATGGAGCCCTCTTTTCGATCCCGAGAGAGAACACCTGGGAGCTAGGCCTATTTGGGTTCGCTTGCCTGGATTACCCCTGCACTTCTAGTTGGAAGACGTTTTCAAACGGATTGGGAATGCCCTTGGACAGTACATGGATTATGATAAATCATATATGCTATCTGGAAATATGTCTATGGCACATATATTGGTTCATCTTGACACCAGGGAAGGTCTAGAGGAAAATATGCAGTTGCATTCGCAGGACGGTTGCAGCATACAGATACTGGACTATGAGGGGGTGCCTTATCGCTGTCGGAGGTGTCATAAGATTGGACACCTATACAAAGACTGTCCACTCCTCGCATCCAGCTCTACATCGATTGCCCGATCTGATCATGTTGCTGGTAATTCTATTGCTGACCAGCGTGGTAAGGCACCTGCTCGGCACGAGGTGGACCCGGAGCTGGACTCATAGGCAACTCGAGGCACTTGCATGGAGCATGTTCGCCCCCCATCCCCACATATCACCAGATCTCGTGCGGCTGCAGCAGCGGCTGCCTCTATTGTGGGTACTTTCTCTTTACCTCCATCTCACCCTTATTTATCATCTGTTTGTATTCCTTGTTCTGTGAGTGGTGTTGTTGTACCTATTATTTGTACCCCTTCTGTTTTTTGCACTTTGGCCGCTTTTGCCCCCAATATTTCCCCCAAACCCCTACCATTACTAGACTCCCGGATTCCCTCTCCCTTGTGCAGCCATCCTCTAAATGTAGTAGGGGTCACAATTGCAGCCTTCAATCTCTGACCCAATTTACCCCGGGGGACAGTAGTGGCATTAGTATCACCCCCTTGGCCCCACATTCCAGAACCTCTCAAGGCAAATTCTCTCTCATGTCAAAAGCCATATTCCAGGCTGGACTGGATGTGGCTCAAGGCTGGCAACAACCCATAGACAAGGTCCTTAGAGCATTGACCTCCCTTCCCACTGGTCTCCCATGAAGTGGATCTCCTTCAATTGTCAAGGTTTGGCTAGCCCAACAAAGAAACTAGCTTTCCGATGGATGTTGGAATCGAAATTGGTGGACATTATTTTTCTACAGGAGACTCTTGCGGCCGACACTCAAATTATTCCCATCCTTGAGGCCATTTCCCCTGGCTGGCATTTTCTTGCACTAGATGCCTGTGGGCAGTCTGGTGGATTGGTATTGGGTCACAACCCTAGGTCCATTAGATTACTGAATTCCTGGGGTGGGGAAGGGTTCATTGGCACTGATATTTACTCTGCATATGTAGGAAGGGAGATGAGGCTTATAAATATATATGGGCCCTATATCAACAGGGTTCCATTTTGGCAGTTGCCACTAAATTATAGAGGGGGACCTCAACTTCTCTCTTGGACACGCAGAATCTTGGGGAACGAATGCTCAATGTGACACATTATCGGATGAGATCCAGTCTCTACTGGAGGATCATCATCTGATTGATATCCCCATGACTCAACTCTGACCCACTTGGCGAAATCAGAGGACAGGTGAAGCTACACTTGCCAGGAGATTGGATCGTTTTCTAGTTAAGGAATCCTTGTTGGAACAATTACCCTTATATCGTCAATGGGTGGGATTTGGGGGATTGTCGGATCACATGCCCATCTATCTTGAAATTGCAGGTGGAGATCGTAAACCCAAGGCACCCTTTAAATTTAATTCTACCTGGCTCAAAGATGATAGTTATATCCAGATGGTCACAAAGCATTGGAAGACCTGCACTCCCCATCTGGGACAATCAGCCTCTGTTGATTTTGCATATAAAATGCTAACCCTGAAACAGAAGTCTATTGATTGGGCAAAGGACAAGAGGATCAAGGATGAGCAGATCTTGAGGGACACAGAACTGGAGCTTGAACACTTGGGGGACGAGAAAAGTCGAGGGTTTGATACCCCTGAGGCAAAAGAAAGACTCGTCAAATTAGAGCTGGAGCGGAATAGGATCTTGAAAGACCGAGAGGAAACATGGAGACTCCGTAGTAGGGCTATCTGGTTATTGGAGGGTGATGAAAATACTAAGTTTTATCATCATGTAGCTAATGGGCGACGAGCTATCAATACCATAAGACTTTCAATCATTTGGCCAACCTTGGTATCTCCCATTTTGGTAGATTATTCCGAGCCCCCACGAGGCTAACCTAGCTGAGATCATCAAGGTTGCAGGACACTTCCCCAGATTTGTGGACCAAGATATAGGAGATGGATTACTCGCACCAGTAACCATGGGGGAATTAGAGGCCACAATCAAGTGGTTCAAAAGGGACAAGAGACCAAGACCAGATGGCTAGTCAATTGAATTTTATATAGCATTTTTTGACATACTTGGGCATGAGCTTCTCCAGATCATTGAAAAGTGCCACACAAGTGGGCAGATGTATGATGCATTTAACTCTACCTTTATTGCCCTCATCCCCAAGATTGATGATCCACAAACCTTCGATGATTATAGGCCTATATCCCTTTGCAATTGTATTGCCAAGATTATTGCAAATCGCCTCAAAGTCAAACCCATATTATCTAATCACATATATTCGGAGCAATTTGCATTCCTTGATCATCGTCACATTAATGAAGCTGTCGGAATTGCACAAGAGGCCCTCCACTCCATTAAATCTAGGAAACTCAAAGGGATGATTCTCAAGATTGATTTTGCTCTATATTCGAATGTTATTAACACATCTAGGCTTTCCTCAATCATTTATTCAATGGATTATGCATTGCATATCCAATGTTTCTTATAGTGTATTGATCAATGGATCGGCATCCTCTTTCTTCCATGCTGAAAGGGGCCTTAGACAAGGATGCCCCCTCTCCTCTCCTCTTTCTATTGATCATGGAAGGTCTGAGCAGACTCATTACTGCAGATCGACGACAGGGCAGACAGGTTGGTATCAAGATTATCCACAATTGCACCCTCACTCACCTGCTATTTGTGGATGATATTCTCATATTTCTGAATGGTACACTGGGGGACTCCACTGCATTTGTTGTTGCCTTTCGATTATTCTGTTTCGCTACTGGTATGCAGTGCAACAATCATAAATCTACTCTATCAGCC
This sequence comes from Pinus tabuliformis, assembly GCA_031772625.1. NCBI lineage: Eukaryota > Viridiplantae > Streptophyta > Pinopsida > Pinales > Pinaceae > Pinus > Pinus tabuliformis. Next base: position 1,021,301,040 of record CM062811.1, on the reverse strand, counting down.
ATTGGTTGCACTCCTTATGAGATTGGCATGGCATTGCAACTTTTCCCCTTCACCAATTTACAGTTTGAGGAGGGCCTTAAATATCTGGGCTTCCGGTTAAAACCCTCTAATTACCAGATTGCAGACTGGGTCTGGTTGGTGGCCAAAATTGAAAGAAGACTAAATATATGGCATCACAAATGGTTGTCTAGGGCGGGGAGACTAATACTCATAAAATCGGTCCTGGAGGCCACCCTGGTATACTAGATGTCATTGGTTTGGATTCTGAAGGGAATCATTCGTAGGATCCAGCAACTGTGTTGTAGATTCCTCTAGAGGGGCAAACAAGATGGGCAAATATTTGCCTGGACTAGTTGGGCGTTGGAATTTCTAAGTCTAACCCGTTAGAAACCCTTCACGTACTTTCTGATTTATTTCTGCCTACTTGTTCTGATTAATTAACAAGTTATTTATCATGTAAATACTAAAAATAAATACAAGTACATGCTCAACACATTACAGATCATCAAGTGAAGGAAACAAAACAAGCACACAAGTGACACCGTTGTTTTTGGAACAATGTCCCCAAAAAAACCCAATGCGGGAAAACCAGTGCAGCTATCTGAGGGTTTTATTATTATGCAGTTTCTGAATACAATCTGGGTGCAAAATCGGCTCACCCAACAGAGAATAATCTCAACAGTAATACCTCTCTACTCGAAAGCAGATATTTCGGCTGAAACCCCAGATAAACACTCCGACAACTTCCAGCTCCAATCTGCTCCACGAAAACCCCAGCGTCAGCCTCTAGGGACTGCGTCAGCCCAGCGTCACCCTAGCTCGCCCTGCATTAGCCTCTGGAGGCACTGTGTCAACCCTTAGAGCCTCTGCATCGCCCACATTGGCTCTCTGAGGCATTGCACAGCTCCTAGCTGCCTCTGCATGAGCCTTGGTTGGCTCTCCATGAACCTCTCACTGGCTCTGCGTCCCTCTCTCCTGGCTTCTGCGCTGATCCTTCTGATACTATCTCTGCCTCTCTACTTCTATATTCACTGCCCCTCAGTTGCAACTCTGATCACTCTTTCGACTTCCTCAACAAACCCTGCCCCAGAAAATCGAAATCTTGATCAACTCGGTGTGTTCTCGAAGTGACCCTCGAGCCTCCTTTTATACTTTTCTCATTGACAAATCAACGGCGGAGATTAAGTCCCTAATCAGCGGCTAAGATTAATTCTGGCTTGGTCCATGACTTTTGGACCCTTCTAACACAGTTTTATATTAACTCACACTAATAGTTTATTTTTCTTAAGTTTAGACTTAGGGACTCCATTAAAAATATTAATTATTTTAATATCTCCCAAGCTGTTTAGAATCTGCCCAAACCATTTCTGGGTATTGGAGATCTCATGTGCTTTAGCCTCTCCACCAATTTTCGTGGCTAGAGCACATCCAATGCTACCCCAAATCAACACTCCCTCTTAGCGAGGACTGTGCTCTAGTAATGCTCCTCACTGAGTATCACCCTGATCATCCGGCATCAATCCTTGTGTTGATGCTAGGCCTGCTACCCAACATCCTCTGCACTAATGTATCATGTACTGCTTCCCATGGCCCTGCCACTGCCACTGTTGCATCTGCACAACATCTCCCTTTGCATCCGCGTTGCTGCCTATGGCCCTGCCACTGCCACTGCTACATCTACATTGCATCCCCTCTCATCATGCTGCATCATGCTAGCCATAGCACTGCCACTGCTAACTGCTGCACTACAACTCAGTTACTAAGAAGTAAGTAACTGATCCTCCCAACCTTGACATCTTTGTTAGGCTAGAGACACCCTCGATGCTGAAACTCCCTCTGTCGCTAACAAGTGCTCCCTCTTTGACCTTTGCGCTACTACAACAACTCTGTGCATCTCGTATTGCTGCCTCACGCTGTCCTGGGACTCCTGCATTGTAGCTCCCTCTGTCGCTCCATCTACATCCGTCTCTACCGACATCCGCCAGTCTTGCTACTCCTCTTCAGCGCTCCCATAGCAATGTATAATCCAAGAGGTTGGGTACATCGAGGATCCTGCCACTAATCGCCTGTAGTCCATCTCACTACAGCACGTGTTGAGATTTTCTGTTTGAGTCAACTAGGCAAAAATCTCTGAAGGGTGACAACAATAGGGATTTAGTTCCTAGATTAGCTCCAGGCTGTTGTGAGGGAGTTAATGCCTCCTATATTTGATGTGAGGGAGTTAGATTGTCTATGCTATATAACAGGCAATCATTCGGATGATTTGCCAAGAGAGAGTGTGAGGAATTCATGATGTAATTTCCAATTTGATTAATATATTCCTGATGCCTATGTTTGGTGGACGTAGCCCAGATTGGTTGGGTGAACCACGTTAAAACTGTGTTATGTGCTTGATATGTTTGCTGTGTGTTTAATTAATTGTTGTGCCCTCTGAATCCAACAATTGGTATCAGAGCACTATTGGACGTCTGGCGCAGCGGAGGAGGTCGTGTTGTATCAAGTCCCGGTGTGCTGTTGCGGGTGCGGACTGAGCTGTTGGTGCGTGACTGCTGAGTATCCGTGTGAATGTGTTCAGAAGGTGCGGAACCTGCCTGCGGTGCTGCGCTGATCAAAGGTGCCATCCGAAATTGCAAAGGTTCCAGGTTCCATTTTCTTTTACATCCTTGGCATTATGTGATGATGGGATAGCATAATTCGATGTAACAAATGTTTTGTTTACATTATTCTTGGTTATAAAGTAAATGCCCATAGAGGTAGCGGGTTCATTATGACAGCCACGGTGTTTTTTATTTGATACATTAAAGTGAATCGTATATGAGATCACGGTGTTTGAAATCGTTGGTGCATGTGTATAACCGAGAGTCTGCAGTAAAGTTTTGTTTCAAAACCAATTTGCGTATACCAGTTCAGTTCTGTAATGTAAATGACAGAAAATCGATTTGCGTATACCGAGGATTCCCCATCGATGGTATTGGTTGCTGAATGAAAACTGCTCTGCCCAACTACGAGCCTCCGGAATTAAAACTCATCATCGTGCATTTGACAGGCCGCTGATCTGTAGTTTTGTTTTAAAAACGCAGTGTGATTGGTTAAAAACCCGCAGTGGGAATGTTTATGTGCTGAGATATTGCAGATTTCTTGAAAAGGACATATATTTTTTTTGTTTTTGAGAAGTGCGCATGAATATTTGTGTGAGCCAGAAGCTAAGCACACAAAACATTTTTTTTCGTTTGTTGGGTTTTTTTATTTTTTGGCGGTGATCTGAAATAACTGTAACTTGCCCAGCAAATAAAAAAAAAAATATATTTTGAAAGGCAAAAGGACAGAGACATAGGCAGTTTTTTTGTTGAATAAAAACAAAGGCATTGGCAATTTATTTTTTTTTTATTGCTGGTTGGATATTGGAGATTATTGTGTTTTTTGCTGATACAAGATGGCCAAAACACAAAGTGCCCAGTTTGAAATTGAGAAATTTAATGGCAAAAATAATTTTGAGATCTGGAAGGTGAAGATGCACGATCTGCTGGTCCAACAAGGTGTGGCAAAAGCACTGTTGGGGAAAAACAAAAGGTCTGCTTCCATGACGGAGGATGAATGGGATGAGATGGACGATAGAGCTCTGAGCGCAATTCGGTTATGTCTGGCGGACGATGTTCTGTTTAACATTGTGTCAGAGAAAACCGCCGCAGGCTTGTGGTCGAAGCTTGAGAAGCTCTACATGACTAAATCTTTGACAAATCGGATTCTCCTGAAACGGCAGCTTTACAGTTTGCGGATGAAAGAAGGTACCTCTATTGCTGATCACCTGAATGTTTTTAATACCTTGTTGGTGCAATTAAACAGTCTAGATGTGAAATTTGATTCAGAGGATAAGGCGATAACTTTATTATGTTCTTTGCCTGAATCCTGGGATCACTTTGTTACTTCCATAAGTTTTAGTACATCAGAAATTCTTGAATTTGACGATGTTGTTGGAGCCTTGTTGGCTGAGGAGACGAGGAAGAGGTCAAATGCAGACACCTCTACATCTGAGGTAATGATGGCCAGAGGTCGCTCACGAGAGAGACACTCCGGGGGAAAGCATAGCGACTCTCGTTCGAAATCCAAAGGAAAGAAGCCAAAGGTGAAGTGCTGGCATTGTGGCAAGGCTGGACATCTGAAAAAGGATTGCTGGAAACGAAAGCAGGCTGCTAAAGAAGGCTCTTCGACAGAAAAGAAGGAAGCCAACACCACGGATACAGGTTCAGTATCAGGTTCAGGTATGAGTGATGAGGTATTGTCAGTTAATGTTTCAAAACATGATCAACATTGGTTGTTAGATTCCGGGGCATCTAATCACATGTGTATACATAGAGATTGGTTTAAAACATATAGATCAATTGATGATGGTGTTGTGTACATGGGTAATGATGTAACATGTAATATTGTTGGGATTGGAAGCATACAACTACAAATGTTTGATGGCACAACCAAAATATTAACTGATGTGAGGCATGTACCAGATTTAAGAAAAAATTTGATTTCATTAGGAGCACTTGATTCAAATGGATATAAAACTGTAATTCAAGGTGGAGTTATGAAAATCTATAAAGGTATCTTACTAGTGATGAAAGCTAAGAAAGTAGGAAATCTATTTCAGTTAGAAGGTAGAACTGGGTCAGATCATGTGTCTGTGTCTGAACATGACAGTAGTTCCATTCACTTATGGCATCAAAGATTGGGGCATATGAGTGAAAGGGGATTGAAAATTTTGGCTGACCGAAAGTTACTTCCTAATCTAAGATCTGGAAAATTGGATTTCTGTAAACATTATCTGTTTGGTAAACAAAGTAAACAAAAGTTTAAAACAGGCAAACATACTAGTAAAGGGATACTTGATTATATCCATTCAGATGTTTGGGGTCCAGCCCCTACAGCTTCATATGGTGGTTCATCTTATTTTGTATCATTCATTGATGACTTTTCTCGGAAAGTTTGGGTCTTCATGTTGAAAAAGAAGTCTGATGTTTTTACAGTTTTCAAGCAGTTTAGAGCATTGGTAGAAAACAGCACTGGTAGAACTATAAAATGTTTAAGAACTGACAATGGTGGTGAGTTTTCCTCCAAGGAGTTTGACAGCTATTGCAAGGATGCAGGGATCGAAAGACATAAGACCACGGTTTATACTCCTCAGCAAAATGGAGTTGCTGAGCGCATGAACAGGACTCTTCTAGAAAGAGCAAGGTGTATGCTGAGTAACGCCGGGTTGCCGAAGGAGTTGTGGACGGAAGCAGTGGCAACTGCTTGTTATGTGATAAACCGATCTCCATCAACGGCAATAGACTGCAAGGTTCCGCAAGAGGTATGGATAGGACACCCTTGTGACTATTCTAAACTCAGAGTGTTTGGTTGTGATGCATATGCTCTAGTGCCTAAACATCAGCGAACTAAATTAGATCCAAAGTCTAAAAGGTATATCTTTGTTGGGTATGGTGATGGAACAAAGGGATTTAGATTGTGGGATCCTACTACCCGCAAAATCATCATCAACAGAGATGTAAGGTTTAATGAATCCTCTCTTGTACAGTTAGATATAGATAGAAGATTGAAACAGGATGATGTATCTGATTTCCAGCATATTCAGTTTGACAGCATTTCTAATGATAGTCATAACGACCATAGTTCAGATTCTAGTCATGAACAGGTTTCAGAATCAGATTATGAACAGGGTTCAGATGGAGGACATCAACAGGTCTCAGATGGCGATCATGAAGAAATTCCTACAGTTGATAGACAGCCAGTTGTGGAAGCACCAGAAACATTCTTAAGGAGATCTACAAGGATCAAACGCCGTCCGAGAAGGTATGATGATTCAGTTGCTTTGATCGCTAATGATGATGAACCTTTGTGTTATCAGGACGCTGTAGAAGGTTCAGATAGTGACAAATGGAAAGCAGCCATGAAGGAAGAAATGATGGCCTTAGGTAAGAATGGCACGTGGGATCTGGTTGAACTTCCCAAAGGCAGGAAAACTGTGGGATGCAAGTGGGTCTTCAAGCTGAAACGAGGTGTGAATGATACGGAAGACAGGTACAAAGCTCGGCTGGTTGCAAAAGGGTTTTCTCAGAAAGCTGGCATAGACTTTCATGAGATATTTTCACCAGTGGTTAAAATTGTTTCAATTAGAATTGTGTTAGCATTAGTGGCTTTGTTTGATTTGGAGTTGCAGCAGTTAGATGTTAAGACTGCATTTCTACATGGTGATTTAGATGAGGAAATATATATGGAACAACCGGAAGGGTTTGTTCAACATCGCAATGCGAAATTTGTCTGCAGGCTCAAGAAGTCATTATATGGCCTGAAGCAGTCGCCTCGGCAGTGGTATAAGAAGTTTGATTCTTTCATGTTGAGTCAGAAATATGTTAGAAGTGAATATGATCATTGTGTTTATTTCAAACAGTTAAATAATGGCATGTTCATTATCTTAGTGTTGTATGTTGATGATATGCTTTTAGCAAGCAAAAGCATTGAAGAAATCAACAGGTTGAAGACTCAGATGGCAAGGACGTTTGATATGAAAGATCTAGGAGCCGCAAGACAGATTTTGGGCATGGAGATTTTCAGAGACAGGAGTAATGGTAAGCTCTAGCTATCACAACAGAAGTATGTTGAGAAAATACTTTTGAGGTTTGGTATGAACAATGTGAAGCCTGTGTCAGTCCCTTTAGCTTCCCATTTTAAGCTTTCTTCGAGTTTATGTCCTAATACCGATGAAGAAAAGGATTATATGTCTCGAATTCCTTATGCCAATGTAGTAGGATGTTTGATGTATGCGATGGTGTGTACGCGACCAGATATTTCTCATGCAGTTGGGGTTGTCAGCAGGTACATGGCAAATCCGGGTAAAGAGCACTGGTCAGCAGTGAAATGGGTGCTTCGGTACTTGAGAGGCACAAGTAGTTATTGTATTTCTTACAATAAGAGTAGTGAATATGTTTGCGGATATGTTGATTCCGATTTTGCAGGTGACTTGGATAAGAGAAGGTCAACTTCAGGGTACGTCTTTACTCTTGCAGGTGGAGCTATTAGCTGGATGTCAAAGCTACAGAACATTGTTGCTTTGTCCACTACTGAAGCAGAATACATTGCTGCTTCTCATGCTTGCAAAGAGGCGGTTTGGTTGAAAGGTTTGCTTAGTGAGTTTGGTAGGTTACAGGATAACATCAGGTTACTTTGTGACAGTCAAAGTGCAATACATTTGGCTAAGAATCCGGCCTATCATAGTAAGTCAAAGCATATTCCAATCAGTGTTTTTAAAACCGGAACCGGTGACCGGACCGGTCCACCTAATGAACCGGTTTACCGACCGGAACCGGTCTAACCGGGACTGGTTTGGTCTAAACGAACCGGTTTTACAAAAATACATTAAATAATTAATTTTTAATGAAACAAAACTATTTTAAGATGTAAAACCATGATTCCAAGCCAATAAAGACAAAATATGCAAAGTTTGCTCATTTATATACCATGTAAAGGTGAATATATCAAAATGGCACCGAGTACAATACATATCATCGACAAAATAGCAAAATACATAAGAAATGAGGCTCTAAATGGCCTATAAAGTCCAAAAACAATGCTGCAAGCTATGAGGCCATTGGCCTACTACAAGTCTACACTGTACACGTGATCAATCATCAAGTTCATCACCACTGCTAGACATAGGATCATCATCAGGAGCTACATAGACATCATCTGGTTCAGAGTCTGAGGATGCCTCAGCCTGATCTGCAACCTCAGTATCAATGCCACCAATGATAATAGAAGTGGACCTAATGGAAGCACGAGTTTGTCGACCTGCACGACTAGTGCCTTCCATTGCTTCTTTGCCTTTCCTTGATGTCGCTACTAATCCTGGTTCTGATGCCGACTCAAAGCAAAAAGTCTGATTTTCAGAGAAGTCAAAGATCATAAAAGTGCTGAGGTCAAGGTCCAAGGAGTGCTCCAAAGGAATAAGAATATAAGAAGGTTTAAATAGTTTGTTCAAGACCTATAAGGCATTTGCATTTTCTCTCTCTGTATTTCAGGGCAAATTCTATGTACTATAGCAAGGTGAGCCAAGACTTTGAAAGAGAACCAAAAAGCTTATGTTATATCAGATATAAAGGCCGAACTTCCTCACTAGAAATTAAGGAGAAGTTACACTGGAATTCTGATGACTGTACATGTTAATGTGAAAGTTCCTGTGGACATCAGAAACTCTTTGAATTACATTACCCCGCGAACATCCAAAATAACACCTCTATGAAAAATCAGAACTCTGACATCCGAGTTTCTTTGGACAGTGACATCTAAAGTACAAAAAAGTGGAATTTTGTAACCTAACTTATTGACAGATTTAAGGCGTTTTTTATGACAACTAGAAACAATAATACTTGTCCAAGATCTGAGCTATCGTTGGCATCTGAATTTCCTGAAGTTTAAAGTAGACATGGAAGCATCAAAGTCTAATATAATGAAGCATCTAAGGATTGGGAGGAGTTTTATATGGCAAATACAAAGAGTATACATGAGAAATCTTAACCTATAGGCTATGACAAATCCAAACCTGTGGTGTCGATATCAAAATCAGCCTCAACCACAGTCAAAAACCCCTAAACCACAGTCAAATTTCCCTAAACCACAGTAAAAAATCCACCTTTTTCCATGTTTTGGTGGGCATGCCTAAAACCGGCCGGTTTTGTCCTAAACCGGCCGGTTTTCAGCGGTTAGGGCTGAAAAATGGAGAAAGGCCCAGTCAAACCGGGTTTTTTGGCCGGTTCAGACCGGCAGCCTTGCTAACCGGCCGGTTTGACCGGTAACCGGTTTTCAAAAACGGTTTTAAAAACTATGATTCCAATCAAATATCATTTTGTAAGACAGGTTATCACTGAAAGGGGAGTTTCTCTTGAAAAGGTGCATACAAAGGAGAACTGTGCAGACATGTTCACGAAACCAGTTTTGTTGGAGAAGCTACGCTGGTGTTTGGCTTCTCTTGGCTTGCAGAAAAGATAAAAGAATAATAACAGGGCATCAGACGAATTGTTGTCAAGGTGGAGATTGTTGAGATTTTATGTTTGAGTCAACTAGGCAAAAATCTCTGAAGGGTGACAACAATAGGGATTTAGTTCCTAGATTAGCTCCAGGCTGTTGTGAGGGAGTTAATGCCTCCTATATTTGATGTGAGGGAGTTAGATTGTCTATGCTATATAACAGGCAATCATTCGGATGATTTGCCAAGAGAGAGTGTGAGGAATTCATGATGTAATTTCCAATTTGATTAATATATTCCTGATGCCTATGTTTGGTGGACGTAGCCCAGATTGGTTGGGTGAACCACGTTAAAACTGTGTTATGTGCTTGATATGTTTGCTGTGTGTTTAATTAATTGCTGTGCCCTCTGAATCCAACAGCACGATGTCTCCCCACTTCCGCCCAAGTGACGTGTGAGCACTCATGGCACAGTCATCATCTGTCTCCAATTCCTTCTCCACCCTTGCTGGCGCAGCCTTGGTCTTGGAAGCCTCTCCTTTGCTCTTCTTTCTCGGACACTGGCTCGCATAGTGACCTAGTTCCCCACAGTTGAAGCATTTGACCTTGGAGAGGTCCTTCTTCTTCCATTTCTCCTGCTTTCCCTCAGATGCTAGGGCAGCATCCTCCTCTTCCTCCTTCTTGACTCTGATCCCCTTGTCGCTGCTTCCCGCCTTGCTTAGCCTTTTAATCTCTTCTTGGCGAAGAGCCGCCCACATTTCCTCCCAATCTGGAAGGGTTGCCCTGCCCAGTATGCTCTGGACAAACACCTCCCAGTCTTCTGAGACTGTGTTCAGGGTTGTTCTCACCATCAATTCTTGATCTGGCGTGGCCCCTATGGAAGTCAGCTGATCCCAGATCTCCTTCAATCGACCGAGGAAGGTGTCGATCTGTTCTCCCTTCTACATCTGGTATAACCATAGCTGATTTTCTAGTAGCATCTTCCTCTACATGGAAGTATGCTGATACAACTTCTTTAGGGCCTCCGACATCTCATTTGTCGTATTCTTCTCAGCAATGTGTGGTACTACATGGTCCTTGACCCCGTCAAGGATGATGCTCTTGGCCCTCGCCATTACATCTTCGTACTTATCGTTATCAGTCGGGTCAACTGGGACCGCTATTGTCCTCAAGGCGAATTGCTTGAGACGGTTCCTGTCTAGAACGGATAAGATTTTGGCCTTCCAAACTACGAAGTTTGAGGCTCCGTCCAGTCTGTCCTGGTCTCTTACCCCGTTCACTACCATCTCGTTGCTCCTCTACTTCCCTCCTAGAAGTTCTCGGTGTGACTCCCTCTGAGCCTCGATTTCCCTCCTCGAAATCTCTTTGCCAATGTCCAGATGCCCCCACTCCGATCTTTAGTGCAGCTGAACTACTGATTCGGATTTCTTGGCTAGAAATCCTCGATAACAACTCCCTCCTCCTTGGTCTTGCCCTATTAGGTATTATTCTGACTACAGTACCCCACCAACTTCACTCTGCAACTTACCCACATCCTCCTAAGACCCAGCAACCTAAAGGTTAGAGCTTCTAAGCTCTACGCAATCCAGGCACCAGCAAAATCCGCACCTCCTGGCCACGGGCGTCAATCCTTCCTGAATGAGAAAGATGACCGGGCACTATGTAAGTCGAGTCTGCTCCCCTTTGCCACTATGCTAATCCTCTTCCCGGCTCAAACTTGATAACGCAGGCACTGCGTCACCCCTTCCTTGTTGCTTCTCTACTAAGAACAACTTCTATCACTCGGGACAGTTGTTTTCTGCTGTTGCTGCTCTACTCAGCTAATGTCCTCAGTTCTCCTGTGATCTCAAACCATGCTCTGATACCATGTTGGAATTTCTAACCCGTTAGAAACCCTTCATGTACTTTATTTCTGCCTACTTGTTCTGATTAATTAACAAGTTATTTAGCATGTAAATACTGAAAATATATACAAGTACATGCTCAACACATTACAGATCATCAACTAAAGGAAACAAAACAAGCACACCGTTGTTTTCGAACCAATGTCCCCAGAAAAACCCAATGCGGGAAAAACGGTGTAGCTATCTGAGGGTTTTATTATTATGCAATTTCTGAATACAATCTGGGTGCCAAAACCGGCTCACCCAACAGAGAATAATCTCGGCAGTACTACCTCTCTACTCAGAAGTAGATATTCCAACTGAAACCCCGGATAAACACTCTGACAGCTCCCAGCTCCAATCTGCCCCACGAAAACCCCAGCGTTAGTTTCTAGGGACTGTGTCAGCCCTTTCTGGCCCAGTGTCAGCCCAGAATCGCCCTATGTCACCCCGCGTCAGCCTCTGGAGGCACTGCATCAACCCTTAGAGCCTCTATGTCACCCACAATGGCTCTCTGAGGCACTGCGCAACTCCTCACTGCCTTTGCATGAGCCCTAGCTAACTCTTCGTGAAAGGCTGGCTCTGCGTCCCTCTCTCCTCCTGGTACTATCTCTGCCTCTCTGCTTCTGTATTCACTACCCCTCAGTTGCAACTCTAATCACTCTTTTGACTTCCTCAGCAAACCCTACCCCAGAAAATCGAAATCTTGATCAACTCGGTGTGTTCCCCAAGTGACCCTCAAGCCTCCTTTTATACTTTTCTCGTTGACAAATCAACAGTCGAGATTAAGTCCCTAATCAATGGAAAAAATTAATTCTGGCTTGATCCATGACTATTGGACCCTTCTAACACAGTTTTATATTAATTCACATTAATATTTTAGTTTCCCTAATTTTAGACTTAAGGACTCCATTAAAAATATTAATTATTTTAATATCTCCCAAACTGTTTAGAATCTGCCCAAGCCATCTCTGGGTATTGGAGATCTCATGTGCTTTACCCTCTCCACTAACTTTCGTGGCTAGAGCACATCCGATGCTACCCCAAATCAACATTGGGAAAAGATCGCACTTCCTAAAAAACGGGGATGGGGACTGAAAAGACTAGAAACATTTGCTTGCGCTCTGGCAGCAAAGATGGGATGGAATGTGCTCTCTTCGAGAAACCTTTGGGTTGATGTTATTTATCAGAAATACATCTCTCCCCTCCATCTTCTTGACTGGCTCAAGCTCCCTACTTGGGATAGGACTAATATATCAACTGTCTGGACGGCGTTCTCAATACAATGGTTTATGTCAGGCATGGACTGAATTGGAAGATTGGCAACGACATATTAGTCTATATTGGAATGGACCCATGGATCAAATGTGGGAATGCACATCTACTGCCACAAGAGCTAATACAACATCTCTCAGATGTTGGCTACACCAATTTGGCCCATATAGCAGATCATGAGCATACTGATTTATTCAGGCAGGCATGGAAAGATTCTGACACTCTGGGCATCCCCCCCCACTGGCAGGGTAATTGGCATATCTATATTAATACATTGAAGGAATCACATGTTAGGGTATCTAATGGTGATGATGTACTAAACTGGTCTTTCTCACCAAATGGGAAATACTCCCCAAAATTTGGATATCTCCAAATCTTTGCAAATCACAGACCTTTCGCTATGGATTGGTGGTGGACTGTACTATGGAAGCTGAAGGCAGCTCCCCGAGCTAAACTTTTTATGTGGTGTATCCTCCGGAACAAGGTTCCTACAGTAGACAATCTACATAAACATACCTTTCATGGACCATCTTTATGCGTACTATGCAAATAGGAAATGGAAACCATTTATCTCATTTTTCTACACTGCCCTACTACCACCTCCATCTGGACAGAGGTTACTGCTCAGCTACAAATACAGAACTTTTGGCAGGGCCCGGAGATTCAGATGGCATGGCACCATTGGTGGTCAAATGCTCATACTCACAGGAGTCGGAACCTACCTGTAATGATATGTTGGTGCATCTGGCTACAGAGGAATAAGATTATATTCACAGACACTGCTCCTCGATGGGCACATGCCATCGCTCACCTCATCTCAACATATCACAGCTTACCGGAGGAAGCCCGTGAACCACCTGCACGCAACATCTCTGCTGAAATCATAGACTATGATACCCCATGGGCTTATTTTGATGGCTCGGCGCAACAACATGGCTGTGGAGGAGGCATACTCCTCCATATCTCACACTCCCATTTCTTCAAGATTCAGATGGGTTTGGGGGGAGGGATGAATAACTTTGCAGAACTTATTTCCCTTCGTCATTTATTATACTTTGCTCTTGTTAAAGGATGTAGTCGATTGCAGATATTTGGTGACTCAAAGATCATTATTAAATGGTTTAATCAAAAATTTGTTTGTCACACACACACACACTCCATCATATATTGGATGATGCATTGAGATTGCGATCACACTTTGACACTATTTCTTGTCATCACTTATATAGGGAGCGCAACAAAGTTTCTGACCTGCTATCCAAAAAAGCCTTGCACCAGCCAAGGGGGGTCTGGTTGATTAGAGAACAGCGGGACTTGGACACTTACCAGCCACGGGGGGTCTGGTTGATTAGAGAACAGCGGGACTTGGACACTTACAGTTACTACCACAAACCATTCATGGATGAGCTATATTGACAGGGCATTGGGCCCTAATTTCTAAGTATTTTTGGCACAATTTTGATGTAATTATTTGAATTATAGCATATATTATGTCTATATATTACTAAACATTTCATATGTAATTATTCACAGCAGTCTCCCTTAGATGGGATTGACATATTTTTGAGACAGACAGTACAAATAGTGGCTTAGACCACTGATACATCATATGCTGTCAGCATCTTCAGCATGTAATTTTCTAACTTAATGAAAATTATGATTTTTCCATGGGAAAAATAACTTCACAAGTTCCAAAATGAAACTCGCTTGGAAATAAATTGCTTGTAAGTAAATGGACTAGATGCTAAATTGCAAATTGGTTCAAATAAAGCGACACAAGAATCCCTCAAAGGACATCAACAATATTCAATATAGCATATGAGCATGAGGTGATATGAGATGAAGAATTTATGTATCCAAGAGACTTATGAACAAAGTAGATGAATTAGTAAACTAATCTAAGCTTGCCAAAAAGGTAAAGTACTTGCTTATGGAAAATTAGTTGCTTCAAAAGAGACGTTGCAAATGTTGTGTTTAAACAAGTAGACTGTACAATGCAAGAACTTGAATGTTCAAAAATGGCAACTAGATAAGCCCACTTTGCAAATGAGAAGTAAATATGAGTGTTGTGTTAATTATAAAGATTAACCACATGTGAATTAGATTAGCAAATCAAATATGCATGCAAGTAAAATAAATTTGAAAGTTAGAAACTCGTCCATGCAAATCAATCTACCCAAGAGAGCCCTCCTTCTAAATGAGGAGGAAAGATGCCATGGGAAAATTCTCAAGCTCCCTCACAAGAAAATTTATCAATAGTTAGCTGGAAAATTAGTCAAAAAAATGCAATGTTTATACACAACATAATCTACACGGGTTAAGCTAAAGAGTATAAGTATGCTCTCCTCTTTGCTTAGCCTATTCTAAAGTGACAAATTCCCCTTCAAATTCTTACCAAGGGGTAAGGATTGGAATAACTTGCAAGGAAGAGGGGCTCAGGAGGCACAGAGTCCGTCGTTAACGATACTCTTCCCCTAATCCTTACAAATCGTGCATGTCGTCATTCCTAAAAGGAGACAAAGCCACTTTCATAACTGCAGAGTCACACACTTTACCTTACTTCGTACCAAATGGAAGAAGTTTTCAATAAAATTTAGTCATATGTTGTCCATACAACCAAGCTTATGATTGGAAGTAAATTTTAGAGATGCAAAAACCAATACTAAAATGCGTAAATGACTAAGTTTTATGCTTCTTGTTGTCGCGCGGATTGACACGACAACGCTCAAACCGGGGGCTGTCACTCTGATCCCCGATCCGTCCGTTTAAGCCTGTCTCCCGCGGCTAAGGGGGGTAGTCCCTGTGAGATGATGAGACCAACTGTCGTCCAGTTAGTTGGGAGACACGAGACACGATACGAAAAGCACTCGATGGATTTGATTAATTTAGCAGACCAGTGCCTTAAGAGATTGTTATTAAAACGATTACTTGTTAGATGATGTAGAAACATAAACCATGAACAGCAATCATATGTCATCAGCTAAATCACAATGCTCTTAGAATGACCAAAACGATATCCAGCAACTAAAAATTTTGAAAAGATGAAAGCCTTAAACCACCACGAGAATCATGAATGTTTAACTAGATATCATATTCGCATCTCGACTTGAAAATTTTAGATCTCAGCATGAAAGATGATAAATCCCGAAAATGACTGGATCTGGCAAAACTAATTTTCGACAAATTTTTTTTTTTTTTTTTCAAGATTTAAAAAAAAAACGAAATTTTAAAACTAAAACCCTAAAATATTATACAAAAACATAAATCTAAAAAAAACTAAATAAAATCTTTTTTTTTGTTTTTTTTTTTTATAATTTTTATTTTTTATATATCTAAAATAAAAATTAAAATCTAATACATTAAATCTAAAAAAGTAACATAAAATCTATTTTAAATAAAAGCTAAAAAAATGAAATCTAGACATTAATCTATCACTAAACTATATAAAAAAAATGAAACTAAGCCTAAACCATTTTTCATAAATAAATCCTTTTTTATTTTTTTTTATTTTTCATATGTATATTTTAAAAGAACAAAATCAAAACAAATCTAAATTAAAATAAAATGAAAACTCAAAAATTTAAAATCTAAATATAACAAAAATCTAAAGCATAAATTACAATCTAAAACAAACTATATGAATTTACAAAACTACGCTAAACCTTTTGGATTTTAAGAATCTAAAGGAAATAAAAAAAAAAGGAAACTAAACTATAGCGAAAACCCCAAGGAACAAGACGCATACAACGCAATGAACAAGACCTACGACATAATTTGAATGAGTTCGCCGACTGAAAAAAAATGAAAACCGCAGACTTACGATGAAAACAAAAAACCCACGCGATGTTTCTCAGCATGATTTTAAACTGTTACCTGGCGTGATGAAAGGAAATTGTTGGTCATCCTTGAAATACACAGACGACAATCACGCATACGCTCAAAAACCGTGAATCGATTTTACCATAGCCGCATACCTGATACGCAAACGCATTAACGATATTGTTTTGTGTAATATGCTACCTGGCTTTGTTACGCCCACGCAGAAGAACGCAGTGATGGTGGTCTTGAATACGCAGGTTTGATGGAACATCTGCTGATCGGATCACATCAAAGGCATGTTGAATCCTTTCCACGCCAAATAGCCACACTTGGACGCAGAAAGGAAACGGCGGCCGGAGGAATATCGTTTTCTGAGCCGTCAAAATATATACGTTGCACGCTACAGCTTGGACTTACCCTGCTGCCGACGTATATTAAAAAAAAAAAAATCGATGCCCACGCAATCACCCTCTGTCTTTGGTTATGCAGAGAATTTGTCGGCGGCAGAATTGGCTTACTTGATGTAAATTACTTGATGTAAATCACTTGTTGACGGCTTACTGTAGAGTTTCAATGCCTGATAGCGTGGATACAATGAAGCTGACGGCGGAGAACTGGTGTTCGTGCATATATAAACCAGCAACCAAAGAATGCCTCTCGTTGAAATCTGCTGCTTATGCACAGTGTGTCGGCGTGTCAACCTTGACAGCAGTCCTGCAATTGCAGAAAAGACAAAACCCTAATGAAAATTGCATAAAGCAAAAATTTGAAACCCTAAAACAGCTAACAATGTACAGATTTGGCCCCTTAACAGCTAGATTTCAGCAATAGGCACAGAAATATTTTAAAGAAATAAAAATTCTCAGATTTTCACTGTGAAGAACTTCAGAAAATCTCTCATGCAAATTTAAAAAAAAATAAACCGAATGATAGACCCAGGATCAAATCCAACTGGGCTCAACACAAAATGCTTGCGGGAGTTGGCTGGTTCAGCCGAGAACTTCCCCGAACGCCCACAAAATTTCCTTCAAAAAATGTTTTCTGCACAGCTCAAGACAACCATCAGTAAAGAGGGCAAAAATGCTGCTAGATCTCAAACAGTAATGGAGATACTTGCCATTACTTCAGAAACCCTAACAGCACTCAAACCCTAGCAAGTGGACAAGATACATGTGCCCACACTACTCTACAAAAATCTATTATTA
Source organism: Pinus tabuliformis (assembly GCA_031772625.1). Classification (NCBI taxonomy): domain Eukaryota; kingdom Viridiplantae; phylum Streptophyta; class Pinopsida; order Pinales; family Pinaceae; genus Pinus; species Pinus tabuliformis. The sequence continues at coordinate 1,021,283,849 of CM062811.1, read as the reverse complement.
ACGGCTAAAAATAACATATGCAGAAAATTTAAACAATCTCACAGCATTTCAAGAGAGTAACACCAGCAAGATATGGACCCCAAAGTCTTCTTTTATTAACCAGAAACAGATTTACAAGAGAGCTTCTTCAGTATCAGACTCACAGATCGAGTGATCTGAAATGACCCCTAGCACCCTATTTAAAGGAAATAGTCCCAATGGCTAGTTCGAGTGATCCATGTAGAAATGATCTCGACCGTTGATGAGAATCAAGACATCTCCTGATCTCATCCGTCGATTTATTCACTTAAAATATTATTATTTTATTAGTTAGGGTTTTTTGCTTTATTTTTTAATTTTTTATTATTTTTTATTTATTTCATTTTTTTATTTATTTTTTAATTTCTTAATTCATTTTAAAATGGATCATCGAACTAAGCCTTCGGAAACATCACCTAGGACCTAGGACTTAGGACTCATGAGGGGATTTAAAACATTTTTCAACCCTCAAGACACATTACATCATGACTTTTACAATTTACATCTCAAGGGGATAAACCCACTTAATACAGACCCTCACAAATCACCCAGTTCTGCGACACAACTATAATCTAGCAGATCAACACACTAGGATTCTCCTAAAATTCCAATGACAAAATCCATCCCGGCTTTGGGGTCAGGTTTGAAGGAAAACTCTACCGATCCATGGATCGGTGAGACGAAAAACCTTCCGGGACGTAGATTACCACTAGAATGTTAGGTCCGCCTAGGCAATTCACATACACGACTCATATCTGCTAAGATTATTTACAATTAATACATGCAGACTGGGTTTACAATTAGATTGATCAAGCTGTTGATGACTGCTGGATGGCACAGACACGCTGATCAGGTGCTGCCCCTTTCTTTGCAAGAAAAAGGGGGTGTACTGCATGGGTAGTTGACCAGTATAGGTCAACATCTGGCTCTACTTGGGGACACTTTGCTGCTTGCAGGAATGTGAGAATCCAGAATCTGCATCCATACAACACAAAAATAAGTAGCGTCCATCCAAAAATCAGCATATACATTAAGCACAAGAAAGAAAAAAGCTCTTCATTTATTAACTATCTAAAGCAGAAATGAAAATGCTGAAAAAACAAGGAGTAAGGTTAGAAATACGATACAAAAGATGCCCCATGGCATCAGATGTGTTCAATATAGTGCATACTGAGCATTTGCCTGCTTTCAGGCAAATCTGTGGGCTGCCTGTCGGATGTGCCATGTCCAATTTTGCATAAGGTAGGACTTTTTCCTATCCGAAAATCAAGCTGCTCACGGCCGTCTGATGCATCAAATCTTCTTCTTATTTTCTTTCTCTTACGCTTTTTCTTTCTGGCAGGTTGAATTACTGATGACCTAGAACTTTCTGTTTCAAAACTATCAGATGAAGTATGCGTGATATGTCTTTCTTTATCCTGCATCTGATCTTTATCATTCTTAAGTCTATCCGGATCACCTTCAATTAACCATCTTTCAATCGAATCAATAACCTCCTCATAATAAGATGGAACTTGTTGCGGCAAATGAGAAGGCTCCTGGTTTCTCTTATCATCTGACCATTGTTGAATCTTTTGAACTTGTATTCTAATGGCATCCATCTGACTAGAGCATTCATCCCTTATAGCACTGATTTGTATGGCATGGTGTTCTTGCATGTGTTTTATCACTTTATTGTTCTTTTCCTTTATGTCCATCAAGTAATGCTGCATGAAATTTATTTCTTCTTTATGATTCGCTTGCATGTCAGCCAACTGATTATTATGATTGAACGTCATGATAGTCATTTCCTCATCCATAGTTAATAACTTGTTTTGCATAGAGTCAATTTCCTTATCATGATCAGCTTTCATGGTCACCATATTTTCCTCTAAGACTGACATCTTGCTATGCATGTTTCCAATTTTTGTTTCATATTTAGTTTTTATGGCCTCAATTTCCTTAGCATGCTGATTTTGCGTGACCTCAATCTCCCTATTACGTTTTTCCAGGTGGGTGCATAAAGTTTTCACATCATTGACATAATTAGTTTGATTGATTTCCATATTTCTTACCAACATCATTAGATCTCGTAAAATTTGCTTTTGTCCTTCCCTTTCACTATCATTTGTCCCTGATTTTTCACTATCATGAACTTGATCTGCAATATTTCCAGTTGATGACACATTCTGACCTTGAAAACTTTCTTCAACAGCTGAATTTTTTACAAGATTACTTTCTTTCTTTTGCACAATTTTAGAGGTAGAAGGCAAGCTGTTTGGACTATCATATCTATCTTTAAAAGCATTGAGAATGTCTTGTAAAGAAGTGAAAAAATCATTAGGAAAATTATTAAACCAATTCAAGGCATCACCCTCTAAAGAATGGACAAATAGACGCATCTTGAAATCTTCATGATTATATTGAGGAAATCTACAATATAAGATCATTACACAAGTAAACATGTTTAAATGTTGTTTAACAGTGACCGAATCACCACCCGAGAACTTAAATAATTTAGAAATGGCCTCTTTCGGAAGATCATGGAGATTATCAGTAAAATGACATGGTTTACATGAATAATCCATGATGAATGATAAGGGATTAAAAAGATGATAGAACTAGATATCTGCTCAAGAAAATCAAGAGATGAAAACAGTGGAGTCACCACTTGAACAATGAATCTGATTCTAGGATCCAAAAAGTAACCACAAGCAGATATGAGGAAAGCTTCTTTCTAGGAAGAATGAGAAAGTGGAGTCGCCACCCAAACAAGAAACAAACCGAAGAGATGCTACTGATATGGCGAAAAATAAGGCAATAAAAGATCCAAATGATAACCCAAAAGGTTGAATCTGCCAGCTCAAATGAGAGATGAGAAAGATGAGAAGATGAATGAAATGCCGAGAAAACAAAGTCCCCGGCAACGGCGCCAAAAAATGTTGGCGTTGCCGGCTCAAACGAATGATAGACAGATGAACGATGAATGATGAAAAGATGATGAAAAGCCGAGAAAACAAAGTCCCCAGCAACGGCGCCAAAAAATGTTGTCGCGCGGATTGACACGACAACGCTCAGACCGGGGGCTGTCACTCTGATCCCCAATCCCTCCGTTTAAGCCTGTCTCCCGCGGCTAAGGGGGGTAGTCCCTGTGAGATGATGAGACCAACTGTCGTCCCGTTAGTTGGGAGACACGAGACACGATACGAAAAGCACTCGATGGATTTGATTAATTTAGCAGACCAGTGCCTTAAGAGATTGTTATTAAAACGATTACTTGTTAGATGATGTAGAAACATAAACCATGAACAACAATCATATGTCATCAGCTAAATCACAATGCTCTTAGAATGACCAAAACGATATCCAGCAACTGAAAATTTTGAAAAAGATGAAAGCCTTAAACCACCACGAGAATCATGAATGTTTAACTAGATATCATATTCGCATCTTGACTTGAAAATTTTAGATCTCAGCATGAAAGATGATAAATCCCGAAAATGACTGGATCTGGCAAAACTAATTTTCGACAAATTTTTTTTTTTATATTTTTCAAGATTTTAAAAGAAAACGAAATTTTAAAACTAAATCTAAACTAAAACCCTAAAATATTATACAAAAACATAAATCTAAAAAAAACTAAATAAAATCTTTTTTTTTTTTTTTTTTTTTTTTTATAATTTTTATTTTTTATATATCTAAAATAAAAATTAAAATCTAATACATTAAATCTAAAAAAGTAAAATAAAATCTATTTTAAATAAAAGCTAAAAAAATGAAATCTAGACATTAATCTATCACTAAACTATATAAAAAAAATGAAACTAAGCCTAAACCATTTTTCATAAATAAATCCTTTTTTATTTTTTTTTTATTTTTCATATGTATATTTTAAAAGAACAAAATCAAAACAAATCTAAATTAAAATAAAATGAAAACTCAAAAATTTAAAATCTAAATATAACAAAAATCTAAAGCATAAATTACAATCTAAAACAAACTATATGAATTTAAAAAACTACGCTAAACCTTTTGGATTTTAAGAATCTAAAGGAAATAAAAAAAAGGAAACTAAACTATAGCGAAAACCCCAAGGAAACAAGACGCATACAACGCAATGAACAAGACCTACGACATAATTTGAATGAGTTCGCCAACTGTAAAAAAATGAAAACCGCAGACTTACGATGAAAACAAAAAACCCACGCGATGTTTCTCAGCATGATTTTAAACTGTTACCTGGCGTGATGAAAGGAAATTGTTGGTCATCCTTGAAATACACAGACGGCAATCACGCATACGCTCAGAAACCGTGAATCGATTTTACCATAGCCGCATACCTGATACGCAAACGCATTAACGATATTGTTTTGTGTAATATGCTACCTGGCTTTGTTACGCCCACGCAGAAGAACGCAGTGATGGTGGTCTTGAATACGCAGGCTTGATGGAACATCTGCTGATCGGATCACGTCAAAGGCATGCTGAATCCTTTCCACGCCGAATAGCCACACTTGGACGCAGAAAGGAAACGGCGACAGGAGGAATATCGTTTTCTGAGCCGTCAAAATATATACGCTACACGCTACAGCTTGGACTTACCCTGCTGCCGGCGTATATTAAAAAAAAAAATTCGATGCCCACGCAATCACCCTCTGTCTTTGGTTATGCAGAGAATTTGTCGGCGGCAGAATTGGCTTGCTTGATGTAAATCACTTGTTGACGGCTTACTGCAGAGTTTCAATGCCTGATAGCGTGGATACAATGAAGCTGACGGCGGAAAACTGGTGTTCGTGCATATATAAACCAGCAACCAAAGAATGCCTCTCGTTGAAATCTGCTGCTTATGCACAGTGTGTCGGCGTGTCAACCTTGACGGCAGTCCTGCAATTGCAGAAAAGACAAAACCCTAATGAAAACTGCATAAAGCAAAAATTTGAAACCCTAGAACAGCTAACTAATGTACAGATTTGGCCCCTTAACAGCCAGATTTCAGCAATAGGCACAGAAATATTTTAAAGAAATAAAAATTCTCAGATTTTCACTGTGAAGAACTTCAGAAAATCTCTCATGCAAATTTAAAAAAAATAAACCGAATGATAGACCCAGGATCAAATCCAACTGGGCTCAACACAAAATGCTTGCGGGAGTTGACTGGTTCAGCCGAGAACTTCCCCGAACGCCCACAAAATTTCCTTCAAAAAATGTTTTCTGCACAGCTCAAGACAACCATCAGTAAAGAGGGCAAAAATGCTGCTAGATCTCAAACAGTAATGGAGATACCTGCCATTACTTCAAAAACCCTAACAGCACTCAAACCCTAGCAAGTGGACAAGATACCTGTGCCCACACTACTCTACAAAAATCTATTATTAACGGCTGAAAATAACATATGCAGAAAATTTAAACAATCTCACAGCATTTCAAGAGAGTAACACCAGCAAGATATGGACCCCAAAGTCTTCTTTTATTAACCAGAAACAGATTTACAAGAGAGCTTCTTCAGTATCAGACTCACAGATCGAGTGATCTGAAATGACCCCTAGCACCCTATTTAAAGGAAATAATCCGAACGGCTAGTTCGAGTGATCCATGTAGAAATGATCTCGACCGTTGATGAGAATCAAAACATCTCCTGATCTCATTCGTCGATTTATTCACTTAAAATATTATTATTTTATTAGTTAGGGTTTTTTGCTTTATTTTTTAATTTTTATTTTTTTTTATTTATTTCATTTTTTTATTTATTTTTTAATTTCTTAATTCATTTTAAAATGGATCATCGAACTAAGCCTTCGGAAACATCACCTAGGACCTAGGACTTAGGACCCATGAGGGGATTTAAAACATTTTTCAACCCTCAAGACACATTACATCATGACTTTTACAATTTACATCTCAAGGGGATAAACCCACTTAATACAGACCCTCACAAATCACCCAGTTCTGCGACACAACTATAATCTAGCAGATCAACACACTAGGATTCTCCTAAAATTCCAATGACAAAATCCATCCCGGCTTTGGGGTCAGGTTTGAAGGAAAGCTCTGCCGATCCATGGATCGGTGAGACGAAAAACCTTCCGGGACGTAGATTACCACTAGAAAGTTAGGTCCGCCTAGGCAATTCACATACACGACTCATATCTGCTAAGATTATTTACAATTAATACATGCAGACTGGGTTTACAATTAGATTGATCAAGCTGCTGATGACTGCTGGATGGCACGGACACGCTGATCAGGTGCTGCCCCTTTCTTTGCAAGAAAAAGGGGGTGTACTGCATGGGTAGTTGACCAGTAGAGGTCAACACTTCCCAAAGAAGAATGTTAATCGCAATATTTCCAAACAAGAGATAATGTTCAAGTGAAATGCACCAATATTTTCAAATGGAAAAATTAGAATGAAATCTAGCTCAATATAATTTCACAAGTTCCAAAATGAAACTTGCTTGGAAATAAATTGCTTGTAAGTAAATGGACTAGATGTTAAATTGCAAATTACTTCAAATAAAGTTACACAAGAATACTTCAAAGGACATCAACAATATTCAATACAACATATGAACATGAGGTGACATAAAATGAAGAATTTATGTATCCAAGAAACTTATGAAACTCAAGTGAACAATGTAGATGAATTAGTAAACTAATCTAAGCTTGCCAAAAATGTAAAGTACTTGCTTATGGAAAATTAGTTGCTTCAAAAGAGATGTTGCAAATGTTTTGTTTGAACAACAAGTAGATTGTACAATGCAAGAACTTAAAAGTTCAAAAATGGCAACTAGATAAGCCCACTTTGCAAATGAGAAGTAAATATGAGTGTTGTGTTAATTCTAAAAATTAACCACATGTGAATTAGATTAGCAAATCAAATATGCATGCAAGTAAACTAAATGTGAAAGTTAGAAACTAGACCATGCAAATCAATCCACCCAGAAGAGCCCTCCTTCTAAATGAGGAGGCAGGATGCCATGGGAAAATTCACAAGCTCCCTCACAAGAAAATTATCTTTTATTAAAGAGAAAATTACAATGATGAGCCTTCTTTTGTATGTGAGAGAAAGGCTTCAAGATTTGAGGACTTTTTTTCCAATAAAATTCAACTTCTAGGCACTAGGATCCTTCCTTTGGGAAATAGGAACAATTTTTTACAAAAGGAAGATGGCTACAAGATGCCAATGATCCTCACTTACAAACTGGAAACTTATGACAGAATTCTGTCCCAAAAATTGCAGCCTTCAATAACCAAGAAGAAATGTGCAAGGAGGAGAGGGTAAGCCTCCCTCAAGCCCACGATTAGCTAAGGATAAGTGACAGCCTTTGGAACCTTTTGGGCAGCAGCAAATGGGGCTGCAAACAGTCACAAAGAGGGCTGAAATATCTATGCCAAAGGTCCTGCAAACAACTTGTTAAATGTTTCAATTGAGAACTCCCTCAAGCTGTCATAAGAATGAGTTGGTAAGAGCTACAAAACAAATCAATAGTTAGCTGGAAAATTAGTCAAGAAAATGCAATGTTATACACTATAATCTACATGAGTAAACTCTTCTCTTTGCTTAGCCATCATCAAGCTCTTGAAAAACAAATTTATAACAATGAAACACAAGATTTTTAAGAATAATGATTTAAATTTGAAAATAACGTGACTTGAATACAAGCTATGGCTAGTACCCCTGCAAGAAAATTCGTAAGATTAGATTGAGGCTCGAAGAACAAATGAGAGTTCCTTCAAAAGCATATCAAGAGTGACTTGGTCTCTCCAAAGGCTTCCCCTCATGCTTGATCATTAATCCAACAAGAGATTTTCCTTCTACAAAACTCAACCAAAGATTAACTCCACATATAGATCTAAAAAATGAGCAATGACAAAGGAGGCCTAGATATTTATGTGAAATCAACTAGGTCTATCTAAATCTAGAAAAAAAAAATTAAATCATGCACTAATGCAAGATTGCTCCACATTCATACATCTCTAAAAGCATATGGAAGCATGAAACACAACGCATGTAAAAGGAAAATAAGCACAATTAATCAACAAAATTCCATATCATGTTCAAGGAGAAAGAACTTCTCATGAATGAAACCCCAAAGTCTTTATTGATATTGAAAGTGTACAAAGTAGCAGCGCTTCCGCAAGCATAAGAGCTCGTATCCAGATTCAAAATGAAAGCCCAAGGCTCATTTAAATAGAGAAATTAGAGAAGATCTCAATGTAAACCCCAATCCAAAGTGGAACGTGATGGAAATCACAAGGAAAATTTGAATTTTTTGTCTAGAGCCCCAAATGCCAAGTGTAGAGACTAAATCTGGGAGGTGGGCAAGGTATTCTTCTTCTGCCCATGTGACAAAATCGAATTTCCTCTTCTTGTTGCCATGTGTGGATGTATGTGAGTAAAGAGGGGAGCAATTTCCATAAATTTCTCAAACCAAACTACTACTCCTTGACACCTTTGCCATTGTTTTGCGTGTCTCTTCCATTTGTTATGTGTTAATCACTAAAGTGAAGTGTGTGGAGATGGAGGGAGAGTTGTGCGCGCAAGTGGAGATTAAGGTACGTCATTATCCCACAAAAATATCAATTAAAATATTTACCAAATCCATGGTGCGTTGCTTTCCTTTATGAATATCGGCTGCCCAAAGGATGTGCATCCCACCAAATCTGGCCAACAAAATGATTTTTCACATGTGCTCAAATTCTTGTGCCTTGTGGTTGCCAACTCACCCCTTTGGCCCACTTTTAACTTGAATTTATTTTCCACTTAATTTCCATGTCATTTGGCATGTGGAATTTTTTTATTTTTCTCCACCTTTTATTTTTTGGGTTATTTATTGCCACATTTTCCCCTAGACTTAAGAAAAGTGGGTTTTGAGGATCTATAATTTATTTTTCACCCCTCAAAGTGTGTCCTAATAGAAAGTTGAGGAGGAGAAGTGTAATTTTGAGCATCCATACCCCATACAACTTCTCTAAGCATTACTTATTACAATTTACAATCAAAATTTATTAAAATTTATGTCCTGCGGAAAATTTTAAAATTTTAAAAAATGACCCCTAGACCTAATCAAATTCTGCGAAACTTTACGAGTGATCTAACTGTTAGTTTTTGTAGCATCGGAGGTGTTCTAGTTTAGAAATTTTGTGGTGAGGCTAATGCATAGGTTTTCTCCAAAACCTAGAAATGGTTTCTAGAAATTCCACCTAGAAATGTCTCAATTAGATTATTAATCAATTTTTAAATATTTCCTTAGTTTAAACTTCAGAAAAGTGGCTAATTAATTAGTATTGATTGAGATAGGTGAGACTCATGTAGAAACTCACACGGGTTGACAAAGAATTAATCTCGGCCATTGATTAAGATTTAATCTTCGTCGTTGGAGTCCCACAATGAGATTATAAGAAGTTGATGGGTAGATGGAGAGACAGACTTGAGACTCTTGAGATCGATTTCCTTGGGCAGTTTGATTTTCCAGATAGCAGCAACAGTTGTCGGAAGAGTTTGAGCCAGAGAAGGAAAATAGAGACAGAGAGGGGCAGAGATAGTGAGTATGGAGGAATTCTTTCCAATTCCATAAAGTCAGAAAGAGGAGGGTGAGATTTCCTCCAGGAGGTTGTGCAGAGGTAGCACAAAGCCTCGAGAGGGCAATTCAATCTAGCTGAAGAGGAAGAAGCTTTTAGTTCTAGAGGTCGGGAATGTTTAGAGGGCCAAAGAATCATTTTCCTAGTCAGAAGCAAGTAGGATGGCTAGATTGGCAGTTGAATCAAGCAGACCGTTAGAGGGACTGCGCTAGGGTGACGTAGAGCCTGTGCAAAGCTGGTTGGACAACTAGCTTTTCAGGGGCAGTCAAGTGTTGGGATTCCACACAGAGGGTAATTTCCCTCAGATAATTTTTGTCAGTATTCCTCTTGGATAGATTCGCCAGTTTAGCGATTTTTATTGTACTCAGAATTTTTCATTGCTGCTTAATAATAAATATTAAAGACCCTCAACTGCTGCATCAATTTTCCCAAGTTGGGTTTTTTCGGGGACTTTTTTCCAAAAATAACCATGTTACATTTTTTTTGCCAGTGTTTTCTCATTTTCCAGTTTATCTTTCATGGTATTTTTATTTGTGAAGGTTGCAGTGTGATTTATTCGTTGTTGTCGTAGCAATAAACTGCATAATTTAATTTACAGTTAGAAGAATTAATTCCAGTTGCTGCATTAAAATTTCATAGTGAAATTTTCACATGGTATCAGAGCGATTCACCTCCTTTTGCGTTGACGTACATACAATTTTCTCATCCACATTTGAGTTGCTTTCAACTTGCTTTCCCAAATCAATGGCCATGAGATTCGTCTTCTTATTTTCTTTCTTCTTGTTCTTTGGGTTTGGCTCTAGATGCAACTTCTAGCACTTCTCCTCTGTATGGTCATCAATGTTACAATGGTTGCAGTGGTTGTTGTGATCTTTGCACTGGTGTGTCATGACTATCGTCTTTTTATCTTTCCCCCCTTTTTTCTTCTTCTTCCCCTCCTTAGTGTTGAAAAATGTAACTAGGTTTAGTCTTCATAAAATGTATTTGTCAAAAGAATTTTTATAATTGTTACAATGACTTATTAAAGCATGGGTTTCATGCTTGGGTCATCATTTTATTAGTCACAATCCCCATTGTGGACTCCTAGGATTAATAAAGACTCATTAGAGTCATTGTATATTTTATGAAATCCTTCTTGGGCTTTCGAACGATGTAAAAAGAATTATTTTTTATCCAAAAATGAATTATGTGACCTCCACACCAAGTCGGCCTCAAAAAAATCAAGACGGACTCGAGGAAGGCAATTCGACCTCATTGGAAGGCTATATATACAAGGCAATTCGACTTCATTTGAGCATCTCACTCTCTCAAGCATAGTTCGATATCTGAAACTAGAAGTTGGAAGCTAAGAAGAAGTGCAAAGCAGAAGGGGCTAAAAGGAGTGTAAGTTTGGTCAAGGAGGAAGGAAAGAAGAAAATTGAAGTTTTGGTGTATCTCTCTCTCTCTCTCTCTCTCTCTCTCTCTCTCTCTCTCTCTCTCTCTCGTGTGGGTTGGTTTAGGAGATCGAAGTCTCCTAGTCAAGGTCGAAGATGTTGTTGATGTCGAAAGCTGCCAAGTCGAAGTTACTAGGATCGAAGTGTTGTTGGTACCAGTGAAACAGGAATCGCCGACTTTGGCGATTAATCGCGAGTCATACTCGGCTCGGCGGCTAAACGATCCGATTGGAAACTCTGCGAGTCAACTCGCGTTGACCGAGTTTGACTCGTGGTCAACGCGAGTTTGACTCGCGAGTCTGGCGATTTAGCCGATTCTGCGTTTTTTTGGCGAGTCCCGCCAGTTTTTTTATCGGGTTTTGGGTTTCGGATTATGGCGGTAAGGCGTTTATAACTATCTCAGTTACGTGATAGCGCTATTTCATTGTTTCTGACTTTCTCACTATCGATTGGCGCTGAGTCCGCAGAGCTGCATTCGACGCCGCAGAGCCGGATTGCTGAGTACCTGCGTGAGCCGCCTTCAGCCTTGAGGACCGAGGTAACCTGCGTGAAGTTTATTGACAGTGACTTGACATATTAAGTTTTAACTTTTAACTTTTAACATATATATTATAAAGCTGCATCCGAAAGAAAATTTACCTTGGTTCCAAGACGATTGCTGGCCAGCTACCATTAGACGGGTGCATTGAATTTATCATCACACCGCAATTGCATTAGCACCATCGTCCCACTGCCATCGAATTCGAAATGACTTGCGCATATCCTAAAGTAAGGCACTGGATTATCAAGCCACAACTCGACAAATTGGCATCATATCTAACCGTTCTTGTCCAACAAGTGAATGCACCTTACACCTGGATACATGACCATATGGTCTGCTTATGTGGAAGACGTGCCTATGTCGAAAAAGTTTGGTCCAAGCAATACTCTTGACATTGTATGAATAAGCAAAGCTATCCAATTTGTGAAAAAAAATCACATTCCAATCATGCACCAAATCTCTGACCTTTTTTGCCACGATGTCTTTTCATCATTGAACCAGTTATAACAAAATAACCAAACATTCACCATATATTAATTGCACTACTGATAATAAAAAGCAGGGTTTTGCTGACCTCAGTAAGTTTTGCCTTCAATTCACCAAGTTCTTTGGGCGCCTGTTGATATGTGAATGTAAAAAAATGAGCGTATGTTACATAAGAAGGCCACCTTTACGATAAAGTCAATCTTGACCATATTGAACAGCATGTTATTTCTTATAAGGAGAAACCACAATGTTTAGACAACTAAGCAAACACCCACATCTGTACATACTGATAGAAGCGTGACTAACTAGAAACAAGATTGTATAAAGTTTAAACATAACACTCACCGCTTCAAACAAGCCAGTATTCTGTTTTCCACTGTCAGATGCCCTTGGAGATAGGCCCTCTTCTGATCCTTCAGGAACTGGAGAAGGAGGTTGGGGTGGAGGAGCATAAACCACCCTGAGCTTGCACTCCTCAACAACCTTCCCATCCTCCTTAATAAAAAACTATCAAAAGTTCAAAACAACAGAAATTGGATCTCAGAGCTGAGAACTTAATATTATCAAAATTCCTTCTCTGGATTGGAGGTGCCCTACTTTCCTAGGTAAACACTCTCTGTTCAGGTTGACAGTTGGAAGTTGGAACTCAGTATGTTCAGCAGAAGTCCCTTCATCTTCACATAAATCATGGTCTGGCCCTTATGTTGACCATGTCTTCTTGAATCTGCCTTATATTTGAACTACTAAATTCTAATGCTCTCATCCATGACCGAAGAAAGAGTTAACTGTTAAACAACAGTAGGGCAGCCAAAAGAGGTGCAGCCCTACAGAGAAAAATAAACCCCAGCACAAGTACACTAGAGAGAGAGAAATAATCCAGATTCCAAGCACAGGGTTCTGCTTTTATTGAAAGGCAACATTTCTATATGTTTACAACTTTACTGACATCTGTCTTCATTTAATTTTTTAAATTTCTAGCATATTTTAAATTTTTGGATCATTTTTAAATTTGATTTTTTGTTGTCTTTCACAGGAGCCACAAATTAAATAGAAGCCAGACTCCAAATCTTAACAGAAGCCACAAATTAAACACAAGTTCAAAGCAACAACAATGCCGAGAGAGCGGGACTTTGCTTGGGCTTATTGTGACAAGATTCCCGGAAAATCCATGCTCCTTTGTAAATTTTGCAAAAAGGAATGTAGTGGAGGCATTTATAGATTCAAGTTCCACCTTGCACAAATACCTGGCCATGATATAGGTCTTTGCGGCAAGGTTGACGACAATGTCAAATACCAAGCAACCTTGGCCCTTGATATGTTAGAGCAGCATAATGCCAAGAAAGCAAAGCAAAATGCTGAAATAGGAACTGTTAGAGTTGATACTTTTTCTGCCACTAGCCCCATGTCACCTCAATCTGTTGAATCCTCAATGCCATTCCCAAGTTTTCCACACATGCCTCCAAGGCCAAGTCAAACTCAAAGCCATGCCAGTCCTTCAACTCCTTCCTTCAACACTGGAGGTGGAAACATAAACACCTTTTTTGCTCCCTGCACAAAACCCGGTTCCCAACCTACCTTGGATGGCACTGGTTGGAAAAAAAATATCTATAGTCAGGCAAGGAAGGCCATTGCTAACTTTTGGTACTATTCTAACATACCTTTCCACTGTGCCAGAAGTCCTTATTGGCAAGCTATGATTGATGCAATTGTTGTTGCAGGTCCAGGGTTCAAAGCCCCTACATCAGAGAGCCTTAGGACAGATATGTTGTTAGAGAGTGTTGAAGATGTCATGCTTGTGCTAGCTGAGTTTCGTTCATCATGGGTAGAAACAGGGTGCACCATCATGAGTGATGGATGGACAAATCACAGGAATAGAACTTTAATAAATTTCCTTGTATCTTGTTCCGCAGGCACAATGTTTCTCAAATCAGTGGATGCTTCAGACAAGGTTAAGACTGCCCAACTTATCTATGAAATGATGGAGGAAGTCGTTCAAGAAGTGGGAGAAGAACATGTTGTACAAATTGTCACCGATAATGCAGCAAATTATATGGCTGCTGGTAGACTTTTTGAGATGAGGCACCCCACTATTTTTTGGACCTCTTGTGCTGCCCATTGCATAGATTTAATGCTTGAGGACATTGGTAAGATTCATTGGATACATGAGGTTGTGAGAAGGCAAAATCCATAACCAAATACCTATACAACCACACTATTGTCCTAAACACTATGAGAATATACAAGGTAAAAAAATTGTTCAACCTGCAGTGACTAGATTTGCAACAAATTTCATATCTTTGCAATCTGTGGTTGAGCAAAAGATAAATCTGAAGAGGATGTTCTTGGGACCTGAGTGGATGGGATCTAAACATTCCAAGACCCCTTAAGGCATCGAAATTGTTGCACTTGTGTTTAATGATGGCTTCTGGAAAGATGCCGAAGAGATTGTCGCTGTGACGGAGTCCCTTGTTAGAGTTCTCAGGTACTTCAAGTCTTTTAACTTTTTCATTTTTTAAATTTCATTTCAAGCTTCTTTTTATTTACAATGTTTCATATTTCTTTAAATTTGGATGCTTGAACTTTCAGGATGGTTGATGGTGACAAACCCACTATGGGTTACATTTATGAGGCAATGGATCTCGCAAAGGAGGCCATCAAAAGAAGATATGGGGATGATGAGACAAAGTATATGCCTCTTTGGGACATTATAGATGCACGTTGGGATAGGCAATTGCATTCCCCCTTACATGCTGCTGGGTACTTCTTAAACCCGCAATATTTTTATGATAAGAGCAAATTTAATGAGGATGGGGAGGTTGGCAGAGGACTTATGACATGCGTGGAAAGGTGCTTCCCTGATCCAGAACAACAAAGTCGTGTCTTTTCCCAACTACAAGATTATAGGGCACCATCTAAATTGTTTTATTAAATTTTCTTTTCTTTTTAAGTTTTTAGTATTCACTATTTAATTAAGTACTTCTAGTCTTCTACTCACAAACCCTTACCACTTGCTAGGTCTTTGGTGGCAAAACTTTGGTAGTGATACGCCAGATTTGAAGAGATCTTCCATTCGAATCTTAAACCAAGCATGCAGTGCTTTAGGTTGTGAACGCAACTGGAGCATGTTTGAGAAAATACATTCTAAGAAGCGCAATCGATTGACACAAAAACGCTTGAATGACCTTGTATTTGTCCATTACAATCTACGACTTCGCAACAAACAAATACAAGGTGAGATTCGAGAGCTTGAATTTGAAGGTTTCATAATCTAGTTCGTACTTTAAAGTTCAAACTTCAAACTTCAAACTTCAAAGTGAAATTTTAATTCACATTTCAATGTCTCATGATAATGACAGGTATGGATCATTCACCAATCGACCTTGAAGAGATAGATTTGCAAGCTACAAATGCGGCAGACTGGGTCTAATTAGATGAGCCTCCTCTTTTAAGCCTTCATGACTTGGGGAACTTTGAGAGTCAAGCAAGCGAAGGAGTGGAAGGAATCGCTTCTAGTTCTCACTCTTAAGAGTCTTAGACTCTTAGTTGCTGATTTTTTTCTGATTAGTATGCAGTTTTTAACTTTTTTGTAAACTTTTAGAAGCATATGCTTCTAAGGACTCAAGACTCAGTGCTTTGGATCATGTGTGGACTCATAACATATATGAGATACTTATTTATTCATGATATTTTGGACATCTATTGATATTATGCATTGTTTGGACATGCCTTTACCCAATATTAATGAAAAATGGTTTTTTTAATTCAATATATGTGTATATTTTTATTTAATGAATTCAACGATTTTTTGTCGATTTTTTCTCGATCCGATTAAAACTCTTCGCTCTTTTGCCTCGCCGATTTATTGCCGATTCCAAGTCTGGTAACATTGGTTGGTACTAGGTCGAAGGTTGGATCAAAGAAGGAGAGGTCGGCTTAGTGTGGAGGTCTTTTTCTAGGCTGAAGAGTCTCAAGGAAAACTATTGAAGGAAGATATTTTTGACTGGGTTTTCCCCTAGATAGGGGTTTTTCCCTGGCAGAGTGCCTACATCTTGTGTCTTGTGTTTTTGTGATCTTCATGCACACATAATTTGGTAATTGCTTAATGAAAGATAATATAACAAATAACTAAAAGAAGCCAACATAATTCATAAGTAATTATCAAGAAAGAGAAATCTAACCTAATCCTACTAACATTGATTTCTCAACATGGTATCAGAGCTAAGGTCGAAGAAGATTGAAGATCACCTCGTTGACTTGAAGGAAATTATTTCTCCCTCTATGATAAGAATGAGATTCACTTCTACAAGAAGATGGATCAAGAAGATTGTCTACTACTTATTCAACAAGATCAAAAGTCAAGGGTTCTTAGTTGCACTTACAGGATCACTTAATGATGATAATGCATGGATCATTGACAGTGGAGCATCAAGGCATATGACAGGGGAAAGTAAGCAACTACAAACTCTATCAAAGGAACCATCTTCCCATGCAGTGGAATTGGGAGACAACAAAAGCTATGTTGTTAGAGGCCTGGGATCAACATCTTTGAAGCTGGAGAATGGAGCAAAACTACATCTCAACAACATACTATATGTTCCAAGTTTGAAAAAGAATTTGCTTTCAATTTCTTGCTTAAAAGATAAAGGGGATAGCGTCGCTTTTGTTGATGGAAAGGTCATGGTTTGGGGAAAGGATTTAAGTATTGAGAAAGCTAGGGATATTGGAGTTCGTAAAGGAAGTTTGTATAGAATCATTACACCACCTCCTCAAGCCCTAGTTCATATGGAAATATCTCCTATTGAGCTATGGCATAAAAGATATGGTCATCTTCACTACAAGGTCATTCCTACTCTTAAACATCTAGTTCATGGCATCCCCGATATCAAAGAAGATCATGAAGGAGTTTGCAAGGGATGCTCTTTGGGAAAACATACAAGAAAACCATTTTCAAATAGTGAAACAAGGTCTAAAGAAATATTAGACCTCATACATTATGATGTGTGTGGGCCCATGTCTGACAAATCACTTGGAGGTCATCTTTACTATGTAACATTTATTGATGATCACTCTAGAAAGACATGGCTCTATCTTCTCAAGAAAAAGGATGAAGTATTTGAGAAATTCAAGGAGTTTAGATGCGAAGTGGAAACCCTAACTGAAAGAAAGATAAAAACTTTGAGATCTAACAATGGTGGGGAATACACTTCTAAAGAATTGATTGCATATTGTAAAGAAGCAGGAATTAAGAGGGAGCTTATTGTTCCCTACTATCCCAAACAAAATGGAGTGGCCGAAAGAAAGAATAGGACAATTGAAGAAGGTGTACGAACAATGCTACTTGATCAAGACTTGCCAAAGTTTCTATGGGGAGAAGCAGCAATGACAACCGTATATATTCAAAATAGAAGTCCTCATAGAATTCTCGATAATATGACACCCGAGGAAGCATTCACAGGAAAGAAGCCAAGTGTGGACCATCTCTAAATCTTTGGGAGTCCTGCATATATCCATGTTCCAAAAGATAAACGAAAGAAGCTGGATTCTACAAGCATCAAAGGGACCTTCATTGGCTATAGTCTCTCCTCAAAGGCATATAGAATCTACATCAAGGAAGGGAGACACATTGAAGTAAGCATGGACATTATATTTTATAAGAATCAACCCTACAAAAGATTGAAGGATATTCCTATTGATTTCAATGATGAAGATCTACCCATCTTTGAAGAAGAAGAAGTACAACCTGACAACCCTTCTACAATTCAAGAGGAAGAAGAAGAACCAAGTGATCCTATTCAACCTGTGTTCATACCAAGCATAGGAAGAGGCCAAATTGGTTAAAAGCCACTCTTGAAGATGATGAACGGTGTGGAGCTGCGAAAGGAACCTTAAGGGAAAGCAAAAGGTCAAAGAGATATTCTGGATATGTTGCATATATGACAAGACTAATTGAAGCAGAACCATCTACATTTGAAGAAGTTGCTCATCAAGTATAGAAGAAAGGTATGCAGGAAGAATATCAATCCATCATGAAGAATGGGGTTTGGGAAATCGTTCCTAGACCTAGTGACAAATCAGTTGTCACCTCAAAATGGATCTACAAGATCAAACACGTTGTTGATGGAAGCATAGATAAATACAAGGCTCGATTCGTTGCAAGGGTTTCTCTCAGAAGGAGGGCAAAGATTATGAAGAAACGTTTGCACCCACTGCAAGGTATACTACCATTAGATCTTTTGTTTCGTTGGCTGCTACAATGGGATGGAACATCCATCAAATGGGCATGAAGACAACATTTCTGAATGAGACCATCGATGAGGAAGTATACATTGAGCAAACCAAAGGTTTTGAGGTAAGTGGCAGGGACACTCATGTCTATAGACTCAAGAAGGCCCTATATGGTTTGAAGCAAGCTCCTAGGGCATGGCATGCAAAAATCAATGAATACCTTCTATGAATTGGGTTTGTGAAGAGTTTCATTGATCCTAATCTCTACATCAAGGTTGTGAATAATGAGCCAATCATTATTCTATTGTATGTGGATGATCTATTCATCACAGGTGTGGAGAGAAGAATACAAGAATGCAAGAAGATGTTGGCAGTTGAATTTGAGATGAAGGATCTAGGACTAATGCACTATTACCTAGGTCTGGAAGTATGGCAAAATCTTGGGGAGATATATTTGGGGCAAGGAAAGTACATCATCAAGTTGTTGCAGAAATTTGGGATGATGGATTCCAAGCCTGTGACTACTCTTATGATCACCAATCTCAAGAAGTTGAGGAGCTCCGACTCAAGTCTCGTGGATCCTACCTCCTATCGTCAGTTGGTAGGTTCTTTGATGTATCTGGTAAATACTAGGCCAGATATATGTTTTGTTGTGAACATCCTCAGTCAGTTTCAGTTGGAGCCTCGTCATGATCACTGGATAGCTGCCAAGCATATATTGAGATATCTTCGTGGTACAATACATCACTGCCTAAAGTACAATAGCAAGGAAGTCAAGTTGATTGGCTTCACAGATTCAGATTGGGGTGGCAGTGAGACCAATGGAAGAAGCACTACCAAAGGATGCTTTAGTTTGGGATCTGCCATGATCTCATGGATGAGTAGAAAGCAAGTTCCTGTTACTTTGAGTAGTGCTGAAGCAGAGTACGTGGTTGCATGTGAAGTAGGAAAGGAGGTTGTCTGGTTGAGGAATGTTGATTTGGGGTAACATCGGATGTGCTCTAGGCCTCAAATTTTGCAGGGAGGCTTGAGCACATGTATTCTAAAGAACCCAGAAAGTGTTTTGGGAAATTCCACCCAGAAGTGACTTTATTAAAATAATTAATATTTTTAATGGGGTTCCTAAGTCTAAACTTAGGAAAATTAAAATATTAATGGCTATTAATCTAATCAGGGGTGAAACTTCTAGAAAAAACCACGGATCAAGCCAAAACGATCTGAACCTTTGATTATGATTTAATCTAGGTCGTTGGTTGCCCAACAGAAAGATATAAGAAGGGGCTTCAAGGTCATTTGGAAAACACACCAAGCAGATACTTAGTTTCCCAAGTAAAATCGATTTTCTCAATGGTCAAAGTTCGGCAAGAGAAAATCAATTCAAAAGGAGATTTGCAGATGGAGGAGAGACAAAGAGGGTTCAGCGTCAGTCAGGGAGACAAGGACGAAGACACAGAGCAGTAGAAGGGACAGCGCTGGGCAGGTTGACGCTGGGAGAGGCAGTGCTGGCTTGAGTGACGCAGGCATTGCGCAGGCCAGTCTAGAGGCCAAAGAAAGTGACGTTGGGCAAGCCAGAGAGACGCAGAGGGTGGAGGAACCTCTCTCTCGGGTCAGATACTTGTTCAGGAACATCTGTAAATATTTCTCAGAAAGCCTTGTTCTATACTGCTAGGTGTAATTTGTACATGTTGATTTTTGTTGAAGAATAATAAAACCCTCATCTGCTACATTGGTTTTCCCGCATTGGGTTTTTCCAAGGACAATTGTCCAAAAATAACTATGTCATTATGTTTGTATAAGTGTCAACATTTTACTTACATTTACTTTCTGCAATGTTTTAGTTGTGAAGGCTGCAATGGAATATGTTTCGATATTTGTCATATGAATACAGTAGATAACTTATTTCTGAGGTAATAAGTAGAAGAAATAATATTAATCACTGCAGTAGGATTTCCTTTTTAGAAATTTTTGCATGGTATCGAAGCTACAGGGAAGCAGAAGAGAGAAGCTGGAGGATCCAGTGCTGAGAAAAGAAGGGAATTCGAAATTCCTGCAAAGGCAGAAATTCGAATCTACCAGAGGATTGCGCAGTTCAAAACAAAGAGATTGGATTTCATGGGAAAACACTCTTTGAGAGAGCGACAGACAGGTAAGTCTTTTCCAATCGAAATTTATCAGTGGTAGAAGGGACAATGTAGCAGGAGATTCAGCAAGGAGGATTATTTCAAGTGGGACACAGTGTTTCCTACATCAGTTGTTGGGATAGGTTAGTGTCAAAAATTGGCACAATATGGATACTCAAAGTGTCTCAGGTTTATCTACTAGATTAGATGAAGAATTCACATGCCTAGTTAATTCAACATCAGCGGATGTTTGGGACATTGATAGCGAGGCTTCAACTCATATGACTAGAGTATGAGAACATTTCTCGAGCTATCAAAAAGAACAGATGAACTTCCAAATAACTATGGGAAACATAACGAAATGTACTCCAATAGGGAGAGGCACCATAGCTTTTCAGACAAAGGCAAGGACCAACATCTGAGCCACCAATATTCTGCATGTGCCAGGATTAGGAATGAATTTAATTTCAATGTCACAGTTACAGGACAAGGGATATGATGTATACTTCATCAGGAAGAAAGTATACGTTAAGCATCCAAGCATCCAAGCAGGAAGAAGAAAAAGCAAATTGGGTTCAAAGCAACAAGTTGTATAGGTTGCAGCTTGAATCGCCAATGGCACTGATAGGTAGCAACAATAATGATGAGGAGCGAAATGAATTATGGCACAGGCAAATGGGGCACTTACACCATGGAGCATTGAGGATGCTCAGAGAGACTATTACAAGGGTACTAGTCCTACATAGTGAACATGATGACTTGTGCAAAGGATGTGTGCTAGGAAAGTACGCTAAAGCATCTTTTTCCAGAAGTAACAGTAGAGCAAAGAATGTATTAGGATTAATACACTCAGATATTTGCGGTCCTATGTCCACAAGGGCTCTTAGTGGTGGCAAATACTTCGTCACTTTTATCGATGATCGCTCCAGAAAAAACTGGATCTATTTCTTAAAGACCAAGGATGAGGTCTTTGATTGTTTCCAAGAGTTTAAGGCTCTTGTTGAAAATATGACAGGGAAAAAGATAAAGGTATTGCGTTCAAATAATGGTGGAGAATATACAAACAAAGATTTCACAGATTTCTATGCAAAGGAGGGCATCAAAAGAGAGTGGACAACTCCATATAATTCGGAGCAGAATGGAGTGGCAGAACGGAAGAACCGAACTATTGTTGGGGCAGCCAAAGCCATGTTGTATGATCAGGATCTACCTAAGTATCTATGGGTAGAAGCTTGCAACACGGCAGTATATATCCAGAATAGAACTCCTCATAGAGCATTGGGGAAGAGAACGCCCAAAGGAGTATTCACAAGGAAGAAGCCAGAAGTCAGTCATCTCAGGATATTTGGAAGCGTGGCTTATTGCCACATTCCAGATGAGAAGCGCAGCAAACTGGATCAGACTATAGAGAAGGGGTATCTCGTAGGATACAGCGAGACCTCAAAGGCATATAGAATCTACATTCCAGGCAGCAAGAAGATTGTAGTAAGGCGGGATGCAAAGTTCATGGAAGATAGAGCTTTCAGGAAATCTCGTGAAATGCCTATAGAAGATAAGTCATGAGATGTTCCATTAGTCCAAGAGCAGCAAGGGCAGCAAGAAAGACAGACATGAGAGCATACACCTAGGTCGAGTACAGTGACCAGGACCAGTATTTCCTCAAAGGGAGAAAATGCAAATGCTTCTCAACGGACGGAACAACAGGATCAGGAGGAAGAATTGGTTGAGCATCCCACCACCAGTGGTAGAACGAGCAGAGAGGTGTGACAAACACTGAGGGACGTAGAGAAGTTTGTTGGAGCTCCTAGTGCCGACAAGAGGCAGCGTAGACAACCAAATAGATACCAAGCATTGGTAGCTCATGATGGAGAACCCTCTAGCTTTTAGGAAGTTGTTCAACACCAAGTATGGGTGGATGCCATGGTGGAAGAGTACAACTCCATCATGACGAATGATGTTTGGGAAGTAGTACCTAGACCAAAAAAATAGATCAGTTGTAGGATCACAATGGATCTACAAGATCAAATACAGATGGAGATATGGTGCAACAGTCATCATGACAATTTTCATAATGAAGACATAGAATCAAGGTCACAGTGAAGATCTCAATGAAGACAAGAGACCTCGTTGACATGATGAGAAGTAGTGATGCAGTAGTGATGGCCTCAATGGTGCAGCGGTGATGATGATCTCAGTAGTGACGTCAAAGAGAATTGGTGTCTTGGTCTTGGAGTGGCAAAATGGGTCAAGGGTCATGGTCTTGGTATTTGTCAATTGGAATCTCTATAAGAAGAATTTTGTGCGGGTTTTCCTCTCCAAGAGGGAGAGGTTTTGGCCTTGGCAGAATGCCAAACATCTTGTGTTCTTGTCTCTTTGTTTTTGGTAGCAGTTTGATGAAGTAAACACACACACTAATAATGACAAGAAGATCAAGCTAAGATAAAATTGTAAAAACACTTCACAAATTGTTATCATGATAAGAAGAATCTCAATTATTCTCTATGCCCTAGATTCTTCAACCCCTGCCTGGCGATATTTGAGGTCGTAGCACGATATTTTGCTGAAATAGGGCGATATTTCGGAAATATGCGATATTTTCTCGGCAATATTTCGGCTTGCTGAAAATGTCACAATATTTCTTAATATCGCCGATACTTTGGCGATATTATCAACACTAATATGTGTGTGTGTGTGTGTGTGTGGCTTCAGGTTTGCAAATTTTACACTGAGAATCTTAGGTCCACAATTTTCATGGAGAATTCGCATACCATGCATATCATAGAAGACCAAAATCTCGCATAAATCCATAGAGAGGTAGAGAATATGGTGCCACAAAGCTCGCACAAAACCACAGGAAGATCGCAAAAGTCCACAGGAAGCTCACATAAGTGCCACAAAAGCTCACGAATTTCCTTAGGCATAGACATGCCTAAGAGTGTTCAAATGACCTCAATGAGCCTAGTACATCACTTGAAGAATGACTTGCATTTCACAGACCACAAGACTCTCATCATATGCACAGAGAAAACTATTCAGATCAATTGCAGACTCGGATCATGCTTTGGAGCATTAATACAGATCTTCTCATTTGTAGAGTAGTAATATCATAGGGATAATCACTGTGACTTAGCTAGGTCCGTAAACTTCCATAGGTGTCCCAGATTCGCAAGGTAGCTTGTATAACAAAGATGCACAGAGCCATAGAAAGGCTCGCTCAGAAGACATTCAGTCCTCTACCACAATTGCCATTACAGGTTCGGAATTAAGTGTCATTGCAAATCCGGCCTTCTTCATTTTCCATAAATTCGTCCTTGTCTTCAACCTAGCTCTGATACATGTCGAGATTGCTAGGGCAAAATCTAGGACTAATTCTCTTCATCGTGATAACTACTTCCAATGATCAGTTTAGAATTAATTACACATAACATTAATTCGAAATCATTAAGCATTTATACAGAGAAAATATCAACCATTAAACATGAAAGAGAAATAAAGATAACCATGAGACAATGAGACAAGAGATACAAAAAATAGTCCTAAGGCCAGGGCAAAACCCACAAGGGGAAAACCCAAAAAAGTCTTTCCTTATGAGAGAGAGAGATCAATTCATCAAAACACCCAGAAAAACCAAACCCATAATAGCTTACCAGAGATAAGAGTATCCACAACTTGCCAAGTCTCCTGAGTATTTCAGCCCCCTCCTTCCTTCCTTCATTGGAAAAGAGCTTCTTGAGAGATAGATCGATATGCCAAATGAGGAGAGGTGATCAAAGGGGGTCGAATGGGTGCCTCTTAGGGGCCTAGATGACTTGTTAAAACAGAAGCTGACTTGAGGTAAACTTTAGGAGGGAAAATATAAATTCGAATTATCCAATTTCACATGATGAAAATATCGAACATGGCAACTATATTTCCAATAATCCACAGTAGCCTAGGCTTTGAGGGTACCCACTCCATAGGTACCTAGGACTTTCAAATAGGTTGATGACTTAGCAGTGTGAAAATTCTTGAATCTAACACATCAGAAACCCCTACTACAATTTTTGGTTTACTATCTCCTACTTGTTCTTTACATTAACAAGTTATTTAATTTCATAAATATCGAAGTAAACACAAATGCAGCCTTCACAAATATACAGATCATGTACTAAAATAAATTGAGACAATCACATAAGGGACACCGTTGTTTTTGGACAATCGTCCCCGGAAAAACCCAATGCGAGAAAACTGGTGCAGCATATATGAGGGTTTTATTATTAAGCAAATTTATGAATACAACAAGGGTGCCAGAAATGGCTCACCCTTCACAGAATATCTTTGGCAATAGTACCTCTCTCCGGAGACAGATATTCGGCAAATCAGCAACCGAATGATCAACCCTACAGTGACTATGACTGTTCCTTGTGCTGGACAGCGAAAGCTACTCCAAGCACTTCTCTGGAACTATGTCACCCTCTCTGGAACTGCATCACCCTCTCCCGGCTCAAGCTCTGCTGATCAGCGCCCAGCTTACACCACAGAATCTCCTAGCGCTGCCTTTGAAGCCCTCTGTGTCCTCTAAGGCTTCTGCATCAGCCTCTACGACCCTCTACGTCCTCTGCGCTGGCTCTGCGTCCTCTACGCAGGCTCCTCAAGCCTCTGCATCAGTCCTTCTTGGGCCTGCGCTACCTCTTTCGGCACTTCACTACCTCTCTGCTATGTAATCTTCAGCTTTGGATCAAAATCCCTAACAGAACTACCCCGCACTGCAACTGATCCCAACTTGATTTCCTCAACAAATCCAGCCCCAAAAAATCGAATTCTTGATCTCTCTTGGTGTGTCTCCAACTGACCCTCAAGCCTCCTCTTATACTTTTCCTGTTGATGAATCAAAGTCGAGATTAAGTCCCAAATCAGCGGCTGAGATTTAGTCCCTAATCAACAACTCCTCTTATACTTTTCCTGTTGATGAATCAACAATTAAGATTAAGTCCCTAATCAATGGTTAAGATTAGATCTGGCTTGATCCTCGTCACTTAGAACCAATGTTACCAGACTCGGAATCGGCAATAAATCGGCGAGGAAAAAGAGCGAAGAGTTTTAATCGGATCGGGAAAAAATCGGCAAATTCATTAAAAAAAATATACACATATATTGAATTAAAAAAACCATTTTTCATTAATATTGGGTAAAGGTATGTCCAAACAATGCATAATATCAATAGATGTCCAAAATATCATGAATAAATAAGTATCTCATATATGTTATGAGTCCACACATGATCCAAAGCACTGAGTCTTGAGTCCTTAGAAGCATATGCTTCTAAAAGTTTACAAAAAAGTTAAAAACTGCATACTAATCAGAAAAAAATCAGCAACTAAGAGTCTAAGACTCTTAAGAGTGAGAACTAGAAGCGATTCCTTCCACTCCTTCGCTTGCTTGACTCTCAAAGTTCTCCAAGTCATGAAGGCTGAAAAGAGGAGGCTCATCTAATTGAACCCATTCTGCCGCATTTGTAGCTTGCAAATCTATCTCTTCAAGGTCGATTGGTGAATGATCCATACCTGTCATTATCATGAGACATTGAAATGTGAATTAAAATTTCACTTTGAAGTTTGAACTTTAAACTTTTAAAGTACGAACTAGATTATGAAACCTTCAAATTCAAGCTCTCGAATCTCACCTTGTATTTGTTTGTTGCAAAGTCGTAGATTGTAATGGACAAATACAAGGTCATTCAAGCGTTTTTGTGTCAATCGGTTGCGCTTCTTAGAATGTATTTTCTCAAACATGCTCCAGTTGCGTTCACAACTTGAAGCACTGCATGCTTGGTTTAAGATTCGAATGGCAAATCTCTTCAAATCTGGCGTATCACTACCAAAGTTTTGCCACCAAAGACCTAGCAAGTGGTAAGGGTTTGTGAGTAGAAGACTAGAAGTACCAAATTAGTAAATAGTAAAAACTTAAAAAGAAAAGAAAATTTAATAAAACATTTAACATACAAAATAAATTTTAAACAAATTTAATGAATTGATGAAGCCTTCAACCTGGGTACCTGGCAACATCTTTGACCTTTGTCTTATAGCACTGGTATAGGCAAACAATTTAGATGGTGCCCTATAATCTTGTAGTTGGGAAAAGACACGACTTTGTTGTTCTGGATCAGGGAAGCACCTTTCCATGCATGTCATAAGTCCTCTGCCAACCTCCCCATCCTCATTAAATTTGCTCTTATCATAAAAATATTGTGGGTTTAAGAAGTACCCAGCAGCATGTAAGGGGGAATGCAATTGCCTATCCCAACGTGCATCTATAATGTCCCAAAGAGGCATATACTTTGTCTCATCATCCCCATATCTTCTTTTGATGGCCTCCTTTGCGAGATCCATCGCCTCATAAATGTAACCCATAGCGGGTTTGTCACCATCAACCATCCTGAAAGTTCAAGCATTCAAATTTAAAGAAATATGAAACATTGTAAATAAAAAGAAGCTTGAAATGAAATTTAAAAAATGAAAAAGTTAAAAGACTAAAAGTACCTGAGAACTCTAACAAGGGACTCTGTCACAGCAATAATCTCTTCGGCATCTTTCCAGAAGCCATCATTAAACACAAGTGCAGCAATTTCGATGACTTCAGGGGTCTTGGAATGTTTAGATCCCATCCACTCAGGTCCCAAGGACATCCTCTTCAGATTTATCTTTTGCTCAACCACAGATTGCAAAGATATGAAATTTGTTGCAAATCTAGTCACTGGAGGTCGAACAATTTCTTTACCTTCAGTGTATATTCTCATAGTGTTTAGGACAATAGTGTGGTTGTATAGGTATTTGGTTATGGATTTTGCCTTCTCCACAACCTCATGTATCCAATGAAGCTTACCAATGTCCTCAAGCATTAAATCTATGCAATGGGCAGCACAAGAGGTCCAAAAAATAGTGGGGTGCCTCGTCTCAAAAAGTCTACCAGCAGCCATATAATTCGCTGCATTATCGGTGACAATTTGTACAACATTTTCTTCTCCCACTTCTTGAACGACTTCCTCCATCATTTCACAGATAAGTTGGGCAGTCTTAACCTTATCTGAAGCATCCACTGACTTGAGAAACATTGTGCCTGCGGGACAAGATACAAGGAAATTTATTAAAGTTCTATTCCTCTGATCTGTCCATACATCACTCATGATGGTGCACCCTGTTTCTACCCATGATGAACAAAACTCAGCTAGCACAAGCATGACATCTTCAACACTCTCTAACAACATATCTGTCCTAAGGCTCTCTGATGTAGGGGCTTTGAACCCTGGACCTGCAGCAGCAATTGCATCAATCATAGCTTGCCAATAAGGACTTCTGGCACAGTGGAAAGGTATGTCAGAATAGTACCAAAAGTTAGCAATGGCCTTCCTTGCCTGACTATAGATATTTTTTTCCAACCAGTGCCATCCAAGGTAGGTTGGGAACCGGGTTTTGTGCGGGGAGCAAAAAAGGTGTTTATGTTTCCACCTCCAGTGTTGAAGGAAGGAGTTGAAGGACTGGCATGGCTTTGAGTTTGACTTGGCCTTGGAGGCATGTGTGGAAAACTTGGGAACGACATTGAGGATTCAACAGATTGAGGTGACATGGGGCTAGTGGCAGAAAAAGTATCAACTCCAACATTTCCTATTTCAGCATTTTGCTTTGCTTTCTTGGCATTATGTTGCTCTAACATATCAAGGGCCAAGGCTGCTTGGTATTGGACATTCTCGTCAACCTTGCCGCAAATACCTATATCATGGCCAGGTATTTTTGCAAGGTGGAACTTGAATCTATAAATGCCTCCACTGCATTCCTTTTTGCAAAATTTACAAAGGAGCAAGGATTTTCCGGGAATCTTGTCACAATAAGCCCAAGCAAAGTCCCGCTCTCTCGGCATTGTTGTTGCTTTGAACTTGTGTTTAATTTTTGGCTTCTGTTAAGATTTGGAGTATGGCTTCTATTTAATTTGTGGCTCCTGTGAAAGACAACAAAAAATCAAATTTAAAAATGATCCAAAAATTTAAAATATACTAAAAATTTAAAAAATTAAATGAAGAGTCAAGACAGATGTCAGTGAACATATAGAAATGTTGAGAGACCTCTTTCCTCCTTCCTGGAGAGCTGAAAACCTTCAGATCTGAAGCAATATTTTTAAAGGTTTTTCTTTTTTTTTAGTTTAATTTTGTGACTGATCTAATGAATTTTTGGCTGTAGCCTGTGATACCGAATTTTTTTGAGGAAGGTTCTATAAATGTCCTTGCCATTGTTTTGGCCCTCGGGACAGATTCAAGACCTAAGCCTTAATTAAAGTTTCCTCACAAATCTAAATAAAACTTAATTAAAATTTTAATTGATTTTAAAGGTTGGTCATGACTCATAAGCTTTCAAAAGGGCCTAACACCCCAGATCTGAAACTATTATTCTAAGGATTATCACATCTGAAATTTAATAACAAAGGGCCTGAAATAAATATTTTTTCTTGTCTGGTCGTGGGCTTTAAAAGATTGATGATGATCTATCTTGGCAGTGAGGGTTTTTAAAGTCTGGTGCAAGTCTTAAAGGATACCCTTCAGCTCAGGTACCTAATCCTCCAGCTGCATCCACATGTGCTTCTTGGACCAACTTCCAATTAGTCAATCACTTTTATTTTCTTATTTTTAATGGCACTCCCTTCTACTAGGGGCATTAGGAGGCATTGGGATAGATATACTATTTCCAACCCTATATTAGTGTAAACTTGGAGGACCACCTCCACTTCTCCACCACCCCAATAGCATTGGTTGTCTTGGTTCCATACTAGCAGTCAGATGATATCATACCAATCAGAGTCACAGCGACACATTATTTTGTCTAAGTCTTCTAGTTCTTCCTTTATAGAGTTCTATTTTGAGTTTCTTCCAGTTGGCTTCAAATGTTAGGAGAGATGGTGGTGGACTATGACAGTACTACATTATGATTCAATAATACAGTCTTGGTCTCTGCAGATTTCATTTTTCATCTCTTGATCTAGCTGGTCCAGTACGTTCCCCTGGGAACCTATTAAATACTTGTAATCAGACATTGAGGACAAAACAGGTGAGTGGACCATCTTTTCTAATTGAAGTGGTGGGAAGAAAATGTATCAAGGGTTCTATATGTGCCCAGTGCATACTCACACGATCCCTTGTCACCTTGTCAGCACTGGGAGAATGAAGAAATGGTTCATGAACGTATGGGTTTTGTTCCAACATTTCAGTCGTTGAAGATCAGTGCCAAGGATATAGAAGCTGAGAGAATGAGGCTTAAACATCATGCAAACTGAGCAAAAATCTGTATTAGTTAATGGAGAAAAGAAAAGAGAAGTCGAAGATGATTTGAATCAGGTAGATGATATAGGAACTAGGCTTATCCCATGTGTATTACAAATCCATTTTGGAATTCGTTAGTGATTGGCTATTACCAGTTTTGTGATTCCGTCTTTTCATTGGTTTGAAACTAAATGTATCTTGATTCGCTGAACAAAAGATAAGTGCTACCTCTTTGTTACGTCAAGGCTGGCCGCTGAAGGCTCACGCAGGCTCTGCGGCGTCGAATGCAGCTCTGCGGCTCTACAGCGGTGTCCACTGTCAACTGAGGACTCTGCGGCGGTGTCGACTGAAGACTCTGCGGACTCGGGACTATGAATCACTGCTACGGTGCTACCAGAATATCCTTGCCGCTATCTGCTCTGGTCTTCCGCTGCCAATCTTTGATCTTCACGTTGAAATGCTTCACCACTTACACAAGCTCACTGAAACAGCGCTATCACCGTTCACTCTGCCTCCTTTCAATGAAACAGCGCTATCACCGTTCACGACGCACGTTATAAACGCGTCACTGTCACAAACCGGAACCCAAAACCCGACGCAAAATTGGCGGGACTCGCCAAAAAAACGCAGAGTCGCGTAAATCGCCAGAATCGCGAGTCAAACTCGCGTTGACCACGAGTCAAACTCGGTCAACGCGAGTTGACTCGCAGAGTTTCAAGTCGAACCTTTTTGCCGCCGAGCCGAGTCATACTCGCGATTAATCGCCAGAATCGGCGATTCCTGTTTCACTGCTTAGAACTTGCTCACCCATTTTATATTAATACACATTAATATTTTTATTTTCCTAAGTTTAGAATTAGGAACCCATTTAAAAATATTAATTATTTTAATATCTCTTCATCTGGGTGGAATTTCTCCAAACGATTTTTGGGCCTTCGAGATCTCATGTGTCTTAGCCTCTTCATCAAATTTCATGGCTAGAGCACATTCGATGCTACCATAAATCAACACTCCCTCTTAGCAAGGAATGTGCTCTAACAATGCTTCACCATAGAAGCATCACACTGATCTTCTGCATCAGTCCTCTATGTTGATTCTTGGCCTGCTGCCCCACATCCACTGCACTGTTGCTTCCTGTAATGTTGCCCATGACACTGCCACTGCCACTGCTACATCTGAACTGTAGCTCCCTCTCAACAAGCTACATCATGCTGCCCATAGCATTGCAACTGCTAACTGTTGCACTGCAACTTAGTTACCAAGAAGTAAGTAACTGACTTCACCCAAACACTAACATCCTAGTCAGTTTAGAAGCCTCATGATGTTGAAGCTACCTCAGCTGTTATCCTGTGCTCCCTCTGCTGCAAACACCTTTGTGCCTCTTGCACTGTTATAACCTCCACTGCGCTGCTACAGGCTTCTGCACTCTAGCAGTGCCTTGTCACTCCATCACACCTTGCTCCACCCGACACCTGTCATCATGCTATTGTCGTTAAGGGCTCCCGTAGCCGGATGTAATCCAAGAGTTTGAGCACCTCAAGGATCATGCCCTTGCATGTGGTCCTCTCGACTACAACTCTATGTCTCCCCACCTCTTCTCTAGAGGCACGTGAGCACTCATGGCACAATCGTCATCAGCCTTGACATCCTTTTCCGCCTTTGTTGGAGCTGCCTTTGAGTCGGAAGCTTCTCCCTTGCCTTTCTTCTTGGGGCACTGGGATGCATAATGTCCCAACTCCCAACAGTTGAAGCACTTGACCTTGGAGATATCTTTCTTCTTCCTCTTCTAAACCCCCTGTTGTCCCGCAGATGCTAGAGTTGCATCCTCCTCCTCTTTCTTGATTTGAACTCCCTGCCTTAGTCAACCTCCTGGTCTCTCCATGTCGAAGAGCTGCCCACATCTCCTCCCAACTGGGGAGAGTCGCTCTGCCCAAAATGCTTTAGACAAACGTCTCCCAGTCCTCGGAGACTGCATTCAAAGCAGTCCTGACCATAAACTCTGGATCTGGTGTAGAGACCACGGAAGTACGTTGGTCACGAATTTCTTGCAACCTGAGAAGGAACGGATCTATCTCCTATCCTTTTTGCATCTAATATGACCGCAATTGATTCTCTAATAACATCTTCCACTCCACAGAAAAGCCCTAGTAGAAGGTGGTCAGTGTCTGCCACATCTCCCTTATTGTGTTCTTCTCAGCAATATGTGGTATGACATGATCCTTGACTCCGTCTAGAATCATGCATTTTGCCTTCGCCTCAGCCTCCTCATACTTCTCATTTGCATAAGGTTGAATTGGGACAGCTACGATTTTCAAGGCATAGTCCTTGATGCGATGTTTATCCAGGATTGCCAGGATCCTAACCTTCCAGATGACAAAATTGGAAGCCCCATCCAATCTGTCCTAATCCCTCAATCTGTTTACTACCATCTCTGCTCCTCTTCTCTAGACTCCCTTTGAGTCCTGATTTCCCTCTCGGAAATCCTCTAGCCAACTATTGAATCACTCCTCTCTAGTCCTCCTTTGCCGCTGCAACCCGGATCTAGATTTCTTGGCTAGAAACCTGTCGAGGTAGTGCTTCCCTCTACCTTAGTTCAGTCTCCTTAGACACTGTTTTGCACTCACAAAAACAGCGTCCCACCAGCTCCTCAAATCAAAATCTGCACAACTTCCTTAGCCCCGGCAACTGAAGGATCTGAGCCCTTCTAGCCCTACACAATCATAGTGAGAGCTAGATCGGCTCCTCCTGGCCACAATGTCAATCCTTCCTGGCTAAGAAAGATGACTTGGCACTACGTAAGCCTGATCTGCCCTCCCTCTACCTCTGTGTTGGCCTAGACAGCTGACGCAGCTACTGCATGGGCTCCTCCCAACTACTACGTCACCTTCACCTGGCTCAGAGTGCTGACGCAAGCACTGCGTGGGCCTCTGCATCACTCCTTCTGCATCTCTGGCTCTGAAACAGCGTTGTCTCTCGGGACAGCTGCTTTCTCTACAGCAAATTCTCAGATTTTCTCAGTTGGTGTCTTCAGTCGCCTCTAATCTGCAATACCTCTAATACCAAGTGAAAATTCCTGAATCTAACACATCAAAAACCCCTACTGCAATTTCTGGTTTACTATCTCCTACTTGTTCTTTACATTAACAAGTTATTTAATTTCATAAATATCTAAGTAAACACAAATGCAGCCTTCACAGATATACAGATCATGTACTGAAATAAACTGAGACAATCACACAAGGGACACCGTTGTTTTTGAACAATCGTCCCTGGAAAAACCCAATGTGAGAAAACCGGTACAACACATATGAGGGTTTTATTATCAAGCAGATTTCTAAATACAACTAGGGTGCCAGAAATGGCTCACCATTCAGAGAATATCCTTGGCAATTGTACCTCTCTCCAGAGACAGATATTCCGACAAATCAGCAACCGGATGATCAACCCCACAGTGACTCTAACTGTTCCTTGTGCTTGACAGCGAAAGCTACTCCAAACACTGCTTTAGAACTGTGTCACCCTCTTTCAAACTGCATCACCCTCTCCCGGCTCAGGATATGTTGATCAGCTCCCAGCCTGCCCCACAGAATCTCCCAACGCTGCCTCTGAAGCCCTCTGCATCAGCCTCTACGGCCATTTGTGTCCTCTGCGTTGGCTCCTCAAGCCTCTGCGTCAACCCTTCTTGGGCTTGTGCTGCCTCTTTCGGCACTGCACTGCCTCTCTGCTATGTATTCTTCAGCCTTACATCGAAATCCCTTGTTGAAATGCCCCTCACTGCAACTGATCTCTAACTCAATTTCCTTAGCAAACCCAACCACAAAAAATTGAATTCTTGATCTCTCTTGGTGTGTCTCCAACTGACCCTCAAGCCTCCTCTTATACTTTTCTTGTTGATGAATCAACAGCCGAGATTAAGTCCCTAATCAACAGCTAAGATTAGATATGGCTTGATCCTCGTCACTTAGAACTTTCTCACCCATTTTATATTAATACACATTAATATTTTTATTCTCCTAAGTTTAGACTTAGGAACCCATTTAAAAATATTAATTATTTTAATATCTCTTCATCCGGGTGGAATTTCTCCAAACGATTTCGGGGTCTTTGAGATCTCATGTGCCTTAGCCTCTCCACCAAATTTCATGGCTAGACAAAATCCGATGCTACCAAAAATCAACAAGCAGATGCAGCGTTTCCCACTTACATCAGAGCGTTGGGCAGTATGATGACTTGAGCAGCTCATGTACAACCCAAAGTACCTTCAGAACCCAGAACGTTGATCTTTTTGACCTAGTGCAGAGGATTCTAAACTATTGTACCACTAGACAGAGCATGCCCCCAAGCTAGCCTTGACACAACCTGATGGGCAAGCCATGATTCAGAGCTTATATGAGGATGATTTTCCATGAGGTGACTAGGGAGGGCATGTTGCACCTAATGGAGCCCTAACTATGGAGAGAGAGGCATTGTGTTGACCACTAGAGACCCATGGAAATGACATGGTGACACCACAACTAGATCTGGGACCGCAGAGCTATGCTTTGAGGTTGGATTTGAGGGATTATCCCCAAATGATGGATGATCGTGACACATTGCGACATCTTTAGCCTTATACTCACCATCACATGGCATTTGAAGCCCTAAAAGGGCATGACATTATCATTTATAGACTTATGGCTCACACTGTGGGTCCTTTTGGCATGATTTCACATTGAGCTAGTGGGTTGGCTTGTAGCCCAAGGATTATTTTATGTTTACTCATCGTCAAACTTTTTCAGAGGTTTCATAGGCTAAAATTAGATGAGGTAAACCTCATATAAATAGAGATCACCTCATTCATTTCATTTCATCATCACTTGTGGACTATTTCGGCCTAGCTCTTGTAACCTTGTACTCTTGTGAAGATGTGATCTTTGTGGATATTTTTGCTTGTGGAGATGTCATGTTGGGATAATGAAGGATTGTTCATGGATATCTTGTGAGCATTTTTGTTGAACATCTTTTAATGATTATTGCATGCAATATATTTGCTAAGCTTTTCTATGTTCTTGTTGAATTGCATATATTTATATGTAATTTTTGTGAAATATTGTATGTTTTAATTCAAGAATCTTGAACATTCGTTGAGAACCTCCTACAGATCTTTTCTCTTGATTTTATCCCATCATAGAGTGATAGCTAGGGTTTTCCCCCCTTACTCCCTTCTATAATTTGATATATCCATAGTAATTTTTCCCTTAGAATCCATCACCCAAGAAGCATGCACTGGCTTCCACATAGATGATCAAACATCATTACATCTCTGCTTAATTTCTTTCTATCAATTTTGGCCCTTCAAGGCAACCCACTAGGGCTAGGGCATAGGGTCAAGTTCAACAAGGGCTAATTTGTTGGCCTATTTTGAGGCTTTTCATATGGATTGAACTTCATAGCATCAAAATCTACCCTTTTCCATGGTTGAAATAGCCTCCCTAGGGCTAACACATCACAAACCCTAGGCAATTTTGCCACGGGAAACCCTAATTTAGTATTAAGGCTTCAACTTCAGGCTTTTTGAAGGCTTATGGTTCCTTTTGTTGATCAAACTTATTTTCCGCAAGACTTTTCTTGAGCCACTCTTGTTGCATATTCCTCAAACCCTATGCTATAAGTACCCTTGATAGATTTCATGGAGAGCACACTATTCCTTGTTTCGTTGGATTGAGCCTTGTTCTTAGTCTAAGTGCCCTTCTTGAGCTTATCCCAATTGTCACCTTTGAACTATTGCCTTAGAATACCTATAAGGTGACCAATACCGAGAAGCCTCCCTTGTGGTGAAAATCCACTAAAGAGCAGGGGGTGGAGTGCTATGGTTATAGCAGGCCTCCACCTCATTCGTGTCCCTTGGTCTAGTTCTCATCTTGTGATCCCTCTCACAAGACCTGCTAGATTTTGAGGCAATAGTTACCAAGCCAACAACTTGGTGGTTGAAAATATTGAGTGTCATGCTCCTAGACTAAGAGACTTGCCACTAGAACCTAATGGATAGGAAAAAAAATTATCAAGGTTTCAATTGCTTGTCGATATCCTAATAATTAATGGTTTGTCACTGAAGTATTTGTTTTGTGCAGTTTATAGATGTCAATCTATGCAATCTTACAATGTGTTTTCTATGGCACCTCCACACTAGAGATGCCTCACATGCAAATACCTTTGATGGCTAATACATGAAATTTTTTGAAACACATTGCACACCTTTTATCATTCTCAACATTGATGTAATTCTTCCTCACTTTATCTTATGTTTGGATTCTCTATGAATAAGTCATTTTCTTTCACTGATTATCCCTTAAAAGTTAAAAGCCAATTGCTACCAGAAAATAGATATTTACAATGTCACATAAAAATTAGAGCCAATGAGTGTTTTCTTCTTTGAATATGATAATAAATGGAGTATTAAAACATATCCAAGCAAAATGTCGTATTTACAGCAAATACAAAACCCCAAAAAGTCTTAATCATGCATTCATAGAGCTTTTTTCAAGTTTAGACCTGAATTTTGCATGCAAACTTATCACTAAAAACATGAGCAAAGAATGGACCTGGCATTTCCCTTCAAAAGCCAAAATAAAGCAATAGAGCTATATTGTTTAAATTGGTATACCGTATTTGGGGGAGCCCTACTTGAATCTCCACCATGGGCACATACAAGAGGAGGATTTTGTAGCCAACCACATTTTTTAGATTGTGCCTGCAGGTGAACAACGAAACAGAAGAAAGTTGGACAATCTATTGCAAAAAAAAAGAGTATCACAATATATTAAAACTTGATGAAGTCTATATGTTTTGCACCAGAATTCTCTATGAGCAAATAAGTTCTTTATGATAATTCATGAGTATGTTAAAAAATAATATTAGTATTAACCGAAAGAACAAATGAATGATGAACAATTTCTACAAAAAAAAGTTTGGTATCCATGTCATTCAGACATGGGAAGACCAAGCACATCATAAAGTGTGATAGGTTAAGATAAGATTATTTATGTTCAAGAAATGATCAAAAAGCAGGACAATGGGACTGCGAAGCACAATCAGTGATTCCAATCTGTAGGTGGTACCCTGAAAATATAAAATGAGATAAAAACAAGATAAAGCGTGAAAACATGAACATAATATTACATCAAAGGCGGAAAAACAAAAAGATCAACAATGGTGTGCTAGAGATAAACTGTATGCCAATAGAACGTGAAGAGGAGGGGTAAAAGAGGACGAGGAAGTATATATTGCGGTCTAGGTGATTGAATGGGATCTGGTGCTCATCTATGATGTCATCTAGAGAATGTTCAGGGCTAAGAGGCCCTAGTTGGGTGATCTGGGGAGGCATACAATAACCGTAAGCAATTATCTGATCATTTTCATTATCACCTACAATCTTCATTGTAAATTTATGTCCAAGCTGGATTGAAAGACAAATTCTTGTGAACTTGCTTATTTATAGCATGGTAAATAATCTATAAAATATATCAAATGAGCTATAATCTTAATGCAGTCTTACTGTTGTCCTTGTTTGACACTAGCTTTGCTACCAAAATCACCTCATCTGGTTGTGCCACTATAAATTAACCAAGACATTTGATCGTGAGAAATATGTGTTCACTAGATAACTCATGTAATGATTTCATAAATTTCTTAGTCTCAGCTTGCATTTTCGTGAGCAAGGCCTCTAGAGAAAAACTAGTCTAGATACAACAACCAAATATGTGAGACATCTATATTGCATATATCCTATCTGTTTAAAAATGCATCTTATATTACATGATTTCATATAAAAAAATCATCATGGCATACAATGATACAAATCAATGAGTCAAGCTGCAAATTGAGATGCACAACATGCTGGGGTAGGCCCACATGTCTAATGTTCATATACGATGACACATTGCCCTAGCATGTGTAACACACATTTGGCATGTGCCATGTCTTGCATGTTAGGAAGTTCGGATTCCTTTGAAGCTTGTTTTTTGTTTGAACCTACAAACCCTTGTGACTCCATTGTTTATTGCACCAGCATGTTTGATACATCGGGACATGCTAGGTAGTGTGTATGGTACGTCGAGACATTGCTACAGCAGAATATTTGAAACGTGTTTGGCATGTGCCTTGGAATGCATGCCAAATATGTTGGGGTAGCCTACCACGCATGTCATCATGGTCAAACTCCTAGAGTGACTCCATCACGGACATCCTTGTACATCCCTATGAGCTTCTTTGATCCTGTCAATAAGAGATTGTCCACATAAAGTACCAAGATGAGTAGCTCACCCTCAAGAAGTACATAGTACAAGTTGGGATCTGCCTCTCTCTTGGTGAAGCCCAAACCAAGAACATATCCATCGACCCTAGCATACCATGCGCACGGAGCCTTCTTCAGCCCATAAAGGGCCTTCTTCAACCGACACACATGGGAATCTATCCCATATACCTCAAAGCCCTAACGCTGCTCAATATACACCTCCTCCTTCATCACCGCATTGAGGAAGGCAGTCTTCACATCCATTTGATGTATCCTCCACCTCGTCTC
Source organism: Pinus tabuliformis (assembly GCA_031772625.1). Classification (NCBI taxonomy): domain Eukaryota; kingdom Viridiplantae; phylum Streptophyta; class Pinopsida; order Pinales; family Pinaceae; genus Pinus; species Pinus tabuliformis. The sequence continues at coordinate 1,021,245,625 of CM062811.1, read as the reverse complement.
TGAAGCAATGGACGTAGTTGTTCTAATGGATATATATCTGGCGACAATTGCGAATGTCTCCTCGTAATCCACTCCCTCCTTCTGGAAGAATCCTCTCACCACGAACCTTGCTTTATACTTTCTGATACTACCATTTGCTACATGTTTGATCTTATAGATCCATCGAGAAGTGACCAGAGACGTTTCCTCCGGTCTCAGCACTATGTCCCATACAACATTGCTCATGATGGAGCTATACTCCTATATCATGGCATCCCTCCAAACCTGCTCAGCTATAGCTTCCTCAAAAGCGAATGGCTCAGACTTGCTAACGTTGCTCAACAGTGCCAAATAACTAGAAAATCAGGTAGGTGATCTACTCTTCCTGAAAGTGTTGCTAGGAACCTCCACACACTTCTCAACATCTCTCAAGGTTTGCTCAACCATCTCAGCCTCCTCCTAATTGAGCTCAAGGGAATATCCAACTCATTCTCTGAATCTGTTGACTATGTGCTTGATGTTGGTGTTGTTGGTCCTTGTTCTGCCTTACGAGCCTCTCGCTCCCACTCCTCTACCATTGTTGGCTCCTTCTCATGAGATATCCCAAGGGTTTTGTTACCCACCACCAGTGGGTGAACCCTGTAGGAGAAATTTTCTCTTGGATTTGTCTTCAGCCAACAACCCCTTCCAGCCACCAGATAGCTCAATATGCCACCATTCTCCGCCACCTGAACCAGCCATTGTGTGCTCTTGCCCATCTATTATGATCATATGTTTGAAGGTGGGCCTTCCAACCCAAAGGTATGGCTTTTCATTATATTAATATAACTAGGTGTTTATGCTTGTTTTTCTTGGGCACATCTGGACATGAATTAGTGGGGGGATTCAGTGGAAAGAATGGGCTTGGATTGTAATCTTGTTCCCTCACCCCAATTCGATGCTTAGTCTTGTATCCTAGCCCCGTGGGATTTCATCTACTGGCTACTAGCTTTAGGAGTACCACTACATGGGAAACCCTGATTTTGGTTGCATGGTCCCACTTCCTGACACCATATATCTCACTCCCCTATGCTCATTATAACCCCTTTTCACACTTTTCACATCCGGGTCCACATTTGTACATTGGGTCCACAAGGTGTTAGCCTCCCTCTGCCGTTGTTCACACTTTGGATCGAGCTTGGAACAATGTCTCAAAGGTTGATGCAGCTAAAAAGAAAGATAAAAGCATAATTTGGCCACTTACAACAAGAAATGTACCACAAAATGCAAAAGATGGTTAGGAAATAAAAATTTAGCACTTGGGCAAAAGCCAAACATGAGCTCTACCCCCTATCATTATGGCCATCAAGTTGGTTCCTCGGGCCCCTATGAGTGCCCCCTACATCATTAAGGAATCCATGATTGTCCCAACCCCTAATGGGCGATGAACTGACCAACCAGATGGGGGTAATCACTGCTACATCATACACATCGTGTTCTCATCCCTTGGAGCCCCGAGCAGTAAAAGAAAGAAAAATCAATAAAAGGCAAAAGGCATATGGTGAAGGGTAGAAAAATAAAGGCCAAGGTAACTAATATTCCATGATTTCTCCCTCCTAAATATATACACCCAATGTGTGTGCTTCCTTCATTATAGCTACCCTTGTACCATGGCATGTGGCTTGGAGCCTTCCCTCTTGTCCCCACCCCATTCCATTATTACTTCACATGACACCTGCCATTTGATGGATGTAACATGGACCTGTCACTCCCTTTGTTAAATTTAGTTAACAATGGTATGTTCTATGCTTAGCACAATTACTTCAATGTTCCTTTAGCAACCCAATAACAATTTCCAATTTACTTTTCAATAGCAAACACATTAATCACATTAACAGTAAAAGTAGATAGAACATGAAACAAAATGCAGAAGACAAGCCAAAACAAGAGCACACTAGATTTGGCGAATGCCAGGGAAAAACCCCAATGTGGAGAAAACCCTTTAATCAATTCTTCTTATTATTATATCAAATGTTCAGCAGAGAGAGAGAGTACAAAAGTGAAAATTTGAATTGCCAAATCATAGTCAAAACAGCCCTGTCAAATCTGTAGCCAAATTCAGCCCTAACCAAAAAGTCAAAGATGGTCAACATAGCAGTGAATCTTCCTTTTTAGAGCCAAGTCATACCCAGTCAAACTCGGCCTAATAAGGTGGTCAAAGTCAGCCCAAAACAATCCTGAAAGCTGCAGTCAAACTTGGTCAACTATGTGGTCAACCCTGCAGTCAGCCCTACGGTCAAAGTGCCCAGAAGTTCTCAATCCCTGTGCCAAACTGTACGCCCTGCCAAAAACAAAATTTTCCCACAAAAATCACAGTTAAAGGATGAGTTAAAGTGCATGATCAACGTTGGTCAAACTCCTACAATAATCCTGAAATTCGGCCTTACAATTTGCCCAGAAAATTCGTCCTTCTACAACATGTGTGAGAGAGAGAAGATCTATCCAATAGATGTACGAACCAATGAGAGGAGAGAGAAGAAATGTGTGTGATGATGATGCCAAATGACGTGAGAGAGAACTTGTCTTTATACAAGTCGTTGAGGGTGAAGAGTCACGTCCATTGGGCTTCATGAGCCTACATGATGATGTGATCGACCTAAACAATTTGCGTGTGTGGGCATAAATTCAAAAACACACTTCTGCTTGTCCAAATTGGATGATCTTTATATCAATTTTGGTCCTCTTGAAAAGAGGAATTTAATGTAATCATAATCTCCATCAAATGAGTTGTCCCAAGGTGTAATTTGGCCCTGGTTACCAATTTTAACACTCGCTCTCAACTAGGGAGAATTCCACCTGCCAATCCATTCATCATCATCGATCACCATGCCATCCTGTCGTCATGTATCATCTTTGTATCTCATCTCATCTCTATTATGCTTAACACTGATGTGAATAATGAAGAAGAAAAGATCAAGAGTGAGCCACAAGACCTTACCACTCTCCACTAACATCCAGAGGTAGAACCTCAATCAAACTTGATCACAGATCAAGTTGTTGAACACCATGCATCCTAGACATAGGGAGTACAGCAGTACACAACGCGTCCATCAGTAGTGCTCTGGTCCCTATCCACTTTTCCAAACTCATTGGCCAAATGAGAGGTACTTCTCATGAGTCTCGAACTACATGGGTAGGATGTATGCTGGGGCATCAGCAAGAGAAGGTGAACCACTCATCCTGCTCATACGCCATAGGAGAAGGTGAGCCACTCATCCTATGCACATGTCAATCATAGGGGAAGGTGAACCACTCACCCTACACACATGTATCGTAGGGGAAGGTGAACCACTCACCCTACACACATGTCAATCATCATGAGGTATCATAGGAGAAGGTGAACCACTCGCCCTGTACACAACGCACCAATAGGGGAACTCACCCTGTACACAACGCACCAATAGGGGAACGCGAACCACTCACCCTATGGTTGCTCATAGCTCCAAGAATTACCCCAAGCCCCCCAAAGCTCCCAGAGCTCAATATCCAACTCAAGCAGGACCTTCATGGGAGGGTCTTTCCACAACTCCAAGTCTCTCTCATAAGGCTAAGAATTTGACCTTCCCTAAGGGCTTCGTGAGGATGTTTGCAACCTACTCATCAGTCTTGATGTGTCGGAGCCTTATTGCTCCTAGTTGTACCATATCTCGGATAAAGTCGTACCTCATATAAATGTGCTTGGAGCAGTCGTGGAACACGGGATTCTCTGAAAGGTGAATCCCACTCTGGTTGCCACAGTAGATCATGGTGGTATCTATCAAATGCTCAAATAGCTCACTAAAGAGCTTCCTCAACCAAACAACTTCACAACAAGCCATACTAGCAGCAATGTATTCGACTTCGGTAATGCTTAGAGCAATCAATTTTTGCTTCCTATTCATCCAAGAAATTAACGCAAACCCCAATGAGAAGCAACATCCAGATGTGCTCTTACGATCCACCACACTGTCAGCCCAGTCAGCATCAGTGTATCCATGCAGCCTCAAATTCCCTGTAGTGTATCTCAGTCCATAGTTGATTGTACCACGAAGATATCTCAAGAGATTCTTAGCAGCAATCCAATGTACGTGATGAGGCTAGACCATAAATTGACTCAATGTATTCATAGCTAAGCATATATCCGGTCGGGAGTTTACCAAGAAAATCAAGGCCCCCACAAGTTGTCGATACTCGGAAAGGTTTGCCAATTCGGGCCCAATAGGACTTCCACATAGTTTCTTGAAGTTGAGTTCCATCAGAGTAGACACAGATTTGCAATCCGCCATCCCACATCTCTCGAGCATCTTCACAATGTGTTTTCCTTGAGAAAGGAAAATCTCACCAGGCTTTTGTCAAACCTCCAAACCTAAGAAGTAATGCATTAGACCTAGGTCCTTCATTTCAAATTCGGAAGCCAACTAACTCTTAGATTGATAAATGAGAGGGTTTGAACCTATGAAAAAGAGATCATCTAAATAAAGGACCAAAATGAGAGGCATGTCCTTTTCAACCTTGAAGTATAGGTTAGGATTATCAACGCTCCTTGCAAATCCCAGCTTCATAAGATAGCTATCAATCCTCTCATACCAAGCCCTAGGGCTTGCTTCAACCTATAGAGGGATTTCTTCAACCTGCATACATGTGTCCCTCGATCTTGTATTTCGAACCCCTCTGAGGTTGTTCCAAGTAAACTTCCTCCTTAAGCGAGCCATGCAAGAAAGCAGTTTTAACATCCATCTCATGTAGGCTCCATTCTTGAGAGGCAGCAAGAGCAATAATTGATCGGATAGTGATATATCGGGCAATCGGTGCAAATATCTCGTCATAGTCCACTCCTTCCTTTTGAGAGAAGCCTCAAGCAATCAACCTGACCTTATATTTTTCAGCACTACCATCAGCTCCATGTTTAATTTTGTTTAGCCATTTTGAGGTGGACTACAGACTTGTCCTTCGATCTAGGCACCACTTCCTAGACATAATTTTTCATGATAGATTCATATTCCTCATTCATCGCATCCTCCTAGACTTGCTGCTTTATGGCTTCTTCAAATGTACATGGCTCAGATTGAACAATGGTACTCATAGCAACTAAGTACCCTTGATACCTATTCGGCTTCTTACTTTCACAAAATGTCCCTCTTGGAGCAATATGTTTTTTAGCATCTTCTATAGTATCTTTGAGCCACAAAGGTATTTTTCTTGAAGTAGAGGGATCACTACAAGGTGGATCAATGGGATCCATCGAGCATACCTATGACCATCTTCCTTACCCCAGGTAAGGCTTTGTAATGAAGGTGAGCAAATCTCTGGTGCCATTGTTCAAATTGAAGAGAAGTATCACAAGTCAAGGTTCCCAAAGGGCTTCCTCCAACTTAATAGAGACCTTTAACCCTAAATCCAAGTGTAAATGCATCTTTAGGGTTTCTTTGCCAAATACGTGTCTTTCCATCAATGAATGCTACCTTGAAGCCTTTATCATCCATCGCAGAAATAGACACCAGGTTCTTCTTCAAATCGGGTACATACAATACTTCTTGTAGATGAATGATTTGACCTTGGCTCATCTTCCGTAGTAGCTCGCAACACTTATCTCGCTATATATCTATGGAAAATGGTTTCGCTATTCGTCTATGATCTTGTTATTTCTCTATGGCATATGATTTTGCTATAGCATATGGTCACACTTTGTGGTCTCGCCCTGTGGATGCTCTTGCATATGTCTCGTAGCTTTGCAATACTTAGAGAATGATCTCACTATACTCTGGAATGATCTCGATGTACTCTAGAATGATCTCGCTATCTTACCTGTGGTTGTTCTCGTGTTTGTTGCATAGTCTCGCTATACTTCTGAGGTTGGTCTCACATACTCTGTGACTGTATCTGTCTCACATCATTGTAATGGTTGTTATGGTCTCCCTCTTCAGTATGGTCTCGTATCTTTGTTTAGTCTCACATCTCTGTAACCATGACATCTCTATATGGATTTGTATCTTTGTATGATCTCGTATCTCTGTCTGGGCTCGCATCTATGTATGGTCATTGTGACATCTCTTTATGGCTTTGTATGTTTGTATGGTCTCATATCTTCATGGTATATCTATTGTGATACTTTGGTTACATTGTATTTTGACAAAGATACTTGTAATGATAATATGTCTCCCTTAATATATAACCTCTATGACCTTGACCAATGTATGTAATCCTACTCTATGCCCTAGATGCATATGTGACAGCACCCCTAATTCATATATGACCTTAATGCCAGCGATCTAAAGTTATCATGATGACAACGATACGCAGATATAATACTTAAACAATGTCATTGTTAAAAGTTGATCAGTGATGGTATATAGTGATAGGGATAGCATTGTTATACAGTGTCAAGGATAACGATGTTATACAGTAACATGAACAATGGAACTAATGCTTGATGACAGTGAACCATGATATGGCAGTAACTATGTTTGACAATGATCTGACAGTGATATGGCCAGCTACTTTTTGATATGTCCATATGTTCATAACAATTCCTATGGGATGTGACAGAATTCTACATGATTGTGATCTACTAGACAGTGACAATGACCTACTGTGTCATTGACACATATGATAGTAACCTTGCTTATGATCCATGACGACAGTAATGGAATGGCAATTGCTTGATAATTGGTTGGCAGTGATCTGTCGTACATGGACAGAGATATGATAGCAGCCCTCTTGGACTTGTTTGATTATTGGAGATCAAATCATTCAGTTCACAAACGAAGTTGTGAACTGACACAGGTTAGCCTTAGGAGGCCTGATGTAATTGATGTATCTCCTTATGGATGTACTTTGTATCTCAACTAAACAATTGATGAATATCTAATAGAAGAAGAATCTGGTTGGGTTTTCCCCCTTGTGGGGTTTTGCCCTGGTCTTTGACCTAAATCATGGTGTCTTTATTTTTGCATGCTTTTCTTCTGTTGCTCTTTATTATTTTGTTGCATTGTTGATGTTATTATTCTTTCTATATAATTGTTAATGATGAAATAATGTTATGGAGTGAATGTTATGTTAAATGGTGAATAAGTTTGAAAGCGCGATTATCTATAGCAAAGAACAATCAAGCCCTAAAATTAACACCTGGGACTGAAATTTGTTGCCCATCCAACATGTCTTCGTGTCGCAAACTGCTCAATGATGTCATCTCTACAAATTGACCATGGCCACAAAACCCAACTGCAAAAATTTAAGAAATTATTCTATTGTTGCAAACCATCGTGATCTCACATATCTCTTTCAGAATCTTCTTGAACGCCCTAATACCATGATAAATTTCAAATACCGGTCAGATTTATTTACTGATGACAATTTATTTATTTAGCAAAATAAACATTGTATCATCAAAAAATAAAATCATTGGTATTTTCAACTTCTAAAAATAAATATATGCGGCAGAAATTAACTCAAAGAGATCAATCACACATTGCAAAATTAATTCACTCACAACAATTCTTTGTCATGTATTAATTTGGAAAATCTGGGTTTTCAACCCACAGGATACAAGGAAAAATACAATATCCAAAACCTTTAACTCAGCTCCCAAAAAACAAATTCAGCCCAAGTAATTCAGCCTCAAGGAAATCAGCCTCTGGAAGAAATCGGCCTAGACAAATTGGCCAGAATAATTAACCAGCAAGATCAACTTGCGCCATGCTTGCGTGCCACTACTATGCACTAGGGAAAACTCGGCCCTCCAACAATTTGGCTTCATCCAGATCAAATTGATCTCCCTCCAACAACTCAACCTTGCAATCTCCTTCACTCAACCTCCTGGATTCGCCCTCAATCCACTCACACTTCTCCTTTGTGCTCCTAGTCCATTGAGCCACTCGCACTTAGAGAAAATCACTCTCTTTGTGATGACTTGCTCACTTGAGTTTTGTGTGTCTTCACCTCTTCGCTAGGTTTCCTTTATAATCTTCATTAAGCCCAAATCCCTAACCCTAATCTCCCTTCTAGAAACATCTTGGAGATCAATGGTTGAGATTATTTCTAAGTCACTTAAATAATTAAATTATTTATCCTTAGAAATGACTTAATAGTCCATAATAATTAATTGACTTTAATTATTGTACTTGTCCAAAGTTAGACTTAGGAAAGAAGACATAAATCACTTACTCCACCAAGAAAGCACCTAGAAGAGGCAAATAATGTCTTCCATGTGCCACGACACCAAGCCTATGTAGAAGACCTTCTGAAGCTACCACTAGCTTCAACACTATTGGCTTGGACAAAATGGCAGCAGCAAGTAGGACACACAAAGATGAGGATGCTCTTCCATTCTTAAAGAAACCATCAAGCATAAGTGGGAGTGGGACTACATTTCAAACAACAAGAAAGAGGCAAGATGGTGCTCCACTAGGCATGATCTTTCAACAAGCACTATGAGAGGAGGTTGATCTTAGCATTGGGTTCTTTTTGTATCTCGACTTCTTTTTATTTAATGGTGCACAATCTCCTTTTATTTTACAAGTATGTGCCTCCCATTTGACAGAAGCTTAGAACAACATTGTTGGTTAAGGAAAATAAGGAGGCGGATAAACTCCCAACACCTATTAAATCAGCGTGGTTCTTCTTACCTCCTAGGGAGGTACTTTCGTACTTTTCATGACAATAGCATTGTAAGTCCAAAGAGATGCAAGTCAAACGCTGTGTAAGCCAAGTGATGATTATGTATTATGGTATCCTAGACCTATGATGGTCGGCCATGCCCAATTCTTTTAGTCCACACTCTCAAGTTTTTTCATCCTAGATAGGATTGGAGGTCTTGGTATGGATCTACTTGGACACATGGATTAGATGAACCATCAGTTTTGTAAGGGTGATCACACTATGTAGGGCCAATCTAGCCTGTGACTTGAGCGCACCTATGTCTTTTCAACATGGTCATGTGTCATAGAGTTTGTATCCATCTCGTTGCCCATGGTACGGTATAATTTAGTTTCTCCACATGGCAGTCTCACAATTCACAGCATTTCATATTTTATAGGGTGCTACACATATTCCAATGCACAGGATTCCCAAGACCAAAATTCAACAATGGCTCAAAAGGATTGTCATGATACCTACTGGACATGCCACATTGAAATTTTGGCAAAAGAATCATTCCTCAAGCATAACTCAGCCTACAAAGGGGATGTGGACATCAGTAAAAAGGTGGCAATTACATTTTATAAGCATGTCTCCTATTTTACATTGCTTATGCACTAAAATGCTTTATAACACCCATGCAAGTGTGTTCAAGCCTAAAAGACAAGAAATGTCAAATTCCTCAAGAAATGCAAGCAAGTTCCAGCTAGCACGTGTGAAGTAGTAGGGTCAAAGATGCACTTTTGAAATAAAAAGGTCAAAATGCATATTCCAAGTGAAACATTATGAATGAAATGTAGAAAATTTGTTTAGGCCCAACCCGGTTTCAAGTTTTGTGAAATCACATCAAGTTTAACGCCCAACCCACATGTTTTATGTGGCTGTAATAAACATGAATATTTTTCAAACAAGAAACACATGAGCCTACTCCAATCTTTCACTTTTGCTGAGAAAAAATACAAGCAGACACACAATTTCGACACAAGGAATTTCAGTCTAATGACCTTAGAAAAACCCCGAAGGGGAAACTAGTGAGAGAGAGAGAGAGAGACAGATTTTATTTTTTCAGAGAAATTATTACAGCAATAAATGACAGAAAACATAGTTAACTTATCTCCCTGAATTCAAGCCCAGAATTCCTTAGAAACTGTGCTATGGCTGCTCCTTGAATTTTTTGCCTGACAACTCCTAGATTTTCATGCTCAGCGCACTTAGAAAATCATTCCACTCTTGTACAATCTGACAACAATTAATGCTTGTCAATTCCCCTCAAAATTCATGCAACTTGCCTCAAAGTTAACACACAGCCTGCCTAGAATTTTGAGCCACCGACAGCCTCGAAATCCATGCTCTGACAGCTCTGAAAATTGTGCTTAGACACCCTCGAATTCTATGCAATGACAGTGCAATAAATGCGCAAACTCTCCTCGGGATTCATGCCTCGTCAGCCTCGATTTTATTGCCTGTAATAGCAAGCAATAAATGCCTATCAACCCTGTTAGAAATTCACGCCCATACCCTTGAAAATCACATTGCCCTTCCCTCAATTTCCATGCTTAGCTTGCTCAGCCTCTGTCTTGAAATTCGTGTTGCTTAGCTATTGTACTTTGTTGTTGTACCTGATGTACTTTGCCCTTCTCCTACTGTAAATAGCTCTCTCAACCTCATTTTCTCTTCTTCTCCAAATCTCATGATGAAAGCATGCAAATGGTGCCTAATTCCTCCTCGAGTTTTATTTTTGTTGTCTCATAATGAAGAAAGGCCTAACCCTAAGATCCAATGGTTGAAATTAGGTCTTAGCCATTGAGATCAAAGGTGGGGATTTAGTCTCTCATTGACCCGTAAATCACTTTATCCCTATGTTGCATGAGTTTCTGGAACGTGGGAACGTTGGGAACTTGGGTACGGGTGTCGGGAACGGCTAGAGGTTTCCCCAAAATTTACAAGAAACAGCTAATCGGGAACGGTAATATTATATAATAAAAAAATTTAAAATATAAAAATAAAAAATATATAATTATATAATAATCAAAATTAATATTAAATCAAAATATTCAAATATTAAAATCAATTTAAATATATAATCTCTCTTATATATAAATATATTCTGTAGAGCCCGCAGAGGTTTGGTCTCGTGGCCAGCAAACGATCTGCTAAGTTGTTCGTGCCGCTATGCAGGTCACGAGTTCGAGTCTCATCTTAACCGAGGGTCGTTCTTGCGGGCTGGGCGGTTCCTCCTAGAGGTTATAGTGGCAGCTGGTGGGATTCGACCCCGTGTAATGCGAGTACAATACCACCGCCGTTGTCGATTCCGCTAGTCAACAAAAAATATATATATATTCTCTGGGTGTCTCTCTTCCTGAGTCTACCTGTTATATATATAAAATATTAAAACGTCAAGTTCATTATCAGTTCTCTGACACATGACAGTATTTGAAACAATCTGCCTTAAAAATACAAAGGAACAATTTTACCTATGTTTCTCTAGTTATTCTTATGAGAAAAAGTAAAGTGACTCTAATGGTTAAGCATTGACTGCCACATACAATATGCACACAATCTTCTGTGATACATATACATAAACAAAAAAATAAATACTCATCAGCATGACATCCCAGATATCGCCCTTACATTGAGGTGTCACACGCTTCCTTAACCCATCAAGAGATTGCTCCAGTTTCTCAATTAAGGATATCGGTGTTAAGGATGTCTTTGGCCTTTCTTCCTGCGAAGGTTTCAACAAAGCCTCATGTTTTGTGGGCAGTTCAACATATTTTTCTACATGCTTTGTATTCCCCAACCCCAGGGAACGCGGGAACTCCAAAAAAAACAGTCTTCAAAGCTCCCGGAACTTTCCCAAGCTCCCATTGCAGCTCCCACAGAAAAGGGAACGTTCCCATACAGTTCCAAAGCTTCCAGGAGCGCGGGAACCATTGGAACAGGTTTCCCACCTCTAGAGAGTGGTTCCCGTGTAACAGAGCTTTATCCCCTAAGTCCCCTTTTCATTAATTAACTCAAAAAATCACTGTATGACTTCATGTCTCATAAAGTCACTTTAAATTTATTTCTCGTAAAGTTAAGTCAAGGGGACCATGTTAGGACACTTTTTCCTAGGCTATACACAAAACCTTAGGAACACTTGTCCTTGGTACACTTTTTCTGACACTCCCTCTTACTGAGGAAAGTGTCCTTCACCACACCCATCTCGTCTCTAAAGTAAACATGCTTGCCTCTTGGTAAGGACTTCATGAGAATATTGACTCTCTATTCATCAATAGATAAATACTCAAGTTGCACTGCCCCTTTCTGAACATAGTCACAAATGAAGTGGTATATGATCCCTATGTGTTTTGACCTGTCATGAAAAAACTGGATTCTCCATGGGTTTTATGCAACTCTGATTATCGCAATAAATCATTATAAGCCCCAACTGCTAACCAAATAAGCCCACCAACATCTTGCAAAGCCAAATTGCCTCACAACTATGCCTGACAAGCTGCCATATAACCTGCCTCAACAAAACTCAGTGCTACTAACTGTTGTTTCCCTCTGAACCATGATACAACTACCGAGCCTAACCTAAAACAACACCCATAAGTTCTTTTCTTGTCACCAACACATCCTACGCAATTTGAGTTTGTATATCCAGTCATCCTGACTCCATCCCCCTTAACATAGTCCAGACACCAGACCATAATACATTGTCCTCTACAAATACCGAAGCAAATGTCTTGCATCCACCCAATGCACTCTCCTAGGCTCCACCATAAACTGACTAAGAGTGTTAATTGAAAAATAGATGTCTAGTCTAGTGTTGACCAGATACATCAATGAGCCTATCCATTGACGATACATCGTAGGATCAACCAACTAGGACTCAGAAATGTGAAGCTTCTTCTAGTTGGTAATCATAGGCATGGGCATGAGCCTACAATCCTCCATATGAAATCTCATAAAAATGTCTACTGCATATTTGTCCTGTCCCAAAATGATATGACCCTCCTCCTACCACACCTCTAATCCCAAGAAATAATGCATCAGTACAATGTTTGTCGTCTCAAACGTTGAAGCAAGATCATGCTTGCAGTACTCTACAAGTCTCTTTATACATGTAATATACTAATACATGAATCATCAACATATAGTACAAGAATGAGAGGATCCTCACCAATCACAATGCAATTGAGATTTGGATCAGCATCACTCTTCCTGAAATCCATCTGTTGCAAGTTGGTGTCCATCTGAGAATAACAAGCTCTCAAAGCTTGCTTCTAGCCATATAATACCTTCTTCAACCTACAAACATGGGACTCCCTCCCATGCACCTCAATGCCCTGTGGTTGCTCAATGTACACCTCTTCTTGAATAATACCATTCAAAAATGCAATCTTCACATCTATCTGGTGGATCTTCCAACCAATTTTTGCTGCTATAGAGACCACCGATCTAATAGAGGTATATCGAGCAACTGGAGTGAAGGTCTCCTCAAAATTGACTCCCTTAACTTGCAAAACCTTTGAGCCACAAACTGAACTCTGTACTTCTCAATGTTTCCATTCACGACATGGTTGATCTTGTAGAGCCACCTAGAAGTCACCATTGACTTCCCCTCAAGCCTCGGCACTATCTCCCACACATCATTCTTCATGATGGAAGTATACTCTTCCACCATGGCATCCCTTCAGACTCGTTGGCCTATAGCCTCCTCATAGCTAGAAGGCTCGGTCTCAACAATGCTACACACAATAGCCAAATAGCCACCAAAGCACTCTGGTGATTTGCTCTCCCTAACTGACCACTTGGGTTTTCCCACTAACTCTCAAGCTTCCTTCAAGGTATCATGAAGCCATTTTGGCTTCCACTTCCCTGAAGTAGCCTCATGTGCTAAACCAGCAAATTAGCAACCTCTTGAAGCAACAAACCCCTAGGATCAAGAGCTCTAATACCAAATTTTACGTATCCAGATCAAAAATTGTACAGAAACATAAGAAAAGATAGATTAGCAACCAAAAAATCAGCCACTTTGAAGGGGGAAACTCCCTTTACATCACATAAATGAACAATTCTTGTATAATTCAAAAGACAAGACCTCCTTGGCATATACAGGAGTCTAAAGGGTCAAAATATAATTAGGGCCTACATAACAATAATAATGTAAGGGCACAACAATAACAGTAGTGGGCTTCTATAGGGCACAGCGATAACAATATGGAGGCTACACTAATATTATAGGGACCTAACAGTCTGGCTCCTATTTCCTAGCACACTAGTGCCTCATATTTCTTAGGATGCAAGCTTCCTCAAAACTGAGCACAATCAATCTTCTAAATCCTTGCACACTCGTGATCTCCTATTTCTTAGGAAACAAGCTTTTTGCGCTCTCCACAATCAAGGATGATCTCACAAACTTGTGAACTGCCTTGTCTCACAAACCTTGTGTACAAAACTTATGATTTCCCATGCCTTCGTCCTCCTCTTTATCAACCCAATTCTCATTGACAAGTTAACTGAGAGTCCAACTTATTCTCTCTCCAATCAATACTTGGAGTATTAACTCGTTCTCCCTTCAATCAAGACTAAAGACTAACTCACTCTAACTGAACTTGTAACTGCCACCTCATATTGTAGTCAAACTAATGAAGACTCCACTTAACTGAAGCTCCAACTCTGGGCATGCCATCTTGATGACTATTAAGTAAACTAGAAATAAACTCATCATAACTAAAGTCTAACTCATGAGCTCGCGCTCATACTAAGAGAAAGACAAATCGAGGTCTTCACTAGCTAAGGCACAAGCCAAAAGACCTTTACTCGCTACATTTTCAACAAATACTATGAGTACCATTGTATTGGATGTGTTTTGGATTGTATTGTCTTGAAGCAAGCATGGCTTGTGGAGTGATTCCTTTCATAAGAGTATTTGAGTGTTATCCTACCTTAAGATTTCTTCTCTCCGTATTCTCGAAGTTGTTCATGGTGAATGTTTTGGTATCTTGAATGTTCAAGTGCTTATTTCTGAACTTTTATGGTGGATTCTTTCTTATATCTTTGAAGTTTTACTACATTCAATGGGTTGGAGACTCTACCAGGCATCATGAGCACTACAACAAAAGTCAACTCTTTCATGCTTAATAATCAAATGATGTTCCTTCTTGCACACCTCAAGGAGGACTGCCAATGTGGCCTTTACTCAAGTTACCTGCAACCTCAAGTACAGGAATTTGAATGCTGTTCTTGAACATATTTTTGCTCTTAATGACCCTTTAGAACCCCAAATTGGATATCAAAAGTCGTCATCAAACTATAGAAGTAACAAGGTTCTTTTGTGCAGGACTTTTTTAGCAAATGTCTCCTAGGCGAAGCTTAAAGAACCTTGATCAGGTTCTGACCGGAATACTTGTGACAGGTCTAGGTTAATCATAGAAGAGGAGTGACCCACAGACAACAATTCTGTGGAACCTAGTAGCTACCAGCCTTGATCTTAGCCATGTATTTCCACATAAAGCCAACATTTCCTGAATATATTTTTGCCAAAAGGCATGAAATGTCACACTTCTCTGTTTATGGTTTGTTGTTAAAGTCTCCTAAGGTTTACCTTGGAACATTAAACAATTCTAAAGGAAGCTGGGAGGTTTTGGAGTAGAAAAATTGACAAAGCAACTCTAAAGCTCTGTTTTGTAGATAATATTAGCCTACAGGCATAGATGGCACTTTGTAATTATCTTACCTGTAATATAATCTTATTCTGAGATCAAATAAATTGTAACACACTAATTTCTTAGAGCTCCTGTGGATGTATGTATGTCAGGTGGTGGTTTACTGGTTGAAATAGGGTTGTTCCCCAAAAACGACCTTATTCAAACCGTTCTACAGTAAACAGGAACTGATGCAGTGCTAAATAGCCAAACTTCCTACTTGACACAAACATGGCCTGAGCTTTCTAAACTTGGTCAGTTCTTGCCGTTAAGCTTAACAAAAACTTTGGATGCAAAAAGAAACCCATCCAGAGCCCTATATCTGAACCTAATTGGAGTAAAATATATTGAAACACGTTAATTTCTTAGACCTCATGTGCATGTATGTCTGTCGGGTGGTGGTTTACTGGTTGAAATAGGGTATCGCCACAATAACAACCTTGTTCAAACCCCAGTGGGCACGAACTCCTGACCTGATCATATGTAGGAGTTAGCTGAGTTTGGTGGTCCCCAGTGGGTTGATAGTTCCCCGCATATCAAAAAGCAAAAATATGTCTGGCTCACCAAAGTAATAAGACTGATTATGAATGTGTTTTCTGAATCACTGAAAATAAAATGAATTTACTAAAATTGAGTGAATTTACTAAATTTGAATGTTATCCTTCATGGCACTCTACACAAAATGAACCAAAACTGAAACTTATTGCATTTGTTATAATTGGCTGTGCTCGATAGTGCTTGTAATAATAAATCACCAAGCATAAACGCGTTGATCTAATAGCTTTAATTTTCTTTTCAAAAAGCCGAAGCAACTGGATATAAAACTTTGGTGGTGAAAATTTGTCTGATTTTGACGGGAAAAAAAATTCCAAATCCATGATAACATGGAAATATGGGTGTACCTGGTCATGCCGCTTTAATCTGAAATGAAATAATATCGGTGGCAAGAATGCCATAATCGCTAAAAACGCAAAGAATCGCACAAATGTCCTGGACGAGAACCTGCGCCTCCTTCTCCGGAACCACTGTGAAGAGAAGGACGAGGGTTTAGCCATTAAACCCTTTTCTTCCATCCAATTCCGTCACGAACTTTGGTTTTTAATGCAGCAGTACAAACCCCACATTCGCCAAAATATTCAATTCAATTGTTCTCGGACAAAAATCGCGGTCTCATTTCTCTTAAGTGCAGGTTGGAGAGATTGTTCGAAATCCAAGGATAAAAAGTCACTATTCCATTCATTTCTGATAGATCAGCGTACCAGACAGATTGTAAACTACCTTTGTCCCTAAACTTGGTTACTCAATAAAAATAGCGATGGCCACTGTAGTTGCACACAGACGTAGTTGTAATGTGTTTAAGATGTCGTTCTTTTGAAATTAAAAGTATCCTGCGTCTCATTTCGAGGAAATTGGGATTCATTCGCTTCGTTGGTTTTGTCGATTTGGTGAGGGAATTGTAAAGACCATTGACCTATTCAACGATTACGATTCTTCAGCTTCTCATCATCACTCGCAGTTCAAGGCATCGAGTATTGAACTCTGCATATGTAATCTTTGATTACCTTGGTAATCACAATTTGAAAAGGTCATTTATTGCTTTCCATGACATTGCTCGGAGATGGAATGTGAAGTTTCACGAATACGTTGTAAATGGGCAAATAATTTGATCGAATATAAATTTTCAACGAAAAGGACATGTTAGATGGCATTTCAGGGAAATGTTTGGGACTAATACTTATATTAAAGACTGATTTTTGGATTTTTTATTATAATAATTGTTTTTTAAATCATCATACATGGTAATGTATTTTAGTTTTGGAAAAAATATAATAAATATTTAAATTTATACCATTAAATATATTTCGTTGAAAAATAATTATTTACTTGAACTGAGATTTAAATTTTATGAAAAGTAAGTTTATATGAATAGTTATCACTTGTAAATTAGGTGTTCGAATTATTGTGATGGTGTTCGAACTATTGTGATGTGGGAGTATAAAGAGTATGGTTGCAAGGAAGCCAAAGAAAATCATCTAAAAAATTTAAGATGATGACTAATGATAATGATGTATAGAGAATAAAAATTTTAGGTATGAAGACTTGTGATGGAAAAAAAGTTGATGAACCTAAAGGAAGACCTATGATGTTAAAACAATTAATAGACCATGTACGAGAAAAGGCTTCCTAAAGAACTGGCACATACTCTCATTGGCTACCCATGTATTCTACCCATGTATTATGATGGATGTTGACTTTTTATATGGGCTCCAACATATGTTTGTGTTTGCAGGTACATGATGGAAAGCCAAGAAGATTGAGAAAACTAAAGATCCTAGATGAAAATAGAGAGCGGTAAAGACTAAAAGCAAAAATAGAAAATTAATCAATTTCATGAAAAATATGTATTATGAAAAAGACATGAAAAAATAATTCTTACTTGTAATAATTAGAAAATCATAATGTTCTAGACTATTCTAGAAAGTCTATATAGGAATAAAAGATTGAGAGAAATGAGATATATTAGAGATGAATAGCACTAAAATTATTCATGGAAAAACTTTGAAAAAATATTTTCAAAAATATTGTGGAGAAAATTATAAATATAGTTATACATTTGGTTTGAACAACATATTTAATTTTGGTATACATTTGGTTTGAACAACATATTTAATTTTGATATAATTGTTATGATCACCCGTAATTGCATAAAAAAGCATGTGCACACTAGTTGTAAGACTGCACATGATTGATAAATTAATAAGAATTTCCTCTTCGGCATCACCAGTCAAGATATTAGTATCCTTGCTTTGCTTTGAAATTGCAGAAAATGTGTTTATGAATTAGAATTTGGAACTGCATCATCTTTGGTACCCACGCTGGTCTGAGCTCTACTCCTTCACGGGAGATCCCAAGACTCTGATCAGAGAAATGTGAACCTTAATCTACTATACGGGAGTGAATAGATTGGTTTTCTGTATCTAGGTTATTTGTCCATCGCCCCTTTGTTGATTGCGGGAAATCTCCAATCCTCCCCCGTGCATATTTTGGCTCTGCGGTAGAAACGTGTGGCTCATTCTGACGAGAACGCGACGAACATTGTCGAGCTTGGAGAGAATAGTATAGGATTCGAATACTTGACTCGGATTTAAGAGAAGATACGAGACGAAATGAGGAAGTCATTGAGATGCTTCTCATATGCAACCGACCGACGAAGGATATTGGCAGAGACAGTGTTCGAAGTTTTAGGCCAAAATATACAGAGGACCGCCGAACCAGCATCATAAAGAGTATAATAGAATAATCGAGGGCAGCGCAAAGCAAAAATTATATTCTATTCATCTCAAGTTCAATCCCCTAACAAATGTGATGTCAAACGTAGAAGCAACGAAAATGGCCGCAGCAGAGGAAGGAAGCCCTCTTTTACCCGAGGAGGTACTGCTCAGGAAGTAGTCATTCTTGAATAAAGAGAAGCCATGGGATCGACCATGGACAGCCTCCCGAGGGGCAATGAGAATGTCATGGGGTCACTTGTGACGCGATCTCAGAGGAATTCAAGCCTTCTCGTTTTCTTTGGTAGGAACGCTGAATTTCGCACTGGCAATCTTGAAGTTTACTTACGGATGTGAAAGCATTTGCAACGGCGGCACCTATCTTACAACAGGCCAAATCCTTGACTTATTTGAAGATACCAGTGCAGCTGAAAATTCTCATGATTATGAAGCGATTGGTTGCCGATGGGAGTGCGAAGTCGCACAAGTGTCCCTCTGTTTAAAGAGGAGTGGCTGCAAGCTGTGATGAAAAATGAAGGAGACGAGCCTCACCGGGTTGCAAGATTTGAATCAGAAAATCCGGGGACTGTTCATTTAGCAATCCCGGTAAGGAGATTCCCAAATCGAGCTCTTCTTCGTTTGACAACTCGACCAATGTAATTTGAGTTCTTAAGATAGAAAAGAGAATGTACCCAATTTGGCGTTGGATTTTATCTATACCGTGAATATGAGTCGCAGTAATAAGCCGAAATTGTTTTGCACAGACGCCAATTTCTAGATACGGGAAAAATAGTATTCCGAGATAAGGAAAGATATAGGATAACGCTAAGGGAGAAACATAAAGAGTAACGACCATCTTTGTATAACTTAACATAATAAATTTTGAGATTGTTTAAGAAAGTGAAATCAGGTTATTCGAGGACTTATATAACAATAATAATGTAAGGAGAGATTTGTCGAGGGAAAATGGAGTCGTTAAGGGGAGGGGTAAGGAGAGATCTCTCGAGGGAAAATGGAGTCGTTAAGGGGAGGGGTAAGGAGAGATCTCTCGAGGGAAAATGGAGTCGTTAAGGGGAGGGGAGCGATTTTTAGAGTATGGTTAGGGCTTCGAATATGTAGTATGGGTCACTGCAGTTGGCAGTTTACCCATCTTGATGGACAGCGTTGGGCACGGACAGAGTGAACATCCGTTGGACTCAAGGAAATGATGGGCGCTCAACCTATACCCCTCGTTTTTTACCATAACGGATGTATTACTGTAGTCGTTGTGTGCCGGAACCCTATCTCCCCTGCTCACGGTGTACAGGCCCCCGTTATTTGCCTTATTATCCGCTCTAATCCCTGTTTTCCCTGACGGTTACTCTCAGGCAGCTGGCGAACTGTTTTAACCGACAGCAATGGACCTCGACCTTGTTGACTACTCGGAAGAACCGCTGGTGGAGGGTTCTATTTGGTTGACCTCGCATGTTACCGCGGATGGTATGACTCCTTATAGCTGCATATTGACAGACACCATTGCCGGTTTACCTCCGATTTCGGGCCCTTCGAATGCTTCGGTGACCTTGTCGGACGACCCCCCGACCTGGCCGACCCTTTCCACTCCTCCGCCGTCACCATCCTCACTAGGGTTTGTCTCGGGTTGCATTAACCCTAACCCTACGGATAGTGGTTCTGACCTACCCCCTCACCCATCATCCTCTGGTGTCAATAACCCTCTTCCCAGTTCCTCTGTCGCTACTGACCATGAACCCTTCATCACGCCGCTTACATCTGCCCCCCCATCTAGCAACGATACAGTCATCCCACCCTTATCGGACACCTACCCTTCTAACCCTCCTCTTTCATCTGAGGATCCACTTGAACCAGGGAAGTATACCGACCGGCCTAGGGATATTGTAGCTAATTCGCAGCCACACAAGAAATACAGGTGTTTTAGATCAAAAGTCGAAGACGTTATTCTCAGGCTCGGGGAGGACATTCAGCTTGGGGATGCGATGGACTTTGTAGACAGAGTCCTTGTTGGAAGAATCCAATGACGGAATTACTCTTCGGCTCGTTTAAAATCATGGGCTTCTAAGGTTTGGGGACACCATTTCGCTGACATACCCTTTGTGCAAACTTTTGTGAGGGGTTGGTTCACGTTAAGGTTCGCCAGACCTGATCACACGAATTGGGTATTGTCTTCATTTTGGCACTTTGAGCATGTGCCTGTCCTTCTGAAGAGATGGACTCCACTATTTGACCCAGAAATAGAGCAGATTGGGGTTGGCCCCATATGGATTAGGCTGTCGGGGCTCCCGCTACAGTTTTGGTCTGAAGACATCTTTCGCCGCATTGGGAATTCTCTCGGCACATATCTGGAGTATGACAAGTCTTATCAATCCACGGGCATGATGGCCTATGCCAGGATATTGGTACACATGGATACCAGAGGGGGATTATAGGAACATATCACTATATAATGGAGGTCATACTCCTGGAAACAACTTCTAGATTACGAAGGGGTACCTTACAGATGCCAAAGATGCCATAAGGTGGGACACATATTCAGGGACTGCCCTCTGAACAATAAGGCAGGACAGAGGATGAATGAAAAGGAAGTGGATGTACCAAACCCTCAGGCACAGGAGCAACCTATAATGGAAGAAGAAGAGTTGCCACACCAGGCACCAGAAGAAGCTGAGAAGGCACATGAGAAAGGGACAAAGAAGAAGCGTGGGAAAGCACCACTCCGGCCACCCTCTCCACCTCTGATGAGAGCTCAGGCGGCTATAGGGGATGCATTTTCCACGGGTATGTCAATTCCTACACTCTCCACTACTTTTATTTCGACTGCATCTCTATGTAATTCTTCTACATACTCCCCTGCTATATCCTTTGATTTTACTTCGGCTGCACCACATTGCATTGCACGTGCATCAAGCACACATCAGTCCTCTGGCCTCAACCTGTTATCCTCCATTAATCTGAATTGCCCTATCAGGTCCCCCCCTCCTGTTTACTCTAACTCCCAGCCTTACATCCCAGAGGTACCTTTGCATCCCCTACATGATCCATCCATGAGCTTTGAACCTCGATACCCCCTGCGCTCGAGGGCACGCTCACGAGGCCCTGATGCCATTGGATTTGGTATTGATTCTACCCCTTTGCTTCCAAAACAACCTCGGGGCCGACCCTCCTCACTCTCCAAAGCTAAACATCTGGCAGGGGAGGAGATTGCTGCTGGAAAACAAAAGACTTTAGACTGGGTTCTTAGAGCAGAGCATACCCTTGATCCCCCCCATGAAGATGCTCTCCTTTAACTATCGAGGGTTGGCTAGCCCTGGGAAAAAATTAGCCATGTGAAGACTGATTGCCTCTGAAGTTGTAGATATTCTCTTTCTCCAAGAAACCCTAGGCCCTGCCAGCACTATTACCCCTCTACTTGAATCATGGTTACCAGGATGGTCATTTCATTCTCTAGACGCCACTGGAAGATCAGGGGGGTGGCTTTGGGCATAAACAATCGATCCATTAAGCTGGATAGGGTATGGGGGGATATGGATTCATGGGAGCTGATATATACTCATCCACCCTTGAATCTGATTACAGAATTATCAATGTATATGGCCCTTGTCATGATAGGGCTGATTTCTGGAGGAAATTATTAAATTCATCCATACTCCAGCAAGATAATATCATTTTGGGAGGGGATCTGAATTTTTCCATTGGATTTGCGGAGTCTTGGGGCCATCAAGCACAGGTGGATATGCTATCAGCATTTTTTGAAAACCTCCTGGAGGACCATAATCTTGTTGACATTCCCTCTGCAAAGATCCAGCCTACCTGGAGGAACAACAAAACTGGTGAGGCTAGCCTTGCCAGAAGGCTTGATAGATTCCTAATCAAGGAACCCTTGGCCAACAGAGGTTCCCGCATCAGACAATGGGTGGGATCTGGGGGCATATCTGATCATAGGCCAATATATCTTGAATTGAAGGATGTCATTGATAAGCCAAAAGCCCCATTTAAATTTAACTCCTCCTGGCTTAGGGATGCAGACTATATGAGGATGGTGACTGACTACTGGAAGGCTCATCCTCCAGGTGTTGATGGGAATTTTACAAAAGATTTTGCTCACAATCTAAGGGAGCTGAAAACCTTATCCAAAATTTGGGCTCACAGGAAAAGAATACAGGATGATCACATGCTCAGGGTAGTTGAGGAGGAAATTTACACATATGAGGAGAATACTGGAGGGATTTTTTCCACTCAAGAGCACAAGGACAAGATTGCCTCACTGATGCACAAGAGGACACAAATCCTGAAGGACAGAGAAGAGAGTTGGAGGTTAAGAAGTCGGGCAATTTGGCTTAAGGATGGGGATGATAATACCAAATTCTACCACAAATTTGCCAATGGGAGGAAGGCGATCAATACGATATGGGAGTTAAAAAATGAGCATGGACAAGTTGTACATACCTTCTAAGAACTGGCAGCACTGGCTAACTCACATTTTAAGGGCATCTACAAGGCTCCCCCCATCGCCACCTTGGCAGAAGTGATGCGCACTGCCCAGCTCTTTCCCAGATTTGTGGATCAGGAGGCAGAACTGGAACTTACAAGAGAAGTCACTTTAGAAGAACTTGAAGATACTTTAAAATGGTTCAAGAAGGACAAGAGTCCGGGGCCGGACGGTTGGACAATGGAATTTTACATTGCTTTTTTCGACATTATTGGGATGGACCTGTTAAGGATCATTGAAGATTGTCGAAGGTGTGGGAGGATGTCTGAAGCCTTCAATACTACTTTCATCACCCTCATTCCCAAATCTGATAAACCTTCCACCTTTGATGACTTTAGACCTATTTCACTGTGTAACTGCATCTACAAAATCATTGCTAAGATTATTGCCAATTGTCTCAGGCCAATCCTGTCCTCGCACATCTCCCCTGAACAATTTGCCTTTCTTCAGAACCGACAGATACATGAGGCGGTCGGTACAGCCCAGGAACTTCTTCACACTGTCTAGTTAAAAAAATTGAAAGGCATGATAATGAAGGTTGATTTATCAAAAGCGTTTGACAGAGTAAGTTGGCTCTACATCCGAATGTTGTTAACACACCTGGGATTCCCTTATGCATTCATTAAATGGATCATGTGTTGTATAACCAATGTTACTTACAACGTACTTGTCAATGGATCTGCATCCCCTTTTTCCATGCTGAACGAGGGCTCAGGCAGGGCTGCCCTCTATCTCCTCTCTTATTTCTTCTTATCATGGAGGGACTTAGCAGACTTATTGGAGAAGAACACAGGCAAGGACATATTGTAGGAATAAAGATCACTAACACTTGTATTTTGACACACCTACTCTTCGTTGATGATGTACTTATCTTCCTTAATGGGGGCATAGGTGACTTAACATCATTGCACAATGCCTTTGGAATGTTTCAAAAGGCCACAGGAATGGTTTTGAATGAAGCAAAACCCACCCTCACATCTATAGGTTGCTCACAACATGAAATACAATATGCACTTCGGAGATTTCCATTTACTTTCCTCCCCCTGGAAGATGGCCTGAGGTACCTTGGTTATTGACTTAAGCCTCATGGATACAAAATTGCTGATTGGACCTGGCTTATTACCAAGGTAGAAAAACGACTCAATATATGGTACCACAAATATTTGTCAAGAGCTGGTAGACTGATCCTGATTAAGGTTGTATTGGAAGCAACACCAGTATACTGGATGATGTTGGCTTGGATTCCTAGAGGGATTCTGGCTAGATTACAAAATATTTGTTGTCGGTTCTTATGGAAGGGGAAACAGCCTGGGAGAATATTTGCATGGGCCAGATGGGAGACCCTTGCTTTGCCCAAGAAATGGGGAGGATGGGGGATTAAAAGACTGGATGTCTTCTCCAAAGCGTTGGCGGCAAAGCTGGGATGGCAACTGATCAACACCCGCAGTCTATGGACAAAGGTAGCAGTCTCCAAATATATTGCCCCTTCTAACACACTTGATTGGATCAGACAAGCACAGGGGAACACCTCAAACATTTCTATCATTTGGAAGGCAGTTATAAATGCGATGAGTCTCATTCAGAATGGTTTGACCTGGAGAATTCAATCTGGATCATCAGTCCGCATTGGGGAAGATCCCTGGGTCGGCTATGGAAATGCACACAGGATACCCGATGAGTTGAAAATACACCTTGTTGAACAAGGCATCACCCATATATGTCATATTGTTGTCAATGCTCGTTCTATCATGACACCACATGCTTGGAAATCGGGGAGTACTTTAAATATTCCACTACACTGGCATTAGTACTGGCACAATTATAAAAATGCACTGACGAAGGCCCACATCAAGATTATAGAAGGTGAAGATGAACTCATATGGGCATAAGTCAAACATGGTTCATATTCACCTAAAGAAGGATAACTGGCTTTAATGGAACCACATAAACCACAAATCATTGAGCCTTTGTGGAACTTGTTGTGGAAACTCAAAGAGGCTCCCAGAATTAGGCTGCTAATGTGGTCAATATCAACAAAACCCCAACTGGTGCAAATTTGATGAAGAGATCTTTTCAAGGATCATTCTGGTGTCATCTTTGTAGGAACTATTGTGAAGACAATAATCGTATTTTTCTGGAATTTTCTATTACACAGGAGCTTTGGAATAACATTCATACATCGTTCCCCTCACTATGTCAGTGGCAGGGTGCAAATATAAAAGAAGCTTGGAATAACTGGTGGAGTGCCACCTCAGGAAAGGAGAGGAACTTGCCATTACTTACATGTTGGGCTATTTGGATAGCTAGGAATCGTATTATCTTTCAACAGAAGGCTCCCCACTGGCCCTCTATTCTGTCAAGGATACTTGCTGACTATCATCTCATCCCAGATGAGACCACCCATCCGCACAACAGGAATATCAGACCTGAAGCTATAAATACCTCTATACTGTGGGCATACTTTGATGGATTGGCCCAGGAGATAGGCTGTGGGGGGAGCCATACTTCATATATCAGAATCCCATATCTTTAAAATCCAAATGGGCCTAGGAAGGGGTACTAATAATTATGCAGAGCTCATATCGGCCAAATTCCTCATTCAATTTGCATTGGACAAACAGTGCAAGAACCTACAACTTTTTGGGGACTCAAAATTAGTATGCAATTGGATAAATAAATCATCAAACTGCAATGCATACACATTGAGACATATCTTGGATGAAATCCACAGGCTCATCTTGATATTTGATACTTTTGTTTGCCATCATATTTTCAGGGAGCGCAACACAGTTGTCGATCTCCTATCCAAGGAGGCAGCGCACAGGCATGATGGCACTTGGTTGATTCATGAGGAGAAGGATGGTGTTATCTACCAACACTATCACAGACCGTTCATAGATCTCACTACATAACTGGTTCGCTCAACATGAGCCAGGTAGAAAATTTTGAATATATGTAAATATTTATATCTTTTATGTTATTATGTCAGCAAAACTAAGATGAAACTATGTTCTCTCTATGAAGAGACTATTTTTTGTTTTTTTGTTGAACATTTGTTGCTCCCTACTTGGAGTATCTTTTATCATTGTTAACTTATACTGGACATGCTATGCCTCTCATACTGCATATGCTTTTGCATCTACAAAATGTAATTTTCAAAATATTAATGAAAATTACGACTTTTTCTACGGGAAAAAAAGAAAGAAAGAAAGTGAAATCAGAGTTTAATTGAAGCAAATTGCAATCACCTTTGCAAGGAAAAATGGGTATTGTTGGGAAGAAAAACATTGAAATATCACATTCACTGACTCTAGAAGTGAAACCATAATTTAATTGAAGCAAATTGCAATCATCTTTGCAAGGAAAATTGGGTATTGTTGGGAACAAAAATATTGAAATATCACATTCACCGACTCTAATTGTTCTTGGTGTAGATATTATAGGAAGTTGGTGAGATATCTTTGAGTATTGACAAAGAAAGAGGGCATATGTTGAGATGATGCAAAAGTGACTACAAAGATACACATAAGACACAGGTAGTGCTATGAGGATGGAAATTTATGGCGTGTATTGATTTGAAGATTGATAACGGGAAATAGGTATAAATTTGTTGTTTTGAGCCATGATTATGTTAGGGATTTTAAGAAAGTCAACCGACTTAATGAGGTTGTTGTAAGAATATTTTATACATAACATTCTAAAAAAAAAATCTTCCCTAGTCTTGCAAAATGTATGACCAGTGGTCATGTTCTTGCAATGATACTTGAGAAAGAGAATGTCATTGCTCAATGGTGTGCATTGATTGGGCCATCTAATGCAAAAGGAAATGAGGTTGTCACACCCAAAAAACATTGGAGAAATGTGTGGGTTTGACTCACCAAACAATTGTGTCCATGGGTGTGATTCATATCAATATGTTGCTCAAGAGATTGTATTTTTCTTTGCAAGCCATAAATCAGGAGAAGTTATCATTGGACATGATGAATTCTAGCTATAAAATTAGAATTTTCCATTAAGGAACTATGACCATAGCAAAATTATGATAACCTTATTATTCAACCCATGTTTACAAACATATTGGAGATGAAATCAGAAGTGCATTGGCAACTTATCAGAGGGTCAAAGTGACGGGTTAAGTAATATAACTAAAAGACAAGTTGAGTTCAATTTAAAAGAAAGTCCATGCAAAGTGAAAAGTTTATAAAGCCAAGGTCAGGTCAAAAACTTTGATCATGTAATGAAGTCAAGTTTGAAGACAAAGTTGCTCGGAGGGAGTTGTAGATCTCCGCATATTTTGAAAAGGATCATTGCTTCAACGGTGCCAATGACAATGTTTAGAAGGAGGTGAAACTTTTACAAATGAGAAAGTAAATGGCCAAAGTAAGTAAAGTTCATATTATGACCTTTTGTGAATTGATGTTAAGAGTTATCTCCAAAGATATGTTTTGGAGGTCAAATTCAAAAATATTTTTTGATGTAATAAGTTAAAGCCAAGATTTTTACTATTATGTTATAAGCAACAAGAGAGTCATAAAAGTCCATGTGAGTAAAAAAAAATCTTGGTTATAAAGTCTTGATTATGTAATAATCATCAAATTAAAGATAAAGAGAAAGTTCAAGTTGAAGCTTAATTTCAAGAGTCATTAAGAAGTGGTTGATGTATAATTTATTGTATGAAAAAGGGTGCATGATCTATGTTCCCTGACACCCTGTTATAGTGGCTACAACCACCCTCCAAAATTTTGTTTTAGCTTCGTTTCGGAGCCTCCCTACCAACCTTTCACAACAGCATGTCTTGCCTTGCCAAGTACACAAACTTCAATGTTTTTCTTGCAGAATGACAACATGTCCATCAAAGCTTGTTGCATCCCCATCACAGGTTGTTTCACCATACTTGGTCCAGCTGCAGGCTGAGCAGCTCCCTCAAGAAATTGGGAAATTCTGGAGGGGAACTAGCCTTCCCTCCAAAAATTGCACAATGTTGTCTGGCAGCCAGCTCGGCTCCAGGATTGCGCAAATTTGCTTGTCACTATTCACTGAGAAAATTGTGCAATTCCTCCTAGTAGGGTTGCTTAGCCTAGAAATTGTGCAATTTTGGGCAGCAATCAACTACTCAGCCCATAAATTGCACAATCCCTCTAGGCAGCCAGCTCAGCTCCCTCCTAGAAATGCGTTTTTTTTCCTCCTAGTTGAGCAAACTGTTGCATGTGCAGTTGAGTTGACTGATTCCCTCCGGGACCGAGAAAAACTAATTTGCATGCATGGGCTGTTTATCCCAAGGCAGCATGCAAAGGCATCCCTTGATTCATGGATCTATTTTTAGCAGCCAAAGGTTACATGCAAGGATCATTTCAGAAACCTCCCACCAAGTGTTGCTCTTCCTAGATTTGTGGCATACGCATCACAACTTCAATTTTATCAAAACTCATGAACCAGACACTGCAGAGCTCATTCCTCGCATCGACCTTGCAACTCTGACACCCCACATTACATCTAGGAGTCATCGGTACATTTAGCTCAGTTGTTTTGGGGTAAGTCCGCTTTCCATGACTTGCGTTGTGTTTCTGTCACTTTTTGTGTCTCGCGTAGTGTGAGTGTTGTCTGCTTGATTTTTGTGAGCACTTGCTCTCATTTACATGTATACTAGCTTGTACTAACACCATTTCAGTTTTCGTCAAAGTTTCACTGTTATCGCATGCATGAAATTGTTTTTGCACGGACGGTCGTCGTTGTGGCGACTCACTTCACACTGTAGGAATTTACAAGGTAAGTTCCTCAAACAGAAGACCAAAGGACACCGCTCACAAATAGATCATAGATCAATACACCAGTATACTTGACGTGGTTAAAACCCTCCAAGAGGGAAACAGTCCACCGCCTCAACCAATGCGGCCACTTCAGGCAATTTATTAATAAGAGAATGAAAATTTACATAAGCTTCTCTCATGAACGGTTACCCTACAAATGACCCTCCATGCTCTTCAAATAGAGATCATGGACTAATTGGGTGCTAAGCCATGGATCAAGTGTTGGTAATACAAGAAGAGTATCGTCGGATCACTTCATGTCTAGAACATATCGTGATCGTCAGATTATAAGTTACAAAAGTACATAGTAAAGAAACACACTTTGCCTAACTCTACACTAGACCAAGTTATACTTAACTATTTCCTATGTGTCAGAATATCCTAACACCCCCCCTTAAGAACAACTTGGGATGTGATTGAAAGATGTACAAATATGACACAATAGGAGAAGGAAGGAGGCATTAGAGCCTATCCCCCTTTAGTGACAACTTCCTGAACTCCAACCATAAATCGCAGTTTAGTAAACTTCGCCTCTGTGAGAGCCTTTGTAAAGATGTTTGCAACTTGATCATCTCTTGAACAATATTGCACTTCAAGAACATGGCCATGAATGAGCTTTCTGATGAAGTGCATGTGCAGTTCAATGTGTTTGTTGCCCTGATGTTGAACTAGATCTTTGCATAGTTGAATGGCACTTTGATTATCACACCAAAGTGTAGTTGGATGCTGCTGCTGAAAGCCAAACTCTGACAGGATCTGATGAAGCCACAAGGCTTCCTTACTAGCTTTTACGGCACCATGATACTCTACTTCTACTGAAGAAAGAGAAATGGCACTTTGTTTCTTGCAAGCCCGTGTAATAGGTCTAGAACCAAGAGTGAACACATAACCTATAGTAGACTTCCGATCATCAGGGTCACCAACCCAATTGGAATCAGTGAAACCAAACAATAGAGGAGATGCTTCTACACTGTAATGAATACCAAACTGAACTATACCTCGAACATAACGAAGTATTCTTTTAGCTACTTTCCAATGACTTTCATGTGGGTTTTGCATAAACCGAGCAATAAGGCCAACAACAAAGGAAAGGTCAGGATGAGTATGGGTCAGATACAAAAGTTTTCCTACAAGTTGACGGTATAAGGTAGCATCAACTTCAGGGAAATTACAAGTGATTGAAATTTTGGCTCCAAATTGAAAGGGAGAAGGGGCTGGCTTACAGTCTTCCATGTGAAAATGGCATAGAAGATCACAGGCATACTTGGATTGGGAAAGGGAAATACCTTCCTTGGATTGCAAGACATGAAGACAAAAGAAAATAATGCAAGTGTCCTAAGCATGCCATTTCAAACTTCTTTTTAAGGTTGGACTTCACATGGTTTATAAGGTTTGGATCACTACCAGTAAGGATAAGATCATCAACATAAAGAACAAGAATGATAAGAGACTTACCCACTTTCTTGGTGTAGACAATATTGTCAGAATGACACCTAGAAAAGCCAATTTCTAAAAGAAAGCTATCCATTTTGGCATACCAGGCCGAGGGGCTTGCTTGAGACCATAAAGGGATTTCTTAAGCTGACATACAAGGCTAGACTCTGTTTGTATAAAGCCAGTGGGTTGTTCCATATAGATTTATTCATGCAAGAAGGCAGATTTAACATCCATCTGATGGACTTCCCATTTGAAAGAGGCAGCAAGGGAAAGAACAGGGTGGATAGAGTTCATTTTGGCAACAGGGGAGAAGGTTTCAGTATAGTCAATGCCTTCAACTTGTGAAAAACCTTTAGCAATAAGACGAGCTTTATGTTTATCAACTTTTCCATATGGTCCATACTTGGTTCTGTAAACCCATTTGCATCTAACAAGTTTTCATCCCTTTGGAAGAGGAACAAGATCCCATGTATCATTTGCCAATAATGAACGATATTCTTCATTCATAGTTGTGTCCCAATCTGGATGGCCTGAAGCTTCTGCAAAGGTGTCAAGATCATAATTCGTTGAAGCTTGAGCCAGTAAAGAAGAGGCTCTATCGAACTGAGAACATGTATGTCACTGATCTGTAGGATCACTGGCAAGAGCACCTGTTGTATCTCAAGTAGCATGAACCCATTTTGGAAGCTGAGGAGTTGAAGGAGGATCCTGAGAAGGTGAAGGAGGATTTTCATCCTCGCTGTCATCATCTGAAGAAGAAATATTTTCAGAAGTAGAAGGGATAGAGAGAGGTGGCACATCCGCCGAACTAGGCTCGTAGGCCGATATATTTTCAGCAAACTTTACATCTCTTCTAATGATAACATTTTTGGACTTAAGTGGAATAAGTTTATATATTTTGACATCTTCAGAATATCCAACAAAAGTACATTTTTCACTCTTCAGTTCTAAAGCCTTATGTTTCTCATCTGGAATATGGTCTCATGCTTCACTTCCAAAAACACGAAAGTGACTTACATCTAGTTTAATTGAGCTCCATGCTTCTTCTAGAGTGATATTCTTTAAAACCTTAGTAGGAGTGCGATTTACTATGTAATTTGCACATTTAATTGCTTCTGCCCAAAAATTAAGACTAAGTCTTTTAGATTGAAGCATACAATTAGCCATTTCCTTTAAGGTGTGATTCTTTCTTTCAGCTACGCCATTTTGTTGTGGAGTATATGGAACAGTATGTTGCATTTGAATTCCATTCTCAGTGCAAAAGTTAATGAATTTGTTGTTAACATATTCTCCGCCATTATCAGATCTTAGCTTAAGAATTTGATGTCTAGATTGTTTTTCAACAAAGGCCTTAAAGGCCAAGAATATGTCAAATACTTCACTCTTGAGTTTTAAGAAGTATACCCAAGTGTGTCTAGAGAAATCAACAATGAAAGTTAAGAAATACTTGTATCCAAAGAATGAAACAATTGGAAGTGGACCACATAAATCACTATGCACAAGTTGTAAAGGCGCTGAGGCGTGCCAAGAGGCACGTTTTTCAAAACTATCCCAATGATGTTTTCCAAGTACACATCCAGAACAAACACCATCTCTGAAAGATACCATTGGAAGACATGTCACCATATTTTCTTTACATAGATTCTGACAGGAGCGATAGTTTAAATGACCAAATCGCTCATGCCAAAGTTTGCTCACTTCATCATTATGAGCAACAAATACCAAAGGAAGATTGGATGACCCAAAGTTGTTAAACTTATACAACCTTGTAGAATCACCAGCAACGCCAGTAGCTAGGATCTCTTAGGACCTTAATTACAACATCGTGAGGTGAAAATTCAACGATTTTACCTTCACCTGAATGAGTTATTTGATATACAGATAGAAGGTTGCAGGATAAGGTTGGAACACATAATACATCATTAAATTGACCATTGTTTAGATGAACAGTTCCAGTCCCTATAACACTAAGAGATCTATCATCACCAACATATATATTTTTGGTGTTAAAATCATTTAAAGAAGAAAACATGGCTTTGTTTTTGGCCATGTGATAAGAAGCTCCAGAATCAATGAGCCACTCATGAGAATGAGAAGAAGAAGATGTATTTAGTACATAACCAGACCGAGATGCTTGACAACCACATATAGAAAGTGTTATTCCTGAAGATGAAGTTGAAGTTGAAGAGTGCTCCAAATGGATGTTATGTTTCTTCATTGTTGCTTCCAAGGCTTCCATCCTTTTAAAGCATTTGGATTCTAAGTGGCCATCTCGATTACAAAAGTGGAAATGTTTATCAGTCTTCCTCCCTTTGTTTTTATTTGCCTTCATTTTGTTGAAATGATTTTTCATTTTGAAACTAAAATTGCTTAGGACCCTTATTTGGTTTAGGAACATTCTTTTTAGGATACTGCTTCTTAGGATTCTTTGAATTTGGTTGTTGTTGGGCGGCTAAGGCTTTCTTAGAAGAATTTCCAAGATTAAGAAAACCAAGATATAAGAGCTTTTCTTGTTCTCTTATTAAAGAATCACAAAAGGCATCAAAAGACTGGGACTTGTAGTCTTGTCCTTGAGAAATAAAGGCTTCTCTAGTAGAATGGAAGGTGGAAACAAACAAAGAGTAGGCTGGTCCCAACTTAATAAGAATGGAATAGATAAAGCTACCATCTTCTTTCTTAACCTTAACACCTTCCACGAGAAGTCCAAGGGTCTTGAACTTGGACAAAAAATCTTCAATGGAAGAAAAAATATTGGGGTCTAATGTAATCAACTCATTTTCAAGTTGATGGGCTCTAATTTCATTTTTAGTTCCAAAAACTTTAGTGAGTTGTTTCATTGCTTCATTAGGAGTATCAAGTTCTGCAATATGGAATCTAAGGTTTGGAGAAATAGACATGCCTATCAACCCACGTGCTTGATCTTGCTTATTTTCCCATTTGGCTGCCTTATCTTCATCTTGAGGTTTGGTTTTTTGGCCTGAAGCTATTATGTAAAGACCTTTACTTCTAAGTAAATCCATAATGTAGGACCACCATTGGAAATAGTTGGTGCTGTCAAGAATAACTTGGCATGGACTTTCCATTTTAACAAAAACTGAAGTTATAGATGTTGAAACTAAGTGTTCAATGGAAAGATCTCGAAAAATTAGGCTAATTAAAAAAAACGGCTCTGAAAACGGCTTCCGAATGAAGAAGTTATGGTTTTTTGAAGAAAACTTGTTGAAGATGCTGACGAAGTGCGTGAATGTGCAGATATGAATGATAATGTTATATTTAAAAAAAATCTCTCTCATATCCAAACTTAATCTAATTAGCTCATTTAAAAAAAAAAAAAAAAAAGATTTTATGTGACTCACTTTTATAAATAAGTGAAAGTCACTTTTACAATGGTACTTTATGAGTTACCCACTAAATTGTAATGTAAATAAAAGATAAAGAGACTTTAGGATTATAAGTGACTCACTTTTTATAATGGGTGAAAACACTTTTACATAAAGTAACTTTAAAACATAAGTTACATGTGTTTTTTGAAAAAGTAACTCAACAAAAAGAAAGACTTGAACTCAAGACCTCTATTTTCATAAAGTAACTTTGGACCAAGTGAGCTAGTTTAAAAGGTTAGTAATTTTTGAAAAAGAGGAAGGGGTTTTTCTTTAGTCACTAAAGCTTTAGGGTGCATGTTTACTTGGAAAAACTCTTTTTTTTTTTGCCTACAAAACAAAAACCACAAAACCCAATACGGACATACAAAAAAAAATACAAACCTTATGGCTTGAAGTTAGCTTTAGCCGGAAACTAAATATTTTCCTCAATGTTTTTGATTTTCCAAGATCACACTAAGGCGTGGCGGAAAAGAGCATACGTATGAGAAAAATCATTCCTTTCTGTTTCTGATTTACCCATATCTTACAGATTCGCGGGGAAAAGAGGATACGTAGAAATGAAAGGTATAGATCCAGTAATAAAAAACAGAGAGCTAAATAAATTGAAATAAACAGAGAGATGAATAGCTAAAACTGCAAATAAACATTGTATACCTCCAGATCTTTAAAATGACATAGCTAGGTCTATCAGAAACCTTTCCGCGTGAAATGAAAGGGGTTCCTCACTGGAACAAATGCTTCTAACACAATAGAGCAATTCTCTCGGGCCGAAAGCAGTCAGAAACAGTAGATATAGGAAACGATAGTTGGATGCAGTTGTACCGGCTTCAGATTTGTATCACCAACGGATGCGGTCCTCAAATAGCTCTAATACCATGTAGAAATTTACAGGGTAAGTTCCTTAGACAGAACACCAAAGGACACCGCTCACAAACAGATCATAGATCAATACACCAGAATTCTTAACGTGGTTAAAACCCTCAAAGAGGGAAATAGTCCACCACCTAAGCCAACATGGCCACTTCAGGCAATTTATTAATAAGAGAATGAAAATTTACATAAGATTCTCTCATGAACAGTTACCCTACAAATGACCCTCCATTCTCTTTAAATAGAGATCATGGACAAATCGGGTGTTAAGCCAAGGATCAAGTGTCGGTAATGAACTGTCAGATCACTTCATGTCTTGAACATATCGTTACCGTCGAATTGTAAGTTACAAAAGTACATAGTAAAGAAACACACTTTACCTAACTCTACACTAGACCAAGTTATACTTAACTATTTATTATGTGTCGGAATATCCTAACACACACACACACATGCATGCTTTCTCGTTTCATGAATCTTGCACTTATTGTTTTCATGAATGGTCATTCACTCTTGTTTGCACTCATTTCATCATGCATTCACACTTCTCATGTTTTCAGTTGCCCGTCGGCCAGACTAGGCTGCCTTGGCCCGGACCGTACCTCGCCTGGCTAGCACTATGCATTTCCGGATGCGAAGGCTCTGCCTTCCCCCCATAAATTGCACAATTTTAGCCAAGCATTGACCTCCACGCTTGCATTGCGCAATTATTGGAGGTAGTATCATGTTGGCCCCAGAAACTGTGCGATGCAGTTTGCTGGTTGCATGTCACTGTTGACTGAAATTGTGCATTTCACAGTTTCAATCCTCAACAGGCCAGGTTGGACTGTGCATTGCGCAGTTCCAGCAGTCAGTCAGCCTCCTAACAGCCTAGATTGTGCCTTGCGCAGTTTTTGCAGTCAATCTCCCAACCTCCCGATGGAAATTGTGCAACCTTCATGATCAGTCACACAGGTATGTTGCAAGTTAGTTCTCAAGTTAATTTTGGTTTTTGACTGACAGATTGCTTGCCATGAATGTTTCCATGTATCCACGTATCGCAAGTGTTAATCGACCTCTTAGCAACACAGATACAATGGTTTCAGGAGAGTAGAGTCAAAGACACCATTCAAAGCACACTTGGGGATGTAGTCGATCAAGTGTCTATGAACTTGCCTACCCACGAAGACATCAATTTGTTCGTAGACAAGGACATCAAGATATGATGACAGTAGCATCACAGCAAGCAACACCATCAACAGTAGTTGAAGGCAGCATACCAGATGTAATGAACGCAAGAGGAAGGTTGTTGACAACACAGAGGCGGAGCAAAGTTGCAAGCTCAAGAAGATACACTTGTGATGAAAGAAACTTTGGAAACTCAGGGTATGAGGTGATGGCGTGACATTAAGATCGCACGAAAGCAGAGAATAGAACAGAGAAGGAGTTGCATGTGTTGAAGCAGCAACTCAAGGAAGAACAAGAGCTGCACAGATGAGAGAATGAGTTGCAGCGAGAACAGGTACAACAGGGGGCACAACATGCATAGACGGATGAAACTGCACCTGTACAAGTTGTAGATTCACCCCAGCAGTTGGCACGGAGCAAAAAAGGTGAGTAGTTTTGTTGATCGCATGCAAGGGAATTTATCAAAATGCATGTCACTGTGCGCACGCATGTGATCCAACCCATTTGGAACACTCACCGAGGTGAAGACAAGAAACGAGTCCGACTGGAGCTGAACATGTGCTTCGACAAGTTGATGCACATGACCACCAGCAAACACTAGAAGATTAACACGGACACTATGCATCAGTGTGTTGTCGGTTTGGCCGCACCCAAGAAGACCATGCACATGCTAGCAGATGAGTTGGACAGAGGAGTCATACCAATGCACCCGGATGCAACAAAGGCAAGAGTTTGCTTCGACAAGATGACATCATTGAGCGCATGCACACCACCATGGACAGACGACCAAACTTGGCATCAACTCACCACCTTCACCATCACAATCATGTCAAAGAGTTGGTCTCACCACAATGAACCAAGTGTCAGCGATGTATTGCATGGCTTGCTCAAACCATATTGTCTCACATGGGCACATGTGCATTGTAATGTAACGTCTTGTCAAGTGGAAGTTCAAGTGTCAATAGTTGGATGTAATAGTCATAGAGTAGATGAAGAGTCATGAGGGTAGATGAATTGTCACAAAGGGAAATGTCAAGGGTCACCCCACCCTTTGCTATAAATAGAACCTCATAACTCATTGTAAAGGCTTTTGGTCAACCAAGCTTCCGATAGGAGTATCTTAGAGAAAGCTTGGACAATATTGTAATGAGCCTTGGCTTCTCCACTGCACAAAGCTAGTATATCTCTTTGGAGGAGCATGCGGTTGTGGCTATAATGTTCCACTATTGGGACTAGCGGGGGTACATGGATGTATTGTATGACTGGAACTTACATTTCTTAATATAACAGAGCCAACACATTTTCATGCATATGTTGTTATTGTAGTTGGACTATTCTGGTTGTTGTAGCAATGTATGTTATTTAAGTTACGCTTTTGTGTCTGAACTATTTTGTATGCAACTGTATGAATATTGTTGTAGATGTGTTGTTGGTTTTAACATCACTTTGGATTGCTAGCTATCTTGTTTTCCAGCTGGTGATGCATCTTTGCTCGTGTGTTCCCTTCCAAGCCAAGTATTATTACAAGTTTCCAAGGGGCGCACTCACCTCACCCTCTGTGTTAGAACCTCTCATGCACCTTCCTTGACTTACTGCAATTGTCACACCCTTGCTATCAACAGGGTCATCTTACTTTTCTCTGTGCGAAATCGCGGTCAAGGCATTACCATACGACCCACTGTTGGGACTCCTACACCAAACGGTCTGAGGTCTAATTGGTACTTCTTACTGGGCAGATCCCCTGACATGTTGGCGGGTCCAGCACCGTCAACACACCCTAATAAATTATGTCAAGTAATGTAATAAGTTGAAATCATGTTCTCCAATGGGTGTGATTTGATAGTAAACCAAGTGGTAAAGGATTGGTCCTTGGGACCGTCGGTGGCTACACACAGATAATTACTCCACTTACGGTTATACAGGACTGCATTTACTGTGGATTGTGGGAGGTCTTGCTCGAAATTAATATAGTGAGGTGGTTGTGGAGGAAATTCAATAAGGAAAATTGGGAAATGAGTGTGGGTAGGTAGGGTGACTGGTTGCAAGGCGTTGCGTGTTCTTTCATCTCTCTGGTGTGGCCGAGGGTGATTTCTCTGCTCTGTCCCTAGGACCTGAGGTCGCTCCAGGCAGTTGAACCGAGTCGTCTCCATGCTCTGGTTCACTAGTGGCTCGGGGACTTGGAAGACGGGGCGACGGGCCTCATTGTTTTTATTTGGGAAGAGGAGGAGCAACAGTTGGGTTTCTCGGTCCGGTGGCTCTTGGTGTCTATGGCTCCTCCGGAGGGATTTGGACTGTACAACAAGCCTTGTGTGGATGCTTTCTGTCGTCACTTAGGGGAAGAAGGGTGTTGGGGACTCTGTAGGGCGGCCTAGGTGCGCCTTGAGGTCGAATTATGTTAGAAGGGATCTTGGTGGAAGGGGTGAAGCTAGGCTACAGTGCTTCTTAGTCGTGGGGGGAAATCAAATTCACAGGCTGGTGGGTGGCGAGAGGGAATTGGCGTGGAGGACCTCCAGTTTCGCCTCTTGGTCTGCCTCCTCCTATTCCTTTCGGATAGTGCTTGGAAAGTGGTCAGTGCAGTTGGGGCGGAGCTTGTTTGGAGTTGTGAAGTGGCAATCAGGCCATGGGGTGACCCAGGAAGCATGTCGTGGAAGGGAGGAAGGTCTTGTCTCTTGGGGAGCGGCGTGTGCAGCTCAGTTCAGTTGGAGGGAGGTGCCCAGTCAGGTGCTTCACCCTTCTAGGTGGCATCTCTTCGTCACAAGTATTGTTAGTTGTTTTTATAAGGAATTATGCTTCGAGGGATCATCACCCCTATTTCTAGTTAATTGTTATTTCCTCTCAATGCCTCGACAAAGAGGGTGGGCCAGACGTGGTGGGGGGCAACAACAACAGGTGCAGCGTCATGATCCCAACCATTGTGCCTCGTTGTCCAACCCAGAATGTCAGGAGACTGAGGAAACTGAGACGGTCTCCCCAGTCCAGTCTCAAGGTCAAGTTGAAGCTCCAACTTCCCTTGACTCCATTGCTGGTCAATTACGTCAACTACAACTCAACATGGACATCCTCTGTGACCACAGGCATGAAGACAGAAATGAGACCATGGCACACTTCCAGGACATCCAGTTTAGTCAGAGTGAGATTTTAGAGTAGTTGGAGAGGGTGAGACGTCAACACCATCGTATGATTGACCACCTTCGCAGTCTGGAAGCGAGGGTGGAGCACATTGATTTTCATCTTCATGGTCGTGGTGGCCTCTTTGTTGCTCCTCCTGTGTTGCCTCCTCACCAACCCCCCTGATATGCAGTTGATAGTTTTGGTTTCCTTTTTGTTTATGTCAAATATGCTTATGTATGTATGTACTTCAGAAATAATAGTTGTTACAAGCTCATTTTGGCTAGTTCCAGCCCCCACTCTCAAAAAATCTGGTTGGAATGAGAGAGGGGAGACTGGTAAGATGAACGATGTAAACTATATTGTCATGAAAATATAATGCAAGTTTTTTTACCAACAAAAAAAAAGGTTGAAATCATGTTGAAAGTATAAAGTCAAGGTAAAGTTTAAGTCTTGTCATTGGTGCATCAATTAAGGTTGGTTGCAAAGGGGTATTCCCAAAAAGAAGGTATTGACTTTGAGGAAACATTTGCCCCTGTTGCAAATTAAATACTATTAGAATGATTATTGCTTTAGCCATTAAGCATCATTGGAAAATACAACAATTAGATGTTAAATCTGCTTTCTTAAATGGTGATTTAAAAGAAGAAGTATACTTAATGCAACCTGAGGGGTTTGTTAAGAATGGAGAAGAGCAGTTAGTCTGTAGATTAAACAAATCTTTATATGGTCTAAAACAGGCTCATAGATCCTGGTACTACAAAATTGATTCATTTTTCCTCGTGCATGGTTATAAGCGGAACAAAAATAATCCTAATTTGTATACTGCGTTTAATGATGAGGGGTAGATAGTGTTGATTTCTTTATATGTAGATGATCTGATCATGACAGGGAGTGTAGACAAACTCATTGAAGAAATCAAGCAGCAGTTATCACAGAAATTTGAGATGAAGGACCTTGGAGAATTGCATTATTGTTTGGGTCTAGAAGTTTGGAGAGATTCAAGCCAAACTTTCTTGTCCCAGGGTAAGTATGCTAAGAGTTTGTTGACTAAATTTAAAATGGATGAGTGCAAGGCTGCATTTGTGCCTTTACAACAGAATAACAAACTTTAGGTGAATGATGGTTCGAAATATGCAGATGCAACATTGTACAGACAGTTGGTTGGTAGTCTTATCTATTTGACTACAACGAGACTAGATCTAGCTTATGCAGTGAGTGTTTTGAGTCAGTTCATGACTCAACCTCATGAGAACCATTGGCTTG
Organism: Pinus tabuliformis; assembly: GCA_031772625.1. NCBI lineage: Eukaryota > Viridiplantae > Streptophyta > Pinopsida > Pinales > Pinaceae > Pinus > Pinus tabuliformis. Next base: position 1,021,205,488 of record CM062811.1, on the reverse strand, counting down.
CAGCGAAAGGAGTACTCAGGTATTTGCAGACTTTGGTATTTTGTATTTTGACTCATTTGATGTTAGCTTGACAGGTTATACAGACTCTGATTGGGCGGGAAATTTAGATGATAGAAGATCAATTACAGGTTATGCCTTTAGCATTGGATCTGGGGTCATCTCTTGGTGCAGCAAGAAGCAGCATATTGTAGCCTTATCCTTAGCAGAAGCAGAATATCAAGCTATGTGTGCAGCAGCATGTGAGGCAGTTTGGTTGCACAGACTTCTCCAAGATGCAGGGGAAGAATAGACAGAAGCTACGGTTATCAATTGCGATAATCAAAGTTCCATCAAACTGGCTTACAATCCTGTGTTTCATAAAAACACTAAGCACATAGACACTCAATTTCATTTTGTTAGGGAAAAGGTGCAGTCCAAAGAGATTTGTGTTGAATATTGTAATTCTTGTGATAATATGGCTGATATATTTACTAAGCCTCTAGGAAGACTGAAGTTTGAGTTGTTTAGGGACATATTAGGTGTGTTTAAGAACCCTTTCTCCATTAAGGGGGAGTGTTAGAATTAATGGAGAATAGGTTATTGTTGTTACGTAGTTGTGAATTTTACTTTCTATAGTTATTCGGTTCCTATTCTCCTGGGATATGATTTGTTGTCCCTAACAAATTGTATCTATTTAATATTGAAGATTAATGTGAAGCTAGTGTGGCATTTTGCTTGAGGTAGCTCCTGGTGATCCGCACCTGTGAGCTCCTCTTGTTTTGGTTTGTCATTTCATGTCTTCCATGTGCAACTCTTGACATAAATTGCTATTGGAATCAAAAGAGCCATGTAGTGGTTGCTCGCTATTGTTAACGACGATGGACACACCATTGACAACAATGGCAATGATATCAACAAATCATATTTAATGCATAAGATTGAAATTGATTGAATATTGCAATACAATCCAAATCTAAAATCATTTGAGAACCCTTTATCAAGTGGAACTTAAAGTTGAGGCGTATGTAAACCCATCGCATATGCCATAAGTCAATGCGAGATGATAACCCGAGAGTAACACCATTGATTTCCTAATTAATTTCGTGTTATATAGATACATAAAGGCATTTGCTTAATAGCGAAGCTAGAAAATATTTATGGATTCATTTTATCCAATGTTGAAGTTGTAAGGATTCTCATTCAATGCATAAGATTGCAAAAAAATTAGTGAATCCCAATACAATTCATATTTCAAAAATTTTGATATAAATTCTGATATATGGTTATTAAAGTTATATTATTATAAGTATTTGTGGGTAGTTATCAATAATAAATTTTTAATAATATTAAATAAGTGAAAATATAAATATGTATAAAAAATATAATAAACTTGTTAATTCGTGAAAATTTTCGAAAAAAATCACATAAAAAGTATTGGGTTTAATCATTTCGAACCAGTCAGTGTAGTGTGATTCATTTTCAAGACAATAAACTTATTACTAAGAAAGAGTTTAAACTTTATTCATTGATTTAGAAAACTTAAAAATATGTAGCGTGTTAATTTTAAATTGTAACCCATTAATTTTGAGTGATAATTAGTAATTACAATTATTTTAAATTGTAACGCATTAATTTTGAGTGATAATTAGTAATTACAATTCTTTTTTAATCTATTAACAAGAAATTTTAGTTTATTTAAATTACTTTCGCTAAATAAGTGAATCATGTAACTATGGGAATAACCTAATCTACAACCTCTATTTTGTACCTGCATTTGTTGCGGGATAGTACAGTGATGATGTCTTTGTTACTAGCCACAACAGAAACAGGCCTGGGAAGGAAATTGAGAAAAAAATATTGAATGGTTTGATCATTATTACGATAATAAAATCACGCATGCCAACCTTCCAATGGAATTTATATCGCTTTAATTTAATTGGTACTCGCTCAACTCTTAATTTGTTTTGTCGTTCAAATCATACTCAATTAATATATGTAAAATTATTATTGCTTAGTTGGATTTGGAATCACGTATTGGTATTGAAAATTACTGCAAATTTTCAAAAATAAATAATAATCCATTAATATCGCGAAGATTATTATGCATTAGTTGGGATTTGAAATCACATATCCATAACGAGAATATAAATAATAAACTTTATTTATTGCAAATTCAATTTCGAAATCGAATAATAATAGAATAAGCTGGGCAAGGACAATTCCGCAGAGGGATCTTGTGCTATACCTGAATTTTTTTGGGGAATCTTTGTTAATCTGAAGGACCCTTTTCTAAATTCCGAGCTTTGAAATACCGTAAAGAAATCATAAAGCTCGTATTATATCGTTCGGATGATTGAATTATTCTGGGGCTACTGGGTGGGATAAGGAGCATCATATAATTAGTTTTATTCGGAAAAAAATGTTTTAAAATTTAAATGAAATCATGAGAGGAGTTCGACTTTTAAAGACAAATTGTGTCAATAGTCCAGATTTAATAACCTTAAAGTATTCTCCATCATCTTGAAAATATAAAGGACTAAAGTATATGTATTTCTGTATATTCAGTCATGTTTTCCATTTGTTATATGGCAGAAGCAAATTTTGCTTTTATTTTCCCTATAACATACTTTTCTGTACCGGAATTATATATAAGATATACCGCTTTGTTTTTTAACTGAAAAAGGACTAAATTAAAAATAAACACTAATCTGTCATTTTAAACAACATTTTTTCTTTTTAAACAATTATAATAAAGTGTTGTTGGATCCGTCAAGATACCACAGATCCTGTGTGGTAGGAAAGTCTTTCATTTTCTAATCGGCTCTATTCAAGTTGTTGGTGTGTTGTTGGTGTGTTGTTTAAATTATTAGTTAGTGTGAGAGTTGTTAGGTTAAAAATATTATTATTATTTAAGTTAGACATTAAATTGGTGTATAAAAAATTTTGTTTATAAGACAAGAGAACTATTTCCTAGTAGTTTGTAGGTATTTTTAATTATTATTATTATTATCCAAGTTAGAGACTAAATTGGTGTATAACACTTTTTGTTTGTGAGACAAAGGACCTCCCTCTCAACAAGAATTTGACTAGTAAATTTACAAAAGCATACATATTTTACCTTTTTTTTTTGAACTTGTGCCCTTTTAAAAAAAATACATACTCTTAACTATTAGGCTCAGTCAAGTATATCCATGCACCATTTATCCAAATCATATGAACAATCTGATAAAATAATTTTTCATTATAATTATTCACGTAAAAATTACTTGTTATACAAATAAAACCATCGGAACGTACACTTGATATACCCCGACCTCATATAGCCGACGTAGAATGATCAGATTATCGACAACCCAATAATAAACTGGCTGACCCCAATCAGTCGGAGGTCGGATCCTGGGCTCATTGACAACATGAGGAGCAGAAACAAAAATTGACTCTCGACAACCGGTGGACCCTTCACACACTTTTTATATATAGAGGTGTGTTTATAAAGAGGAAAGGAAGTCGCCCAAATACTTGACTTCAGTTTAATTCTGCGTTGGATTTGTAAAGTTTCTCTGTCATTTATTTATTTTATTTCATTTTCGGGCAAGACCACAAACATATTGAATGAACAAAAAAAACTAAGGGAAATCTTTTGTTCTTTGTTAAATCATCTGCTGTTTAAAATAAGCATTGTGGCTGCTTGGCCATTTATGGTGTTCAAAATTATGTAAAATGGTCTTTCGCTTCTACTCATTTAGTCAAAGGTCGGAATTAAAAACACTACCAAGAAATGTGCGAAGGCATGACTGCCCACTCCAAAAATTTGTAAGGTTTCGAATATTCCGATTAGGGTCGTTTGTTGATTTAAGGAGTTGCTTTTAGTGTGATTTTTTGGAGTTTCCGGTATTGGAAAGTGGGGGTCTGAACTATTTTACCACTCCAAAAATTTGTAAGGTCTTGACTACTCCGACTATGGTGGAGTTGTCTTTAATGTGATTTTTTGGAGTTGCGGATTTGTGGTAAAATCTTGATTTGTGTTATTTAAACTAGTTTTTTTATTGTATATATGGATTTAGCACCCTGAAAAACCCCTAGCGCACTTCTATTGTGGAGGATTTACCCATAAACTTGTGATTTCAATGGATTCCTGCCCGATTTTAGAGAGTGGTAAAATCTTGATTTGTGTTATTTAAACTAATTTTTTGACTGTATATATGGATTCAGCACCCTGAAAACCCCAAGGGCACTTCTATTGTGCAGGGTTTACCCATCAAACCTGTGATTATAATGAATTCCTGCCATATTTCAAAAAAATTAGACCAGAAAAATCCACGGAAAAACTTCCAAAAAAATCTCACTAAAAACAACTGGTTGACTTAATAGCATCAAGCATATTTCAACATCAATCTATGCCCCACTTTTAAATATCTATATATTATTTATTCAATAATATAGAAAACCGCAGAACATGCAACACCATTAATTTAATTAGTAATTTCAAATTTTTTTAATCTATTAATATAATTACATAATGTCATTTATAATATATTAAATAATAAAATTTAAAAAAAAAAATTAAACAAAATATACATATATAAATATTAAAGAATATTATTTTTATAAAATATACATATATAAATATTAAAGAATATTATTTTTATAAATGAAAATTTTGCTTCATAAACTTCGAATCTATGGTGAATGAATATATTGATAAAATTCTTCTTACTAAAGTAATAAAGTCATTGACCAAAAAATAATAATAACTTTCTAATCAATAAAATTAATCATAACTATTTTAACATATTAAATTATAACACTATATATATAAAATATATAAACCTAAAATTATATATATATATATATATATATAAAAGTATTACATGATATATTATTGTGATAATTTGATTATCATAATGGAATTGAGAGTGATTTTCTAAACTTTGGAACTTTTAAAATGTAATGAACATGGTGCATATAATTTTGTTTCTATAATTAATAAAATACATCTCAAATGCCTTGTTTCGTTCTTCTGAACAACGCAGTTAAAGCGATGGCAGTGAAAGAGACGGTCTTGAAAGACGAAACTTAAACATTGACAAAATATCTAATAAGTATTAAAAATATATATATATATTTATTGGAGCGAGTGAAATGAATGAATGTTTCTCATCTTCATTTTTTCCCATTATATAGAACCGAACATTTTAAAAATGGTAAGGTGATTGGAAAAAACTGTGCAACTGCACAATCCATGTGTCATCATGCCCATAATTAGCGTTATTATTATATTTTCTTGATTATTTGTTATTTTATTTATTATTATATTTTCTTCATTAATTATCATTTTATTACTTGTTATTTTATTTATTATTATATTTTTTCATTATTTATTATTTTATTTATTTATAGATTAATATTTCATCATTTATTATTATTATTAATGCGAGGCATCATTTAAGAATTCTAAAATAAATTACATTTTTATTAATATTTTCATAATCCACTAAATGTGAAACATCAACCTATATTATAAAATTTGTATATTATGAAGCATCTTTATGTTAATTATAAATTTTATTTTTTTTAATCTATATTAAATAAAATCAACTAATTACATTATTTCACTATTATAATTAACCTAAAACTAAGGGAAAAAATGAGAAAAAGAAAATTTCTCACTGTTGTTATCTATGTCAATCTAAAGAGATGAGTGGACACTCTCTCTAACTTGATTACAAATTGTACAAGAGAAACACATGACCCATGTATATGTTAACATGCTTGCGATCATTGATGCAAATGAGTTCATATAGTTTCCAAACTTATCTAGCGGTAGTAAACCACTACTTTGTCATGAAATTTTAGAATGGTTATGGACAAAATAAACAATTGAGTTGTATTCATAATCATTTTACATAGGATCCACGACCAAAATGGAACTTCTCACTAAATTTCTGAAGGTCTCCAGTATAAACTTGGTTACAGTGGTTGTGAATTCTCCTTAAAGCCTGAAACATCTATAATATACATGTCAATTAGTATCAGTCCTTTGGTGACAGTTGATCTTCCTTATTGATGCTAACACAAAAGAAAAAGGGATGTGTTATTATTTGATCTTTCTCCAGAGATGGATGAAATAAATCTTACTTGTTTAAAATTCACTGAATCACTAGTTGATTAATAGAAATATTATATCGATATGGTAATTATGAGTATGGATGCACTCAACCCTAACATGTTTTGTAAGAAATTTGTGGGAAAATTAATATGTGCCAACCTATGTATCTAGGATGGCCATCGGAAGAATAAGACCTTACTCTTAAACACAAAAGGAAATAATTACTTGAAAGAGAAGAATGTGTACTATCCACCCTACAAAACTAGAAGCAACTTTCCCTTGTGAAGGAAATCGTTGTTGACTATGAAAATCGTTGAAAAGATTGGCTAGTAGTTCATAACAATATTACAGTGTCCACCTCACAACAATATAAATTCTAATGTCTATTTGCACACACACTTATATCATGAAAGAAATGTGCAGACACATGCATATTCTGAATGGAAACATGAGTACCTGACAAATTTGAGAATTTCATTTCAAAAGCTTATCTTGGCACATGGCCCAAATAAGATAGGGAAAAGATAACAAATAAATGACCTATGACTAACTTCCAGAAAATATATCAGTGACTCAGAAAAGATTAATCACTATAATGCTTGATTTCCCATCCTCCATGAAAAGCGCAAAATGAACCTCCTAAAGTTTAAAGAAATGGTTCATGATTCATCTAGGTGAGGTGATACCGTCCCGTGAAGGGGAAGAGAGGGTGTGTCCATTTTCTTATTGACCCAGAAATTCTCCAAGTTCATAAATAAATGAAGAACCCAATATCGAAGGAAATTGGGTCGCCTGTAAAAGATTGGGACGTGCGCTTAATAGGAGGTCAACCCAACCTCATATACCCCCAACTTGGAGCAGTCACATTGTTGGAAACCCAATAAAGAAAATTTGTCGAGGGCACCGACTGACCCCAACTACTTGGAGGTTGGACCCTATGCCCATTAACAACATTAGGAGTGGAGAAAAAAACCGACTCCTCACCACTAATGGACCTTGCACAAACTTTTTATATATGGATTTGAGTTTGTAAAGAGGAAAGGAAGTTGCCCAAATACTTGACTTTGAGTTTAATTCTGCATTGGATTTGTAAACTGTGCATGGTCGCCCGTTGAAGGTTTCGGTCAAAAGTCCTTTAACGAATTGAGAGGAAGGCCCATGATACATTGTTGTAAAAATCTGTGCGGTGGTTTGTAAATAATTTTATTTGACATAGGTGTTGATCTATGGGAAAATTGGGTAGCGAGCCATTGTATATTATTTGAGTGGGATTTGGATTTTGAGTCAAGCATATTCATACAAAAATGTTGAGTCAAATGTGGGGATGAATGCTTGGGAAAAAAAGCTAAATAACGGGAGTACAAGAGGGATAAGAAAGAGTGGCTGCAAGAAGAAAAACAAAAAAAATATGTTCGGTTAACAACATATATACCCATGAACATAGTACGCAATGGGAGTGCACCATGTATTAATGAGATAGAGACCATTGATATCACTATACATTATCTGCAACTGATAATGATGGTTATATGTCAGTCATAAGTGGATGGATGTGAGCATAATTAATAGAAAGAGAAAGCATAGATTATTATACCATTCAAATCACATTGAATTAATGCAAATGTGTCAAGGCAGAGAAGAGGTTGGTACAAATGCTCAAAGTATTGAGGTTTTTCAACCCAATACAGAAATCATGAATGCACAATAAAACCTCAAACCCAGTTAACTAATTATATATATATATATATATATACCAAATGTGTTATATCCTACTAACAATAAAGATAATAAATATACATGACACATAATCATTCTCAATAAACCCCTCAAAATATTTGAAGTATGTGTTTTATCGAGGTACATTCAAAAGATGCTTGTGTATTCTTTTTTAAAGTTTGTTTACCAATTAAATTTGATTATTTTTATTCATTAATTTCGAGATTTTTTTTATAATAATTTGCTACATGTTTATACTAAAAGTCAATTTCAGAATAAAAAATTATATATATATATATATATAAACATAAACTTTATGAATAGCAGATAATTGGTTCTAAATAGTTCAATAAGCATAAGAATATTGTAATCATTGTATTTAAGATAGATATCAAACAAAGCAACCAAATTCGTAACTCATAACAAATTCTCCGTGGAAACACACTTCATAAAATGTATGATTTATCTATTAACCAAAGACCTTTATCAATAAGGTATGTATGATCAGGGGAAATACACTTCATAAAATTTGTGCTTTATGTATTATCTACGGAGCAAAATAGCTTGCACATAATGTTAATATATTATGAAGTTTAAGATGGAAAAATTATAATAAATAGATAAATCATTGTTTATATATATATATATATATATAATATAATTTAATTTAATTTAATTTAGTACTTATATATTAATGGCCATAAAAAAGGGTACATACAAATTAAACCATGTTAAAAATATAAGAAACCCTTTTTCTCATAGTAGATATCAAGCTTTAATGTCATATCACTTGGCACTTTCTCTTGATAGAAAAACATGATATAAATGTGCCATAATATCTATTTGAAACGATTTAATTTGGACCTATTAATATATGTTGAACTTTGGTTAGTTATACAAATCTTTGGTGAAAACTTGGAGTTTTCCCCGTAACACTGAGATATGGAATTTTATGTTTGATTTGATTTGTTTTGGCAAAGATTCAAAGAGGATACCATGAAAACTAATTTAAAGTAAATTTCTCAATTTGTATTTCTTTTAGATTTCCTCTTTGTATGTGTACATTTATAGTGTTTCCCTCGTAACTGTTAAACTAGTATTTGCGCATTACAATGTAAAGGAATGCCAATAGCGTTAAATGGAGGGCGGAGGGTAGAGGGCGGCTGCATTAAGCAGAGGGTTAATTTTTAAAAATGTCACGTGGAAGATATCTACAATGTCAGTGTATGAATTTCTATAGTGTTACCTCATAGAATCTTATAATAAAAAAATCCTTAGGCATAATTATGTCGTAAGGCGTTCCTCTTTGAGAACAACTCCCCTAGTTGCCACTGTGTAATAGTCTGCACCATTAGATGGAATGTTAGATGATTGAATATGTTTACGTCATCGGATTGATAGTAGTTAATAGTTAAAAGAAAACTAATAGTTAGTTAAGAGAAAACTAATAATTAGGGTAAGTAATACGTTCAAAAAGTAATCAAACAATTGCTTTTTGTTGAACTATTTCTTGATGGCTTCAGGCGAAGGCTTATTCCTCTCTTGAAAATCTCACACTCTTTTCATGATTTTCCAAGCTCTCGCTTTTCTTACAGGGTTTCTTATATATGTGTATTGGAGAGATCTGTTATTTATTTTTCCTTGCAAATACAATGAACACATGTGCTCGCTTTGCTGACAACATGTATGAAGATGGGAAGTGGGCAAGGTTTCCTCAACGAAATATTTTCTTAGGTAGACTAATTTGAGAAAAAGGAAATGAAGGTTGTGTTCAATATATCCACTTATTTGGTATATGTTGGAAGTAATGCTTCCATGTCATGTGTAGTTGTCATTAGGAGTTACGAGGATTCAGTCTTGTTTCCAATGTGTGAGTTGTAATGGTGATTTGTTTGTGTCGAAGTCAGTAATTTGTGTCTTATATATTTGTACCTGTGATGATCAATAAAAGTATCAAGCAAGATTTGTATTGTGTGTAATTTCTCTCTGCTCTCCCTTCTATTTTTCTATCATGGTATCAGAGCCATCATGCTCAGATTTGAGAGGCAAGATCGATATGGATTGTTAAAGCCCCTGCAATCTGGTTTTGTGAGATCTGTTTGATTTAAAGTCATTGTGTGTTCTCGTTTTGATCTATGTGGCATCTCAATATTGAGGAGCAACGGATCTATGAAGTGGCTATAGTTGCAAGCCGATTAGATTTAAGAGTGGTTTTTTTTTTTTTTTGCCAAGGGATCTCTGAAACGACCTTGTGATTGTTGGCAAATGGTGGCCATTTTTTTGTTTTTAGCATATTGACAGTCAGTTGATTCCGTCCTGGGCATGTGAAAGGTGGATCTAAACAACACAGACGTTATTTTGGAGCATGAAATCGTTGTTCTGATTATGAGATCTAGCTGTTGTGGAAAGCCAAGAAGCGTTTGGAGCATTGGATTTGTTCAAGCATGTAGCAGCTAAGTAGTGGACCTATTCAAGTGCGATTTGGATTTATTTTCTTTTGCAGTGTATAATGAGCCTCACTTTATGTTTGGGCTTTTGAATCCACGTGAAGGAATGTGGCAATCCATGTGAGGCGTAAGAGACAGCGTGCCATCATTGTTGGGGATCAGGCTTCGACATGGGACAACAAAATCAAAGGTGAAATTGTTGTAAGGCAAGCCAAAATTTTGATTGAATAGTGGTTGCACAAGATTTGAAGACTACAGGGATCTATACATCACAATGCATCTCAAGCAAAGAGGCAAAGAAGTACATGATCAAACTGCATATACCTCACATCAAGGAGTTATCTAAAGAAGAGGATGATAAATTGTTGGATCTAGTTGTACCATCAATCTCGTGGCGTCGAATATCATGGAAATGACTGCTCACACATTGAATGTTGACACCTGCACTCCACTTTGAAAAGTGGCCGAAAAATGGAATGATCAAATGGAAAATCTTATTACACCATTAGATTCGTGGCATCGAATAGTGTAAAATTGACTGTCAAATTTCTGAATTCTAACAAAGTGAAAATCTAGGGCTACAGGAATCTTTTAGATTCCCCCTAGATTCCTCAAAGATTCCCTCCTCCGGGTCATCTGAAGATCTACTACTCAGATCAAAATTTTGTCTGCGCCATCAGGTTCGTGTCGCCGAGAGGTGTAGGATCGACATAAAGTTTATCCAATTTAGACACTAGAAAATTTCACCCTCCTGAAAATTGGGCTCAATCATGGTTCCGCCTGTCTCTACTCCATGCTCATGGTTCCACCTGCAATTAATATAAAAAATGTCTTGAACTTCGCGCTCTTCCATTGCCCTCCGCACACTAAGGAAATATGGGTTTATAATAAAATTCGTGGGCAGATAAAACAACGATGTCGTTGTGGAATGTTGGTGGCAGCAGAAGAATGGAGGCGTAGGGGTTTGGAGATCAAATCCTGCCCCTGCCAAAATTGTCGCGTTATATATATCATGGTAACTATGATAAAAAAAAATTAGGCGTGTTTTGTTTTTTTTACGTTGGAGTCGTTTCATATTGTATTAAATATGAGCTGAGTGCTTTGTTTTAAGTGGAGGTGTGAGGGCGCCGGGGAGGTGGGCTGGCCACACTGGCCAAGCGGGTTCAAGCCCCGCTGCCGTCGGAGTTCATGTAACAAATGGAAATGGTGGGGGCATGGGCCGGGTCCACCGAAGGTGGCCCGCCCACCCCGTTTGATACAAACAAAGAATATATATATGGTTATGGTGGTTGGGGGTCTGGGGGGGCCATGGCCGCCGACCCAGATTTAATTAAAAATTTGTTTTATAACCTTATAGTTGGGTTCGATGGAGGTGGCGGGGGTCATGGCCCGCCACCTAATTTAATATTTTTTTTATTTTTTTTTTACGTTGGAGTCGTTTCATATTGTATTAAATATGAGCTGAGTGCTTTGTTTTAAGTGGAGGTGTGAGGGCGCCGGGGAGGTGGGCTGGCCACACTGGCCAAGCGGGTTCAAGCCCCGCTGCCGTCGGAGTTCATGTAACAAATGGAAATGGTGGGGGCATGGGCCGGGTCCACCGAAGGTGGCCCGCCCACCCCGTTTGATACAAACAAAGAATATATATATGGTTATGGTGGTTGGGGGTCTGGGGGGCCATGGCCGCCGACCCAGATTTAATTAAAAATTTGTTTTATAACCTTATAGTTGGGTTCGATGGAGGTGGCGGGGGTCATGGCCCGCCACCTAATTTAATATTTTTTTTATTTTTTTTCACAACAATAGGCCATTTTTTATTTTGTCTAATATAAGGGATTTTAGACAAATTAAAGAGGCAACAATTTTGCTCGCTCTCTGGAGCTAAGTTCTCATGCCGGTTGATGGTGAATTTGTAGGACACTTAAACCTAGCTCATTGCCCAGCTTTGACTGGCTCTTTCTCCCTCACATAAGCTCGGATTTAAGTGTCATTCACACCGTTGGAATCAGGGAGACAAGCACTTCGATCTAATGTTGGTTTGGGAGCGATCTGACCACTTCAAATTTTGACCCCTTCTGAGTCCTTTGAGACTTCTACATGTGTTTGGAGCCACCTAGATCATTCTCACTCTTAATCCCTTTTTACAAGCTATAAAATTCATAATTAAATGGACCATCTTACAATTATTTTAATTCATATCCTTATAATAGCCATAACATTTAATTCCAATCGAACAACCGTGACATTTAATTCTAATCAACTCTTACAACTACTCTAATACTTATCCAAAAATAAATAGTTTTCACTTCACAGAAACTTTGGGCTTGGTCCCAACACTTTTACATGTAATGCACAAAGCTGATTTTTATAAAATTAGTGTGTATTGATTAAAAATATCTAAAAAATAATAATTATTAAAAAAAAAATATTTTATATAGAAGAGATAGTTTTATTTGTTATTTATTTAGAACTAAATTGTAAGATTATTTATTTAATTAGAGCTTAAATATGTTTTTTACTTTTACTTAGATTTGTTTGTATGATTTTTTTATTAAATTTTAATTATGTAAGTTAATTGATGTAGAAAATTAATTTAATTGTTAATGACGTTAATAATGATATAATGTTGTTGACAAAAAAAAATTAAAATTAGTTAGCAAATAAAAAAGTGTCACTAATATTAACACAATTTTTTAAAGTTAAAAACTAGACTCCTTTGAAATATCTAGATTTGACAATCACTACTATTACAACTAAAGCATTGAAACTAGCTTTAAAATTGACTCCCAACTTTGAAAGTGATTGGCCAAATAGTAGCTCCATAATTTTCTATGGATAAATTTTTTTTTTTAAATAATGGCTTTCACAACTAACACCTTTGAAATCAAAAAATTAAATAACACCTTTTAAACCAAAATATTAAAAACAATAATAGAATCAAACAAAATTACTATCATTAATACTCTTTTCTTAAATTAAAAATCATAACATTTAAATAAAAATAACTTACAGATCCAACGTGATCCTAAAAATTATAAATAAATCAATAAATTAAGAGCAAAAAAGAAAACCCAAATAAATATTAATAAAACTTTTTCCGCAATGGAGATGCTTAGCAAGACAAACAAGCTAGGGGGGTGATTTGGCCACCCCATAACAATGAATGCATTAATTATTGACGTGGCATGACAACCCCCTTGCATTTTAATGCATGCCAAGATTGAGGATGCCAGGACATTCTTCTTGTGAGGTAGAGGTGCCTTCTTGTAGAAGCACCAATCAATCTATATTTATTTGTTTGACAATTTTTTTTCCTAGTAGATATCCCTGACATGGTGTGGGCATTGCCAAGCATTAGAACCTACATATAATAAAATTGCAAAGAAGATTCGTGAGGTTGACCCCCTTGTCTTAGCTAAGATGGATCCCCATGTAGCATGGTGCAAGCTCATAACTTTTCCAAATAATGTGGATTGAACAATGTGAAGCAAAAATTGAAACTTATTTGCTTAGAAGGTACAAAAATGCACATGTACAGGTATATTTTTATTTTTTTCCATGTATCAGACATTTTGTTCGATTAACTTAACGATAATTATGAAATTTATGTATGACACCAATCCTTCTCCTCCATTGTACCTTGACATACAATAATGTAGAAATCAACACATTCATAATCAAATTATGTGCACGTAGAATGTAAAACACTGCAAGCTTTTGATCAAGTGAGATAGTTCAATATTGAAAAATGGTCAAAAATGACTATGAGAGGAGAAATAAATATGCACCAAACATGTGTGGAAGGAAATAATCTCAGCATCAAATGTACACTTCACAACCTTTTTTCACTTTTTGGGAATAGAGTTTTCTTTTTGAGTCATAAAAAGCCTTTTGTGTTTATTTATAGGCCCCATTCATGGTCAAATACATAGCCAAGTCTTGTAGAATATCATGCTAAATAAAGGAACGCTCATGGATGCTACCATAAGAGTTCAATATGGTACGTCTAAATAGTGAATTAAAGTTGTTATGTCAGCGAAAAGACTTATTTAATCAATTCTCAACAAAAGATCCACTTCTCTCCTATCAAACAATGTAAAGTTATTATGAGAGTGACTAGCTTTATTGATATATCTATTTCATAGCTTTGCTTGAAACTAGTTTATTCAATGCTAAATTTTGAATATGTCATTTTGGAAATAAACTTTGAATATAAACCTCTTGTCACAAACCAGTGCAAATGCGCAAAAGAAGTTAAGAAAGGACAACCAAAGGCAAATCTAATCACCTTAAGAGCAAGTGGTAAAACGTTGTAAGCTTTTGATCAAGTGAGACAGTTCAATATTGAAAAAGAGCATCTTTTTGATCAAATATTTGCTATTGGAACCTGAAATAACGTCTTTGAAGATTGAGAGGCAATCTATATTGGAAAAGTTATAGAATTTGTAAATTTGACATAACGTAAGTGATTTCTCTTTATCTTCTAGCTTTGAATGACATTTTGTTTACTAATATTTATATTTAGTGATCTTCTATATGTCAAAATTCTTTTAGAATATATGTCTTATGGCGTTTCCTTTGCAACATCTGATGCAATTGTTAATTATACACTACAATTAAATTGAACAATAAGCTTTTTATTTTGATTTCATTTACCATTTTTGTGATTTTTTTAGATAATTTAACAAAAATCTCAAATTATTTCATAAGATGGCACTAAACTTGTGCCTATTTAGTGTCTAGTGTAAAGCATAACATTAGATCACATTAGATAGACCAAATTAGATCACATTAGATAGACCAAATTTAGTGTAGGGTTTAACATTACACTTCGGTGAAAATAGTAGAACTAATCAATCGATCCCTTAGTAATGTATGCGCGCTTGTACATATATTTCTCTCCATCTTTGATATTTGTTAATTAAACAATTCACCATAAAATCCTTTCATTACAAAACTAACTTGAGTGGGCCTAATGGTTAAGAGCATGTGTTTCCTCGTAAGAGGTCACAGGTTCAAAACCAAAGGGGGGTAGAGTATGTATGCCTTCGTAGACTTAGCAGTCAAATCGCTGCGCGGAGGTGGGTCCCTTGTCCCACAAACAAGGGGGTCTCATACACCAATTTGGTGTCTGGCTTGGCTATGACCTTAAAAATGGATATTATTATTATTATTATTATTATTAAATAAATTTAATTTTAAGATTGGTAATATTATTTAATGTTTATTTTATGGATATTTGTCATATAGTACATTTAACTTAATATTTAATTTGTTTAAAATTTTAATAAATTTTAAATTAATATTATAATTTTACATTTTAAAATTTTCATGGTTTTAAGATTACACAAATTTAATATTATTATGGTGTTAAGAGGCATTCTTTAGTACATCAATAGAATTAAATAAGAGTGAGATGCATGAAGTTCAACTAACCGTTACGATTATAATATTATTTAGCTAGGTTTTTTTTGGTTAAGAAACTATATAATATAGTCAATGTGTAAAAAATTATTAAATAATTTATATTATTTATTAAATAATATTTAATCAAAACTTAGTTTTTGGTTAATATATAAGAACTATAATTAATTTAGCCATAAAAATTTATTAAATTAGTAATAAATTATTAATCTATAAGACAAACTTATTATCAATATGAATCACAAAAGTTTAAGACCTAAAATTATTAAATTCTTAATTCTTAAAATAGTATTAAATATTAAATTATTATTATTAATATGGTTTAAAAAAAGAACAATTTTTTTTTTTTTAATTATTATTATTATAATAGCATAAAAATATAGGAGATAAATGAAGCAACCAGTTTCTCTAATATAGGAAATCTCACATTAGTAGGGGACTGAATAAACCCCTTTCATGTATGAACCTTAAAGACATGAAAGGGGTTTAGTTAATCCCATGCACATGTGGGATTCCTTACATTGGAGAAACTAGTCGCTCCATTAATCTGAGAATTCAAGAACATGCAGTAGACAATAGGCATAATCGTTCTCATTCCTCAGTTATTGTTGAACATGCGGAGAAAACTAAGCACCATGTCTGCATTGAGGATTCCAAAGTCATTGTGAAGATTGATCATTTCCACCATAGGAAGTTGAGAGAGACCATTGAAATTGAGAAGTAGACCAAAAATCTCAATAAGGACAATGGTTGGAAATTAAGTAAGAGTTGGGTTCCTGCCATTTCTTTGTGATTATTTATTTTCTTACTTTATTTTTATTTTTAAATAATATATCTATATATATATATATATATATATATATATATATATATATATTATCTCTTATATTTTTTTATTATAATAAAAAATAATTTATTATTTTTTAAACCTTATTAATAATAAGTTAAGAATTAATTTAAATTATTACTAATTTAAAATTTATAGTTTCTTATATATTAATAAAAAATAATCGTTAATGTTAGTTTTGATTAAATATTATTGGTTAATTAATAATAATTAAGAATTTAAGAATTAATAATTAATAAGTAATAATTAATAATTAATATAAATTATCTAATAATTTCTTACACATTGATTATATTAGTTATAATTTTTTAACCAAAAATTAGTCGTTAAAGTTAGTTTTTAATAAATAATATTATAATCCTAGATTGCAAGAATGAGCCCTCTCTGCGCTCTCTGCTAGGGTTTATGAACGAAAACCTTGACTTCTCTGCAATAGATTCATGAAGCCAGCGTGATCAACCACTTGCACTTACAACAGTCTGACGCATCGGCAGTAGGAATGAGTGTACCTGTTGGGAGGGGAGAGATCCCCTCCTATTGGAATTTTGCGGCTAGAGAAACAAGTAGCCAAGGCTCGACGACTACTAGTAATCGGAGAGGACATGGGAAAGGTCCTCCGATTCTTGGCGCCTAGTGGCAGGCTCGCATGCCAGGTTAATGCCTCCCACAGGCAACTAAAAAACCAAGATTCATAATACCCAACAACAAATTAGATACCTACAAGAAGTACATGAAGGATCATGCATTAATCTGTAAGTTTATCGGAGTTTGGCCAACTAAGAAGGACCTGGTAAAGTGGATACAATACAAATGGAAACCAAAAGGCCATATCAAGTTGAAGTTGCGGGCTAAATTCTTCTTTACAGTCATTTTCACCAATCTAGAGGATAAGGAAAGGGTTTCGAAAATTGGCCTTACTTCTTCAACAATGGGGGTCTATTCATGTGGCACTGGGAAGAGTGTTAAAACCCTAACCAAGAGAAACTCCTGGCAGCACCAATTTGGGTCAGACTATTTGGCCTACCGGTAGATTTCTGGGATCCGGACATCCTGGAAGGAATTGGGAACTCCATTGGAAGTTTTGTTAAGGTTGCAGACTCCACACGACAAGGAAGGTACACCTCCTATGCCAAAATTTGTGTATACATGAATATAACGGAGCCTCTACCTGAATTCATTGAGCTAGAGTATCATGACGAGGTTTGGCAGCAACCCCTTGACTACGAACATATTCCCTTTAGATGTCATAGATGCCATGAGTATGGGCATCTATTTCGTGAGTGTCCGTTGAACCAGTCTGAAACCCAAGAGACTCATAACGCCAATAGCTAGACCAAATCGCGAGAGGATACAGAGGGATTTCAGGAAGTCCAAAGGAAAAAACGGAATCAGAAGAACTCGCAAACCCAACCCCAACCGCCTCCAAGCAAAGGCCTACGTAACAACAACAACAACAGATATGACATCCTTCAGGAGGAGGAAGATGTCACGGAAGTCCAGACTACGTCTCCAGGCCCAAAAAATCACCCAACCCCGCAGAAAGGAGGGAATAATATGAAGAGAAAGGCTGAGGAGGAACCACAAGACAAAGAAGTCACTACACAACTAGTAGATTAGGCCAACATGGAGATCAATAGCCAAAAGGAGGATCTAAGCACAGAGGAACAGGTCATGCGACGATTGTTGAATGAATGGAGGCATTTGGACGAATGATTCATACCGGAGGATCAGAAACAACTATATAAAGAAACCTTCCAACAATATAAAGCTAAGCAAGGGATGACAACTCCAAATCAACCTGAATAACTGGGATCTCAAACAAGCCAAGGTGTGGAATAGGGATCTCATGGAAAAGGAGGAAAAAAACGTGGGAGAAAGAATTTGAATGAGTCCATACAGATGGTAGGTGAAATGTTGGTGAATTCAGGAAGGGTGGTACCACTGTTGGCGGTATTCCACCAACTTAACAAACCTCCTAAATGATCATTACATCCTAGAATGTAAGAGGCCTCAATAGTAGAGGCAAACAAAGATATTTGAAGGACAGGATCAAAAGGGATAAACCCAGTATCATGGTGATCCAAGAAACTAAGATCTCAGAAACAAAGCTAAAGGAAATTATGTAGGGTTTCAAGCCAAAGTACGAGGTAGTTGCCCAAGATGTCAAGGGCAGTGCCAATGGCCTCGCTATCCTTTTGAACCCTGTGGAAATAATCTTCGAGGACTAGGTCAGCCTCCCAAGAATCCTCTCCGGAAAATTCCACCACATTGGATCCAAAGAGTGGGTTCTTCTGTCAGGAGTCTATGGGCCTCACATTCCAGGAGAAAAAGGGGTTTTCCTCCAAAACCTTGCAAAATTGAGAAAAGTATATCCATAAGATCTCTGGATAGTAGGTGGGGACTTTAACATGATCTCGTCATTGGATGAGAAGAAAGGGGGAATCCGATGAACATAATTAGACATGGAAGCATTTGGTGACTTAATCGTTGAGTTTCATCTTGTCGACTTGCCAATGAACAATGGAGTCTACACCTAGAATAACAAGAGGGGGCTAATACACCAAATTGCATCTTGTTCCTGACTTCGGAACAGGTGATCAGTCGGGATATTTTCCTTGAGGTTTCGATCCTCCTATGCATGGGATTAGATCACTAAAAAATATGTTTGGAGATATATCTAAAAACGGGACCTAAGAATCATCCCTTTAGATTTGAATCCTTATGGCTAAGGAATCCCAATTTCATGAAGAAAGTGGAAGGATGGTGGAAAGGAAGTGAAGAGCAAGGAAGAAACCACATGCATACCTTCCAACTGAAGCTAAAGGAGCTCAAGAAAAAGATCAAGAAATGGAACCAGGAAGAGTTCGAGCACATCATGAAAGACCAACATCAACTGACCAACAAAATGTAGGATCTCCAACAGAAGATCATCAATCAGGGTAGATCTGAAGACCTAGTGGAAGAGGAAGGGTGGCTAATCAACCAGCTGGAGGAAAGAAGGAAACAAGAAGAGATATTATGGAAGCAGAAATCCTGTGTTAGATGGCTTCATGAAGGAGAACACAATACACAGTTCTTCCACAAAGCCATGATTCAGCACCGCCAACACAACAGGATCTACTCACTAAAGGACGAAGCAGGGAATAGACTGGTCCAGCATGAGGAAATGGAGGACTTGGTAGTTAACCACTTCCAATCCCTCCTCTCTGAACCGGCTCAGGATAGGTCGGAGGCCATTCAAAGAATTACTCGAAACATCCCACATCTTATCTCGAGGGATCAGAACCTCGCCTTATGAGGGTAGTCACGTTGGAAGAAATTGAGGAGGTGGTCAAAGGCATGGCGAAAAATAAAGCCCCTAGTCTAGACAGCTTCACGGCGGAATTTTTCCAAGCATCTTGGAGCTTCATAGGGTAGGATATCCTGGAAGTGGTGGAGGAATCTCGACGCAACCAAAAGGTATGTCTGTTTCTAAATGCTACTTTCATTACTTTAATTCCTAAAACTTCTAAGTCTGAAGACCCCTAAGGGTTTAGACCTATTTCCCTCTGCAACGTCATCTACAAGATCATAGCCACAATCATTGTCAAATGCCTCAAGCCCCTACTCCCGAATCTTATCTCCCCAGAGCAAACAGATTTTGTTGAAGGTTGTCAGATACTTGATGGATTTGTCACTTCCCAAGAGATTTTTCACTCCTTGAAGCATCATAAACTCCCTGGAATGATGATCAAACTGGATCTTTCCAAAGCTTATGATCATCTAAATTGGGATTTCCTCACTAGCATCCTCAAGTCTTATGGTTTCGATTAGAGATGGATTAATTGGGTCCTTGCCATGGTTTCCTCCCCTGTGTATTCCATCTTTCTCAATGGCTCCCCCACTAGAACCTTTAACCCTTTGTGAGGCTAAGACAAGGCGATCCTATCGATCATTTCCTCTTCATCCTGGTGGCTAAAAGCCTAGGTCGTTACCTTAAGTTGGAATCTAGGGCTTCACAAATTACTGGTCTGAGATTGTGCGGCAATGACCTTCCTATTAGACACCAACAATTCGTGGATGACATTATGCTTTTCTATCATGTATCTTTAGCGAATCTCAACGCATAAAAGACATCCTCAAAACCTTTATGGAGGCATCACGAAATATGATAAATCCTGCATATTTTTTTCAATACCCCGATGAACATCCAGACCTTCCTGGCCTGGGTGTTGGGTTTCGGCATCAGTTCTCTCCCCTCCAAGTATCTTGGTATGCCTCTATCTTTGAACTCCTTAAAAACCTCTTGTTGGAAATATTTGCTTCAAAAAATCCAATCGAAGCTTAGTAACTGGGCCTTTAGATTCCTAAATCTTGCTGGTTGCAGTGTCCTTCTTAAAGTTGTTCTTCAATCCATACCGATCTACCATCTCTCAGGGATGGCAACCCCTAAAACCTCTTGTGCAAAGATGGTGGAAACCTTTAAAAAGTTCTTATGGGGAGGATCTCAGCAGGTGAAGAAATGGGCATTGGTCTCGTGGCCCAACCTAACAAAGCCTAAGATGGAAGGGGGACTGGGTCTCCGGGACCCCTACATTCTGAATCAAATAATGGGAGCCAAACTCTGGTGGCGGTGGATAAGAGGAGGATCCGACCTTTGGAAACAAATTTGGACCCGCAAATATGGCATGCCAACTCGCACTGAAGATATCCTCAGATATCGTGACCCTCCCAAAGGATCAACAATATGGAACCTGGCAGTCCAGAATAGGGACCTCATCCAGCAACATGTTTTTTGGGAGATTAGAAATGGGAAAACAACTTTGTTCTGGCAGGACTCATGGCAGCAGAGAGAAAAACTATTCGGGAGACAGGATCTGAGTGACCTTTTTCTGTACACTACTGGCAGGAACTTCTACATGGTGGATCAGTATTGGAAATATGTTGTGACTAATGATGGATGGAGGAAATGGAAGGAACACCAGGATTGGCCTCAAGCCCTTGAATCAGACCAATGGAAACAGTTGGACAGAGAGTTAGAATCCAGGAATCTCTCTGTCCAAAATGGACCAGACATTCTTCGATGGGGATATACAACAAAGGGCACCTTCACCATTAAGGAGGCTTATAGTCTAAAGGTAGGATGGGAGCAGGGGCATCACCATCCCATTTGGAAGAAGATCTGGAAAGGAGGGTGGTGGTCGAAAGTCACCTACTTTCTTTGGCTAGTTTGTAGGGGTAGAATACTCACCTGGGATCAATTACAAAAAAGGGGTACCTATGGACCCTTGTATTGTATTCTTTGTGGCCATCATAATGAGGATTTGGAACACTTGTTAAACTCTTGTCCTTTTGCAGTTCAAAAATGGCGCCAGGTGGAAGACCTCTTTGGAAGAATGGATAGAGACCACCAGAGCATTAGAGAAACCATCCTTCTATGGCGCACAGGCCTATTCTCCAGCCCGGTCCTCAACCGGGCTTGGGGACTAGTCCTGGGTGCAACGCTTTGGGCTATATGGAAAGAAAGGAACCACGAGATTTTTAAGAATAACCAACTACCTCAGGAAGTAGTATGGGAAGGGATCATCCAGCATATCTGGGAAACAATCTTGGCGGAGAAATGGCATCCAGATGACTAGAAAGTTGCTCCCCAAGAGGCTAGAATCCTTCATCGTCTCAACCTTTCACCTTCAATGATTTCCCCGAACTCCTAGAAACTTATCAAAAGTGGTGTGATCTCAAGGAAGCACTTCACAGCACCCCCAGAGGGGTTTATCAAGTTGAGCTTTGATGGAGCCTCGAAAGGAAACTTAGGTCCTGTGGGTTTGGGAGGGATCTTTCGAGACTCTGGGGCGAAAGCTTGTCTAATATATGTTGACCATTGTGGCTATGTGAGTAACAATGAAGCAAAATTTGCAGTAGTCCGACAAGGTCTTCTCATGGCTATTAAATTGGGATACAAGAATATGGTGGTGGAAGGAGATTCTAGTCTAGTAATTAACACAGTTAAAAAATTGAGTCAGGGGGCTAAATGGGATAAGCTTAGCCATAGCTAGAGAACTGCTAGAATGGTGCAAGAGATAGGAGAACTTCTCCAAAAGTTTGACTATATCATCTCTAACCATGTTAGAAGAGATGGAAATAGAGCAGCAGATTTCCTAGCAAATTGGGGTTGCTCGCATCGAAGCAACCCTCTCGAATTGACTTGGTTGACTCACTCCACAGAAGGTAGATTTAACTCCCTGAAAGAGATCTTGGAACAAGACAGGAGACACAGCTTATAGAGTCTCCAAAACTTAACCAAATCCCCAATCAGCGTGTGAGCTGGATAACACTCTTGTCATGGAAGTTTAATGCAAATGGCTTTGGGGTACAAACCCACCACCCTTCGCATGCTTGAGGCGATAGGTGCGGTGGCTCCATGCATGCAAGTGGTAAATACTCCCATAGGAGGTGGCAACAACATCGTGTCTTGGGTTTGGCATCATGTTAATCGCTCTAAGAGAGTAGTTGGTAAGTGTTTTGTCCATGGTGAAGAAGTGAGGAAGGGTGACAATGAGCATAGTGGAACTTCATGGATCGAGGCGAGGTGGTGGGCTAATATTCTTTGGGCGAGGGTAAACTGGTATGTGACCTGTCATCTCTTTCTCTCCTCCATGCATCAACTTATCTAGTTAAGGGATTTGGGACTACATGGTGTCGATTTGCCAGGGGTTGGGAGAAAGTGAGGTTCCATGAAGTTGCATGAGCTTGTCTCCCTACTACAGTAGGTCCTTTTGCCCAACATGGTTTTTGTGTTTGTTCGGTTCAGAATTCTCCTTTCTAGGATGGGGTTATATGGGGTTTGTGTCTCTACAGTTGGCCCCTGGGACTCTCCTCTTCTGGCTTGGCTTGACAATACTGGGGTTTGGGGATGGGTTGCCAACAGGGCCACCTCTAGGTTTTGTCTCACTGTATTTTCCAAGGAAGGGTCATGGTTTTTTCTCTGTCTGTCTTGGAGTCGTATTGTTTGTGGTAAAACCAACTCCCATGACCTTCGCCTCTGTGGAAGTCTTTCCAGGAGCATAACTGTGGTTCTGCGATGGTCTGGGTATGGGGTCAGTACTTATGGTGTAAGCCTTGTTGTTTTCTTAAATTTGTCTTCTGACTGTAATGTTAATGGGATTTGGGTTGTGGAAGTTGTTTCTTTTCTGGGTCAGATGGCAAAGGCAACATGCATTGGAGGAGAAGGGAGGGAGTCCCTCGAATTTTGTACTGGAAATCATTGTTTCATGCTTCTCCCTTGGCGGGTGCACGGGGCGACAGGGTCTTTTGGAAGGGAACAACTTTTTGGTTCGAGCTACCACCTGTGTAGGCAATTCACCCTACCCTTATCTCCACTACACACTTTAAGTTGGAGGCAATGGCTCGGACAATGGCTGCAAAAGGCTGCGGTAGGAAAACCAGGATGACAACAAAGGCAGAGCAGCCCAGCTCCTCTGGGGGAAAAACGTGGGGTTGCAAACCGGTCGCTAGCATCATAAACGATGTGGCCACAACATACCATGAAGGAACAAGTGAGGAAATCTGGAAGTTAATCGAGGAATGGGAAGTCGATTTGAACCGACAGGCTGGTTCAATGGACATTGAGATGGAGGATTGGCGGGCTATGGTGTCAGACCTAGGGCACACCCGTGGTCGTGTTACTCAGTTTAAGCAGACCTTGTACCTGTACTGGTCCATGAAGAGTATCTTGGGAAAGGCCTTGGAGCAGGTCTCAGTGAGCATGGCAGCAGTGGTGCAGGACTTTCCTAACTATAAACAGGACTTCCAGAAGCTCCAATTTCAGATGCAAAAACAAGATGGTCGCCTTCACCGAATTGAAGATCACCTCCCTTGCATTCTCTCATAGACAGAGCTTCTGGGTTCCAATGCCAAGGACTTGGCCCCAGTGGAGTGTACGTCTACCAAGGGAGAAGAGTAGCCTGCTAGCTGGTTTCTCAGTTTTTGTTTTATTATGTATGTGGAAAGATTTTAATTTTCAGAATGTTGCTTCTTATGTTTATAGGCAAATAGTATTTAGGAAAGGCAAAGACATACAAACTTATATAGCTTGGCTAGAAAGACTATTTTTTTTGTATTGGATGGCATATCACGTTGTTAGGTGGCCAACAGACTTGGTTTCCCTCAGGGAAAGTTGAGGCCACCTAACTATTCATATGTGGTTGTAACTTGCTTTTATATTAATGAAAATAGAAGGATCTACCAGCTTAGAATATATATATATATATATATATATATATATATATATATATATCATGACAGCTAATTTTGGAACTTGATGCATCTCACTGCTATTTAATTCTATTGATTGGTCGGTTTTTCCAACTTGGTCCTGAAGATGAGCATCATTAGTAGGTTTGAAACGTCGACCAAAAAATAATTCTATGTGATTAATCTGAAAGTTATTTCAAACAATAATATAGCCTATTTAAAAGTGTGAAGAATAAATAATGTGTGTGTGTAGATAACCTAGATCCGTCTTAACTCTAGATCTATCAAGCCCTAAAAGGATCAAATCTCTCGAGGTGCAAACCTTTCCTCAACTTTTACACTCAAAAATAGGTTTGCACCTTGAGAGGTTTGGTCCCTCTCGGTGGTGGATTGGTGAGGTGACCCGCCTCCATGCATACTGAACATATGTATAGGTGGCATATGTGGCATATACACTACCACCATGGAAGTTTCAAGATGACTGGTTGTCTGATATATGCACAAGGGGCACCAAGAGGTTGTTGTTTGTGGTCTTGTGTACGGGTGGTAGTAACGGTGGCATAGGAGAAGAAATGTTTGTGCAAGCTGCCATATTGTGCAAAATTCTTCGGTTGTGGTGTTTGGGATATTTGTACATTACCTGCAATATTGGATCTCATGGTCATAATAATCAAAGAGCCTAGGGCCAGGTTTGGGACCCAAGAGAGTTAAACAATTAGGGACTTCAATGCAAGGGAGTTGGGGAAAACACAAGAGGAGATTTCTTGGTTGAGCATTGGGAGTCGAGTCGTGGAACTGGTTCCGAGACCTAACTATCTTGGTAATCTCAATTTATGGCCCCCTTTGTTCATGTAGTATGTTTTCTAATTATTTCTATAAGAAGGTGGTTAGACAATGGGTGGGTCTCTGGTTGTTGTTTTTCTCTATTCAAAGTGGCATGGAATTTAAAGTCAGCTAGGATTATTGTTATTATATTGGTGGCTTAACTAATCTAATAGTCAAGTTGATGTTAGTCATTGGGGAGTGGGAGGAAGTCTTAAATTTGCGTCAAATGTCAGATATAATCGACTTGAGAGAAGGGTGGAAAACATAATGTGGGGTCTTTTTACTCCACTGGTGAAGCAAATTTGTGTTACAATAGTTACTAGTGTTGGTCCCGCTCCATTTTTGGTGGATGAATGATGTCTTGATGTCTTGACCCCTAGACCCCTCCTTTGTTAGGGTATTCGAGAGGTTGGACCTTGTGGCTATAGCATCGAGGAAAAGTCTCGGTGGTGCGTCGGGGAGGGGGTTTGTAGTCCACAATCATGGTTCTTTTCTATTACATGCTAGAGGCTACTAGACCACTCGACTTGGGGAACTCTGAAGCATGTTGAGAGTTGGGCTTTGCAACTAAGAGGAAAGGGAAAGTTTTAAATTATACACCACAACTAAATTGAGTAATGAGCTTCCTATTTTGATTCCATTTACCTTTTTTGTGATTTCATTTTTGGTAATTTAACAAAAATCTCATGTTATTTCATGGGATGGCACTAAACTTAGTGTTATTTCATGAGTAGAGGCTAAACTCGAAATCTCTTGTGCCATATTTAGTGTGTCTAGTGTATGGCTTTAAATTAGATCTACTAATTAGGTTTAACACCAAATTTATTGTAGGGTTTAGTATTACACTTTAGTGAAAATAGTAGAACTAACCAATTTATCTCTTGATAATATGTGTGTGTGTGCGCGCTTTTACATATATTGCTCTCTAATATTCAATGTTTTAATCTTTGATATTTGTTAATTAAACAATTTACCATAAAAACCTTTCATTACAAAACTAACTAACTAACTATGTGTGTGTGTTTGTAATGTAAATTAGAACAATGAAGATATACCATTTTATTAATCTTATAAATAAATTTAACATTAAATTTTAAGATTGATAATATTAATTAATGTTTAATTTTTATTAATATTTCATAAATTTGTGATATAGTACATTTAACTTAATATTTAATATTTAAAATTTTAATAAATTTCAAAATAACATTATAATTTTACATCTTAAAAATTTCATTGTTTTAATATTACATAAATTCAAAATTAAAATAGATCTAAAATTATTATTGTGCTAAGAGGTATTCTCTAGCCAAGTATGGAAGAGATGTTGTAATGTCCTCTTATATAAACATTTTGACTTGGTGAAATTACATAAAAATAAAAATATAATATAATTAATAATTATTAGAAAATAAAATAAATTTACCATTACCAGTTTTTGGGCTCCACGTTTTGACAACGCATGGTTTTGTCAATGGTATCTTTATGTAATATAACCTATTTAAAAGTGTGAAGAAGAAATAGTTCATATATATATATATATATATAATCAAATTCAAATTCAAATTTAATATCACAAATTTAGACCCTGATGGGGGTGGTTGAATGCAATAGTAGGTTGATTGGTGAGGAGGACCACCTCCTTCATGCAAACTGAACATATGTATATATGGCATGTGTGGCATATGCACTACCACCATGGAAGTTTCGAGATGGTTGGTTGTCTAATTATATGCACAAGGGGCACTAAGAGGTTGTTGGTTGTGGTCCTAGGTATGGGTGGTAGTAAATATGGCAAAGGAGAAGAAAAGTTTATGTCGGTTTCCATGTTGTGCAAACTTCTTCAACTATGGTGTTTGGGAGATTTGTAAGTTGCTTGCAATCTTGGATTTCATGGCCATACTAAAGAAAGATCTCAATGCAAGGTTTGGGACCCAGGAGAGTTAGACAGTTGGGGACCTCAGTGCGAGGAGAGATGGGGAAAACGCGGGAGGAGATTTCTTAGTTGGGTGTTGGGAGTAGAGTCATGGAACTGGTGCCCAAACATAACTGCCCTGGGAAAGGTCAATTTATGGCCCCCTTTGCTTATGTAGTGTGTTTTTGAATTCTTTCTATAAGAAGGTGGTTAGACATTGGTTGGGTCTCTGGTGGTTGTTTTTCTCTATTGAAAGTGGCCTAGACTTTCAAGTCAGCCATGATTATATTTATTATACTAGTGGCTTTGTTGGTCTGATACTCAAGTTGAGGTTAGTCATTGTGAAAATTTGCATCAAATCTCAGATATAACCGGCTTGAGAGAAGGGTGGAAAACCTAGCGTGGGTCTCTTTTTACTCCACTAGAGGTGCAATTTTGTGTTACAATGGTTGTTGGTGTCATTCCTACTCCAGTCTGGGTGGATGACTGATGTATTGATGTCTTGACCCCCAGACCCCTCCTTTATTGTGTTATCTGAGAGGTCGAGACTTGTGGCTATAATATCGAGGAAAATTCTTTGTGGCCTGTGGGGGAGGGGGTGCGTAGCCCATAATCGTGGTTCTTTTCTATTTGGTGTTGGAGGCTACCAGACCACTCGACCCAAGGAACTGCAAATCACGTTGAGAGTTGGGGTTTGCAGCTAAGAGGAGAGGGGAAATGTCAAACTATACACTACAACTAAAATGAGCAATGAGCTTTCTATTTTGATTCCATTTACCTTTTTTGTGAATTTTTGTTTGATAATTTAACAAAAATCTCATGTTCTTTCATGGGATGGCACTAAAGTAGTGTTATTTCATGAGTAGAGGCTAAAATAGGAATCACTTGTGTCATATTTAGTGTGTCTAGTGTAGGGCTTTGTTAGCCACCATTTTGTGGGTGATATCACTAGAAGAATTTTTTTCTCCAAGATGGTCCTCAACCAGCAGCCAACAACCCCTTGCAGCCACCAACTAGCTCATTATGCAATTTCTCCGCCACCTGAGGCAACCATGTGGTCCCTCACCCATCTGTCTTGATCGTATGTTTGAAGGTGGGCCTACCGAACCTAAAGGTATGTCTTGTCATTTGGTAATTGAGTATTGTATTTTTCTTATCATGCACACTTTTGGGCATAGATTAATGGGGGTATTCAGCATAAATAATGGGATAGGTCCATGCTCTTTTTCCCTAGACCCCTTTTGGACATTAACCTAGGATTCTAGTCCCGTGGGATCTCTTTTATTGACCATTTGGTTTTAATGATGGTATTTCATGGGAAACCATGATTCTGGTTGCGTGGTTTTGCTCCCTCATCCACATATATTACCCCCTTTCCACTTATTACTACCCCATTCATCATTTCTCTCACTTGGGTCCACATTCCTCCACTGGGTCCACATAGGGCTAACTCTCCCCTTCCCCTTGCCCACACCTTGAATCTGGCTTGGAATGATTCCCCAGAGGTCGATGCAGCTAAAAACAAAAATAAAAGCATAATTTGCCACATTCAACAAGAAAATGTACCAAAAAATGCAAAAGATGGCCGGGAAAAACGCATTTAGCACGTGGGAAAAAAGCCAATACATGAGCTCTACCCATCATCATGGCCATCACCCTGGTTCGTACAGGTTCTACGAGCCTCCTTCTTCATATAGGAACCCATGATTATCCCAACCCTTGGTGGGAAATGAACTGCCCTACCTTAAAAGGGGGTATCCACTGTTATATCTCACACATCATGTTCTTACCCCTTGAGCCTCGGGCAGTTAATTAAAGAAAAATCATAAAAGGAAAAATGGATATAAATAAGGGTGGAAAAATCAAGGTCGGGGTACCTCATGTACCACGATTTCTCCCTCTTATACATTATATACCCAAGTATGGGCTTCCCTCATCCTTGCTACCCTCTTACCCCAACATGTGGCCCAGGGATGCCCCTTCTCATTCCCTACTCCATTCATATATTTATCACATGCCACCACCTTTAAAAGGATGTACCTTGCACATATTATCCCCTTTAAACGTAGAAACCACCTAATGGGATACTTGGTTAACCCCATTTGGAGTTTGGAGATATTAGCACATGCCAAAGCTTATTATGGAAGGGAATGCTATTATGAAGTTTGCATTTGTGGTCCACAGTTTGTAAGCTCTTTTACTTGATTTCCTTGATGACTTGTTGTAGTGGAAGGCTAAGGGATGCATTGGATCTTATGTAGGATTGTAGATGGTCTCCATCTTGGGTTTGGTCTCCATATACGGGGTCCTAACCCTCCATAGGGATACATTGGCACATATATGGTGTGTTTT
This sequence comes from Pinus tabuliformis, assembly GCA_031772625.1. NCBI lineage: Eukaryota > Viridiplantae > Streptophyta > Pinopsida > Pinales > Pinaceae > Pinus > Pinus tabuliformis. The sequence goes on along the minus strand of CM062811.1, from coordinate 1,021,175,645 downwards.
GAGATCCATAGCCCTCCACAACAATAGACAACACTCCATGGATCTGCAAGAGTATTCAGAGATTTCTCGAGATTCACCTATTGGACAAGGAAGATACACCTAGTTCACCTTTGCCCGGCTAGTCCCACAGATGTACCATGCACTTGGCAGGTGGCCCAGAATTGTAGGATGATGTGACATCACCTACACCATCATATGAGCCCTCAAAGATGGTCTACAGGCATCTTTGGCTTACTTGGAGACCGATGAGGTCACTTGTGTGCCCTCACAACCAGCGGGAGCACCACAGGTTATTATGTGGAGAACAAGGGCTCAACCCCTTGTCTATTACTTTTGGAAGTCCAACTCATCATTTTGGTGCTTATGGACTTCATCAAGCCTCTTAGAGAGCCCAATGACATGCATTATTGATCATTCAACCTCTTGGGAAGCTTATTATTTTATTTGTGAGCTAGTATGGTGGGCTTGTCACCAATAGATAGTTATTTGCACATTATTTTAGTTGATGGGCTAATGTAGGCTCAAATTAGGTAATTCAAACTCCTAATGAGTGTATAAATAGGAGAGACATGAATTCATTTGTATGATCACTTTGGATTGGATCATTCCTCTCTTTAGATAATTTCACACTTTTTCTTGGAGGATGAACTGGAGCATGGATGAATTTTGATGTTTGGATTGGACAATTTTATCTTGGAGCTTCTTTATTGTCAAATTGTTGATGGTTGGATATGTTCTACTACATGTAAGTACACACATTTAATGTTATTCTTGTTTTACTTTTTTCATATGCATTGAATGGGATTTTCATTATACTAGGGCTAATTGTTGCATTGTATAATTGCAAAATTGTGGAATTATTGTTTCTATATAACATCTCTCAATGCATGAGCCATGTATATGAATGATATATCCTAGGGATAGTTCTACCAGTGAATCTATCTTAATAATATATCTCTTTTTTCAAAGTAAAGTATAAAAGATTTGAGGTCACTTCTTCTTGCTTTAAAGGCCAAGTGAAGTAGTCCTTAAGGTCTCCTTGACCAAAATATGAAATCCCTTCTCATCACTCTCCTAGACTCCATTCTTCCTAAGGGATTAGGCATTGGTTTACCAATAGGTGATCACTCAAAGAATATTTTTCTCCATTTATTCCATTTCTCTTCTGGGTCTAGCCAAGTTGGGTCACTTAGGGCATCACTTTCCCGACGAAATAGACATAGAAAAAGTTCGATCTCCTAGCCTCTACTGCATTGGTGTGTCCTCAAGGCCTCCTCCAAATTTGAAGCCATTCTAATGGTGGATTTGTGAGATAATCCAAGCCCTAGCTTTGAGATCAAACTTTTCCCTGGTATTCCCTAGGCTAGCACCTCATAGGATCAATTTGACACTTTTAATTGGAAATTATTACTTTGATCATTTCCCCTTCCTTGTCTAGGTTAAGAACATCATTGGTTGCTAGATTCTCTCTCCTTAACCTAAGTCAGGTCCACTTGGTCCCATGTGGTCCCATACCTTTGAAAGGTCAATTATTCAAGAACCATTCGGGAAGTCAAGTTCAATAAGGATTTTAGGATTGGGAAACTCCTTTACAAGGCATATTCCTCTAACCTAACCCTCAAATCGTCACCTCCTTATCCTAGAAATATTAGTAGCTTGCTTGAAGAGCAAGTAAGCTCCATTCTTTACCCCCTTTTAGGGAAATGATCATTAAGATCACTTCACATTCATTTGTTGATTCATCCTTCACAAGTGACTTCCATATACCGAGTCTCCTCACATCGGTGAAAGTCCATAAAGAGTAGGGAGTCTTAGTTGAGGTGACAGTGGGCTAAGTCTCCATTGTTTCCCTTGGCCTAGCAGTTGTCCCCTTTAGGAATCCCCTTTAGCCTCCCTGCTAGTTTGAGTGGTAACAAGCTTAAAATTAGGTTTAACACCAAATTTGGTGTAGTGTTTAGCATTACACTTTGTGAAGATAGTAGAACTAACCAATCTATCCTTTTGTAATATGTGTGTGTGTGTTCTTTTACATATATTTCTCTCCAATATTCAATGTTTTAATCTTTTGAGTAAGTGTGATAATCCTAGTTTCATGTTTCATTCAAGCAAGTGTGATTTTTATTTCAAGTAAAGTGTCATATTTCTTTTAAGCAAGTGCAATAATTTTGATTTCATTTTTGTTAAAGTGTGACATATTTATCTTCATGTAAGAGTGATGAAAACATGTGCATCTCTATATCTCAATTTAATCTAGGAATTGCTTGAATAATCATGACTTCTAGTACATACAGTACATATACACTTCATCAGTATACCGGCCTTGGTTGATAATTTATGTAGTAATTTAACACTAATTAAGTTACCAAACAATCTAACTCTCCTAGGTCCCAAACCTGGTGTAGTACTCTTTCATCAGTATGACGATGAAATCCAATATTGCAGGCAATGTACAAATCCCCCAAACACCACAACCTAAGAAGATTTCACAATATGGAATCTTGCACAAACATTTATTCTCCTCTCCCACCTTTACTACCATCCATAACCAAGACCATAAACAATAACCTCTTAGTGCCCCTTGTGCATATATTTAGACAACCAACCATCTTGAAACTTCCATGGTGGTAGTGCATATGCCACACATGCCACATGTACATTTGTTCAGTTAGCATGAAGGAGGCACATCACTTCACTAATCCACCCATTATTGCATTCAACCACAACCATCACGTTCTAAATGTGTGATATTGAATTTGATTATATATATATATATATATATATATATATATATATATATATATATATATATAACCTAGATCCATCTTAACTCTAGATCTATCTAGCCCCCAAAGAGATCAAATCTCTTGAGGTGAAAACTTTTCCTCATGTTTTGCACTCAAAAAACATGTTTGCACCTCAAGAGGTTTTATCCCTCTCGACCCTCAATGTGTGTGTATATATATATATATATATATATATATATATATATATATATATATATATATATATATATATATATATAATCAAATTTAATATCACAAATTTATACCATGATGGTGGTGGTTGTATGCAATAATGGGTATATTTATGCCACCTTCATGATAACTGAACAAATGTACATCTGGCATGTGTGGCATATGCACTACAACCATGGAAGTTTTGAGATGGTTTTTTGTTTGATTACATGCACAATGGGCAACAAGAGGTTATTGTTTGTGGTCTTGGGTATGGGTGGTAGTAAAGGTGGCAAAGGAGAAGAAATGTTTGTGCAAGATGCCATGTTATGCAATCTTCTTCGGTTGTGGTGTTTGGGAGATTTGTACGCTGCTTGCAATGTTGGATTTCACCATCATTATGATGAAAGATCCCTGTGCCATGTTTGGGACCTAGGAGAGTTAGATTGTTTGGTAATTTATCGACCAGGGCTAGTATATTGATGAAGTGTATATGTATTGTATGTACTAGAAGTCTTGATTATTCAAGCAATTCCTAGATTAAATTGAGATGTCGAGATGCTCATGTTTTCATCACTCTTACATGAAAAATAAATATGTCACTTTTTAACAAAAATGAAATCAAAATTATTGCACTCGCTTAAAAGAAATATCACACTTTACTTGAAAGAAAAATCACACTTGCTTGAAAGAAATATGAAACTAGTTTTATCAAACTTGCTCAAAAGAAAGATCACACTTTGTAGAAATAAATATCACACTAACTCAACTAAATAATGAAACTAAATCTAAATCACTCCGACAGAAAAAGAGAAATTAACACTAATTGGAAATTAAAATCCTCTTCACCAAACTCAAACTATACTACAAATCATAAATCAATCCACACTCTGCCATACTACTTATCATGTGCACAAGAGATCTCGGCTTCACTCATTCATCCTACAACAAAATGATTAAAAAAAATGCTATGTTATGAACTTTGTGATCACTGTTAAAAGTATTCATTAACAATTGAAATTGGACAGTTAGATGAACAAATTAAACACGATATAAAATGCATAATTGAAATGTTAATTGAAAACAATAAAACCTTACAACTCCAGGGGGCCCTCCTGCGAGATGTAGGTAACAACATGACTCCTTCAAATGATTATATACGCATCAAGATAATGCACAACAAGGATATCAAATAAAACAAAGATTTATAACTGTAAAATAAAGTTTTCAAAATAATATTCAAGATTGTGTTTGTCATGTAGAGATGTAGATTTATAACCTCTATCAAATCATTGTTTAAAAATTTGCGAGCCTATCCTACTCGATAGAGACTAAAAATAACATCAGAAGGTAATATCTCATGATTTACTCATGAGTTTCTATCGGAGAAGCAAATCATGAGGCTAAATATCTGCTTTCATTAATTTCCTCACTCGCTTGGTTCGCCTTCGGCTCCTTCTTCATTGGTTGACTTCCGCATTGATTGGCCCTATGTGGTGTTCTTATCATCGATCCAGATCATGAAGATAGGAAAATATTGTTGTGCCAACTATTAGCCACCTGCCCATATGTCTCGTTCCTCGGCTGGAGTTTCGAAACCTATCAAACCTTCGATTTTGCTGTAGAATCAGTCATTAGTTGTAGAATTGGTGCAATTCAATAGCTCATGCAAATATTAAGTTAAATAATAAAGAACAATGAAACTTATGAAATAAAATATGTTTAAGTACCTGCTATTGCCATGAACCTTGTAGATTGATGCTCAATTAGAGTTATTAGAGTCAAAAATAAGGAGGATGGAGTGTAAGAAGGTGGTCAAAAAGAGACAATTTTGGGCTTCAACATTCCCCCACACAGAAGACATTGCATGTCCTCATGCACAAAATTTCAAAATTTGTAATCCTTCTCTATTACTAAGCATCTTCAGAGGCCTGAGCAAGAACATCTAAGTTAGTCCTTCTTTCTTTCCTGACACTGACTGCTGCCATCCTTGGTTTCTTCATCAAGATTCTGTTCTGCAAACTTATGACCTTTTTCTTAAGAAATTGATTTTTAGCTTTCAATTTCTTATTTTTCTCATACCATAAACCAAGATGTAACAAGATGTTGTCATTTTGAGTTCTCTAGATTTCATTTTGTGCCTTTACTGTTTCATGTTCCTGCTTCAAATGTCTATTTAGTACCTCCAATTCATAGATTTCCTGCTTGAGAGTGTTTACAATTTGGGGTTCTTCTAGAGGATCAAAATGAATAATTTCTTCTCGGTTTGAAGATGATTCAACAATTTTTCCTGTAGCTCTTTGTTCCATAGATTCTATGTAGTCATATATTTCTTGCTGGATAGGATCAATTTCTAGAGTTCTCCTAGATGGACTTGCAACTAGTGATGGAACTCTCGGTTCCTCTTCTTCTTCTAAATTGAAAAATTTTGGAGATTGTTGAGACTGTGCATGTATTGGTTTATTAAGCCTTTCACTTCTTCTTACAGTTGATGGTGGTTTTTCAGTAGTACGAGGATGCTTTTTAACTTCTTCTTGTTATGTTTCTCCTTTTGATGTACTTTCCCTTTTATTGTTGGCTATCTTTCTTCTAACATTTTTCTGCTTAAGAGTTTCCAACACATTTATAAGAGGGGTTTCATCATCAAAATACTGATCTTGTTGTGTTTCTTGTGCATGTGAGTTTTCCTTAGGGTTTGAGGGCAACTTTCTTCTACTCTTTCTGGTCTTATCACTAGGTTCTTCTTGTTCAACTTCTTTGAAATGATTTCTAATCAGAAAATCCTCCCAGTTATCCCCTTTGCTTTTCAGATGGGCTTCAATTAAAATTTTCACTAACCCATGATGATACAAGGCATTATCTATGGACTGTATTTTCCTCTGAATATTTCCAGCCATTTTTCTCAAACTATTAAGCAAGAAGTAAGGTAGGTTGATTTCATTACCATCAAGAAAATTCATCATCATGTGAGCATGGTAAAAGAACATGTTTCCAAACCTACCTTCACAAGTTATGAATTTTTGAATAATCAACAACAAATTTCTCCATTTATTATTTAAGGTTGTGACTAGAATTCCCTTCTTAAAGACAAAGATATCCATACCTGGGTTTTTAAGGAAGACTTCCCATTCTTTCTCCTTGATCTTTCAGTTTTTGAACTAGCTTTCCCTGATTCTCGGCAATCCGGTAGCTTCTGCTACAAATGACTCTGTCAAAACCAATATAATGTCTCCAATATCTGCTTCTATACCATCATATGCCCTAGCGAATGATTTTGTCACTTCTTTCTCATGCCCATCAAATTTTTCCACAAACTCTAACCACTGCGCTTGCTGCAACTGTTGTTTCACCTGCAGGTATCCTTCAAGGAATTTAGCCCCATTCGACTTTGAGCATACAATGACTCCCATGTTGAAGAAGTCTTAACCCTTAATTTCTCTCTTTGATAGGGTTATGGAAGGAATTTGGTTATGGAGGACGGAATTTGGGTAATAGGTGAGGCGTTTTTGGCAATGGAACAGGGTCGAGTGGAATGGATATGATGCAAGAAACTGTGATGGTATGCGAAGGAAGTGGAATGTTATACGAAAGGAAGGGAGTGAATTTAAATGATAACAAGGTTTCATATCGGAGTTATATCCTTTTGACAAGATATTTTCGTTAGAACCGAAGTCATATCATAATGAAAGTAATCATTACACAAAATGGCAGTAGCAACGGTCATACATCTGTTTAATTTCATAATTCAATGTTTTTTTCCTTTATTATTTAATTAATATTTACATACATGTTGTTTTGCCTTACTGATTTTGGATTTGTCCTTTTGCAGGTTGTACTCAGGTTGCTTTAGTTGTAATCTTCATCCAATTTTTTTTGCCATGATCTTCATTTGCCCTAGTTGCAATCTGTCAAGTCAACTGTAAAATTCCATGAGTTGCAAATTATTGACAATTTTGTAGTTGTCTTATTTTTCAAAAGAGGAATAAAAAGAAATGGGACAAGAATAGGGAATTAAAAAGAAAATATATGCTACCAAGGATTCTTGGTTTTCAACTTAGATTTTTTGTATAAACATGCCAACAATGTTGGTTTTCATGTTTATACAAAAAAATTTATTTTCATTTATTATTATTATTATTTATTTTGAAAAAGAAAGTAGAAGGCTAAGTTGGAGAGGAAGAAGAATCTTCCTTGACCAACTTCAAATCAAGATTATCTTGCAGATTTCTTATGAATTCTTCTTTTGTTAATGGTTTATGATATATTCGTAATCTATGGCCATTTTCAAGGAAAGTTACCTTTTCTTCATTAATGGTTTTGATTCTAACTGCTCCATTTTCAAAGACAGATTCAATCTCATAAGGACCAAGTCAATGAGTTTGAAATTTTCCTTGAAAATCTTTAAACTTTGAATAAAAAAGAAATGCCCAATCACTAGGTTGAAATTTTCTTTCTTTGATAAACTTATCATGCCACCTAGATCTTTATTGTTCAACTATATTGGTTCTATGAATAACATATTTTCTTATCTCATCAAGTTCATTAAATTGCTCCATTCTTTGTTTTTAGGCTTCTGATAGATCAAGACCCAATTTGGTTGTTGTTTTAAAAGTCTTTATCTAGAACTCAATAAGAAATATGACTTGCTTTCCATAAACAAGTTCATAAGGAGTGTGTCATGTTGTGTTTCTCCATGTGGTACGATATGCCCATAAAGCTTCTGGAAGATTTTCTTCCCGATCCCTTCTATGTAAATGCACTGTCTTGGTAAGAATTTCTTCAATTACTTTATTGGGAGATTCAATGTTATGAAACTAGCTCACAAAAAGATAGAAAATATAGTTGAACGCCTTAGAATTCAGCCTCTTCGATGGGGCAACCTCCTTTACATTACACAAATGAACAATTCTTGGATGATACAAATGACAAAAACTCCTTTCTATAAATAAGAGTATAAGGGGACACAATATAACCAAGCCGACCTAACAATAATAATATGAAGCCACAAAAATAACAATAGAGGGATTCTATGGGGCACAATAATAACAATATGGGGACAATAGGGGCACAACAATAATAATAAGGGATACAACGACAATAGTAATGGGGGAATCACTAGTATTATAGGGACCTAACATGCCCCTCTCCTTCAAAAGAGTGTTGTCCTCGACGCTTGAGTAGTTTTGGATGCTTCTGTATAAAATTCTCATCCTCCCATGTGGAATCTTCAGCAGATAAGTTCTTCCACTTGATGAGATACTCTGAAATTGATTGATTTCGTAGTTTTCGAGTTCTTGTCTCTGTGACTGCTTCCGGTTCCAATATAATTTTTCCTTACTCGTCAAGTTCTGGCAATATTGTTTGAACTGGGAGCTTGTCGCCTATAACCTTCTTTAAACATGAAACACAGAAAACTGGGTGCTCTTGAGAAGCTGCAGTAAGCTCCAATTTGTATGCCATAGTACCAATCTTTTGCAACACCTTGTACGGACCATAATACTTTGGTGATAATTTATTATCCTTCTTAGCTTGCTTGAGGGACATTTGTTTATATGGTTGTAGTCATAGGAATACCTAGTCACCTACATCAAAACTTCTTTCGCTATGATGTTGATCTGCGTATTTTTTCATTCCATTCTGCGCCAACACGAGGTTATCCTTTAAGAGTTGGAGAACTTGTTGTTGATGCTCAATGTGATATTCCACTGCTTGAACCTTAGAATTTTATCTTAAATATGATGTGATGGATGGTGGTTGATATTCATAAAGTGCCATAAATGGGGTCATTTTTGTTGCAGTATGGGAGGAAGTGTTATACCACCATTCAGCCAGAGGCAACCATTTGACCCATTGTGTCTATTTATCAGATACAAAACAACGAAGATATCCTTCTGAACATTTGTTTACTATCTCAGTTTCCCCATAAGATTGAGGATGATAAGATGAGCTATGAGATAACGGAGTACCAAGACAAGAAAATAATTTTGTCCAAAAATTTCCAGTGAAAATGGGATCTCTGTCACATACAATAATCTTTGGGTTTCCATGTAGCTTTTGAATTGTTTCCATAAATGCAGTAGAAACTATACTGGCTTTAAATGGATGTGATAATGCATAAAAGTGTGCATACTTGGTAAGTCTGTCAACTACCACCATGATGACACTCTTTCCTTTAGACTTGGGTAAACCTGTGATAAAATCCATTGAAACCTCCTCCCAACATTGGCTTGGAATGGATAAAGGTTGTAATAGACCTGGGGTCTTAATTGTTTCAACTTTATTTTGTTGGCAAACCAAACATTCTGCCACAAACTTTTGAATATCTGATTTAAGGGCATCCCAAAAAAATTCCTTCTTAACCCTGTGGTAAGTTTTTAAAAATCCTGAGTGCCCTCCTAAGGGAGAAGTGTGCAATTCCATAAGAATCTTTTGTTTGAGTTGGGAATTCTTACAGAGGTATAAGCGATCTTTTTACCATAGCGAATAATTTTTCCAGCTAAATGTATTAGATGTACTGGAATTTTGTTGTAACTTTCGAATAAGTGCCCACACTTCTTCGTCATTCTTCCATTCCTCCCTTGTTTCGTTTATCCAATCTAGTTGGATAATAGAAATGGCACACAACAATGCTTCCACATCCTCATCCTTTCTTGAGAGTGCATCTGCCACAACATTTTGCTTCCCTTTTTTGTAGATGATTTCAAAGTCATAACCCAACATCTTTGTGACCCATCTTTGTTGCTCTTCAGAGGATAATCTTTGTTCTAAAAAGTATTTAAGGATATCATGATCTATTTTTACCTTGAAGTGTCTTCCCATTAGATAGGGTCGCCATTTCTGAAGTGCATATAGTATTGCCAACATTTTCTTCTCATAAGTAGCTTTGTGTAAATACTTTCCCTTGATTGGACGACTTTCAAAAGCAATGGGTCTTTCATCTTGCATTAAAACAACACCAATTCCATTTCCTCAAGCATCGCATTCCACAATAAAGGTTTTTGTGAATTCCGGTGTAGCTAAGACCGATGCTTGGCACATTGCCTCTTTAAGATGTTCAAAGGCCTTTGTTGCTTCTGGAGTCCATGAAAATGCATCTTTCTTCAATAATGTTGTTAGATGTGCTGCTATTCTCCCATAATTCTTCACAAACTTGCGATAATACCTTGTCAACCCAAGAAATCCTCGTAGATGCTTTATGGATGTGGGGATTTTCCATTCCTTAATGGCTTTAATTTTGCTAGGGTCTACCTTAACACCTTCATGAGATACAATATGACCCAGATATTCCACCTCTTGTACTCCAAAGAAACATTTGGAGCTTTTTTCATATAATTGTTTCTCCTCCAATAGTTGTAGCACCATGTCAACATGTTCAACATGATCCATCCAAGACTTGTTGTAGATTAGTATATCATCAAAAAATATTAACACAAATTTTCTAAGGAAGGGTTTGAAAATGGAATTCATCAAACCTTGAAATGTAGAAGGTGCATTGGTAAGGCCAAAAGGCATGACCAAAAATTCATAATGACCCTCATGAGTTCTAAATGCTATTTTCGGAATGTCTTCAGTCTTCATTCTGATTTGATGATATCCTGAACGAAGATCCAACTTGGTGAAGTAAATTGATTCATGCAATTCATCCAATAATTCATCAATTACAGGAATGGGAAATTTATCTTTAATAGTGAGCTTGTTGAGCTCCCTATAATCCGGACACATGTGCCATGATCCATCCTTCTCGTGCACTAATACTACTGGAGCAAGGAAAGAACTTTGACTAGGTTGAATTATACTAGCCTCTGGCATTTCTGCAAGCATACGTTCAATTTCACTCTTTTGGGCATAGGGATATTTGTACGGCCTGATGTTTGGAGGAACACTTCCTAGAATCAAATGAATAGCATGATCATGATCACGAATAGGTGGGAGACCTTTGGGAGTCTCAAATACCTTGGAATGATTGTCCAAGACTTTTTGGAGATCTGGAGAAATAGATGATTTCGATGTGGAAACATCTAGCAAACATAATTGTGCAATTACTCCTCATTGTTCCTTTTTTAGAAGCTTTGTCATACCGTTAGAGTTGATTATCTTTCCCAGTTTCCCTGCAATACCCCTTAATTCAACTTCCTTTCCTTCTGCAAAAAATTTCATGAAAAGTTCTTGAAAATTAAAAGCTATTGTACCCAAGGATTGTAGCCATTGGACTCCTAGTACAACATCAGCACCTCCCATTGGAATGGAAAGCATTGGGCTATTCAATACATATTCTCCCATGGATAGCTTGATATTATGGCACTTTCCAGAGCAATTTATGGTTCCTCCACTTGCAACCATCACTTGACACTCTGGTGTTGGATATAGGAAGCAATTCAATTCTTTTGCTATCTTACAATGAATAAAATTGTGGGTACTTCCTAAATCAATCAACATTATTGCCTTTTTCTTCTTGATATGTCCTTCTATCTTGATAGTTTGAGGAGTGCTAATTCCAGCCAATGCATTACAAGATATGGTCGGATTCATTTCTTCTTTATCTAGGGTTTTTTCCTGGAGTATATCCTCTTCTTTTGACATTTCTTGTTCCTTTTCTTCCTCCTCTTCACAATCTATGTAGAATAATTTCTTCTCAGCACACTTATGACCTTTAGTGTATTTGCTATCACAAATGTAACAAAGCCCCTTTTCTCTTTTTTCTTCCAATTTTTGTGGTGCCAACCTTATAGGTTGTGGAAGGCTAGGGGCAACAACACTTCCATCTTTATAGTTGTGAGTGGTAGGCTTCCTCGTTTCCATAATTTTGCTTTCCATTTTTCTTGCTAACCTGAATGCCTCCTCCAATGAATCAGGTTCCCAAAGGTGAACCTCATGTTGGATATTATCTTTTAAAGTCCCTATGAACACATCAATCCTATGCTCCTCTGGAATATATTTTACCCTTATGTTCAATTTTTAGAAGTCCTCAATGTGCTCCATCATTTAACCCTTTTGTTTGAGACTTATCAATTGGCTAAAAAGGTGTTGCTTTTTTTATCCTCATATTGTACTGTCATTTCTTTCGTAAAAATTTCGCAAGTGACAATTTTTTTATGAGAACAAAGCCATCGATACCATACAAACTGATTTGGTTCCAAATATAAAGTTTCAATACGTACCTTTTGTGTGTTTTGCACATTATGGAGATCGAAAAATTGCTCCATCTGTAGTATCCATGTTGCGGGATCCTTGCCATCAAACTTCCTCATATCGATTTTTGGAATATGGTGGGTCTTCAATCCAACATTAGAGTCTATGAAATCATGGTTCACATTTCTTTTATTCTCATCATGAGTTTCCTTTACTACCCTTTCACCATTAGTGACCATTTCTTGTAGCAACTTATTCAAATTTATCTTCAATTCTTCCATCTTATCGTCCATGCCATTCATCTTAGCTTCCATGCCATCCATCTTAGCTTCCACGCCATTCATCTTAACTTGCATGCCATTCATATTAGCTTCCACGCCATTCATCTTGGCTTCATTTACCTTTAGTGAGAGTGAAATTTGTTGTACTTGGTCTTGTAATTTTGATATATCATGTTGCATTTCTTCCTCTTCTTCACGAGTCATGTTAGAGCTTTCAGGTTGCTTACTAGGTGTTTCCATTTTCTTTCTTCGGGGCATTAATTAATGCTAATAATTCTTCACTATTCCCTTTGAATTCCTTCAAACTAATTTTTCAAACCAAGCTTATGCAAAAATTTAAAAAAATCTACACACATTTTTTCACTTTGTAGGAGCTTGATATTGCATCTGATGTATCTATGTAATTTTGGATCTTCCAATTCTGAAATTGCAATCTGCAGTATCCCTCGGTGTCCTCTTTTCAATGCCACTAGTCTAATCAAATTTAGATTCTCCAAGAAAGAGTTATGCACAATCTCCCAAGATGACCTGATTATATACCTTTTCAGAAGAGCGAAATTGTATGAAGTGCCACGTGTCACTGTTTTGACCTTAGTATCTGAAAAATATACACAAGAAACTACAGTCCGTCCTCTTTCTGTAACTTCTTACAAAATTTCAATCTGATGCTCAAAACAAAAGTTATGACAATTTTCCCCAGGTCACCTATTTGGAATATAATTCGGGAGGCTGCAAAAATGCCAACTTCCTCATATCATATCTCCACAAATATAGTGCGAAAAGATCTGAAATTCAAACTCGAGGTTCAGAATTATTTCAACCCAACTGGGTTTTCTTTTTAGTGTCTGAAATGTCGCAAAAAAAGTTATAGTGCAAATACCACGATAACCTGTTTGGAGCAACAAAACCCTAGAATCCAAAGCTCTGATACCAAATGTTATGAAACCAGCTCACAAAAAGATAGAAAAGATAGTTGAATGCCTTAGAATTCAACCTCTTCGAGGGGGCAACCTCCTTTACATTACACGAATGAACAATTCTTGGATGATACAAATGACAAAACCTCCTTTCTATATATAGGAGTCTAAGGGGACACAATATAACCAAGCTGACCTAACAATAATAATATGAAGCCACAAAAATGACAATAGAGGGATTCTATGGGGCACAATAATAACAATATGGGGACAATAGAGGCACAACAATAATAATAAGGGATACAACGACAATAGTAATGGGGGAATCACTAATATTATAGGGACCTAACATTCAACTTGTCCATTGGCTTGTGGATGATATGGAGTAGACTTTCGATGTTTGATTTTGTACTCCTCCATTATATTTTGTACCAACTTGGATGTAAACTGAGTACCTTGATCTGTCACTATTTCCCTTGGGACACCAAAATGAGTGAAAATATCCTCAAAAAGAAATGAAACTATAGCATTTCAGTAGCAAAAGGAAGTGCTTTAGCTTCTACCCATTTTGTGACATAATATCTACAAACAAGAATGTACAATTTTTGTCTTAACGATGGATCAATTGGACCAATAAAATCCAAAGCCCATTTCTCAAAAGGTTTAATAAGTAACCGAGGTTGTAGAGGCATTTCATCCAAAGGAACAAACTTCCCCATTCTTTGACAACTGTCACATCTCTTAACATATTCTTTGGCATCCTTAAAAAGATAAGGTCAATAATATCCTAAGAGAAGGACTTTATAGGTAGTTCTTTTATCGGCGAAATGTCCTCCACATGGTTCATCATGACAAACTTTTAATATCTTTGGTACTTCATCCTCTCTAACACATCTTTGAATCATTAAATCAAGTCCTGTCTTGTACAATTCTTCATTTATCCATGAATAAGATGCACTAGTTTGAATAATCTTCCTTTTCTCTCGAGGAGACAAGTATGACAGTAACTTCTCTGTAGCCAAATAATTAGCAATATTTGCAAATCAAGGAGATCTAATAGATACTGCAAAAATATTTTCATCAGGAAAATTATCTTCTACAAGAACATCATTATTATCATTTTGGATTCTATATAGAAAATCAGCAACTGTGTTTTGCTTTCCAGGTCTATCCAAAATAGTAATATTGAATTCTTGTAATAACAATAGCCATCTTGTAATTTTTCCATTAGTAATTGATTTATTCATTAAATATCTAATTGGAGAATGATTTGTGTGAATGAAGATTTCATAACCAATGATATAATGTCTGAATTTATTGATGGCATGTACAACAACTAAAAGCTCATTTTCTAGTACAGTGTAATTTAACTCTACAATGATCAATTTTTTTCTTGTATAGTAAATGACATAAGGAGTTAAATCTTTCTATCCTAATACAACTCCTAAAGTTGTATCTGAGGCATCAGTTGAAATGTGAAAATGTAGTTTCCAGTTTGGCACTCTTAAAATGGGTGCTTCAAAAATATTTTCTTTCAATGTTTCAAAAGATTTTTGGCAGTCAAAATTCCAGATGAATTCACAATCTTTTGTAAGCAATTTGAAAAGTGGAGAGGCTATCTTTGTAAATTTTTCTATAAATCTTCTATAATAGCCAGTAAAACCAAGAAAACTTCTAACATCTCTTTGACAAGTTGGAACTGATAATTTAGAAATGACTTCTACCTTAGATGCATCCACTTTGATTCCATTTCCTAAAATATGGTGGCCTAAAACAATTCCCTCAGTGAACATCATAAAACATTTTTCATGGCTTAATGAGATATTTGCTTCTTTACACCTAATGAGAACTTTTTCCAAATTTTTAAGAGCTTCTTCAAAAGAGTTTCCATAGACAGTAAAATCATCCATGTAAATTTCCACACAATCATGAATTAGATCAGGAAAAATGCCTAAAACTTCCCTTTGGAATATTGCAGGTGCATTACATAACCCAAAAGGAAGTACTCGATAAGCATAAGTTCCCCATGGACAGGTAATGGTTGTTTTATCTTGATTTTCTGGAGCTACTTAGACTTGGTTATATCCACTAAAACCAACCAAGAATGAAAATATTTTTTCCCTGCCAATGTATGAAGGACTTGATCTATAAAAGGAAGTGGAAAATGATCTTATAAATTAGCTTTATTCAATTCCCTATAATCAATGAATACTCTCCATTTTCCATTCTTTTTCGGAACAATTACCAATGGTGAGACCCACTGAATTTCTAATATTGGATAAATGAAATTCACATTTATCAATTTTTGTAATTCCTCTTTAACAATTTCCCTTAGATTTGGATTCATCCTCCTCTCGGGTTGTTAGATTGGTCTGACATTTTCTTCAATATAGATATGATGCATACAAGTGTTAGGATCAATTCCTTTCATATCAATGTATTCCCATGCATAAGCAGAGGAATGTTCTTGTAACATCTTCACTAATTCTTTCTTTTGAGATTCTTCTAGATTATCATTAATATTCAAAGTTTTCCCTGGAAAAATTTATATTAAAGAATTTCCAAATTTCTCCATAGAATGTAAAGTCATTTGACGAGATGATAGATATTCAATATTACATTATTCTTGAAAACTTTGATTTTGTTCACAATATGAGGAAGATTCATTATTTTCCATTAAATTCAAAATCTGATCTTCTTCATCTATTTGTGAAGTAGCAAAAATTGGTCATATATCAAAGTTTTCATTATCATCATCTATCCATGCTTCACTTTCTACTTCTATCATTGTTTTTGCAGGAGGATATAATGTGAATTTCTTTGTCGAACTTCCATCAGAGATAAACATATCACCAGATCTACAACTTATAAAAGCATAAGTTGTAGCTAACCATGGTCTACCTAGAATCAATGGGTGTCCTCCTAGATTATTCTTGGGTGTCAAGATCATGAAGTCAACAAGATATTCCCAAGAATCTAAGGATACAAATACATCTTCTAACACACCATCAGGTTTGATAATAGATCTATTTGCTAATTGCAATAGTGTAGGTGTATATTGAAGATTAGGAAGTTTCAATTGATTCATAGTTTGTTTACTCATGATATTTATGGCTGCTCCTAAATCAATCAATGTATTTGGAATCTCAACACCATTAATGTGTGTTTTCACAATGGGACTTCCTGGATCTAGATATTTTTGAACTGTTGTCTTTCCCATCATGATATCTGCAATTTTCCCAACTAACTGGATTCTTTTAACTTCTTTCCTTTTTCTTCCTGGTTTTTTAATACTTAACTCCCTGATTGTCTTTGCAAATATTGGTATTTCTTTGATAGCTTGTAACAAAGGAAATTTTATACAAACATTCTTCAGTTCATCTATCATATTGTAATCAGGCAACACAATCTGTTTTTCTACCCCTTTGTCAATTTTCAATCTTTCAAGAAAAGGTGCATTTTGAACAGAAATTGAAGGTTGATCTATAATGGGAGTTGAATTTATTGGAGTATCATCAGAATGTATAGGGGTGTTTTTTTTATAGGATTTTCCTCTTAATGAAGAGATTTCTCTTTCTCAGAGAGGTCATCCTTTTCAGACTCCTATATAACAATAGATGGTGACATTTTTTCCAATACTCTACCATATTTAAGTTGGACATTGTTTAGATCTAATGGAGTTATCATGTAAGTTTGGAAATTATTCCCTTCCATGTTGTAAACAGACTATGATTTTTTATTATTTCGGTTTGGAAGTGGTTGAGCAGGCAATTTATTTGACTTTTGTGGAAATGGTAGTGAAAGTTGTGGGTTTGGATTTTGAGGTTGAGAGGGCTGAACAGGATGAGGAAAATATTGTGGTGGAAAACTAGGGTAAGGTTGTTGAAATTGAGGATAATTTCCATAAGGATTTTTCCATCCTTGTGCCCAAGGTTGAGGCCAAGGTTGCCAAGGCATGGGTGCAGTCCAATTACTTTGTGGTGTTTGTGCATATGTTTGAGTGTTGAAACCTTGAGTCATATTCGATTGTGGATTTTTCCATGGTCTCTTGGCAATAAAACAAAGAGGTTCTACTTGATTTGGCATTACTTCCTCTTGATAGATAGATTTAAGACCCAATATTGAAGGACATTCCTTTGTATCATGATTTTCTGCACATATAACACAGGTTTCTACACTTTTTAAGTCAAGAGGGCATTCTCTCAAGGCATGCTTCTTTCTACATTTTGGACAAAAGATAGATAATGCAACATTTTCATCCTTTTGCTTATTTTGCATTTTAAGGGTAACTATTTGTTTACTAAGACTCCCTAATATATGTTTTAAATTTGTCAAGCAAATTGCCTATTTCAACCCTACTTATTGTCCCAGCTACAGATTTATTAATCCTAGACATAACATGATCTCTTGGATTTTTCCCAGTTCTTGCCTTTCCTCTTGAAATGTGTATGCATAACTCACAAATATATCCAAATGATAACTGAGAAATATCTCCTTTACCCATCAAATTGAGAAGATATATCCACTCATCACTGCTAGATTTCAGTAAGAGAGATTTCAAAGTTTATTTTCATCTAGATTATGCATTTTAGCCCTTTTTAATTATAAGAAAATCTTCAACATTTTCATCTTCTTTTTGCATCATTTTAAAGACTTCATATTTAAGGTTATGGGGCATACAATAATCCTTGTATTTTTCTAAGAATGTAGTTTTCATTTGTTCCCATGTTCTTATAGAATGTGCTCCTAAGCCCATAAACCATTTTAATGATGCATCCTTAAGAGTGGCTGGAAACAATTTCAACTTTTGAGTATCAATCAAGTAGTCATGGGATCTACACAATACTTCAAACTCAAAGAGAAATGTTTTAGGATCCTCATTTCTTAATCCATGGAAATTAGGGAGGATAGAGGGTGAGATATTTTTCATTGTGGCTATGGTATCTTCATCAAAGATGGGAAATCCAAAAGGTTATGGATCTCCTCTACCACCTCCTCTTCCTCTTCCTCCACCTCTTCCACCTCCTCTATTTCCTACTCGTCCACCTCCAATCCTGGTATGTTCACCATTCACATTATGTACATCCCCTTCCCTTTCTCCTGCCATTGTAGATTCCTTAGAGCTAATGTAAGGTTCCAAAATTCGGTTTTTTAGTTCCTCCTCTAGCTCCTCTGGTTCTTCTATCAATGGAATGTTAAAATAGGTTTCTTCTTCTTCCTCTTCACTAGGGATTTCCAGTTCTTGTCCTAGAAGTTGTTCTCCAGTTGAAGATAGAAAAATTACTCCTTTTGTTGGGGATGTAGGATCTTATTCTTCTACTACGACTTCAGTAGAGGAAGTTGGTGAATCTTTAAGTTGGATTTCAGATCTAAGTACCTCAAGAAGTCAATGTCTACCTTTAATTGATGGAATATGAGATTGGGTGGATGGTGTGGCACTAGGAGATCGTGGTGGGGTGAGTGATGATGTTGGAATCAAACTCATACCTATATTTACAAATTTACCTCTATAATCTCTTTCCCTATGCATACATTTCTATTTGTTTTTTTAATGAAAAGAAAAAGACTCTTATATACACTTCCCCGACAACAACGCCAAAATGTTTGGTAATTTAATTGATGTTAAATTACTACATAAATTATCGACCATGGCTAGTATACTAATGAAGTGTATGTGTATTGTATGTACTAGAAGTCCTAATTATTCAAGAAATTCCTAGATTAAATTGAGATATCGAGATGCACATGTTTTCATCACTCTTACATGAAAATAAATATGTCACTCTTTAACAAAAATGAAATCAAAATTATTGCACTTGCTTAAAAGAAATATCACACTTTACTTGAAAGAAAAATCACACTTGCTTGAAAGAAATATGAAACTAGGATTATCACACTTGCTCAAAAGAAAGATCACACTTTGTAAAAATAAATATCACACTTACTCAACTAAATAATGAAACTAAATCTAAATCACTCTGAAAGAAAAAAAGAGAAATTAACACTAATTGGAAATTGAAATCCTCTTCACCAAACTCAAAATATAATACAAATCATAAATCAATCCACACTCTGCTATACTACTTATCATGTGCACAAGAGATCTCAACTTCACTGATTCATCCTATAGCATAATGATTAAACAAAATATGCTCGGTTATGAATTATGTGATCATTGTTAAAAGTATTCATTAACAATTGAAACTCGACAGTTAGATGATCAAATTAAACACGATATAAAATGCAAAATTGAAATGTTAATTGAAAACAATAAAACCTTACAACTCCAGGAGACCCTCCTACGAGATGTAGGTAACAGCACGACTCCTTCAAATGATTATATATGCATCAAGATAACACAAAAAAAGGATATCTAATAAAACAGAGTTTTATAACTGTAAAACAAAGTTTTCAAAATAATATTCAAGACTTTGTTTGTCATGCCGAGAAGTAGATTTATAACCTCTATTAAATAATTATTTAGAGATTTACAAGCATATCCTACTCGAGAGAGACTAAAAATAACACCAGAAGATAATATCTCATGATTTCCTCATGATTTTCTATTGGAGAAGCAAATCGTGAGGCTAAATATTTGCTTTCATTAATTTCCTCGCTCACCTCGTTCGCCTTCGGCTTCTTCTTCATTGGTTGACTTCTGCGTTGACTGGACCTATGTGGTGTTCTTATCATCGATCCAAATCATGAAGATAGAAAAATATCATTGTGCGAGCTATTAGCCACCTGCCCATATGTCTCGTTCCTCAGCTGGAGTTTTGAAACCTATCAAACCTTCGACATTGTTGCAGAATCAATAATTAGCTGCAGAATTGGTGCAATTCAATAGCTCCCGCAAATATTAAGTTAAATAATAATGAACAATGAAACTTATGAAATAAAATATGTTTAAGTACCTGTTATTGCCATAAAAAAGAAGGAGGGTGAAGTGTAAGAAGGTGGTCAAAATGAGACAATTTTCAGCTTCAAGATAGACATTTGAGGACTTTAGTGCGAGGAGATTTGGGGAAAACTCGGGAGGGTCTTTCTTAGTCAGGTGCTAGGATTTGAGTCGTGGAACTCATACCCAAACCTAGCTACCTTGATAAGCTCAATTTATGCCCCCCTATGTTTATGTAGTGTGTTTTGAATTCTTTCTTTAAGAAGGTGTTTAGATAATTGGAAGAGCTTTGGTTGTGGTTTTTCTCTATTGAAAGTGGCCTAGACTTCCAATGATCCATATTTATGCAGGAACTAAATGAAATACAGATTAAAACATAAACATAAAGATACAACTAAAACTAAACTTCAATTCATTAATAGCAAAATACTAAAAATTGTTTACATGCAGAATGGAAATAAACTAGCTCGGGCGATGGTAACTTATCTCTAAGAAGAGATGTGGTAGCTACCTGCCTCTTAACTATGTTACAATGAGGCTCAAAGGCCTTTTTATTATTGAGAAACAAGGGAAAACCCTAAACATCCAAAATCCTAACACTAGGAGATGAAGCATTAAAATTTTCTGGCCCCCATTGGGGTTAGCTGGTATACCAACTTCCCATGGTCATAACTTTGGCATACGATCTTCGTTTGACGCATACGATACCTCATTAGAAAGGTCTATTCGAAGTCTACAACTTTCAACTACAAAACCTAGCCAAAGGCTATCAGTTTGTCTATTTTCCATAAAAATGTCGTTTAGGGCCATCAAAATGACTCTAGAAGTTCATGACCTACAAAAATGCCAAAAATAGTAAAATGTGCTACAATTAAGGAAAATGAAAGAAACAAGTTGGGGGTCCAAATGGAATAGGCGAGTGGCCACCAATATCCACCTCAATCTTTCAAGTCAGCTAGAATTATTGTTATTATTTTGGTGGCTTAGCTAGTCTTATACTCGAGTTGAGGTTAGCCATTGGGGAGTGAGAGGAAGTCTGAAATTTGTGTCAAATCTCAGATATAACAGACTTGATAGAGGATTGGAAAACTTGGTGTGGGGATATTTTTACTCCATTAGTGGTGCAAATTTGTGTTAAAACAATTGTTTGTGTCAGTCCTACTCTAGTTCGGGTGGACGACTAACGTCTTGATGTCTGACCCCTAGACCCCTCCTCTTTTGGGGTATCCAAGAGGTCGGGACCTGTGACTATAGTGTCAAGGAAAAGTCTTGGTGATGTGGGGGGAGGGGATGCGTAGCCCACAATTGTGGTTCTTTTCTATTGGGTGTTCGAGGCTACAAGACCACTCAACTTGGGGAATCATGAAGCACGCTAAGAGTTGGGGTTTGCAACAAAGAGGAGAGGGGAAGTGTTAAATTATACACTACAACTAAATTGAGCAATGAGCTTCCTATTTTGATTCCATTTACCTTTTTTGTTATTTTTTTGTTTCTTTGTAATTTAACAAAAATCTCGTGTTATTTCATGGGATGACACTAAACTTAGTATTATTTGAGCAGAGGCTAAACTAAGAATCACTTGTGCCATATTTAGTGTGTATAGTGTAGGGCTTAACATTACACTTTAGTGAAAATAATAGAACTAACCAATCCATCCCTTTGGTAATATGTGTGTATGTGCTTGTACATATATTGCTCTCCAATATTCAATGTTTTAATCTTTTATATTTGTTAATTAAACGATTCACCATAAAACCGTTTCATTACAAAACTAACTAACTAGCTAACTAATTGCATGTGTGTGTGAATTAGAGAACAATGAAGATATACAATTTTTGTTAATTTTATAAATAAATTTAACATTAAATTTTAAGATTGATAATGCTATTTAATGTTTAATTTTTATGAATATTTCATAAATTTGTGATATAGTACATTTAACTTAATATTAATTTGTTTAAAATTTAATAAATTTCAAATTAACATTGTAATTTTACATCTTAAAAATTTCAATGTTTTATGATTACATAAATTTAAAATTAAAATAAATCTAAAATTATTATTTTGCTAAGAGGAATTCTCTAGCCTAGTATGGAAGAGATGTTGTAATGTCCTCTTATATAAACATTTTGACTTGTTCAAAATACATAAAAATAAAAATATAATATAATATAATTAATAATTATTAAAAAAATAAAATAATATTTTTTTTTACCATTGCCGGATTTTGGGCTCCAAGTTTTGACAACACAGTTTTGCCAACGATATTTTTATGTAATATAACCTATTTAAAAGTGTAAAGAATATATCTATATATATATATATATATCGAGGTGCAAACCTTTCCTCAAGTTTTGCACTCAAAAAAGAGGTTTGTACCTTGAGAGGTTAGTTCCCTCTTGACCCTTAATAGATCTAGAATTAAAATGGATCTAGACTGATATATATATATATATATATATATATATTATTGAAAGTTCTTAATAAGGTCAAGCTGGTGTGACTCATCACGTTCCAGGAGCGTCAATACATGTTATTTTTTACAAGGTCAAGTTGTTTGATCAACTTTTGAACACATTCAGTATCTAGACCTCCATCTTAGCAACTGGAGGATAGCTGAAAGCGAAATATTTGACATATGGTGGTTGGTCCATAGGATGGGTCCTTACTTGACGACTCTTATCGCGAAAGCCCCGACGAGTCGAGGTGTCAATATTGTTGATATTACAAAGTTCATCAATGATGGTCAAAGGCGGTTATGTTTTAAATGGAGGTCAAGTGATAGCTGGAAGATGTGGTGGTGAAAGAGCGGTCTTTGTGAGATTCCAGAGTGGATGTGAGTGCTGACGAAGACCAATCAGGCAGAGATTATCCATGTTGTTGTAATATCTGTTTTCATTGTAAGCATTAAGGGTGAGTATTGGAAGTAATGCTTCCATGTGTTGTCATGAGTTGTCATTGAGAGTTCCCAAGCGTCAATCTAGAAGTTGTTGTTTCCTATGTATGAGTTGTAGTTATGATCTAGATGTGTGGAAGTAAGAGATTTATGTCCTATATATGTGTAATTGTTGTGATCAGTAAAGATATCATAGTGAGTGTGATTTGTGTCGTGTAATCTTTCTGTCACTCTCCAAATTTTCTATCACACACACACACATATATAAGTAGTATTTAAGTGTGATTTTATGGACTTTCCAACGGATTTTTGGCTAGAATTTGACGAAAAAATGTGTGGTCAAATCTTGATTTGTGATGTTTGAAATGATTTTCTGACTGCATATATGGGTTCAACACCCTTAAAAACCCATGGAACACTTTGATTGTGAAGAGTTCGGTCGTCAAACTTGTTACTTCAATGAATCCCTGCCGGATTCTAAACAAATTAGATCAGAAAATAAACTAAAAAACTTTTCAAAAAGTCACACTTAAAGACTACTAATCTATATATATATAATCAAATTCAAATTCAAATTTAGTATCACAAATTTAAACCCTGATGGGAGTGGTTGAATGAAATAAGGGTGGATTAGTGAGGTGACTTGCCTCCTTCATGCATACTGAACATATGTATAGATGGCATGTGTGGCATATGCACTACCACCATGTAAGTTTCGAGATGGTTGGTTGTCTGATTATATGCACAAGGGACACTAAGAGGTTGTTGTTTGTGGTCATGGGTATGGGTGGTAGTAAAGGTGGTAGAGGAGAAGAAATGTTTGTGCAGACTACCATGTTGTGCAAAATTCTTCAACTGTAGTGTTTGGGAGATTTGTACACTACCTTCAATATTGGATTTCATGGTCATACTGATGAAAGAGCCCAACGCTAGGTTAGGGAGCCATGAGAATTAGACAATTGGAGACTTAAGTGTGAGGAGAGTTGGGGAAAACACGAGAGGATATTTCTTAGTCGGGCTTTGGGAGTCAAGTCATGGAACTGGTGCCCAAACCTAACTGGCATGGTAAGCTCAATTTATAGCCCCCTTTGTTTATGTAGTGTGTTTTTGAATTCTTTCTACAAGAAGTTGGTTAGACAATGGGTGGGTATTTGGTTGTTGTTTTTCTCTATTGAAAGTCACCTAGACTTTCAAGTCGGCTAGGATTACTATTATTATATTGGTGGCTTAGTTGGTCTGATACTCGAGTTGAGGATAGTCATTAGGGAGTGGGAGGAAGTATGAAATTTGTGTCAAATCTTAGATATAACCGGCTTGAGAGAGGAGTGGAAAACCTAGTGTGGGGCTCTTTTTACTCCACTAGTGGTGCAACTTTGTGTTACAACGGCTGCTAGCGTTAGTCATACTCTAGTCTAGGTGGATGGATGACGTCTTGATATCTTGACTCGCAGACCCCTCCTATTTTGGGGTATCCAAGAGGTCAGGACCTATGGCTATAAAGTCGAGGAAAAGTCTTGGTGATGCGTGGGGGAGGGGGTGCATAGCCTATAATCATGGTTCCTTTTTCTTGGGTGTTGAAGTCTAGTAGACCACTCGACCTAAGGAATCGCAAAGCACGTTGAGAGTTGGGATTTGCAGCTAAGAGGAAAGGGGAAGATAGTTATACAAAGGGGTAGAGCAGTAAATGGGTTAGGGAGCACGAACAAGGTGTAGTGAATGGTGGAGATGATGCGGCAACAATGGAGGTAAGGGACCAAGAAACTGATATAGAGGAGGTGGTAGTCCCTAACCCTGCACAATCACCTGGGCATGTTGTTTTATCTGATGCTTTGGACACCTTGGAAGCACAATTACATCAAGTTACAACCCTCCTCGAATAACTAAATCACAATAAGCATGATGACCACGATGAAATTATAAACTTCATGAATGACTTGCAATGTAATCAATGGGATATGATGGATCACTTAACATCACTCTAACAAGGACAAAGGAGTCTTGATGGGTGCATATAGAAATTGGAGGGGCATATAACACAAATTCCATGTTCATAGGGAGCTTGGTCATCCTGCTCCTCCAGATATAGGCTTGGACCATCTGCCTATTCATTGATGCTTGTGGGCTATTGATGAGGTGCTCAAATTATGCTTAAAAATCAAAGTTGTCAGAATGGTGTGGAACCTGAACGACCGCATAGTGCTCATTATCATGAATCTGACGTAACTCGTTTCACACGAAACAGACATCGTATGGCTTCAAAAACGTGTTTTTTTCACTTTGGAAAACAGGTAAATTTTTGGAAAAAAAGGGGACAACCCAGTCAGCAGTCCGTACTGTTGACTAGGCTGCCTAGTTGTGGATGACTGTGCAATTGAGGTGGCATCGTAATCTCATCAGCGAATGGTTGAGTTCCATGTGGCACATTCGTACAAGCATGAGTTGGCAGGATGCTATTGGTTGAAGGTTATACAGGTGGACCAATGAGAGGGTGACACGTGGCAAACTTAGAGGCCACCACGTGACCTCTCAAATAAAATTTTATGTGGGGAGGTCGGGGTCAAACCTGTGACCTCACCCACAACAACACCAAGCTTTACCACCACGCCCACAGGTTGGTTCTTAACTAGCATATCGCAGGCGGGTCGACGTTAAAGAATTGGCCCGAGAACAAGCCAGGTTGCGATGCGATACAATTACACTACAATTGATAGTCCGTCAGGTCCTCTGCTTATTGCAATCACATATTGCCCATGCCACGTTCACCAACCATAAGACCTGCCGGTTCCCGTCGTTTGCGATTTGCAATGGAGCTGTCGGGGCCAATAGTTTATGGCCACCGTGCAACGAAATTTTTGCCCAATTATCGCTTTTTGGAGAAAAATTATAGGATCATGCCATAAATGGTGCAATTTGTGGAGCAAATATTGGGAAAACTAGGAGAGGTCATAACTTCTTCAGTTTTTGACCAAATGGGATGCAAAAAGAGGCTAGATAGCCATTTTTGAACATTATGGACTCATGGGAGCAAGTTTCAGAAGCATTTGAGCATTGTAAACACATATTTTTACACTTTTGAGCATAATAGAGAGGCCCAAGCCATTGGAAGCTGGACCAAGGAGATGTAGCCCAGGAGGGGTGAACTCCTTTATCATGTTCCTGTTGTAATGTGTTTTTGATGATGTTCTGTACATGTTTATGCTATTGTTCAATCTCTTATTTATGTTTAATTTCTCATAAAATTAACATAAAAACTCATCATTTCACTTGCAAAAATTCATGAATCCTTAAGCACAATGAAAGCATTTTTTTTCTAATATGAGGAGGATCTTAGCACAACAATCTAATATTCTAAATCAGATCATTTTGGTATCAGAGCACTAGGTTTTCTTTGTGAAAGAAGGATTTAACTATTTGCAAGTTTATGTCATGCTTACAAGGTTAAAACTCAAAAGAGGAGAAGGGAAGCTGGTTGGAAGCCCTGAATTTGGGTCAAAGGGAAGGAGAGCAAGGTTGCCACAATCTCCAACACCAATTCAACCTCATGTTATAGTTGAGACTCTATAGATCATGTCGCATGAAGGGGAACCTACAAACATGACAGAAGATGAGAATACCTTCAGAAAGGATTTCTTTGATATGACAAAGGTGGTAAAGGTTCTCTATGAAGAGAGGAATACCAGGTTGCAAGGGGAAAGTTCCAAACCTCCCAAAGGAGAAGGATCTTCAGGAGGAGGTAATGGAAAAGGCGGTAATGAAAATGGAAACGAACCTCCACCCTCTCCACCATCTTCTTCATCTTCTTCTTCACAAGAATCTTCACCCTCTTCCACTAACACAACCCTTACTCATACTCATCATCATACTTCAAAAGGAACAGGTAAATCACCTTTTTTAAAACTTGATGTTAAATTTGAGTTGCCCATGTATAATGGTGAAGTGGATGCAAAGAAGCTTGATAATTGGATTTGTCAGTTGGAGGTCTATTGCAGGATTCAAAACCTTCAAGAGGATGACACAAAGATTCAGTTAGCTTCCTTGGGAATGGAGGGTACAGTACTGGTATGGGGGGAATAAAAAACCCAAGAGGAGATCAAAAAACACAGCAAGATCTCAATTTCTTGGAATGATTTCATTGCTGCAATCAAAAGACAATTCTACTCTCTAGCTTATATGCAGAAATCCATCATGAATTGGTAGAACTTTAGACATCTTAAAGGTCAAATGTGCAAGATTACACCCAAGAATTCAGAAAAAGGTCTTTGATGTTAGGTGTAGATTTGCAATCACATGACACATTGCTGAAGTACATAGGGGGTTTACATAGTTACCTTAGGCATACTATCTTAATGTTTAATCCCAATAATTTAGATGATGTGTGTGTGCAAGCCACTCATCTTAAGGCAAGAGGGAAAAACACCCAAGAAGAAGGTAGTAAAAATCCATTTAAGAGTAAAGGAAAGGAAAATGCTTTCAAAGGGAAGGCAAAGAAAAATGTGTCTATCAAAAAAGAAGGAGAGAAAGTTACATGCAAACATTGTTCTAGGGAGGGTCATGATGAAGCTCATTGTTGGAAGCTTCATCCCGAAATGAGACCAAAGAGAAACAACAACAAGGGAAAACAAAAGACAACTATAACCACTCAACTTGATTTGGGATTTGATTCGGGCGATGAAACTAAAATCACAACAATGGGGTTAAAAGGAAAGAATCCATTGCTAGTATTAATTCTTCAAACTCACAAAATGAAACTCCAAATGAAAAGAGGAGAATATAACTTTTTCACATAAGGGTGATCTCAAAACACAACAAGATTGATACGCTTTTCGATATTGGCTCTCAAGCCAATATTATCTCTGAAAATATTGTCAAAAATTTAAACTTGGAAACCGTTCCACATCATAAACAATATCCACTTGGATGGGTGTGTGACAATGCGCAATTGTAGGCTACTAGAAAGTGTAAACTGAAATTTGCCATTACTGCAAATTTCATAGATGAAGTGGAACTTGATGTTGTATCGTTAGATATCCGTGGCATAGTTTTAGGCAGCTTGTACCTCTATGACAAAAAATATATCTTCCATAGACATGAGAACAAATATGATTTATTCAAATATGGAGTAGAATATATTGTGAGAGCTCATAGCAAGAAAATAATTCTTTCACTTGTTAATGCAGGGAAAATGAAAAGACTAGTGAATTCGAGCAAGAATTTTGTGCTTCTAATGATCAAACCCAAGAATGATGTTGATAATGAAGCTTTTAAAGGTTGTGATTCAAATTTGAAATCTGAATTGGTTGACGTAGTTAACCAATATGATGAGATGTTTCATGAACCAAAGGGATTACCTCCCAAGAGAGGAATCCAACATGAGATATAGTTGCAGCAAGATTGTCATCTTCCTAACATTGGCATGTATAGGATGTCAGTGATGGAAACCACAGAAATTAAGAAGAAAATTCAAGAGTTGTTGAATAAAGGGATCATTAGACCATCTTCCTTGCCATGTGATTCAACTATTGTCTTGGTGCCAAAGAAGGATGGAACATGGCGCATGTGTGTGGACTTTCGTGCACTGAACAAAATTACGGTAAAGAACCATTACCCACTACCTAGAATAGATGATTTACTTGATCTATTGAAATATGCAAAGTATTTTACTAAGATGGACTTAAGAAGTGGCTACCATAAAATTAGAATAGCTGAAGGAGACATTTGGAAGACAATATTCAAAACAAAACAAGGTTTATTTGAATGGATAGTTATGACGTTTGGTTTATTTAATGCTCTCGCTACATTCATGTGTGTGATGAATGATGTGTTGAGGCCATTTCTTGATGAGTTTGTCATAGTCTACTTAGATGACATCTTAATTTTTAGTAAATCTTGTGATGAACATGTCATGCATGTAAGAAAAGTACTTGATGTCTTGAAAAAAGAACAGTTGTATCTTAAGATGTCAAAGTGCGAGTTTGGAAAAATTTCTTTAGTTTACTTGGGTCATATTATTGGAGGAGGTGAGTTGAAAATAGATCCCTCCAAGGTTGATGTCATTGTGAATTGGCCAAGGCCCAAGACAGTTACTGAGGTAAGAAGTTTTTTGGGAGCAACCCAATATTGGAGGAAATTCATTGCTAATTTTTCTCTTATAGCCACTCCTTTGCATGTGTTGACAAGTGTGAAAAAGGTTTTTCAGTGGGGAGGAAAACAACAAAAGACATTTGATGCATTGAAGGAAAAGATCAGTACAACTCAGTACTTTCACTTCCAAACTTGAGACAGTCATTTGAGATTCAGACTGATGCTAGCAACTACACCATGGGTGCAGTCCTCATGCAACATGGTAAGCCTATCTGTTTTCATTCAGAAACTTTTAATGGTGCAATGATTAACTATCCTACATATGACAAGGAATTGTATGCATTGGTGCAAAGTGTGAAAAAATGGAAACACTACTTGATGGGTAAGGAAACAATCATTCACACTGATAATCAACCATTGCAATACTTGCAATCAAAGTTGCACCAATCAAGGCACTTCCAATGGATGGGTTTTCTTCAACAATTCCACTTGGTAATCAGGTATAAGAAAGGTATCTACAATAAAGTTGTTGATATGCTTTCTAGGCCTATTGTTAGTGCAACTACTTTACTCAAGCATAATTCTGTTTTACATGAAAGTTATATTGAGCAATATGCATTAGATAATGACTTTCAAAATGTTTATGCAAGCTTGAGTTAAGGTAACCACGTAGAGGAATTGGATTATCATTTGCATGATAACTTGTTGTACCATATTGGCAAGCTTTGTATTCCGTAGGGAGAAAGAGTTAACATCATAAGAGAGGCACATACTTCTCTTATTGCTGGTCATTTCGGTGTAAGTAAGACGGTGGCACATCTACACAGGTATTGTTATTAGCTTCGTATGCTTGAAAGTGTGTCTCGTTTTATTAAAGGATGTTCATTATGTGCAATTATTAAGCCTAGCAATAGGAAGTTAGGATTGTACACACCACTTCCGGTTACTTCACGACCATGGGAGAATGTTTCTATGGATTTTGTAGGAGGTCTTCCATTGTCAAAAATAGGTAATGATTATTTGTATGTAGTTGTGGATAGGTTCAACAAAATGTGTATTTTGATGTCATGTAAAAAGCAAGTTACAACTGACACAAATTGCTCAATTATTCTTGCAGAATGTTTGGGTGCATTTTGGATTGCCCACATCCATTGTTAGTGATCGAGATTCTCGCTTTGTTGGGAATTTTTGGCCAAGCTTGTGGGGATTCATGGAAACCAAATTGAAAAAGAGTACAACTTTTCATCCACAAATAGATGGTCAAACAAAAGTGGTGAACATAACAAGATACATCTTCTTCATGGGTATTGCAGCAAGCATCCTAAGTTGTGGGACGAACATCTTCCCTATATTCAACATGCTTACAACCGATCCAAGCATTCTTCAACTCAAACTTCGCCATTTGAGGCATGCTTGGTGTACTTGCCTAAATATCCTTTGGATTTTATTTTTGGCAAATATGTTTCTATTGAAGGTAATAGCGACATAGACAAAGCAAGAAAGTTCATTGAACAAATTCAACTAATACACCGAAAGGTTTAAGAACAACTTGAGAAAAGCTAAGGCAAGTACAAAGCAAGGCACGACAAGCATCATCAAGATCACAAGTTCCAAGTCGGTGATGAAGTTTGGCTTCACATTAACAAAGAGAGGCTCCAAGGAGAAGGTAAAAAGCTAAAACCAATTAGATATGGTCCATTCAAAATTTTGGAAAATATTAGTAACAATGCCTTCAGGTTGGATTTGCCTTCATATATGCAAATTTATGTTGTTTTTAATGTTGATAATTTAAGGTTGTATGAGCCTCCTTTGATTGAAGATCAAGGAGAGAATATTCAAATTCCATCTATTGAAGACTTTTCTCTAGAATTCCTTGATGAGCTTCAACAAGACACTATACTTGACAAAAGAACAAGGATATCAAAAAGGGGAAGTGTCGATTATCTTCGAGTGGGGCTCAAGGGTACAAATCCTTTAAAATCCAAATGGATAGAGGTTGGAAAGGTGAGGGAACTATACCCTCACCTGCTAGACAATTGAAAGTGATCTTTTGGGGTCCAAAAGGCTTCCAGTGGGGAGGAGTGATCATGTGCTCAAATTTATGCTCAATATAAAAGTTATAAGAATGGTGTGGAACATGAACGACTGCGTAGTGCTCGTCATCTTGAATCCGGCGCAACTCGTTTCGCGTGAAACAAACACCGTATGGCTTCAGAAACGTGTTTTGTTCACTTTGGCAAACACATAAATTTTTGGAAAAAAAGGGGACAACCTAGTCATCAGTCCATACTGATGACTAGGTTGCCCAGTGGGCTCTGACTGTGTAGATGAGGTGGCACCGTAATCTCATCAGCGAATGGTTGAGTGCCATGTGGCACATTCGTACATGCATGAGTTGGCAGGATGCTATTGGTTGAAGGCTATATAAGTGGACCAATGAGAGGGTGACACGTGGAAAACTTGGAGGCCGCCATGTGCCCTCTCAAAGGTCGAATAAAATTTTATGTGGGGAGGTCGGGGTCGAACCTGCGACCTCACCCACAATAACACCAAGCTTTACCGCCACGTCTGCAGGTTGGTTCTTAACTAGCATATCACAAGCGGGTCGATGTTAAAGAATCGGCCCTAGAACAAGTCAGGGTGCGATGTGATAATTGCAATCGCACATCGCAAAAGGGAAGTACTACATAACCGGCCCTGACAGGATCAGGTTGCGATTGCGATATCGTAATCCCATATCGCACAATGAAAGTCTTGTTATATGTATTACTCTGGCTCTGCCAATTGTGATATATTCCAGATGCGATATAGTTATATTGTAATTGATAGTCCGCCGGGTCCGCCGCTTATCGCAATCGCATATCGCCCATGCCACGTTCACCAACCATAAGACCCGCCGGTTCTTGCCGATTGCGATTTGCAATGGAGTTGTTGGTGTCAATAGTTTATGGCTGCTGCATGGTGAAATTTTCACCCAGTTAGCGCTTTTTGGAGTGAAATTGTAGGATCATGCCGAAAATAGTGCAAATTGTGGAACAAATATTAGAAAAACTAGGAGAGGTCATAACTTCTTCAATTTTTGACCAAATGGGATGCAAAAAGAGGCTAGATAGCCATTTTTGAACATTATGGACTCATGGGAGCAGGTTTTAGAAGCATTTGAGCATTGTAACACACACCTTTTACACTTTTGAGCATAATAGAGAGGCCCAAACCATTGGAAGCTGGACCAAGGAGACGTAGCCCAGGAGGGGTGAACTCCTTTATCATGTTCCTGTTGTAATGTGTTTTTGATGATGTTCTATACATGTTTATGTTGTTGTTTAGTCTCTTATTTATGTTTAATTGCTCATAAAATTAGCACAAAAACTCATCATTTCACTTGCAAAAATTCATGAATGCTTAAGCACAATGAAAACATTTTGTTTCTAATTTGAGGATGACCTTAGCACATCAATCTAATATTCTAAATCATAATATAAGCTAGAGGGTAGAATTGTATTCTTCTCGCAGATCTTTTGGTTGTATTGGTCTTTCCAATTTTCAGTCACGAAAAAGTTTTGGTTTTTTGTGAGAAATTTTTACGTTGTTCTTCTAACCAACAACTCAGGTAGGAGTGAACCTGGGAAAACAACACATTTTGGATATCTATTTTGTAATATTTTGATAAATATATATATATATATATAATAATAATAATAATAATAAAAAATAAAAATGATGCAAAACGTTTTTTTTTTAATTAAATTAAAATAAATATTTAATAAAAATAAAAAAATAAAAAATAATATAATTTTATACGTCAAAGTTGTAAGCGGTAAGAATATAGTACTTTCACATACTTATTACTCTCCTTGGTATGTAATATATAAATCGATTTTAATATTTGCTCATGGTATGAGTATATAAATTGATTTTCCATCAAAATGTTTTGACTTTTATTGGTTTCAAAAATTGTTTAATGTTTTGCAATATTTTTAAATAATATTTTTTAAATAGTTGTAGAATTTGAATGGACTACATTTTTATAGTTGAGAGATTTATTTAAAAATAATAATAATAAAAAAAATGAAAGTAAAAAAAAATTAAAATTGACACTTAACATGACAACATTTTTAGTATTGACGATGCGTCCATCAAATCATTTTCATTTGTTGCAGGATACTAGCTCTAAAATTTAATGAGCATTTTTATGTTTTAAAATTTAGTTGACATTGAATAAAAATTCCGAAATGACAAAAGTGACGAGTTAAAAAAATTGAGCCCATAAATTTGACATGCAATAATTACTTATTATAATTTTCAATAGCTCGTTTAAAAGTTAGAGGTAGAGGAAGCCTAATACCAACTGATATTGCAAAAAGTATGTCCAAAGTTGTTTCATAAGAACATTCTCATGGCAATGTTTTGTACTTTTATTAACAATCTATGCTTAGATAAATAGTCTCAAAATGGGCCAATGGTCACTATCCTAAATTTGAAGATTTACATTCTCGTATTTTGTTTCATAATTGTGATTGATTCTCTTCATATCATGAATATTTTTCTTATTTTTCTTAGCTTCAAGAGATGAATGCTTGGAAACCTGTAACAAGAAAGTTGTTGTTCATACCAATTCTGCTAATAAATCCATCCATTTTGTTGTAGCATTCTTCACTGTTTTTTTTGCATATATATGTTATGAGTTTGCATAGGTTTTAAACAAAATACACAATGATATTATTATGCGTTAGCATATTGCCATTTCAAAACTAATACATTTTTGCAAAAATTAATGGCGAAAGTTTTAAATCCACTCCAATTTAAAACCATAATCCTTCTTCCTTGGCACTGGAACTCACAATCAAATAAAAAGAGACATTCATCACAATTTTACTCAACATTGACAGTTTGAAAAGTGCTCTTTTGAGTGCCCTATATTCGATGGTCCACTGCATAACCCTTTGATAGAGATCACACAATTTACATTCAATAAAAATATTAGAGATTACACATAATTTTGCATATAATAAAAATGAGTTTGACAATCAATAATAAGTCTAAATCGTAAAATAATAGATATGAAAAACAAATAATCATAGTCAAATTTTCCTTCGACACACAAACTAAATTTGAAATTCTTAACCTGCAAAGTACAACTAATAATGATATACCTATGAGCCCTCATATACATCATCAACAAATGAGTTACACAAAATTATGCTATGAATAAATTGGAGTTGAAGCAACAGTTAACGTAACAAAATCCCTTACGCAATAGCCCGCCCTTAAAATGAGAAGCATTTCACGACATCGTATCTTCAAGTGTTTTTAGTGCAACGGTGATTCGACTCCTGCGGGAGGTTATTTGTTCCGATGATATTCCTCATGCTTAGGTCATCAATCTGTTGGCTTCGGTCACATCTGTTGTATGTTGATGATGTTCTTCTAGCTTCGGCGTATATCTGCTGGCTTCTGCCTCATATGTTGCCTCATATGTTGTATGTTGATTCTTTAGCGGAGATTCTTTCCGCACTGAAAAAATTGATTCTTTAGCGGAGATTCTCTCCGCACTGAAAAAAACAATAAACAATAGCGTGTCGAATAGAGGTACCTATGGGAATGCAATCCTCTTGATTCCGACAATTCCACCAAGGAAGGGTGTGTATCCTTAAATTAAATCAGATTAAGACACGACTATTGCAATAAATTTAACCAGATCTTTAAATTAGATTAAAATATAGATTAAACTTCTAAAAGCTGTGCAGATAATTGTTAGTTTAGGGTTATTGCAGGAGATAAGCAAGATCTAAAATACATAAAAGCTAAGTGTAACGAGAGAATCGTTAGTTCAAGTTATTGTGGGAGATAAGCATGGTGTCAAAGACATTTAAACAAAATTGTGACTCAACATCGTTGAGGGATTATAGTTTTATTTTAATGTGTTTCAATGGTTGATCCGCGGGACAAAAAAAAGTTAGAGCGATTAAATTAAACAAAATTAAGAATAGGGAGAAAAGTGCTTTCAAACTTCAAAATTTATTAACGCAGAAATTCATGTTTTTTAAGTCATTTAATAAATTAAATATCGATGGATTGTAATCTCTGTATGAATTTTATTCAAATTTGAGAGCAGTTGCTTTATGTGTATATGCATGTTAATACGATTATTTCACGCGAGGTGCATGATTAGACGGCTGGGGCGGATGGCTTTCGCTCCCTCAGTCGGAATCGATTCCTGCGGCAGTATATCTGTGGACCGCGTTTTGGTCATCTGTTGGCTTCGGCCTTATGGACGATTTGTAACGGCTATGCCGTAAATATTCTGAAATTCTGCTGGCTTCGGCCATATGATGCAAAAATCTGCTGGCTTCGGCTATATGTTGTAAAAATCCGTTGGGCTTGGCCATATGTTGATTTTCCCTCTAAAAAAAATGTTAATACGATTACAACAATTTTTGTCAATGATGATTATAACAATTTTTGTTAATGATTTCTCAAATTGATAAGCAATATAGGATGATAGGAATTAAATTTAAATTAAAAATAATATTTTGTTGAATTTGGTATTATATGATAAAGTTAAATATTTGTACTATCCGTTATCTTTATATTGTCTTAATGTAATATAATAGTGTTTTTTCGTTCTTAAAAAATGATAAAGTTAAATATATTATTATAAATTTGGATAAAGGAGAAAATATTTTTTTTTCCACCATTAATAATTTTTTTTAACTACTTAAAAAAACAAAAAACAATGAAAACCATATTCAAGTAAGAATATTAAGAAATTACATTAACTAATCACATTTATATGTCAAACTAAGAAGTTTATAATATTATAACAATTATATAATAATGAGTGATAATTCATGTTTTCCTTTCATAATTTTAAGCCTTGTTTTTCTTCTTTATCTCTATTTTTTATATATAGATATAACTAAAAGTTAGACACAAATTTGTATTATTTTATGTAAAATATAACATTCCTATAATTACTAATGTGCTACTTGGAAAACTAGATTAATAACACAAGCTTTATGTTTTTGTTAAAATTATCAATCCTATTGTCAAAACATATTTATATGAAATATTTGGTCTAATCTTATCAGGGAAACTACTGACTAATTTAGTACTCTTAAAGACAAACTTCCCTGCTTAGGTACAAAATAGGAAACCCAAGTCTACAACTTTCTTAGCAAGAATGAAATCTTTGTTGTCCAATTTTGTAAGCTGTAACTAAAAGACATCCATCACGATGAGAAAAATTTCATGTTGTGACTTATTGTATCCCAGTAGGACTTTGCTCATAATGGTTTTAATTTGCCAATATATCAACTATTTGCATATACTAGGTCTATTGGGAGTGGATGTTTCCCATCTCTGGTATTAAGTGACATATGTTTTCTTCTACCTTTCAATTATATATGAATCGTTGGGCTAGTGTAGTTTCCTGCTTCGACAAGTTGACTTCCTCCCTAGATCATGGGACGTGTACCCCCAAAAATAAGTAATTGAAGTTTCAATGTTGGTTTGAGCATTTGAATAGGGATGCTCACTTCTCCCATGACTTTCACACTGGTTAAGTGAAGAGCTAACGTGCAACATGATAAATTATAACCCATGGACAAGAGGGATAAAGAGAAGATAGATTGGGAGAGCAGGGCACAAAGTGACCAAACCCAACATTGAACACCAATCAAGAGTACATTGAGAATCGAGACGAGAGAGCCATGCCAAGTAATGAGTAGAGAGATTAAGGTCTAATGAGCAGGGTAATAAACAAAGAGGATGTGAGGCTAAGATGATAGAGTGAGAGGTGTGCTTGAAGGCAAAATTTAGTGGAGGGCGCTTATAAGAATGAAAAATGTGACATAAAAGTAGAGAACGCCAAACTAACTTACACAAATGACATACAAAGCTGGTTGTCCCTCAAAAAATGCATAACTTTTAAAGCTGGTCAGTCATAAGATCGAGAT
Source organism: Pinus tabuliformis (assembly GCA_031772625.1). Classification (NCBI taxonomy): domain Eukaryota; kingdom Viridiplantae; phylum Streptophyta; class Pinopsida; order Pinales; family Pinaceae; genus Pinus; species Pinus tabuliformis. The sequence continues at coordinate 1,021,138,531 of CM062811.1, read as the reverse complement.
CATGGCCATCCTAGTTAAAGAGTATACTAAGGATGGACTGCAATAACGGTCAAGTGCGAATAAACATTGGAGATTATGGATTGAGCTTGACATGTTTTCTCATATCAGCCTTCGTTATCAAACTAACACATGACTTGTCTGTTCATATGAGTAATCCCAACCTCATGATCACAAGTGGTGGCAACGACATGGAGAGAAGTCACCTCACATGGGAGTTCCATGGTGTGCATTAAAAAAAGGACATGGGGGTGAGCTTTGATCCACTTGTGTGTGCACAGTTCATGATACAATTTTTAATATAGTCTCTTTGGTTTCAACCATTGCCTCAAGGTGTCCCTATGGCTTCAAGGTTAGGCCCTCATGGGAATTGAGCCTCGCTTAATAATGAAAAACTCCTCACTTTCCATCATCCAATCCAACCTCTTTGGGTTAAGAGAAAGAAGACATGAGGTGAACTTTGATTCATTTAAGTGTGCACATGTCACAAACCTATTCAACTACTACCTCAAAGTGTCCCATAACTCTAAATTAGTCAATGGTAAAAACTCCTCACTTTCAAACATTAGATTCAATTCATTTAAACCCCTCCTACCTTTTAAATATTTTGGTACACCACATTCTAATAATTTTTTTAAAATCATTTAAATATAACCTATAATAAACAACGTAACTTTCGAAATAGCAAATTAAATTTTGATAAAGATTCACTAAAATCGAAATACCTAATGTCACATTTAAGAATATAATCACTCCATAAGCCTTAAATGTGTTTTTCACCAAACTTTAACGAAAATGAAATTTCCCAAACCTTTTTGAGAAAAGTAAGGTAGGCCATCTATATGCCCAAGCAACCTACGTGACAAAATATAATATCGCATATTGCTTTCCATAATGTTTTTGCATCGCTTTCCATCATATTTAAAAAAAACAAACCTTGGAGCTTCCTTGTAATCATTGTGAAATAAACTTTGGGAATATTGAACTTCTTTGGTTTACCGACCACGCCAATCAAAGAAATTTATATATATATATGCCGGGAAATTTATTTGGTTGGTCTGACTGGCGGATGGGAGGACACACCCTTAACGTGTGACTCAGATTGGAATGGTTTTGGCAATTGCCTGAATCCACTTCCACTTTTCACACATTATCGAAACGCATCCATGGCATGTGCCATCCAATGAAATCGGATAATCTTCCCCGGCACGGTTCTTGGAGAATCTGTCTATCAGGAAGCAACACGTTCTGCCCTGCAAACCCTCGAGGCAGAAGTAAGTGCATTATAGATTGATTTGGGCCAAATCTATTCGGGCAATGGTGTGTCTCTATCTTAATAAAATCGAGGAGGATAAAGGTGTTGTACGGGTGTAATAAATCTATATCCAATGGATGATAGTCACAGTTCGGCCAACAAGCGGCCAACAAGCTCACACAGGTCCTCTTCTTCATTTCTGTACTCATTCTAAGATGTTTTTCAGATGTCAATTTGTTATAAACTTGTAGCTAAAGAATTTTTTCCTTAACTTCAATATCATTCACGCCTCTCATTAATTTCGGGATATCCAACACCCATTTCAGGTGGCATAAAACATTGTTGGGCCCTCACAGCAGTCGAATTTTAATTTCAGACCGACACTTGGAACACCACTACTAATTCTGATTAATAAACAACAAACCTGCTAGAAATTACATGTTTGCATATCCAAATTCTTATCCGTAATTCTGATTAATTAACAACAAACCTGCTAGAAATTACATGTTTGCATAGCCCAATTCTTATTCGTAATTCTGATTAATAAACAACAAACCTGCTAGAAATTACATGTTTGCATATCCAAATTCTTATCCGTTGACAATGAAAACAATTTGAGTGGGTTGTGGCCAATTTATTTATTTGCTTATTTTTTAGTTGGAGTAACTTCAAGTCTGACCCTATTAGGCACTCACGTTCTCATTGTAGCTTGGGAGGTCCACATCATTCACTTACACAATTCTGATCATCATGATTCATCCAGTGACAATTTTGTTCACAGCCAGCCCAGTGTACACATCAAATCACCTTTTCAAAAGGTTGCAACTTAAGCTGCCATAGTATGGGTATGTGGGTGTGAGTGCTGGTGCAAACACACCACGTTTCAAACAGGGGATGGTGTACATCAGAGATACATATATCAAATTTTATTTGTGCAATACATGGAAAAGAAATAAAACTGACACGAAAATAAATGAGTGATGATTCAGATTCATTGTTAGATTCCAGTGTCAAACCATTTGTCAAATGAAATTCATGATTGAACATTGAACATTCCTTAACTTTCCAGATATGGTGAGGAAATGACAAAAAAAAATAAAAAAATAAAATTCAAACTTTGATGAAATTGAGATGTGGGGACTTGGGGAGATGATAGTGTCAATAATGATGAAGAATGCTTCACGTTGAGCCATTGGAATGGATACCAATTTCCCGCAGTAAAAACAATGAACAATGCGCTACTTCCCTCTCTCCTTTTTTTTTGGCTTATCCAAGCTTGCATAGTGAATCTGAAAATGTAAAATTGAGCATGAAATTAGGGTTTAAACTAAGTTACTTGGAAACAAATATGGATATGGATGTGGATTTCTAAATTTTTGAAAAGCCAAGATCTGGATACGGTGGGAAAATGCCATGTACAAAGAATGCAATAATATTTTTTAATTTTAAAAAACATATTCAAAGTTAAAAATCAAAACCATTCATGAATCACAACATTAGAACTGAAATCATTAAATACATAGCCAGAAATGGGTTTACATCCTCATCATTTGAATATTTCAATTCTATAGCATGATCACCTGTCATATTCCTTGAAATCTGCCTCAAAATCTATAGTTATGATGGCAAATGAATACCATACATCATTTGAAAACATTGCTATAGTCTGTGTATCATATGGTTCTAGGCGGAGTCTTCACCTAGAGTTGGATGGTATTGATCTAATTAAATTATTTATGACACAACCATTCTTTATACACAAAGTGTGAAATTTTCATTAACCCTAGCAATCTAGCAATTTATTAACCTAGCATATTACATAGATCTACTAAATAAAAAGCACGACTAGGATTTTAACATAAACAAAATAATCAGCGAAAGCAAATTTAAAGTACCATTCTCTCAATCACATGCACACAGATTTCTGCCCTCCAAATTGGTTCTTCATTTATTAAATTCAGAACTTACAAGGGACTCCCTTGGGATAATGGCCCTTTGAGGAAAATACATACAATAATAACCTGAAAATGGTCTAGCTGATCAAGCCCTAGATCTGTCCTTCGATCTGTTTGGCTGATCTGGATCTCCCTTTCTGCTCCTTTCACCTTCCTTGAACCTGGCAGACTTGAGTGGAAGTTCTTCACCACCCAATCACTGTGATCTCACTCTCGTTGCGTCTTATGTCTCTTCTCCCTTAGGCTAGCCTTTCTTTTATAAGTTTTAGTCATTATTGAATCCACAACAGTAATCTCCACAAATGTAAAATTGAGCATGAAATTAGGGTTTAAACTAAGCTACTTGGAAACAAATATGGATATGGATTCACTAAATTTTTGAAAAGCCAAGATCTGGATACGGTGGGAAAATGCCATGTACAAAGAATACAATAATATTTTTTAATTTTAAAAAACATATTCAAAGTTAAAAATCAAAACCATTCATGAATTACAACATTAGAACTGAAACCATTAAATACATATCCAGAAATGGGTCTAACTACATATCTAGAAATGGGTTTACATCCTCATCATTTGAATATTTCAATTCTATAGCATGATCAACCTGTCGTATTCCTTGAAATCTGCTTCCAAATCTATAGTTATGATGGCAAATGAATACCATACATCGTTTGAAAACGTTGCTATAGTCTGTGTATCATATGGATCTAGGAGGAGTCTTCACCTAGAGTTGGATGGTATTGATCTAATTAAATTATTTATGACACAACCATTCTTTATACACAAAATGTGAAATTTTCCTTAACTCTAGCAATCTGGCAATTTATTAACCTAGCATATTACAAAGATCTACTAAATAAAAAGCACTACTAGGATTTTAACATAAACAAAATAATCAGCGAAAGCAAATTTAAAGTACCATTCTCTCAATCACATGCACACAGATTTCTGCCCTTCAAATTGGTTCTTCATTTATTAAATTCAGAACTTACAAGGGACTCCCTTGGGATAATGGCCCTTTGAGGAAAATACATACAATAATAACCTGAAAATGGTCTAGCTGATCAAGCCCTAGATCTGTCCTTTGATCTGTTTGTCTGATCTGGATCTCCCTTTCTGCTCCTTTCACCTTCCTCGAACCTGGCAGACTTGAGTGGAAGTTCTTCATCACCCAATCACTGTGATCTCACTCTCGCGGTGTCTTGTGTTTCTTCTCCCTTAGGCTAGCCTTTCTTTTATAAGTTTTAGTCATTGATTGAATCCACAACAGTAATCTCCAAAGTGATTGCGTTGAGATTAGATCTCACCTCGCTAAAGATCAATGATTGCGATTCATCTAATTCACTATTGCAAAAACCTTTGCATTCAGTAGATTAACTCACTTGATCTTATAAAAAGAAATGACTTTAATCATTAAAGTGATTGCGAAGGTTAAGTGTCTATTAGGCAACTTCTGCAAGCCTATACACTTAAGCTTGTCTAGAAGTACCTGCCTGGCTACAAACATCAACACAAAGAAAACTGAAAACTGAGTATATACTATATACTATATGCTATATACTATTATCTCATATTGTGTGAAAGCTTTTCTAGAGCTTTCAACTAGCATCATCAAAAAGTTAAAATTAAAATTTTAATGTCTCATATCTTTCTTACTAGCATTATCATGTGCTATACACCCTACATGCTATAGGTAATTAATAACTTACTTATACAACTATACAACCTACAGATTAATAACAAGTAATCCAACTAAATGTCTAAATATCCTTATTTTTTTTAAACCATAAAACTCTAATGCTATTAACTTATTTGCTTGGGATTCGACATATGAGGGCTAGCAGGCACAAGATTTGTTTTAGCAGCATTTGTTCTGTTTTCAAGTTTGACAGATTGATTACGTGGAAGATCCTATGCAACTCTGCGTGGATTTGTATCCGTATTTGGATTTGAAATGTGGATTCGTGGATCCAACATCAAGACCCTGTGGATTCAGTGACATAGGGTTTAAATATATAAAAGAGTGCAACTCGTAGTTGTTTTAGGGTTCCTTGATGTGCCAACCCCAAATGCAACTTTGTTGGGGTTTTTTAATTATTAGTGTTTTTTCTTTCATGCTAAAATCAATGTTGACATACTTGAAATAAAGACACTTTTCCAAATTCACCTAGGGTATTGTGGGATACACAAAAGTGTGTTGCAAGGTATGGAGGCATATGAGTATGGACATGTTTTCGATAAGAGGGACAAGGCTAGAGGATTCAATCCCCAAGTGTTGAAAAATGTAATTAGTGTTGGTCTTCATAATTGTACTTGAGTCAAGATATAATATATTTGTCAAAATAAATTTTTATTATTATTAAATTGACTTATTAAAGCATGGATTTCATGCTTGGATCTGTTACCGCTCAAACTAGCGGGGGTCCTAGAGGGGCACTTGCTAGGTCAAGAGCAACAATGAAGCTAAAGCCCACTGTCACCACAGCTAAAACTTCCTACTCTTTATGGAATTTCACCGATGGGAGGAGACCTAATATATAGAGAATCACTTATGAAGGATAGATCAACTAAGATGGATGTGAAGTGATCTCGATAACCCTTTCCTAGGAGAGACTCAAGAGTGGGACTTGCTTGCTTCTTAAGCAAGGTACAAGATTCTCTAGGATAGGGGAGTAGGGATTTGAGGGCTTGGCTTAGGGAATGTGACTTGTAAAGGAGCTTCCTAAACCCTAAAATCCTTGTGGAACTTGGTTTCCCAAGTGGTTTTTGAAGAGTTGACTTTGATAAGATATGGGACCACACGGGACCAAGTGGACCCAGGTTAGGTCAAGGGGATAGGATTTAGCAACCAATGATATGCTTGACCTAATTAGGGAGGGGAAAGGGATCAAGGAATGAATTTTCAATGAAAGGCAATGCAAGGATCCCAGTGAGGTTTCTAGCCTAAGGGAAACCAAGGGAAAGAATTGGTCTTCGAGCTAGGGCTTGCAATATCTCAAGATCCCATCGTCAAAATCTCATGAAATTTGGAGGGCTTCTTGAGGACACACTAGCGCAGTTGTGGACCAAAAATTGAAGTATTTGGATGGCTAGATTGTGAGATATTCGATGCCCTAGGTGACCTATGGGGCTAGACCTAGAAAGAAGAGGAGAAGGTGAAGAAAAATAAGTTTTAGGGTGATCACCTATGGTAGACTAGTGCCTAATCCTTTGGGGAGATTGGAGTCAAGAATGATTATGAATTCGGATTTGATTTTCTTGGTCAAGGAGGCCTTAAAGGCAACTTCACTTAGCACTAGGGCAAAGGAGAGCAACTTCAAAGACTTTATACTTCGTTTTGCAAAATAGATGGTTTATCAAGATAAATTTCAACCATGAAATATCTCTAGGAACATTTAGTGATCATACATGGCCCATACATGAAGCATCTCTATATAGAAACAAAATTTCCACAACTTCTCAATGATAGATGTAGCAAATTAGCCCTAGAACAGTGAAATCCCAACAACAATGTATGTGACAAAAATAGAGCAAAGAATAGCATTAAAATTGCACTTACATGTATTAGAGTATATCCAACCTTCAAAATTTTTCTAAACAAGAAGCTCCAAGACGAGAAAATGATCCGAAAATTAAAATTCATTCCATGCTCCAAAATTTTGTCCACCTAGAAGAATAGCGAAGTTCTCTAAAGAGATACAAGTCCAACCAAGTGATGATGCTAAAATGAATTCACATCACTTGTATTAATACACTTCTAATGAGTTTGATTTAGCTAATTAGGTCTACATTAGACCCTACAATAAAATAATGTGCAAAATAACTAACTTTTGGTGACAAGCCGACCAAACTAGCTCATAAACAAAAGAATAAGCCTCTCAAGGGGTCGATAATGAATAATGCATGTCGTTGGGCCTTGGAAGAGGCCTAATGGAGTCTATATGTGCCATAATGTGTAGTTGAACTCCCAAAAGCAGTGGACAAGGGGTTGGCCCCTTGTAATAACCCGTGGTGCTCCAAATGACATGTGGGGGCACACAAGTGTCCTCATGGGTCTCCAAACAAATCGAAGATGCTTGTAGATCGCCTGCAAGGGCTAGGATGATGGTGTAGGTGATGCCACATCATCGTGCAAGTCCTGGATCATCTACCAAGTGTATGGTGCAACTCTGGGGCCAACTGGGCATGATGGATCAGGTGCATATTCTTCGTCCAATAAGTGAACCATGAGTAATCTCTGAATGACTGTGGGGATCCATGGAGTGCTGTCTTCCACTATGGAGGACCATGGCTCTCTACACACACCCTACATGTGCCAATGTAGCCCTCTGGGGTTAGGACCCTGTATAGGGAGACCAAACCCAAATGGAAACCACCTGCAATCCTGCATAAGATCCAATGCGTCCCCGTGCCTTCCAGCACACCAAGTCATTAAAGAAATCAAGTAAAAGAGTTTATAAACCATGGATAACAAGTGAGCACTTCATAATGGCATGCCCTTCCATAGTGGGCTTTGGCATGTGCTAATGTCTCCCAGCTCCAAATAGGGTTAACCAAACATCTTATTAGGTGGTTTCTACCTCTAAAGGGGGTGGTATGTTCGTGGTACATCCTTCAAATGGTGGTGGCATGTGGCATAATGATGGAATGGAGTAGGGAATGAAAGGGGGCAACCTGGATCACATGCCATGGTACAAGGGTAGCTAATAAAAGGGAAGCCCACACTTGGGTAAATAATGTGTAGGAGGGAGCAATCGTGGTGCATGAGTTACCTTGGCCTTGATTTTTCCACCCTTTTTCATATGCATTTTTCCTTTTTATGATTTTCTTTGGTTCACTGTGTGGGGTTCTAGATAATGAGAGCATGATGCATAAAGTATAACAATGGATATTCCCTTATAAGGTGGGCCAGTTCATCGCCCATCGGGGTATGGGACCATCATGGGTTCCTGAATGATAAAGGAGGCTCATCAAGGGCCATGTAGGAACCAGGGTGATGGCCATGGAATGGGGTAGAGCTCATGTCATGGCTTTTGCCCACATGCTAAATGCCTTTGTCCTGACCATCTTTTGCATTTTGTGGTACAATTTCTTGTTGAATGTGGCCAATTATGCTTTTTCTTTTTATTTTAGCTGCATCAAACCTTCGGGCATCATTCCAGGCCCGACCCAAGATGTGGGGCAAGGGGAGGGGATGGCTAACCCTATGTGAACTCAGTGGAGGAATATGGATTGGGGGTGTAATGAGTGGAAGGGGAGTAATATATGCGAATCGGGGAGCGGGACCATGCAACCAAAATTAAGGTTTCCCATGTAGTACCATCCCTAAAACTAGTAGGTCAGTAAAAGAGATCCCGCGGGACTAGGGTGCAAGGTTAACATCCCAAAAGAGACTTAGGGGACAAGTTCAGAAAGTTGGACCACTCTTTCCACCAAATCCCCCCATTAATTCATGCCCAATTTTTCCATCATAAATAAACTAAAATACTCAATTACCAAATAACAAGGCATATTTTAGGTTTGGGAGGCCCACCTTTAAACATACGATCATGACACATGGGAATACACAAAGATTTTGGAAAATAGCGTATGGTTGAGTGGAGACAGTCACTTGGATGGTTAGGATCGCTTGCTGACGAGAGAAAAAGAGCTGGCCTGAAGCAGCATTGAAGAGATGGCAGCAGGATGATGAAAAGGGAACAACCCTAAAGCTATTCTTAAAAAAAAATGCACCTGTAACCTGCAAACAAAAACCTGAAAGATAATATATGCATACAATTTTAAACCCCAGATCGGCTAGACAAAATTACAGCGTTTGACTCTTTTAACAGCCAGATTTAGCAATAACAGCAGAAATATTATTGAAAGTTTCAGATTTTACTATGAAGAACTTCAGAAAATCTCTCATGCAAATTTAGAAAAGTAAACTAAATGATTAACCCAGGGTAAAAACTAGCTGGGCTCTGCAAGGAAAAGCTTGCGGGAGTTGGCTGGTTCAGCCTAGAACTTCCCCAAACGCCCACTAGTCTTCTTCAGTAAGGGTTTTCTGCACAGCTTAAATCAACCATCAGTAAAGAGAGAAAAAATGATACTAGATCTCAACAAGCAATGGAGATACCTGCCATTACTCCAGAAACCCTAATACCATTCAAACCCTAGCAAGTGAACAAGATACCTGTGCTCACAATACTCTATAATAAGCTATTATTAATGGCTGAAAAAAAACAAAATATGCAGAACATAAAATAGCTCACAGCACTTCCAGAGAGTAACACCAGCAAGATTTGAACCCCAAAGTCTTCTTTTATTAACCAGAAACAGATTACAGGAGAGCTTCTTCAGCACAAGACTCACACATTGAATGATCTCAAATGACCCCTAGCACCCTATTTAAAAGAAAAGATCCCAACAGCTAGTTCAAGTGATCCATGTCAAAATGATCTCGACCGTCGATGAGGATCAAGATATCTCTTGATCTCATCCGTCGAATTTTTAATGTATTAAAAAATTGAAATTCTGCATTTATTTACTCAAAATACTATTATTTTTAGGTTTATTTTATTTTTATTTTATTTTTATTTTTAATTTTTTAATTTTTTAATTTTTAAATTTTTTAATTTATTTTTAAATGGATCCTTGAACTTAGCTTTTGGGAAAATTACCTAGGACCTAGGACTTAGGACTTATGAGGGGATCAAAACATTTCTTCTCCTTTCAGACACTTTACATCATGACTTTTACAACTTTACATCCCAAGGGGGGAAAACCCATTTGACATAGACCCTCATAAACCACCCAGTTCTGCGACACAACTATAATCTAGCAGATTAACACACTAGAATTCTCCTAAGATTCTAATGACAAAATCCATCCCCGCTTTGGGGTTAGGTTGAAGGAAAACTCTGCCGATCATGGATCGGTGAGACGAAAAACCTTCCGGGACGTAGATTATCACTTAGAAAATTAGGTCCACCTAGGAAATTTACAGACATGACTCATATCTTCTAAGATTATTTACAATTTATACATGCAGACTGGGTTTACAACATAAATTGATCAAGCTGTCGATGACTGCAGAATGGCACAGATATGTCGATCAAGCGCTACCCTTTTTGCAAAGAGAAAGGGGGTGTACTGCTGTGGGCAGTTGATCAGTAGTGGTCAACACACGAACGCTTCGCTTCCTAGATTTTTCGAAATGACGCTTCGGCGTCCCCGCTTCCACTTCGCTCCCGCTTCGTGCAACATTGGGATGGAGTGAGATTGGCAGGCTATACTGATTCTGATTGGGCAGGTTGTGCTTCTGATAGGAAGAGCACTTTAGGGTGCTATTTTGGGTTGGGTTCGGCAGTAGTGTCATGGTTCAGCTGGAAGCAGCAGTCGGTAGCATTGAGTTCAGCGGAAGCAGAGTATATGGCAGCCAGTCTAGCTAGTTGTGAGGCCATCTGGCTTCGCAAGATGTTGTTTGGCTTATTTGGTCAGCCGTTGAGACCTTTAGTGATTTATTGTGATAATCAGAGTTGCATTAAACTCACGGAGAATCCAGTATTTCATGACAGGTCAAAGCATATCGGGATCAAATATCATTTCATCAGAGACTGTGTTCAGAAGGGCGCTGTGAAGCTTGAGTATATTACCATTGATGAGCAGGTTGCAGATATGCTTACCAAAGCCTTACCGCGGGGCAAGCATGACTACTTCAGAGACAAGATGGGTGTGGTGAGGAACACCTTCCTCGGTAAGAGGGAGTGTTGAAATTTGGTACCGGAGGACAGGTGGTTCCCTAAGGCTTTGATCTTTGGCCTAGGCAAAAGTGTCCAAAAGAATTTAATTTTTCTTCTATTTATAAAGTCAAATCTAATTTAAAAGTGACTTTAAATGATAAAGTTACTAAAGTCTAATTTTTTTTTTTGTAAGCTAAGGTAGAACCCATTCTATTACTCGATAGAAATTAAAACTTTACATATCATCAGGAAAGTATAGAGAACCCGCCCACATGGGGAAACTGGGTGATAAACCACCTATAATTTCTGGTAGCCGCCCAAAAATAAAAGGCCCACAGTCTCAGAATCTTAGCCAAAATTACTAAACAATCATTAGAGTTCCTAATGCTATTGATCTGCAAAAAACAAGTATCTTTCTCTAAGAATCTCAGAAAACTACAGCTAAAAAAGCAGTGAAGATTTTCCAGCATATCTTAGATCAGACAGTATCCATGTCCGATTGTTGACTTGTTCCTCCTGCATCGTCTCGCTGCATGCTCTTCAGCAGTTGATGCATAGCCTCCATCTTTTCCTCTTGTCGCTCCATAGCAACACGAATGAAGCTAAGCTCTCTGCGCAGGTCCGGGTCTCCCTTGACCAGCTCCACCATCTCTTTTGCCACCTGCTCGAGCGCCTTCGCCAGTAACCCCTTCATCACCCAGTAAATGTGAAGTGACTGTTTAAAGAGCGTGATTCGCCCCCTAGTGTGACCAGGGTCGTGGAGCAGAGACTCCCATTCTTCCATCTCGTCAGCGGACTGGTTCTGGAGGGACTCCTCCTCCATAAACTGCATAACTCTTCGAACAGCGGGATTGGTCTCCCTCTGGAACGCTCTTTCCGCCCGTCTGAGTCTATAATTCACTGTTTGCCTTGTCTTTTTCTCAGGATTCAACTTCCGCCCCGAACTCTCACCTTCCCCCTGCGTCCTCTTCCTCTGGCCCCGTCCTCTTTTTCTGCTCGCCTCCGTTTCCTCGACAGGGTTTCTCGCACGGTTCCTCAGCCCCGGGCTCCGCTCCTTCTTCCCCCTCGGCTCAGAGAACCCTTCACGCTGCTGGTGCTGTCCCTCAGCAGCAGCCCTTTTCTGCGGGACCGACCACCCTCCTTCACCACCCAGCGGAAGTTCCTCCTCCGACTCATCTTCAATTTCCCAAATCTCCGTCGGGGGGCTGTCCTGGGCTATGCCCTTCCCTTTCTGTTCCCGCGTCTCCATCGCCACCCTTGATGTTCCTCAGTTTCCTTGGTCCGCTGCCTTGTCTCCATAATTCGCCCGCTCCCTTTACTGGGAGGTCTCTGATGTTCCACGCGCTCAATCCAGGCCAGACGGCTCTCCAACACCCTAATCACTCCTCTCCCAATTTGGAAACAACCAGATGTCCGATCGCCTTCCCCGATCTTAATATAAGTAGGATTTTTAACCTCATCATACCGTTTATCACCGGCGAACGAATGCCGCCAGTTGCTAGCTCGGTTGGCAATATTAATGGTAATTATTCCTTGGTTAATGTTTGTTATCGAGGCTTCTGACAGCCCACCATCCCCTCCACTGAAAATACATAAATTAATGATCTCACCCTGAGCAAGATCGAGTGCCATTACCTTCGCACACTGCCACAGTACAGCTCTGCACTCAACCATCATTTCATTAATCTTCCCCGATTGATCATTGATCAAAAACCGGGATCTCCACGTCCTTTGTTCATGCCAGCTCAATGATCCGACAAGGTGCTTATGTGGCTTGGTCATAATCCGAGTTAATGATCCCAGCCAACTCTTTCCACTCGCTGTTTCCACACACAGCCTTCCATTGTTGGTCAATCCTGTTACCCCTCCCTCTGCTGCCCCAATTGGCCAGGTAATCAGCCACCTGGTTACCTTTCCTGCGGACATGATTTACTACCTTATACTCAATCTTTTTTAAGAGAACTGCAATATCCTGAACGATACCCGCAGTACGCCAACTACTGGTGGCTTTTTCCCAGCTCTTGCCATTATTTAATTTCCTCACCATGTCCACTGCAATCTGAGAATCTCCCGTGATTTCCAGGTTAGAATAACCATTTCTAACTGCAATCCTTAATCCTTGATGGAGGGCCCAGAATTCAGCTTCATTATTAGTCATCTCTCCTCCCCCTTCTGCGAATATCCATCTGACCTGTTTATTACTATCTCTGAAGATGCCTCCGAAGCCTGCTTCTCCTGGGTTTCCTTTCGAAGCCCCATCGAAATTTAACTTAACAAAGGTATCCCTGGGATAACTGAATTTGTCAGGGCTCGGGCTCCTCATGTCCTGAGGGACGGAGAGCTTGTGATGGACCATCTCCAGTTTTAAGTTTAACTTAATCAGAATTTCTTGTTCCTCCTGATTTGTCTTCCAATCATCCTCGTACCATCTTTCCACCAGAACTGTTTCCCGCATGAGCTCTACAGCTTTTACCCAAATTGTCTCCGGATCCTTTGACAAGTTCTGGAAAATCCTCCAGTTTCTCTCCTTCCAGATCATCCACATAACAAACCCCGGAATAAGATTCCAGGCTCTTTTAACGACCTTGCATTGGAAGACTTCCTTATTCCATTTGAAGACTAATTCATTAAAATCACTGATGACAAATCCTGGTTTATTGAAGGTCCGCTTAATATTCACCCACAGATTCTTAGAATACGAACATTTAATCAGAAGATGATCTCTGGTCTCCCCCTCCTTATTGCAGAGACAGCATATCGATGGCCCATTGAAGCCCTTTTTCTGGATTCTATCCCAGGTTAGGATCTTATTTTTTGCAGCCAACCATATGAATATGGAGACTTTTGGCCACCAATTATTTTCCCAAACAACTTTCCAATCCAGATTTCCAACATCCCCATTCTGAGGATCAAATAAGTAATAAGCTTCTTTGGTGGTGAACAGGCCTTTCATGGAATTCCCCCACCTAAGGATATCTTGGCCATCACGAGCTCTGATTTTCCTGGATCCAACTTCTTTTTTGTATATATCTTGCAGGTCTTGTTCGATCTCCCTGTCCCATTCCACTGGATCAATCCAAACTCTCCACCCTTCTTCCGTAGTATGAACTTTCCAATAGTCTCTAACACAAGTCCTGTTTCCTTCTATTCTGGCTCGGATTTGATTAAGATCTTGGATTCTACTCAGTCTTTCTCTCTGTTGCCACCTATCTTCCCAAAAGTTTGCCTCTGCTCCCCCACGGATCTCCCAGAAAGCATGTTTTTCCACCAGATCCCGGTTCTGGCGAGCCAGGTCCCAAATAGAAGAACCTTTAGGCGTTTCCTGTTGCCTTAGGATCTCTAACGTTGAATCAGGCATGTTATATTTAGTCTTCCATATGTTCTTCCACAGATCATTGCCCCCCCTGAGCCACCTCCACCACAACTTGGCTCCCAGGACCCTGTTGAGAGTTTCAGGGTCTCTCAGCCCCAAACCACCTTTCTCCTTTCTCTCCGTTAACTGTTCCCAAGATACAAGAGCCCACTTCTTTTTTTGGTCAGACCCTCTCCAGATGAAGTTCCTTATGATTTCTCTGATTTTAGCACAAACCCCTAAAGGAGCGGCCATTATCGAGAGAGAATAAATTGGGATAGCTTGCAAGACAGATTTCACCAAGACTATTCTACCTGCAATGTTTAAAGCTCTGAAGGCCCAGTTTGCTATCTTTGCATTCAATTTATCCAAGACACCCTGCCAGTTTTTCATCTTTTTAGAGGTGAGGTCTAGAAGATTACCTAAATACCTCGTAGGTAATTCCCCTCTTCTAAAACCCAATAGTCTGGTGAGATGGGTTCTTACCTGATCTACCGTGTTGAATATGAAGATACAAGATTTGTCTCTATTGATTTCCAGGCCAGATGCCTCCGCGAATAAATCCAGAATTCTTCTGATATGTCTGACTTCTTTGACGGTTGGTTCTCCAAAAAGCATAATGTCATCCACGAATTGTTGGTGGGTTAAGGGCAAATTATTCCCCCATAGCTTGAGACCCTTCAACCTGTTTGCCTCTCTTTCTTGTTTAATAAAGCGACCCAAACCTTCAGCTGCAAGGATGAACAGAAAAGGGGATAAAGGATCTCCTTGTCTAATTCCCCGGGAAGCATTAAAAGTTTTCGTTGGAGTTCCATTGACCAGGATAGAAAAATTTGGAGAGGAGATCAGACTATGGATCCAAGCAATCCACCTCTTATTAAACCCAAAGCTCTCTAGGACTTTTCCCAGATAATTCCAATTTAATCTGTCATAAGCCTTAGACAAGTCCAGCTTAATCAGCATGCCCTTTTGTTTTTTAACCTTAAGAGAGTGCAAAACTTCCTGAGTTACAACAAGACCATCAAGGATCTGTCTTCCTTCAACAAAACCAGTTTGTTCTGTAGATATTAACTGGTCTAGAAGGGGTTTTAATCTCTTAGCTATCAGGGACGTTACAATCTTATAAATAACGTTGCACAGTGCTATTGGTCTAAAGCCATTTGCATCCTCTAAGTTTTCACCTTTAGTAATTAAAGCAAAAAAGGTAGAGTTGAGAGCCGGCCATACCTTTTGATTCCTTCTTGATTCTTCAACCAGATCAAGGATCTTTCCCCCCAAGAAATGCCATCCCGCCTGGTAAAAGTCAACTGTGAAGCCATCTGGGCCCGGGGCAGTACCCTTCTTCATTGCTTTCACCGTCTCTTCTACCTCCTCGAGGGTCGCAGCTCTCATCAGAGCCTTATTTTGGTCTTCAGTGACTAGGCTGGGAATGGCCGAGCAGATTTCCTGAATAGCTCTAGATCTATCAACCTGTGGTTCAGATAAGATTTCTTTGTGGTGATCCACAAGAACCTGTTCAATCTCCTCTTGCTCCACAGCTCTATTTCCATTCCTATCCTTGATGGATAGGATTCTGTTCCTCTGTCTATGTTTAATCATTGCCTGATGGAAGAATTTAGTATTGCGTTCTCCCTCTCTTAACCATTTTATTCGAGATTTCTGGCGCCATAGAACCTCCTCCTGCTTTCGTCTTTCTTCTAATTTCCCAAGGATGACCCCTTCTTTTTTGATGCTATCCTCTGTCCTGCCTTCCACTATCATCTTTTGCTGAATGCTTTCCATTTCTCCTTCTAATTTTTGTTTATCCTCAAAGATGTTTCCAAACTCTTCTTTGTTCCACTTTTTAATTTTGCCCTTCAGCTCTTTCAGTTTTAATTAGAACGTTTGCATTTTTCCTTTACCCTGCACAGAAGATTGTCGCCACCATTCCTCGATTCTCTTGATGAATTCTGGGTCTCTCAACCAGAAAGATTCAAACCGGAAAGGTCTTCTCCCACGATTCTTTTTGATATAAATCTCTAATCTAATCGGCCAGTGATCAGACCCCAAGGAAGGTATAATCTTTGCCTCTACAAAAATGTCTTTATTCATGATAACTTCTGAAACTAGGAATCTGTCCAGCCTAGAAGCGATTTGGTTTTTGCCTCCTC
Source organism: Pinus tabuliformis (assembly GCA_031772625.1). Lineage (NCBI taxonomy): Eukaryota > Viridiplantae > Streptophyta > Pinopsida > Pinales > Pinaceae > Pinus > Pinus tabuliformis. The sequence continues at coordinate 1,021,122,095 of CM062811.1, read as the reverse complement.
TCCTGTTATTCCAGGTAAATATCCCATTGATAGTTTGAATGTCAACTAGTCTTAAATCTTCTATCGTCTCATTGAATCTATCCATGATTTGGTCCACCTTCCTCACCCCTCCTTTTTTCTCATCCAAGGACCTGATTAAGTTAAAATCACCGCCTATGATCCAGGCAGCTTCGGGATACAATCTACGGATAACTTTCATGCTTGTTATGAAGTTTTCTTTTTCACCTAAGGAGGGGGGGCCATAAACCCCTGAAACAACAACCTGCTCCTTGGTTCCCACTAACCTACCCTGACCAGTAAGGATTCTACTCATACTAGTCCATCTATCCAGGATGATATCGTTAGGGTTCCACAAAATTGCTAAACCTCCTGCAGATCCAATAGCATCCAACCCCATCACTTCGTAATGAAGATTATTTTTTCCTATAATACCCTCAAGCTGTTGAACCGATATTTTAGTCTCCTGCAAAATCATAATGCATGTTTCTCTTTTTTCAACTTGTCTTTCATGTACCTTTGTTTACCCCTACTGTTTAAACCCCTGATATTCCAACTGATGACAATCATTTAAAACTTTTGATAGGAGGGAAAAAAAACCTCTGACAGAGGTATCACCTTACCTGAATTTATCAACTCTTCTCCCACCGTCTGGATGGTTTCGCTCATTGTCTTACGACCCCTCTTTCTACTGTTCTTGCCAGAGCTGTCCATTCCCATCAGTCCTGTCCCCTGATCATTTCCGGTCATCACCTGCTTGACTATATTCTCCCCTTTTTTCTCCTTATATTTCTGGAATACTTCCTTATACAGCTGTTTCTGTTTTTCAGGTATGAATCTGCTGTCAAGGTATTTCCATTCTTGAAGAAGCCTTTTCATTATTCTCTCCTCTTCAACCTCGTTTTCTGCCTGGTTCTCCACCTCCATTTGTGATTGCATTGCGGTATCTTCCAGCTGCTCTTCCGTTCGTTCTCCATCGATTTTTCCTGGGTCTATTTCCTTTCCTTTACCTTCCCTTACAATTTCCATTGGGATGTTCCCAGGATCCTCATCATCCTCTAAATTTATTTCATAATCCTCATTGCCATCCTGTAATACCTGAAATTTGTTCTGGCTTGACATTTGAGCAGGTTTCCCCTGAGGTTGCGATCTAGGGCCTTCCTTATTTTGCCTTCGTCTTCTTGTAACCTGCTGAAAACCCCCAGACACTTCCTCCTGACTTTTCTTTGGTTCCTCCTCCTTGTTCAACGGGCATTGCCTGTATAAATGGCCGTATTCATGACAGTTTCGGCATCTAAAAGGGATGTGTTCGTAATCTATTGGCTGTTGCCAAACCTCATCATGATATTCCAACTCAATGCTTTCAGGAAGGGGTTCCGCCAAATTCATGTAGACACAGATTCTTGCGAAGGAGTTATACTTACCCTGTTTTGTAGCCTCTGCAATCTTAACAAAACTCCCGATTGAGTTGTCGATTCCTTCTAATATTTCAGGGTCCCAGAATTCGTCGGGCAACCCAAAGAGTCTGACCCAGATTGGTGCATCCAACAACTTTTCCTTATCTGGGCTATATCGTTCCTCCCAATATTTCATGAACAGACCTGCATTGTTCAAAAAATATGGTCCTTCTTCAAATATCCTGTTCTTGTCTTCCACGTTCGTGAAGATTGCTGTGAAAAACCCTTTGGCTCCCAATTTCAGATCTATATGACCTCGAGGTTTCCATTTCTGGTCAATCCACCGGTGTAGCTCCTTCTCCGAAGGCCAATAACCAATGAATTTACAGATCAGGGCATGGTCCTTCATATAGCAGTTGTATTCCTCCAGCTTATTACAAGGGATGACATATCTCGGTTTTTTTTGAGCCTGCGGTAGACATTTCCCTTTCATCCTTTTCTGCCATAAATTGCCCATGACTGGGGCGTGGCTTTCCTTCTGATTATGCCTCATTCCACTCCCACTGTTCTCCCCGGTTACCACATTCTTGAAGGAGGGGATCTCTCCCCCCCCCTTCGGCTCTTCCATTTCCCCTCAGCTCCTGTCTCTCTGTTGTTATCCTGGCCCAATAAGTAAAAAACGCGCAATCGGGACTAACCTCCTGCCCGATTCTCTTCCTTATCCTGTCGTCTTCAGCCTTGCTCGCGCTGACTCCTGCAGCGTCCTCTGGTCAGGTCCTTCTGTGGCGGCTCCTGCAAACCCTAGCAGAGCGCATTGTCTCGTCCCCCCATTTTCATTCTTCTACTAAAGTCTAATTTTAAAGTGGCTTTATTAAAGTCAATGTAAAATTAGAAAGTGACTTTGGAAATAAATGACTAAGTGGGTCTTTATTAAAGTGGGGTGAATTAAAAAATAGAAAGTGAGATTTAACTGAGCATTTAATCTCAGCCCTAGATCTCAATCTATTTCAGCCATTGGATTTAGGGATTACTTAAAAGTCACTTAGGGTTGGATTAAGGGAGGAAAAGGAGGAAAAGGTCATTCAATTCTTTCATGAGCAGATTGAGAGAGAGAGCAAGAGAGCAAGGGAGATTTCTGGACAGGGAGAAGAAGGAGGCGGCAGCTTGGCACACATTCCAAGGCAGCAGTTTAGCAAATCTGTATAGCTGAGTGAGCACACAGTGAAAGGCAGAATTTTGGTACGATTTTCTAGAAATCCGTACAGTAGGTGCACAGAAATCGAGGAGCAGAAACCGTACAGCAAGTGGCTGTACCTTGGCACACAAATTGAGGAAATCCGTACAACTGTTTTGCTGGTTTTTTTTCTACACGCAAATCGAGGACCGTACAATGCATTTATGGCAGCCTACATGCTTGTCTAGGCAGGCCATACAACAAAATTTAAGGCTGTAATTTGGGCACAAAAATCGAGGAGGCCGTACAACATTTATTGCTGTTTTGTTTTGTTGTAGCAAGTTTTTCTAGTTGGCTGTGAGACACAGAAAACGAGATAAGTTGTAAAATTTGCTTGCTGATTTTTTTGCTGATTATTTCTCACTGTAAAAGCATTTTCCAGAAATAAGAAAGAGCTCTCGAACTGGTTTTCCCCAAGAGTTGTAGGGGGTTTTTCCAGGGTCACATTGACCAAAAATCACTGTGTTTAAATGTGTTGAATGGCTGTTTATATGTGCTGATTTTTATATTTCTGCGTTTTCCAGTATTCTGTAAAATTTCCAGAATTTGTGTTTTCAGCGAAATTTATTTTCCAGTTGTTGAATGTATGGATATGGGAAAGGACATTTAACTATATGGGAGAAATAAGGTGAAACTGAAAACCGGGGTGGGAAATGAGAAATTTTTACACATGAGAAAAATTGATCAGCCAATGTGAATGTCGATTGTACACCTTTTTGGAGCATATTAGATCCATTCAATGTTGACATTGACCAACGAACCAGAGTGGTTAACATTGATTTCAATGATTGAGTGGAAGGTGAATCATCACATTGACACTTGTTCATTATCATAATTGCAATTAGTTGTAATAAACAATGTTTTTTTTAATGCTAGAGGAATTGGCAACTAGGTCGGGTTCGTACTACTGTGACACAAGGTCGATTCCGTTCACTACCACTATAACCCCATAGGCGTATCCACCTTGCCCCTTGGGATAACACACAAGTTTGACAGTAGGGGGATTTGAACAAAGGTCCTCATCACTCACATAACTTTACATAACACAGGTTTTCCAAATGAGCTATGCCAAGGGGTAGTTTTAATAAACAACATTATCCCACATAAGTAGATATTTTAACTTTGAGTTAGGGGTTTAGAAACAAATATAGACGAAAGTGTCTTTGTGAATGAGAAGTTAGATGTGCGGGTGGAGGTGGTTAGTGTTAAAATTGGAAACTAGGGCCAAACTCCATGTGGGTCATCTTATTCATGGCTGATAATATTTTTATTAGATTCCTCTCGTCGAGAGGTGTAGGATTGATCTAAAGATCGTCTGATTCCAGTAAGTATTTATGGAGATATGAATTTATTTTGATTATGGAATAATTATCAAGCTGACCTACAAATCATATGGCTCAAAAGCCCAACAGTCGCACCTATTCAATCATCAACAGTTGTGTATAAATACAGGAGGCCTTTTCCTCATTTGGACTCACTCAACTCATCACATCTCTCTCTCTCTCCTGCGCATAAAAGAGGCTCTTCTCCTACTGCACAGAAAGAGACTCTTCTCTCACACGTGTGGAAGGAAGGCGCAGAATTTAGGGCTGCAACTACAGAACCAAAGTTTGACCAATATTGACCATCAGTTTGCCTCTCAAAACTGTGTTGTAGGTGAATCTGGATCTCCTCTGAAGGCCGCATTTTTTGGTGAAGGAATCAAGCCGATTCGACGGTCGATTTGCAAGATATTGTTTGCCCTAGTTTCGCTGATCTAGGGTTTGTTGTTGCTGATGTAAATCAGATTTATGTACTATTTCTCTCTGCTGAATTATTGAAGATAAAGGAAGATTTGATCAAAGGGTTTCCCCACATTGGGGTTTGTCCCTGGCTAGCCGCCACATCTTGTGTCTCTTGTCTTGGCTTGTTTTCTGTCGATCGTTTAATGTTTTATCTGCACTTTACTTTATGTACATGTGATTGCTAATCTGTGGATAATAATAAGAAAGATAAGTAAACTGCTATAAGCATAGAACATACCATAACTTAACATGGTATCAGAGCTGAGGTGAAGACAAAGCCCAAGCAAGAGCAAGAGCAATCACCGAAGAGAAGATTGGCAAGGCTATCCTAAAAGAACTATGGGGTCCTCAACACTCTTCCCTGTCGAAGACAAGCTCCGTGAGAAAGCTGACTATCACGGATGGAAGATATCTATCGTTCTAATGTTAGAAGATCAAGGAGTGTTGGACCATCTGAGAGGCAATATTGTTGAGCCTCCATCAAATGCACCCGCTGCTGCCAGGAACAAATGGAAAACCGGTGAAGTCAAAACAAAGAAGATCATCCGGGACTCTATCGACAAGCGCTTGGTGGCCTACGTCTCCGACTTGAACACCTCCAAGGAAATCTACGATAAACTGGTGAGTTTATTTAAAGTTAATGATGCAAATCAAGTTTTGTTTCTTAGAAATAAGTTGAAGGAAATTAAGAAGGGCAAAGATGAGAGTATGCAAGCATACTTCTTAAGAATCACCGAGATCAGGAACGATCTCCTATCTACTGGGGAGACTATTGCTGATAGGGAAATGGCACTCACAACTCTTGGAGGATTACCATCCAAATGGTACGTGTTCAAGACTACTCTTCTGAACAATAATATAAATCCTGGTTTCAGGGAATTAATGGCTAGATGCATTCAAGAAGAAACAAGGGTAGAAGAGCAAGAAATGCCCATGCCTAAAGGTCCTCCTGCTGCTTTTTCTTCTCATGCTAAGAAAAGAAATAATTCCGGGACTAAATCAAAAAGAAAGGCTGGACCTAAGGGTGGAAGAAAAGGACGATGTTACATTTGCGATAAAGCAGGTCACTATGCAAGGGAGTGCCCTGATAGAAAGGACTCACACCGGGACGATGATCAAAATCCCTCTCATGGCAATCAAAGGAATGGCAAATTCAATAGCAAAGGTAAAAGGAGTGCTAGAAATCAAGGAAGAGGACAACCATTCAAGAAGGCTAGAAATTCCAAGTATGAATCCAACATTGTTGAAAATAAGCAGGATGAATATTATCTACCAGCTGCTCTATCTACCTCTGCTCCTTCGGACTCAATGGGAATTTGGCTCATTGATAGTGGTGCCTCAAGGCACGTCACTGGTTACAAAGAAATTCTCCATAATCTAATAGAGAAAGAAACCAACCTGGAAATTGTCCTTGGAGATAATATGAAATATCTAGTGAAAGGTGTAGGCAATGTCTCTCTCAAATTGAATCAAGGTAATACGATCCACTTACAGGATGTATTATATGTAGCTGACCTCAAAAAGAACTTGGTGTCCATCTCAGCAATGGAAGGCAAAGGCTACAAGGTAATCTTCAGCAATGGCAAGGTACGTATATGGAAAAATAATGTTAAAGATGCCTTCACTCTTAGGTTTCGAGTTGATTCATTATATCAGGTCGGTGGAAGTCCGCTAGGTGTCATGTCTTGTGACACATCTCTTTAGTGCGAACTTTGGCATCGGAGGTTTGCCCACCTTCATTATAAAGCTCTACCCGATGTAAGACAAATGGTAACAGGAATGCCCGAATTCTGAGTAGAGAAAGAAGGTGTATGTTCGGGATGTGTCGAAGGAAAGCTCAAAAGGGGACCATTCCCCTCGGGCCAAAGCAAGACCTCCGATATATTACAACTGGTTCACTCAGACATATCTGGTATGATGCCTGTGAACTCCTTGGGAGGATATTCATATTACCTTACTTTTACAGATGACTATTCTCGAAAGACTTGGATATACTTCTTGAAAAAGAAGGATGAAGTGTTCTCTTGGTTTCGACACTTCAAAGCCTTGATCGAGAATCAAACCGAAAAGAAGATCAAAATCTTAAGGACTGATAATGGGACTGAATATGAATCTAATGAGTTCCATGATTTTTGTAAAGAGGCTGGCATCAAGAGGGAGACTACTACACCATATACTCCTGAACAGAATGGTGTGGCGGAAAGGAAGAACCGTACGATTGTGGAAGCTGTCCGTGCCATGCTCCATGATCAAAGACTTCCGAAGTTTCTATGGGCCGAAGCTGCAAACACCGCCGTATATGTACAAAACCGATGCCCTCATCAAGCATTGGGTTCCAAGACTCCTGAAGTTATCTTCACCAGTAAGAAACCTGACGTATCTCATTTTAGAGTTTTTGGAAGCGCTGTATATTTTCATGTGTCGAAAGAGAAAAGGAATAAATTGGGTGCATCTGGATAGAAGGGAATCTTCTTGGGCTATGGAGAAAATACTAAGGGCTTTAAAATCTATGTAGCCGGTCAAAGGGTAGTCGTGATTAGTCATGATGTCACCTTTGACGAAGATATGGCCCTCAGCAAGGTGGACAATCTTCTGACTTTGAGGAGCTCTCAAGAAGTCGACACCAGGGAACCAAAAGAAAAGGATGATGAAACAATGCCTGATGTGGAAGAACCCATGGATTCTATTGATCTACCTGAGCCTTCCTCTTCTAGGAAGACGCCCTCTTGGCTTAGGGGGATACTTGATGATGCTGAAGGACACTCTGCACCTCGAGGAACCTTCCGTGAAAGTAAGAAACCCAACAGGTATCAGGGATACCTGACCATCATGAGCACAATCATACAAAATGAGCCTTCATCATTCTCAGATGCCATCAAGCATCAAGTATGGAAGGATGCTATGACTGAAGAATATGAGTCTATTATGAAGAATGATGTCTGGGAAGTAGTTCCTAGACCCCAGGACAAGACAGTTGTCACTTCTAAATGGCTTTACAAGATAAAGCATGCAACAGATGGAAGTACGGAAAAATATAAGGCTCGTTTTGTCGCTCGTGGCTTCTCCCAGAAGGAAGGTATAGACTATGACGAGATATTTGCACCTGTTGCCAGATATACCACCATCCGCTCGATCATAGCCCTTGCAGCTTCACAAGGATGGAACCTACATCAGATGGATGTCAAGACCACGTTCTTGCATGGTTCGATCAAAGAAGAAGTCTATGTGGAGCAACTCGAAGGATTTGAGATTTATGATTGAAAATCTCATGTATGCAGGTTGAAGAAGGCTCTCTATGGGTTGAAGCAAGCACCCCGAGCATGGTATGAGAGGATCGATAGCTACTTGATGAAGCTGGGATTCACTAGGAGTGAAGCCGATCCTAACCTTTACTTTAAGGTTGAAGATGACAAACCTCTCATACTGGTGCTGTATGTGGATGACCTCTTCCTAACATGTGCAGACCCTCTCATTCACAAATGTAAGAGGGAGTTGGCTTCTGAATTTGAAATGAAGGACTTAGGACTGATGCACTATTTCCTAGGACTTGAAGTCTGGCAGAAGCGAAGGGAAATTTTCCTATCTCAAGGAAAATATGTGGTGAAGATATTGGAAAGATTCGGTATGGTAGACTGCAAACCTGTAACTACCCCGATGGAGCTTGACTTCAAGAAGTTAAGCGGTAGTGTTGCTGGACCTGTTTTACGAAATGCTACCGAGTATCGACAACTTGTTGGAGCATTAATGTTCTCAGTGAACTCCCGTCCAGATATATGCTTTGTAGTCAACACATTAAGTCAACATATGGTTGAATCTCACCACATACATTGGATTGGTGCCAAGAATCTGTTAAGATATCTTCGTGGCACAATTACATATGGGTTAAGATACACTGCCGGAGATGTGAGACTACTTGGATACACTAATGCTGATTGGGCAAGCAGTGTGGTGGATCGTAAGAGCACTTCCGGGTGCTGTTTCTCTTTGGGATTTGCTTCGATATCTGGATGAGCAGGAAGCAGAAGTCGGTGGCTTTGAGCACTGCCGAGGCGGAGTATATTGCTGCTAGCATGGCCTCTTGTGAGGTATTCTGGTTGCGGAAGCTCTTCAGTGAGCTGTTTGGATTTACATTGGATACCACCGTGATCCTATGTGACAACTAGAGTGGGATTCGTTTGTCAGAGAATCTCGTATTTCATGATCGCTCCAAGCATATCGATATCAGGTACCACTATATTCGAGATATGGTGCAGCGAGGAGCAATAAGGCTCCAACATATCGGTACAGATGAACAAGTCGCCGACATCCTGACAAAGCCCCTAGGGAAGGTCAAATTCCTGACCTTTCAAGAACAACTTGGTGTCGTTCAAAGACCCTCTGATGAGGGTCCTGTATGATGTATTGAGCTCTGGGAGCTCTGGGGGGTGCTGGGTACTTCTTGGAGCGACATATGACCATAGGGTAAAAGAATCAAAATTTCCCTGTAACACCCCGTGGTGACTATGTAGCAGGATGATTAGTTCTCCTGTGAGGTCTGGATGATGTGTTCTCCATGACGATTATGTAGCAGGATGATTAGTTCTCCTGTGAGGTCTGGATGATGTGTTCTCCATGAAAATTGTGTAGCAGGATGATTAGTTCTCCTGTGAGGACAGGATTGATTAGTTCTCCTGTCGAGGCATCCTACCCATGCACTCTGGGACTCATGGGAAGTACCTCTCATCTGATCAATGAGCAGGGAAATGAGGATAGGGACCATAGTAGTATCGATGGACGCATCACTGTATCTACCGTATTCCCTATGCTAGGATGACCTTCATTGATCTGGGATCAATGATGCTGGTTTGGGACCAGTGGTAGGAGTTGTACCCATTATGACGCTGACTTCGGGTCGGTTGAGACTGGTCTGGGACCAGTGGTACACACTCTGAGACTGACTTTGAGTTAGTGGAGGATGATACTGGTCTGGGACCAGCGGTAGGAGTTGTACCCATTATGACCCTGACTTCGGGTCGGTTGAGATTGGTCTGGGACCAGTGTTACACACTCTGAGACTGACTTTGAGTCAATATGGTACATCCTTGATCATTTCTTCCTCTTCATAATTCGGACAAAGCAGAGCAGATCACAACAGGGCAGAACAGAACAGAGTAGAGTAAGCAGAATAGAGTAGAGCAGAGCAGGGGTCAAGCTGTACAAGGCAGTGCATTTGATGGATGAATAGTAGCGACGACAGAGAGATTGCAGACGAAGTTCTCCCTAGTTGAGAGGGAGTGTTAAAATTGGCAACTGGGGCCAAACTCCATGTGGGTCATCTTATTCATGGCTGATAATATTTTTATTAGATTCCTCTTGTCGAGAGGTGTAGGATTGATCTAAAGATCATCTGATTCCGATAAGTATTTATGGAGATATGAATTTATTTTGATTATGGAATAATTATCAAGCCGACCTACAACTCATGTAGGCTCAAAAGCCCAATAGTCGCATCTATTCAATCATCAACAGTTGTATATAAATACATGAGGTCTTTTCCTCGTTTGGATTCACTCAACTCATCACATCTCTCTCTCTCCTGTGCAGAAAAGAGGCTCTTCTCCTACTGCGCAGAAAGAGACTCTTCTCTCACACGTGTGGAAGGAAGGTGCAGAATTTAGGGCTGCAACTGCAGAACCAAAGTTTGACCAGCGTTGACCATCAGTCTGCCTCTCAGAACTGCGTTGTAGGTGAATCTGGATCTCCTCTGAAGGCCGCATTTTTTGGTGAAGGAATCAAGCCGATCCGACGGTCGGTTTGCAAGATATTGTTTGCCCTAGTTTCGCTGATCTAGGGTTTGCTGCTGCTGATGTAAATCAGATTTATGTACTATTTCTCTTTGCTGAATTATTGAAGATAAAGGAAGATTTGATCAAAGGGTTTCCCCACATTGGGGTTTGTCCTTGGCTAGCCGCCACATCTTGTGTCTCTTGTCTTGGCTTGTTTTCTGTCGATCGTTTAATGTTCTATTTGCACTTTACTTTATGTACATGTGATTGCTAATCTGTGGATAATAATAAGAAAGATAAGTAAGCTGCTATAAGCATTGAACATACCATAACTTAACAGTTAGAGTTCCACTCTTAGAATTTGATTATTTTCTTGATAATCCAAGACAATGGTTGCGGGAACTAAAACTCTATAAAATAATACTCATTTTGCTAAATGCATTTGTGGTCTTCCATTGCTTTTACTACATATGCTATTTGTCGAGTTATTTTAGCATATTCAAGTTGTGTTTGGAGTACACACACAAAAGTCCTAAAGACATTTGTCCCCCATTAGGCAAATAAATTTTGGCTTTATAACAAGTTAAAGGACTTGGAAGTTGCAAATTGATATTTCAAAAACTAATGGTTTGGGAAATAAACTATTGTTACTTTCATAAAACCTATAAATTCTAAGCCACCTAGTTATAGAATGACAAAGGGTAACATTGAATTAGAAGGTGATGGTTAAGCATGGTTAAGAAAATCCCAAGAAAAAGTGAAAAACACAAAGTACAAGTTCAATAGTTGTTGTAGGTTTTTGTTGACATGCAAGTGTTTGTAGAGAAGTTCAATGAACTATTTGTTAATATTGTCTAATTTAAGCAACAACCCATATGATATTTTTTGAAATACCTCTTCCATGGGACTAAACAACACTATTATCACCAATCTCGAAGCAGTTAATATTTCAATTGCCCAACTCATAATATTAATTGCAACAAAAATGAGAAACCCTTTAAACCCTATATAAGCCCAATAGAAGCCACATATTAACCTAAAACCCCTAGTTAAACTCTAGATATTGAGTTATTACATTTCTACTATTATATTGTTATGTAGGCTAGAATGTGTGAAAATTTCTGAATCTAACAAACCGTAAATCCTACTGCAGGAAACTAATTTGCATTACCTACTTGTGTTCTTCAGTTTAACAAGTTATTTTTAGAAATCTTCAGAGAATACTAATGCAAATACACTGTAGCCTACACCAATATACAAACATCCTACACCAATATACAAATCAAGTACTAAAAAATAAATGAGACAATCACACAAAGGACACACTTATTTTTGGAATAAATGTTCCCGGAAAAACCCAGTGTAGGAAAACCGATGCATCAGATATGAGGGTTTTATTATTAACCAGATTTCTGAATAGAAGTAGGGTGCCAAATCCGGCTCACCCAACAGAGAATAAACCCGACAAAAGTACCTCTATCCGGAGATAGATATTTTGGTGAATCCAACAACTGGATGAACAAACCCCACAGGTGACTGCGCTGCCCCTAGTGCTGTGCAGCGATGGTTGCTCCGAGCTCTGTGTTGGAACTACGTCACCCTCCTAGTGAGCCTTCCCAACTCAGAAATCGATTTGCTGAACTGCTACTTGATCTGCCTCACAGAAACCCTAGTGATACCTCTAAGTGACTACGTCAGCGCCTCTAGCCTCTGCGTCACCCTTCTGGAGCTGTGTTGTCTCTCCCTAGTGCTGTGCTGCCTCTTTGCTATGTATTCTCGGCCTTGGACTGAAGTCCCTCTGCTGAACTGCCCCTCTCTACACTAGAAGCTCACTCTGAAATTCTTAGCAAACCACGCCCCAAAATTTTGATTTAGCTCAAGTGTTGCTGTGTGTGTGTGTTCTCCAACTGACCCCAAGCCTCCCTTTATACTTTTCCTGTTGAGAAATCAACGACCGTGATCTAATCTCTAATCAATGGCTAAGATTAAATTAGACTTGATCCTCATCTCTTAGAAGCTTCTCACCCATATTTTCATTAATATCCATTAATATTTTAATTTTCCTAAGTTCAGACTTAGGAACCACATTAAAAATATTAATTATTTTAATAAAATACAATCCAAGTGGAATTTCACCAAACGATTTATGGGTCTTGGAGATCTCATGTGTTCTAGACCCTCCACAAAATTTCGGAGCTAGAGCACATCCGATGCTACCCAAAAATCAACACTCCCTCTTAGCGAGGAATGTGCTCTAGCAATACTTCCCAGCAGAAGTATCACACTGATCCACGACATCGGTCCTCTACGCTGCTGATGCTCGACCTGCTGCCCCTCATCCACTGCGCTGTTGCAATCTGTACTGCTGCCCATGACATTGCCATTGTCACTGCTGCATTTGTACTGCAGCTCCCTCTCAATATGCTGCATCATGCTGCCCATAGCACTGCCACTGCTAACTGCTGCACTGCAACTCAGTTGCTGAGAAGTAAGCAACTGAAAAGTCACCCAAAAGTTGACATGCTGGTCAGTTTGGATGCCCCTTGATGCTGAAGCTACCTCTGCTGCTAATTTGTGCTGACCCTCTGATGCTATTGCGTTGCTGTTGTATCTGCTCTGTGCCTCCTGCACTGCTGCAACACTCCACTGCACTGCTTCAGACTTTGGCACTCTAGCTCTACCGCTATTGCTCCACTATCCCTTGTACCAATTGACTCCCGTCATTCTGCTACTGTCATTAAGGGCTCCCGTAGCCGTATGTGATCCAAGAGTTTGGGCACCTCGAGGGTCCTGCTCTTTCCTTTAGCTCTTTCGAATTACAACTCTAAATCACCCCACCTTTCTTTTGGAGTTGTGGCTGCCATCTCTACGACTAAAATTTCGAACTGGTTCTCTTCTCCCTCTTTCGCTGCTGCCCCAACAAAACTCGGATCTGGATTTCTTTGGTGCTAGAAATCCTTTAAGGAAGAAGCTCCCTCTGAATTTCGATTTCCTTCACAGAAATCCTTCTGCCAATCATTGTCGAACCACCTCTCTTATCTCTCTTTGCTGCTGCTCGACACTGGATCTATATTTCTTGGCAAGATATCTTCTGAGGAACTGATTCCCTCTACTTTGCTTCTGCCCCACTAGGTACTGTTCTGCACCAATAGAATCAACACCCCACCAACAACTCCAAATGAAATCTGCGCTACACCTCTAGCCATTGTAACCAGAAAAAAGAGACTCAACAGTCTTTGTGCTGGTCCAGTAACCACTGCGCTGCCCTCTGCAACAACAATGTCACCCAATCAAGCTAATGCAGGCTCTACGTGAGCCTCCCCTGGTGACTGCGTCACCCCTTCTCTGCTCTCTTGGCTTGAAACTGCGTTGTCTCTTGGGACAACTGTCTTCACGCACAAATTTTTCCTCTGTCCTTTCGCTGATGGCTATAGTTTTCCTTGATCTGCAATTACTTTGATACCATGTGAAAATTTCTGAATCTAACAAACCAGAAATCCTACTGCAGTAAACTGATTTGCATTACCTACTTGTGTTCTTCAGTTTAACAAGTTATTTTCAGAAATATTTAGAAAATACTAATGCAAATACACTGCAGCCTACACCAATATACAGATCAAGTACTGAAAACTAAATGAGACAATCACACAAAGGACACTTATTTTTGGACTAAACGTCCCTAGAAAACCCAGTGTGGGAAAATCGGTGCAACAGATATGAGGGTTTTATTATTAAGCAGATTTCTGAATACAACTAGGGTGTCAAATCTAGCTCACCCAACAGAGAACAAACCTGACAGAAGTACCTCTATCCGGAGACAGATATTTTGGTGAATCCATCAACTGGATGAACCAACCCCACAGGTAACTGTGCTGTCCCTAGAGTTGTGCAGTGATGGCTGCTCCAAGCTCTGCATTGGAACCGCGTCAACTCCTCTAGGAGCTGCGTCACCCTCCCAGCGAGCCTTCCCAGCTCAGAAATCGGTTTGCTGAACTGCTACTCGATTTGCCTCACAGAAACCCCAGCGATGCATCTAAGTGGTTGCGTCAGGTACTCTAGCCTCTGTGTCACCCTTCTGGAGCTGCTCTGTCTCTCCTTGGTGCTGTGCTGCCTCTCTGTTATGTATTCTCGGCCTTGCACTGAAGTCCCTTTGCTGAACTGCCCCTCTCTGCACTAGAAGCTCACTCTGTAATTCTCAACAAACCACGCCCCAAAATTTCGATTTAGCTCAATTGCTGCTGTGTGTGTGTGTGTGTTCTCCAACTGACCCCAAGCCTCCCTTTATACTTTTCCTGTTGAGAAATCAAAGGCCGTGATCTAATCTCTAATCAAAGATTAAATTAGACTTGATCCTCGTCTCTTAGAAGCTTCTCACCCATATTTTCATTAATACCCATTAATATTTTAATTTTCCTAAGTTTAGACTTATGAACCCCATTAAAAATATTAATTATTTTAATAAAATACAATCCAGGTAGAATTTCACCAAATGATTTATGGGTCTTGGAGATCTCATGTGTTCTAGCCCCTCCACAAAATTTCAGAGCTAGAGCACATTCGATGCTACCCAAAAATCAACATAACGTTTTGTTGTACCATTTCATTATAATTTTACCCTTTGTCTTCTATATATATACTAAGGAGACTTAGTCTTGGCATCTTATCCTATACATTGTATTTATTGTAAAAGTAGGTTTCCCCCTCAATGTGGATTTTAATTACTAGTTTCTTATCATTTTTAAGGTGCAAGGTTCATAACATTTGGTTTCAAAGCTATGATCCTAGGGCTTTGCTGCTTCAAACTAGTAATTTTGACATTTTTTCTATAATGTTTTTTGGGGGAAAAGTTTTAGACTTTGAAATTTTGAGCAAATTGAGAAGAAATCTCAAGGTATTCTTAGTAATTTTTTTTTCAAAGAAATGGATAGTAATTTATATTAGAATGAAAATATGGATTCTGGGTTAGAACCCTTACATAATTCTTCATGTTCCACAATTGTATTGCATTTAGAGGTCCAAAATATAGAAAATCTGTCCTTGTGACAATTTTAACCAACTATTCTAAATAAGTGCTTGCTATATTCTCGACAAAAACTCCTAATCGCAATATGTACTTACATAATATCAAATGGTTATAGAAACTATTAGTTTATCTGTCAGAAGTAGATCCTGGTCCATCAACTTCTCCATGCAGCTCGAGCCCCCATCCTCCCGAGTGCTTTTGACCTTTTTCTTTAGAGGTTCATCATTGTCCCTTGTCACTTCCACAATGAACTTAATGTCGTTGCTGGAGTTTTCCTCGAGCTCAACCAACCTAATGTCCCAAGCTGTCAATTCAGTTGGAATTTCAACTTGAAATTTTTCTATTTTACTCTGTAGTAATTCATGTTTATTATCCATGAACAATTGATACGTCTTCCGCTCCTTCTCCTCCGAAGAGCTCCTCTGTTTGAGGGTGTTCAACAAGCCTTCAATAAATTCTGGTAATCTTGCCAACAACTTAATCATTTAACTTGCTCGTCCTCCTGATAATGGTCCCTTAATTCCTCCATAGGAGAACTTTGATGGTCCACGCTTTGAGCGTCAAAAGTTAATAGTCGCCTTTGTCCACAATTGTGGATACTCAGCAACAACACAAAGCGTGATTGAAGGACAAAACAAAACCATATATAACCCCGTTTTCCTCTGAACTGCCACCATGGATCATTGAATTGCGAAGCTTCCAAATCCATGTCCGAATCACGATGAATTCCTTAGGATGACAATCGAATGATATGGAGGAAAAGAATTATTAATGCCATTATGCAATGAATTGAATGCTCTGGCAGGGATGAGGCTCCCCTTGCTTGTGTAAACACCTTCCAACCTTGAAGTATTAAAACTTTATGCCACTTGTCTGCGCATGTTTCATCCTTTGATCGCCGTATGTTATGATGATTTAGATAGGGGTTCATCTTCTTTGATCCGTGTGGCTAGAAAATTAGTGTTGGCCATCATTCCTTTAGTGCTAAAACTAGATTACGGCCCGAGATCCAAGTGCTTGTGGGGAGGAATGTTAGGACGGATTTCTCCTTGAGAGCTCATTCATTTTTTGGCTGAGAAAGCCTTTATAAACATTATTATGATCATAATATTCATTTTCAAGATTCATGGAATGGGTGAGTTTAGTATCAACCTTTGATCTAATTCTAAGTTCCCTTGCTCAAGTACGGTTACTCTATTCGCCAATGAATTTTCCTTTGTGTTAAGCTGTCTAAGCACGTGAAAAAATTCAATTTGCTGAAATTGCACTGATTGTAAAACGACCCTTTGAAGGATAGAAGGAAGAGTTAAGCTTCGCGATCCTTTAGCTTTCCACACCTGACGAATTACAATCATTATTCTCTAAACACTGATACTTTGGTGATTTGCTTTGATATTGCTTTTCCAATCCCTAACAAAGCGCTAGATATTCATCTTGGTTGTTGGATGTGACACCTAATCCCCAGGCATATTAAGTCTCTATTTTCTCATCAAGGCGAAGGATAACCCTTCCCGCTCTTGCCACCCCTTGGTAAAGATTTTAGATTTTGATTTACTATACTTTTGGAGATATACCCTTGTGGAAGTTAGGGTTTGTGAATGGCCTTGAAATCAGTTTCAAATGAGTGATCTTGGAATTTTTTCTATAATTTTTTTTTTGGGAAGATTAAGACCATGAAATTTTGAATGTGGTGATTAAAAGAGAGATCAAAAAGAGCTGAGTGTCCGGTGCATGGACTTTTACTATCTAACCAAGTGACAAAACCATGTTGATAAGTTGAAAACCAAGAGAAAAAACTAGAGAGATAGAACCAAATTATGCTGATGGAGAAGAGTCGAAAGGAACCGCCTCTATTGGCACTTTGCCACTGCCAGGAGAGTTTCTTGGGTCAGGAGGGAGGCCAAGATGGTCTTCAATCCACTCTATGCACCAGTCTAGGTACGTTAAAGACTAGTGGAGCTCATCAGGCATGAGGATAATTTCCTCCTTTGTTTAACTCTGTCCAATAAAACTTTGCCTCGTAATGTCTCCATATGCCAATATAAATCCACCATGTGCATGTACTGATTTAGTTTCCCCAAGTATGACCAACATTAGGGACCCAAGTTGTAACTTCCCTCGACATTTTTGTGTCTGATAGACAATCATGTTCCCCAATAATATCCCTCGTAGCCTTAGTGAGCTTTGCTTTGATGTATGGAGGCATTTGAGAGTGATACAAACCATCTGAGGATTTCGCTCTCTGATGAGCATGAGAGCCCCCTTTTGCTTCATAATATGTGGCCCCACAACAACATCTTGCACACTGACGCGACATGGTAGACGCTTAAAACTAGTGATGGAGTTGCTGGAGAGGTTGATTATTATAGCTTCAAGGACACAAAGAGAAGGGCATATTATAACGGAGCAATTGAACAAGAAGACTATAACAAAACTAGAAGGGTTCCAAAGACCAAAGATTAATTCCTTAGGAGCGCTCGACGAGAATGGAGGGGAGTGTGAAGTAAGAAGTAGGAGAAGAGGGGCATTGAGTACAGAGAGACAGAGAGGCAGAGATAGTGTCGAGAGAGCAGTGAGCAGCCAGAGAGAGTGACGTAGGAGCAGCTAGTGCTCACGCAGGGCCACGCAGAGGCAGCTAAGTGCTGCACAAAGCATCAGAGAGGCCAGCGTAGCTGACGCAAAGGCTCAGAGAGCTGACGCAGGGCCCCTTGGGCCTGACGTAGGCCAAGATAGGCTGATGCAGGGCCTCTTGGGGCTGATGTAGGCCAAGATAGGCTGACGCAGGGCCTCTTGGGGCTGATGTAGGCCAAGATAGGTTGACGCAGCGCCAGCGCTGGGCTAGGAGAGGCTGACGCAGTCCAAAGAGAGGCTGATGTTGGGGTTTCTGGGGCATATTTGTGCTGAGTAGCTGCCGGAAGGATTATCCGGGGTTTCAGCTAGTAGATTTGTCAGAAACTGAGAGGCATTGCTGCCAAGGAAATTCTCAGTTGGTTAGGCTAGTTTTGGCACCCAGATTGTACTCTGATATTGCTTAATAAGAAAACCCTCAGATCGCTGCATCGATTTTCCCACATTGGGTTTTTCCGGGGACATTAGTCCAAAAATAATGGTGTCATATGGTGTGTTTGTTTCTGTTTCTTTTAGTTGTTGGTTTGTAATATGTTAAGCATGCACTAGTGTTTATTTTCAGTATTTACATTGTAAATAACTTGTTAAGGAAAATCACAAGTAGGTAGGAATAAATTAGATAAAGTGCATGGAGGGTTTCTAACTAAGTAAACTTAGACACTTCAACATGTATTCTGTAGACATGTTTTAGGCAAAGAGTGTTCTTGCTGATTTTAATTGTGTCTTCGCCAGTAGATTGTATAAAAGTTTTGAGAAACTCTAATACTCCACCAATTAGAGCCATAACAAGTGCACCACTATTACAATCAACGTGTAATAGTTCATAAGTTCTTAAGGTAGGAAATGACTGAACTCTCCTCCATAAAATACTGCTTTTAATTTTCAACTTTCTACCTTCTTGATTTGATAAAAAATTGATTAAGAAAACTTCAATACCAACTTCACTATACTATGTCAATACTTCAATTTCAGCATATAAGCCACCACTCATCATATAATGTATATCATGGCAATGCCATCATATACCATACATACGCACTTCATAAAGAGAATTCAACACTTCAATTTGAGCATATTAACCACCACTCATCTTATAATGTATATCATGGCAATGTCATCATATACCATACATACGCACTTCATAAAGAGAATCCAACGTGTACATTCCCATCACAATGCATAGACCATACAATAATAACATATAATAAAATAAATTCAACACGTATGGGGCTCCCTTTAATGTATAGCTTCAACCAACGTTTAGTTTAAATGCCTCACATGCACCATACCGACAGAACACACCAACACATTCCGACGCATAGCAGATCAACTTACCAGACCAACGTACTCACCAAACGGATCAACGCACTCACAGTTTAGGATAGATGTAAAGACAGTTCATGACATAGAAATAAAATGTCCAACATATAATAAGCACCTGTAAGAACTATTTACCATAACCGAACTCCAAAAACCATATATATTACACGATCACCTCCTTTCTATTTGCACGCGTCGTCAGTGTCGATTTAGTATTGCAGGAGGTCGTGCATTTGGTCGAATGGGATTTAACTTCCATATTCTAAACTTTACTTCTGAAGTCAATTAGTATTTTTAATTCGTTCACTTCATCGCTTTTGGCAAAATGACTTTTGAATATAAAAGATTGGACAAGATTTGATGGGTGATGTAAACTTCACGCAACAAGGGTCGCAGGTTAAATTAAATGCCAAAATTGCTATATGGGGCATGGGTCAAAGATCATAAGCGTTTATTGAAAGCTAGAGGAGGAGGTTTGTACCATGTCGGAGAAACTCAAATATCACAACACGGACTCTCTGAGAGTGAAGGTTCCTTCACCAGTCAACTCTGTGCGACTAGCAATATATGGGAATTTGGTGCGCCGGGAAATGGAAGAATTTGAGGCATGGGATGGCGTGAGAATGAACTGGAACAGAAGCAAATAAATGTATATTACCCACAACTGCTATGTACACACCTTTGAAGCAATTGAAAGTGGCGGTGTTACCATACAACTGGACATGGTGGAATGGAATTTGCAGACGTTGCTTAAATCTCAAGCTGTGGAAAAGGAGCAACTTATTCTACGAACCTTTTTTTTGTTGGCTTCCCCAGGCTTCACGCTGACCACACATTTTTTTTGCTATTTCGAGAATGTAGATAGCGCAGACAAAGGGACAGTTCTGCACAAATGCCCAAAATCACTGCACCTCAAAACTAGTGATTCAAATTTCAGTAGGGTAGGAAAGACCAAGGGTTCCAGGGCTGGCAAGGGTAACAAAAATGTCAACGCAGGCATTTCTGAAGGGCACAGATAGGATTTATGACATAGAAACGGATTTAGATACTTAATTTGTCAGATGGCAAATAACCAGTGAGAGAAATCATCATATAGAAAGAGAGACGAGGAAATAAGTGCCAAACAAAGATATAACGGCCACAAAACACAAGCGGCTCACACTTGGGTAGGAAATTGCCTACAACTCTGATACCATGTTAAACACATACATGGTGAATGCAGAATATGAAGGATAAGCATTTGATTGCATCGATTATTCACAATGATACATATATATAGTACATTGGTGTGACCTTTGGATTCATATTCCAAGTGGTTGTTCACATTTCACACCAACCCATAGAGGATTAGGTGTCCAACAGAACATATGATTTTATTTGAACTCAATACTGCGTTTAATTGTTGTATTTGCATTAACATCCAATTATAGCAAGTTTTATCATATAGTGTTAATATCTTTACATATTTTCTGAGTCTTACTTTTGAAAAATAATTTCTGCAGGGGATATATGAGAAAAGTTTGCAATGACCTAGAGATTCATTTTGGACATGCCCTTTTGATTTCTTGATATGTGCTGAATGGTTTTCTCTGATTATTGTATTTTACTGTACTATTAACAAGTATATTATGCTCATTTCTATAGCTTGTTTGCAGTGAGGTCAACGCGACAGATCCTTTACAAAGTGGATATTTAAGTTTGCCGATTGATAATGAATCACAGAATTCTGACACTGATAATGAAAGGACTGATGTACACAATTCAGATACATATCAGACATGTAAAGTTGGATCTTGGTCTACTGAACAAGTCAGGAATTGGTTTCAGCAAAATGTTCCTTTTGAAGGGAATCGCATGGAAGGTAAACTGTGACTTAGCTTGTTTTCTAGTAGTCCATTCATTTAAAAATTTGAACTTCTATTGGTTCAATAATTTAGAAACATGGATTTGGGCTTTTGTTTCAGAGGCATTTCAATCTTACCTTT
Organism: Pinus tabuliformis; assembly: GCA_031772625.1. NCBI lineage: Eukaryota > Viridiplantae > Streptophyta > Pinopsida > Pinales > Pinaceae > Pinus > Pinus tabuliformis. The sequence continues at coordinate 1,021,100,962 of CM062811.1, read as the reverse complement.
TAATTCTTGTTGGTAGCTATGCTTAGACATTTCTAGTCTTTCAACTTGTTGGAGAAATCCTAGACTACTTGTTACAGCATGTTAATTTTTCACTTTTCTATGCTAGCACAATAACTTAGCCCAATTCTTTCTTCAATTAGCAATCACTTTTAAATAAATTTAATCTTCCAATGAAAATGAACTATTATAGATAGAGCAGTTAATCCAATATACAATAGAAAACAGCCAACAGCAATAACAAGAGGCACAAGATTTGGTCAAAGACTAGGGAAAAACCCCACAAGGGGGAAAACCCTTTCAAATTCTTCTATTAGATTGTCATCAAATGTTCAGCAGAGAGATACAATGTTCCAACTCAACAATAAAAAGTAAAAGTCAAATCTTTGACTTATCCAACAATTCACTAACCAATATCCAGGAGATGAGCCCAAAAGTCAAATCTGCAATTTTGGTCAAAGTCAACAACAGCTGTGGCAGCCCTAGCAAGTCAATGGTCAATGGTCAAAACTCCTTCAATTCAGCTTGGTCAACTGTCAAAAAGTGCAGCCTTGAGTGCTGGTCAAAGATCAGTCAAAATAGTCCCTCCAAATCTGGTCAAAGTCAAACTTTGAACTGCTGAAACTCTAGTTGCATATGTGGTCAACGCTGGTCAAAGAGCCTAGAAAGGTTCGGGCAAACAGCCTTTGACTTCGGTATTCCAAAACAGATCCAAATCTAGTCAAACCAAGTCAAAATGAACAAAGTCAACACTAGTCAAAGTCCCAATACAGAAATAGAATTTGGCCCAATCAAAAAAGACTCTCTCTCCTCTTCGCATGTGTGAAAAGAACCTTCAATTTTCAGAAGTAGTCAAACCTCCAAGAGAAGAAGTTTGGAAGATAAAACTATCTAAGAAGTTTCTCAAGCTCTCAGAAAAATCCTCTTCTCATGTAGGTTTTTCCGAATTTTCAGGTTATTCTTCCGGCAGCAGAGTTAATAATAGTCAAGCCTCTGCACTTCGTTCTTGGATCAACAGTGTTGCTCTTCCAGAGTTTGGAGCCATATGTTCTCAAAGGAGTGATTGCGACGTTTCAAGGTTTCTTTGTCAGTCGATTTGCAGGAGCGATACCGACGCTGTTCTCAAAGATGGTTGCAATAGCTTATTTTATTCCGATGTTCCGCTTCTAGTTCCCCCTCTCACCTCCGTTCATCTTGAGCATCCAGCGTTCTCAAGTGATGCGGCTGGTTCTCAAGATGAATCTCCCTACTCGAACCCCTTTTGGTTTGATGCAACTTGTCCTGAAGATCACTCCCTCGCTGATCGCTCCCATTCGTGTTCGAATTCGGTCGCTATTTCGAATCCTCTGTACCAACTTTCCTCCAACGCGTCTTCACTCGTGGTGATTCAACCCTCTTCATCCGATAGCACTCATGACCGTGTGTACTCCGGCTCTAGCTGTGCTTCGAATGCTCCCCCATCCTTCGCTGACCATTTCCCCCCCCCCCCCCTGTCATTCCATTCTCCAATGGTTGGTGGCCCTTCTAACCAACTTAATGATATTTCCAAGTCGGTTGGAGGTTCCTCCTCCAGGGCCCGTCGAACCAACTCTAGCTGCACTTCGAATCCTCCCCCATCCTTTGCTGACCATTTCCCTCCCTCCATGTCATTCCATTCTCCAATGGTTGGTGGTCTTTCTAACCAACTTAATGAAATTTCCAAGTTGGTTGGAGGTTCCTCCTCCAGGGCCCATCGATCCATAGAGGTTAAGCTTGATAATAACCTCCCCAAAAATCCCTTAGTCAACAATTTCTTATTAGGCCCCAATCATTCCAATGATTTGGGTTTTTCGTCTTTTTTCTCTTGTTCCTCTCCTATTAAATCTATTCATATTAGTAATTATAACAATAATAATAACAACCAAATTAATAATAATAATAATAATAATTATAATTATAATCATAATGTTGATAATAATAATAATAATAATTCCCTCATTCCTAATAATAATAATATTTCTCTCTCTTCTTTTAATACTAGAGTAGTGAATCTTTCTAGTTTTGCTTTTGACCCTTCTGTCTATAGTCTTCTGGAGAAAGGATTAAATTTTGCTCTTGCTCCAAGAAAAATCCCGGTGGAAGAGATTATTTGTAACATTGAATTTGAGATAAGGGACTTATCGGACATCACTAAGGATATCATTAAACAGGACTGTGCGGTTATCCTGAGAAAGGCAAAGCCCCCCAAGCACAATATTAGTAAGCTTGAGTTTGAGGCTCTCAAATCTTTGAACAATAACAAGGACATTGTTGTTCTGAAATCGGACAAGGGTGGAGCTATAGTTATCTTAGATAAGGAGGATTACCGGAGAAAAGTGCTGAATCATCTTTCTAATAGCGGAATCTATAGGAAACTTAATAAGAATCCCTTAAAGAAGATCTCCAAGACTATATCTCTAGCTATAAAATCTAGTAGCATTGTTATCTCTTTTAGCCATAAGCTCATCAAGAGTAGCCCTATCACTCCTAGGATTTATGGGCTTCCCAAGATCCATAAGGAAGGGGCTCCCCTGAGATCCATTTTCAACACTATAGGAGGGCAGCCGTATCTTCTGGCAAAGTATTTAGTCCAAAAGCTAAAACCCCTTGTTGGCCTTACATAATTCTTTGTCAAAGATTCGTCATCATTTGTCAATGAGTTAAAAGGTATAAAGTCTGATCCTGGTGATGTTCTTGTGAGGTTCGATGTGGTCTCCCTCTACACTAATATCCCTATTAATGAGGCCATCGAAGTGATCAAGCGCATTACGGACCCTGATACAGCTAAATTAGTTGAAATCTGTCTTACCTCTACTTTCTTTAGCTTTGATGGGGAATTTTATGAACAAACTTGTGGTGTTGCCATGCATTCCCCTCTTTCCCTTGTAGTGGCTAATCTGTTCATGGATGACTTTGAATCTAAGGCTTTCACCTCAACTCAAGTTAAACCAAAACTATGGAAAAGGTTTGTGGATGACCCTTGCGTCGTTTGGTCTCATGGTCAGGGAAAGTTGGATCTTTTTTTCCAGCATCTTAATAATCAATCTAGTTTCATAAAGTTTACTATGGAATGTGAAATCAATGGAAGCTTTCCTTTTCTCGATGTCCTTATATCAAAAAAGGATGATGGTTCTTTCTCCCACCAGGTCTTTCAGAATAAAACTCACACGGAGCAATATCTTCATTCTAATTCCCATCATTTCCCTGCTCAAACGCTGGGTGTTCTCAACACCTTAGCTACTCGAGCATTAAGAGTTTCTGATGAAAACCACCTTAATGATGAGAAAACCCATCTCCTTAATGTTTTTTATAAGAATGGATATAGTAGGCACCAGTGTCTTACATCTTTCCTTAAAGCTGAAAAAGGTCCTAAGGTTAAAAAAGAACCCAAGGATTGGTGTTCAGGGCTGGATCTTCCATTTATCCAGGGGACCATTGAGAAGATTGCAAGGAACCCGAGGAAGCATAAGGTTCCCTCGACCTTTAGGCCCCTTAACACCATTCAAAACTCCCTAAGATCAATGAAAGACCCTGTAGGCCCTAAGAATATGAAAGGTGTTACATCATCCCATGTTCCTATGGGACTCCATACATTGGTGAAACTGGCTGCTCAATAAATCAAAGGATTCATGAGCATGCAACCAACATCAAACATGGGAGGACCCGTTCTTTAGCTTTGGCAGAACACGAGGAAAAAACAAAACATACATCTGCGTTGAAGAGGCCCGGGTCATTGCAAAGATTGATCATTTCCATCACCGTAAGTTTAGGGAAGCCATAGAAATTGAAAGGAGGCCAAGTAATTTGAATAGAGATGATGACTGGAAAATTATCAGTGGTTGGGTACTTGACTTGTCTTCTTACTTTTTTTTTAATTCTTTAATTCTTTAATATATTTGGATTGTTTAGTTTTTTGTCAAAAAAAAAGTATGTTTAGTTTATTAATTTCTTTAACTATTTTAATCCTTTTGAAATTATTATTATACATTTTAACCCTTTTTAATTATTATTTTATTTCTTAACATTTTTATTTTTATTTTTATTTTTGACTTTCTCTTGTGAATAATTTAAAATTCAATGTGTTCCTTTATTTAATATGATTAAAAAAAATGTATGTTTAATTTAATCTTAATTCAATGTGTTCCTCAATTATTTTAATCTTTTTTTAAATTATTATACACTCTTTTTAATTATAACCTTTTTTTGACTCTCTTTTTAATAATTTATAATTCGATGTGTTCCTTTATTTTTTTATTTTTTATTTTTTACCTTAATGTTCTAGATTCTTATTAATTAGATTATTTAAGTTTGACTATAAAATTATTTTTATTATTTTATTTTATTTTTAGATAGTTTTATTTCATGTTAGTTTTAGAATATTTCTTTTGAATAAATATTATTTGTTATATTCTAACAGCTAGTTTCAATATATTAAAAATATTCTTTATTAATAAGAATATTTTAGTCAAAACTAATTGTTATATTCTAACTGTTAAAAAATATAAATTAATTGTCTCTAAATCGCTCTCCTTATTTAATCTGATGCCAAGATCTGACTCTCCATCTTGTCCTGACAATGAACCACACTAGATGGTTCGAAACACGTAGACAAAATATCTTGGATGTGATTATTACTGAAAGATTTCTCAATATTTAAAGGAGAGATGTGTGATGTGATGCCCCAAAGTGATGTGACTTATGGTGTATTTATATGCTTCTTAGGTGGACGAATTTGCTTGCCCAGACTGATTTGTACTTTTGTGTACTTGTGGGTTTCATATTAAAAATTAAATTTTTCCTTGACCAAATTAAATTCCTTTAAGGGCTAGGAAGGGTCTTTCTTGATGAGGAAGGCTGTCCAAAGGAGGAAATTTGTCCTTGAGTTGCCAAATCAACAGAACGTCGATATATTAGTATGCCTGGTGGGTTAGCTTGAGTGCTTGAGTGTTGTGAATTGAAATAAGAGGTCTTGGGGTCAAGTTGTTGGGTTGAATATCTGTGATATGTTGATACTTGACTATGTTGCGCAAAACTTCAAAGAACCTGACGTTTCGCGCTGTACCTGTACTCGAAACTCCGAAACTTGGCTGAAACTCGACCATCATGCAATCATCGATTGGAGTTAATATAGACTTGTTTTTCCTTTTAAATTTTCATCTATGGGTCTTATTCCCTTTTTCCTTGCAAGATAATGTGTTATTCACTTATATATATATATATATATATATATATATACATATATGACGTTTTGACCGAAGTCTCCATTTTTGGGAGGTGACGTTTCTAAACATACCTGTTTTGGAAACTCCGAAATGTTTCAGCGTTTCGTGCAACTTAGATATTCGATGTCCCTGCCAGATCATGCATATTGTTACATACCCAATAACCCCTGTTCACTGTTGAGTCTGCAAGATCCCTCAAAACACCATAAAATTTTCTCTTTGATACCAAAATCAATTTCTTGTGTTGGCTGCGGAATTCATTAGCAGAAGAAAAGCTATAGCAGCCTTAATATTCAATGCAATCTTAAAATATGCATGCAATCCTACAATGCTTTCATCCATAATTTTACAAATTAATTCCATACACACAGAATTCAAAAGACTAGAAATAAAAAAATGTAGAACATGTTATCACAAAATATGGCACCTTAGTGCAAAACCTTCACAAGGTACTAAGATTAGTGGAAAATTGTAGGTGTTGCCACTTTCACATAAGTAACAACTGCTGAAATTTCTAAGTCTATCTGTTAGAAATTTAATCTGTATTCTTCTGGTTTATTTCTTCTACTTTTTATTTCTAAACAAGTTATTTAAAACATATAAATAACGAAATAAACATAATACAATCTCAACATCTACAGATCAACAACTGAAAGAAAACAAACACACAAGTGATACCATTATTTTTGGACAAATGTCCCCGGAAAAACCCAATGCGAGAAAACCGGTGCAACTATTCTGAGGGTTTATTATTATGCAGTATTTCCTTGAGTACAATTGGCCAAATTGGCTCACCCGACAGAGAAAAGTAACTGGCAACAATACCTCTCTATTCGGAAATAGGTATTTAGAAAACCTGTCCCACGAAACCCTCTCCAGCGACTCTGAAGCACTGCGTTGGCCCTTCTGGCCTCTGCGTCAGCCCAAATCCCTCCGCGTCAGCCCTTTGAGGCACTGTGCAACCTCTAGGACCCTCTGTGTCACTCCAGCTGCTCTCTACGTGGATGACGCAATCCCTCTGGGCTTTGCGTGGCTTGCTTTGGCTGCTGCCTCTCGCTCTCTGCCTTTGCGCTGGTCTCTTGGCACTGTTTCCGCCTCTTTGTTTAGTACTGACTGCCCCTTGCTGCTGATCACTGATTCGACTTTTCTTAGCAACCCCGTTCTAGCAAATCGAATCACTGATCACTCTGATGTGTTCTCCAACTGACCCTCAAGCCTTCTCTTATACTTTTCCTGTTGGTCCTTCAACGACCGAGATTAAATCTCTAATCAATGGCTAAGATTAGATTTGGCTTAATCCATGACTTTTGAAACCTTTTAACTCAGTTTTATATTAATACCCATTAATATTTTATTTTTCCTAAGTTTAGACTTAGGAACTCCATTAAAAATATTAATTATTTTAATATCTCCCAAACCGGGTACAATCTGTTCAAACCATTTTTGGGTCTTGGAGATCTCACGTGCTTTAGCCTCTCCACCAATTTTCATGGCTAGAGCACATCCAATGCTACCCCAAATCAACACTCACTCTTGGCGAGGACTGTGCTCTAGTAATACTCCTCACTGAGCACCACTCTAATTATCTGGCACCGGTACCTGCGCTGATGCTAGGCCTCCCCGCCCAACATCCTCTGCACTGCTGCATCCTGTACTGCTGCGCATGGCCCTGTCACTACCACTGCTGCATCTGTATGACAGCTCCCTTTGCATCGATGTTGCTGCTGGTCCTTTCTCCCAACATTGCATCTGCACTACAACCCCCTCTCATCATGCTGCATCGTGCTACTGCTAACCGCTACTGCATTGCAACTCAGTTACCGAGAAGTAAGTAACTGATCCACCCAACTTCTGACATCTCTGTCAGGCTAGAAACACTCCTGATGCTGAAGCTCCCTCTGCCGCTAACAAGTGCTCCCTCTATTGACCTCTGCGTTGCTCCAACAAATCCCTGCATCTCGCACCGTTGCACACCTCTTTGTGCTATCCTGCACTGGTGCAACACTCTCTGTGCCTCTCGCATTGTTGCAGCCTGCTAGCCTCGTGCTGCCTGGGGACTCCTGCATTGTAGCACTCTCTGCCGCTTCATCCGCATCTGTTTCTATCGACATCTGCTAGTCCTGCTACTCTCTCTTCGGGGCTCCCGTAGCAAGGTATAATCCAAAGAGGTTGGGTACCTCAAGGATCTTGCCCCTCATCGCTTGTAGTCTTCCTAACTACAGCTCGATGTCTTCCAACCTCTTCTTTAGAGGTACATGAGCACTCATGGCACAGTCGTCATCCTCCTCGACCTCCTTCTCCGCCTTTGCTGGCGCTGCCTTAGAATTAGATGCCTCTCCCTTGTTTTTCTTCCTTGAACCCAGTTCCCCACAGTGGAAGCACTTGACCTTGGAGAGGTCCTTCTTCTTCCTCTTCTCCTACTTTCCCACAGATGCCAGAGTTGCATCCTCTTCCTCTTCCTTCTTGATCTGGACTCCTTTGCTGCTACTTCCCGTCTTGCTCAACCGCCTGATCTCCTCTTGGCGAAGAGCTGCCCACAATTCTTCCCAATCTAGAAGATCTGCCCTGCCCAATATGCTCTGGACAAATGTCTCCCACTCCTCGGAGACTGCGTTAAGTGCGGTCCTCACCAACATCTCTTCATCCGGCGTGGCCCCTATGGAAGTCAGTTGGTCCCGGATCTCCTTCAACCGACCGAGGAAGTGATCTATCTGCTCCCCCTTCTGCATCTGGTATGACCGCAACTAATTCTCAAGTAACATCTTCCTCTGCACGAAAGTATGCTGGTACAATTTCTTCAGGGCGTCCCACATTTCCTTTGCCGTCTACTTCTCAGCAATATGTTGGACCACATGATCCTTGACCCCATCAAGGATGATGCACTTCGCCCTGGCCATTGCCTCCTTGAACTTTTCATTTTTAGCCGGGTCAACTGGGATCGCCATTGTTCTCAAGGCGAAGGCTTTGATGCGATGTCTATCTAGAATGGATAGGATTTTGGCCTTCTAGACCACAAAGTTGGCCGCCCCGTCCAGCCTATCCTGATTCCTTAGCCCATTCATGGCCATCTCTCTACTCTTCTGTCGACTCCTCCGAGTCTCTCTACTTCCCTCCAGAGGTTCTCTCTTCGACTCCTACTAAGTCTCTCTACTTCCCTCTGGAAGTTCTCTCTTTGACTCCTGCTGAGTCTCTCTACTAACCACCTAGAAGTTCTCCTTGCGACTCTTGTTGAGTCTCTCTACCTCCCGCCTGGAAGTTCTCTGCTAGACTCCCTCTGAGTCCCGATTTCCCTTCTGGAAATCCTCCTGCCAATCGTTAAGTTGCATCTCTCTGATCTGCTGTGCACTTGCAACACTGATCCAGATTCCTTGGCTAGAAATCCACCTCGGTAGCAACTACCTCTACCTTGGTTTTGTCCTGTTAGGTACTGTTCTGTCTATAGTACCCCACCAACTTCGCTCCCACAAACCGCTCGCAGCTTCCTATGCCCCAACAAATGAAGGACTGAGCCTCTAGGCTTTGCGCATTCTCGGCACTGGAAAAACTACTCCATTAGCCAACTGCGTCAACCCTCCTGGTCTCTGCGTGGCTCTGTGTGAGCCTTTTCTGCCCTCCTCAGCCTCTGCACCAACCTCTCTCTGGCCCGGACTGGTGACGCAGTCCCTCTGCGTCATCCCTTCTTTTTTCGCTTTCTGCAAGGATCAGCTTCTGTCACTCGAAACAACTGATTCTGCTGCAAATGCTTTGCTTAGCTGATGCCTTCAACTCTCCTGTGATCTGCAACCACGCTCTGATACCATGTTGAAATTTCTAAGTCTATCCGTTAGAAATTTAATCTCTATTCTTTTGGTTTATTTCTTCTACTTCTTATATTTGAACAAGTTATTTAAAACATAAATAACGAAATAAACACAATACAGTCTCAACATCTACAGATCAATAGCTAAAAGAAAACAAACACACAAGTGACATTGTTATTTTTGGAAAAATGTCCCCGGAAAAACTCAATGTGGGAAAACCGGTGCAACAATTCTTAGGGTTTATTATTATGCAGTATTTCCTTGAGTACAAATGGGTGCCAAACTGGCTCACCCGACAAAGAAAAATAACTGGCAATAATATCTCTCTATTCGGAAATAGGTATTTAGAAAACCTATCCCACGAAACCCTCTCTAGCGACTCTGAAGCACTGTGCTGGCCCTTTTGGCCTCTGCGTCAGTCCCAAACCCCTCTGTGTCAGCCCTCTGAGGCACTGCGCAACCTTTGGGACCCTCGACGTCACTCCAGCTACTCTCTGCATGGATGACGCAGTCCCTCTAGCCTCTGCGCTGTCTTTACTGGGCTTTGTGTGGCCTGCTCTGGCTACTACCTGTCTATGCCTCTGCGCTGGTCTCTTGGCACTGTCTCTGCCTCTACGTTGGTCTCTTGGCACTGTCTCTGCCTCTCTGTTTAGTACTCACTACCCGTTGCTACTGATCACTAATGCGACTTTTCTTAGCAAACTCGCTCTAGCAAATCGAATCACTGATCACTCTGGTGTGTTCTCCAACTAACCCTCAAGCCTCCTCTTATACTTTTCCTGTTGGTCCTTCAACGGCCGAGATTAAATCTCTAATCAATGGTTAAGATTAGATTTGGCTTGATCCATGACTTTTGGAACCTTTTAACTCAATTTTATATTAATACCCATTAATATTTTATTTTTCCTAAGTTTAGATTTAGGAACTCCATTAAAAATATTAATTATTTTAATGTCTCCCAAACTGGGTACAATCTGTCCAAACCATTTATGGGTCTTGGAGATCTCATGTGCTTTAGCCTCTCCACCAATTTTCATGGCTAGAGCACATCCGATGCTACCCCAAATCAACAATAACTTCGCTTATTTTAGTGAAAGAGAAGTCCAACACAAGGGAACCTTCCCTGGTAGAATTCAAGATTCCTAGGCCACAACACAATCAAGTCTAAATTTTCTAAGTAGCTACCAAATTCACCTCCAATGAAATATATCAAGCAAGTTAGGGATAAGGTGGTCACACAAAGTAAATTCCATATTTGGTTTAGTTTGCTCTAATGCTGTTCTAAGGGGTTTATCAAGTAATAATCCTTTGCAAAACAATCTCCAAATAATGTAAATTTGAAAATTATCAATAGTTGTTAAAAAACTTGTGTAAAAGATAAAAATTGCAGCAACAGATAAGTTATAACAGCAGTAGAATTTGACCCTTTGAATAGGTTGTAAACAAGTAGAAATTAGGGCTAAAATAATAGATAAATCTAGGGTTTACACAAGTTGTACATTCTGAAAATTAAAAGACATATAATAGCCAAATATAACAAGACATCTAGCTCTAAGACGGCTATAATATAAATTAGTAAACCTATTTATGATAATAAATGATTCTTTTATGTTAAGAATATTAGGATATTTAGATGCTTAAGAGTTAGTTTAGATCAACTTGGTTTAATGTGTCTTTAGGTAAAAGTGTGTTTCTTAGTGTGCATTAGTTGGATTTAATTCGAGGGTCATGATATGTGTTGAAGAATGTAACCAATGTCGGTCTTCATAATTTTATTTGAGTCATGATGTAATGTATTTGTCAAAAGAAAAGAAAAAGAAATTTTATTGTAAAAGTTTTTTTTTTTTTTAAAGCATGAGTTTCATGCTCTTTTATTTATTTTATAGGTCATAGCCTCCATTAAAGGCTTCTAGGTTTTGTCTTGAGTTAAAAAAGCCTTTGTCACATTTATTAGACCCTTGGGCTTTTGTATCACGTAAAGAAACTTATTTTTGAGTCAAAACAATCATTTTACCCCTCCTCACCAAGTCAGCTCTGTCCCGGAGAAGTCGGCCCAGTTAGAGGGGATTCATCCTTGTGGAAGCAGTATAAATAGAGACAGTTCGACTCATTTGGAGCACACATGCAAGAAGTTCGATCTGCAAGAGAAAGAGGATGAAAAAGAAGAGCAAATTGCTAGAAAGAAGACCTAATTCAAGGAAGAAGCAAAATCAAAGTTTGGAGCATCTCTCTCTCACATGTGCAAGTTTTCTAGGGTTTTTGGGCAAGTTGCAGGGGCCAAAATTTTGCAGTAATTGCAGGTCTGAACTTTTGTTGATGGGGGGCCGAAATTCTGGTTTGAAGCAGTTTTTTTAAGGAGCTAACACTTGGAGGATTTGACAGAGTTTGTCTACTTGAAGCGCTGGCCCGGTGACTGGAGGAGGTCCTTGTCTAGGTCAAAAGGGCCTTGGATTGTCTCTTCTTGATTTGAATCTACTCAAGGAAGAGTTTGAATGGGTTTTCCCCTTCATAGGGGTTTTGCCCTAGCTGAGTGCCTACATCTTGTGTTCCTTGTTTGTGTTCTTCATTGTTTGGCATTTGTCTTGATGATAAGAATATAATAACTACAAAGAAGAATTGATAAGAAACATCACAAGAAAGTGTCAAAGATAAGAGAAATCAATTTAAATAAGCCCTAATTAAGATGCCCTATATTTCTCAACATGGTTTCAGAGCTTGGTTTATTGGCATGATGGAAGTTGGAAGATCAAGCAAGTGATACAAGGCTTCAAGACATTAAGAAGAAGTCAGATCTCTAGGACCGAGCTCCTTGAAGGAAGAAGAAGAAAATTATGGGCATATTTGTAAGTCCTTATTACAGTGATTAAGGCCGTAGTCTTGTGCATGAAGAGCGAAGGTTTTTGGAGAGCATTAAAGCTCTGTCTACAAGGAGCAAGAGGCTAGATCAATAGTCTATAGAAGGCCAAGCATCCTGCAGAAGAAAGCGCAATTTTGGGCATAATCTAGAAGGTTTGAAATCGCTATTAAAGGGGTTTGAACTCTCTGTGCCACCTCAAAAATTTGAAGTCTCAGTATCCTGTGCACTTTTGTGGATGACCGATTTTATCTCAGAACATCTTGTGAAGCCTTGATAGCGGATGAAAGGATAGCTTGTTGATAAACCAATCAAAGTATGTTTGATGCATTGTAGGCCTAATAGGTAGGCCTATCTTGAAGCTACAAGGAGGAGCCGAGACTCCCTCAAAGTTCTGAGCATAAATGTGTGTGGAAGGCTTGAATTGAATCCATCATCTACAAAAGAAGCCGAAAACCTGTACATAGAAAAAGGACCCATGACCGAATCTACAAGATTGGTCTATCACCTATATACAATCACCATATTTAGAGTAAATTTGCAGTCATGTATCTATCCTATGTTGATTTTTGGTAGCATCGGATGTGTTCTAAGTCTCAAATTTTGCAGGGAGGCTTGGGCACATGTATTCCAAAGAACCTAGAAAGCGTTTTGGGAAATTCCACCTAGAAATAGTTTTATTAAAATAATTAAATATTTTTAATGGGACCCTAAGTCTAAACTTAGGAATTAAAATAATTAATGGGTATTAATCTAACCGTGGGTGTAGCTTATCGAAGAAGATGAGGATCAAGCAAAAATGATCTTAGCCAGTGATTAGCTTCTAATCTGGGTCGTTGAATGTCAACGAGATGATTATTTAAGGAAGCTTGAGGGTCATTTGGAAGACACAGAGAGGGGAGATAAAAAGTTCGATTTTCTGAAGCAGAGTAGCTACTGGAGAGAATTTCGATAGTGGTCTTTTATAGTGAGGGGCAGTGTTAAAATTGGCAACCAGGGCAAAACTTCATGTGGGTCATCGTATTCATGGCTAATAATATTTTTATTAGATTCCTCTCGTCGAGAGGTGTAGGATTGATATAAAGATCATCCAATTCTGATAAGTATTCATGAAAATATGAATTTATTTTGATTATGGAATTATTATCAAGCCGACCTACAACTCATGTAGGCTCAGAAGCCCAACAGTCGCATCTATTCACCCACCAACGTTGTGTATAAATATAAGAGGACTTTTCCTCATTTGGACTCACTCATCTCATCACATCTCTCTCTCTCTACTGCGCAGATATGAGTCTCTTCTCTACTGCGCTGAAATGGGTCTCTCTCTTTCTCACACATGTGAAGCCGGAAGCTGTTGAATTTGAAGCTGCAACTGCAGAAGTAAAGATTGACTTGCGTGGCCTAGAAGATCTCCTCTTTGGAACTACACTGTAGGTTCATCTGAACCTCCTTTGAAAGCCAACTTTTGGTGGTGGAATGAAGTCAATCCGACGAACGGTTTGCAAGATATCGACTGCCCTAGTTTGAAACCGGAAACTGCTGAAACTGAAGTTGCAACTGCAGAAGTAAAGATTGACTTGCGTGGCCTAGAAGATCTCCTCTTTGGAACTGCGCTGTAGGTTCATCTGAACCTCCTTTGAAAGCCGCAACTTTTGGTGGTGGAATGAAGTCAATCCGACGAACGGTTTGCAAGATATCGACTGCCCTAGTTTGAAGCCGGAAACTGCTGAAACTGAAGCTGCAACTGCAGAAGTAAAGATTGACTTGCGTGGTCTAGAAGATCTCCTCTTTGGAACTGGGCTGTAGGTTCATCTGAACCTCCTTTGAAAGCCGCAACTTTTGGTGGTGGAATGAAGTCAATCCGACGAACGGTTTGCAAGATATCGACTGCCCTAGTTTGAAGCCGGAAACTGCTGAAACTGAAGCTGCAACTGCAGAAGTAAAGATTGACTTGCGTGGCCTAGAATATCTCCTCATCTGAACTGCGCTGTAGGTTCATCTGAACCTCCTCTGGAAGCCGAAACTTTTGGTGGTGGAATGAAGTCAATCTGACTGTCGGTTTGTGAGATATGGTCTGCCCTAGTTCGATAATGAAGCCGCTAATGCTGATGCTACTGATCTAGGGTTTGCTACTGCTGATATGAATCAGATTTATTGTACTATTTCTCTCTGCTGAATTATTGAAGATAAAAGAAGATTTGATCAAAGGGTTTCCCCACACACTGTGGGGTTTGTCCCTGGCTAGCCGCCACATCTTGTGTCTCTTGTCTTAGCTTGTTTTCTGTCGATCGTTTAATGTTCTATCTGCACTTTACTTTATGTACATGTGATTGCTAATCGGTGGAATATAATAAGAAAAAGAAGTAAACTGTTATAAGCATAGAACATACCATAATTTGACATGGTATCAGAGCTGAGGTGAAGACAAAGCCCGAGCAAGAGCAAGAGCAATCATTGAAGAGAAGATTGGCAAGGCTATCCTAAAAGAACTATGGGGTCCTCAACACTCTTTCCTGCCGAAGACAAGCTCCGTGAGAAAGCTGACTATCACGGATGGAAGATGTCTATCGATCTAACCCTTGAAGATCAAGGAGTGCTGGACCATGTAAGAGGCAATATTGTTGAGCCTCCATCAAATGCATCTGCTGCTGCCTGGAACAAATGGAAAAATGGAGAAGTCAAAATAGAAGATCATCTGGGACTCTATCGACAAGCACTTGGTGTCCTACATCTCTGAACTGGACACCTCCAAGGAAATCTACAATAGACTGGTGAGTTTATTTAAAGTTAATGATGCAAATCAAGTTTTGTTTCTTAGAAATAAGCTGAGGTAAATCAAGAAGAGTAAGGATGAAAGTATGCAAGCATACTTCTTAAGAATCACCGAGATCAAGAACGATCTCCTATCTATTGGGGAAACTATTACTGACAGAGAAATGGCACTCACAACTCTTGGAGGATTACCATCTGAATGGTACGTGTTCAAGACTACTCTTCTGAACTATAATGTAATTCCTGGTTTCGAGGAATTAATGGCTAGATGCATTCAAGAAAAAACAAGGGAAGAAGTGCAAGAAATGCCCATGCCTAAAGGTCCTCCTGTTGCCTTTTCTTCTCATGCAAAGAGAAGAAAGGACTCACACCGGGACGATGATCAAAATCCCTCTGATGGCAAATCAAAGGAATGACAAATTCAACAGCAAAGGTAAGAGGAGAGCTGGAGATCGAGGAAGAGGACAACCATTCAGGAAGGCTAGAAAGTCCAGGATGTATTAAATGCACCTGACCTCAAAAGGAACCTGGTGTCCATCTTGGAAATGGAAGACAGAGGCTACAAGGTAACCTTCAGCAATGGCAAGGTATGTATATGGAAAAATAATGATAAAGATTCCTTGGGTTTAGTGTTGATTCATTATATCAGGTCGATGGAAGTCCGCTAGGTGTCATGTCTTGTGACACAACTCTTTAGTCCGAACTTTGGCATCGGAGGTTTTCCCACCTTCATTACAAAGCTCTACCCGATGTAAGACAGATGGTAACAGGGATGCTCGAATTCCAAGTAGAGAAAGAAGGTGTATGTCTGGGATGTGCCAAAGGAAATCTCAAAAGGGGACCATTCCCCTCAAGCCAAAGCAAGACCTCCGATATATTACAGTTGGTTCACTCAGGCATACCTGAGGTTGGCATTAAGAGGGAGACTACTACACCACATACTCCTGAGCAGAATGGTGTGGTGGGAAGGAAGAACTGCACGATGATGGAAGCTGTCCGGGCCATGCTACATGATCAAAGACTTCTGAAGTTTCTATGGGCTGAAACTACAATCACCGCCGTATATGTACAAAATCGATGCCCTCATCAAGCATTGGGTTCCAAGACTCCTGAAGAAAAATTCACTGGTAAGAAACCTGATGTTTCTCATTTTAAAATTTTTGGAAGCCCTGTATACTTTCATGTGCCGAAAGAGAAAAGAAATAAATTGGGAGCATCTGGAAAGAAGGGAATTTTCGTGGGCTATGGTGAAAATACTAAAGGCTATAGAATCTATGTAGCCGGTCAAAGGGAAGTCATAATTAGTCATGATGTCACCTTTGACGAAGATATGGCTCTCAGCAAGGTGATCAATCTTCCGACTTTGAGGAGCTCTCAAGAAGCCGACACCAGGGAACCGAAAGAAAAGGATGATGAATCAATGCCTGATGTAGAAGAACCCATGGATCTGATTGATCCTCCTCCATATGAGCCTTCCTCTTCTAGGAAGAGGCCTTCATGGCTTAAGGGGTTACTTGATGATGCTGAAGGACATGCTGCACCCTGAGGAACCTTTCGTGAAAGTAAGAAACCTAATAGGTATCAAGGATACCTGACCATCATGAGCACGATCATACAAAATGAGCCTTCGTCATTCTTAGATGCCGTCAAGCATCAAGTATGGAAGGATGCTATGACCGAAGAATATGAGTCTATCATAAAGAATGATGTTTGGGAAGTAGTTCCCAGACCCCAGGACAAGACTGTTGTTACTTCCAAATGGCTTTACAAGATAAAGCATGCAGCAAATGGAAGCACGGAAAAGTATAAGGCTCGTTTTGTTGCTCGAGGTTTCTCCCAAAAGGAAGGTATAGACTATGATGAGATATTTGCACCGGTTGCCAGAGATACGACCATTCGCTCGATCATAGCCCTTGTGCTTCACAAGGATGGAACCTACATCAGATGGATGTCAAGACTGCATTCTTGCATGGCTCGATCAAAGAAGAGGTCTACGTGGAGCAACCCGAAGGATTTGAGATTTATGATCGAAAATCTCATGTATGCAGGTTGAAGAAAGCTCTCTATGGGCTGAAGCAAGCACCCCGAGCATGGTATGAGAGGATCGATAGCTACTTGATGAAGCTGGGATTCACTAGGAGTGAAGCCGATCCTAACCTTTACTGTTGAAGATGACAAGCCTCTCATACTGGTGTTGTATGTGGATGACCTCTTTCTAACAGGTGCAGACCCTCTCATTCACAAATGTAAGAGGGAGCTGGCCTCTGAATTTGAAATGAAAGACCTAGGACTGATGCACTACTTCCTAGGACTTGAAGTGTGGCAAAAGCCAGGAGAAATTTTCCTATCTCAAGGAAAATATGTGGTGAAGATATTGGAAAGATTCGGAATGGTGGACTGCAAGCCTGTAACTACTTCGATGGAGCTTGACTTCAAGAAGTTAAGTGGTAGTGCTGCTGGACCTGTTTTACGAAATGCTACCGAGTATCGACAACTCGTCGGAGCATTAATGTTCTTAGTGTACTCCCGTCCAGATATATGCTTTGCAGTCAACACGTTGAGCCAGCATATGGTTGAACCCCACCACATACACTGGATTGGTGCCAAGAATCTACTGAGATATCTTCGTGGCACTATCACTTATGGGTTAAGATACATTGCCAGAGATGTGAGACTATTTGGATACACAGATGCTGACTGGGCAGGCAATGTGGAGGACCGTAAGAGCACTTCCGGGTGTTGTTTCTCCTTGGGATCTGCTTCGATATCTTGGATGAGCAGGAAACAAAAGTCGGTGGCTTTGAGCACCGCCGAAGCAGAGTATATTGCTGCTAGCATGGCTTCTTGTGAGGCAGTTTGGTTGCGAAAGCTCTTCAGTGAGTTGTTTGGATTTACATTGGATACCATTGTGATTCTCTATAACAACCAGAGGTGGGATTCGATTATTGAGGAATCCCGTATTTGTCGATTGCTCCAGCAGATAGATATCATCTGGGATATGGTAAGTTGATGAGCAAGGAGGCTCCATCGCATTAAGATGATGTACAGGTTGATACACCTTGTCAAAGCCCTGAGGAAAGATCTAATTTGTGATTTTCCCAAACGACTTGGAGTCATCAAGAAACCCTTGTACAAGGGTCCTACATGTTGCATACATTGAGCTCTGGGATCTCTGAGGGCTTGTGGTTCTTACTGGAGCAACATACGACCACAGGGTGACTCACCCTCCCCTGGTGGTGCGCACTGGAACAAGATGATTCGCTCTCTTGTGGAACAAGATGATTCGCTCTCTTGTGGGACAAGATGATTCACTCTCTTGTGGAACAAGATGATTGCTTTCCTGTGTAGCAGGATGATTAATTCTCCTGTGAGGCCTGGATTGATGTGTTCTCCATGGCGATTGTAGCAGGATTGATGTGTTCTCCTGTGAGGCCTGGATTGATGTGTTCTCCATGGCGGCCTGGATTGATGTGTTCTCCATGGCGATTGTAGCAGGATTGATGTGTTCTCCTGTGAGGACAGGATTGATTAGTTCTCCTGTCGAGGCATCCTACCCATGCAGTCTGGGACTCATGGGAAGTACCTCTCATCTGATCAATGAGTAGGGAAATGAAGTTAGGGACCATAGTAGTACCGATGGACGCATCGTTGTAACTACCGTACTCCCTACGCTAGGATGACCTCCATTGATCTGGGATCAATGATACTGGTCTGGGACCAGTAGTAGGAGTTGTACCATACTATGACGCTGACTTCGGGTCGGTTGAGACTGGTCTGGGATCAGTGGTACATACTCTGAGACTGACTTTGAGTCAGTATGATACATCCTCGATCATTTCTTCTTCTTCATAATTCGGACAAAAGCAGAGTAGAACAGAACAATGCAAGAGCAGAGCAGAACAGAACAAAACAGTACAAATCAGTGCAGGGCAGATCAAGACAAAGCAGAACAGGCAAAATAGAGCAGAGCAGGGCAAGGGTCAGGCTGTACAAGGCAGTGCATTTGATGGATGAATAGTAACGACCGATAGACAGATTGCAAATGAAGTTCTCCATGGTTGAGAGGGAGTGTTAAAATTGGCAACCAGGGCAAAAATTCATGTGGGTCATCCTATTCATGGCTAATAATATTTTTATTAGATTCCTCTCGTCGAGAGGTGTAGGATTGATATAAAGATCATCCAATTCTGATAAGTATTCATGAAGATATGAATTTATTTTGATTATGGAATTATTATCAAGCCGACCTACAACTCATGTAGGCTCAGAAGCCCAACAGTCGCATCTATTCACCCACCAACGTTGTGTATAAATATAAGAGGACTTTTCCTCATTTGGACTCACTCATCTCATCACATCTCTCTCTCTCTATTGCGCAGATATGAGTCTCTTCTCTACTGCGCTGAAATGGGTCTCTCTCTCTCTCACACATGTGAAGCCGGAAGCTGTTGAATTTGAAGCTGCAACTGCAGAAGTAAAGATTGACTTGCATGGCCTAGAAGATCTCCTCTTTGGAACTACGCTGTAGGTTCATCTGAACCTCCTTTGAAAGCCGCAACTTTTGGTGGTGGAATGAAGTCAATCCGACGAACGGTTTGCAAGATATCGACTGCCCTAGTTTGAAGCCGGAAACTGCTGAAACTGAAGTTGCAACTGCAGAAGTAAAGATTGACTTGCGTGGCCTAAAAGATCTCCTCTTTGGAACTGCGCTGTAGGTTCTTCTGAACCTCATTTGAAAGCCGCAACTTTTGGTGGTGGAATGAAGTCAATCCGACGAACGGTTTGCAAGATATCGACTGCCCTAGTTTGAAGCCGGAAACTGCTGAAACTGAAGCTGCAACTGCAGAAGTAAAGATTGACTTGCGTGGCCTAGAAGATCTCCTCATCTGAACTACGCTGTAGGTTCATCTGAACCTCCTCTGGAAGCCGAAACTTTTGGTGGTGGAATGAAGTCAATCTGACTGTCGGTTTGTGAGATATGGTCTGCCCTAGTTCGATAATGAAGCCGCTAATGCTAATGCTACTGATCTAGGGTTTGCTACTGCTGATATGAATCAGATTTATTGTACTATTTCTCTCTGCTGAATTATTGAAGATAAAAGAAGATTTGATCAAAGGGTTTCCCCACACACTGTGGGTTTGTCCCTGGCTAGCCGCCACATCTTGTGTCTCTTGTCTTAGCTTGTTTTCTGTCGATCGTTTAATGTTCTATCTGCACTTTACTTTATGTACATGTGATTGCTAATCGGTGGAATATAATAAGAAAAAGAAGTAAACTGTTATAAGCATAGAACATACCATGATTTAATAGGCAGAGATAGTATCTGGAAGAAGGAAGTTTTTCTAGGCTGGAGAGTATGAGGCAGAGAGGGCAGAACGACATCCAGAGAGAGGTAGACGCTGGCCCATGCAACGCTGACTCAGTGGCAGCGCAAGCCTTAGAGTGAGATCGAATTTTTGTTGAGAAAATCGAGTTTCAAAAGTCGCGAGCCGGGGTGTGAGACCGGGAGGTAGAGATTCTGATTTTCCAGCCAGCAGAGGGTTTGGTGAAGGAGCAGCGTGATACCCAGTAGGGGTGACACAAGAATTGCATGGAGCTTATGCAGTTCTACACAAAGGGTACGCAGATGCTCCAGTTCAGCGTGATCAGACTCAGATTCTCTCAGTGACAGGGTGAGAGCATCTCACCATTCGTTTTGTCCAGTTTCTCTTTGTATCAGATTGCTAGTTCAACATCCAAGGAATTGTACTCAGATTTACTACTGCATAATAATAAGACCCTCAGATCTGCTGCACCGGTTTTCCCACATTGGGTTTTTTCGGGGACATTTGTCCAAAAATAACTGTGTCACTTGTGTTGTATCTTTCTCTATTGTTTTGTTCTTGTTTTGACATATCTTTAATTGGTGTAGGCTGCAATGTATGTATTTTGATGTTTGCCGTAGTAAACTGCAAATAACTTGTTCATGTAAATCTAACAAGTAGAAGAAATATCATCAGTGCTGCAGCAGGAATTCCCTGGTTTAAGGAATTTTGAAATCCTATATAGTGGTATAGAAGCTGAGACATCTAAGGCAAATGTTAGTAGTCCTGTAACATATATACATATATATTACAAGCTTGAATAGTCACGTTTGAAGCCAACTTTACGATCCCTATTCAGAGCATATATATATATATATATATATATATACCCGAAGTCTAGACAGTGGAGTTAGAATCCGATTTGAAACCTCTTCAATGTTTGACAGTGAAGGGTATTCTTATAGAAGAAGATACTCTTGCATCATAGCAGTAAGAAGACTTGTGTAAAGTCCCTGTCTCAAGGAGAAAGGAGAACATTGCAACAACTCCCAGTGATCATGAAGAATTAAGGTATGTAATCATTGTCTTTAAGGTACATATAATTGTTTTATGGATAAATGAATAGAAGGTCTACATAAAGCATGCTTTAGGATTTTGTTACATGTTTTTTATGAATTGTTGAAAGAATTTTGAATTATAAACAATAAATGATACTTTATTAGAAATCCTAATTGGTAATTGAAAACCCTAGATCTTATATTTTTGGACTTGGGTATGGAAAACCCTAGGTTACAATCATACTCTTGTACTTGGTGTATTTTGGTAGTACTTGTCAAGCAAATGTTGTAGGTACATATAGAAAAGATAATCTTATAAAGGAGTTCTTCAAGAAGAAGCCTCCATCTTCTCACAAAAGGAAGCAGATTCAGAGGGAGCCCTTCATTAAGAAAACCCTACAAGGTTTGTTAAAGGAGTAACTCAAGGTATGATTCAATCCACCGGATCTATAACTAATCCTCTTCATTACAGGGTACATTCATTTTGAAATTTGCTTTGTATTACTAACTCTCTTATGTCTAGTTTTAGAATCATCAAGATTCTTGTTTAGGGTGATTGATCTCTAGATTAAATCAACCCTCTTTAATATTTTTGTTTACTTTGGTAAAACCCTAACCTTTAGGGTTTGCTATAAAACGCTAGCCTTTTTATACTTAAGGTTTGTTGATAAAGTCTAGAATATATAATGAAATCCTAATCTCTTGATATTTAAGGTTTGCTAATATGAAACCCTAGCTTTTTAGGGTTTGTCGTTGATATATAAGGTATGTGATGAAACCGTAGATCCTTAGGGTTTGATGAAATAGGGTTTATGACAAAACCCTTGTAATAATTAATGAAAGATTCTAGGTATGTAACCCTAGGTATGTGTGCTTTTGTATGATTGAAACCTGAGCTTGGTTAAAATTGAACATTAAAGTGTTGGTGTTTGTATCTAGGGTTTATGACAAAAACTCTAGTAGAGACTGTTATGAGGTTCTAGGGCATGATAATGAAACCTAGATGTAATAATGTTTTCTCTATATTTGAATTAGTTGTTAATATCTAAGGCTTTAGTCTTGATGAATGGAATCTAGTGTTTGTAAGAAAAACCATAGCAAAAGTTGTTGTAAAGATCTAGTTGATTGCTAGGTTTAGGTTTTAAAGTTTGATTGATTTGATAACCTTAGATGCTCCCATTGTGATAACATGCTAATCTTATATTGATAAAATTAACTTCATCCTCTTGTACATATATACTCGTGTACTTGATTATAGGTACATAGTCTTCAAAATGTTGAATATGCTTACCTATCTCATATTTGATGATGATGATGTTGAGCATGATGGAAAGAGGGAGCTATAAGAATCTTAATGATTGATAAATAACCTTGTTAGCATGCGAAGTTAGAAGGAATGATGAAATAAAGTTTTGGAAGATCATAGTTCTCCAATGAAATGATGATGCGAAAGAAAGAGCCTGTGTGGCTGGAAGAATAAAAATTGCAGATGGACTTATCGCCTAGTTAAAAAGAAACTTGGATGAAGGAAAAAGTGTATATCTTCCTAGTTAATAGGGAGCTTGGTTAAAAAGTTAATCTCCTCCAGTTGATAACTTGATGAAAAGACCATAAGCATGATTGAGATAAGAGAATAGCTAAAGCACTATAGAAGGTTATTCGTGATTGATGAACACGACTTGGATGTTTTGGATGAAGTGTTGAGGCCGAGTTTGGTGTTGCTGAAAAAATTGAAGAAGAAAGATTTCGATGAGATGTGTTTGGATAATATGATGATGACCTAAGCAGCATCAGAATAGTTGAGGACCCCGAAGGTTTGTGCTAACTCATATATATTTGAAAGTTTGTTACCAATTGGGGTTTTAATTGTACAGACAAATCTCTCCATGAGAAGGTTGAATATTTTTGGAAGCTTGCTTGGACTGGTGGATATATCTGATTTAGTTGATAAGGAGAGATGAAGCATCTTGGGTTGCGTGCTTGTATGATGCTTGGGAGGACATCTGGTTGACCTATGTGATGATGTCCAGATCCCAAAGTAGGGAGGGTATCATTGGTGTTGTGGAGCTCCGACCTTGCATACGATACCTAGATCCCTGGTTTAGTGTTAGAGCTGAACCCTGATGGTACATATAGTGGCTGAAGCTTGGAACACACCTTAGTCGCATCCAATTAGATACTTTGGTCAAGTATCTAACCTGTAGCACTGCGTGTGCTGGGACTCTTAGTAGATCATATCATTTTGAGTTGATCCTTGTACCTAGATATATATATATATATATATATATGTATAATTATGAATACCTCCCTAGTGAATAGGGAGTGTTGAAGAATGTAACTAGTGTTGGTCTTGATAATTGTATTTGAGTCATGATGTAATGTATTTGTCAAAAGAAAAGAAAAATAAATTTTATTGTAAAAGAAAAATATTTTTGAAGCATGGGTTTCATGCTCTTTTATTTATTTTCTAGGTCATAGCCTCCAGTAAAGGCTTCTAGGTTTTGTCTTGAGTCAAAAGAGTCTTTTCACATTTATTAGACCCTTCTTGGGCTTTTGTATCATTTAAAAAAAATTATTTTCGAGTCAAAATAATGATTTTACCCCTCCTCACCAAGTCAGCCCTATCCTAGAGAAGTCGACCTAGTTAGAGAGAATTCAACCTTGTGGAAGCAGTATAAATAGAGACAGTTCGACTCATTTGGAGCACACACACAACAAGTTTGATCTGTAAGAGAAAGAGGACGAAAAGGAAGAGGAAATTGCAGTAACGAAGACCTAATTCAAGGAAGAAGCAAAATTGAAGTTTGGAGCATGTCTCTCTCTCACACATGTGAGTTTTCTAGTGTTTTTGGGCAAGTTGCAGGGGCCAAAATTTCTGTAGTAATTGCAGGTCCGAACTTCTATTGTTGGGGGGCTGAAATTGTGGTTTGAAGCAATTTTTTTAAGGAGTTGACACTTGGAGGATTTGGCAGAGTTTGTCTACTTGAAGGAAGGTTGGCTTGGTGACTGGAGGAGTTCCTTGTCTAGGTCAAAAGGCTCTTAGATTGTCTCATCTTGATTTGAATCTACTAGAGGAAGAATTTGACTGGGTTTTTCCCTTTGTAGGGCTTTTTCCCTGTCTGAGTGCCTGCATCTTGTGTTCCTTGTTTGTGATCTTCATTGTTTGGCATTTGTCTTGATGATAAGAATATAATAATTAAAAAGAAGAATTGATAAGAAACATCACAAGAAAGTGTCAAAGATAAGAGAAATCAATTTAAATAAGCCCTAATTAAGATGCCCTAGATTTCTCAACATGGTTTCAGAACTTGGTTTATTGCCATGAGAGCAGGTGGAAGATGAAGCAAGTGATACGAGGCTTTAATACACTAAGAAGAAGTCAAATCTCTAAGAATAAGCTCCTAGAAGGAGGAAAAAGACAATTCTAGGCATATTTGTAAGTCCTTATTACAGTGACTAAGGCCATAGTCTTGTGCATGAAGAGCAAAGGTTTTTGGAGAGCATTAAAGTTCTGTTCACAAGGATCGAGAGGCTAGGTCAATGGACTATAGAAGGCCAAGCATCCTGAAGAAGAAAAAGCAGTTATGGGTATAATCTATAAGGTCTGAAATCACTATTAAAGGGGTTTGAACTCTTTGTGCTACCTCAGAAATCTTAAGTCTCAATATCCTCTACAGTTTTGTGGATGACCAATTTTATTTCAGAGCATCTTGTGAAGCCTTGATATCCAACGAAAGGATAGCTTGTTGATAAACCAAGTCAAAGTATGTTTGATGCATTGTAGGCCTAATAGGTAGGCCTATTCTGAAGCTACAAGGAGGAGCCGAGACTCCCTCAAAGTTCTGAGCCTAAGTGTGTTTGGAAGGATTGAATTGAAGCCTCTATCATCTACAAAAGGAGCCGAAAACCTGTACATAGAAAAAGGATCCAAGATCGATTCTACAAGATTGGTCTATCTCCTATATACAGTCACCATATTTGTGTTGAATTTCCATGAACTTGGGTCTAGGTTAGAGTCTTAAAATCACTGACGCTACCAAACCAAGAATCTCAACCATAAACTACTTTGCACAACGGAAATATAAAGTAGTAAATCACATATGCACAATATACATAGTTTTAAACAAAATTGTACAATAATGTACAATCACCAATCTTTGTTATATTAAACCAAATATGAATAATACAATAGTCTATGGTATACAAGATACAATGACAAACATCGCTGCAGCTTCTATGTCGTATCTTGTCCTGCCGGTCCTTCGCTTCCGTACTGCTCACTAGTAGTGCCTTAGTCCATCAAGGCATCTACACATCGAGACTCTAGGAGGGCTACCCTCTAACAATGCTGCAAGTCACTTCTGCTGCAAGTACATGGGATCATCAAACTACCCTCTAGACTGGCCAATTCCCGAGCTCTAATCTGCCTTCTAGTAGCCTCTTTTGTCCATCAAAGAACTACTCATAAGGCTACAATCCTTCACCCGGTCACACATCAACAATGTTCTTCTTGTTTGTTGCTCTAAGGCTACTTTGGGTTGCCAACATGCTGCCCTCCAATCAGATCTAAGTAACCCAATCAATCACTGTCAATTCTGCTCCTAGTATGACACTTCATCGCCTCAGAATGTCATACACATGGCATCAACAGGTTGCCATAAACATGATCTAATCTGGTCACAAACTTGACCCAATACATATCTCCAAGCACTGCTGTTTCACCTTGCTGCACTGCTGCAATACTGCACCACTGGTTAGGGCACACCACGCTGCCCTCCACACAACACATAATCAGTTATACAAGCCTCTTAAAGGTTGCAGTTCACACTAGAAAGAGCCTCCTTATGCCACGCTGCCCCTTCCTTGCTCTGTCCACCGAGACGCAGCCCTTAAGGGCCTCCAACTACTGGCTATGGCCTGCGGCCTAGCCTAGTAGTTGACTGTAGCTTCGGTCCTCCTCAAATAGTGCCACAATTGCCTTTCTAACAACAATCCCTTGCTCCTTTAGACTGTGGCCCAGTGTTGCACGAAGCGCCCCCCCCCCCCCGGTTCCAAGCCCCGAAGCGCGTCCCGTACGGAAGCGCCTAGGAAGCTTGGCCGGAAGCGCGCTTCCGAAATTTTTAGACGCTTCCTGGAAATTTGGAAGCGCTGGCGCTTCCGAAGCGCGCTTCGTACGGCGCTTCCCAGACGCTTCCCAGGCGCTTCCCAGACGCTTCCCAGACGCTTCCGTACGCTTCCAGAAAAGCTTCCGGAAAAGCATTTAGAAAATCGTTTTTTTTTCAATTTTTTTTTAAATTTTAGGTGAGTTTGCTTGTTGGGGGTGGGTCCACCTTGGGTTAGGGTGACAAATGAAAGCAAAAAAAAATATAAATATAGCAGATGCTCCCTCATGGTAATGTTAAATTCTTAAAGTAAAAGTGACATTCTCCTTTATTTTTCATTTTCATCCTTTTACTTAAATTTTTAACATTACCATGAAATGACTCAGAATGTTTGAGAGTGGTTCCAGCCTCATTGGACTTCATATGGAGAAAATAGAATTTCATATCCTATTCAAAATTCAGCAGACTTAACAGTTTTCAGGTATTCAGGATCAATGGGATTGTGGCATTTCATTAGATTATATCAAGTATGAAGGTATGCGATTAGCATTTAATTAAGAGCACCAAGCCCTATATGTACCCTGGTGTTGGTGGTGTTAATTGTTGAACTCCTTTGTCACGCGGCACGCCCTTAGCAAAAAATTACCTTTCAATCAAGTCAAAATCATCGATCAAACATGTTAAGCTTTTTCTACCATATTTTAAGTCTTGAATTAGGTAGTTTGATCAAAATTGGGCAATGTTGACTAATATCCCTAGACAATCGAGGTAGAGGCAAAGGCTAGACAAGAGGAGAAGAATCTAGATTCTAGATCATTAATGTACAATGGATGTTATATCTATCTTGATTTATGCAAAAATATGCATGTTTTCATGTCTTCTACAATTAATTTGGTATTTGGGATGTTTGTTTTGAGTATAAATGCAAAAAAATATAATATATATATATATATATATATATAGCAGACGCTTCCCCGGACGCTTCGCTTCCTAGATTTTTGGAAAATGACGCTTCGGCGTCCCCGGTTCCAAAAAACGCTTCCGCTTCGCTCCCGCTTCGTGCAACATTGCTGTGGCCTTCTCTGCCCAGCAACCCGCATTAAGACAACCCTTAAACCTGCCTTTAGACATGCCCTAATCCACCTCGCTGTCACCTACAACAGCTCGGTCTCCCCACAGCTATACCTCGGCCTCCTCATACTGTCTTCTAGCTCCCTTGTTGCGGCTAAGCCTCATGAAAATTTCAGAGCTTCTTTGGTGTGTATTGACCACTCTTGGATGATCAAAATGACTCTACTACACCTTGTGTTTATACACATACAAGCGATCCAACGAATCTTGAAGAGACACATCTATTGGAGTTGTTTTACACCAAGCCTACATGACTTGGTAACTGATAATTACCTTGTTAACTTCAAAAATTCGTTTCTCTCTAATGACAACTCGGATTCGGACGATTATCGATGAGATTGAATCATATCGCCGAGCACCATCATCCTCATCCGTTACATGTCACAAATCCTTCATGGTTTTGGCCCAAACATCGATGGGTGAAAAACCCCACACTTGGGTTCCAAGCCCACAAGATGCCCTTGTGGTGCTTTGCCCTCCAAACCCTAAACCCTAGGGCTTGGAGTACCTCCCAAGCTACTCTTAAATCAACACTCCCTCTTAGAGAGGGAGGTACTTCCAAGATTAGGAAGTCTCTAATCTGCGAAAATTTCTGAATCTAACACATCAGAAACCCTTCTGAATCTAACACAGCAGAAACCCCTACTGCAATTTCTGGTTTACTATCTCCCACTTGTTCTTTACATTAACAAGTTATTTAACTACATAAACATTGAAGTAAACACAATTGAAGCCTTCACAAATATACAGATCAACAACTGAAATAAATGGAGATAACAACACAAGGGAAACCGTTATTTTTGGACAATCGTGCCCGAAAAAACCCAATTCAGGAAAACCGGTGCAGCATATATGAGAGTTTTACTATTAAGAAGATTTTTGAATACAACTAGGGTGCCAGAAATGGCTCACCCTTCAGAGAATATCCTTGGCAGTAGTACCTCTATCCGGAGACAGATATTCCGGAAAATCAACAACTGGATGAACAATCCCACAGTGACTCCGGCTGTTCCTTGTGCTGGACAACGAAAGCTGCTCCAAGCACTCCTCTAGAACTGCATCACCTTTCAGGAACTATGTCACCCTTCCTTGGCTTTGCGTTAGCTGATCATCTCCCAGTCTGCCCCACAGACTCTCCCAGTGTTGTCTCTGAAGCCCTCTTTGACTTCTGTATTAGCCTCTGCGGTTTCTGCGTCAGCTTCTACGACCCTTTGCCCTTTGTGTTGGCCTCCTTAGCCTCTGCGTTAGCCCTCCTAGGCTCTGCGTTGCCTGTTCCGACACTTTGTTGCCTCTCTGATATGTATTCTTTAGCCTTGGATCAAAATCCCTTGCTGAACTGTCCCTCACTGCAACTAATCTCTAACTCGATTTCCTCAGCAAACCTAGCCCCAGAAAATCGAATTCTTGATCTCTCTTGGTGTATCTCCAACTGACCCTCAAGCCTCCTCTTATACTTTCCCTGTTGACGATTCAACGACCAAGATTAAGTCCCTAATCAACGACTAAGATTAGATCTGGCTTGATCCTTGTCACTTAGAACTTTCTCACCCATTTTATATTAATACACATTAATATTTTTATTTTCCTAAGTTTAGACTTAGGAACCCATTAAAAATATTAATTATTTTAATATCTCTTCATCCGGGTGGAATTTCTCCAAACGATTTCTGGGTCTTGGAGATGTCATGTGCCTTAGCGTCTCCACCAAATTTCATGGCTAGAGCACATCCAATGCTACCAAAAATCAACACTCCCTCTTATTGAGGAATGTGTTCTAGCAACGCTTCACCATAGAAGCATCACACTGATCTTCTGCATCAGTCCTCTGTGCTGATGCTTGGCCCGTTGCCTCACATCCATTGCACTGTTGCTCATGACACTGCCACTTCCACTGTGACATCTGTACTTCAGCTCCCTCTCAACATGCTGCATCATGCTGCCCATAGCACTGCCACTGCTAACTGCTGCACTGCAACTCAGTTACTGAGAAGTAAGTAACTGACTTCTCCCAAACACTGACATCCTGGTCAGTTTGGAAGCCTCGTGATGTTGAAGCCACCTCCGCTGCTATCCTGTGCTCCCTCTGATGTCATTGTGTTGCTGCAACCTTTTCTGTGTCTCTTGCACTGCTGCAACCTCCACTGCGCTGCTACAGACTTTTGCACTCTAGCACTGTCTTGTCGCTCCATCACACCTTGCTCCACCCGACACCTGTCATCATGCCACTGCCTTTAAGGGCTCCCGTAGCCGGATGTGATCCAAGAGTTTGGGCACCTCAAGGATCCTGCCCCGTGCATGTAGTCCTCTCGACTACAACTCTATGTCTCCCCACCTCTTCTCTAGAGGCGCCCGAGCACTCATGGAACAATTGTCATCAGTCTCGACATCCTTCTCCGCCTTTGCTGGAGCTGCCTTGGAGTCAGAAGCTTCTCCCTTGCCTTTCTTGTTGGGGCACTGAGAGGCAT
The DNA here is from genome assembly GCA_031772625.1 of Pinus tabuliformis. NCBI lineage: Eukaryota > Viridiplantae > Streptophyta > Pinopsida > Pinales > Pinaceae > Pinus > Pinus tabuliformis. The sequence goes on along the minus strand of CM062811.1, from coordinate 1,021,071,236 downwards.
AATGTCCCAACTCCCCACAGTTTAAGCACTTGACCTTGGAGATATCTTTCTTCTTCTTCTCTTCTGAACCTCTTTCTGTCCCGCAGATGCTAGAGCTGCATCCTCCTCCTCCTCTTTCTTGACTCGAACTCCCTTACCACTCACTACTCCCCGCCTTGGTCAACCTTCTGATCTCTCCCTGTCGAAGAGCTGCCCAAATCTCCTCCCAACTGGGGAGAGTTTCTCTACCCAAAATACCTTGGACAAGCGTCTCCCACTCCTCAGAGACTGCATTTAGAGCAGTGCTAACCATGAACTCTGGATTTGGAGCAGATCCCACAGAAGTAAGCTGGTCACGAATCTCTTGCAACCTGAGAAGGAATGGATCTATCTGCTCTCCTTTCTGCATCTGATATGACCTCAGTTGATTCTCCAATAACATCTTTCGCTGCACGGAAGAGCCCTGGTATAAGGTGGTCAGGGTCTCCCACATTTGTCTTGCTGTGTTCTTGTCAGCAATATGTGGTATGACATGATCCTTGACCCCGTCTAGAATCATGCATTTCGCCTTCGCGTGAGCTTCCTCATACTTCTCATTAGCAGCCAGGTCAACTGGAACATCTACTGTTCTCAAGGCATAGTCCTTGATGCGATGTTTATCCAGGATTGCCAGGATCCTGGTCTTCTAGATGACAATATTGGAAGCCCCGCCTAATTTGTCCTGATCCCTCAATGAGTTCACTACCATCTCTTCTCCTCTTCTAGACTCCCTTTGAGTCTCGACTTCCCTCCTGGAAATCCTCTTGCCAACTGTCGAATCACTCCTTTCCAATCCCCCTTTGCTGCTGTAACTTGGATTTGGATTTCTTGGCTAGAAATCCGTCGAGGTGGTGCTTCCCTCTACCTTGGTTTTGTCTCCTTAGACACTGTTTTGCCCTGAAAGAAATAGCGTCCCACCAACTCCTCAAATCACAATCTGCACAACTCCCATAGCCCCAACAACTGAAGAATCTGAGCCCTTCAGGGTTTGCGCAATCACGACGTAGGCTGAATCTGCTCCTCCCGGCCAACTACGTCAATCCTACCTGGTTGAGAAGGATGACGTGGCTTTGCGTGAGCTTGTTCTGCCCCTCTTTGCCTCTATGCTGGCCCTTCTCCTAGCTCAGAATGCTGATGCAGGCTTTGCGTGAGCCTTTGCGTCACCCTCTTCGCACTGCTTCACTCCTTTTGCCTCTTCAACTCTGGAGCAGCGCTCTCTCGGGATAGCCTCTTCTCTGCTGTAAATTCTGATATTTCTTCGGCTGGTGTCTTCAGTCCTCCTTGAGCTGCAATCGCTCTAATACCATGTTAAAATTTTTAAATCTAACACATCAAAAACCCTTCTGAATCTAACACATTAGAAACCCTTATTGCAATTTCTGGTTTACTATCTCCTACTTGTTCTTTACATTAACAAGTTATTTAACTACATAAACATCGAAGTAAACACAATTGAAGCCTTCACAAATATACGGATCAACAACTGAAATAAACGGAGACAACAACACAAGGGAAACCGTTGTTTTTGGACAATTGTCCCCGGAAAAACCCAATTCAGGGAAACCAGTGCAACATATATAAGGGTTTTATTATTAAGAAGATTTTTGAATACAACTAGAGTGCCAGAAATGGCTCACCCTTCAGAGAATATCCTTGGCAGTAGTACCTCTATCCGGAGATAGATATTCCAGAAAATCAGCAACCGAATGAACAATCCCACAGTGACTCCGGTTGTTCCTTGTGCTAGACAACGAAAGCTGCTCCAAGCACTCCTCTAGAACTACATCACCCTTCAGGAACTGTGTCACCCTTCCTTGGCTCTGCGTTAGTTGATCATCTCCCAGTCTGCCCCACAGACTCTCCCAACGCTGTCTCTAAAGCTCTCTTCGACTTCTGTGTCAGCTTCTATGGTTTCTGCGTCAGCCCCTACGGCCCTCTGCGTCCTCTGCGCTCACCTCCTTAGCCTTTGTGTTAGCGCTCCTAGGCTCTGCGCTGCCTCTTCCGACACTTTGGTGCCTCTTTGATATGTTTTCTTCAGCCTTGGATCGAAATCCCTCGCTGAACTGCCCCTCACTGCAACTGATCTCTAACTCGATTTCCTCAGCAAACCCAGCCCCAAAAAATCGAATTCTTGATCTCTCTTGGTGTATCTCCAACTGACCCTCAAGCCTCTTCTTATACTTTTCCTGTTGATGATTCAACGGTCGAGATTAAGTCCCTAATCAACGACTAAGATTAGATTTGGCTTGATCCTTGTCACTTAGAACTTTCTCACCCATTTTATATTAATACACATTAATATTTTTATTTTCCTAAGTTTAGACTTAGGAACCCATTAAAAATATTAATTATTTTAATATCTCTTCATCTGGGTGGAATTTCTCCAAACAATTTCTGGGTCTTGGAGATCTCATGTGCCTTAGCCTCTCCACCAAATTTCATGGCTAGAGCACATCCGATGCTACCAAAAATGAACATCGTCATCATCATCACTACTCGCAACACTTGCCCAACTCCTGTGCTCACAGTCGCAACAATCCCTATACGGTGAACTACGCCCTTCTCGGAAGTGTCACTATCACTGCTGGAAGCACCTTGCTTCTTCTTCTTATCCTGTAATGTCTTCCATTCTCTCCATGATTCCTTCCTGGCAGTTGTAGGAACACCCTTGCTCCCCACTAACCACGCGCTCTTCTTGGGTTGCAGAGTCTCCCTCTGAATCTGCAAGCTCCCTCTCGAACTTGACTCCCTTTTAATCTCTGGAACCTGGACCTTCTTCTTAGGAACCTGTACTCGCTCCTTTGAAGCCTGCACTTACACCTGCTCCTGCTTCTCTGGAACCTGTACCTGCACCTGCTCCTGCTTCTGTGGAACCTGTACCTGCTCCACTTGCTTCTTTCCATGATCCACAGGCTTGCCCGTCAACCTGTAGAGACCATGCTCTCTAATTCCGAGTACAATCACATCGGACTTAGAGCCTCTAAGCTTGAGTCTTGCCTTCCTATCCTCGAACAAGACCTCAAACCCTTTCCTCTTGATCATCGAGACGGAAATTACGCTATATCTGAGACCTGGTACAATACAAACAGTACATCCTGGACCCGCATCACATGTCCTGTCTCCATTCTGAATGGTACAACAGCTGATCCTTGGATCTCCAACTGAATCTTGTCGCCCAACATCATGTGCAACTTCGAGTCCTATTTAGCTAGAGTCTCAAAAACTTCTTGTGACCTTGTCATATGCTTCGTCGCACCACTGTCCACGTACCATCATTCTCATCGATAGTACCCTGCGAGAAATGAGAGACCATGGCAAAGTCCTCCTCTTCCAATCTCTTGGAGAGATCGTCTATCTCAGTAGAAGTGGCAACACCGACGCCTTGCTTTCCCTTCTCATCATCTCCCTTCTTCTTCATCGGACATCTCGATGAAAAATGACCCATCTTGCCACAGTTGAAACACTTGATTTTACTCAAGTCCTTCTTGTGCTTACCCTTCATTCATGCTGCAAGTGCCATGTCATCATCTGAAGCCTTCTTCTTCGGATGAAGATCCTCGTCTCACAACTCTTCTTGAATGAAGTCATCCCACAACCTATCCCAATCTGGCAGCTTCTCCCTGGCAACGATCCCTTTGATGAAGGGCTTCCATTCCTCGGTGAACCCTTTCAAGGCAATCCTTACCATATCTCCATTTGAGATAGTCACACCGATGGCAGTAAGCTCATCTTTGACCTGAGACAATCTCGTTAGATACGAGGTCACACTTTCACCCTTTATCATCTTGGTGGACTTCAACTTATCCTCCAATACCAGTACCCGGTTCTCGTTCTTATTCTGGAACAAATTCTGAAGAGCCATCCACATCTCATGTGCATTGTTCTTCCTGGACAAATGAGGTATTAGGGCATCCTTCACACCATCTAGGATGATCAATCTTGCCCTCGCATCTAAATATTCAAATATTTTCAACTCCTTAGGGTCGGTTGGCTTCTTGATCTCTTTCTCGGTAAAATCCCAAAGCCTGTTGACCTGCAAGACCAACTTGATCCTTTCCTTCCAAGGATTATAGTTGGACAACCCCTCCAACCTGTCCTCATACCGGAGACCTGCCTGCAACTTTGACATTGTAGTGAACCCTTCACTCACAATGTGACCAACTCCCTCTCACACTGTACTTTGCTGCGCGCAACTTTGAGTTACTTACTTCCAAAGTAGCTCAGACACGCTCTAATACCATGTTGAATTTCCACGACCTTGGGTATAGGTTGGAGTCTTAAAATCACTGATGCTACCAAACCAAGAATCTCAAACCATAAACTACTTTGCACAATGGAAATATAAAGTAGTAAATCACATATGCACAATATACATAGTTTTAAACAAAATTGAACAATAATGGACAATCACCAATTTTCGTTATATTAAACCAAATCTGAATAATACAAAAGTCTATGGTATACAATATATAAAGACAAACATCGCTGCAACTTTTATGTCGTATCTTGTCCTAGCAGTCCTTCACTTCCATACTGCTCACTAGTAGTGCCTTAGTCCATGAAGGCATCTACACATCGAGACTCTAGGAGGGTTGCCCTCTAACAATGTTGCAAGTCACTTTTGCTGCAAGTACACGGGCTCATCAAACTGCTCTCTAGGCTGGCCAATTCCCGAGTGCCAATCTGCCTTCTAGTAGTCTCTTTTGTCCATCAAAGAGCTACTCATAAGGCTGCAATCCTTCACCCAATCACGCATCAACAACGTCCTTCTTGTCTACTGCTCTAGGGCTACTTTGGGTAGCCAACACGCTGCCCTCCAATCAACTCTAAGGCACCCAATCAATCACTGTCAATTCTGCTCCTAGTATGACACTTCACCGCCTCAGAATGTCATACACATGGCATCAACAGGCTGCAATAAACATGATCCAATCCGGTCACGAACTTGACCCAATACACATCTCCAAGCACTGTTGTTTCACCTTGCTACACTGCTGCAATACTACACCACTGGTTAGGGCACACCACACTGCCCTCCACCCAACACACAGTCAGTTATACAAGCCTCTAAAGGTTGCGGTTCACCCTAGAAGGAGCCTCCTTGTGCCACGCTGTCCCTTCCTTGCTCTGTCCACCTAGACGCAGCCCTTAAGGGCCTCCAACTACTGGCTATGGCCTGTGGCCTAGCCCAACAGTTGACTGTAGCTTCGGTCCTCCTCAAATAGTGCCACAACTGCCTTTCTAATAGCAGTCCCTTGCTCCTTTAGACTGCAGCCTTCTCTGCCCAACAACTCGCATTAAGACAACCCTTAAACATGCCCTTAGACAACCCCTAATCCACCTCGCTGTCACCTACAACAACTCGGTCTCCCCACAACTGTACCTTAGCCTCCTCACGCTGTCTTCTAGCTCCCTTGCTGCGGCTAAGCCTCACGAAAATTTCAGAGCTTCTTTGGTGTGTATTGACCACTCTTGGATGATCAAAATGACTCTAATACACCTTGTATTTATACACATACAAGGGCTCCAACGAATCTTGAAGAGACACATCTATTGGAGTTGTTTTACACCAAGCCTACATGACTTGGTAACCAATAATTACCTTGTCAACTTCAAAAATTCATTTCTCTCTAACGACAACTCGGATTCAGATGATTTTTGATGCGTTGGAATCGTATCGCCGAGTACTATCATCCTCATCCATCACATGTCACAAATCCTTCATGGTTTGAGCACAAACATCGATGGGTGAAAAACCCCACACTTGGGTTCCAAGCCCACAAGCTGCCCTTGTGGTGCTTTTCTCTCCAAACCCTGAACCCTAGGGCTTGGAGTACCTCCCAAGCTACTCATAAATCAACAATTTGGAGTAAATTCACAGTCCTGTATCTATCCCATACAGTGGTATAGAAGCTGAGACATCTGAGGAAAATGATGGCATTCCTGTAACATATATACATATATATTGCAAGCTTGAACAATCACGTTTGAAGTCGACTTTGTGATCCCTATTATGAGCATATATATATATATATATATATATATATATATAGAGAGAGAGAGAGAGAGAGAGAGAGATAATATCCGAAGTCTAGACTGTGGAGTTAGAATCTGATTTTGAAACCTCTTCAATGTTTGACAGTCAAAGGTATTCTTATAGAAGAATTCAAGAAGATACTTTTGCATCATAGCAGTAAGAGGACTTGTGTAAATTCCCGGTTTCAAGGAGAAAGGAGAAAACATTGCAACAACTCCCAGTGATCATGAAGAGTTAAGTTATGCAATCACTGTCTTTAAGGTACGTATAATTGTTTTATGGATAAATGAATATAGGGTCTACAAAAAGCATGCTTTAGATTTTTGATACATGTTTTTTAGGAATTGTTGAAAGATTTTTGAATTATAAACCATAAATATGATCTGATTGGTAATTGAAAAACCTAGATCTGATAATTTTGGACTTAGGTATGAAAAACCATAGGTTACAATCATACTCTTGTACTTGTGTGTTTTTTGTAGTACTTGTCAAACAAATGTTGCAAGTACATATAGAAAAGATAATCTTGTAAAGGAGTTCTTCAAGAAGAAGCCTCCATCTTCTCACAAAAGGGAACAAATTCGGATGGAGCCCTTCAATAAGAAAACCCTACAAGGTTTGTTAAAGGAGTAACTCAAGGTATGTTTCAATCCACCAGATCTATAACTAATCCTCTTCATTACAAGGTACATTCATTTTGAAATTTGCTTTGTATTACTAGTTCTCTTATGTCTAGGTTTTTGAATCATCAATATTCTTGTTTAGGGTGATTAATCTCTAGATTAAATCAACCCTCTCTTTAATATTTTTGTTTACTTTGGCAAAACCCTAACCTTTTGATACTTAAGGTTTGTTGATAAAGTCTAGAATATATAATGAAATCCTAATCTCTTGATATTTAAGGTTTGTTAATATGAAACCCTAGCTTTTTAGTGTTTGTTGGTGATATCTAAGTTATGTGATGAAACCCTAGATATTTAGGGTTTGATGAATTAGGGTTTATGACAAAACGCTTGTAATAATTGATTGAAGCCCAAGCTGTGAAAATTTTATCTATTACAGCTACTAGAAATTATTCTTCGAACTTAAAATTTAATTATGCAATTTATTTGCTACGACAAACAACGAGTAAAATCACAACAACAATTTTCACCATAAAAAACTGCGGAAAACAAAATACTGGAAACTGAGAAATTCTAGCACACACACAATAATTTTGACACAGTTATTTTTAGACAATTGTCCCCGGAAAAACCCAACTTGGGAAAACCGGTGCAGCAGATGAGTGTTTTATTATTAATCTTTAGCAACAATTCCGAGTACAATAATTTAGATGCGTAGCTGGCAATCTAATCTGAGGAAATATTGGCAAAAATATGGTGAGAATAAGTGATTTCTAGGTAGAATTTCTAGAAACGATTTCTGTGTATTGGAGATCTCATGTATTCTAGTCTGTCCACCAAATTTCAAGGCTACAACACATCCGATGCTACAAAAGATAACACTCCCTCTTAGAGAGGATTGTGTTGTAATGCTATTGCACACCCTGTCTCTGCATCATCTCCTGTCATGCTACTAATGTCTAGCCATATTGCCCACCAACCACTATGCAACTCTGATATATGCTGCATCTGTGCTGCTGCTGACAATGCCATACTGTTGCCATTACCGCATCTACACAGCAACTCCCTCTTCATTTGTTGCTGCTCCAACTGAAAAGCATCCAAAATAGCTTGTTCTCCACCATACCCATTTGTTCTCTAAAATAGACGAACTTAGCTATCCCTAGACCTTTTGTGAGTATATATGCACCCTGCTCTTCTGTGGGAACACACTGTTGCGGGACTGCTCCACGTTTTACACAATCTTTGATGAAGTGACATCGAATATTGATGTGCTTCGACCTGTCATGAAACACTGGATTCTCAGAGAGCTTTATGCAACTCTGATTATCACAATAGACACTGGTCGCCTCCATCCTCTGCCTGAACAAGCTTACCAAAAACTTTTGAAGCCATATAGCTTCACACGTAGCTGCGCTGGCTGCCATATACTCTGCTTTTGTAGAGCTCAGTGCTACTGAATTCTGCTTCTTGTTACACCAAGAAACCATCCCTGATCCAACATTGAAGCAGTACCCGGAGGTACTTTTCCTGTTCATTGAATTGCCTGCCCAATCTGCATCTATGTACCCACAAAGTCTGACGTCATCCCCTCGAGTATATCTCAATCCATACTTCACTGTGCTGCGAACATACCTCAGAATATGCCTTGCTGCTGCCCAATGTACCCTCTTCGGCTCTACCATGAACTGACTAAGGGTATTGACTGCGAAGTAGATATTTGGCCTAGTGTTGACCAAATACATGAGAGACCCAATAAGTTGTCTATACAAGGGGGGGTCGACATCCTTGTCATCTGATGCATCTATCTTCTTCCAGTTAGTGATCATGGGTGTAGACATGGGTTTGCAATCTTGCATCCTGAACCTCTTTAGAATATCTGTAGTGTATCTTCCTTGCCCAAGGAAGATCTCCCCATCCTTCTGCCACACTTCTAATCCTAGGAAATAGTGCATCAACCCCAAATCCTTCATGTCAAATTCTACTGCGAGGTTCCTCTTACAATCCTCTATGAGCCCTGATGATCCTGTCAAAAAGAGATCATCCACATACAAAACTAGAATGGGTGGCTCACTCTCTACCATCAAATAGTAAAGGTTGGGATCTACGTCACTCTTGACGAATCCCATGTGCTGCAAGTAGCTGTCAATCCTACCATACTATGCCCTGGGAGCCTGCATGTGTCCATATAGAGCTTTCTTCAATTTGCACACTGTTGATTTGGGGTAACATCAGATGTGCTCTAGGCCTCAAATTTTGTAGGGAGGTTTACGCACATCATTCCAAATGACCCAGAAATCGTTTTGGGAAATTCCACCCAAAAACGATCTGATTAAAATGATTAATATTTTTAATGGAGTTCTTAAGTCTAAACTTAGGAAAATTAAAATATTAATGGGTATTAATCTAATTGTGGGTGAATCTTCTAGATAAAGATGAAGATCAAGTCAAATCGATCTGAGCCTTTGATAGGAGTTAATCTAGGCTGTTGGTTGTCCAACAGGAAGATATAAGAAGGGGCTTGAGGGTCATTTGGAAAACACACTAGGCAGATACTTAGTTGCCCGAGTAAAATCGATTTTCTCACTAATCGAAGTTCGGCAAGAGAAAAATCGATTCAGAGGGAGAGTTTCAGGTGGAGGAGAGACAGAGAGGGTTCAACACCAGTCAGGAAGATAGGGACAAAGAAACAGAGCAGTAAGAGGACAACGCTGGGCAAATTGATGTTGGGAGAGGCAGCGCTAGCTTGGGTGATGTTGGCACTGCGTAGGCCAGGCCAGGAGCTGGAGAAAGTGATGCAGGGCAAGCCAGAGAGACGCTGAGGGTGGAGGGACTTCTCTCTCAGGTTAGATATTTGTTTAGGAACGTGTGTAATTTTTTCTCAGAAAGCCTTGTTCTATAATGCTGGGTGTAATTTGTACATGAAGATTTTTGCTGAAGAATAATAAAACCCTCATCTGCTGCACCGGTTTTCCCACATTGGGTTTTTCCAGGGACAATTGTCCAAAAATAACTGTCATTGTGATTGTATTTGTGCCAGTATTTTACTTACATTTACTTTCTGCTACGTTTTAATTGTGAAGGCTGTAGTAGAATATATTTCGATATTTGCCGTAAGAATGCTGTAGATAACTTATTTCTGAAGTAATAAGTGGAAGAAATAATATTAATCACCGCAGTAGGATTTCTATTCAGAAATTTTCACACACACGAGTGTTCCTCTCATGAGTCTCAAAGCCCTCTGGCTATTCTATGTACATTTCTTCCTCTATCACCTCATTCAAGAACGTTGTCTTGACGTCCATCTGGTGAATTTTCCATCCCGTCTGAGCTGTTAGAGATATAACTGACCGGATAGAAGTGTATTTGGCAACTGGGGCGAAGGTCTCTTCATAATCTATCCCTTTTATCCCTTCTTTTTGTGCATACCCCTTCGACACGAACCTAGCCTTGTACTTTTCCACACTACCGTCTGTCGCATATTTGATCTTATATATCTATCTAGAACCTACAACTAATCTGTCTTCTGGCCTTGGCACTAGCTCCCAAACATCATTCGTCATGATAGAGCTATACTCTTCTACCATGGAATCTACCTACACCTGATGCTTTGCGGCCTCCTAAAAGCTGGAAGGTTCTGCAACCTGAGCCACCAATGCTTTGTACTTGTAAGGCTGTCTACGTTGTCTTTTGCTTGTCCGAGGAGTTCCAGTAAACTCCTCTACATCTCTCAATGTTTGACGAACCTCTCTGTTGGCTCGACCACTAGTCGTGGGAGGTTCTGCTAGCTCCTCCTCATCCTGTCTTTGCTGCTCCATCTGCTGAGAACTCCCCGGATTTCTTGCACCTGAGGAAATACTGGTACTAGTCACAATACTTGATCCTTGTGACTGTCCCACTGGCTGCCCCTCCTACTAGACTAAAGGAGCTTCTGCTGACTAATTATGATAATCTTCAGGCATCTCATGAGATCTCCTGAAAGCTCGGTCCTCCATGAACTTCACGTCTCGCCTTACTACAATCTTCCTATTGCTAGGAATGTAGATTCTGTATGCCTTTGAGGTTTCGCTGTACCCAACAAAGAACCCCTTCTCTGCAGTTTGATCCAATTTGGTCCTTTTATCACATGGTACATGGCAATAAGCAATGTTGCCAAAATTCTGAAGTGGATTGCTTTCGGTTTCTTCCCTATGAAGACTCCTTCTGGTGTTTTTTTCCCCAATGCTCTATGAGGAGTCCTGTTCTGAATGTATACTGTCGTGTTATAAGCTCGCATTCTCTATGAGAGCTTTTAACTCCCTGAAACGATCGAAGACCTCATCCTTGGTCTTCAAGAAGTAGATCCAGGTTTTCCTGGAATGGTCATCAATAAAGGTGACAAAATATTCGCCACTGTTCAGAGCTTTAGTGGACATCGGGCCGCAACTATCTGGGTGTATGAGTCCTCACACGCCATCAACTCTGCTATCAATTCTTGGAAATGCTGCCTTCGCATACTTCCCAAGTACGCATCCTCTGCACACATCATCGTGTTCCGTGCCAAGTTTTGGAACCCTTGTTACCGTTTCTTTGAGCATCCTGAGTGCTCCATGGTGTAGATGTCCCATTCTCCTATGCCATAACTCATTCAAATCCTTTCCACTGCTACTGTCACTCACTATTAGTGCCATTGGAGAATTGATTTGTAACCAGTACAATCTGTTACTTTGAACTCCAATCTACCTTACCTTTTTCTGCTCGGGTGTTTGACATACACTTTCTTCCCTACGAAGTGAATATCATACCCCTTATCCTGTCACTGGGATACTGAAATCAGGTTCATACCCAATCCCAACACATGCAATATATCTGTAGCGTTGGTGCTTTCTCCTGACTCCCTTTGAAAATCTATGGTACCTCTCCCTACTGGAGTACATTTCGTTTTGTTTCCCATAGTAATCTGGAAGTCCATCTGCTCCTCTTTGTAGCTAGAGAAATATTCTCTAACCCCTGTCATGTGAGCTGATGCTCCACTGTCTATGTACCAGACTCCTTGTGGAGCTGATCCTGCTAAGCAAGCAAATTCGTGCTCCGATTTGGAAGACAAATCTGAAGTCTTCTGAATGTTACTTCTGTCCATAGCTATGTTGTAGAAATTAGTGTGCTATTCCTCTTTTCCACCCTGACACTGGCTCTGCTCTAGCGAACTGTTGCAAAAACCCTCCGCGTCTAGCTAGAAATCTACTCAACAAGAAAACTTGAGCTGCTCCCTCTGCCTCTGGAATCACTTGTTTCTAGAAGAATCAAATTTTTCTGTCCCTCCCTCAGAAAAATCAGTCTCCCTCAAGCAATTCGGTCTGTTGGAAAAAAGACTATGCTGTCTCTGCAGAACGTTTGTAAGGGCTAGGATGATGATGTAAGCCCTCCCTCTGTAGCGGGAGATATCCTCTAGACCCTAGAATATCTGCCTAGTGTATGGTGCAAGTGTGGAGCCGACTAGGCATGGTGAACCAGGTGCATCATCCTCATCCAAAAGGTGGAACACGCGCAATCAAAGAGTGGTACTGGGGATCCATGAAGCACTCTCTGCTACGATGGAGGCCCATGGCTCTTAACACTCACCCCACAAGTGCCAATGTAGTCTTCTAGAGGGCTAGGACCTCGTATAGGGAAACCAAGCCCCAAATGGAGACCCACCTGCAATCCTGCATAAGATCCTATGCGTCCCCTTGCTCTCCAATACAACAAATCATTAGAATAATCAAGTAAAATAGCTTACTAGTCATGGAACCAATGGGGCACTTCATGGTGGCATTCCCTTCTATAGCGAGTTTTGGCATGTGCAAGTGTCTCTAGGCTCAAGAAAGGGGTTAACCAAGGACCCTATTAGCTGTTTTCATCCTTTAAAGGAGGTGACATGTCCAAGGTACATCCCTAAAGTGGTAGGTGGCAGATGATAAAGTAATGGAACATATTGGGGATCAGGGGAATCATCGAGACCACATGTTATTGTACAAGGGTAACTATAGTAGAGGAAGCCCACACCTGGGTATATGAGTGTAGGAGGGAACAAAATGTGGTACATGAGTTACCCCAACCTTTGTTTTTCCACACTTTTTCATATGCCTTTTGCCTTTGATTGATTTTTCTTCATAATTGCTCGAGGCTCCAGGGGATGAGAGCATGTTGTGTGGTATATGTTGATTTTTGGTAGCATCGGATGTGCTCTAAGTCTCAAATTTTGTAGGGAGGTTTGGGCATATGTATTCCAAAGAACCGAGAAAGTTTTTGGAGAAATTCCACCCAGAAACAATTTTATTAAAATAATTAATTATTTTTAATGGGATCCTAAGTCTAAACTTAGGAAATTAAAATAATTAATGGGTATTAATCTAACTATGGGTGTAACTTCTAGAAGAAGTCAAGGATCGAGCATAAATGATCTTAGCCATTTATTAGCTTCTAATTTGGGCCATTGAATGTCAATGAGATGATTATTTAAGGAAGTTGAGGGTCATTTGGAAGAGACATAAAGTGTGTTCAGAAGTTCGATATTTAAGTATGGGGGATTTACGCAGTGCATTATATTAGATATCATTTTTGGGATTCAACTGCGTTAAGCAAGTCATTCAAACGTATGACCATTTCCATGAGAGGTAGTCGTAACTGACTAATTTCTCATGATTTTTGAATAGTTCACTTAGCACTCATTGCATCGGGTGATGCTCACAGGGGTGAAGAAGTGGGATTGAAACTAGTGAAATGTGGAGAACGAATCACATAGCATCAATCATCACTTCCGGGGCTTGCACCCGGTAACCAGGACTTCCCAGGAGGTCACCCATCCCAGAACTCCTCTGGCTCAAGCGCGCTTAACTGTGGAGTTTTCCCCACAATCAAGCCCACTTAGCTTGCTACCCCATTTGCAAAACCTTAGCAAGTATTGTGCCTCATGAACCATTCAAGTAGAGATCCCTTGACTCTTTTTGAATTTAAGTATGGGGGATTTACGCAGTGCATTATATTAGATATCATTTTTGGGATTCAACTGCGTTAAGCAAGTCATTCAAACGTATGACCATTTCCATGAGAGGTAGTCGTAACTGACTAATTTCTCATGATTTTTGAATAGTTCACTTAGCACTCATTGCATCGGGTGATGCTCACAGGGGTGAAGAAGTGGGATTGAAACTAGTGAAATGTGGAGAACGAATCACATAGCATCAATCATCACTTCCGGGGCTTGCACCCGGTAACCAGGACTTCCCAGGAGGTCACCCATCCCATAACTCCTCTGGCTCAAGCGCGCTTAACTGTGGAGTTTTCCCCACAATCAAGCCCACTTAGCTTGCTACCCCATTTGCAAAACCTTAGCAAGTATTGTGCCTCATGAACCATTCAAGTAGAGATCCCTTGACTCTTTTTGAATTTAAGTATGGGGGATTTACGCAGTGCATTATATTAGATATCATTTTTGGGATTCAACTGCGTTAAGCAAGTCATTCAAACGTATGACCATTTCCATGAGAGGTAGTCGTAACTGACTAATTTCTCATGATTTTTGAATAGTTCGATATTCTGAAGCAGAGCAGCTGCCAGGAGAATATCGATAGTGAGCTTGTGCGATGAGGGCCAGGGATAGTTGGGTTGGAGTATCTTCTCCAGAGCCCAGGATACACAACAGAGAGGCAGAGAGACACCAGAAGGAGGCAGCACAGGACCCAGGAGGGGTTGACGCTGAGCCAGAAGGGCTCACACAGAAGCAGCGTAGTTCTCTAAGCAGAAGTTTGAATTTGCTGAGGGAGCTGACATTTCTAAGCCGGGAGGGCTTGAAATTGCTCCAGAGGGCAAATCGATTCCCAATTGAGTTGACGTAGAGCCTTAGAGGCCGACGCTAGGCCTACACAGATGCAATGCAGAAATAGCTGGGTACACGTCAGTTTAGCTGCGGATCAGTCGGAACTTGCTGGGTAGAGCGAGGTAATCTCACAAATTTCTTCTGCTAGTTTATTTCTCTGTAACTGGATTGTCAGGAGGGCATCCAAACTTGTATTTAGAAAACCACTGCATAATAATAAAACCCTCAGATCTGCTGCATCGGTTTTCCCGCATTGGGTTTTTTCGGGGACATTTGTCCAAAAATCACTATCACTTGTGTTGTATCTTTCTCTATTGTTCTGTTGTTTCGGCATATATTTAATTGATGTAGGCTGCAGTGTATGTATTTTGATGTTTGCTGCAGGAAATTGCAAATAACTTGTTGATGTAAATCTAACAAGTAGAAGAAATATCATCAGTGTTGCAGTAGGAATTCTCGGGTTTAATGATTTTTCACATGGTATCAGAGCTAGTGCAGGTGAAGCAAGAAGAATAGTGCCAGAGAACCCAACAGTGAGCATAAGAGGGAGATCGAAATAACTGCAGGAGGCAACAGTTCGAAACCCTAGAGGGTTTGTGCAGTCCAAGTGGAGGGTAGAATTTCGAGGCAGTCTCTCTCTGAGTGAGCCGACAGAGAGAAGGGCTTCGAGATCGAAATCTTGTCGTGGCAGAGGGAGCAGCGCTGAAGCCTCAGCGTGAGGTGCTGGTGGGAAGCAGTTTTTCTGCAGGTCGTTTTGCTGGGCAAAAAGACGTCAGAATAGAAGAGAAGCAATGTGAGGGAATTTTTCCTCAGAAGACTTCCCACCAAGAAGTCTATTCTCTTATTGCCTGAGCAACAACAATAAGAGCAGAGAGGAGCAGTTCGACGGTTTTTCGTGGCAGAGATGGCAACTAGTGGCTTGAGAGATTAGGATAGGTTGGATGGGGCATTCAACTATATCATTTGGAAGGCGAGGATGTCATTCCTTCTAGATGAGCATGCTCTCAAGACATATGTCAACAGTGTGGTGGCTGTGCCTACAGATGCAGATCTGCTGAAGAAGTACAAAGCAGAAATGGCGAAGGCAAAGAGAATGATCCTTGACGGAGTGAAGGATCATGTGGTTTGTCACATCGCTAGCAGAGGGACTGTTAAGGAGATGTGGGATGCATTGTCTATGCTGTATCAAAGATCTTCTAAGCAATGGAAGATGTACTTAGAGCAGAAGCTGAGATCTGCTTAGATGCAGAAGGGGAGCGTGTAGATCCGTTCCTCGTGAAGCTTCAGGATACTCGAGATGAGTTATCAGCTGTGGGGTCTACACCTCAAGATTCCGAGTTGGTTAGACTGGCCCTCAATTCTGTCTCAGATGAGTGGCAAGTTGGTCCAGGGTATCCTAGGTAGGGTGACTTTGCCGAATTGGGATGAGATGTGGGCAGCGCTCAAGCAAGAGGAGCTGAGGAGAGACTTGGTCAAGTGTAAGCTTGACGGAAGTAGCAACAGTGGGTTGAAGTCCAAGGAGGAGGAGGAGAATGAAGCCCTTGCATCGAAGGGGCAGCAAGAGCAGCGAAGACGTAAGAAGGACGTCTTGAAGATAAAGTGCTTTAGGTGTGGTGAGATGGGTCACTACGCTACTCAGTGTCCTCTCAGGAAGAAGGACAAAGATGAGAAGCACGATCTGAAGGCTGCACCCGTGAAGATCAAAGAGGAGTTCGCCATGACAGCTGAGATACCTCCAAGAGGGAGGTGGGCTGATTTGGAGCTGTAGTTTGAAGGAGCTATAGATGGGCAGGATCCTTGAGGAGCCCACCTCTTGGATCAATACCTTGCTAGGGGAGCCCAGTTTTGTGGTAGTAGGATGGACTAGTGTTGGATGGTGCGAAGGAGTGTCAGAAAGACACTTGCAATGGCTAGGAGCACCAGAGATTGAGCAGCACAGAGCAGAGTTGGCAACAGTGCAGATGGCACATAGTAGAGGTCAATAGCAGCATAGAAGATTCAGAGGGTCAGCGCAGAGACTAGCAACAGTTAGGTTCCAGCGTTCACGTGGTATCATACTGAACACAGTTAGTTCAGTAATTTGGGATGTTTTAATTTTGTTGATGTAGCAGCAACAACAGTTTGCAGTGTAGTGGCAGTTGGTAGTGTCAGTGGCATTGCCAGCAGCAACACAGATGCAGAAATTTAGAGAGAGTTGCAGTACGGATGCAATGTTGATAGTGGCAGGGTTAGCTGCAGTACAGATGCAACATTTGCACAGTGGTTGGTGGACAACATGTCAGACATCAACAACACAAAGGGAGATGTTACAGAATAGAGTGATGTTGCAGTAGGTTGCATTGCTAGAGCACATTCCTCGCTAAGAGGGAATGTTGATTTCTGGTAGCATCAGATTGTTGAAAAGTGTGCAACAAGAAATGCTTGTTGAGATTGCAACAAGATGATGGAGCTTAGTGAAAAGAGTCGCCTTCACTAAGTGGGCCCGCAGGCTATTTTTGGCGCAAGTCTATTTTTAGACATATGGATCATGTCTATGGATTGCAGGTTGCTGTTTATGGATGATTGATCAAGTTGGGAAAAAAATAGATGGACTTCTATTTTTGATGAAAGTGTGAGTGATTACAGTGGTAGTGATCACAGTGTGAGTGATCAAAGTCAAAAATAGAAAAGTCAAATATTATTATCTCACAATAATATTTGGACTATAAACTTAATCTTATTCTCTTGGAGCACTTCAGGATGAGCTACAGATGTGGTACATGCAAATCCCAGAGGGAAATACGTGGTTACCTATGGGATGACTAATATTTGCATGCATGACTTCAGTTAGAACTCAATCAGTTGAGTTTGGTGGAGTTGATGGAGTTGTGTTCAATTTAGCTTTGTTAAACTGGTTGTATTTAGTCTAACTGGCAAATAGACTAGAGATGAGTTGGGTGAATTAGTTATTAATTAATTCACAAGTTATTAACTCATAATACAACTAATGAATACATCAGTTAACTCAGTTGCATGTCAGTGCATGTTCAGTTCAGCAGGGACAGGTGTTAGAGAATCAGATTGCTATCAGTTGTGACTATAGTTGTGCACCAGATCTTGCACAATAAAGGGATTGAGTATGCCAATGAGTTTGCTCATGTATTTGCCCACATTATAGCTTGTGCTCACGTCCAACAAAGTGTGAGTGACTATTTTGTAGGTGAAATATGAGTTTGGGAAGCCATTCTCATCAGTTCTTGAGCAGGTATTGAGCAGTGGAGGCAGGCAAGCAGTGGAGGCAGGGAAGCAGTGGAAGAGATTTGGAGATCAGATCTGAGCTGTATTGTGTGTAACAGGGGGAGATACTTGTGAGAAGTATTATGCTGTGTATTGTTACATGATTCAATCAATATAATATACAGATAGTGTGGGGCTTTTGGCGAGATGCTTTCCCCGGGATACATACTGTGTTAATGAGTTTGATTGATGCTTCTTTGTGTGCCTGTGAATGTTTCTGCTTCTGTAAATTGATGATCAACGTAGAGGAGATTATGTATTATACATGTTCCGCTTATAATTGTATGATCAGGATAATCTCTGTGAATATGTGTTAAATTATTCAAAATTTCTACACAGATGTGCTCTAAGTCTCAAATTTTGCAGGGAGGCTTGGGCACATGTATTCCAAAGAACCCGGAAAGTGTTTTGGGAAATTCCACTTAGAAACAGTTTTATTAAAATAATTAATTATTTTTAATGGGAGCCTAAGTCTAAACTTAGGAAATTAAAATAATTAATGGGTATTAATCTAACTGTGGGTGTAACTTCTAGAAAAAGACGAGGATCAGGCAAAAATGATCGTATTTATTGATTAGCTTCTAATCTATGCCGTTGAATGTCAACGAGAAGATTATTTAAGGAAGCTTGAGGGTCATTTGGAAGAGACACAGAGTGAGTTCAAAAGTTCGATTTTCCGAAGCAGAGCAGCTGCTGGGAGAATATCGATAGTGAGCTTGTGCAGTGAGGGGCAGTGATAGTTGGGTTGGAGTATCTTCTCCAGAGCCAAAGATACACAATGGAGAGGCAGAGAGACAACAGAAGGAGGCAGCGTAGGACACATAAGGGGTTGACACTGAGTCAGAAGGGCTCATGCAGAGGTTGATGCTGAGCCAAAAGGGCTCATGCAGAAGCATCGCAATTCTCCAAGTAGAAGTCTGAATTTGCTGAGGGAGATGCCATTTCTGAGCTGGGAGGGCTGGAAACTGCTCTAGAAGGCAAATCGATTCCCTAGTTGAGCTGACGTAGAGCCTTAAAAGCCGACATTGGGCCTACGCAAATGTAGCTTAGAAATAGTTGGAGACATGTTGGTTTAGCTCTGCCGGATCAGCGGGAACTCGCTGGGTAGAGTGAGGTAATCTCACAAAGTTCTTTTGCTAGTTTATTTCTCTATAATTGGATTGTCGGGAGGGCATCCAGAATTGTATTAAGAAAGCTACTACTACATAATAAAAACCCTTAGATCTGCTACACTGGTTTTCCCACATTGGGTTTTTTCGGGGACACTTGTCCAAAGATAACTGTGTCACTTGTGTTGTATCTTTCTCTGTTGTTCTTCTCTTGTTTCAACATATATTTAATTAGTGTAGGCCGCAGTGTATGTATTTCGATGTTTGTTGTAGGAAACTGCAAATAACTTGTTCATGTAAATCTAACAAGGAGAAGAAATATCATCAGTGCTACAGTAGGAATCCTAGGTTTTAAGAAATTTTCATAGTATATAGCAGTGGATACCCCCTTAAGGTGGGGCAATTCATTGCCCACCAGGGGTTGGGACAATCATGGGTTCCTTAGTGATGGAGGGGGCTTATCTAGGGCCCATAGGAACCAGGGTGATGGCCATGGATAAGGGGTAGAGTTCATGTTTATCTTTTGCCCACATGCTAAATTTGTATTTCTAGACCATCTTTTGCATTTTGTGGTACATTTCCTGTTGAGAGTGGCCAAACTATGCATTTTCTTTTCTTTTTAGCTCCATCAACCTCCGGGCATCGTTCGAGGCCCAAACCAAGGTGTGGACGAGGGGAGGGGGAGGCTAACCCTATGTGGACCTAGTGGACATATGTGGACCTAGATGGGAAAAGAGATGAATGGGGCTAAAATGAGTGGAAGAGAGTGATGTATATGGTGTCCGGAAGTGGGACCACACAACTAAAATTGGGGTTTCCCATGTAGTGCCTACCCTAAAGCTAATGGCCAGTAAAGGAGATCCCATGGACTAGGCAACAAGGCTAACCACAAAATCGGGTCATGGAGACAAGAGTATAGACCTAGCCCACTCTTTCTGCTGAATTCCCCCCACCAATCCATGCCCAAAAGTGCCCATGACAAGTAAGGAAAATTACTGTTGATTTGGGGTAGCATCGGATGTGCTCTAGCCTTGAAAATTGGTGGAGGGGCTAAAGCACATGAGATCTCCAAGACCTAGAAATGGTTTCGGCAAAATCTAACCAGTTTGGGAGATATTAAAATAGTTAATATTTTTAATGGAGTCCCTAAGTCTAAACTTAGGGAAAATAAAATATTAATGTGAATTAATATAAAACTGAGTTAGAATGGTCCAAAAGTCATGGATCAAGCTAGATCTAATCTTAGCCGTTGATTAGGGACTTAATCTCAGTCGTTGAATTGTCAACGAGAAATAAGAAGAGGCTTGAGGGTCAGTTGGAGAACACGTTGACTTGATCAAGAATTCGATTTTCTGGGGCAGGGCTTGTTGAGGAAATCGAAAGAGTGATCAGAGTTGCAGCTGAGGGGCAGTGAATACAGTAGCAGAGAGGCAGAGATAATACCAGGAGCATCAACGCAGAAGTCGGGAGAGGGTTGACACAGAGCTAGCTAGAGGCCACGCAGAGGCAGCCAGAGGCTGTGTAGAGCCTGAGGAGGGCTAGCATGGAAGATGCAGAGGCTTCAGAGGCTGACGCCGGGCCAAATACGCTGATGCTGGGCTAGAGAGGCTGACACAGACCCTAGAGGATGACGCTGGGAGATTTCGTGGGGCAGATTGGGGCTGATATCTGTCTCCGACTAAGAGGTACTACTGCTGAGGGCATTCTTTGTTGGGTGAGCCATTTCTGGCACCCATATTGTATTCTGACACTGCTTAATAATAAAACCCTCTGATAACTGCACCGATTTTCCTGCATTGGGTTTTTCCAGGGACATTACTCCAAAAATAACTGTGTCACTTGTGTTCTTGTTTCTTTCAGTTGATGATCTGTATGTGTTGACACTATACTTGTATATATTTTCAGTATTTACATGGTAAATAACTTGTTAAGTAAATGAACAAGTAGGAAGAAATAAATCAGATAGCATAGGAAGAATTTCTGATGGATAGACTCAGAAATTCCAACATGGTATCAGAGTGTGGTTGCAGATCACATGATAACTGAGGGCAACAACTGAGTAGAGCAAGCAGCAACAGAAACAACTATCCCGAGTGACAGAAGCTGTTCCTAGCAGAAAGCATCAAGGAAGGGGTGACGCACATTAGTTTGAGCCAAGAGGAGGATCAGCGCAGTGACTTGACCTATGCAGTGCCTGGTCATCTTTCTCAGTCAGGAAGGATTGACGCCCGTGGCCAGGAGGTGCAGATTTTGCTGTTGTCGGGATTGCGCAGAGCCTAGAGGCTCTAACCTTTAGATTGCTGAGACATAGGAGGCTGTGGATAAGTTGCGGAGCGAAGCTGGTGGGGTACTGTGGTCAGAACAATACCTAATAGGGCAAGACTAAGGAGGAGGGAGTTGCTGCCGAGGATTTCTAGCCAAGAAATCCAGATTAGTGGTAGCATCAGATGTGCTCTAGCCTTGAAAATTGGTGGAGAGGCTAAAGCACATGAGATCTCCAAGACCCAGAAATGGTTTGGGCAGAATCTAACCAGTTTGGGAGATATTAAAATAATTAATATTTTTAATGGAGTCTCTAAGTCTAAACTTGGGGAAAATAAAATATTAATGTGAATTAATATAAAACTGAGTTAGAATGGTCCAAAAGTCATGGATCAACCCAGATTTAATCTTAGCCGTTGATTAGGGACTTAATCTCAGCCGTTGAATTGTCAACAAGAAAAGTATAAGAAGAGGCTTGAGGGTCAGTTGGAGAACACATTAAGTTGATCAAGAATTCGATTTTCTGGGGCAGGGCTTGCTGAGGAAACTGAAAGAGTGATCAGAGTTGCAGCTGAGGGGCAGTGAATACAGTAGTGGAGAGGCAGAGATATCACCAGGAGCATCAGCGCAGAAGCCGGGAGAGAGTTGACGCAGAGCCAGCTAGAGGCCACGCAGAGGTAGCCAGAGGCCACGTAGAGGCAGCCAGAGGCTGTGCAGAGCCTGAGGAGGGCCAACGTGGGAGACGTAGAGGCTCCAGAGGTTGACGCAGAGCCCTGAGAGGTTGGCGCTGGGCCAAATAGGTTGACGCTGGGCCAGAGAGGCTGACCTAGACCCTAGACGCTGACGCTAGGAGATTTCGTGGGGTAGATTGGTGCTGATATCTGTCTCCGACTGAGAGGTTGCTGAGGGCATTCTCTGTTGGGTGAGCCATTTCTGGCACCCAGATTGTATTTTGAAATTGCTTAATAATAAAACCCTCTGATAGCCGCACCAGTTTTCTCGCATTAGGTTTTTTTGGGGACATTAGTCCAAAAATAATTGTCACTTGTGTTCTTGTTTCTTTCAGTTGATGATCTGTATGTATTGATACTATACATGTATTTATTTTTAGTATTTACATGGTAAATAACTTGTTAAGTAAATGAACAAGTAGGAAGAAATAAATCAGATAGTACAGGAAGAATGTCTGATGGATAGACTCAGAAATTCCAACAATTTCTCAACCATACCAGTGAAAAGCCATACCTTTGGGGTCGGGAGGTGCACCTTCAAACATACAATCATGACAAGTGAGTGAGGGACCACATGGCTAACTTAGGTGTTAGAGATAATGGCACATCAAGCTATCTGGTGGTCGCAAGGTGCTGCTGGCTACTGACTGAGGACGATCTAGGAGAAATTTTTTCTCCTA
Source organism: Pinus tabuliformis (assembly GCA_031772625.1). Classification (NCBI taxonomy): domain Eukaryota; kingdom Viridiplantae; phylum Streptophyta; class Pinopsida; order Pinales; family Pinaceae; genus Pinus; species Pinus tabuliformis. The sequence goes on along the minus strand of CM062811.1, from coordinate 1,021,048,663 downwards.
CATACACTACCCATAGGTGGAGGGGAACATCTAACTCCAACTGGGACATGAGCTCTCAGGGAGGTTCGTGAAGCTACTCGAACGGGAAGGTCATGAGAATGCCATCAATCTCTTGGTAGCGTAGACTTGTTACCTGCACATATCAAAGACCAAGCACACACGGAAGCATGTTTTTGTGGTGTCTTATGATCACCCATGCTTTGTATTAGGCCATAGAAAATCAACAAGAACATAAAAACATGCAAAATTTTAATGTAAATGCAACCTAAGAAACCAGATTCATCCTAAACCCTCTGCATGTCTCGAATTGGGCGAATTGGGCACGATTCGGTGGGACACGTGTCCTCCGATCGTGTTTGATCCTGTCCGGGGACTAAGTCCGTCGTGTCCCGATTCTGGGACACATGTCCTCTTGATTAACATGCCGCGTGGCCCATAAAGCACGGTTTTGGGCTGTTTCACCCTCACTTTTCACTCTCTCTTGCTGTGGGTGTGTGGGAGCGAATAATGGTTTGGGAGCATTTTGAAGGCGATTCAAGCAACATGTAAGTGCATTTTGTTTTTAGTTTTTTTGCATTTTTACCACAATTGTTTGCATGTACTTTTTTTCTTTATTTTTTTACAACATTCGTGGCTCAATCAAGGGCAAAGGAAAGGCAAGAATGTCCCCATTGGAGATGCCCCTCCTGTTCCAATTTCATCAGGGTCTGCAAGTGTTCCCTCTGTTGGAAGTGGGGCTGCAACAACAACTTCAAATGTTGAGGTAAGACTTAATTTAGAAAGATAGCAGGTTCAAGAAAACAAATATCCCTTGTGGAAGTATGTCACAAGAGAGCAAGGGCCAGGCAACAAGTTGAAGGGAGGAGGCAATGTTGCTTGGAAATGCAACTATTGCAACAATCATTGCATGAACACATATTACCGCGTGAAATCTCATTTGTTGGCTTTACTAGGTTGTGGAATTGCAACATGTACACAAGTGTCTTTAGCTGAGAGGAAATAAATGGAAAAAGAGGCCAATGTTTGTATGGAAAAGGTGGCTGCAACATCTAAAAAAACAAGAATGATGATTCCCTTCCAATATTGAGGAAAAACAACAACAAATTTCCATTTGAGAGTTTTGGCGGGGGATAAGCAACAAAAAGAAAGGCAGTGGCACTTGGTCCAATGGACAAGATTTTTAAGAAAGAGAAATGAGAAGAACTTGATCTTACCATTGTATTATTTTTCTATCAGAACTTCATATCTTTTAATGTTGCACGCTCACCTTTATTTATTGAGATGTGCTGAGCTCTAACTCAAGGGGCTCCATCAGGGTATGTGTCTCCTGGGTTAGAGGAGCTTAGAACCACATTGTTGACCAAGGCAAAGAAAGAGGTGTACAAAATGCTCGAGTCTATTAAATCAGCATGGCCAACATCCAAGGTTAGTATTGTTTTTGATGGATGGGTAGATCCAACACGCCACCCACTCATCAACTTCATGGTGTCTTCCTTGAATGGTCCAGTTTTCTTGAAATCAGTGGATGCACTTGGACAATACAAGGATGCACAATATATGGGTGAGTTGGTCATTAAAGTTATTGAAGATGTAGGTGTTGATTCTTGTGTGCAATTCATTACAGATAATGCTCCTATTTGCAAGGCTGCTGACATGATAATGGAAGCTAAATATCCACAAGTATTTTGGACACCTTGCATTGTCTATTCCTTTAATTTAGCATTTAAATCTATTGCTTCTGATGTGCTTTGGATTGGAAGTATTATCAAGGATGCACGACATATCCTCAACTTTGTACAAATCATACAAATGCCCTCACAATCTACAAGGAGTACACCAATCTATCATTGTTGAAGATTGTAGATACACAATTTGCCTCCTCATTCAACATGTTGAAGCAGTTGAGGGAGGTCAAGACCACTCTTGGGGCCATAGTTATTTCAGAGTTTTGGTTTTTTTGGAGAAAGATGGATCAAGCAGTGTAATATTCCTAATGGAAATATACAATGTTAAACAAAGCAAACATAACAGAAATACATACAAAAATTTACAGCACATTTAACAACCAAAAATTTCCATGAACTGCGCTGATCTGAGCCATTTTATTAATAAATAAGAGGGTACAATGTGGTGCTGGAAAGAGTGCACCTGGGCTTTCTCAAGGCAAGCTAGCTAAGCCCAAATGAACAATAAGAAATCCCTCTCAAATCTGTCGTTGCTCTCTCCTAGCTCTGCTTTGAAACTACCCAGAAATATGCTGTTGGCTGTAAAGAACTGCTGCTAGGGCCTCCTCGTATGCTCAGAAAATTCCGGGAAATTAATCCCGGGCTCTCCACGAATAACCCACAAAAACCCATGAAGGAATTGGCCAAATTTTCACCTTGGAATTTCGGCCCTATTTTCCCCTAGCTCCTCTAGCTGCTGGCTGAGTTGGGGCCCCTATTTGACCCCTCAAATCTGCCCAGAAAATTTTGCCAAATCAATCTTGGCCTCTCCTCAATAAACCCAGAAGAACCTAGAAAGGGTTTAACCTAGTTTTGACGCTCCAAAATTGACCCCCAAATGCTTGGCCCTCCTCCACAAGCAGAAGATATAACCTGTAGCAAATGTTGCATTTGCTGCTCTGCCAAAATGATGGAAAATCCCCCACAACACTTCCTTGGACTCCACCTCAAGTTTCAGCCCCTAACTCCCTTCACTTCTGAACCTCCAAGCATGCCTCCTGCAAGAGTTGCGCAATCCTTGTTCTGTTGTTACCAATCCTCTCCACAAACTTGTGCTCCCTGTTGTTGGTACGAACTGGTATAGGTAGGACTCCCTCCTTTAGATGACACTCGAAGTCCACCAAAGCAAGGGTTGAGATCTCCACTCGGAGACACTCGTATGCTAAACAACATTATAGATTTGGCTACTTCTCAAGCATGCTATGTCAAAGACAGAATTTCTAAATAGATGAAAGAATGGCCAAAATGAGTGCCTCTTGCTCTATTTATGAAAGAGCCTCCAAGATGCCCATGTGGGTCCAACTTGACTTTCCCCCACCAACTTCACTCCAATGAGAGCGTACTCCACATGGGGGCCATAATTCTCCATGGATTGGCCTCCACGCTCCACTAGAGCCTCAATATTTCCCTTCCTTCCTAATGTTTGCGCCCTCGCTTAATCCCAAAATTCATGTGGGACCTCTAAACCCACATCTCCTAAGTGCAAACATGAAATAAGACAAAATTGGGCAAGATTGATATTTCCCTTAGCAATATTGCTAAGCGGGAATATCATAGTCCACCCCGCCAAAACAATGCTTATCCTAAAGCAACTGCTGAACAAGCGCTCTCTCCATGTTGACCCAATTACCACTACAAGCAATACCAGGGTCCCAATTATGCCATTGAGCCACTCCCGATCCCTGTGCTGACCTGTCATAAAGGAGTCCCAATGGCAGATCTGGGTGACTCCCCCCTATGGGAACCCACTCTCCCCAATCCATAACCCAACTGCTTAGCCCTGTAGCTCCCGGGTCCCAAACTAATCTCAAGGTGAGTCCATCAAGTGGATGTTGTCCCAACCTGGTCATAACTGCAACCCACTTGTGCTCTTGCAAAGTCATCGACTCCGGTAAACCTCTGCTACACACCCAATAAGGGAAAACTTGTTAAAATTGGCAACTAGGGCCAAATTCCACATGGGTCATCTTATTTATGACAGCTGATATTTTTCTTGGATTCCTCTCTCCGAGAGGTGTAGGATTGATCTAAAGATCACCCGATTCTGACATGTAAAAATGAAGATATGAATTTATTTAAATGATGGACAAATTGTCAAGGTCGGCCAACAAGCAAAACAGGTATTCAAACCCCCAAATCATCCTCAAACGTTGTGTATAAAAGGAGGAGAGCTCGAGTCATTTTATCATCATCTCATCTTCACACATTTCTCTCTCCTCACTTGATTGGGTACGCAAATCCGGGCAACTTTCTCTCACGTGCGAAGGAAGAAGGACGAATTTTCTGTTTGACTGCGTTGCCCAGTTTGACCAAATTTCAGATGCTGTTTCTTGGGCTGTGCTGACCAACATTGACCTCCTTTTGACTGCGGATTGGGTGAGGTGTCTTCTCCTTGGCAGGCCACAGATCTGGGCACTGAAATAGAGGTGATTTGACCTCTCATTTGACGAATGTTGACTGCCCTAGGTCTAGCTGCAGTTTGACTTTCGTTGACCAACTTTTGATTGGACTTTTCCACACTATTTTGGGCTGATTGGTCTTGCTATTGGAGGCCGAAGTTGACTGGGTTTGACCGAGCTGTTTAGAGGAAGAATTCTGTCCTGTTTGACCAACGTTGACTTTTCTGGTTAGGGCTTCTTACTGCTGTCATAAATTATCAGATTTGTAATTTGTACTATCTCTCTCTGTTGAACTATTGAAGAATATAAGAAGAATTGATCAAGGGTTTCCCCACATTGGGGTTTGTCCCTGGCTAGTGCCACATCTTGTGTCCTCTTTGTCTTGTCTTGTCTTCTATTGTTTATGTTTATGTTCTATTTGCATTTTACTATCATGCTGATGTGATTGCTACACTGGATATTGATATTGGGCTAGTAAAGAAATTGAAGTAAATTGCTCTTAAGCATAGAACATACCATTGTTACCTAAAATTAACAAAACTACACTGCGCGTAGGTCTATCCTGCTAGGGCACCCTGCCAAGGTTACCATCTACCAATGCACACCCAAACTCTTGTCGAAATAATAGCGAGAAGGGCCTTCCTCACCCCGTAGTGATCATCCTAATGGTCTTGGACTTGTCATCCAAAGGAGGATGCAATCTTGTCTCTGTCATCCCCATGATCCTCCCAAAACAAGGTAGCTCTCTAATCCAATGGATCCATGGATCCCACAACTAGATTGGAGGCCCATTGCTCACAATTCCTGGTGCCTACCATTGAGTAGTGCCAATGACCGCCAAAACCCATACGTGCCAATCATCCTGCCATACTAGTGCAATGCCCCAAGTCATCAACAAATCTCTAGGGGGAAAACTACTCTCCATGCAACTGAAACCCAATGGAAGACCTGTACGATCTTCCCTTGTAGAAACTAGCACATCCCTGAATGTGGCTGAACTTCCAAGCCTTGAGAGGCTGAGATCCTGTGCTGATCGCAAAAGGAAACTGCCATGCTGATGTTGCGGCTCTCTAGTCATAACTCGCAGTGCAACATGCTCATACTGCCCATTGTGTGCAGACTGTATCCTCTCCTGAGGCCTAGTGGCAAAAAATTTGTGAGAGCCAAACTCATCCTGTATGGGCATCTCCATGATGCCAATATCTACGCCTCTATTGCCAATCTCGACCCTGAGCAACAATAGGTTAAGTCTGCCTTCCCATGCAGTGGAGGTCTCAGTGATTCCCCCATGTGTCAAGCCCAAGGTGAATTGGACCACCCTCTACCATGACCTTGCTCATCAATAAGGGGAGTGATCCACCTGCCAACCGGATCCTTGGATCCCCCAATCATACTGGGATCTCATAACTCCCACTCCCCACGGAATGTCGCTGTGTAGCGCTGCTACCTGCTAGAACCCATTTGGCCCTCATCTTTGATCCCTGTATGTATCCCATGGGTGGACCCCAAGTATCAGGAGTTTGTCCCGCCAAGCCAACTTGCCCTGCTCCTGCCAAACCACGCAGTGTAGTCCGCTATCCCAACTCCTGACGATACATCTGGATACTTCTCGGAGTATGGGTGCCCTCCTGTAGACGAAGTCTACCATCCACTGTCCCTCAGGCTCCTATGACACCTCAGACTATCTCGCTCGAAGTGCATCATGCAGTTCCCTCACTATCGACTCCCCCTGTGTGAGCCCAGGAATGGAACCTATGTTACCTCGGCAATAAACCAAGCCGTCCCTAAGCTAACCTGTGCCTCCACCAAACGTCTTCGCTGGAGAGTCATGGGTGGGGATCTTCCCCAAGGGTAGGATCAAGAATTTGTTGGGTTACTGAAGAATAAACCTATGGGTGCCCCTCTCTTTATCTCGGATCCGCTGATAAACTAGGCAAAGACCTGTATCTGTACACCACAGGATATCCTCATCTATTATTATACCACGCTGTACCATCTCGTGCCCTATCTGTGTCAAGGCACTAGTCACTCCCCGCGTGTACTCAATGTGATGTAAGACACTCCTACTCCACAATGCAATCCAACACACTACGGTACACCACCATGCACCTCCATGTCCACTAGTAGTCCACTGCTCAATGCTAGATGCTCCCACACATCCCTGGATGTGATGGCCTAGAGCTGTGTCTCTACGTGTCGGGCCACACCTGATCAGTATCATCACCTCCACCATCGCATCACTATACTCGCCGATGAATGGATCTTCTCTCCAAATCCCCCTTGATGGATCCGAGAAGTGAATCTCCTTATGTGTCAGCAGTGATGCCACCACTGCTCTGCTCCTCTGCGCCCTTTGTTCCGCACACAAAAGTGAAGAGTCCCTAGCTCCATACAAGGCACCGTATGGTGGCCTGCCAATACCACCTCCTTCGAAAAACTCTTGCCAGAGTATGCTGATCACCCGATGGTTCCGTGTAGAAACGTCATACCAAGACAACCAAAGGAGTCTGTCTATAAACTAGTTGGCCACAGGTGTTGACCGAGACTCACTTAGCGAATGTGTATGCTCAACTGCTAGGTCAACTATACCATCCAGGTTGTATCCAACTGGAATACTTGGGAAATGATAGGTAGTCCCACCCTGAATCTAATGCCATTCTGCGCTTCCGGTATCCCCAATGCCTGGAAGCTCCCGTTGAGCTACACCCAGGTCCACCACCATATCCATAGCCCACTCCACAGGGTACCAACTCAGAATCACTCGCCATCCGACCCTAAGAGACAGATCGAATGCACGAACTCTCGCACATAGAACAACCCTCGACATGCAGATGTTGCACCTGGTGCACCTCTGATCGTCTCATCTTGCCATCCAGGTCAACACACGAGATCTGACTAGGTAGATCTGTCTCCCTCTCTCCAATGGGAAAAGGTGACATAATAGTGCCGCTAACTTGGTCATCCCCTCCGATATGTCTAGACAACTCCGCCTCTCTCAATCCAATGTGTAGGGGTGGGCTAATAACATTGTAGATCCTGTCAGTGTGCCTCTGAAGTGAACTGTGTTGGAATCCCAATGTATGGTCTCTATGTTGCCCCTCATCAATGGCTAGCCCAAAGGATCACTACACGTCCTCCTCCATCATGGGCTTGAAATGAGCCTCCAACTACTCCTCCATAGACAACCCAACATGCAAGACATGCTCATCAATCGGCTGTAGGTGGTTACGTTTTGAAGCTCTGTCATAGATCGGATGGCTCATCAATGGATGTGGGTTTAACTGCCTCCTCCAATCTGTCTAGCTACCAAAGGAAACTCCAACAAGGGTGACTCATGCATCACACTAAGTGTATCCTCGTGCTCCTCTTGCGTGCCATTAGCCTCATGCTCAACCGACTGGAACATGTCTAGGTGAACTCCCTCCTCCAGGGGTGTGTTATCTCTCATCTTGTCACTACCTCTGCCTCCCATCTTCGTCTCTGCAGTGTTGCTACTAGCATTTCGTTCAACAATCATGCTCTTCTTATTTCCTTAATCTGTGGGTTGACAACTACGATTTTTTCTTGCTACCTTTGCTGACAACCACTCTCCGAGAAGTCCCGCCAATATCTCGATGCTCCTAGTAACATTTTCAAATTCCCCCTGTTGAGACATTTTTGTGCATAAGCTCAATTTGAAGAATAATATGGGACTAGTGTTTGAGCCTTTGGAATTCTAGTCCGCAATAACACTTGAGCATTTGTGTGATTTAAACCCATAGCTAGCCAAAATCATGCTTTGATACCACTATAATGTTCGTAATGGAAATATACAATGTTAAACAAAGCAAACATGGTAGAAACACATACAAAAATTTACAACACATTTAACAACCAGAAATATCCATGAATTGCGCTGATCTGAGCCATTTTATTAATGAATATGAGGGTACAATGTGGTGTTGGAAAGAGTGCACCTGGGCTTGCTCAAGGTAAGCTAGCTAAGCCCAAATGAACAATAAGAAATCCCTCTCAAATCTACTGTTGCTCTCTCCTGGCTCTGTGCTGAAACTACCCAGAAATATGTTGTTGGCTATAAAGAACTGCTCCCTCCTCGGATGCTCAGAAAATTCCGGGAAATTAACTTGGGCTCTTCTCCAATAACTCACAAAAACCCATGAAGGAATTGGCCAAATGTTGACCTTGGAATTTTGGCCCTATTTTCCCTTAGCTCCTCTAGCTGTTGGCTGAGTTGGGGCCCTTGTTTGACCCTTCAAATCTGCCCAGAAAATTCTGCGAAATTAATCTTGTCCTCTCCTCAATAGACCCAAAAAAACTCAGAAAGGGTTTGTCCTAGTTTTACCGCTCCAAAATTGACCCCCAAATGCTTGGCCCTCCTCCACATGTAGAAGATATAACTTGTAGCAAATGCTGTGTTTGCTGCTTTGCCAAAATGCTGGAAAAACCCCCATAACACTTCCCTGGACTCCGCCTCAAGATTTAGCCCCTAACTCCCTTCACTTCTCAACCTTCAAGCGTGCCTCCTCCAAGAGTTGCGCAGTCCCTGTTTTGTTGTTTCCAATACTCTTCACAAACTCGCACTCCCTGCTGTTGGTACGAACTGGTATAGGTAGGACTTGCTCCTTGGGCTGGCACTCGAAGTCCACTGAAGCAAGGGTTGAGATCTCCGCTTGGAGACACTCCTGTGCTAAACAACACCGCAGACTTGGCTATTGCTCAAGCGTGCTATGTCAAAGACACAATTTCTGAATAGATGAATGAATGACCAAAATGAGTGCCTCTTGCTCTATTTATCAAAGAGTCTCCAAGATGCCCATGTGGGCCCAACTTGACTTTCCCCCACCAACTTCGCTCCAATGAGAGCATACTCCACATGTGGGCTGTAATTCTCCATTGGGTGCCCCCCATGCTCCACTAGAGCCGCAATATTTCCCTTCCTTCCTAATGTTTGGGCCCCCACTTAATCCCAAAATTCATGTGGGACCTCTAAACCCACATCTCCTAAGTGCAAACATGAAATAAGACAAAATTGGGCAAGATTGATATTTCCCTTAGCAATATTGCTAAGTGGGTATATCACAAGCAACCTAAAAAAGAGTGAAGGGCACAGTGTTAGATGATGCTTGGTGGAGAGGGTAGAGCTACTTATTAAGATCATGGACCCTATCATTTCTTTGCTACGATTTGCAGATCTCATCCTAGGAGAGGTTTTTGAGGGATGTGATTCCATGATTGAGCCTGTGAGGAGCATTGTTTTACACAGTGAGTGCTTCAAGTATGAGATATCATCAAAGACCACCTTCACCACCATACAGGATATTCTTGTCAGCAAATGGGACAAGAATTGCACACCTTTGCATTATTTGGCTCACTCATTGAACCCAAAATACTACAACCATGAGTGGTTGAATGGTGGACCTTCCCGCAGATTCCCTCCTCACATGGATGGTGAAATTTCACAAGGGAGGAAGGATGCATTGAGGTGGATTTTTCAGGATAGAGCATCCCTTGATGAGGTGGAGGATGCCTTTGCAGAGTTTTCCACTAGCATTGGTCGATTTGCAGGATATGATGTGATTAGAGACAGGGGGGCTAAGAAGCCCTATTCTTGGTGGGCAACTCATGGGGCAACAAGCCCTCCTCTACAATAGTTAGCCATGAGGCTCATCTCTTAGGTGACTTCATCCTCTTGTTGCAAGAGGAATTGGAGCACATATAGGAATTTGTATAGTGTCAAGAAGAGCAGGCTTGAGCATTCCAGGGTAGAGACAATGGTGTATGTGCACACCAACCTTCGTCTTATTTACAGGCAGAGGGATGAGTGGTTGAAGGGAAATACAAAGATGTGGGATGTCTTTTTGACGATATGGGTTTGAACATCGGTGTTGAGTTGGTATTAGCCAACTTGGAACTTAATGAGCAAGTGCTGGAGCCTCTCATTTTTGATGATGGTGATACTATCGAGGGATCATCCTCCACACCAACAAATGCAGAGATGACATTGGATACAGAGGAGGAGGATGCAACAGAGGAGAGTAGTGGTGACCATGATGATGGTAGTGATGCTGATTTTGATGATGATGATTGATGAATCATGAGCTACCTACTACCTTGTACTTGTAGTTGTTTTCATTTTGTATTTGTTATGTCTATTTTCCATTGGTATTGCTACTACCTATGTAACACATTTTGATTTTGATGACTTAATGAGAAAACTACAGTTTCTTGTCTTTCTCCTATTGGATCATTTATGAATCTTTCACAATTGTATTTGTATGCATAATCTTACTTTGTAAAACTTACATCTAGATGAAGATCTATATTTGAATCAATGAATTTGTTTCATGAATGAGAATTTGTGTAAGAAATATCTAATTTTTAATATATATATTTTAATAAAATAATATATAATGTGTCTTGTTCCGAGGGGTCAACGTGCCCGTATCAGACACTCGAATCCTCGTGTCTTGCATGTCCCGTGTCCTTGTGTCAGGTGACTTAGAATGCAACTAATCTACCATGACAATATCATATGATGTTAGTTATAATGAGTAAATCAGCATGCAATGCATCCTACTCTAACATGCGTATAATACAATGTCAAGTGTCGAGGAAAGGGGTGATACAACTTGACCAGTTGCGATCAAAGTTCATCGTTGAGTTTGGCAATGTAGTAGTAATCTTCCTCGATTTTTCCGTGAATGTTAACAGGTAGTGGGTTTTTATCTACCAAGACCACATCCCCAACCTTGTATTCTTCTTTAGTCTTCTACTTTTTGTTTTCTTTGTGATTTGGTCGCTTGAGAATATGGACTTCTTATGAAGGGAGAATAGGAGAGGGGTTCTCAATCTCATTTGTCTTGTAATAAGGGATCGGTCCTGGCTTGATCACATGAGTGGGGTAGGCAGATTCTCTATAAAGAATGAATGGGGTTCCATCAGATTGCGGAATAGTGGCATATGACAAGTCCATTTGAAGATGACCTCTGAAAGTGGCTCCCCACTTCCTTGATAGCAACATCCCCCAAACATCAGGGATATCTATGACCACAACATTAATGAGTAACGATATATCGGGGTTCTTAGCCAAAGAAACCTTAAGATCCTTTATGATGCCCTCTACGTCCACAGGTTTGGAGTTGAAACCACACACACTTCTATACCTTCGAGTGATGGTAAGACCCAATTTCTCCATGACTTTTAATGGCATGATTGCGCAAGCCCCTGAGTCTAACATGCAATTATGCAGTAGAAGGTCATTTATGGTTAATGTAAGCATGAATGTCTCATGTCCTGGGTTTAGATCAGGAAGGTGGATGTTTTGCAATGCTTCGGGTAATTCTTCCTCTTCAAAGCCCAAGGATTTCTTGACTTGCCATTGTTGTTGGGGAAGCTTTACAATCTCCTTTAATGGAGTTTGTAGCGTCACCTTCCCTATGGCAAGAGGATTTTCAGGAGGGAAATCAGGATTCAGAGGGAGTTCGAAAGAGAACTTCCAGATGGGAAGTAGAGAGACTTAGGAGGAGTCGAACCGAGAACTTCCAGACGGGAAGTATTGAGACTCAGCAAGATTCGAACCAAGAACTTCCAGGCGGGAAGTAGAGAGACTCAAAGGAGTCGACAGAAGAGCAACGAGATGGCTGTGAATGGACTAAGAGATCAGGACAGGCTAGACAGAGCGTCCAACTTTGTGGTCTGGAAGGCCAGGGTCTTGTCCATTCTAGACAGATATCGTATCAAGGGCTTCGCCTTGAGAGTGATGGCTATCCTAGTTGACCTGGTAGCTAATGAGAGGTACGAGGAGGCAATGGCTAAGGCAAAGTGCATCATCCTTGATGGGGTCAAGGATCATGTGGTACCACATATTGCCGAGAAGGAAACAAAGAAGGAGATGTGGGACACTTTGAAGACATTGTACCAGCATACTTCTATGTAGAGGAAGATGCTCCTGGAGAATCAGCTAAGGTCATACCAGATGCAGAAGGGAGAGCAGATAGATGTCTTCCTCGGTCGGTTGAAGGAGATCTGTGACCAACTAACTTCCATAGGGGCCACACCGGATCAAGAGTTGATGGTGAGGACCACACTTAACGTAGTCTTCTAGGATTGGGAGACATTTGTCCAGAGCATACTGGGTAGGACGAGTCTTCCAGATTGGGAAGAACTGTGGGCAGCTCTTCATCAAGAAGAGATCAGATGACTAACCAAAGTGGGGAGTAGCGGCAAAGGGGTCAGGATCAAGAAGGAACAGGAAGAGGATGCGGCTGCGGGAAAGCAGGAGAAGAGGAAGATGAAGGACCTCTCCAAGGTCAAGTGCTTCCATTGTGGGGAATTGGGTCACTATGCGAACTAGTGTCTGAGGAAGAAGAGTAAGTGAGAGGCTTCTAACTCGAAGGCAATGCCAGCGAGGGCGGAGAAAGAAGTCGATGAGGATGACGAGTGCCATGATTGTTCATGTGCCACTTGAGAAGAAGTGGGGAGACATCGAGCTGTAGTTAGGACTACAGGCGATGAGGGGCAGGATCCTTAAGGTACCCAACCTCTTGGATTATACCTTGCTACTGGAGCCCCGAAGAGGTGTAGCAGCACTGGCGGATGTCGATAGAGACAGATGCGGATGAAGCGGCAGACAATGCTATAGTGCAAGTGTCCCCGGGCAACGCGAGGCTAGTAGGCTGCAACAGTGCGAGAGGCACAGGAGTGTTGCACCGGTGCAGGATGGCACAGAGAGGTGTGCAATGGTGTGAGATGCAGGGAGTTGTTGCAGTAACACAAAGGACAATAGAGGGAGCACTTGTCAGCAACATAGGGAGCTTCAACATTAGGAGTGTTTCTAGTCTAACAGGGATGTCAGAAGTTGGGTGGATCAATTACTTCTCAATAACTGATTTGCAGTGCAGTAGCAGTATGTAGTAGCACGATGCAACATGATGAGAGGGGGATGCAGTGTAGATGCAGCGTTGGGAAGATTGACCAGCAACAACGATGTAGAGGGAGCTGCTGTACGAATGCAACAGTGGCAGTGGCAGGGCCATGGGCAGCAGTACAGGATGCAGCAGTGCAAAGGATGTTGGGCGGGGAGGCCTAGCATCAGCACCGGTATCGGTGCTGGATGATGAGAGTGATGCTCAGTGAGGAGTATTACTAGAGCACAGTGCTCGCTAAGAGGGAGTGTTGATTTGGGGTAGCATCGGATGTGCTCTAGCCATGAAAATTGGTGGAGAGGATAAAGCACATGAGATCTCCAAGACCCATAAATAGTTTGGACAGTTTGTACCCGGTTTGGGAGATATTAAAATAATTAATATTTTTAATGGAGTTCCTAAGTCTAAAATTAGGAAAAATAAAATATTAATGGGTATTGATATAAAACTGGGTTAGAAGGTTCCAAAAGTCATGGATCAAGCCAAATCTAATATTAGTCGTTGATTAGGGATTTAATCTCGACCGTTGAAGGACCAACGAGAAAAGTATAAGAAGAGGCTTGAGGGTCAGTTGGAGAACACACCAGAGTGATCAGTCATTCATTTTGCTAGAGCGGGGTTGCTAAGCAAAGTTGAATAATGATCAACAATGAGGGGCTGTGAGTATGAGGCAGAGAGGCAGAGACAATACTGAGAGACCAGTGCAAAAGCAGAGAGAGCAAGAGCAACAACCAATCCAGGCTACGCAGAGCCCAACAGAGACAGCGCGGAGGCCAGAGGGATTGCGTCATCCATGCAGAGGCTGTTGGAATGATGCAGAGGGTCCCAGAGGCTGCGTAGTGCCTCAGAGGGCTAACGCAGAGGGTCCTGGGGTTGATGCAGGTCAACTGACGCAGTGACCAGAAGGGCCAGTGCTGAGCTTCAGTTGTGCAGGAGAGGGTTTCGTGGGACAGGTTTTCTGAATCCCTGTTTCTGAATATAGAGGTATTGTTGTGTATTTTTCTCTGTTGGGTGAGCCGGTTAGGCACCCAGTTGTACTCAGATAGACTGCATAATAATATAACCCTCTGAAAAGTTGCACCGGTTTTCCTGCATTGGGTTTTTCCGGGGACATTTGTTCAAAAATAGCAGTGCCACTTGTGTGCTTATTTTCTTTCAGTTGATGATCTGTAGATGTTGAGACTTTATTGTGTTTATTTCAGTATTTAAATGTATTAAATAACTTGTTCTAATTTAAACAAGTAGAAGAAATAAACTAGTAGAACACAGATTAATTTTCTAACGGATAGACTTAGAAAATTCAACACCTAGCAGGGTAAAACCAAGGTAGAGGGAGTTGCTACCGAGGCAGATTTCCAGCCAAGGAATTAGGATCAGTGTTGCAGGTGCACAGAAGATCGGAGAGGTGTGACTTGACGATTGGCAGGAGGATTTCCAGAAGGGAAATCGAGACTCAGAGGGACTTGAGCAGAGAACATCGAGGCGGGAAGTAGAGAGACTCAGCAAGAGTCCAAGAGAGAACTTCTAGAGGGAAGTAGAGAGACTCGAAGGAGTCAACAAGAAGAGCAGAGAGATGGCTATGAATGGGCTGAGGGATCAGGACAGGCTGGACGGGGCGTCCAACTTTGTGGTCTGGAAGGCCAGAATCCTGTCCATTCTAGATAGACATTGCATCAAGGCCTTCGCCTTGAGAACAGTGGCGATCCCAGTTAACCCGACTGATAATGAGAAGTACGAGGAGGCAATGGCCAAGGCGAAATGCATCATCCTTGATGGGATCAAGGATCATGTGATCCAACATATTGCTGAGAAGGAGACAACAAAGGAAATGTGGGACGCCTTGAAGACATTGTACCAACATACTTCCGTGTAGAGGAAGATTTTATTTGAGAATCAACTGCGGTCATACCAGATGTAGAAGGAGGAGCAGATAGATCACTTCCTCGGGAGATTGAAGGAGATCTGGGACCAATTGACTTCCATAGGGGCCACGCCGGATCAGGAGTTGATGGTGAGAACCGCACTAAATGCAGTCTCTGAGGAGTGGGAGACATTTGTCCAGAGCATACTTTGCAAGGCGAATCTTCCAGATTGGGAGGAATTGTGGGCGGCTCTTCGCCAAGAAGAGTTCAGATGACTGAGCAAGACGAGAAGTAGCAGCAAAGGAGTCCAGATCAAGAAGGAAGAGGAAGAGGATGCAACTATGGCATATGCGGAAAAGCAGGAGAAGAGGAAGAAAAAGGACCTCTCCAAGGTCAAATGCTTCGACTGTGGGGAACTGGGTCATTATGCGAACCAGTGTCCGAGGAAGAAGAGCAAGGGAGAGGCGTTTGACTCTAAGGCGACGCCAGCGAAGATGGAAAAGGAGGTAGAGGATGATGATTGTGTAATGAGTGCTCATACACCTTTAGAAAAGAGGTGGGGAGACATCGAGCTGTAGTCAGGAAGACTACATGCGATGAGGGGCAGGATCCTTGAGGTACCCAACCTCTTGGATTATACCTTGCTACGGGAGCCCCGAAGAGAGAGTAGCAGGACTGGTAGATGTCGGTAGAAACGAATGCGGATGAAGTGGCAGAGAGTGCTACAATGCAGGAGTCCCCGACAGTGCGAGGCTAGCAGGCTGCAGCAGTGCGAGAGGCACGGAGAGTGTTGCAACAGTGCAGGATGGCACATAGAGGTTTACAGCGGTGCGAGATGTAGGGAGTTGTTGCAGCAACGCGGAGGCCGTAGAGGGAACACTTAATAGCGACAAAGGGAGCTTCAACATCGGGAGTGTTTGTAGCGTGACAGGGATGTCAGTAGTTGGGTGGATCAGTTACTTACTTCTCAGTAACTGAGTTGCAGTGCAGTAGCACGATGCAACATGATGAGAGGGGGTTGTAGTGCAGATGCAGTGTTGGGAGAAAGGACTAGCAGCAGCACGGATGCAGAGGGAGCTGCCATACAGATGCAGCAGTGGCAGTGGTAGGGCCATGGGCAGCAGTACAGGATGCAACAGTGCAAAGGATGTTGGGCGGGGAGGCCTAACATCAACACAGGTACCAGTGCCGTATAATCAGAGTAATGCTCAGTGTGAAGTATTACTAGAGCACAATTCTCGCTAAGAGGGAGTGTTGATTTGGGGTAGCATCAAATGTGCTCTAGCCATGAAAAGTGGAGGAGAGGCTAAAGCACATGAGATCTACAAGACCCAGAAATGGTTTGGGCATATTCTACCCGGTTTAGGAGATATTAAAATAATTAATAATTTTAATGGAATTCCTAAGTCTAAACTTAGGAAAAATAAAATATTAATGGGTATTAATATAAAATAGGGTTAGAAGATTCCAAAAGTAATGGATCAAGCCAAATCTAATCTTAGCTGTTGATTAGAGATGTAATCTCGGTCGTTGAAGGACCAATAAGAAAAGTATAAGAGGAGGCTTGAGGGTCAGTTGGAGAAGACACACCAGAGTGATAGTCATTTGATTTACTAGAGTAGGGTTGCTAAGTAAAGTCGAATCAGCGATCAACAATGAGGGGCAGTGAGTACTGAACACAGAGGCAGAGATAGTGTTGAGAGACCAGCGTAGAGGCAGAGAGGCAGACGTAGAAGGCAGAGCAGGCCACGCAAAGCCCAACAGAGATAATGCAGAGGCCAGAGGGCTTGCGTCATCCACACAGAGGGCAGCAGGATTGACGCAGAGGGTCCCAGAGGTTGCGCAACGACTCAGGTGGCTGACACAGAGGGTTCTAAGGCTTACGCAGAGGCCAGGAGGGCTGACGCAGTGCTTCAATGTTGTTGGAGAGGGTTTCTTGGGGCAGGTTTTCTGAATACCTGCTTCCGAATAGAGAGGTATTACTGCCGGTTATTTTTCTCTGTCGGGTGAGCCAGTTTGACACTTAGTTGTTACTCAAGGATATACTGCATAATGATATAACCCTCATAATTGCTGCATCGGTTTTCTCGCATTGGGTTTTTTCGGAGATGAGTTGTCCAAAAATAACAGTGTCACTTGTGTGTTTTCTATTTCTTTCAGTTGTTTATTTGTAGATGGTTGAGACTGTATTGTGTTTATTTCGATATTTATATGTTTAAATAACTTGTTTGGGATTAACAAGTAGGAGAAATAAACCAGAAGAATACAAATAAGATTTCTAATGGATAGACTTAGAAATTTCAACACTCTGTGCCTCTCACATTGCTGCAATTTCCTCTGTGCCTCTCTCACTGTTGCAACCTCCTCTCTGCCTCTCGCACTGCTGCAACCCTCTCTGCGCTGCTAGGGACTACTGCACTCTAGCACTCTCTGTTGCTTCATCCGCATCTGTTTCTACCGACATCCGCCATCCTTCTACTATCACTTCGGGGCTTCCGTAGCCAGGCATAATCAAAGAGTTTGGGTACCTCAAGGATCCTGCCCTCATCGCCTGTAGTCCTCCTGACTATAGCTCGATGTCTCCCCACCTCTTCTCTAGAGGTACATGAGCACTCATGGCACAATCGTCATCCTCCTCTACCTCCTTTTCCGCCTTCGCTGGCGTTGCCTTGGTGTCAGACGCCTCTCCATTATTCTTCTTCCTCGAACACTGGTTCACATAATGCCCCAGTTCCCCACAGTTGAAGCACTTTATCTTGGAGAGGTCCTTTTTCTTCCTCTTCTCCTGCTTCCCCATAGATGCCAGAGCTGCATCCTCTTCATCTTCTTTCTTGACCCGAGATCCTTTGCTATTACTTCCCGTCTTGGTCAGCGGTCTGATCTCTTCTTGGTGAAGAGCTGCGCACAATTCTTCCCAATTTGGAAGATTCGCTCTGCCCAGAATACTCTAGACGAATGTCTCCACTCCTCAGAGACTGCGTTTAGGGCGGTCCTCACCATCAACTCCTGATCTGACCTGGCCCCAATGGAAGTCAGTTGGTCCCGGATCTCCTTCAACCTGCCGAGGAAGTGATCTATCTGCTACCCCTTTTGCATCTGGTACGACCGCAGCTGATTCTCCAGAAGCATCTTCCTCTGCAAGAAAGTGCCTTGATACAATGTCTTCAAGGTATCCAACATTTTCTTTGCCGTCTCCTTCTCGGCAATATGTTAGACCACATGATCCTTGACCCCATCAAGGATTATGCATTTCGCCTTGGCCATCGCATCCTTATACCTTTCATTGTCAGCTAGGTCGACTGGGATAGCCACGGTTCTCAAGGCGAAGGGCTTGATGCAATGTCTATCTAGAACATATAGGATCCTGGCCTTCCAGATGACAAAGTTGGACGCCCCTCTAGCCTGTCTTGATCCCTTAGTCCATTCATGGCCATATCTCTGCTCTTCCTTTCGACTCCTCTAAGTCTCTACTTCCATCCTGGAAGTTCTCTCTTTGACTCCCTCTGAGTCGCTACTTCCCTCCTGGATGTTCTCTGCTAGACTCCCTTCGAGTCTCGATTTCTGTCCTGGAAATTCGCTTGCCAACCGTCAAGTCGCACCTCTCCGATCTCCTATGCACTTGTAACATTGATCTGGATTTGTTGGCTAGAAATCCGCCTAGGTAGCGACTCCCTCTACCTTGGTTTTGCCCCGTTAGGCACTGTTCTATCTCGGCAGCAACAACACCCCACCAACTTCACTCCCCGCAATCTGCCCACAGCTTCCTATGCCCCAGCAACTGAAGGATTGAACCTCTAGGCTCTGTGCAATCTCGGGAAGGCTAATTTGCTCCCTTGGCCAACTGCGTCAACCCTCCTAGTCTCCGCGTGGCTCTTCGTGAGCCTCTTTTGCCTTCTTCTTCCTCTGCGTTGACCTCTCTCTGGCTCGAACTGATGACGCAGTCCCTCGGGACAGCTCTTTCTGCTGCAAATTCTTTGATTCAACTGGCGCCTTTAGTTGTCTTGTGATTTGCAACCCTCTGATACCATGTTGAAATTTCTAAGTATTACCTGTTAGAAATTTATCTGTATTCTTTGGTTTATTTCGCCTATTTGTTTAATTACTAACAAGTTATTTAACCATATAAATACTGAAATAAAAACAATACAGTCTCAACCATCTATAGATCAACAACTGAAAGAAATAGACAAACACATAAGTGACATCGTTATTTTTGGACAATCGTCCCTGGAAAAACCCAACTTGGGAAAACCGGTGCAACAGTTTTGAGGGTTTTTATTATTAAGCAGCTTTTCTATGTACACTAGGTGCCAAACTGGCTCACCCGACAAAGATAAAAAAATCTGGCAGTATTATGAAAATATGCCCCACGAAACCCTCTCTAGCACAATCTGAAGCACTGCGTCATCCCTCTGAGGCTCTACGCAGCATCTCTGGTTCTCTGCGTCACTCCTTGCAGCCTCTGCGTGGATGACGCAGGCCCTTCTGGCCTCTACGCATTCTCTGCTAACCTCTGCGTGGCTCCCTCTAGCTCTGCGTCTGCCTCTCTGCTTTTGCACTAGTCTTCCGACACTATCTCTGCCTCTCTGTGTCGTACTCACTGCCCCTCGCTGCAACGCCGATCACTGATTCGATTTCTCTTAGCAAACCTTGCTCTAGAAAATCGAATGACTGATCACTCTGGTGTGTCTCCAACTGACCCTCAAGCCTCCTCTTATACTTTTTCTGTTGAGTCTTCAACGACCGAGATTACATTTCTAATCAAACGACTAAGATTAGATTTGGCTTGATCCATGTCATTTAGAACCTTCTGACCCACTTTTATATCAATACCCATTAATATTTTATTTTACCTAAGTTTAGACTTAGGAACTCCATTAAAAATATTAATTATTTTAATATCTCCTTATTCGTGTAGAATCTGCCCAAACCATTTCTGGGTCTTGGAGATCTCATGTGCTTTAGCTTCTCCACAATTTTTCATAGCTAGAGCACATTCGATGCTATCCCAAATCAACAATTCCCAAATCACTTTTACATAGACTTGATCTAGAGCACTAGGACTCGCCTAAGATCTTAGTGACCAAATCCATTCCAGCATTGGGATAACACTGGAGGGAAAACTCTGCCGACCATCCGAGAATGGATCAATGAGACAAAAAACCTCCTAGAATGGAGATCGTCACTAGAAAGGTAGGTTTACCTAGGTTGTTACATACATGACGCATGTCTGCTCAAATTATTTACATTATACACATGCAGAATGGGTTTACATAACATCGGCGTGATGATGATAGCTGGTTGGCATGGACACATCGATCAAGTGCTATCCCTTTTGCGAAAAAAGGGGGTGTACTACTATAGGCGTTGATACGTAGTGGTCAACAGGACCAATTTCCCCAGAAAAACCCAATGTGGGAAAACTGTGCAACAACTGAGGGTTTGTATTATTAAACAGTAATTTCTGAATACAATCTTTGGATGCCTTGCTGGCTATCCAATACTAAGAATCTGACTGACAGAGAGATGAGTGAGATATACCTCACACTATCACTGGCGATCCAATACTAATCCAGCCACTGAATGGCTAGCCCCTAGTTGCGTCTATGCAGTCTCTGCGCAATCACTGCACTGCTTTGCATCACAGCTTTTGGGGATTGCGTCACTCCTTTGGCTGATTGATTTGCCTCTGGAACTTTGACTTTTTGCCCTTCTGGTCTCACACCCCAACTTCTAGCTCTAGAACTTGACTCTCCAGCAAATTTCGAATCTCCTCTCAGGCTCTGCGCTGCCTCTTCTGGATCTCTCTGTCTCCTCTGTGATGTATCCCCGGTTCAGGAAACCTTCCTCTGGAAACTATTCCTGCCCCTCACTGCCAGAAATCACTTCGATCTCTTCTCCGACCACTGCTGCACTGCTCTCTTGAGAAAATCGATCTCTTCATCTCTTACTCGATGTGTTTTCCAAATACCCATCAAGCCTCTTCTTATAATCTTCTTGTTGAGAACCAACGGCCCAGGTTAGATTCTAATCAATGACTCAGATCATTTTGGCTTCATCCTCGTCTTCTTCTAGAAGTGACACCCTAGTTTAATTAATACCCTTTAATTATTTTAATTTCCTAAGTTTAGACTTAGGCACCTATTAAAAATAATTAATTATTTTAATAAAACCTTCTTTGGGTGGAATTTCTCAAAACGATTTCTGGGTATTCTAGAATACATGTGTCCTAGCCTCCCTGCAAAATTTGAGGCTTAGAGCACATCCGATGCTACTAGAAATCAACATCTTGGGCTTTTGTATAATGTAAAAATTATTATTTTTGTGTCAAGGTGGTCATTTGTCACCTCTACACCAAGTCGACCCTGTCCTCATAAAGTCAGCTTGGATCAGGGCTATTCGACCCACCAAAAAGACTATATATAGATAGGAAACTCGACCTATTTGAGACACTTGCTCAACAAGTTTGACCTACAAGAGAAAGAAGCAAAAAAGGAGAGTGAAGTTGCAGAAGAAGGAAAAAGTTGGGAAGACCTAAATTAAGTTCTTGGGCAATCTCTCTCTCACACGTGCGAAGTTTCTAGGACCGAAATTCTAAATCTACTGCAGGTCCGAAAATCTAATACCGGGGACCGAAAATCTGTAGCTGGTGGGCCGAAATTCTAGATTGTAGCTGCAACTGAGGCTGACACTTGGAGACTTTGGTAGGAATCATCTATTGGAAGGAAGGGTTGACTTGGTGATTGGAGGAGGTCTTTGTCTAGGTCTAAAGGGTCTTGGATTGTCTCATCTTGATTTGAATATACTAGTGGAAGAGTTGGACTGGGTTTTCCCCTAGGTAGGGGTTTTGCCCTCGCTGAGTGCCTACATCTTGTGTTCCTTGTTGTGATCTTCTTTGTTTGGAAGTTGTCTTGATGAATGGAACATAATAAATTAAAAGAAGAACTAATTAGAAGAAAAGAGCAATCACAAGAAAATGTCAAAGTCTAAGAGAAATCTACCTAAAGATTCTAATACATATAATGCCTAGATTTTTCAACATCAAGATGGCTACTTATACATATAAAAATGGCCAATAGATCTGTTTCTTCTAGAGTAGGCCACTAGTAATTGGCTTTTATGGAATAACTCAGGTAAGGTTTGGTCATTCTGCTACTCTGTAATAATATGCCAACAGTTTGCATTCAAAATCTGAATAAGTGTTTCGATCAACATCAGAGAAATGTTCTTGCACATGGAACATATTATACTGATAAACATAACCTTGACTTGAATTGAATCGTAAACCCTATATGGCATCCTAATGGGCACACCTGAGTGTTGATTGTGTAGCCCTAGATAGCGGTCCATTACATTCTTGTATTATCACACAATTATCTTGGTCCTCTATCCCAATGGAACTATTTTAGTAGTTTATTACTTTTTGTCAATTTTTTTTTGTCAATTTCATCTTTCTTTGTATTTCTTGCATCTCTTCTCTTGGCATCGTGGATTCACCACAGAAATCTTGATATGGACACTAAGGTTTCTAATTGTAGAAACTTTAAAAGTTTGGAAAACTTCTCAGAATGATATCCCAATGGTTGATTTCATCTTTTGGGTGTATGTTAGGTGGGTGGACCTATCTATGGTTTTGTGCATGGTTTTCACACATGGTTTTGGGCATGATGGTTTTCTGCCCATGGTATTTTGTGGATCTGGTCAAGGGAACTACGGTTATATTCTAATCCAGGGTTAATGGATGCTTCAACATGTATATATATATGTATTGTAACATTGAAAGGAATATAATGAAAAATCAATCTGGTAGTCCCGGTTTTGGGATCTAGGGGCAAATATCTGTGTATATCTGTTCTATGTTTTATGCTCTCGCCATTGTTTATTTTTTGTTTTTAGAATTCGTATGCAGGTAATTTCTATACGGGGTTAAAACCTACATCATCTGTATCTTTTAAACGTTTCAGCATAAATAGTTTGACATTGTATATTAAATGAAAACCATTTTGTTCTTAATTAATTCACTTGAAATCACATTTTCTGCACATTGAAGTTGTTCCTCTACCTTTCATTCCCATGGATCACCAAACATAAATTACTACAAAATTGGTTTTAAATCATTCACATTTCATGTTTGTCATTTCAGCGTTGCAATTATATTAAAGTCATATGTAATGTCCACTATGGATTAATTTCCCAAGGGAGGACGAAGTAGCCTATCCAACCCTGTAGGCTATAGTTTTGATAAAAGGGAAAAAAACCCAATTATCTAATGTTTGGGGTAACATTAGGTAAATTTTTGGTTGGTTGGGACAAAAAAAAACCCAAATTGGGGGTTGCTTTTGCACTCCCTCACATTATAGGAATCTCATGGGGAAATCTTTAAATAAAGGAGTTGGATTCATTTATCATCATTATATTAGGATTGGAATATCTTTGATTTTCTTGAGCCTGAGGCTCCGAGGGTTTTAAGACCCCTTCTCTTTTGGTTAGCTTTGGTGGAGGTGATCCCACCCTAACTAATCCTTTTGTCTAGTTTTGGTGGAGCTACTCCCACCCTACATAGATACACTTTTCATGTTTGGCATAATCCTTTCTCTCATCTGATATTTGGCTCATTGAAGGAAGAATTTATGGGATGGGTTGTAGAAAGACCGACTGAAGTAGTTACTAAATTTTTTGGACTATTGTTGTGTTGGCAAAGGTGTGGCATAATACAATAAGGTCATCTAAGGGCTCTTCTGAGTTATAGGCAACCACAGATTGGAGAAAAGCGCAGGTAGTCGCAGATAGTTGCAGGGCCAAGGGCTTCAGGCCCTTATTTTTGATAGCGAACCAGCTACCTAGTACAGAAGTTGCGGAGGATTTTTTTGAGGCACTCCATGCAATATTAAGAATAGTGAGATCCCCTTCCTTATTCAAGAACAATCCTATACAAATTTGGTCAAGTGATACTCATAGTTGATATTGATCTGCACATGTTTTTCAAGGGAAGATAGGATCGATACAAACTAGGCAACAAGTAATCATTCTACGGTTGTGCCAATGCAGTGAAGTCTGAACTCTTGAACGAAAGGCATGGTTTATCCGTGGCACCAAATATTGACCCTATCTAGGGCAACAAAGCCCCTTCCATCCTTGGTCCAGCCACTGAGACTCGATTAAGCATAAAAGGTTTTCCTTGTCTAGGGTTGATGTGATGGTTTGGAGGCAAGGCTTGGACTTCTGTACATGTAAGCTTAGAAGAACTCGACAAATTAATTAGTGTAGATGTTGTCACATACCAAATGTGGGTGACCCAATAGGAGAAATTTTCTCCTATATTTGTCTTCAGCTGGCAACCAACAAACCCTTGACAACCACTAGTGTAGTCGATATATTGTGCCAGTTGATCTCCGCTCCCTAGGCCACTCATATGTCCCCTTGCACATCTGCCGAGAGCATATGTTTGAAGGTGGACCATCCAATCCTAAAGGTTTGTTTTTCATTGTGCAATCAGGTGCTTATGCTTGTTTTTCCTTGGGCACATTGGGCATGGATTATTGGGTGACATAGAAGAAGGAAGGGTTTCCATTGTAGTTTTGTTCGCTCACCTTAAATGGGAGTTTAATCCTCAATCCTAGTCTCGTGGGATCTCCCCTATTGGCTTATAGCTTTAGGAAGGGCACTACTTGGGAAACCCTGATTTTGGTAGCGCAATCCTATTTTCCCGTTTCACATTTTTCACCTCCCTCCGCACATTACAAGCCCTATTTCATCATCTTCCCTCTGTGTCCACAAGACCACAGGGTCCACAAGGCTCTGATACTCGCCCTCCCCTCGTCCACATGTTTGGGTCGATACTGGAAATGTTGCCTCGGAGGTTGATGCAGCGAAAAAAAGGGTTAAAAGCATATCATGGCCAGCTACAAAAAAAATAATATCACAAAATGCAAAAGATGGTTGAGACATTATATTAGCGCATGGGTAAGAGCTAAACATGAGCTCTACCCATTCAATATGGCTATCACCCTGATTCCTAGGGCCTCATGACTGCCGCCTACATCATTATGGAACCCATGCATGTGCCAACCCCTGGTGGGTAGTGAACTCCCCCACCTTAAGGGTATAGTCACTGCTTATATCATACATAGCATGCTCTCATCTCCTGGAGCCCTGAGCAATATAATAAAGAAAAATAAAGAAAAGGCAAATGAAGAAGGGTGGAAAAATAAAGGTCGGGGTAACTTATGTACCACGATTACTTCCTCCTACATCTATACACCCAAGTATGTGAACATTCGTCATCATTACCACCTTTGAACCCATGGCATTTGATCTTGAGACCCCTGACCCCTGTACCTTGGACCTGGCCTTCCCCTTAGGGGTTGGGAACACCTAATAGGGTTGTTTATGAGCCACTACTACCTAGGGAGGTAACACTATTACATGCTCAAAGCCCCAAATTTGGAAGGGAAGCCCGCTATGAAGTCTCATTTGTGCCTTGGATTAATAGGCTTGGTTCACTTAGATGCACTAATGAATTATTGTACTTGATGGTGAGGAGACACATTGGATCTTATATGTAATTGGCTGGTGGTTTCATCATGGGCTGGGCAACTTAACTGGGGCCCAAGCCTACCAGAGGATCATATTGACATTTGACATTTGTAGGGTATGCGTTGAGAGCCATGGTACTCCATCATGTGTATTAGCATCATTCCATGGCATGGGCACCTTCAACACCTTCAGCAACTCGCTCATTTCGCCACATTATTCACGAGATGATGCACTTGGACCAGCATGACCCAACCGACTTAGCATGATCAGGGCAGCTGATCCAAGGCACAAAGGAAGTTTGTCTCATCCTTGAGAGATGGGAGGGAAGGCACCATTATCAAGACCCTCATTTGGAGCATTGTACAGACTTATTTTTTATTTGGAGACCCATGAGACTAACATATGTGCTCCAAGCCCACTTGGGAACCCACATGATGACTTATATAGAGACTAAGGGGCCATCCCCTTGTCCATCATTCATGGAGCCCTCTCTCTCATCTTGGCACTTAGAGGACTCAATGGGGCCATCTAAAGGCCCTCCTTCATCACAAAGTCATCATTTCGGCTCCGTTATGGATGGCTTTTTCATAACTTGTATTAGTTACTTGGCGGGCTTGTCACCAAGACTTGTATCTAGCACATTATTTTATAATTTTTGGGGCTGATTAGGCTAAATCGAATTAGGAGAGACTCATATAAATGGAGATGAGTCTCATTTGTGAAAACTCATCATCATCACTTGGATTATCTCTTGTAAAAGACTTAACACTTTTTCTTTGGAAGATATTGGAGATTCTTTGATGCATTTTGACATTTGGAGCTGAAATTTTCAATTTTCTTTGGAGCTATCTCATGATTTGTGGATAGATGTATAATAATGTCATTTCGTAAGTGCTTCTTGTTGTATATTTTCTTGAAATAATGTCTAATGTATGGAATTGTTGCAACTAGGTTAATGCCATTGTGCCCTAATTATTGAAAATAATTTTTGGAAAACTATTTGGTTGGCAATTACATATGTTACTCATTGTATGGAAAATGATGAATGTTCCTAGTGGATGAGGTTTTGTCTTTCATCCATAAAACTCCATAAATTTTGAGTGGGTTAATGTTAAAGGTTGATAACTTGGGCATCATCCTTTAGCCTCCTTAAAGATGGTTTTGGCCAATTTAAATCCATCTAGGACTCCATAACCCAAAGCATTATGCACTAGTCCAAGGATTATGGTGATCAAACTCCTCTTTCTCCATATTTTCTCCTCCTAAATTTCAGTCCCGTAAAGGTAGGGTAGAAATCTAGGGCTTGTAGCGAAACTTTAGGGAGGTGATTTTTCGGGAATCCAAGGGTCCAAACATCAAGCTCAAGGTGTAGGCTACCTATGCTCCAAGTTTGGTGGACATCCGCTCGAGTTTCATCTGTAAAATATCTTGCCCTAGGTGGTACCCGAAGAGGGAAAACGTAGGTCTTTCTCTTTCACCTTGGTGACTTTCTTGAGGGTTGTATGAGCATAGTATTCATTGGAATAAATCATAAGAAACCCTTTCTCCTCCCTTGCCTTGACCTAGTAAGTACCTTGGAAGTGTTTCTTCAACCATTATCCATAATATTCTAGGTCTAGAGCAAGTCTTTCCTAGGTCTTTCAAAGGAAGCGAAGATCCTTTGGGAAGTGTTAAAACATCACATTGAGCTTGTTTGAGAGGTCCTACACCATTACTTGGAGTTCAGATCTTAGGAAATACCTATTATTATTGTATATCTCGAAAACCTAAGTCTTGATCTCCTCCCCGGTCTTTCTTGGAGAGGTTTTAGCTTCCTTGAAGCATTTGAACCATTATTGTGTCTCTCTTTGAATGGGCTTTGTGGAATCACTTTACACCTAAATCATTGATCTATTCATTCCAAGTGATTCCCTTCCTACTGGGACTCCTACCATCGGTGAAAGTACATAAAGAGCAGGGGACTTTGACTGAGGCGACAGTGGGTCATTGTCCCATTGCTGTCAATTAGTCTAGTACTTGTCCCTTGGATTTTTCCTTCCTTAGGGCCTTGCTAGATTGTGTGGTAACATTTTTGGTACCGTTGCTGGGGAGGAAGCAGGTTGACTTCGTTGGTCAAATATTTGAAGAGGTTATTCATCCAATGACAATCTAGATCCTCTTTTGGCGACTCCATTGGAAGAACGAAGCCCCTGTTCTTCTTTAAACCCCAAAGTAAATGCTTGTAGGGTGAAGTAAGCATCTCTCAAGGCACCTTGAAATTACCTTGGCAACTCCGCAATTATTTATTATGCAAAGATTAAGGAAATGACTTATTCTGTTGTTCCCTATAATGAAAACAATCAAGGGACCATTGACTATCATAAATCTGCTTCATTCAAAACATTGAACTTTGATGCATTCCCTGATGCCCTTCACCAATTG
The DNA here is from genome assembly GCA_031772625.1 of Pinus tabuliformis. Lineage (NCBI taxonomy): Eukaryota > Viridiplantae > Streptophyta > Pinopsida > Pinales > Pinaceae > Pinus > Pinus tabuliformis. The sequence continues at coordinate 1,021,020,797 of CM062811.1, read as the reverse complement.
CCCAATAAATACCAAGAGTGGTTGCCTAAGTTTGATGGAAGTGGTATTTACTATTACTAGTGCCAAGAAGCATGTGGATGATTTCATACGGGATTTTTTTTCGAGGACATATAACCAAGTTATTGTTGAAGAAAATGTAACTAGGTTCGGTTTTCATAATGACATGATCTTTGTAAATGATGTAATAAATTATTTTTGTATGTCTTGCTTCATAGGTTTTATGAGCAAGAAGTGTAATTAGGTCAAACACTTCTTCTTGATGTCTTTAGGATTTTTATTATTATGTCAAAGAGTCATGTCATGTGTAGAGAAGCTCTTTAAGAGCATATGTAAAATATATCTATGTCAATGCTGCCCTGCAAGACCAAGAAAAATCCTCCAAGAGCAAGCACACCGAAATCTGCAAGAAAAACAATGAAGAAATCTTATGTCGGCTCCAAAAAATGAATTAAATACATAAATGGAAGTCATGTCAGCTTAAGGAAATGACATGTTGGTTCATGGGATCACGTCAGCTCAAATCACTATAAATAGTAAATACCCATCTAGGGTCAGCGCAGAAGGAACAAGAAGAACTCGGTTTTTCTCTCTGAATTTTTGTGTAAATATTGGGGGCAGGTATCCGTAGTCAAGGAAGAATAGATCTCGCATAAGGTATCACAAGCAAGAAGGAGATCTCGCTTTCCTCTCTCTGAAACCTTGCATGAAGGAGCAAATCTGGGTTAGGGCTTGACTACACCTCAGTTGGGTATTAGGTGCAGTCATGACCAAAACTTCAGATGCATGAATGAGGACGCAGTATTGTCTCGGCATAACTATGAATTGAAGACACAAACCTCGGATAGATGGAGCAACAAGATCTCTGAATGGATAGACAGTCTCGGCATAGGGATATCTCTGAGGTACAGTCTTGGCATATTGAAGAACCGCAGTCAAAACAGTGACATAGATGATCAGAATCATGACGGTGAAGGAGAGTAACAGTGTCTACATAATAAGGAGTTAACATAACGATCTCAGCATGATTGTGACAAGCAAAAGACTCGGATCTATCACCTCGATTGTTTTACGTAATATCTCTATTGCAATATCAATGAACAATAGTGATAAGGATTTCAAGGAGTAAGACTTCGATCTTGACATAACTATGATTGTCTCATTATTAAGATAATAGGATCACAAGTATCTACCTTCTCAGCATATTCTTAGTAATGACATTGTAGACGCAACACATGATGACTATTGTATAATGAAATATAATCACCATCTTAACATATGAATGAAAAAGAAGGATCTTTGTGATATAAACAAAACCTTATCTCTAGTATGATAGTACATGGGATCATGATCTTTAATGATCTTATACAACAAGTGAAGATGTAGCAGCAGTATGATGACAATGGCATAGTAGCAGAAAAGAGGATGACCTCAGTGCGGACAAGAGATCTCAAGATGCAATAATGAAGATCTCAGTGATGCAGCAGTAATGTATTTAGTGGTGCATATGATGATCTCAACAGTGGCAAAGCAAAGGGTTGATGTCTTGGTCTTGGAGAGGCAAATTGTGTCAAGGGTCATGGTCTTGGTATTCGTTAATGGAATCTCTATAAGAAGAATTTTGCATGGGTTTTCCTCTCCAAGAGGGAGAGGTTTTGGCCCTGGCAAAAAGCCAAATATTTGTGTTCTTGCCTCTTTTGTTTTTGGTAGCAGTTTGATGAAGTGAAAACACACACTAATAATGAATGAAAGATCAAACTAAGATAAATTGTATAAATACTTCACAAATTGTTATCATGCATTAGAAGAATCATTGTAATTTTTGAATGCCCTAGATTCTTCAACATGGTATCAGAGCGATAGGTTCAGCAGTCAAAGAAAGGGCAGAAAAGAGACATACAAGAATCAAGATTCTAGCAAGCTCAAGGATGGCAAATCAAACCCTAGTCATGATCAAACCCTAGATCAGAGATCAGTCTACAACAACAAGGGTTTCAGATGTCAACAGTCTTCAGATCTCAGGGTATGTGACAACAGTTTTGACAAGTTCATCTACAACATCTCAGTATCTCAGTTTGAATACTTAAGATATCAGATCTCAGGGGGAACTTGATTCAAAGGCATATATAGGAGTGCATATGGACAGTACTCAAATAAAAAGCTGTACTATCTAATGGATCACTATGCATCATGGCAAGCAACTTCAATTCGATATGTATCAACAGTTTGTTGGAAGGCAATCTTCCTATCAAGGATCTCAGTCAATGGAAGCATCAAAACATCTGCTCCAACTACTGCCAACATGATCAAGGTGAAGACTTCATCTTCACAATCAAGTCATTACCTTCTCATTTTATAATCAAATTTGGTTTTATGACTTCATGATTGCAAGAAGGCCTATATTGGATGTGTCATCAAGGATCCATGAGAAGGATTGTCATTATCCTTATAGAAGTCAGTACATCAAGGTCTCCTTTAAAGTTATGAGAACTCTTAAGGTTCTATAAAGTAAGGAAGGAGACATAAGAAGGATACATGAAATGCTAGAGGGTATACTATCTGAAATGCAGTAAAGAAGAATGAAGATATATCTTCATGAGATCTCAGTTACAAGATCTGGGAAAAATGATGAGAAAATAATCATCATTGATATTGATATTGATAAGCAAGGTAACAAATGTCCATGAATAAGAAGGTTACCTCGATCAATAGTTTGTGGTCTCTATGTTGAATAGAGAAAGACAAAAGAATCAAATATGTGCAAAGGAAAGGTTGACAAGTTAGTACTATGGAAATATTACCTGAAGGATGGAGGAAGTTGAAGAAAGGATCAGGGAAAGAGGGAGTAATAGATCTCCATTATGAATGAGATGGTGTCCCTCTCAAAAGGATCCTATTAGAAGTCCTTGCAGATATGATCATGGTAAGAAGATGCATCGTGGCATCATGGAAACAAGAGCTCGTCTGAATCATGAAAAACATAGCTCTTGGGAATCTCATTGAATATCAAAGGAAAGGAAGAAGTCATCCAGGACAAAGGGAACATTTGCCAGATAGGGATATACTAGATCCTGAAGAGTCACCGATAGAAACCTCAGCGGAGGATCCCCTAGTCTGGGAAGGCAGCAAGAGCTTCATTAGGAATTCCAACTTATGGAAATCATGAGATGAAGCAGATCAAGGGATTGAAGATCCGTTTAATCAAGAAAGCTGCTGAAAGAAGCCTGAAGGAATAATGAGGTATGTATGCTGGGATTTGTTTAATATTATAATGTCATGTGATATGGTTGTAGGAAACATGGATCGAGCATGATCAAAAGGGAAAATATCTCCTCTGAAAGGATGATGAAAGACTTAAGTCACACTAGATGAAATCAACGTAATATGTCTTCATATAAAGTATGAGGTAGTTGATCACAATTGAAGAACTCTGATTGAAAGCTCCTGGGAATGAAAGATGTGAGGATGGAAGAGATCGTGAATTATGCAACCATGATGAAGGAAATCAACATCCAGAGGATCAGGAAGACTTGACCAAGAAATCTCCCGGAATGATGTGAAGACTTTGATGGAAGTCTGAAAAGATGAATACCCTTAACAATAGATATCGTTGGCAGATGTATCAACATGTATACAGGATGTTGATACCTACAAGAAGATGTCACTGGAAAAAGGCCATCACCAAAAGGTAACATGTGATTTGTTTTTGGTGTCTGACCTCTTGGAAAATTCTGGGTATGTGTGCAGGGCCAAGGTAAGGAGAGTTGTGAAGGATGTCACAACTATGTACCTTGTGAATCACCGTTGAAGAAAAAGGTGAAGATAGATGGCCCTACGAGGGAAGTCCCAGATGTAAAGCCAAGGAGGATACTTTCCGGGATGACATGACAGAGGAAAGTAATGGATGGCTGAACCCTACGTGTGGAGAAAATTGATGACATCGAAGTCTTGGATCATCAGTCAACTAGAAGACCCTATAAAGCATTGATGATAGAGTCCCTAGGTAAGAGGGAGCTCTGGAAGGTTCCTATGAGTAAAGGAACTCGAGCAAGTTTCTAAGTGAAGAGAAACTTGGAACTCGTCCCTAGTTAAGAGGGAGAGTTAGACACGACATTCTTGTCTTCAGTTTGGAAGAAAGAATGGAGGATTGTGTAATCATCTTGCATCCGACACTCTTTGAGGATGTGGTAGGTCATCCAAGACAAGAGTGGGCAAGAGGATCGATATTCTTGAGGGCTGGGAACCCAAGATGGGAATAGTCCTAGTAGGGCATACTCGGAGAACACCCGGGTGGGTATAACCCTAAGAGAGACAATGATGATGCGTGTTTATCAGTCATTGGTCTTGCCAACATTGTGCTCTGATCTAAGTGAGAGATGGAGTTGTTAGTCAAGGCCTTGCTATATGGAAACAATGTTGGTTGAAATGATGCTAGAACAGATGGTCTGCAAATCCGATTCTTCTTATGAGAAATTCTTCAGATTGAGAATGACCAAGTACCATTATGAATATCTCTCTAGTTAAGTGGGAGTGTTGAAGAAAATGTAACTAGGTTCGGTGTTTATAATGACATGATCTTTGTAAATGATGTAAAAAATTATTTTTGTATATCTTCCTTCATGGGTTTCATGAGAAAGAAGTGTAATTAGGTCAAGACTTCTTCTTATGTCTTTAGGATTTTTATTATTATGTCAAAGAGTCATGTCACGTGTAGAGAAGCTCTTTAAGAGCCTATGTAAAATATATCTATGTCAATGCTGCTCTCCAAGACCAAGAAAAATCCTCCAAGAGCAAGCACATCGAAATTTGCAAGCAAAACAATGAAGAAATCTTATGTCGGCTCCAAAAAATGAATTAAATACATAAAAGGAAGTCATGTTGGCTCAAGGAAATGACATGTCTGTTCATGGGATCACGTCAACTCAAATCACTATAAATACCCATCTAGGGTCAGCACAGAAGGAAAAAGAAGAACTCGGTTTTCCTCTCCGAATTTTCGTGTAAATATTGGGTGCAGGTATCCGCAGGCAAGGAAGAACAGATCTCGCATAAGGTATCCACAAGCAAGAAGGAGATCTCACATTCCTCTCTCTGAAACCTCACATGAAGGAGCAAATCTGAATTAGGGATTGACTGCACCTCGGTTGGGTATTAGGTGCAGTCATGACCAGAACCTCGGATGCATGAATGAGGACGCAATATTGTCTCGGCATAACTATGAATTGAAGCCACAAACCCTGGATAGATGGAGCAACAAGATCTCTGAATGGATAAATAGTCTCGGCATAGAGATATCTCTGAGGTACAGTCTTGGTGTATTGAAGAACCGCAGTCAAAACAGTGACATAGATGATCAAAATCATGACTGTGAAGGAGAGTAACAGTCTTGGCATAATAAGGAGTTAACATAACGATCTCAGCATGATTTTGACAAGCAAAAGACTCAGATCTATCACCTTGATTGTTTTACGTAATATCTCTGTTGCAATCTCAATGAACAACAATGATAAGGGTTTCAAGGAGTAAGTCTTCGATCTTGACATAACTATGATTGTCTCATTATTAAGATAATAGGATCACAAGGATCTACCTTCTCAGCATATTCTTAGTAATGACATTGTAGACGCAGCACATGATGACTACTGTATAATGGAATATAATCACCATCTTATCATATGAATGAAAAAGAAGGATCTTTGTGATATATACAAAACCTTATCTCTAGTATGGATAGAATATGGGATCATGATCTTTGATGATCCTATACAACAAGTGAAGATGCAGCAGTAGTATGATGACAATGGCATGGTAGCAGAAAAGAGGATGACCTCAGTGAGGAGAAGAGATCTCAAGATGCAATAATGAAGATCTCAGTGATGTAGCAGTGATCTCAGTGATGCAACAGTAATGTCTTCAGTGGTGCAGATGGTGATCTCAACAGTGGCAGAGAAAAGGGTTGATGTATTGGTCTTGGAGAGGCAAATTGTGTCAAGGGTCACGGTCTTGGTATTCGTCAATGGAATCTTTATAAGAAGAATTTTGCATGGGTTTTCCTCTCCAAGAGGGAGAGGTTTTGGCCCTAGCAGAAAGCCAAATATTTGTGTTCTTGTCTCTTTTGTTTTTGGTAGCAGTTTGATGAAGTGAAAACGCACACTAATAATGAATGAAAGATCAAGCTAAGATAAATTGTATAAATACTTCACAAATTGTTATCATGCATTAGAAGAATCATTGTAATTTTTGAATACCCTAGATTCTTCAACAGTTATAGTCCGTAATCAAGACATAGAAGATGTTGTTATAATACTCTTTGCATTAACATTTGAGGTAGAAGTTTGGGACTAGTATTCTAACCTGCCTCCAAGGAGCATTGTTGACTTTGAGCAATTTGAAGATGTCTTCATGGGAGAATGAGCTAACCATTAAAGCAGTAGAATTGGTTCGAATAATGGTAGAGAAAAAGAGGAGGAAGAGGAGCTTTTTCTGCCCGATCAACAAGAAACAAATAATGATGATGATAAGGATTTCGTTGAAGAGCATTCCTTGGAAAGTAGAGTTGAAGATAGCCCAATGTTTTCCAATGAGGTTATCCCTGTCGTCGTGCATAACAAGGTCCTTGAGAAAGATGATCCCATTAACCCCTTAGATGACATTAGTGATTACTTGCATATTGAAAAGTAAAGTGGGAAATCGATGGAATCATATTTAAGGTTGAGGGAATCATCCGTGGGTCTAGCCTAATCCATATGCTTTCCCTTTTCCCATGGCTCCTGTACATGATTCATGGTCATCTTATTTTCCCACCTCTCACCCATGTGACCTAGCATATGACTATCATGACTATCGTGCTTATTTTTACATGTATATTAATCATAAGGATATGAGATATGATATTGATCTGATGATATGTTGGTTGCATTGGCTGTATGATTACACTTAACATTTGCATGATGTAGCATGCATGTTAGAGTAGGATGCATTGCATATTAATTTTGCATAGCTAATATCATCATATCATGTTCTCATGCTAGAATAGATGCATTTAGATTAGACTTGCATTTTAGAGTAGATTTTATTTTTTGTATGGGTTTATTATTTGATGAAAACATGGGTGATACAAGTACGCCCATGACAAATGCTTCCAACAATTTTTTGTGGTGTGTAGGATACAGGTCTTCGGTCCCTAAGGATTGCTAGTGTTCTCATGACCTCTCGTTCGAGTACATGGTTTGTGCACTCTACGAAGAGTTCATGTCCTAGTTGGAGCCAAATGTTACCCACCAAAAGTGGGTGACCCCATAGGAGAATTTTTCTCCTATATTTGTCTTCAGCCAATAACCAACAACCCCTAACAACCACCAGTGTAATCAATATATTGTGCTTGTTGATCTCCGCTCCCTGAGCTAGTCATATATTCCCTCACCCATCTATTGAAAGCGTATGTTTGAAGGTGGGCCATCCAATCTAAAGGTATGTTTTTCATTGTGCAATTGGGTGATTGTGCTCGTTTTTCCTTGGGCACATTGGGCATGGATTATTGGGTGACTTAGAAGAAGGAAGGTTTCGAATATAGTTTTGTTCCCTCACCATAAATGGGGGGTTAATCCTCAATCCTACTCCCATGAGATCTCCCATATTGGCTTATAGCTTTAGGAAGGGCACTACTTGGGAAACCCTAATATTGATAGCGTGGTATTGTTTTCACGTTTCACATTTTTCACCCCCTTGCGCACATTACAAGCCATATTTCATTATCTTCCCTCTCTGGATCCACATGACCACTAGGTCCACAAGGCCCTGGTACTCCCCCTCCCCTCGTGCACATGTTTGGGTTGAGCCTGGAAATGTTGCTAAGGAGGTTGATGCAACTAAAAAAAGGGTTAAAAGTATATCATGGCCAAATACCAAAGAAAATAATATCACAAAATGCAAAAGATGGCCGGGACATTATTTTAGCACGTGGGCAAAAGCCAAACATGAGCTCTACCCCTTCATTATGGCCATCACCTTGGTTACTAGGGCCCCATGAGTGCCCCCTGCATGATTTTGGAACCCATGCATGTCCCAACCCCTGGTAGGCGATGAAATGCCCCAGGTTAAGGGGATAATCACTACATATATCATACACAAAATGCTCTCATCTCTTGGAGCCCTGAGTAGTATAATAAAGAAAAATAAAGAAAAGGGAAAAAGAAAATGAAGAAGGGTGTAAAAACAAAGGGCGAGGTAACTCATGTACCATGATTGCTCCCTCGTACGTCTATACACCCAGATATGGGGACAACCCTCATCATTTCCACCCTTGAATCCATGGCATTTGGCCTTGAGACCTCTGTGTCCCTATCCACCTCATCATTAGTCACATGACCTCTATCACTTGAAGGGTGTACCTTGGAGCTGTCTTTCCTCTTAGGGGTTGGGAACACCTAATAGGGTTGTTTATTAGCCACTCCTACCTTGGGGAGGTGACACTATTACATGCTCAAAGCTCCAAATTTGAAAGAGAAGCCCACTATGAAGTCCCATTTGTGCCATGGATTAACAAGCTTAGTTCACTTAGATGAACTAATGAATTATTGTACTTGATGGTGAAGAGACACATTGGATCTTATATGTAATTGGTAGGTGGTTTCATCATGGGCTAGGCAACTTAACTGGGGCCCGAGCCCACCATAGGATCATATTGACATTTGTAGGGAATGCGTTGAGAGCCATGGGACTCCATCATGTGTATTAGCATCATTCCATGCCATGGCTTTTCATAACTTGTATTAGTTACTCGGTGGGGTTGTCACCAGGACTTGTATCTAGCACATTATTTTATATTTCTGGGGCTAATTAGGTTAAATAGAGTTAGGAGAGACTCATATAAATAGAGATGAGTCTTATTTGTGAGAACTCATCATCATCACTTGGATCTATCTCTTGTAGGAGACTTCACACTTTTACTTTGGAAGCTATTGGAGCTTCTTTGATGCATATTCACTTTTGGGGGTGAAATTTTTGATTTTCTTTGGAGCTATCTCATGATTTGTGGATGGATATATCATATTGTCATCTTGTAAGTGCTTCTTGTTGAATATTTTCTTGAAATAATGTTTAATTTATGGAATTGTTGCAACTAGGGTAATGCGATTGTGCCCTAATTATTGAAAATATTTTTGGAAAACTATTTGGCTGGCAATTGCACATTTCACTCATTGTATGACAAATGATGAATGTTCCTAGTGGATGAGAGTTTGTCTTTCATCCATAAAACTTCATAAATAATGAGTGGGTAAATTTTAAAGGTTGATAGGTAGGGCATCATCCTTTAGCCTACTTAAAGATGATTTTGGCTAATTTAAGAGCATCTAGGACTCCTTAGCCTAAAGGACTAGGCACTAGTCCAAGGATTTTGGTGATCAAGCTCATCTTTCTCCATATTTTCTCCTCATAAATGTCGGTCCCCTAAAGGTAGGGCAGAAATCTAGGGCTTGCAACAAAATTTTAGGGAGGTGATTTTTCAAGAATTCGAGGTTCCAAATATCAAGCTCAGGGTCTAGGCTACCTATGCTCCAAGTTTGGTGGATATTTGCCTAAGTTTCATCCATAAAATCTCTTGCCCTAGGTGCTACCCTAAGAGGGAAAACCTAGGTTTTTCTCTCTCACCTTGGGGACTTTCTTGAGGATTGTATGAGCATAGTATTCGTTGGAATAAATCATAAGAAACTCTTTCTCCTCGTTTGCCTTGACCTAGTAAGTACCTTGGAAGTACTTCTTCCCACAAATATTCATAAAACCCTAGGTCTACTGCAAGTCTTTCCTAGGTCTTTCAAAGGAAGCGAATATTCTTTGAGAAGTGTAAAAAGTTAAAACATCACATTGAGCTTCTTTGAGAGGTTCTATCCCATCACTTGGAGCCTAGATCTTAGGAAATACCCATTATTATTGCATATCTTGAAACCCTAAGTCTTGATCTCCTCTTAGGTCTTTCCTTGAGAGCTTTTAGCTTCCTTGAAGCATTTGAACCATTATTTTGTGTCTCCTTGAATGGGCTTTGTGGAATCACTTTACACCTAAATCATCGATCTATTCATTCCAAGTGATTCCCTTCCTACTGGGGCTCCTCTCGTTTGTGAAAGTCCGTAAAGAGCAGGGGACTTTGACTGAGGTGACAATGGATCATTGTCCCATTGTTATCAACTAGTCTAGTAGTTGTCCCTTGGTTTTCCCTTCCTTAGCGACCTGCTTGATTGTGTGGTAACAAACACTAGGGTAGTTAATGCTAGCATAAGTTGCAATTGAATATTGAATCACTGACATTGAAGATCATTCATATATTAGTGGATCACTGGTTGGTTAAGTTGATGTTTATTGGGCAGTCAGCCCTAAGTTGTCATGCTCGGACTAAAAGTATCAGATTGTTGTGGAAATTTTATATTCAGGCCTGCATTATGCATACATTCTATGATTGTTGAAATGCTTTATATCCATACATGCATTACTGTTCATGAATATGTACTACTGTAAAGCTTTATTGAAGAAACCCTAAGGGCAAATTTACCTTGGGACACTACATCATATCAACATTGTCTAGGCAGTTTAGATGTCATAAGGGACCTAATTCTCTCCGTGTATTTGAGTTGTTTAAGAAATTTCTACAGTGATCCATGCTTGTTTCTTTTTCATCTCATAAATACTTTCTTTGTTGATTGATTAATTGTATCATTACTTCTTGTATGTCCCTATCTGATATCGTAGCTGTTTGAGGCAATCAAATTGTAGTGCTTGCATCAACAATCAGGAACCAGTGTTGATTTGTGATCCTCATTTGCCTGGTGAACATCCTATGAATATATTCTATTCTAGGAGGGTTTCGAATTTATTATTTCATGTATATTAATATATCTGATTGTACAATCCTTACCTGCAGAATATTTGCAAATATTCCAAAACGAAAATGTGGATGGTCCGTCCCTTACTACATTAAAAAGAAGCCATCGTGCTTGCTTTGGAATGACCGACTTTGAATGGCTTCTGTTTAAGGTATAGTTTTGTTTCTTTCATATTTGATCAGTTATTCTATAATAATTTTCTTTTGTATGTAAAATGATGGTGTTCTTAACTTTTATATTATCTTCCATGTTTCTTTCAATGTTGATCATTATGATTTTCATTTGTATGTGGTATAATACTATAGTGTTGTTCTTGTGTTCTGTAAGTTTTTTGCTTCTTTCAAATTCAATTATAACAATTTTGTTTTTTATGTGAAACAATGATGTTCTCAACTCTTGGGAGTATATCTTTTTTCTCAACAACTGATCATCTGTTATCAGAATACTTCTGTTAATGTGTAAACTAATGATGTTCTCAACTCATGAGAAGATTCTTCCAAAGCTTTTCTTTTGAAGGATATTCACAACGCTAATTCTATAACTGATAGGAGGCAAGAAAGAGACTATTGGATGGCTATGAAAGAACTGAGGGAATTTCAGAACCCTTTGGGACTTCACCCACAATCACTGACATTGAAAACATCCTGTTGACATCATCAAGGCTATCATGCTCATCAAGGTTTATCCTCTGATTCCTTAGATTAGAGCATGCTCAAAGTACTGATAATAAGGGTTCTTTTTGGTTAGTATGGTTACTTGGCTTACCAGATTCCCTTATGTAGGTCTCAGGCTGCACTGTGGGCAAAAAATAATAAATCGACATCTCTTTGGAATTTGTTTAGCATTCCCAAAATTCCTTGGGGATCGGATATTGCCAAAGATGATCAGGTTGGCTTCATATCACTATGTCTTTGTTTGGTCATCTACTGTTCTTAACCAATGAATGTAACCAATGAATGTGAAAAAATTATTTCTTTTGCCGTGTCTCATGGATTTCTGGGATATTGCTGTTGGTATGCAGATTAAAATACTTGCAGCAGAAGTGGAATCTCTCCGAGGAGAAATTGCTAGTGCTGATGAGCGAGAAACAACTCTTCATGCCCAGTAAGACAAATTCATGATATCCCCTCTGACAACATCTGTTATGGGTCCTTGTTCTTCTGAATCAGAGTTTATGAAAATGATTATGTTTCTAATTTGATTTTGTTGGGCCTAATTATGAAATGTTTTATACATCTAACTCAAAACACTACTCAAATGCCCTTTGATTAATCGGTTGTTTGTCTAGCATGTTGAATGGTACTAAACAGTGTCTAGAGTATTATGCAATGGCATACAAACATTTTTTTTTGCTTTATATTTTATATTGGCTGAGCTTGAAGGGTTCCAAACCCTATGTTTGCCAACTTGAATGCTATCTCTAATGGGGAAGATTCTTCCATTTATTTTTTTAAATTTTAAATGGTTAAGTGGCAAACAAAAACAAGAAGAAAACCCCAATGGGAAATGATATCTTGAAAGCAAAGCAAAGCAAGATCCCACTATGAGGCGTAAGGCTTACCTGTAATAGATGACAAGTGGCGGTAGCCAAGTAGGTGTTTGAAGAACTTTAATTGCTATGGGCATTAGAGAATCTCTATGATACTTGGTAACTCGATTGATAATAGCACCCTCATTAGTGGGGGTTGTCTCCTTCATACCTTGAGCACATTCTTTAGGCACCTCTAGTCAAGACATTTCTCTTGGCTCTTGAGTTCTTGAGAGTGTTATTACCCCAAGTTGCACTAAATGACAAAATATCCAATCTAGAAGGAGCAACCCAAGGGGGAACTATTAGGATGGTCATTACTGTCACCTAAGCAACCTATCCTCTCTTTGGTTGGTTCTTCTCCAACTCTAGGGGAGTATCCTTAGCAATTAGGATTACTAAATCTATAATCAATGAGGCTCAAAGGTGATGTGAAGGGAGAGCTGTAGAAAAACAATGTTTTTGTCTCTTTGTAGAAGAACAAAAAATAAAGGGGTGATGGGAGATAGGGGGCCAGTACCTATCCAATTATGGGGCAATGGATTCAAGAGGGAAAGACAGAGAGCAATTCATGAATAGCTAAAGCACATAGAGCTGTTACACATACCACAATAAGCTTAACATGGTGCTAAATGATGAAGAAATGTGCTTGGAAGGGTCCTTAAAGTTTCCAAAATTAAACAATTTTATAAGAGTGAGTCGTACAATGGAGTATTGATCCAACAACCACTCTTAAAAAGATGATAGATGCAAGACAATGCATTCAGAAAAATAACATCAAAGAGCATAAAGAGGAGAAAAACTCTCACATACAACACTTCCAAATATGATAGATGAACCTTTATTATGGCTTCTCATAACAAGGTTTTTGCATGCAACTCCTAGCATTCACCAACAACAATTAGAAATTGAATATAGCTTCACATATGATAATCAAGAGTTGAAATGTGTAACTAGGTTCGGTCTTCATAAATATGAAAAGCACTCTTGATTCTTGTATATTGTAAAATGGAAGATAAATTATTATTGATTATTTTTGTAGCATGTGTTTCATGCTCAAGGTCATTTTATTTAGAGGTCAAGCACCCATTGAGTCCTTCTAGGGTTTGTCCTAGTGTGAAGAAGTCTATAGAGTCATTGTCATATGAAAAAGACCCCATTGGGCACATTATAACATGTCAAAAGAATTATTTTTGTATTTAAAAGTGTCAAAATACCCTCCAAGGGCAAGTTGGCTTGGTAGCTAATAAGTCGGCCTCATTAGGTCATCTCGTCCTACTTGGAAGCCTATATATAGGAGGGAACTCAACCTCCTATGGACACTCACTCACTTCTCATCATCCAAGCGAAGAAGAAGCAGAAGAAAGGCAAGCAAAGAAGGATAGAAGGACTAAGGAAAGTTCTTGGGTTATCTCTCTCTCCCTCTCACGTGAGAAGGGAAGGCTAGGGTTTTGCAGCTGCAAGGTCGAAGTTGTGAAAGTTGTAGAAAGGTGATCGAAGAAAGTGCTCTAAGGTCACCTATAAGCCTTAGAAGGAGAAGCAACCCAAGCGAAGGTCAAAGGAAGTCTTAGAAGCCCTAAAATATCTCACACGTGTGGAAGCAGTAATTGTTGCAGGGGCCAAAAATTTCAGATCTGCAGTGGAGGTTGAAAATCTGTACTGGGGTCGAAGTTGTGCTGCTGGAAGAGATTTGCCTGGGTTTGAATTGGATAGAAGAAGCACATCATCAAGAAGGTCTGGCTTGGTCTTGGAAGGGTATTGGTCTTGGTCTATAGGTCTTGGAATTTGTCATTTGAAGAATCTATAAGAAGTGAAGAGATTTGTGGGTTTTCCTCTCAAGTGGAGAGGTTTTGGCCCTGGCTTGCACAACCTATATCTCATTTTCTTGTGTACTATTGATGTTCTTGTTTTGGTAGTTGTTTGATGAAAATAACAACATAATAATAAGAGAAGAAGCTAATAATCAATAAAAAGTTAAAATACATCACAAGTAGTTATCAAGTTTAAGAGAAACCATCCTAATTGTAACCCTTTAGATTTCTCAACATGGTATCAGAGCTAAGGTTGACTAAGGGCATGATGAAGATCACTACATCTTTGAAGGAGTCATTGAAGTCATTTTCTATGATGGCAAGATATCTCATGCAAGGCATCAAAGCATCTTGGAATCTCCTATTATCTATCAAGAATCATATGACTGAGATTTCTACAAATGGCAAAGGGTTATTCTCAACACTTATGGGTATGTTTGAAGATGAAAATATATGGGTAATCGACAGTGGAGCATCCAACATATGACAGGTGAGCACAAACAACTAAAGACCTTATCAAGAGGAAAATCTTCCTACTTCGTTGAACTTGGTGACAAGAAGAGCTATCTTGTAAGAGGAATTGGATCAACCTCGCTGGAGCTAGAGAATGGAGGAAACATTCATCTCAACAACATTCTATTCGTACCAGGTTTGCAAAAGAATTTACTTTCTATTTCATGTCTAGAAGATAAGGGAGATAGAGTCACTTTTATAGATGGAAAGGTTATGGTATGGGATAAAGGCTCTAGCATCAACAATGCAAAAGTCATTGGGATTCATGAAGGAAGACTCTACAGGTTGCTGACACCTCTCTCTCAAGATTTGGTTCACATTGAAGTAAGTCCATGTGAACTTTGGCATAGAAGGTTTGGACACCTTCACTACAAAATCTTACCAACTCTAAATTCAATGGTGAATGGCATCCCTAAACTTAAGGAGGATCATGAAGGAGTGTGCAAGGGATGTGCATTAGGTAAAAATGTTAAGAAACCATTTGGAAGCAGTGCTTCAAGATCAAAATAAATCCTGGATCTCATTCACTTTGATGTCTATGGTCCTATGTCTACAAAGTCTCTTGGAGGTCATCTATATTATGTAACTTTCATTGATGACCACTCAAGGAAAACTTGGATCTATTTGCTGAAGTCCAAGGATGAAGTATTCGAAAAATTTCAAGAATTCAAAGCAGAAGTAGAAAATCTTACAGAAAGAAGGATAAAGGTACTAAGATCTGATAATGGAGGAGAATACACTTCAAAGGAGATCATAGCTTTCTGTAAGGAGGCTAGAATTAAGAGGGAGTTGATAGTTCCATATAATCCAAAGCAAAATGGAGTAGCAGAATGAAATAATCGCTCGATTGAGGAAAGTGTTAGAGCCATGTTACATGATCAAGGCTTGCCTAAATTTCTGTGGGGTGAAGCAACCAAAACTGTTGTCTACATTCAAAATCGAAGTCCTCACAGATCACTAGACAACATGACTCCTGAGGAAGCATTCACTGGGAAGAAACCGTGTGTAGACCATCTCCAGATATTTGGTTGTCCTATCTACATTCACATTCTGAAAGGTAAAAGAAAGAAGTTTTATCCTACAAGCATGAAGGGTATATTTGTTGGCTATAGTAACACTTCAAAAGCATATAAGATCTACATAAAGGAAGGGCACCTAATTGAAGTGAGTCAAGATGTGATCATTGATGAAAGTATTTGTTAATTTTAGGTATGTTCTATGCTTAGAGCAAATTTACTTCAATTTTCCATATTAGCTCAATATCAATTCCAGATTAGCAATCACATTTAGCATGATAGTAAAATGCAGATAGAACATAAACATAAATTGCAGAAAACAAGCCAAGGCAAGAGGACACAAGATGTGGTGCCATCCAGGGACAAACCCCAATGTGGGGAAACCCTTGATCAATTCTTCTTATGTTCTTCAATAGTTCAGTGGAGAGAGAGAGAGATAGTACATATACATCAAAAATAAACATTTTGACTTGAAAAAATAAGAGCAGAGATCTTCTCTAAGAAGATGACACATGAGGTTGCAGATCTGATTCTCTGAACTCAAGTGATTCCATCACCATGTTGTACCCATCACTGTGATGCACCCATCATACTATGTCCATCATCACTGTGCTGTACCATGCTGCATCCATCATCGCTATGCTGCACCATGCTGCATCCATCACGCTGTCACCTATATGCTGCATACTGTCATGGAACAGCCTTAGCTGCTTGCTATGGCTTGCAGCCTAGCAAAGCAGCTAGCTGTAACTTGTAAATATGATATAGCAGAGGAACCTTACTGTACCTCATCCAAGATATCAAACCTCCGAGAAGGACATCCTAAATTGTCCTCTATAATACAAATCTCTGCTCTATCCATGACTGCATTAGACACCGAGATCCCACACCCAAGACTGTAGCTATGCCGAGACTGTAATTCTCTGTTTTATTTCTCCTACTTGTTAATTACAAACAAGATATTTAAACATATAAATATCGAAATAAACACAATACAGTCTCAAACATCTACAGATCAACAACTGAAAGAAATAGCAAACACACAAGTGGCATTTCTTTTGGACAACTCGTCCCCGGAAAAACTCAAATTGGGATCAACAACTGAAAGAAATAGCAAACACACAAGATTATTTTTGGACAACTCGTCCCCGGAAAAACTCAAATTGGGAAAACCGATGCAACAATTCTAGGGTTATTTTATTATGCAGTCTATCAGAGTATAACTGGGTGCGAAACCGGCTCACCTGTCAGAGAAAATAATCCGGCAGTAATACCTATCTATTCGGAAGCAGATATTCAGAAAATCTACCCCACAAAACCCTCTCTAGCACAATTGAAGCACTGCGTCGGCCCTTCTGGCCTTTGCGTTAGCCTGAAAACCCACTGTGTCAGCTCTCTGAGGATCTGCGCAGCCTCTCTGGCTTTCTGCGTCACTCCAGCAGCCTCTGCATGGATGACGCAGGCCCTCCTGGCCTCTGCGCTGTCTCAGCTAGCCTCTGCGTGGCTCTCTCTGGCTTCTGTGTCTGCCTTTCTGCCTCTGCGTTGGTCTTCCGACACTATCTCTACCTCTCCGTCTCGTACTCAATGCCCCTCGCTGCAATCTGATCACTGATTCGACTTTTCTTAGCAAACCTCGCTCTAGAAAATCGAATGACTGATCACTTTGGTGTATTCTCCAACTGACCCTCAAGCCTCCTCTTATACTTTTCCCGTTGGTCATTCAACGGCTGAAATTACATCTCTAATCAACGACTAAGATTAGATTTGTCTTGATCCATGTCATTTAGAACCTTCTAACCTAGTTTTATATTAATACCCATTAATATTTTATTTCCATTAAAAATATTAATTATTTTAATATCTCCTTAACTGGGTAGAATCTGCCCAAACCATTTCTGGGTCTTGCAGATCTCATTTGCTTTAGCCTCTCCACCAATTTTAATGGCTAGAGCACAACCGATGCTACCCCAAATCAACACTCCCTCTTAGCGAGGACTGTGCTCTAGTAATACTCTACACTAAGCATCACTTTGATAATACAACACCAGTACCTGTGCTGATGCTAGGCCTCCCGCCCAACATCCTTTGCACTGCTGCATCCTGTACTACTGCCCATGGCTCTGCCACCGCCACTGATACATCTGTACGACAGCTCCCTCTGCATCCGTGTTGCTGCTGGTCCTTTCTCCCAACACTGCATCTGCATTGCAACCCCCTCTCATCATGCTGCATCGTGCTACTGCTAACTGCTACTGCACTGCAACTCAGTTACTGAGAAGTAAGTAACTGATCCACCCAACTACTGACATCCCTGTCTGGCTAGAAAAACTCCCGACGCTGAAGCTCTCTTTGCCTCTGCGCTGCTGCAACAACTTCCTGCCTCCCACGCCGCTACAAACCTCTTTGTGCCATCCTACACTGTTGCAACCTCCTATGTGCCTCTCGCATTGCTGCAGCCTGCTAGCTCTGTGTTGCCCGAGACTACTGCACTGTAGCACTCTTTGTTGTTTCATCCGCATATGTTCCTACCGACATCTGCCAGTGCTGCTACTTCTTACTTCGGGGCTCCCGTAGCAAGGATTTGATCCAAGAGTTTGGGTACCTCAAGGATTTTGTCCCTCATTGCCTGTAGTCCTCTTGATTACAGCTCGATGTCTCCCCACCTCTTCTCTAGAGGTACATGAGCACTCATGGCACAATCGTCATCCTCCTCTACCTCCTTTTCCTCCTTCGCTGGCGCTGCCTTGGAGTCAAACACCTCTCCCTTAGTCTTCTTCGTTGGACACTGGTTTGCATAATGCCCCAGTTCCCCACAGTTGAAGCACTTAATCTTGGAGAGGTCATTTTTCTTCCTTTTCTCCTGCTTCCTCGCAGATGCCAGAGTTGCATCCTCTTCCTCTTCCTTCTTGATCTGAATTCCTTTGTTGTGACTTCCCGTCTTGGACAACCATCTAATCTCTTCTTGGCGAAGAGCCGCCCACAATTCTTCCCAATCTGGAAGATTCGCGCTGCCCAGAATGCTTTGGACGAATGTCTCCCACTCCTCGGAGACTACGTTTAGAGCGGTCCTTACCATCAACTCTTGATCCGATGTGGCCCCTGTGGAAGTCAGTTGGTCCCGGATCTCCTTCAATCTACCAAGGAAGTGATCTATTTGCTCCCCCTTTTGCATCTGTTATGACCGCAGCTGATTCTCAAGTAACATCTTCCTCTGCGTGGAAGTATGTTGGTACAACGTCTTCAAGGTGTCCCACATTTCCTTTGCCGTATCCTTCTCGACAATATGCTGGACCACATGATCCTTGACCCCATCAAGGATGATGCATTTCATCTTGGCCATTGCCTCCTCGTACTTTCCATTATCAGTCGGGTCAACTGGGATAGCCACTGTTCTCAAGGCGAAGGCCTTGATGCAATGTCTATCTAGAATGGATAGGATCCTAGCCTGTCTTGATCCCTCAGTCCATTCATGGCCATCTCTCTGCTCTTCCTTTCAACTCCTCCGAGTCTCTACTACCCTTTGGAAGTTCTCTCTTCGACTCCCTCTGAGTCACTACTTCCTGTCTGGAAGTTCTCTGCTAGACTTCCTCTGAGTCTCAATTTCCCTCCTAGAAATTCGCCTGCCAACCGTCGAGTCGCACCTCTCCGATCTCCTATGCACCTGCAACATTGATCTCGATTTCTTGGCTATAAATTCACCTAGGTAGCGACTCTCTCTACCTTGGTTTTTCCCGTTAGGTACTATTCTGACTCGGCAACAACAACACCCCACCAACTTCGCTCCCCACAATCTGCCTATAGCTTCCTATGCCCCAACAATTGAAGGACTAAGCCTCTAGGCTCTGTGCAATCCCGACACTGGCTGAAATGCTCCCCTAGCCAACTGCGTCAACCCTCCTAGTCTCTCCGTAGCTCTTCATGAGCCTTTTTCTGTCCTCCTCAGATTCTGCGCTGGCCTCTCTCTGGCCCGAACTGATGACGCAGTCCCTCTGCGTCAATCCTTCTTTGCTGCTTTCTGCAAGTAACAACTTCTGTCACTCGAGACAACTGTCTCTGTTGCAAATGCTCTGCTTCAGCTGGTGCCTTTATCTCTCCCGTGATCTGCAATCACGCTCTGATACCATGTTGAAATTTCTAGGTATTACCCATTAGAAATTTTATCTGTATTCTTTGGTTTATTTCTCCTACTTGTTACTTACAAACAAGTTATTTAAACATATAAATATCGAAATAAACACAATACACTCTCAACCATCTACAGATCAACAGCTAAAAAAAATAGCACACACAAGTGACACCAATATTTTTGGACAACTCGTCCCCGAAAAAACCCAACTTGGGAAAATCGATGCAACAATTCTGAGTGTTATTTTATTATGCAGTCTATCTGAGTACAACTGGGTGCCAAACCGACTCACCCAACAGAGAAAATAATCTCGCAGTAATACCTCTCTATTCAGAAGCAGATATTCAGAAAATCTTCCCCATGAAACCCTCTCTAGCACAACGGAAGCATTGCGTTAGCCCTCCTGGTCTCTGCGTCAGCCTGAAAACCCCCTGCATCAGCTCTCTGAGGCTCTACGCAGCCTCTCTGGCTCTTTGCGTCACTCCAGCAGCTTCTGCGTGGATGACGCAGGCCCTCCTAGCCTTTGCGCTATCTCTGCTAGCCTTTGCGTGGCTCCCTCTAGCTTCTGCGTCTGCCTCTCTGCCTCTGCATTGGTCTTCTGGCACTATCTCTGCCTCTCTGTCTCGTACTCACTGCCCCTCGCTGCAAACTGATCACTAATTCAACTTTTCTTAGCAAACCCTGCTCTAGAAAATCGAATGACTGATCACTCTAGTGTATTCTCCAACTGACCCTCAAGCCTCCTCTTATACTTTTTCTGTTGATCCTTCAACGACCGAGATTACATCTCTAATCAATGGCTAAGATTAGATTTGGCTTGATCCATGTCATTTAGAGCCTTCTAACCCAGTTTTATATTAATACCCATTAATATTTTATTTTTCCTAAGTTTAGACTTAGGAACTCCATTAAAAATATTAATTATTTTAATATCTCCTTAACAGGGTAGAATTTGCCCAAACCATTTCTGGGTCTTGCAGATCTCATGTGCTTTAGCCTCTCCAAATTTTCATGGCTAGAGCACATTCATTGCTACCCCAAATCAACAACAGGTCTTAAGGTCTTCTGCTCCATCCATTTGATTGTGAGAAGACAACACCTACAGGTATGCTGTCTATACATATGCCGAGATAGGATACTGCTCCTTGTCATGCTTCAAGAATGTATCCAGACCTGTTCCATACATCTGAGTTTGTGACTGCTCCTAGGTCATCTCCATACCTGTGATAAAGCTTCTCCTATGACTGCGTAGGAGCCTCCTGGTCAATGTGATGATCATCCTCCATTAGGACAACGTTCATAGAGCTCCTTCATTGACAACGAAGAGCTCTCATTAGTATCTGCGGCTAGGGTATATCCTCTCATTAGGACTGCGTCTAACTGTGTGAGAGACTACAACTAGGGCTCCTTTTGGAGCATCCATTGGCAGCGTATATCTTGTTGCGTATAAAGGTCTCCTTTAGGACAACGTGAAGGGATCCTCCTCTAGCTGTATAGAACCCTCATTTGACTTGCGGAAGAGACCTCTTCTTTCCAACAAATTAGAGTGGAATAAGGCTAGTAGTTAGGGCCTGCGTTAAACCTTCTTCCATGACTGTGTTAGGTTCACTTCCATGACAACGTTAGGTTCTTTATTAGGGCAGCGTTAGGGCTCCTCCATACCAGCGTTGAAGCCTTTCCTTGCTGCGTTATAAGAGCCTCCTTTTGGGCAGCGAAGATTCCTCTAATCATCCTCCATGAATGTAGATGAGGGCAGCGTATAGATCTCTTTAGACAACATCTAGGGCTAGGGCAAACCTTCTAGGGCAGCATATACTCTTAGGGACTCTTCCTTCCACTAAAACCCAAACAAGTGGAGAGGAAGAGATCACAAGAGGTGTGAGTGTGTGTCTCAAATGACTTGCAAACCTCTTCTATTTATAGTAAAACGTTGAGGATAAGTGGGGGCAATTTGGTTGCTGGCCGACCTTGACGAATTGTCCCATAACACAAATAAATTCATATCTCCATGAATACATGTTAGAATCAGATGATCTTTAGATCAATCCTACACCTCTCAATGAGAGGAATCCAAGAAAAATATCAGTTGTCATAAATAAGAAGACCCACATGGAGTTTGGCCCTAGTTGCCAATTTTAATAGTATTGCATTCAAGAAATCTAAGGATCTCCCGATTGACTCCGATGATGAAGAACGTCCAATATTTGAAGAATGTCCTAGGGAGGAAGAGGATTCAAATCATGAAGAAGAAGGTCCCAGTGAATCTGTGTAGCAAGTCATCATCCCTGAAAATAGAAAGAGACCTAATTGGTTGAAGTCTACTCAACTTGATGCAGAAGGACATGGAGCAACCAAAGGTACGTTTAGGGAAAGTAAGAAGCCCAAAAGATATTCAGGGTATGTAGCCTATATGACAAAGTTAACTGAAGCAAAACCATCCACCTTTGAAGATGTTGTCAAACATCAAGAATGGAAAGATGCCATGAATGAAGAGTATCAATCAATACTGAAAAATAGAGTTTGGGAAATCGTTCCTACGCTTGAAGACAAATCTGTAGTGACTTCCAAATGGCTCTACAAGATTAAATATGCAATAAATGGAATTATTGATAAATAAGGCAAGATTTATGGCTAGGGGTTTCTCCCAACAAGAAGGCATCGATGACGAAGACACATTTGCACCTACAACAAGGTATATAACTATATGATCTTTGGTCTCTTTGGCAACATCGATGGGATGGAACATCTATCAAATGGATGTCAAGACTCAAGACAATGAAACTATTGATGAAGAGGTCTTTATAGAACAACCCTTGGGATTTGAAGTAAATGATAGAGAGACTCATATCTGTAGGCTAAAGAAGGAACTTTATGGCCTTAAGCAAGTTCCAAGGGTTTGGTATACTAGGATGGACACATATCTACAAATATTGGGCACCTCAAAGAGTTCTGTTGATCCGATTCTCTATATCAAAGTCATGAAGGTTGAGTCGGTAATCATCCTTTCTATATGTGGATGATCTTCTCATGGTAGGTGTGGAAGGTCGTATTTAAGAGTGCAAAAAGATGTTGGCAATAGAATTCGATATGAAGGATCTAGGCTTGATGCACTGTTACTTGGGGCTGGAAGTTTGTCAAATATCTAGGTCAAGGAAAACATGTGGTTAAGATACTACAGAGATTTGACATGATGGATTGAAAATCTATGATAACCCCTATTATCACAAATTTGAAGAGGCTAAGAAGTTCTGATTTAAGCCCTGTGGATCCAACAAGGTATAAACAATTGGTTGGCTCTCTGATGTATTTGGTGAATACTCGACCAGACATTTGTTTTGCAATGAATATTCTCAGTTAGTTCCAGGTAGAGCCCAAGCATGACCATTGGATAGCAGCCAAGCATATACTGAGATATCTGTGAGGAACAATCCACTACTGCCTGAAGTATGATAGAAAGAATGATGTCCAATTGATTGGATATACAGATTCTGATTGGGGAGGCAGTGAGATGGATGGAAGAAGCACTATTGGAGGATGTTTTAGTTTGGGATCCTCTATGATATCCTGGATGAGTAGAAAGAAAGAGTCAATTGCTTTGAGTAGTGTTGAGGCTGAATACATTGCAACATGTGAAGTAAGCAGAGAAGTTGTTTGGTTGAGGAAGCTGTTGTCCGATTTGTTTGAAGGACCAATGGACCCTACGGTTATACATTGTGATAACACCAACTTCATAAGGTTGTTTGAAGACCCAGTGTTCCATGGAAAGACAAAGCACATAAATAACAAGTATCATTACATACAAAAGCTAGTGCAAGATGGAGTGTTGCAGCTACAATATATCTCCACCGATGAGCAGGTAGCTGACATTTTGACAAAATCTCTTCCTAATAAGAAGCTTGTGTATTTGAGAGACAAGCTTGGATTGGTTGATATATCTTCCTTAATTGAGAGGGAGAGATAGACACATCATTCTTGTCTTCACTTTGTGAAGAAAGAATGGAGGATTGGGTAAGCATTTGGTTTCCAATACTCTTTGAGGATGAGGTAGGGCATCCAATAGGTAAGAGTAGTCAAAGAGGAAATTCCTTGAGGATGTGTTATTCCAAGACAGGAATTGTCCTAAAAGGACATGCCCTTTGAACACCGGGTGGGGTATGTGCATTTAGAGACAATGATGATGGTGTCTATCAGTCATTGGTCTCGCCAGCATTGTGATTTGATCTTGTGGAGAGATAGAGTTGTTAGTCAAGGCCTTGGTATGTGACAATGCTGGTTGGTATGATGAGATGTAAAGAGATAAGCTGAAATGATAGCTTATAAGATGGCTTATCAATCTGACTCTTCTTTTGAGATTTCTCCAGTTTGAGAATGTCCATGTACCATTATGAATACGTCCGTAGTTAAGAGGGAGTGTTGAAATGTGTAACAGGTTCTGTCTTCATTAATATGAAATGTACTCTTGATTCTTGTATATTGTGAAATGAAAGAAATTTTTTATTGATTATTTTTGTAGCATGAGTTTCATGCTCAAGGTCATTTTATTTAGAGGTCAAGCACCCATTGAGTTCTTTTAGGGTTTTTCCTAGTGTGAAGAAGTCTAGAGTCATTGTCATATGAAGAAGACCCCATTGGGCACATTGTAACATGTCAAAAGAATTATTTTTGTATTTAAAAGTGTCAAAATACCCTCCAAGACCAAGTCGGCCTGGCAGCTAAGAAGTTGGCCTCATTAGGGCATGTCGTCCTCCTTGGAAGCCTATATATAAGAGGGAACTCAACCTCCTATGGACACTCACTCACTTCTCATCATCCAAGCGAAGAAGAAGCAGAAGAAAGGCAAGCGAAGAAGGATAGAAGGACGAAGGACGAAGTTCTTGGGTTATCTCTCTCTCTCTCTCACATGCGAAGGGAAGGCTAGGGTTTTGCAGTTGCAAGGTCAAAGTTGTGAAAGTTGTAGAAGAAGGTTGAAGAAAGTACTCTAAGATCACTTATAAGCCCTAGAAGGAGAAGCAACCCAAGCGAAGGTCAAAGGAAACCTTGGAAGTCCTAAAATTGCTCATACGTGTGGAAGCAGTAACAGTCGCAGGGGCCAAAAATTTTAGACCTTCAGTGGAGGCCGAAATTCTGTAGCTGGGGGTCAAAGTTGTGCAGCTAGGAGAGATTTGACTGGGTTTGACTTGGATAGAAGAAACGCATCATCAAAAAGGTCTGGCTTGGTCTTGGAATGGTATTGGTCTTGGTCTATAGGTTTTGGAATTCGCCATTTAAAGAATCTATAAGAAGAGAAGAGATTTGTGGGTTTTCCTCTCAAGTGGAGAGGTTTTGGCCCTTGGCTTGCAACTTACATCCAGTGTCCTTGTGTACTGTTGATCTTCTTGTTTTGGTAGCTATTTGATGAAATAACAACATAATAATAAGAGAAGAAGTTAATAATCAAGAAAAAGTTAAAACACATCACAAGCAGTGATCAAGTTTAAGAGAAATCATCGTAATTATGGCCCATTAGATTTCTCAACTAGGGTAGCAGGGAAGCGTCAACCCCCCCTAAACCCACTCCTGGAGTGTGCTCTGGGCGGGAGCGCATTGGGAGCGATTCTGGGAGTGCGCTTCCGAAATTTGCTCCCTATTTTTGTTTTTCGCTCCCTACCAATTCAGGAGTGATAGAGGGAGCTGAAACCAATTTTTTTGAGTGGGGAAACGTATTGTTCAAGCCTATGGCCCTAGTGTTGATATGCAGTTCATGGTAATCTTAAATTCTTAAAGTAAAAGTGACATTCTCCTTTATCTTTCATGTTCATCCTTTTACTTATATTTTTAACATTACCATGAAATAATTCAGGATGTTTGAGAGTGGTTTCGACCTCATTGGATTTCATATGGAGAAAGTAGAATTTGAGATCTCACTCAAAATCCAGTAGACTTATCATTTTTTCAGGATTTTAGGATTGGGGGGATTACAATGTTTTCATTGGATTTTGTCATGTACTAGGATATGGAACTTGTATTTAATCAAGAGCACGAAGCCCTCTATGCGGGGGAGACTCCCAATAATCAAGAGCACCTAGGGTACTAGGGTATGGAACTTGTATTTAATCAAGAGCACCAAGGTCGTTCAACTGTGCAGGAGGAGACTCTCAATAAAGCACGAGACAAGAAATTAGAAATTTCTCGTGGTGAGTGTTAGTTTTTGTAGCATCGTATGTGTTATGTTGAAAAGTGTAACTAGGTTCAGTCTTCATAATGACATGCAATTATGATTTTATGTAAAGAGTCGTAAAGAAGAAAAATAAAATTATTGTAATGCTTGCATCATGGTTTCATGAGTAAGAGGTTTTATTTTTGAGTCAAGGGTCCCATTGAGAGCCTTTAGGAATCTTTTCATCTAGTCATAAAAGAATAAAAGAGGCATTTTCATGTAATGAAGAAATGTTACACATTGTAAAGAGTCACACTTGTCTATGTAAATTCATCCTCCAAGACCTTGTCACTAGCCCTCATCATGTCGGCCTACAACAAAGAGATGAATCTAGAAGATGAAGTCGACTTCCCTCCAAGAGATCATGTCGGCCTAGAGGTCATGAACAAAATTGTATATATACCCATACTTGGCCTCATTTGGAAACAACGAATTTGGTGAAGCAAGTCAAGAAAGAAGTGCAAAGTATACACCAGAAGAAGCCTCCATATCAGCACAACAAAGAGGAAGGATAATGAAGATAGTCAAGCATTGTTTTTGGGTTAGTTTGTCCTCCCACATGCGAAGGTAGCAGAATCGAAGCTATCCAGAAGAAGTCGAAGGAGCAACTATCACTTTAAGGTGATTTTTTTTGGGTATAGAGCCTTGCTAGGAGAAGCTGAGTCAAGGTGCAAGAAGTCTCTCTCTTGTAGAGACTATAAAGGAAGCGAAGATAATCTAGGGTTTTTGTGGTAGGGTGGCAAGCCTACAAGAAGAGATCGAGAATCAAAGGAAGTCAAAATCAAGAAAGGAAGGAACCGAGACCGAGAAGAGAAAGGAAGCTGAGAACAAGAAGAGGAAAAGAATCATTGAAGAAGAGGTTAGTGACTTGGTCTTGGGAGGACACTAGAGTCAAGGGTCTTTGTCATGGTCTTGGTATTCGTCAATTGAAGATCTATAAGAAGAATTTCTGATTGGGTTTTCCTCTCAAAGAGTGAGAGGTTTTGGCCCTGGATGACAAGCCTACGTACTGTGTCTCTTGTCTTCTATTGTTTATTTGGTACTTGTCTTGATGAAAATAACATAATAATAACATAATAGAGAGAAGATCATAATCCAAGGAGTAAAATTATATCACAAGCAATTATCAAGAAGAGAAACCTCCTAACTTTTGATGCCCTAGATTTCTCAACATGGAATCAAAGCTTAGGTGCTAAAGTCAAGAAGGGGCATCTAATCAAGAAGACACATGAGAATCAAGTTTCAAAGAAGGATCAAAGCAAGTCAAAGGACACCAAGCAAGAGATCAAGATCTTCATCATACCGAAACCCTAAATTGAAGAAACATACTTTAGCAAAAGTCTTGAAATCATCTTCAAGAAGGAAGCACGAAGAAAGACCAAAACCCTAGAAGCATTTCCAAGATCATCACCTAAGAAAGGCTAGAACATTCAAGAAGGATTGTGAAGCAAGATCTCCCTCAATCTCTCAAGGAATAGTCCTCTATGAACATCAAGATTAAGGAGGAAGCAAGAAGCAAATACTCAAGTAAGTTTATGACTTTATCTGATACTATCAAAATGTCTTTTTGCAAGGAAAGCAACAGACTTGTTGGGGCTTCAAATTTTCTTGCATGGAAGAAAAGAACAAACCTAAATCTCATTGAGAATGAAGTCATGGACCACATCAAAGGGTCAATAACTCAACCTCCCAATGAAGATACTCAAGCATATGCTAGATTCATGAAGGGAGAAGTGAGAGCCTAGAGGATTATCATAAAATCCATTAAAGACTCTCTCATCCCATATCTATCAAAACTAGACACTGCAAAAGCTATATATGACAAATTGGTAGAGTTGTTTTCCGTAAGTACTGTTGGAGAAGTAATCTCTCTAAGGCAAGAACTCTACAAATTGAAGATCTCAAGGGAAGAAGGAATAAACTCATAATTTATGAGGATTTCTGAACTAAGAGATCAATTTCAAGATCTGGGTGAAATAATGTCTGACAAAGAAATGACCACTGTAGTACTGAATGCACTACCGAAGGAATGGGTTAACTTCACTTCAAGCATCTATGGAAAGAAAGAAGCCACTCCTTTTCAAGATCTATGGTCATTGTGTAAGATTGAAGAAACCAGACTAAAGGCAAAGTCAGATATAGGAACAAATGAGTAGAATCAAGCGTATGCTGCTATGTCAAGAAGAAAAGGAGAGTTTGGAAAAGTTGGTCCTCAAAAGAAGAAGAAGAACATGGTTAAAGTACAATGCTATGGATGTCAAGAATATGGGCACTATTGAAGAGATTGTCGTAAGCTTAAAAGGGACAATAACAAGAGGAATAAGGAAGAAGCCCATATTACGGAAGAAGTAGAAGAGCCTGAGATAAAAAAAGCCTAAGAAGGAGGAAGTGAAAGATTTCTACTATGACTAAGAGAATTTCCTTCACGAAAAGGGTACTTTTCTGTTGTGTAAATTATAGATAGGAAACATTGCAAATAAGATAGCATGCATCATATTAGAGAATGGGATCATGGTAGAAGCATTAGAAGTATGAGCTCATGACATTTGTAATATGATGGATGTCTCGAACAAGACCTATGGAAGTCCACTATGTAGGATATGGCTCTTGGAAAACCTCATTAAAAGCTCAAGTGATACTTATGAAAAAGGAAGAAGTCATCTAGGAAAAGGGTTATCATACATCTGTCAAAAGGTAACATCTGCAAGATAGGATATGCAAGATCCTCAAGATTCTCTGATGGAATCTTCATTGAAAGATTCACCGATCAAGAGGAAAAGCAAGTGTTTCAAGAAGGATTCCAATCTTGTGGAATTCATAGGTTCATGGTATGATAACATAACAATGAAGCAGGTCAAGGGGTGAAATTCCTTCACTCAAAGAAAGTTGCTGCAGGAAGTCTGGACGACCCAAAAGGAAAGATGAGGTATGTATGCTCACATTCGATATCATGGAAGTCATGTCATATGGTTGCAGACAACATGAATCACTGCTCTATCTTAAGAAGCATGATCAAAGAAGGAATTTCCTCAAAAAGGGATGCAAGAATGCATGGGTCACATATTTATTAGATGAAATCAACATAATATGTCCTCATATGGAATATGAGGTGGTTGACTACAACTGAGGAACTCTGAAGCTCTTGGGAATGAAATATGTGAAGAAAGGAAGGAAGAGATCATATGCAACAATGGTAAAGGCAATCAACATTCGAAAGACCAAGAAGATTTGACTTTGATATCTCCGAGAAAGATATGGAGACTCTGATGGAAGTCTGGAAAAAGATGGAGACCCTTGACAATGCATATCTTTAGGAGATGTGTCAACATATATGCAGGATGCTGATGCCTAGAGGAAGATGTCATGTTAAAAGACCATCAGGTAATTATGATTTAAGTATTCATTATTTATGAACTAGTATTTGGATGGGCTTATGCAGGGCTACCAAAGGGAAGAACTGTGGATGTCTTCCAAGAGAACCATGTAGAAGGATGCAAGAACCTTCCAAAGAAGAAAGCATGATGAAGGTAGCATAACATGAAGTAATGCCAGATGTAGACTGATAGATCACTTTTTGATAAGAGGAATGATGACATGACTGACTTATGGATAAAAATGTTGGATGATCTGTGCCCTATGAAAAAGTCCCAAAAGATGAAGACTCCATGACATCAAAGGAAGGAGCTCTTCAAGCAGTTGGTTGTCCCATCATCTCCACTTGAGGAGCTGTTATAGGTCCCTAGTTAAGAGGGAGCTTGGAAAGAAGTTTCTTACTTGGAAGAAACTTGTAAATTCCTAAGCCAAGAGGGAGCTTAGGTACATTCCTTGTGTAGGAATGAGTAAATTCCTTTATTGGAATAGATATGTCCTCCCTAATTGAGAGGGAGAGATAGACACATCATTCTAGTCTTCACTTGGGAAGACAGAATGAGAGGATTGGGTAATCATTTGGCATCCGATACTCTTTGAGGATGAGATAGGGCATCCAAGATAAGAGTAGTCGTGGAGGACTAATATTCTTTGAGGATTGGGAAGTCAAGATAAGAATAGTCCTAATGGAACACACCCTGAGAACCCGGGTGGGGTATGTTCCGAGAGAGACAATGATGAGAGTGTCTATAAATCATTGGTCTCGCCAACATTGAGCTCAGATCTTGTGGAGAGATAGAGCTGTTAGTCAAGGCCTTGCTATGTGACAATGTTGGTTGATATGATGCTAAACAAATGGGTTACCAATCCGATTCTTCTTATGAGAAATTCTTCAGATTGAGAATGACCAAGTACCATTATGAATACCTCCCTAGTTAAGAGGGAGTGTTGAAAAGTGTAACTAGGTTCGGTCTTCATAATGACATGCAATTATGATTTTATGTAAAGAAGAAAAATAAAATTATTGTAATGCTTGCATCATGGGTTTCATGAGCAAGTGGTTTTATTTTTGAGTCAAGGCTCCCATTGAGAGCCTTTAGGAATTTTGTCATCTAGTCATAAAAGAATAAAAGTCATTGTCATGTAATGAAGACATGTTACACATTGTAAAGAGTCACACTTGTCTATGTAAAGTCATCCTCCAAGACCTTGTCACTAGCCCTCATCATGTTGGCCTACAACAAAGAGATGAATCTAGAAGATGAAGTCAACTTCCCTCCAAGAGATCATGTCGGCCTAGAGGTCATGAACAAACTTGTATATATACCCATAGTCAACCTCATTTGGAAACAACGAATTCGGTGAAGCAAGTCGAGAAAGAAGTGTGAAGTATACACAAAAAAAAGGCTCCATATCAACACAGTAAAGAGGAAGGATAGCGAAGATAGTCAAGCATTGTTTTTGGATTAGTTTGTCCTCCCACGTGCGAAGATAACAGAATCCAAGGTATACAGAAGAAGTCAAAGGAGAAACTGTCCCTTTAAGGTGATTTTGTTTGGGTATAGAGCCTCGCTAGGAGAAGCCGAGTCAAGGTGCAAGAAGTCTCTCTCTTGTAGAGACTATAAAGAAAGCAAAGATAATCTAGGGTCTCTATGGTAGGGTGGCAAGCCTACAAGAAGAGATCGACTATCAAAGGAAGGCGCTGACACTGAGAAGAGAAAGGAAGTCGAGAACAAGAAGAGGAAAAACATCGTTGAAGAAGAGGTTAGTGACTTGGTCTTGGGAGGACACTAGAGTCAAGGGTCTTTGTCATGGTCTTGGTATTCATCAATTGAAGATCTATAAGAAGAATTTCTGATTGGGTTTTCCTCTCAAAGAGTGAGAGGTTTTGGCCTTGGCTGACAAGCCTACATACTGTGTCTCTTGTCTTCTATTGTTTATTTGGTAATTGTCTTGATGAAAAGAACATAATAATAACATAACGAAGAGAAGATCATAATCCAAGAAGTAAAAGTATATCAAAAGAAATTATCAAGAAGAGAAATCTCCTAACTTTTGCTGCTCTAGATTTCTCAACATGTTCTAGCCTTAAAATTTTGTGGAGAGGCTAGAATACAGGAGATATCCAAAACCCATAAATCGTTTCTGGAAATTCCACCTAGAAATGACTTAATTAGATTATTAGCCATTTTTAAATATTTCCTAAGTCTAAACTTAGGGAATATGGTTAATTAATCAAAATTAATTAAGTCAAGTTGTGAATGTTCTAGAAACTCACACAGATCGACTTCTAGTTAATCCTAGCCATCAATTAAGATTTAATCTTGGTTGTTGGAGTCCCAACAGAGGATTATAAGAAGAAGTCGATGGGCACTTGGAGAGTACACTTGATCAACAATTCCTTGTGTAGATTGAGCTAGCAGTAGTAGAGTTTGAGCTAGAGAGGGACGCAGTGTCAGTGAGGGGCAAGGAGAGTGATTCGGAGGAAGATTTCCAGATCTGAAGAGGCAAGAGCAAGAGGCTGAGTTATTCCCAATGCATGAATGTGGGGTGCCGGAAGACATGAGTGCATGAATGCGCGAGTGAAGCAACGCAAGTGCAGGAATGCGCAAGTGCAGAAACAGGAGTGCAGGCAACACAAGTGCAGGAAGTGCGAGTGGTTGGGTTGTTTAGGAAATATCTTTGCCGGATTTTCTTACTGTTTGGATTGCCAGTTGGGCATCCATAGGTGTACTCAGATTTCACTGTTGCGTAATAAAATAAAACCCTCACTATTGCACCGATTTTCCCAAGTTGGGATTTTCCGGGGACATTTGTCCAAAAATAACTGTTATTTTTTGTGTGTGTGCTATCATTTCTTCCAATGTTTATTCTTCCACAATTTTATTTGTGTAGGTTGCAATGTGAGTTATTCAGTGTTTGTTGTAGGAAACAATAAATAAATTGTTAATTAAAATAATAATTAGAAGAATAATTTCCAGTTGCTGCAATAGGATTTGGGTTTCCGAATTTTCACAGTAAGAGGTTCAAGCAGTAGATAATATATTTGCTTGTCTTCTTTAGTTTCTAGTACTTTTTATAACTATTGACTCTTTCATATTTATTATTGTATTTTTTGAAAACAATATATGACAATTTAAGGTTGAAGTTTTAATTTGGCATTTATAACTCATTGGTATTGAATTATGAATATGATGCTTCGTGAAAGTTGAAACGTTTCATTTCATGTTAGATATTCTTTGTTATCGTTTGGTTACTTGGTAATGGTAATGGTTACAAGTACAAGTTACAACTTTAGTGATCAATGATGATAAATGTTATATATTGAATTTTGAAATTTTGAAACTTCAAAATTCATGAATCACGAGACTCGATATATTGTATGTTACTAACTTGTGGACATCGTTAATGAAGATTATAACTTCTAGATGATTGATGTTATATGGTTCAATCCAGGTTTTTATGTTTTTTTATATCTAATTCATCATTCTACATGCTCTTGTTAACATATATGTATCAAAATATATAAAAATATATATTATATAAAAATCCGCTCCCAAACCGGGAACTTTTGAAAATGTCGCTCCTCGCTCCCACTCTAAAGTTGTTCTCAACAACAAGAACCTTTGGAATTTCCATTAAGGCTCCAAAAATTTATACATCAAAGCACCAAGAGGAGAGAACCCTCACTAAATCAGCCATGATTACAAATGGTGAGAGCTACTCTTTAAATAGAGTCTAGCTCCATTTCCTTTTACCATAAACTAATAAATGTTTTCCTAGACACACTAGTCTCTCAGAGGAGTAGAATAAAATAACCTCTTTAATAACTTCATTCTAAAAGTATCCATGATTGTTGAGTTCCACTTTCTTTTTCAAGAAGAATCAATAAAATATGTCAAGCAAACAATACAATAATGTTCTCATGTAATCAACTCCATGAGGCTAGTCAACAAAAATAAAATAAAGGAATTGATTATGCATTCACCTTTATAAATCTATCCAAAGTGAAATGTCGTATCAATCGGGCATAAAATGTGTGCCATGTGGCCTCAATAAGTATAGTGTTCTTCAACATGAGCATATATCAATAATGGTTTTCCCAAATAACCAAAGCGTTGAAGTAATAAAGGTGGGTCACTCTTGAAAACAAGTGGTCAAATTGTAAAGAGAATTTTCTAGTGGTTGATTTTGAAAACATCATAACTCTGTCAATTTTTGTTGAAATTTCTATTATGACCACAATTTGGAAATCCTACAACCACTCTGCAGGTAACGATATTGATTCCACAGAAATTTAGGTACTTTGCCAAAAAATATTTGTTTTGAAACTCGGATTTCCTCAAATATGCAATGAAACCCTGGCTCTATAGTTTTGAACCTCCTAGATCTTCTCCACTATGAGACATGTAGCTTTCCAAGGTGAGATGACCTCCTCAAACATAGGTATAAGTGCAATAAGGCTCCAAGAAAGGTGGAAATCCTCAATAATAAGCATAGACATAAATGCAACCGACATTCACAAAGTCGATGTCCTCCTCCATCTATGGCATAAAGTCATGAAACCTCCTCACAAGGTGAGATGTCCCATCAATAAGCAAGAAAAAGTGTGAAAAGTAACCTCCAACAGTGGATGTCTCCTCAAAGTAGGGTTTGAATCTAGTCAAACTTCCAATGATAGCATGTGTAGATCTCCAAGAGAAACATCCCATCAAATGAGGCATTGGAAGAGTGAAAAGTGGCCTGAAATGGTTGATGTCTTCCTCAAATCAAGTGTTAAAAAGTGGATCTATGAAATAAGGCATCAAATCTATGAAGAACACATGTGAAATGCCATCAACGTTCAACTAACTCCATAAAGAAAGGGGGAAATCCTCCATCACCCAATAAAATAAGACCATCCCTCAACATGTGTGCAAGATGCTCCTCCAAAGTTGGTAACTTGGTACTTCTTCAACCATAAAGCATGAGAAGTTGTGCAAGATGATAGATCCATACAAGCATGTGGCAAATCATCCAAGTGGTGTGTAAATCATGAAGAAAGGGGAGTGGCCTCACCATTCAAGCTATAAAGTGATATGCTCATTTATGCGCCATTGAGAATGAAACAAGGGAACACTTCTCATGTATATTAATAATGGTAGTCAATGTTACCCACTAAAATTGGGTAACCCATAGGAGATTTTTTTCACCTCATTTGACAGCCAACCAACCAATAGCTCTATGATGGTCTTCAGATAGCTTGATGCCAAAGGTCTCCACCTATTACTCTTGTTAGTGCTCTCTCCCATTTGACATTCTTCTTGAAGGAAGGTGGGCCATCTATCAAGAGGTACTCTAACCATTTTAGAAATCATGTGTTTTCATTTAATGTTATGAGCATATTAATATGAATCACAGGGAAAATTGGGTGATTGACCGCTCTTGATTGTATTCTTGTTCTCACACTCCACTTGGGAGGCTATCCCTTTGACTTTAGTCTAGTGGGACCTCCTTTGAGACCTTATGGTTTAGGAAGATTACTTTTGGGAGAGGGATTGTTTGATATAGTCTGTCTAGGCTAATCCATGCTTACTGGTTTTCATCCTTCCTAATTATTCATCTCCAATCATTGGGTTGATTGTCGTTGGTAGTTGGGATTGGCACCCTATATCCACATCTTGAGTGAGGGCTTGGAAACTTGACCCCAGAGGTTGATGCAATTGACATAACGATAAAAGCATGTAAAGCCACTATAGAAAAGAAATGTAAAATGAAAAAGATGATTGAGACTTATTTAGCACAGGGGAAAAATCCTAGCATGAGCTCTACCCTCCTCATTAGCCATCACCTAGTTCTTCAAGCTTGTAATGCTTCATCTAAAAGAAAGGAGCTCTTGAATGTCCAAAACCCGATGAGCTAGAAACTACTACATCCTTAAGGGGTATTCGAAAAGCACAAAGCTAGCTTGGGATCCTAGGCTATGTGCCAACAAAAGATAAATCATTAAAGTAGAAAGCACATCAGAGGGGTGGAAAAAGTAGACTGAGGAAAGGGGTAATTCATGCCACCACAATTTCTCCATTTTACGACATTACAGTCAAGATGTTGGACACCCATAGCTGGTCTCATGGTTGTGGCATCTTCCTTGAAATCTTTCCCATTCCATGGCCACCCTATCACATACACCTTGGGATTGATAGATCTACATGGCACATATCACTCCTATTTGGGGTTGGAAACACCTAATAGGGTTGTTGACCTGATCATCTCTAACATAAGTGATATAACTTGTTTAGAGCTCTTGAGCTAGTTAGAAATTTGAAAGTAAGATTGTGTGAAGTATTTCTATGCCCTTAGCAATAGATATGGTCCATTATAATTTATGATGCTTTAATGGTTTTATGTCCCTAATGATGTTGATCTCACTTGATCTTGAAAGGTTTTGTTCAGGGGGTATCACATGCGGCAAAGATCCCTTAGCTTGACTTCTTTGCAGCTCCCTTTGGGGGTTACTTTGCCTCTTTCTCAAAGCAAATATGAACTTGTAGCCCCAACTTGCCCCTCCAGAGATGAGAATTGCGCCTTGAGAAACTTCCACATGATTCTATACCTCTTGATGTGCCTCCAAATGTCAAAACATTGAACCTGAAATCTTGGGCGTTGGACTATTTGATGATGTGCCCAGATGGACCCAATGTTAATTTTTCTCAAGTTCTATGTTGTTATAATCACTTAAAACAATATTGCATTCAATTTCATTCACCCTAGCAACAATTAAGTAATTATAGATAGAACCGTGAATAATAATGCACAATAGAAGATAGCCAAGCACAATGAGACACAAAGATTTTGGTCAAAGATCGGGGCAAAACCCCACAAGGGGGAAAACCCAAATCAATCTTCTTCTTCATAGATATTCAATCAATGTTCAACTGAGATACATAATCCAATTTGTACATCCATAAACAATAAAAGTTAACCCTTTGACTAACAAATCAACTAGGTCAAATCTAGTCAAATGAGAGAGAGAAAAGTCAACTTCTGGTCAAAGTATGATATGCAACAAAAGGGTCAAATTTTGGCATGTGGAAGATAATCAACCTCAGTCAACGAGCTACTGAAATCTTTGGTCAAAATTATAGGCTTGACCTGCGGTCAATGCCTAGAAAGACAACCAGAATTTCGATTAACACTGCAGAATATTTAGTTCAAATATCTGGCCTTCTTCCTCAGTCAAAGATTTGGTCAAACATATCCAAAATATCCCAAGTCAATGAAAGTCAAAGTTGGTCAAAATGGAGATAAAAAAGTTGGTCAATGCTAGTCAGGAATCCTCCTTTGAATCCTTTGCATGTGTTGGTTTTCCTCTGCGAATTTCAGATCAAACTTGTGTGTGATGAGATGCCAAAATGAAGCCCAATGAATCTGTATTTATATGAGTTTTAGGACGTGGCTTTTCACACTTGTGGGGCCGACTTGATGGTCATGAGGTCGACTTGATGGTCATGAGGCTGACTTGGTCAAACTTGTAAATATGAGTTTTCTCCATTATTTTGCTGAGGAAATTCTAAGTGAAGTTGCTAATTTCAACACTCCCTCTCAGTTAGGGAGGAATTTCTCGCTGCACCATAAGTCTTCATCTTAGATGTACATGTCTCAACATAAGGGAAGTTGATTGCTGCACCATCATCTCAACACATTTCAACTGAGCAACGTTGACTTGGTCCATCGAAGAAGAAGAATCATCCACATTGACAATGGGGGAGATCAATTTACCACAACCAAGTCCATGGCAGTGATACATGACCTTGGTAAAGATCACACACCCTATGTCCATTGATTGATCCTCACCCAACTTGATCCTCAACGATCAAGTGGTAGAACACCTGTATCCAACACTAAGGGGAGATCAATTTACCACAACCAAGTCCATGGCAGTGGCGTCCAACCTTGGTAAAGATCAAACACGTAAATTTCCTAACCCACTGGCTAGATGGTGTGAAAATCTGGAAATCCCAAATCGTACCGCAACAACTGATAATATTTCTTCTATTTGTTAATTTACTGAAACATATTATTTGCAGTTGTCTACGACAAATATCGAAATACATACACTGCAGGCTTCACAAATTAATTACTGTGGAAAATAAATATAAGGAAAATACTAGCACAACAACAACACATTAACACAATTGTTTTTAGATAATTGTCCCTGGAAAAACCCAACTTGGGAGAACCGGTGCAGCAGATGAAGGTTTCTTTTATTATTCCTCAACAAAATCTCATGTACAATCTACGGATAGAAGAATAGAAGAAGAAACACTGAGGGAAATTTTACAAAGAAATTTCTCCACTCCACAATGAATTTCTGACACCTGAGAGGACATGCTGCCCTCACACTAGCCACACTGCATCACCCTTTGCCTCTGCGCAGTGACTGCGCTATCCTGCGTCACTGCCTCTGCGTGGGCAATCTGTGTCCCTCTTCTGCGTTGCCTCTTCTTGCCGTTTCCTGCACTCTCGACTATTGCTGATACCCTCTCCCTCTCACTTGCAACTCACCCTCTGATTCGATTTCCTCTTGCCGAACTTTAGCCAGTGAGAAAACCGATCTACTTGGGCCATTGAGTATTCGCTTGATGTCTTTTCCAAATGCCCATCAAAGTCCTTCTTATAATCCTCTTGTTGATCAATCAACGACCTAGATTAGATTCTAATCAATGGCTCAGATCATTTTGACTTGATCCTCATCTTCTTCTAGAAGTTTCACACCCAATTTAATTAATACCCTTTAATTATTTTAATTTCCTAAGTTTAGACTTAGGCATCCATTAAAAATAATTAATTATTTTAATAAAATTGTCTCCAGGTGGAATTTCCCAAAACGATTTCTAGGTATTCTGGAATACATGTGTCCTAGCCTCCCTGCAAATTTTGAGGCTTAGAGCACATCCGATGCTACTAGAAATCAACACTCTCTCTTAGCGAGGAAAGTGCTCTAGTAATACAACCTACTGAAGCATCACCCTGACTCTGTAACATCTCCCTCTGCGCTGCTGTTGTCTAACATCACTGCTGTTATGAATATAATTATGTAAAAGTAATAAATATAGATAATAAATAATAAACATAATAATATGTAAATAAGTAATAATTAGTTAAACAATGAGGCATGTCTAACGAGACATGACCGTTCATAAAGGGACACTTGCTTGGTATATAAGCAAGCTCCTCACTCTCATTTGTATCATCATTCTTGTCCATACATTTTAATATATATATTCTTGTATCTCAATGGAGATCTACATATTCCAAGTCTTCTTGAGTATTTAACTTGAAGTACAAACTTTGTTCGTTCCATTTGGTATCATAGCAATTCGATCCTCTAGTCACTCCACCGCTGCACAAAGCCATGATCTCTGATCCAGGCCCTTGGCCATCAAAGTTTCGTCAAGGTTGAAGTGTTTCGCTACACTTTTGGAGTTTCTCCGTTGCTGAGTTTGTCAGAGACCTTTGGCCTTTTTTTTAAAAGAAGAAGAAATAAAAATAAAAATAAAAGAGATTATATCATATAAAAAAAAGAGAACAAAATAAAAATAAAATTATATATTAAAAGAAAAATAAATGTTAAAAAAAAATCAGCAAAATATTAAAAAATAATAAAAAAAATAAAAAACAAAAGAGTATAAAAAAACACTATAGGAAAAAAAATAAAAAAATTAAATGATATATTTATATAACAAAAAAAAAGGAAACCACTTACCTGCAGAGCCCAATGCTCAACCACCAACCTGCTGCCGCCCTCCAGTTTCCCAACCACCGTTTGAACGCTCGTTCATCCGCACATCATCACGTCCTGTTGTTTAATACAACCGCCAATGATACCAGCCTATGTGCGCCATTGATCCTCCGCCCTTGCATTGTTTTCTCTGCTGTCTGATTTCTTGTTGACCACCCTGCTCCATTGCAGTTGTTGTCCCCAATTCGGCCACCTTTCAGCCATTTGCAACCGCCTGCCCAACCGCCAACACTGTCAAATACCTATTCGTTCCTTGCACCGCTACTCTGCATTGTGTTCCCACGCCACCACCACTATCACAACAACCTTTGCTATCAACCACAACCAGCGAATGCAATTCAGCCACTCCGTTGCCTGCTCCCCAAGCCATCGCATAGCCAACATACGCCATCCGACCATCGCCAATCTACTATACCGTCGTACAATTCTAAAATTATTACAAAAAAATTCAGGTCCATACGCTGTCACAATTTAATTCAATTGACTATTGGTATAAAATTTAGCCATATAAATTGGCAGCTTTGCTTCACAATGTGTGCCATAGTTTAGATAGTTTGTCACCGTCATTAGTCTAAAATCACTACCCTGACTTCCACAACAATTCCACCACCAACTGGCCAAAGAAATTCCGGGCGGGTTAGTTCATCACACCCATCTGTACCGTCTCGTCTCACCAAATATTTCTTATCTTATTTTGAAAGGCGGAAATATTATAAAGACTGCTTAAATATTATATGGAAGTGTGTTTTGTTTTTTGAAATTTTGGAAGTGTTATGAAGCGTGGAGGGCATAAAGGTTAGATTATATATTCATGGTGAAAAAGGTATTAAAAAACAAGTTCATTAAAGGGAAACTTGTATTAAGTATGTTGTAGAAAAGTGAATCGAATGTTATATTATATTATAAAGGATTATCTAGGGATATATGTATTAGTAATTTTGAAAGTTTACAAGGGGTATAAAGAAGTTATAGCGTTATATATATATGTGTGTGTGTGTGTGTATGTATTTGGATAATTAAATATCAGGAAAGGGGAAACATTATTTAAATATAAATATATTAAAGGAGCTTAAGTTATTAGAAGAGAAGGAAGTTCCAATGGATAAATAAAGGTGTAAATATTTAAAAGGGACTTATTATATTTGGCAAACTTAGATTTCTCATAAGAAAACTATAAATTCTTGGTTGAAGTATTATTTGAAAAAATTATCAACGAATATAATATGGAGTCTAACTTGGAAATTAAGGAAGGAAGATTTTTAGAAACCTTACCCAGCTATGCTAAAGTGCTTTTTAAAATTAAGGGAACTCTCGCAGGAAAAGACGTTACTATTTCTATCTCTCCTGTTGAAAGTAAAAATTATATAAACCCTAAAATTGCAAACCAATTGGTGATTCCTGAGTTAAATATAATTGAAAAATTAGACTTCTTGGACAAAAAACAATACGAAATAACTGATTTACAGTTAAACATTGGAGAATATACATTTATATCGCAATTCTCTGTTCAATCCCTATGGAATGATCAAGGTGACATTATTCTGGGATCACCATGGATGGAAACACTAGGTTCCTTTATCCTGAATACGAAGAAGAAGTTTTTGACATTTTCTTACAAAAAGAAAAAAATAACGCTACAAGATATTACAGTGAAGCCGAATTCAGTAATATACCAGAAGACATATTAGATATCTCAAAAGTAATTTTTCAAGAAGGTAAACAAGTACTACAATGCATGCAAAGAGAAGTTGACAAGATCATTGTTGAAAAAAATGAAGAAGTTTCACGACTTAAAGACCATAGTGAAAAACTACTGACACGAATTAAGAAGCTTAAAAATGACAAGAAGTGATTGGAAAACAAGGTACAATAGTTTATCAAGAATGATGCATCAAATATAGAAGTCCAAGTTGAGGAGAAAAGAATAAATACTGATCTAGTTAGTATCATAACTCGAGAAGAAGGCAAAATAATTGAAGCAAAGATGTACTAAGAAGTTGCAGTTCCAGCAACAAAAGATTCAAGTGAAGATCCAGAAATTAACCATTCATCCATAACTAAAGGAAATAGGTTCTTCAAATAAATCAAGAAAGCGACACAAACAAGATAAGGGGAAATCAAATCACTAGAATTCCTTATCGGCATCCGAATCACGAGAGTAGACAACTCATCAAGCTACATCTTTAGAACAAAAACAATAAACTAATGCTCCAAAGAATACTAATGTCAGTGCAATCCACTCATGTGATAACAATTCATCACAAGTTTCTAGTCATTGCAAGATTAAATAGAATATTAATTAAAGGTGGTCTGATCCCTTCATAGTGTGACAATTTTGTATCGACAAAGATGACGGTCCCGAGATGAGAAGACATTCGTAGCAAAAAAAGAGATCAAGCAGAAGACATTCGTAGCAGAAAAAAAAAGATTAAGCTCTTTTCATCAACAAGCTTTGAGGATGAAGCTTTTTGAAGAGGAAGGCAATGTTATGAATTTAAATTATGCAAAAGTAATAAATATAGATAATAAATAATAAACATAATAATATGTAAATAAGTAATAATTAGTTAAACAAAGAGGCATGTCTAAGGAGACAAGACCGCTCATAAAGGGACACTTGCTTGGTATATAAGCAAGCCCCTCACTGTCATTTGTATCATCATTCTTATTCATACATTTAATATATAATCTTGTCTCTCAATGGAGATCGACATATGTCATGTCTTCTGGAGTATTTAACGTGAAGGACGAACCTTGTTCACTTCACATAATAATAAAACCCTCAGAGCTACTGCATCGGTTTTCTCGCATTGGATTTTTGCGGGGACTATTTGTCGAAAAATAACTGTGTCCTATGTGTTGTATTTTTCTTTCTTGCTCAATATTTTGTTTCCGCATATATGTAAATTAAGTGAAGGCTGCAGATGTATTTACTTCGAAATTTACAGTGGAAGACTATAAATAA
Source organism: Pinus tabuliformis (assembly GCA_031772625.1). Lineage (NCBI taxonomy): Eukaryota > Viridiplantae > Streptophyta > Pinopsida > Pinales > Pinaceae > Pinus > Pinus tabuliformis. Next base: position 1,020,978,618 of record CM062811.1, on the reverse strand, counting down.
CTTGTATGATTTAATCAAGTAGGAGAAGTAACATCAGTTTGCTGCAGTAAGGGTTCCAGTTTAGGAATTTTCACATGGTATCAAAGATAGTGCAGGAAAAGCAAGAGGAGCAGAACCAGAAACCCCAGCGCTGAGTAGAAGGGGAAATTGAAAAGTTGCAGGAGGCAGCAAGTCGAAGCCCCAGAGGGTTTGCGCAATCCCTGCTAGCGGGTCGAAAATCCAAGGGAGTCTCTCTCCGAGTGAGTTTACAGAGAGAAGCAACGTTGAGCCTCAACGTGAGGAGCAGCTGGTGGATGCAGATTTTTGAGTAGGCAGCTTAGCCGGGCTGAAAAGATGTCAGAAGAAAGAAGCAGCGGAGCATAGTGAGGGAATACTTCCTCAGTGATTTCTTGCTGAGGAAATCAACATTTCTCGATTGCTGAGTAGCAGAGAAGCAACAACTTACCAACTCTATCGGGGAGTGCATTGTTCATTTTTTGGTAGCATCGGATGTGCTCTAGCCATGAAAATTGGTGGAGAGGCGAAGGCACATGAGATCTCCAAGACCCAGAAATCGTTTGGGGAAATTCCACCTAGATGGAGAGATATTAAAATAATTAATATTTTTAATGGGGTTCCTAAGTCTAAACTTAGAAAAATTAAAATATTAATGTGTATTAATATAATATGGGTGAGAAAGTTCTAAATAACGAGGATCAAGCCAAATCTAATCCTAGCCGTTGATTAGGGACTTAATCTCGACCATTGAATCGTCAACAGGAAAAGTATAAGAGGACGCTTGAGGGTCAGTTGGAGACACACCAAGATACCAAGAGAGATCAGTGAGTTCGATTTTCTGGGGTGAGTTTTGCTGAGGAAATCGAACAAGTGATCAGTTGCAGTGAGGGGCAGCTCGGCAGGAGGCCGAGGAATACATATCAGAGAGGTAACAATGTGTCGGAAGAGGTACTGTAGAGTCTAGGAAGGCTGACTTAGAGTCAACAAGGGTTGACGCAGAGGCTGAGGGGGCCAACACAGTTGACGCAGAGGGCTTCAGAGGTTGCGCTGAGGTGATCCAGTGGGAGAGACTGAGAGCTGTGTTTTCGCACAGATTGACACGACAACGCTCAGACCAGGGGCTGTCACTCTGATCCCCGATCCCTCCGTTTAAGCCTGTCTCCCGCGGCTAAGGGGGGTAGACCCTACGAGGTGAAGGAGACCAACTGTCGACCAGTTGGTTGGGAGACATGATATGAATAGCACTAAAATGGATTTAGAAGTTAAAAGACCAATGCCTTGTGGAGTTAATTTTTAATCGATTAATTATCAGATGCTGAGGAATATAAACCATGTAGAGCAATCAATAAAGTTTAACTTGAACGATGCAAGATATCCAAGATTACCAAAATGAGAGAAGATACTTAAACAACGATCCAGCGATTAAAGCTTCAAAAGATAGAATTCGATTTTAAATGCTAACCAGATATCACATTTACGCAGTTAAATTTTTTTAAATGATCATTCAAGCACATTTAACCACATGCAAATGATAAACATTAATCCCACATCAGATATTTTGAATCTCAAAATGATTATTTTCCGAGAACGACTGGATCCGACAAAAGAAACTTCCACAAATTTTTTTTTTTTTTTAAATTTTTTTTATTATAAAAATGAAAAAATAAAAATTTAAACTTAAAATCTAATTTAAATAAAATTGAAAGCTAACTATAAAACATTAAAGTCTAAAACATAAAAATTAATCTAACCAAGCCTAAGTTCTAAAATCTAAAAATTAAAGTCAAAAATAAAAATAATAAAAAGAAACTAAATTCTAACTTTACGCTATAAAGAAAACGTAAAACAACTGAAATATACCCTAGTCTAAAATATAACCACGCATTGCATATTGAATCGAAAACCAACAATAACAATCAAAATGGAATGTGCGTGACTTGGCCCGGCATCAGAACAAAATGACCAATCGCAAAAAAAAATCCTTGGCAGACACAGGTGATGGCAGAGAGAAATACGATTCAGTTTGAAATTTTCCTGAGCACTGAACGTTCCGAGCTTTACAAACGTTACCTGAGCCGCCGTGAATGAGAATTGATACCGTGTGTGGATGAAGATCATACATTGAAGAAAAGCCACTGTTTGTCTGAGCCGCTGGCTTCATCAAAAGAGCAATCCGATGTTGCCTGTTCGGAAAAGAAGAAACGCAACCCTAGACCAAAGGTTAACCACATATTGATGATAAAGAGCAGAGTTAAATCAAAATTTACAATTATAAGTCAAAACCCTGAGAAATTTGAAACGCAGAAACGACTATTTACTGATGAGCTTGCGTGTGAAATAATAAGCTTGTACGCATCTAATTTTTGCTTGGTTTATGATTTTGCAGATATGCAAATTGATGACGGGGAAATCAGAAACTGTTTGAGAGACTACCTTCATGACTTGCTAATAACCATGCGTATTTTCGAATATGGCATAGCATTATTTTTCGACGGCGGCAATGGAATATGCGTAGCACGAGATTTCAATGGCGGCGATGGATAGAAGGGAAGCTCACCTGAAACGCGAAATTTTTTTACCTGAGACAGCGACGTGTTTTGGTTTGGCGCCCACTTTGAAACTGGCTATTTTGTCTGAGCGGCTGGAGCGGAATAATTTTTCAAGTGAACTGGTTGAAAACTGATGTCAAGGATATTGTGAAACGACCACGTCTCTGGCTGCGTTATCTATGATGAATCACTTGACCAGATCCACGCAGGTGACTGAGAAGGCAGAATCCGTAATCCGGCTCAAGCAATACAGGCACAGTTGATGTATTGTTGTGTGAAATGGTAGCTCAGAAAAATATGTTTCTCCTATGATGCCTGTAACCTGAAATAATGAAATCACCCAAAAAATAATATGTACATAAAACCAAAATCAGAGCCCTAATTAAACCTGATATAAGCAAAACTGAATCTGAAACCCTAGAACAACTTAACTAATTTACAGATTTGGCCCCTTAACAGCCAGATTCAGCAATGAGCACATGAATATTTTAAAGAAATAAAGATTTCAGATTTTCACTGTGAAGAACTTCAGAAAATCTCTCATGCAAATTAGAAAAATAAACCGAATGATAGACCCAGGATCAAATCCAACTGGGCTCAGCAAAAAATGCTTGTGGGAGTTGGCTGGTTCAGCCGAGAACTTCCCCAAACGCCCACCAATCTTCTTCAGAAAGGGTTTTCTGCACAACTTAGAACAACCATCAGTAAAGAGGGCAAAAATGCTGCTAGATCTCAGAAAGTAATGGAGATACCTGCCATTACTTCAGAAACCCTAACAACACTCAAACCCTAGCAAGTGAACAAGATACCTGTGCTCACAATACTCTACAATAAGCTATTATTAATGGCTGAAAATAAAATATGCAGAAAATTAAACAATCTCACAGCATTTCAAGAGAGTAACACCAGCAAGATATGGACCCCAAAGTCTTCTTTTATTAACCAGAAACAGATTTACAAGAGAGCTTCTTCAGTACCAGACTCACAGATCCAATGATCTGAAATGACCCCTAGCACCCTATTTAAAGGAAATGATCCCAATGGCTAGTTCGAGTGATCCATGTCGAAATGATCTCTGTAGTACCCTAATCCCGAATTTACAGTTAACCAGATAGACACGCATATGAAATTTGAAAACAGTAATGCATAAAATTGAAATTTGCACCTACCTGAGCTGCTTGCTGACTTCCGATTCCGCTGCTGAACTGGTAATCCTTAATTGCTGACTGATTTGATTCAATTTAGAGATGGCCAATACCACCCTACCAGACAGAGCAACCTGGTTGCTCAATCCAGAGAAGCTCTCCACAGAGGCTCTCTGTCCCTCCGTGCCCAGAACTCAGATCACTCAAGACTCTTCCACTGCAAAGTTACTTCTCCTGGTTTTCTGCTGCTGAATCCATAATTCGCTGGTTTTTTTTTTCACCCCCCCTTCAGGTTCAGACGCTGCTATTTAATCCCTCACCTGGCGGTGGCTGCCCTCCCACTTGCAGCCACCGCCCCCCATACATTGATGGCTCCCGATATTTCATATTGTCCTTGGCGCTCAGCAATAACTATCTATCCGGTTTCACTGACTTTATTAATGGCAGGGATACGCATAGATTTTTAGGGCAGCTGATATTTACATTACAATATTTCCCATACGTGTAAGTGTTATAACTGATACCTTATAACTTACATTTAAAATGTTATAAAGTTGTAATGATATAGTGTAGAACGTTTGTTTTATAATTGCTATAAGGTTTTAGGATATATATATTATATCATTTAAATAATATATGATATCAAGTTAAGTATTATGTCTTATAACATATAAATTATATATGATATAAAGTTAATTAATATATCATAACATTTAATTTATATATGGTATAAGTTAATTAATATATTTTATAAATTCATATTTATAAGGTCTAACCATATACTTTATAAAATTTAATACATGGATATATATTTATAAAGTTTTAAGGTCTAAAATTTTATTAATGGGTTGTTACATACATTCCCCCTTCTGAAAACTTCGTCCCGAAGTTAGAGCTTTTAGGTTCAAGGATTTAATGGACACGACCTTTCTATCCAGGTCCCCAAGCTATTCAAACTCATCCTATCCTTCCTAATCTCTTCTGCTCCCATCCTATCCGACCTCTACTGGAGTATGCCATGGCGTCAATCTTACTGACCTAACCATTTATAACACGAAGGTAATAGCGTCGGCTATACCGACCTGATTCCCAGTAGGCATCCGGCAGTCATCATCACACGTCTAGGGGAGCGTGACTCGCACAGTCCTCCCATGACTCCAGGTTTTGGAGGATAAACGGTGGGTAACACCTCCACCCCTCCAGTAGTATCAGGGTTACTACCCTATCATAGAATCACTTTGAGCTTTAACTGATCTGAGTTCTGTCATCACGTGGTCATCTCGAAAATTGGATCAATTATCTGCAATCATAGTTTATCTGCAAGTTTATCTGCAATCTTACACTTACCCAGCATTTGTGAAATGTGCATCAGCATATTCGAAACAACTTATGTATTATCTACATATGATACTATAGCATAACAGAATTTTGTTATTTTCTATGCATGTATTCTGACTTTTCTATAGGATGTATTCACTTCCTGTCTTTTATTTCAGTTGCTCATTTCTTGACATGCATAAAATAAAACAGATTTATATTGTTTCAATTTCTACCAGAAGTAAAATCATTTGACGGTCTTAACTTTACTTCAACATTTATAATTTAGTAATATAATCACATATATTGTTTTGGTATCCATGTACCAGCAGGAATTAAACACATATTATTTTGGTATCCACGTACCAGCAGGAATTTTAAACATATATTATGCCGCAAAGTTTCATGTTTATCACTAATCATTCAAATGTTTTTTTGGTTTTCTGACAGAGGTGAAGTAAATATATATACTAAACATAGTGTAAAGTTCTTCAAAATGGACATAAACTAGGGTATCTCTGACATATGTCCTCTGTATTCTCCCAAGTCGCTGATCCGGGACTATACTTGTCCCACTGGACCTTAACTTGGTCCACCAGGCGGTTCCTCAGCTGTCGAACTCTACGTTCCAGTATACGTAACGGTTCGACCGTTATGACTCCCTCGTCCGATACCTGCAATTCTTTCCACTGGATGTTATGAGATAGATCAGCTACATAATGCCTTAATACAGAAACATGAAATACATTATGAATTCTATGCAGGTGAGGTGGCAGGGCAAGACGATAGGCCACAGGTCCAACTCTTTCCACGACTTTAAACGGTCCTATAAATCGGGGTGACAACTTTGTCCCTTTCCCGAATCGAATAGTACTTTTATTTGGTTTGATGCGGACGAAGACTTGGTCCCCTACTTCATACCTTCTATCAGTTCGGTGAGCATCAGCATAACTCTTTTGTCTATCCTGTGCTTCCTTTAATCGCTGTCTAATCTGTCTGACCTGCGCTTCCATTTCATGGATTAATTCTGGTCCTATTATCACTCGATCTTCTAACCTGTCCCAACTTAACGGTGTTCTGCACGGTCTGCCATATAAAGCTTCAAATGGAGGCATCCCAATCGAACTGTGGTAACTGTTGTTGTATGCGAATTCAACCAAGGGTAAATACTTTTCCCAGTGGGATTGCTGATCCATCACATACATCCGCAACATGTCTTCAAGTACTTGATTTACTCTTTCAGTTTGCCCATCAGTCTCAGGATGGTAAGCTGTGCTTAAATTTAGCTGAGTACCTAAGGCTGTCTGCATGCACGTCCAGAATCTGGAAGTGAATCGCGAATCTCTATCGGATATAATCTTTTTAGGTACTCCATGATATCTGATAATTTCGTTTATGAATACTCGAGCCACGTCAGCAACATCATAAGTATCTTTTACTGGAATAAAATGGGCGCTTTTTGTTAATTTATCCACCACTACCAAAATGGCATTGTGTCTTTGAGAAGTAAGAGGTAGTCCAGTGATAAAATCCATAGAAATGGTCTCCCATTTAGACATAGGAATGTCGTGGGGCTGTAAGAGACCCGCTGGGTGACAATGATCTGCCTTTACCTGCTGACATTCCAAACATTTTGCAACAAATTGAGTGATATCCCGCTTCATGCCTGCCCAAAAGAAGAGTTTCTTGGTATCCGCATACATTTTCCCTACTCCAGGATGAGCACAATATACGGCTTTGTGAGCTTCCCTGAGGATGGTATCTCGAAGATCTTTATCGTCAGGAATGTACATCCTTCCATGGAATCGCAAGATCCCATCGCTTTCTAATTCATAACCCTCGAACTTAGATTCTTTTGCCTTAATCCCCTCAAGACTTGCCCTCACTTTTAAATACCAGGTGTCTTTTATAAGACGATCCAGCACTCGTTGTCTTAAGTCCACTTTAATGGGTATGAGAGAAAATATCCGGGGTCTCCTGCTTAAGGCATCGGCTACCACATTTTCCTTTCCCTTAATATATGATATTCCGAAGTCATACTCACTTAGGAATTCACTCCATCGCCTTTGCCTGGCATTTAAGTCTCTTTGGGTGAACAAATATTGTAGACTTTGATGGTCGCTTTTAAGTGTAAACTTTCGTCCCACCAAATAGTGTCTCCAGATCTTTAAAGCTAGCATTACAGCGGCCAATTCTAAATCGTGAGTAGCATAAAGTTCTTCATGAGGTTTTAGTTTTCTGGAAGCATAAGCTATCACTCCCCTGTCCTGCATTAACACTGCACCCAGCCCTTGCTTGGATGCATCCGTACATACCGTAAAGTCTTTGCCCATATCAGGGACTCTTAGGATTGGTGCACTGGTGAGTAGTCTTTTGAGTTCAGAGAATGCATTATTACATTCCTCGGTCCACTCATACTTAACACCTTTACGCTGGAGGGTTGTGATTGGCTTCGCGATTTTGGAGAATCCCTCCGCAAATCTCCGGTAATAACCTGCTAAGCCCATAAAGCTTCGTATCTCATGTGCATTTTTCGGTATTGGCCAGTCCATGATCGCTTTTACCTTCTCCGGATCTACTGAAATCCCTTCGCCTGATATGATGTGACCCAAATAATGAATCTTTTCCTGAAAGAAGGAACACTTGGACAATTTTCCATATAACTGACGTTCTCTAAGGCAGGACAATACTAACCGCAAATGCTCCTTATGCTCTTCTTCATTCTTGGAATAGATGAGAATATCATCTAAAAAGACTTGTACAAATTTATCAAGATACTGACGGAAAACACTGTTCATAAGATTCATGAATACGGCTGGCGCATTTGTTAACCCAAATGGTACCACAGTAAATTCATAGTGCCCAAAACGTGTCCGGAATGCTGTCTTAGAGATATCATTTTCAGAAATCCTTAGCTGATGATATCCTGATCGAAGATCAATTTTTGAAAAGACAGAAGCTCCTTTCATTTGATCGAAAAGATCATCGATCCGCGGCATAGGGTATTGATTCTTTACTGTAGCTCGATTCAAGTCCCGATAGTCTATGCATAATCTTAAGGATCCATCTTTCTTCTTCACAAAAATTACAGGAGCGCCCCAAGGTGAGGTACTGGGTCGAATAAGCCCTATATCGAGTAGTTCCTTCAACTGGATTTGCAATTCCTGAAGTTCTGGAGCTGTCATTCTATAAGGTGTTTTAGAGATCGGCTGGGTACCTGGCTTTAATTCAATAGTGAGATCCAATTCTCTTACCGGGGGTAATCCAGGTAGTTCCTTTGGAAATACATCCGGGAACTCGGCTAACACCGGATATTGTTCTAAGGATGGTCCCTTTCCCTGGCTTACTTCGTGAATTGCATAAGCCTGACAACCCTTTCTTAAACAACGCTTCACCTGCATTGCCGAAATGTAGCGCAAAGAAATTTCTCTCTTGATCCCTTGAATTTGGATTACTTCTCCCTCATCATTTAAGCCCAAAATCCTCTTTCCATAACAATCTACCCACGCCTGGTGAGCTTCCAGCCAATCCATACCTATGATAAGATCATACGTCCTTAGGGCAGTGACGTAGACTTTTAGTTTAGTCGAACAGACCCCTAGGTCAATTTTGCATTGATCCACACTCAAGCCCACGGTTTGGAGTTCTCCCGAGGCCATTTCCACTTGGTGGAAATCATTTTGTCTACGAGCTGCCAGCCCACATTTGTTTAATGCATATGACGAAATGAAACTATCTGTGGCACCAGTATCAAATAAGATTTTGAGTTTTACACCATTGATCATACCTGAAGATTCCACTACAGTGGATTGATGGGCTGCTTGGTCGTGGTTGACTACTGCATGAATTCTATGATTACTTCGCTTGGCTGATATCGGCTCCCTCCCAGTTCTTTGCAATATGTCCGATGACGCTTCTAGGCAGTTACGCTGGAGATGCGGCCCCCCACATCCCCAACAATTGAGCTGCGCTGATCCTCTTGAATTAAGGGGTGAGTTTCTAGAGAACGAGCCGCGTCCTCCCATGTTGGTTCCTCTCGCACCCCTTCCTCTACCGGTAGTCCCTCGCGATGCCCATGGTCTGGTGCTGGACGATTCCGCAGCTATAGTGTTTACAGCCATGGGAACTCTTGTCCCCAGACTTGGGGTGAACCTGTTACCGTAAGGTGGCCTCGAGCTACCTCCTCTGAAAAAGTTCCGGGGAGCCTTCCCTGGAAGTCCTGATTGTAAAGGCCCTGCTGGTCCTATATCCTTTTTGATTCCAAGGTGTTCTTCTGCATAACGGCTACATTCGACTGCCTCGGCTACCGATGATGGTTTCCACATGCTTACCAAGGCTCTGATGCGAGGGTTTAACCCAAATATGAAGCGTTCAGCTTGACGTTCATCAGAGTCTAAGTAGGGAATGTATTTTACCAGCTCCATAAACCTTATTTCGTACTCTTCCACCGTTTTACTTCCCTGAATTAGTGTATGAAAGGCTCTGGCTTGCTGCTGTTGAAAGTATGGAGGTAAATACTTCGCGCGGAACCTTTCCTCAAACAGATCCCAAGGAACGTTGTCTGATGTAAGGTGTAGCTGCTTTTCCAGGTTTCCCCACCAAATCAGGGCACTTTCCTTTAGTTGAAACACGGCAATTTTTGTTTTTGCTGAAGGCGAATATTCTCTTAACTTAAAGCACCGGTTCATCCCCTCCAACCATGCCTCAGCGCGTTCACCAGCTCGACCTCCTGAAAATTCTGGGAGTCTAATTTTCTGAAGCTCTCTTGAGATGTCTTCTCTCGATCCTCTGGGCTCCAAATTATGTGGTTCCGCTGAACTGGTGGCTACATGCTGAAATTCCTCTTTGTTTTTAGCCTTAGCTGATTCCTTTAATGTCTCCAATAAGGCCTCCAAAGAGTTCATTATCACAGTCAACTCTGGCGTTGGAGCGTTTGATGTTGACGGCTGCCTTGGTGGTGACGAGGGTGAGGGGGATGGCGATGGCGACGGTGGCGGCATTAATGGTGATGATGCTGCCTGGTCACGTCGTCGTCGCTCATACGTCTTTACCATAGTAATGGTCCCTGAACACAAATGAAATGTATATATATATAAAAAAAAATTAAGGCGAATAATCGAATTTTAACACACTAATTTCTTTGCAGCTTCACATTTAAAAACGGGTATAGTTTTGCTATTTTTACCCGCTAGGCGGATCTTACTGGTACCGAGGTCAAGGAGGGTGGTCACGCGACCTCCTTGTCCTAATGCAGGGTTTTCTAAAAATGAATAATGCAGAAGTGTATGGTTATTAGCTCCTAAGGTAAGACATCTAAAGTTTATTTACCAAATAACATCCATGATTGAAAAATGTTAAATGTCTCGTTACAATGTACGTTGGTAACATACCTGCCATACCTCAATCTAGCTATTACATTTAAGGAAGGTCATACATATTTATATTCTGAATATATTACTTGGATATGGATTAAATCTATAAAAATGAAGGGTTGTTTTGGTTCCATATCAGTTTGACCTTTAGCTGAAAAATTTACCCTAGACATGTCATGATTAAAATCTAGAAGAGATATAGTTCAGCAATATATCATAAAAAGTAGATTGGGTTTAAACGGAGGAAATAAATTAGGATAAAATGTGATTATGATTTTTAGAACCATTTTTGTTTAAGAAGGACTCCGTCAAAGGATATAATTAGTACAATTTTGTTCTCTAAGGGATGCTTTGGAAAGTAGTTTTTATAAATTGCACATAACACTTTAATGGTTGATGCAAATGCAAAGTGACTGCAATAGGATTCATAGAAAATTTTGTGCTATCATAAGTTCAGATTTCACAATATTTGGCAGAGAACTTGCATAGATATTATCTGAGAAATTTAGTTGTTCCTTTCAACTTGAAACTGGCAAATCTAGGAGGCTATGAATGATCAAACAACATAACAGGGAACCTATCAAGTTAGATTTGATTACTGTCAAGGAACATAAAAAGGAACCTGTTAGAAGGGTTCATAAAGGCTGCATGCTAGGGCCAATCAGCATGTGCATACCTAGAAAAATGCCAAAAGATAAAGTATCCTAGAAATTTGTCATCTTAAAAGTGTGTGCCATCACCTATTGACTAGTGAATCCATTTGAACAAAGAGAAAAGATAATTTCCAAGCAACTGTAAATTGAGGTAAGGACCAGAACGAACTTTATAAGATCAGCCACAAAAGTTACTTCATAGGTAGAGTTAACATACATGCATAACTTTGAAAAGGAATCACCTATAAAGGGTTGAAACAAAATCTTCATGTGATAAATGTGTCAAATACATGGTCAAATGAAGTTGAGGATTATCAAGATATGCTTTTGAAGTATGCAAGTTTATTTGGAAAGAGCATTCACTAGACCTAGATCAGAAGGTTGCGCTACCATTGCGCCACGGATCCCTGCCTCTAAACAGAAATGACTTGATGATCAATTCTGCTCACTGTTCAGAAGAGAAGATCCTCTAAAAACACAATTTGAATGATGAACTTTTGAGATCTTTCAGCTGAATGAAATCAGTCAACTGGAGCCCTTATCAAAAGATAAAAAAAGGCTAGAACGATGCTAAAATTCTGGTGAATTATATGTGATAATTTATTTATTATTATTATTTTTTTTTTAAGTCTGTTTTTACTATCTATTTCATTTCTCTCTTTTTTTTTTTTTTTTTAACATTACTTTATTATATTTTTTATTCCTCCATTATGCTCTTTATATATATATATATATGCCTTTGGTTCAGACCCCATAAAATTCCTCTTATTCTGTATCTTTTTCTTTCCTTCAATCTTATTATATTTCTTTCTGTTCACTTACCTTTATATATATATATATATATATATAACTCATTTCTACTTTATTATATATAGATTTTATCTATTGCAATTTTAAGATAACACATTCAAGATCCAAGCGACGTAGAGACCCACAAGCGGAACTACAGGCACTATGCGTCAATTCGCAAGACAATTTCCCAGTAATTAATGTAAATATATAAGTAGAAATTTTAAAGGACATTTTTGTTTTCCACGTCTGCCAATGCCACCTGGGCATCCAGAACCAGAAAATTGAGTTCTTCTTTATGCCGTCATAGAGTGATATAAAAGTGATTTTATTTCAATCGTTGCTAGGTATATATATATATATAACTCTTACGGTGTTATTTAAAGTGTCAACATAACAGATCCAGCTCATTACCAACGCAACGTGTTTACCATTAAACCACAAGAACGGGACTTAGCTTATTTGTGATCTCGTGTTTAATAATATTAATGCTATGTTTGATGTCACGGGTTCGATTAGTAACACGGGGATATGACTAAAGAATTGAAAAGCGGTACTTTATAGTACCCACCCATTTATTTATTTATTTGTTTATTTTATGTTTATAAATCAAACAACCGTGAACCCTTTTTTGTATACAACCCATGGCTTCTGAAACGCTGGACAAAATATATTTTAAATGAATTTAAATATTTATGATTATGTTTTAAAGGCTCCAGTTCGAATATATAGTTTATAATATACATTAGCGATATAATTTATTGCCATCCGTCAACAGAGATTTATTCCATGGCCACGGGTTAGATAGAAAAGGGAGATCTACGTGCCTCGCGGCTTTCCTCCCATAGGTTGATACCGTCTGGCCCTTACATGTCATCCAATCCGTGTGAATTTGATATATTTCTGAGATAGCTGCGATCCTGAAACCTATTTTGAACGCAGGCTTGGAGAGTCGAATTTCTCGAAATTCATAGGAATATTTGGTGCATATACGTCTTTCTTTCGCGGGCAGCATGTGCTTATGCTCTGTTGAAAGAAAAAAAAAAAAAGATTTGCTGAAGTCAAGTTTTTCTGCAATTGTTTTAGATTATAAATTTTAACCTCACATATTTCTCATTGATAAAATTGTTATTTTGTTACTGTAAAGAAACTATTATTATTCATATTTAAATAGATGTTAAATAAGTTGCGTAGATTCGGATCAACATTTGTTGACGATACTCAAATTTGTCTCATTTAGGATGCAGAATGCGTTGATATATTATGTTTTCTAGGAACAGGGGTTGTTTCCTAAGAAATGGATTCAAGTTCGGGCTCCATTCCACGATGCTATCAGCTGCATGGTTCAAGAGGATATCGCTTCGCCCTGGACAGGATCATACTTAACGGTGCAGAGAGTCATGATTGTGATGGCCTCACAGCTGATACGATAATGATATGAATGGGTTCTCTCATCCAGCTAATTTACATTTAACATCTTTCCCTTTTATTTTATATAATACTGAAGCTTCCTTATTTTGATAATTGCATTCTAGACTGATGCCTACTCTACCAATCTATTCTACTGTCAGGCTGGTTTAAAGGTAACTGAGACAGAGCGCTCAAATTTCAATGACCATTTATAGATCATCTTCAGACAAGGAAAATGAGCAAATTTCCAATATGGAGCTAATCTAGCTGCAACGTAAATTTACTCGGTGGGTGTTTATGCAAAGTTACAGCGTTAATTACTTCTAGGGCCTGTAAGGTCTCCAGGGTTCGAAACTGGGCTCTGATACCATGTGTAGTACCCTAATCCCGAATTTACAGTAACCAGATAGACACGCATATGAAATTTGAAAACAGTAATGCATAAAATTGAAATTTGCACCTACCTGAGCTGCTTGCTGACTTCCGATTCCGCTGCTGAACTGGTAATCCTTAATTGCTGACTGATTTGATTCAATTTAGAGATGGCCAATACCACCCTACCAGACAGAGCAACCTGGTTGCTCAATCCAGAGAAGCTCTCCACAGAGGCTCTCTGTCCCTCCGTGCCCAGAACTCAGATCACTCAAGACTCTTCCACTGCAAGGTTACTTCTCCTGGTTTTCTCCTGCTGAATCCATAATTCGCTGGTTTTTTCACCCCCCCTTCAGGTTCAGACCCTGCTATTTAATCCCTCACCTGGCGGTGGCCGCCCTCCCACTTGCAGCCACCGCCTCCCATACATTGATGGCTCCCGATATTTCATATTGTCCTTGGCGCTCAGCAATAACTATCTATCCGGTTTCACTGACTTTATTAATGGCAGGGATACGCATAGATTTTTAGGGCAGCTGATATTTACATTACAATATTTCCCATACGTGTAAGTGTTATAATTGATACCTTATAACTTACATTTAAAATGTTATAAAGTTGTAATGATATAGTGTAGAACGTTTGTTTTATAATTGCTATAAGGTTTTAGGATATATATATTATATCATTTAAATAATATATGATATCAAGTTAAGTATTATGTCTTATAACATATAAAATTATATATGATATAAAGTTAATTAATATATCATAACATTTAATTTATATATGGTATAAGTTAATTAATATATTTTATAAATTCATATTTATAAGGTCTAACCATATACTTCATAAAATTTAATACATGGATATATATTTATAAAGTTTTAAGGTCTAAAATTTTATTAATGGGTTGTTACAATCTCGACCGTCGATGAGGATCAAGACATCTCTTAATCTCATCCGTCGATTTATTAAAAAATGATATTTTGCATGCATTCACAAAAAATATTATTATTTTATTATTTAGGGTTTTTGCTTTATTTTATAATTTTTTATTATTTATTTAATTTATTTAATTTTTATTTATTTTATTATTTTATTTATTTTCTTAAATGGATCATCGAACTAAGCCTTTGGAAACATCACCTAGGACCTAGGACTTAGGACTCATGAGGGGACTAAAACATTTTTCAACCCTCAAGACACATTACATCATGACTTTTACAATTTACATCTTAAGGGGACAAACCCACTTTAACATAGAACCTCATAAACCACCCAGTTCTGCGACACAACTATAATCTAGCAGATTAACACACTAGGATTCTCCTAAAGTTCTAATAACAAAATGCATCCCGGCTTTGGGGTCAGGTTGAAGGAAAACTCTGCCGATCGTAGATCGGTGAGACGAAAAACCTTCCGGGACGTAGATTATCATTAGAAAGTTAGGTCCACCTAGGCAATTTTACATACATGACTCTGATCTGGTAAGATTATTTACAATTCATACATGCAGACTGGGTTTACAATCAAAATGATCAAGCTGCTGATGGCTGTAGGATGGCATGGACACGTCGATCAGGTGCTACCCCTTTTTGCCAAGAAAAGGGGGTGTACTGCATGGGTAGTTGACCGGTAGTGCTCAACATCTGGCTCTACTTGGGGACACGTTGCTGCTCTGTAGGAATGTGAGAATCCAGAATCTGCATCCACGCAACACATAATAAAATATAAGTAGCGTCCGTCCAAAAATCATCATATAACATTAAGCACAGGAAAGATATAAGCTCTTCATTTATTAACTAATCTAGAAAAGCAAATCTAATGGAAAAAACAAGGAGTAGTGTTAGAAATACGATACAAAGGATGCCCCATGGCATCAGATGTGTTCAATATAGTGCATACTGAGCATTTGCCTGCTTTTAGGCAAATCTGTCGGTTGCTTATCGGATGTGCCATGTCCAATTTTGCATATGGTAGGACTTTTTCCTATCCGAAAATCAAGCTGCTCGCGACCGTCTGATGCATCAAATCTTCGTCTCATTCTCTTTCTCTTGCGCTTTTTTCTTGTGGCAGGTTGAATTACTGATGATCTGGAACTTTCTGTTTCAAAGCTATCAGATGAAGTATGTAAGATATGCCTGACATGTCTTTCTTCATCTTGCATCTGATCTTTATCATTCTTAAGTCTATCTGGATCACCTTCAATTAACCATCTTTCAATCGAATCAATAACTTCCTCATAATAAGGTGGAGCTTGTTGCAGCAAATGAGAAGGTTTCTGATCTATTGATGTCCCCTGGTTCCTCTCATCCTCTGACCATTGTTGAAATTTTTGAACCTGTATTTTAATGTCATCCATCTGACTAGAGTGTTCAACCTTTATAGCACTGATTTGTCTGGCATGATGTTCTTCCATATCTTTTATTACTTTATCCTTCTTTTCCTTTATGTCCATTAAGCAATGTTGCATGGAATTTATTTCTTCTTTATGATTCGCTTGCATGTCAGCCAACTGATTATTATGATTGAACGTCATGATAGTCATTTCTTCATCCATAGTTAATAACTTGTTTTGCATAGAATCAATTTCCCTATCATGATCAGCTTTCATGGTCACCATATTTTCCTCTAAGACTGACATCTTGCTTTGCATGATTCTAATTTCTGTTTCATGATTAGTCTTCATGGCCTCAATTTCTTTAGCATGCTGATTTTGCGTGACCTCCATCTCCCTATTACGTTTTTCCAGGTGGGTGCATAAAGTTTTGACATCATTGATACAACTAGTTTGATTGCTTTCCATATTTTTTACCAGCATCATTAGATCTTGTAAAATTTGCTTTTGCTCTTCCTTTTCATTGTCATTTGTCCCTGATTTCCTGTGGACTTGATCTGAAATAGTACAGGTGGATGACACATTTCGATGTGAAGAATCGTCTTGGGATCTTTCACTGTCAGCTGGACCTTTTATCAAATTGCTTTCATTCTGTTGCACATTTTTAGGGGCAGAAGGCAAGCTGTTTGGATAACCATATCTATTTTTAAAAGCATCGACAATGTCTTCTAAAGAAGTGAAAGATTCCTTTGGAAAATTGTTAAACCAATTCAAAGCATCATCTTCTAAAGAAAGGACAAATAGACGCATTTTGATATCTTCATGATTAAACTGAGGGGATCTACAGTATATGATCATGATGCGAGTAAACAAGCCTAGATGCCTTCTAACAGCGATTGGATCACCACCTGAAAAAATAGGTAATTTAGAAATGGCCTCTTCTGGAAAATCATGGAGACGTTCAGTAAAACGACACGGCTTAAATGAATAATCCAAGATGAATGATAAGGGATTAAAAGGATGATAGAACTAGATATCTGCTCAAGAAAATCAATAGATGAAAGAAATGGAGTTGCCACTTGAACAATGAATCTGATTCTAAGATCCAAAAAGGAATCACAAGCAGATATGAGGAAGGCTTCTTGTCTGGGAAAAATGAGAAAATGGAGTTGCCACCCAAACAAGAAACACACCGAAGAGATGCTGATGATATGACGAAAAATAAGGCAATGAAATATCCAAATGATAACCCCAAAGGTTGAATCTGCCAGCTCAAATGAGAGATGAGAAAGATGAGAAGATGAATGTCGATGAAACGCCGAGAATAAAATGTCCCCGGCAACGGCGCCAAAAAATGTTGGCGTTGCCGGGCCAGATGAAAAGATAAAAATGAGAAGGAATATTGTCGTTGAAACGCCGAGAAAACAAATCCCCGGCAGCGGCGCCAAAAGATGTTGTCGCACAGATTGACACGACAACGCTTAGACCGGGGGCTGTCACTCTGATCCCCGATCCCTCTGTTTAAGCCTGTCTCCCGCGGCTAAGGGGGGTAGACCCTACGAGGTGAAGGAGACCAACTGTCGACCAGTTGGTTGGGAGACACGATATGAATAGCACTAAAATGGATTTAGAAGTTAAAAGACCAGTGCCTTGTGGAGTTAATTTTTAATCGATTAATTATCAGATGCTGAGGAATATAAACCATGTAGAGCAATCAATAAAGTTTAACTTGAACGATGCAAGATATCCAAGATTACCAAAACGAGAGAAGATACTTAAACGACGATCCAGCGATTAAAGCTTCAAAAGATAGAATTCGATTTTAAATGCTAACCAGATATCACATTTACGTAGCTAAATTTTTTTAAATGATCATTCAAGCACATTTAACCACATGCAAATGATAAACATTAATCCCACATTAGATATTTTGAATCTCAAAATGATAATTTTCCGAGAACGACTGGATCCGGCAAAGGAAACTTCCACAATTTTTTTTTTTTTTTTATTATAAAAATGAAAAAATAAAACTTTAAACTTAAAATCTAATTTAAATAAAATTGAAAGCTAACTATAAAACATTAAAGTCTAAAACATAAAAATTAATCTAACCAAGCCTAAGTTCTAAAATTAAAGTCAAAAATAAAAATAATAAAAAGAAACTAAATTCTAACTTTACGCTATAAAGAAAACGTAAAACAACTGAAATATATCCTAGTCTAAAATATAACCACGCATTGCATATTGAATCGAAAACCAACAGTAACAATCAAAATGGAATGTGCGTGACTTGGCCCGGCATCAGAACAAAATGACCAATCGCAGAAAAAAATCCTTGGCAGACACAAGTGATGGCAGAGAGAAATACAATTCAGTTTGAAATTTTCCTGAGCACTGAACGTTTCGAGCTTTACAAACGTTACCTGAGCCGCCATGAATGAGAATTGATACCGTGAGTGGATGAAGATCATACATTGAAGAAAAGCCACTGTTTGTCTGAGCCGCTGGCTTCATCAAAAGAGCAATCCGATGTTGCCTGTTCGGAAAAGAAGAAACGCAACCCTAGACCAAAGGTTAACCACGTATTGATGATAAAGAGCAGAGTTAAATCAAAATTTACAATTATAAGTCAAAACCCTGAGAAATTTGAAACGCAGAAACGACTATTTACTGATGAGCTTGCGTGTGAAATAATAAGCTTGTACGCATCTAATTTTTGCTTGGTTTATGATTTTGCAGATATGCAAATTGATGACGGGGAAATCGGAAACTGTTTGAGAGACTACCTTCATGACTTGCTAATAACCATGCGTATTTTCGAATATGGCATAGCATTATTTTTCGACGGCGGCAATGGAATATGCGTAGCACGAGATTTCAATGGCGGCGATGGATAGAAGGGAAGCTCACCTGAAACGCGAATTTTTTTTACCTGAGACAGCGACGTGTTTTGGTTTGGCGCCCACTTTGAAACTGGCTATTTTGTCTGAGCTGCTGGAGCGGAATAGTTTTTCAAGTGAACTGGTTGAAAACTGACGTCAAGGATATTGTGAAACGACCACGTCTCTGGCTGCGTTATCTATGATGAATCACTTGACCAGATCCACGCAGGCGACTGAGAAGGCAGAATCCGTAATCCGGCTCAAGCAATACAGGCACAGTTGATGTATTGTTGTGTGAAATGGTAGCTCAGAAAAACTGGACAGCGTATAAAAATATGTTTCTCCTCTGATGCCTGTAACCTGAAATAATGAAATCACCCAAAAAATAATATGTACATAAAACCAAAATCAGAACCCTAATTAAACCTGATATAAGCAAAACTGAATCTGAAACCCTAGAACAACTTAACTAATTTACAGATTTGGCCCCTTAACAGCCAGATTCAGCAATGAGCACAAGAATATTTTAAAGAAATAAAGATTTCAGATTTTCACTGTGAAGAACTTCAGAAAATCTCTCATGCAAATTAGAAAAATAAACCGAATGATAGACCCAGGATCAAATCCAACTGGGCTCAACAAAAAATGCTGGTTCAGCCGAGAACTTCCCCAAATGCCCACCAATCTTCTTCAGAAAGGGTTTTCTGCACAACTTAGAACAACCATCAGTAAAGAGGGCAAAAATGCTGCTAGATCTCAGAAAGTAATGGAGATACCTGCCATTACTTCAAAAACCCTAACAACACTCAAACCCTAGCAAGTGAACAAGATACCTGTGCTCACAATACTCTACAATAAGCTATTATTAATGGCTGAAAATAAAATATGCAGAAAATTAAACAATCTCACAGCATTTCAAGAGAGTAACACCAGCAAGATATGGACCCCAAAGTCTTCTTTTATTAACCAGAAACAGATTTACGAGAGAGCTTCTTCAGTACCAGACTCACAGATCCAATGATCTGAAATGACCCCTAGCACCCTATTTAAAGGAAATGATCCCAACGGCTAGTTCGAGTGATCCATGTCGAAATGATCTCGACCGTCGATGAGGATCAAGACATCTCTTAATCTCATCCGTCGATTTATTAAAAAATGATATTTTGCATGCATTCACAAAAAATATTATTATTTTATTATTTAGGGTTTTTGCTTTATTTTATAATTTTTTATTATTTATTTATTTATTTATTTCATTTTTTAATTTTTAATTTTTTAATTTTTATTTATTTTATTATTTTATTTATTTTCTTAAATGGATCATCGAACTAAGCCTTTGGAAACATCACCTAGGACCTAGGACTTAGGACTCATGAGGGGACAAACATTTTTCAACCCTCAAGACACATTACATCATGACTTTTACAATTTACATCTTAAGGGGACAAACCCACTTTAACATAGACCCTCATAAACCACCCAGTTCTGCGACACAACTATAATCTAGCAGATTAACACACTAGGATTCTCCTAAAGTTCTAATAACAAAATGCATCCCGGCTTTGGGGTCAGGTTGAAGGAAAACTCTGTCGATCGTAGATCGGTGAGACGAAAAACCTTCCGGGACGTAGATTATCATTAGAAAGTTAGGTCCACCTAGGCAATTTTACATACATGACTCTGATCTGGTAAGATTATTTACAATTCATACATGCAGACTGGGTTTACAATCAAAATGATCAAGCTGCTGATGGCTGTAGGATGGCATGGACACGTCGATCAGGTGCTACCCCTTTTTGCCAAGAAAAGGGGGTGTACTGCATGGGTAGTTGACCGGTAGTGGTCAACAAGCTGATTGGCTAACGTAGAGCCAGAGAGGGTGACACAATCCCTAAGAGGGTAACACAGTTCCAGAGAGTGCGTGGAGCAGCTTTCGCTGTCCATCACAAGGAACAACCGGTGTTGTTGTGGGATCATTCATCTAGTTGCTGATCAGATGGAATATCTGTTTCCAGATAGAAGTATTGTTGCTAAGGAAATTGTCTGAAGGGTGAGCCATTTCTGGCACCCTAGTTGTATTCAAAATCTTCTTAATAATAAAACCCTCTATTGTTGCACTGGTTTCCCCGCATTGGGTTTTTCCGGGGACGATTGTCCAAAAATAATGGTGTCCCTTGTGTTGTCTTAGTTTATTTCAGTTTCTGATCTGTATATTTGTGAACGCTGCTATTGTGTTTATTTCGATGTTTATATGATTAAATAACTTGTTAATGTAAAGAACAAGTAGGAGATAATAAACTAGAAATAGCAGTAGGGATTTATGATGTGTTAGATTCAGAAATTTTGACATGGGCAAGTCAGTCTAGCAGCTACGCAGTAGGAAGAAAGAGGGAGTTGTTCGACAGTTTTTGGAGGAGATGGAAACCAGTGGCTTGAGGGATCAGGACAAGTTGGACGGGGCTTCCAACTATGCCATCTGGAAGGCTAGGATGACTTTCCTGTTAGATGAGCATGCCCTCAAGATGTACGTTGATAATGTAGTGGCTGAACCTGCAGATTCAGATTCACTGAAAAAGTACAAGGCTTAGATGGCTAAGGCGAAGAGGATGATCCTGGATGGAGTCAAGGATCACGTGGTGTGCCACATTGCAAGCAAAGGGATCGCTAAGGAAATGTGGGATGCCCTAGCCACATTATATCAGGGAACTTCCGAGCAACAAAAGATGTACTTAAAGCAGAAGCAGAGATCTACTCAAATGCAGAAGGGAAAATGTGTGGATCCGTTCCTCACGAAATTGAAGGAGACCCATGATGAGATATCAGCTGCGGGACATACACCTCAGGATTCGGAGTTAGTGAGACTAGCTCTAAATTCTGTCTCAGATGATTGGCAGATCTTTGTCCAGAGTATCCTGGGCAGAGTAGCGTTGCCAAATTGGGACGAGATGTGGGCAGCTCTGAAACATGAAGAGTTGAGGAGAGACCTGCTCAAGGTCAAGCTTGATGGGAGCAACAACAGTAGTCGATCGAAGCCCAAAGTAGAGGAGGAGGATAATGCAGCGCTTGCATCAAAGGGACAATCGGGGCAACAGAGACGTAAGAAGGACGTCTCCAAGGTGAAGTGCTTCAGATGTGGCGAGATGGGCCACTATGCATCGCAGTGTCCTTTGAAGAAGAAGGACATGGATGAGAAACATGATCCAAAGGTTGCAGCCGTGAAGATCGATGAGGAGGAGTTCACCATGACAACTGAGATACCTCCAAGAGGGAGGTGGGCTGATATAGAGTTGTATTTCGATAGAGCTACAGATGGGCATGATCCTTGAGGATCCCACCTCTTGGATCATCACCTTGCTACGGGAGCCCATGCTCAGTAGTAGTAGTAGGATGGAGGAGTTTCAGTTGGTGCCATGGAGTGTTGATTTGATATAGGCAGTGGCTAGGAGAGCTAGAGACTGAGCAACGCAGAGAAGAGAGGCAACAGTGCGAGGAGGCACGGTGCAGAGCTTCAGCAACGTAGTGGCTTCAGAGGTAGAGTGGGACTAGCAGCAGTCATGATGTCAGCACCAAGGATTATCCACTGAATACTTATCCAGTTTTTGGGTGTTTTCAATTGCTTCTCTTAGCAACTGAGTTGCAGTGCGGATGCAGTGTTAGCAGTGGCAATGCTAGTAGCATAGCATACGCAGCGTTTGAGAGGGAGTTGTAGTATAGATGTAGCATTGGCAGTGGTAGTGTCAAAGGCAGCAATACAGTGGTAGCAACAATGCAGTGGTTGATGGACAGCATGTTAGGGATCAACAACGTAGAGACAATGCTTCAAAGTCAGAGCAGTATGCAGAGGGGCAGTATATTGCTAGAGCACATTCCTCGTTAAGAGGGAGTGTTGATTTGGAATAGTTTCAGATGTGCTCTAAGCCTCAAATTTTGCAGGGAGGCTTAGGCACAAGTATTCCAAAGAACCCAGAAAGCGTTTTGGGAAATTCCACCCAGAAGTGATTTTATTAAAATATTTAATATTTTTAGTGTGGTTCCTAAGTCTAAATTTAGGAAAATTAAAATATTAATGGGTATTAATATGATCAGGGGTGAAAATTCTAGAAAAAATCCATCGATCAAGTCAAAACGATCTGAGCCTTTGATTATGTTTGAATCTAGGTCGTTGATTGCTCAACAGGAAGATATAAGAAGGGACTTGAGGGTCATTTAGAAAACACACAGAGATTGAGAAAATCGATTTTCTGAAGTGAGAAGTTCTCAGGAGGAAAATCGATTTAGGAAATCTCTTACAGTTGAGGGGCAGGGATAACAGCTTCCAAAAAGAGACATTCTTTGCCGGAGATACATCAGCAGAGGGAGGCAGTAAGTGATCTAGAAGCCTTGACGCAGAGGCTGACGCAGGGCCAGAAGGTCCACGCAGAAGTGATGCAGAGGCAGAGAGAGAAAGTCAAAAATCAAAGCAGAGGGTCAGTTTCAGCAGTCGGAAGCTAGGTGTGAGACCGGGAGGCTGAGAGCAAAGACTCTGGGCTTCTGATCAAATTCCTAGCTGGTTGACACAATCCCTGAAAGGGTTGACTCTGGGACGGCGTAGAGGCAGCGCATAGCTAGCGCAGTGCTTGCCAGGGGCATCTCAACTAGTAGCCAGAACAACTGAGACTTTCCTTAGTGATTGTGTGAGGTAAACTCACAAAGCTTGTGCCAGTATTTCTCTCTGTAATTGAATAACCCTGTGAGGTATTCAGATTTTGCTACTACATAATAATAAAACCTTCAGAGTTGCTACACCGGTTTTCCCACATTGGGTTTTTCTGGGGACTATTTGTCCAAAAATAACTGTGTCCTATGTGTTGTATTTTTCTTTCTTGCTCAATGTTTTGTTTCCACATATATTTAAATTAAGTGAAGGCTGCAGATGTATTTACTTTGAAATTTACAGTAGAAGACTGTAAATAACTTGTATGATTTAATCAAGTAGGAGAAGTAACATTAGTTTGCTGCAGTAGGGATTCAAGTGTAGGAATTTTCACAATCACGACCCTGCACCATCAAAAGGCCTGTGATGAAGTCCATCAAGATGCTCTCCCATATCCCCTTAAGAATAGGGAGCGATTGCAACAACCCTGCCAGATGAGTCAAATCCCCTTTATTCCTCCAGCAGGCCTCACACTCTTGTACATGCTTCAGCACGTCCCCCTTGAGGCCTTTCAATGAGAAACGCTCCCTAACTGTCCTATAAGTGTTCAGGAACCCCTGGGGTCCTGACAATAGTGAATCATGGGCTGCGTGGAGGATTTTCTCCTTCGATTGAGAACGGGGAATCAAATAGATGCGCCCCTTGTAATAAATAACATCTGCCATCACGTGGTAGTGCTCATCCCCGTAAGTGCCCTCCAAGATCTCATACGCTTGGCGATATTTGAGTACTCCACCAGCAACTGTGCTTTCTAGTCATGATAAATGCTCATGAGGGAAAGCGTTGTGAGCCTCCTGGATAGGCTGTTTGCCGCCACATTGTGCTTGCCCCTGATATACTCTATATCAAAATCGTAGGCCTAGACTCCGTTGACCCACTTCTGCTGCTTGTCGTTGAGGTCCTTCTGTCCCAGAAAGTGGCGAAGACTGTTGTGGTCAGTCTTCACTCTAAACCTGTTGCCCACTAAGTACTGTCGGAATTTGGCCAATGCATGCATAATGGCCAACATCTCCTTGTCGTAGATGGAATACGACCTCTCATGTGGAAGGAGTTTCCAGCTCTCAAAAGCGATGGGATGGCCATCCTGTGACAACACTGCACCAATGCCTTCACCTGATGCATCGCACTCCAAGGTGAATGGCCAAGTGAAATCGGGGAGGGCTAACACCAGACAACTGCTCATCACCTCCTTGAGGTGTTCAAATGCTGTCTGTGCCCTTTCTGTCCACGCAGAGTCCTCCTTAGTAGTCAAATCCAGTGTTGATAATATCGGTATCGGGAAAATATCGGCGAGGGTCCAGAAAATATCTTATCGGCAATATCGGTGAAAATATCGGCAAATATCGGCAAGCATAAAAAATGCATAATATATTCATTTTTTTCAGATTTCTAAACATATAAAGCAATAACAACATGAACTAAACACATTGGTACATAAATATGAAGAAGGCATTGATATATATGATGTCAAATAGAAATGATACATCAAACTTCAAAGGCGATACCAAATCCTGCTGATCCCTGATAATTGTCCAATCAAGGAATCAAACAAAATAACATCACATATCCTGCTGATCCTTGATAATGATAAATTTATAATTGTCCAATCAAGGACTCAAACAAAATAACATCACAATGTCACATATCTTGCTGATCCCTGATAGTGATAATTGTCCAATCAAGGACTCACACAAAACAACATCACATATGTAAAACTTTAAAAGTATTTCGTCATCATTAGTTATAAACTTATATGTAGCAAAAGTTGCAAAACAAATAAAACTAGCAGCTATCTATTTGAGACCATTGGCCTCTCCTTAGCAGCTTTCTTTCTGTCTTGTTCAGCAATTGCTTCACGAGCTTTTTGTATAACCTCTGCACTAGAAACCATACAAGGCATCACATCTGCATCATATGCAGAGAGTTTAGCCAGATGGTATTTCAATCGTGTAATCCCTCCTGACATCTTGGTCCCACACAAGTTGCATGATATATATGCCTGATTTGCCCCACCAACAGCCTCCCCATACTCCCAAAATGGGTCCAAGGCTTTTGGCATATTTGACATTTGTAGTGAACTAATTCAAACCTAGGGCACAAAAAAAACAAAAAATTGGCATTAAACCCCCCAACACAAAATGAAAAAATAATAAGTAATAACAACCTCATTCAAAAAAAATTACTACATTATTTGCATTTTGCAATGTGAATGAAAAATGGCAATAAGAGGGTGCATAAGAAAGTTGAAAAAAAAAATGAAGCTTGCTGTCCAAATATGGAGAAAACCCTTGCATTGGTTCATGGGCATGAAAATCATAGCAAATGGAAAAAAACAAAGAAACAAAATGTTGGTAGGCAAAGAGGCAAGCAAGCATAACCCTAAATCTATGAAAAAATCATTAACATAGGGGTTTTTAAGAACATACCTGCTAATGGAAGAAATGAAGTTTGTCTCACTTTTCTTCAATCTTTGATCACAAAAAAATCTTAATTGGTGGTGATAATCGTCGTTTGATCTTCAAACCCTCCTTGACAAGCACCACAAAACTCTTTCCCTTTCTTCTCCAACACTCAGAAACAGAAATGAAGAAAAAAAAAACCAATTTTCGTTTTTTATAGCCGCGGAAAAACACGCCCGGCGATATTTTAGATCGTCGCGCGATATTTTCGAAAATATCGCCGATATTTCGGAAATCGCGCGATATTTTCGGGGCGATATATCGGCTCGCCGAAAATATCGCGATATTTCCGATATTCGGCGATATATCGCCGATATTATCAACAGTGGTCAAATCCATGAGGGGAGTTGCTAACTGTGAGAATCCATTTATGAACTTCCTGTAATAGGTACATATGCCCACAAATCCTCTTAACTCAGTCACATTCCAAGGTACTGGCCAATCTTGGATGGCCCTAATCTTCTCCTCATGCACCCTCATGCCATCCTCCCCAATAATATGCCCCAAATAGAGCATCTTTGTCAACCTGAACTCACACTTGGACAACTTGGCATAGAACTGTTGCTCCTCTAAAATATGCAACACCACCTCCAAGTGTTGTAAATGCTCCTCCTAGGTCTTGCTATAGATCAGAATGTCATCGAAGAATACCAGTACAAACTTCCACAACTGCCTGCGGAACACATGGTTCATGCAGGACTGGAAAGTAGCTGGTGCATTGGTTAGCCCGAAAGGCATAACCAGAAACTCGAAGTGCCCATAGTGACATCTGAAGGCTGTCTTGGGGACGTCCTGATCCCTCACTCAGATCTGGTGGTACCTCGAATGTAAGTCTATCTTGGAGAAGTACTTGGCTCCTCTTAGCTCATCCATCATCTCATCTATGCGTGGAATGGCATAGTGATTCTTCAGGGTCTTTTTGTTGAGTGCCCAGTAAATTATGCACATGCATAACGTCCCATCCTTCTTCTTCATCAGGACAACTGATGAAGCGAAGGGGCTTGAGCTAGGCCTAATGTGCCCAAGTGCCAACAACTCCTGAATGGCTCGCTCAATCTCAGCCCTGTAGGCCTTGGGAAGTTTGTATGGCATGGTAATAACGACCTGTACCCCCGACTTTAGCTCAATCGTGTGCTCAAACCCCTTGTCAGGTGGCTGCCCTAGTGGCATGTTCCCAAACACTACCAACTACCTATTTAGGATGGCCTGTATGTGAGGGTATGGTGGCTTGGGTTGACCCCCAGCCTAAAAATTCCTCAACTCCACTGCTCACTCAATGTGACCATGCCTTAGGTCAGCCTCCATCATGTGTGTTGAAACTGTCTGTGGAGGGTAAGAATGCATGCCTCGAAGAACAACTAATTTGCCATCCGACCCTGTAAACTCCATCTCCAACTTCCTCCAATCAGTAGTGACTCGACCAAGAGAATAGAGCCACTGGACACCCATCACCACATTGGTGTCCGGTACATCCACCACGAAGAAATGATCCGTCACTAAATAGTTCCCCATGGTCACTGTCAAAGCGGGAACATATTGCGTACACTACATGGTCCTGTCCCTCGACACAAGGACTGAGAATCCCTCAAACTCCTTGGTCGTGATACGCCTCCTCTGAACCATTTGTGGTTCTATGAAATTGTGGGTGGCCCCACTGTCCACCAAAACGGAGACACATTGTTCCTGCACGGTGCCTCTGATCCTCAACGTAAAAAATTTGGGTACCCCACGTAAGGACGCAAGGACCCCTCCTGCTGGTGTGAAAGGGGCTCCCGCTGGTGGTGGTGGTGGTCCCCTCTCCACATGTGCCAGGCTATCATCTTCGCCCATTTCTAACTCTACATCATCCTCTTGGTCACTGCCAAAGAAGACCTCAATGTAATGGGCCTTGCCCATTGTGCATCTATGGCCTAGTGCCCAAGGTTCCTGATAGGTGAAGCATAGCTTCCTCCTCTGGAGGTCTCTCTGGGTCTCCTCATCCAACTGTCCACACCCCTGGTTGGCTCTCGATGGTGGAGCCATAGTGTTTCTCCCCCTCTGTTAGAACACCAGTCTGGTCGGTATCTGCGTTTTTGCCCTGGGTAGAGCATCTTGCAAGTCCCAGGCTCTAGCAACGGCGTCCTGCAAAGTGGTGGGTCTGTTGGCCTCACCAAACCCCTTAGCGACTTTGCTAGCCTCTCCAAGAACATGAAAACCCTCCTGGCCTCTGATAAATCGGGCACCATCACTGACAATCTCAGAAACTCGGAGATATAGGCCTCAACACTCCTAGTCTGCTTGAGTCGTGTCAGCTCTCCAAAGTGCTCCTCTGGATCTCTCCTCTCAAAATGCTCCAATACCCTCCGGGTGAAATCCTCATAGGCCATGACTCCTGCATGTCCCATAGTGGTTAATCCATGGAACCACCAATCATGGGCTTCCCCCTCTAAGTGCAGTGTGGAAATTTTGATTGTCTCCGCCTCTGTCATTTGGTTGAGCTGAAAATAAACATCTAACTTCTCAACCCATGCCTTGGCTGAGCTCTTGGCCGAGCCATCAAAAGTTGGGAGGAATAATCTCCCCATCGTGCGCTGTAGGTTAGTGCCATGTGTGTAGCCTCCACCACTCCGTTCTGTGCTCCTATTGTTGCCCTTGAGCTGGCAGAAGTCCCTAAAGGTGATGGCCTCTCTGAAATTGGGCCCATAGTACTGATACTCCACAAAATAGTCTGCCATAGGCATCTTCTCGGGCCCTTGCGACCCTCCAGCACTGGATGCTAAACATGTGGGGATAATTGACCTGAGTGGTGCACTAGAAACAAGCGGTACATTGGGTGTGTTCCCTGCTTGGTGGTGTGAAGTACCTGAGCCTTCACCTAGATGAATTTCTCCCTAAATCCCCTTGCCCTTGTTGTTGCTGCAATTCTATTGTCGCAACTCATCAATGCCCTTAGACAGATCGTTGATGGCCTTCAAAAGATGTTGGGCAAACTCCTCTTCTTTACTCATCTTGTCTCCCCCATTATCCCCCATGTCTAGCCTCTCAACCTCTAATTCAACGGTCACTGGATTAGGAGTGATTTGTAGCTGCCTTTCCTTGCTTCTATACCTATACCTCTTGTAAGGCACTGTTATGAATAAAATACTTCATAAATTATATATATATATATATCTAGATAAACTGTTTAATTAATAAAATAATAATAAATTAATATTAAATTAATAAACTAATAAAATAATAATATATAAATATTAAATTAATAAATTAATTAAATTAGTTGCCCATTAATAATGAAACGACACTTATGCCAAAAGACATGTTCTTTAACCCTTGTGGCCAGTCAACTCCTATAAAGGAGAACCGCCCAAGGAGTTGTAATCCATCTTTTGAATATTGATTAATAATTTATGATGTTATATACATAAATGAGTCTGCAAGTGACAAACTCAGGTGAACAAGATTTTTCTATTCTAGTAGTATTAGAGCATCGAATCCTCCTGCCTATGCTGGGTTCATTCATTGTGGAAGACTGCATTGTTTCATTCCCTGTCCGAATCCTTGTTCATACTCCACATACTCTGCCCCGCTGCGCTGTTCATACATACCGTGCTCCCTCGTTTGCGTGTTGTGCGTACCACACAACCTGCCGTATCCAAATTTGACAACATCATGTGCTGTGCTTCCAATCAACAACACCTTCCCTCGTCCACGTGCACGTCTACAATTGTGATCGTCCTTGCTAACCACCACTGCCTTGACGCCGCCTTCTCTGCTGACACCTCTGCCTTTGCCCACGCATTCTACTCACTGTTCCTTTGCCCATTCCGCTGCCACATCTCTTAAGCCGATCACAACCCGACATTACCGACAATCAACCATTATAGCAGTCAACCTGTCGTTCGACGTCACTATATGCAAGCCCTCCAGAAAAAATTCCCACTGTTACAAACCATCATGGACCTCGCTCGACCCTTGGTTGACATTAGTTGTTGATTAATAATTATAAAGTTAATAATTAAAAAAATTATAATTATTAATTATATAATTTATAATTTAACTATATTATATAGTTTATATAATTATATAAATTTATTTATTAAAATAATAATAATAATAATAATAATAATAATAAAATAAAGAAAAATAAATTAGGTCTACTAAGAAAAAGAGGAACAAAATGGGGAGTAGCCATGACGATGCAAATTCAAAGAAATTTCAGGAGGAAATCGATAGAATGCGCCAGCGCCTTGACAATGTCGAAAAGAAGCAGGAGGAATTCAGAAAAGGCCATGAGAGGATAATTAGAAATCAAGACCAAATCATAATTAGTATAAAAAAATAGAGAACATGATGAGCCAGTTTATGGGAGGATTCAATCCACCTTTTAATCCCTTAAACACACAGGAGTCACCACAAAGTCCGAAGACTCCAGACGGCCAAGTTTTTCCAAGTCATGAATTTTCGTTGATGCATAAAGCCCCACGAAACTGCATATACAATTCCAAGGTAATCAGTGCTATACAGAGTTTCCGAAAAGAGACTGCCACAAAATTAAAGGGAATTACTTAAGTATGATGATAAGGACCATAAGGGCGCTATTATATGGTAAAATAAAATGGACGCCATCTTAAGAGCAAAATCGCCAATAGGTGAACAACAGAGGGTCATGACCACATCCAAGAACCTAGAGGCTAAAGCATACGATTGGTTCCTAAGATGGTCCAACAGATGTGAGGCTCGTTTGTTCAATTGGATTTTTTCTTTTTGGAAGCCCTGCTCAAAAGGTTCCATTATGAAGAAGACGATGTTTACGAAAAATTCATTCACGTCAAACAAAAAGGAACTGTGAGCGAATACACCCATGAGTGGGAAGTATTAGCTATAAGAAAAAGAGGGTTCTCCGACAAAGAGCTGCTAAAAATGTATAGATGTGGGCTTAAATAGTATATTCGAGAATAATTAAAACTATATAAACCCAAAACCATTGAAGAAGCTAGACATACAACAATAATTATTGAGCGAAAATATAATCTCCATAAAACACCATAGACCAGTAATGAAAAATCAAACAACTACTCAAAGGGGAAGATAAGTAAGTCATCTTCAGAAAACACTGGTAAGTACATTCCACCACCAATGCGTGAAGGAGGAAAACAACAATCAAATTTTGAAAGAAAAAAAGATGGCAAATGTTGCACATGCAAAGATAAATATTCTCCAGGACACAGATGCACTACACAAAAACTTTAAAACTGCGTGTTGAAATTTCTATGTCTAACACGTCAGAAATTCTTCCTTCCAACGGTTCTCGCTCTACGTCAACCCTGCTAGCCTCTCCGTAGCTCTGGAACCCCCTACGTCAACCCTCTGCCTCTTTGCGTCAGCTCTCTGGCCTTTTGCATCACCCACGCAGGCCCTGCTAGCCTCTGTGCAGTATCTCTGGCCTTCTGCGTGGCTCCTGCTGTCTCTGCGTAGCCTCCTCAATCACTGCGCTGGCCCTTTGGCACTATCTCTGCCTCTCTACTATGTACTCACTGCCCCTCGTTGCAATAGATCACTTGTTCGAATTTTCTCAGCAAACCCCGCTCCAAAAAATCGAACTCACTGATCAATCTTGGTGTATCTCCAACTGACCCTCAAGCCTCCTCTTATACTTTTCCTGTTGAGTCTTCAACGACCGAGATTAAGTCCCTAATCAACGACTAAGATTAAATTTGGCTTGATCCATGTCATTTAGAACATTCTCACCCAGTTTTATATTAATACCCATTAATATTTTAATTTTCCTAAGTTTAGACTTAGGAACTCCATTAAAAATATTAATTATTTTAATATCTCTCTAATCAGGTGGAATTTCTCCAAACCATTTATGGGTCTTGGAGATCTCATGTGCTTTAGCCTCTCCACCAATTTTCATGGCTAGAGCACATCCGATGCTACCACAAATCAACACTCCCTCTTAGCGAGGAATGTGCTCTAGTAATGCTCCACCACTGAACATCACACTGATCCTCCAGCACCGGTACCTGTGCTGATGCTTGGCCTGCTGCCCAACATCCACTGCATTGTTGCCTCCTGTACTGCTGCCCATGGCTCTGCCACTGCCACTGCTACATCTGTACTGTAACTCCCTCTCAACATGCTGCATCATGCTGCCCATAGCACTACCACTGCTAACTGCTGCACTGCAACTCAATTACCGAGAAGTAAGTAACTAATCTACCCAACTACTGACATCCTTGTCAGTCCAGAAGCCTCTTGATGCTGAAGCTACCTTTGCTGCTATCCTATGCTCCCTGTGCTGCCTCTGCGCTGCTGCAAGCACCTCTGTGCCTCGCACTGTTGCAACCATCTATGTGCCTTTTTGCACTGCTACAACCATATCTGTGCCTCTCGCACTACTGCAACCTCCACTGCGCTACTACAAACCTCTTCACTCTAGCACTGCCTCGTCGCTCCATCCGCATCTTGCTTCTACCAACATCTGTCATCCTGCTACTGTCATTTGGGGCTCCTGTAGCTGGATATCCAAGAGTTTGGGTACCTCAATGATCTTGCCCCTCATCTTCTGTAGTCCTCCTGACTATGACTCGATGTCTCCCCACCTCTTCTCTAGAGGTGCATGAGTACTCATGGCATAGTCGTTATCCGTCTTGACTTCTTTCTTCGCCTTAGTCGGAGCTGCCTTGGAGTTAGAAGCCTCTCCCTTATTCTTTTTCCTGGGACACTGGGTTGCATAATGACCCAACTCTCCACAATGGAAGCACTTTACCTTGGAGATGTCCTTCTTCTTCCTCTTCCCCTGTTGTCCCGCAGATGCGAGAGTCACATCCTCTTCCTCCTCTTTCTTAATTCGACCTCCTTTGCTGCTACTTCCTGCCTTGGTCAACTGTCTGATCTCTTCTTGGCGAAGAGCTACCCACATCTCTTCCCATCATTGAAGATGAGCTCTGCCCAAAATGCTTTGGACAAATGTCTCCCAATCCTCGGAGATTGCGTTCAGGGCGGTTCTCACCATGAACTCCTAATTCGGTGTGGTCCCTATGGAAGTAATTTGGTCTCGAATCTCTTGCAACCTGCTGAGGTATAGATCTATCTTCTCCCCCTTCTGCATCTGATACGACTGCAGTTGATTCTCTAGTAGCATCTTCCTCTGCACGGAAGTGCTCTGATACAATGTTGTCAAGGTATCCCACATCTCCTTTGCCGTGTTCTTCTCGGCAATATGCGGTATTACATGATCCTTGAACCCATCAAGGATTATGCACTTTTCCTTCACCATTGCATCCTCATACCTTTCATTATCAGCTGGGTCGACTGGGATAGCCACGGTTCTCAAGGCGAAGCCCTTGATGCGATGTCTATCCAGAACATACAGGATCCTGGCCTTCCAGATGACAAAGTTGGAGGCCCCATCCAACCTGTCCTGATCCCTCATTCCATTCATTGCCATCTCCGCTCTTCTACTATACTCCTTTTGAGTCTCGACTTCCCTCCTAGAAGTCTTCCTACCAACTGTCGATCCGCTCCTCTCCAATCCTCTTTGCAACTGCAACTCGGATCTGGATTTCTTGGCTAGAAATCCCTCAAGGCAGCGACTCCCTCTACCTTGGTTCTGTCCCATTAGGTATTGTTCTGCTTCGACAGCAACAACACCCCACCAGCTTCCCAATCCACAATCTGCCCACAACTCCCTATGCCCCAGCAGCTGAAGAAACTGAGACGCTTAGCTCTAAGCAATCCTGGAAAGACTGAACCGCTCCTCTGGCCAACTCCGTCAATCCTACCTAGCTAAGTAGGGTGACATGGCTCTTCGTGAGTCTCTTCTTCCTCTCCCTGCCTCTGCATTGGCCCTCTCTGGCTCGAAATGATGATGCGGGCCTTCTGCATCACTCCTTCTCTGCTTCTTTCTACTTAGGAGCAACTCTGTCTCTCGGGACAACTGCTACTGCTACAAATGCCTCTGATTAAGATGGTGTCTTCAGTTCTCCTGTGATCTATAATGCTCTAATATCATGTTGAAATTTCTAAGTTTAACACGTCAGAAATTCTTCCTGCATTATCTGGTTTATTTCACCTACATGTTTATTCCTTAACAAGTTATTTAACCATATAAATACTGAAAATAAACACAAATGCGGTCTCAACTCATCTACAAATCATCAACTAAAATAATAGACAAACACACAAGGGACACCATTATTTTTGGACAATCGTCCCCGGAAAAACCCGATGCGGGAAAACTGGTGTAGCAGTTATGAGGGTGTTATTATTAAGAAACTTTCCTAAGTACAACTAGGGTGCCAAACTGGCTCACCCAACATAGATTTCTCTCTGGCAGTAATACCTCTCTTCGGAAGAAGATATTCAACAAGTTTGCCCCACGAAAATCCTTCCAGCGCTTCTCCAAGGCTCTGCGTTAGCCCTACTAGCCTTTGCGTAGCTCTGGAACCCTCTGCGTCAGCCCTCTACCTCTTTACGTCAGCTCTCTATCCTTTTGCGTCACCCACGCAGGCCCTGCTAGCCTCTGCGCAGTCTCTCTGGCCTTCTGCGTGGCTCTTGCTGGCTCTGCGTAGACTCCTCAATGACTGCGCTGGCCCTCTGGTACTACATTTGCCTCTTTTCTATGTACTCACTACCCCTCACTGCAACAAATCACTTGTTCGAATTTTCTCAGCAAACCCCGCTCCAGAAAATCAAACTGATTGATCAATCTTGGTGTATCTTCAACTGACCGTCAAGCCTCCTCTTAAACTTTTCCTGTTGAGTCTGCAACGACCGAGATTAAATCCCTAATCAACGGCTTGATCCATGTCATTTAGAACATTCTCACCTAGTTTTATATTAATACCCAATAATATTTTAATTTTCCCAAGTTTAGACTTAGGAGCTCCATTAAAAATATTAATTATTTTAATATCTCTCTAACTGGGTGGAATTTCCCCAAATAATTTCTGGGTCTTGGAGATCTCATGTGCTTTAGCCTCTCCACCAATTTTCATGGCTAGAGCACATTCGATGCTACCACAAATCAACATTGCGAGCAGAACAAGGGGAGGAATCTTCAGAGAATAGCTCTGACGAAGAAACCAATGAAGAAAACGAGACTCCTAATCCAAATCTAGAAGAAGAGAATATGCCAAGAATTTCTCTGGCAGCTATCACAGGGATAGCTCAACCACAAACATTAAAGCTTAAAGGACATATTAAGAAGCAGAACGTTATTGTGTTAATAGATTCAGGAAGTACACACAATTTTATAGATGTCAATGTCGCAAAAAGGCTGAACATTTTTGCCTATCCCGTAGCAGATTTAAAAGTTATGGTGGCAGATGGAAAAAGAATAGATGGAGTAGGGAAGTGCCATAAAGTTAAAATGCAACTAAACGAATATGAAATGGAGTCCAATTTTTATATGGTCCCCTTAGGAGGTGTAGATGCTATCTTAGGAGTACAATGGTTGCAAACACTAGGGATGTATTCTGCAAATCACCAAAAACAATTCATTAAGTTCAAAATGAATGGGAGGAAGTATAAGCTGTTCGGATTCCAAGCCCCACCTACCCAAATCATTTCTGCTTAGCAAATGAAGAAGCTTATTCGCAAGGGAGCTCCGATATTCGTTACACAATGCCAAGAGTTAGAGTTATTATCGATGGAAGGAGTTCACCAGTAGTCTGAAGTTACAACCTTAATCCAGAAATATGACAAGGTATTTCAAGAATTACCGATGAAATTACCTCCTGAAAGGAAAATTGAACATATCATTGAAGTCAAACCAGATTCGACACCGGTAAATGTAAAACCATATCACTACCCCCATCATCATAAAACAAAAATAGAAAGGCTGATACAAGACCTGTTAAAGTGTGGAGTCATTATGAAAAGCAAAAGTCCATATGTTGCACCAGTAGTGTTAGTCAGGAAGAAGGATGGATCCTTCCGGTTATGTATAGATTATCGGGGATTAAACAAAATTACTATTAAACACAAATTCCCCATTCCATTTATTAATGAGTTACTAGATGAACTCCATGGTGCAAAATATTTTTCAAAATTAGATTTGAGGTCAAGCTACTATCAAATTCGAGTAAGATTAGAAGACATCGAGAAGACTACATTTAGAACTCATGAAGGGCACTACGAGTTTAAGGTAATGCCATTTGGTTTAACAAATGCACCAGCCACCTTCCAGGCAACCATGAATGAACTCTTCCACCCATACTTGCGAAAATTCGTATTGGTCTTCTTTGACGATATCCTCGTCTACAACAAAACGTGGAAGGAGCACCTCAAGCATCTAGAAGAAGTACTTTTCGTATTAAAGAAGAATCAATTTTATGCAAAGTTATCAAAATGTACCTTTGGGCAGAAGGAAGTTGAATACCTGGGACACATCATATCCAAAGAAGGAGTCAAAGTGGATCCCAACAAAATTAAAGCGATTAAAGAATGGCCAAAACCCAAGAACATTTCAAAACTAAGAGGATTTCTAGGTTTAACTAGGTATTATAGAAGGTTCATAAAGAACTATGCACATTTGATTGCGCCACTGACAAACTTGTTAAAAAAGAACGCTTTCCAATGGAATAACCAGGCAGACGAATGCTTCGAGAATCTAAAAAAAGTAATGTCAACCACACTGATATTGGCAACTTCAGATTTTTCCAAACCATTCGTAGTTGAATGTGATGCTTCAGGATTTGAAATTAGAGCAGTATCAATGCAAGACAACCATCCTATAGCTTTCGAAAGAAGGAAGCTTAACAAACGGGAAAGCTTGAAGTCAACTTACCAAAAAGAGATGGTTGCCATCATACATGCATTAACTAAATGGCGACAGTACCTGCTCAGAAGTAAGTTCTCAATTCCAACCAATCACAATAGTCTTCAATTCCTACTTCAACAAAAAAATTATCAATAGAGCAACAAAAGTGGATGGAGAAACTTTCGGTATTTGACCTGGAAACACTGCACAAAAAAGGAAAGGAAACTGTGGTCGCTGATGCACTCTCATGTAAAGATGATGAAAACACAACATGCGTCACCTTGGTAATTGTTCCTGATTGGTTAGATGAAATACGAGCCGAGTATGCCAAGGATTTGGACTATGGTGCTCTAATTGAAAATATTAGTCAATCACGTAGTCTAACGAGGCGGAGGAATTCCCCAGAAAGTTATGGAAATTCCGGTCATATTTAGAGAAAATCTGGTAAGGATTTTTGTAAATCCAAGTTATAGTTGTTAAACTTCAAAATTTTAGGTGTGTTAGACGTTTTTGATGGTGCTGAATCCATTTCCATTGTCAAAAACACGATTCAAGCACTCCCTCTACAAGATTTTTTGAAATTTTTTTGCTCGGATTCCGGCCACTTTTAGTCGTCCAGGCAATTCCTCTGCCTCATTAGACGACTCCTTAGTCAATATGCCAACTTTGAATGGAAAAATGACATATTATGATACAAAGGTAGAATTTATCTAACTCCATCCAAATTTAGAATGAAAATTCTAAAAGAATCTCATAGTTCTCTAGCAGCTGGGCATGTTGGATTCTTCAAAACCTACTACAACATTCGACAATCGTTCTACTGGAAGGGTATGAGTAAGGAAATCCAAAAATATGTTGTGAAATGTGATGTTTGTCAAAGAAATAAGGGTGAAAATATTCCAACTCTTGGTTTACTACACCCATTACATATTCCAAATAAAAAATGGGAGGAAATCTTGATGGATTTCATTGAAGGACTACCTATGTCTGATGGTAAGGACAAGATATTTGTTGTAATAGACAGACTCACCAAATATGCCCACTTCATGGCAATAAAAAAACTGACACAACCAAGAAAATTGCGGAAGTGTTTTGTAAAAACATTTACAAACTACATGGTTTTCCTAAGGTTATTGTCAGTGATAGAGACGCAAAATTTAAAGGCAATTTTTGGAAAGATTTTTGCCACCAAGCAGGAATATCTCTCAACATGAGTTCAACTTATCACCCCTAGACAGATGGTCAAATTGAAGTTGTAAATAAATTTTTGGAAACATATCTACATTGTTTCGTCATTGACAAACAAAGCAAATGGCCTCAGTGGCTCCACCTGGTAGAATGGTGCTACAGTACCACCTATCATACTTCAACTAAAATGAATCCCTTCCAAGCCCTATATGGATATGAACCAGCCAGGTGGAAGGATTTTGCATTGCACAATTCTAAGGTTCAAGCAATAAGGAACCACTTAGAAGAAAGCCAGAGAATTATTAACTTGTTAAAAGAAAATATAATAATGGCACGCAATATAATGAAGCAACAAGCCGACCAACACCGCACAGAAAGAGAATTCGAAGCAGGAGATTAGGTTTTCGTCAGACTTCAACCCTATAAGCAGTTATCATTAAAACAAAGGAAAAATAAGTTATCTCGTAAGTATTACAGACCATACCAAATAATAAAAAAAATTAGTATGGCTTATGGATTAAAGCTACCAGACCATTGTCGTATTCACAACACATTTCATGTATCAAGCCTAAAAAAGGTACTAGGTCAAAATCAATAAGCTCAAACAAAGATAACTGAGACCGACGAAGAAGGAAGGATCATATTAGAACCTGAAGGCATACTCTCTACCAGAGAGAAGATACTATGATCCAAGACTATTAAAGAATACCTAATAAAATGGAAAAAACTACCAGAAGAAGACTCGTCATGGGAGACAGAACGTTTTCGCCAACAACACCCAACATTGCCTATGCTTTGAGGACAAAGCATTTTTAAGGGAGAGGCAATGTTATGAATAAAAAAATTCATAAAGTATATATATATATATATATATTAAATAATAAAATAATATAATATTTATATTAAATTAATAAATTAATTAAATTAGCTGCCCATTAATTATTAGCTTATCCTCCGGTGTCATAGACTAAGTTGCTTCCACACGCTGAGCCAAGACTATGAGCTTTGATACCACTGTAATATCCCTAAAGAAATTTTACAATGATAAACAAAGTATGCATAACAAAAATACCCACAAAAATCACACACAAATCATACACTATGAAATAGGCCAAAAACTGTGCTTCTCTAAGCCATTTTATTATAAAAGTATGGGGTTAAAATATATGTTTGGAAAGTGTGCACTTGGGCTTGCCCAAGGCAAGCTAGCAAAGCCCAAGTGATGAAAACAAGTGCCCCAACTGCTGTGTAGATGTTTCTTCTATGGCTCTGCGTTGATCCCCCAGAAAACTGGACTGCTGGCTGTGAAGAATGGCTGATTTGACCCCCTTTTGGTGCACGAAAAATTCTGGGAAATTAACCCTGTCCTCTCCTCCAATAACCCACCAAAAGCTAGAAAGTGTTTGGCCAAATGTTGACCCCGTAATTTCGGCCCAATTTCTCCTCATTCCACGATCTGTTGGGTATTTCGATCCACTTGTAAATGTCACTGTTGAAGGTCCCCAAAATAGCTGCAATACTCAACAAATGTCCCTCCGGAATGATTCCAAAAGCTACAACCCTCAATCCTTCTCTCCCCTAGTTCCCACATGTGGCACGAAAGTACCACTACGCAGGCCCACACAGTCCCTGGTACGAATGGCTTGGTCTCCGCAAGCTCCCACAAATTGGGCCATGGAAATATTCGAAATCCTTAGCAAATGAAGGCCCTAGGATATCCTTGAAAGCCCAACAAAATCCCTGCTCTACAACCAAATCCAAGAGTAGCGTATTACTCTTTTTTGTCTCCAATTCCAAGAATTCAATGGATAAACCTCTTGGACAGATCTTAAAGGATGCAAAACACCTCCCTAGGGCTGGCACTGTAAGTCCACCGAAGGTAGGATGAGATTCTCGCTTGAAAATCTCGTGTGCTCAACAACACATTTAGACTTGGCTCACAGCTCAAGTGTGCTAGTCAAGAGTGAATGTTCAAATGATCAAAGTGTTAAAGTTTCTAAGTCTAACAGCTATAAACCCTCCAGGTACTTTCTGATTTATTCCTTCCTACTTGTTTTGATTACTTAACAAGTTATTTACCATGTAAATACTGAAAATAAACACAAGTACATGCTCAACACATTACAGATCATCAATTGAAGAAAACAGAAACAAGCACACAAACGACATCGTTACTTTTGGACTAATGTCCTCGGAAAAACCCAATGCGGGAAAACCGATGCAACTATCTGAGGTTTTGATTTATGAATCAGTTTCAGAATACAATTTGGGTGCCAAATCTGGCTCACCCAACAGAGAAAAATCTCGGCAGTGGTACCTCTCCTTCGGAGACAGAGGCTCTAGCTGAAACCCCGGATAAACACTCGGACAACTCCTTAGCTCCAATCTACCCCACGAAAAACCCCAACGTCAGCCTATTCTGCCCTCTGTGTCAGCTTTGCTAGCAGTTCTGGAATTTCTCGGCAGTTCCGACTGTTCTCGGTAGTTCTGGTTGTTCCCGGCAGTTCTGACTTCTGCCCTCTACGTCAGCTTTCTCGGCATTTCCGGCAGTTCCGGCTGTTCCCGACAGTTCCGGCTTCTGCCCTCTACATCAGCTTTCCCGACAGTCTCAACAGTTCCAGCTTCTGCCCTCTGCGTCAGCTTTCCCGGCTGTTCCAACAGTTCCCGACAGTTCCGGCTTGTGCCCTTTGCGTCAGCTTTCCCGGCTGTTCCCGTAGTTCCTTGCAGTTCCGGCGGTTTCTGGCAGTTCCGGCTTCTGTCCTCTGCGTCAGCTTTCCGGCTGCTACGTTGATCTTCTCAGTACTATCTCTGTCCCTCTGCTTCTGTATTCACTGCCCCTCAGCTGCAACTCCAAATATCTCTCTCAACTTTCTCAACAAACCCAACCCTAGAAAGTCGAAATCTTGATCTCTTGGTGTGTTCTCCAAGTGACCCTCAAGCCTCCTCTCATACTTTTCTCGTTGACAAATCAACGACCGAGATTAAGTCTCTAATCAATGGCTAAGATTAGATCTGGCTTGATCCATAACTTTTGGACTATTCTAACACAATTTTATATTAATTCACATTAATATGACTCCATTAAAAATATTAATTATTTTAATATCTTCCAAACTGTTTAGAATCTGCCCAAACCCTTTCTGG
The DNA here is from genome assembly GCA_031772625.1 of Pinus tabuliformis. Taxonomy (NCBI): domain Eukaryota; kingdom Viridiplantae; phylum Streptophyta; class Pinopsida; order Pinales; family Pinaceae; genus Pinus; species Pinus tabuliformis. Next base: position 1,020,937,560 of record CM062811.1, on the reverse strand, counting down.
GTATTGGAGATCTCATGTGCCTTAGCCTCTCCACAAATTTTCGTGGCTAGAGCACATCCGTTGCTACCCCAAATCAATACTCCCTCTTAGTGAGGACTGTGCTCTAGTAATACTCCTCATTGAGCATCACTCTGATCATCCGACATCAATCCCTGTGTTGATGCGAGGCCTACTGCCCAACATCCTCTACACTGTTGCATCCTGTACAGCTACCCATGGCCCTGCCACTGCCACTACTGCATCCGTACTGCAACTCCCTTTATATCTGTGCTGCTGCCCATGGCCTTGCCACTGCCACTGCTGCATCTGCACTGCAACCCCTCTCATCATGCTGGATTGTGCTGCCCATAGCACTACCACTGCTAACTACTACACTTTAACTCAGTTACTGAGAAGTAAGTAACTGATCTCCCAACTCTAACATCTCTGTCAGGCTAGAGACACTCCTGATGCTGAAGCTCCCTCTGTCACTGACAAGTGCTCCCTCTCTGACCTCTGCGCTGCTACAACAACTCCCTGCATCTGTCACTGTTGCACACCTCTCTGTGCCATCCTGCCTTGGTGCAACACTCCGGTGCCTCTCGCACTGTTGCATCCTGCTAACCTCACGCTATCTTGGGAATCCTGCACTGTAGCTCTCTCTGCCGTTCCATCCTCATCCGTCTCTACCGACATCCGCCAGTCCTGCTACTCCTCTTCAGGGCTCCCGTAGCCAGGTATATTCCAAGAGGTTGGGTACCTCGAGGATCCTACCCCTCATCTTCTGTAGTCCTCTTGACTACAGCTCTATGTCTCCCCACTTTCGCTCAAGTGGTGTGTGTGCACTCATGGCACAGCCATCGTCTGTCTCTAGTTCCTTCTCTGCCCTTGCTGGCACTGTCTTGGTCTCAGAAGCCTCTCCCTTGCTCTTCTTCCTCAGACATTGGGTCGCATAATGACCCAGCGCCCTACAGTGGAAGCATTTGACTTGGAGAGGTCCTTCTTCTTCTGCTAATATTTCTTACCCTCAGATGCTAGGGCAGCATCCACCTCCTCCTCCTTCTTGATTCTGATCCCCTTGCTGCTGCTTCCCATCTTGGTCACCCTCCTGATCTCTTCTTGGTGAAGAGCCACCCACATTTCCTCCCAATCTAGAAGGGTCACCCTGCCCAATATGCTCTGGACAAACACCTCCCAGTCTTCTGAGACTGCATTCAGGGTTGTTCTCACCATCAACTCTGGATCTAGTGTGGCCCCTATGGAAGTCAGCTGATCTCGGATCTCCTTCAATTGACCGAGGAAGGTGTCGATTTGTTCTCCCTTTTGCATCTGGTATGACCGCAGCTGATTTTCTAGGAGCATTTTCCTCTGCATGAAAGTATGTTGATACAACTTGGTCAGGGCCTCCCACATCGCCCGTGCCGTATTCTTCTCGGCAATATGTGGTACTATATGATCCTTGACCCCATCAAGAATGATACTCTTGGCCCTCGCCATTGCATCCTCATACCTGTCTTTGTCAGCTGGGTCAACTTGGACATCTATCATCTTCAAGGCGAAGTGCTTGACACGATTTCTGTCAAGTACATATAAGATTCTAGCCTTCCAGACTACGAAGTTTGAGGCTCCATCCAGTCTGTCCTGTTCTCTTACTCCGTGTAGTGCCATTCTGCTTCTCTTCTACTTACCTCCTGGAAATTCGTGATGTGACTCCCTCTGAGCCTCGATTTCCCTACGAAGTTCTGGATTCTGCCCTCTGCGTCAGCTTTCTCGGTTGTTGCGCTGATTTTCCCGGCACTATCTCTATCTCTCTGCTTCTGTATTCACTGTCCCTCAGCTGCAACTCTAGATCACTCTCTCAACTTTCTTAGCAAATCCAGCCCCAGAAAGTTGAAATCTTGATCTCTTGGTGTGTTCTCTAAGTGACCCTCAAGCCTCCTCTTATACTTTTCTCGTTAACAAATCAACGGCCGAGATTAAGTCCCTAATCAACGGCTAAGATTAGATCTGGCTTGATCCATGACTTTTGGACCATTCTAACACAGTTTTATATTAATTCACAGTAATATTTTAATTTCCCTAAGTTTAGACTTAGGGACTCCATTAAAAATATTAATTATTTTAATATCTTCCAAACTGTTTAGAATCCGTCCAAACCCTTTCTAGGTATTGGAGATCTCATGTGCCTTAGCCTCTCCACGAATTTTCGTGGCTAGAACACATTCGATGCTACCCCAAATCAACACAAAGATGCCCAAGAATGAGTGTCCCCTCCTATTTGTCATTGAGCCTCCCATTTCCCGCATGTGGGACCCATCCATCGATTTCCTCACTTTTCCCTCCAAGAGTGCATATTGCCAAGAGAAGATCGTATTCCCTTTTGGGGGTGGTGGCCCCTACTGTCCACTAGCCATCCAATTTTCTCCCTTTTCTCCTATGATGGGCCATTACCTTAGCTCAAAACTCCAAGTGGGGTCCCGCAACCCACTTTTCCTAAGTATTAGTCCGAAATATGACAAAAATGACAAAATTGATATTTCCTCTTAACAATATTGCTAAGTGGGAATATCAAAATAAGGCATTGGTCTCATATATTAATCTAAGCTAATCCTTAAAACTTACTAAATCAACCAAGTGGCTAGGTCATTCAATCGTGTCTCCTGGACTTGTTGGTTGTTAGCGAATCTTTCATTCTCATATTCCATAGGGACTACCCCCCATAGCCTGCTGTTGGGAGACAGCTAGAATGGAGAGGTTAGGGATTAGAGTGACATCCCCCGACCTGAGTCATTGTCGCACCGTGCCTGTACCATCTGAGCGACAACAGGGGAAATATATGTTCTCCGCTGTCATCAATCCACAATACTGTTGTTTGTTGGTCTGCTTGTTTGTTCAGACTCCAGAGTATCATAATGCTGTTTGTGTTAATGGTCTTTGTCTGCTGTTTAAGAGAAATGGTTTGACATAATAACTCCTAACATATATATTCTCTGTTATCTAAAATATTTCATCAATCTGCAAATTCCTGATGCTCACATGATTGCTGATCTGAGCAATATTGATTTTTTCGTGACTACCATCATGATGTTCATATGCTCCCTGGTCTGAACAATTTTAAATCTTACTGCTGCTGTCGCCATTTAATTTCCTGCCACCTATGAAATCAGATTCGTCCTATAGGCCCCACGAATCCCGAACCCATCGTGGCTGACGCGATTCTCTCCAGATTCGTGTCCAGAAGCCATGACACGTTGTGTCCTTTTTTGACACGTCGAATCCGATTGCGTGTCATGATTTTCTCAGCATGTCACGATTTTGGGAATCGTGTCCTGTTTTCCAGGATTCACTAGGCTCAAAAAGTGAACTGCGCGGGTATGAAAAGGCCGCATTTGGTCATTACAGCCACGCATATTTTCATTTGGCAAGCGTTTTGGCAGCTTCATGATCAAGTCTAGGGCCTAGTATTGATATGCTATTCATGGTAATGTTAAATTCTTAAAGTGAAAGTGACATTCATACTTTTACTTAAATTTTTAACATTACCATGAAATGACTCGGGATGTTTGAGAGTGGTTCCGGTCTCATTGGATTTCATATGGAGAAAGTAGAATTTTAGATTTCATTCAAAATCCAGTAGACTTATCAGTTTTTCAGGATTTTAGGATTGGGGGATTGCAATGTTTCCATTGAATTTTGTCATGTATTAGGGTATGGAACTCGTATTTAATCAAGAGCACCAAACTAGGAGCTTCTGAAAATGTTGCTCCCGCTCCCGCTTTCACTCCCACTCCCCGCTTTCACTCCCTCTCCCAAGTAACACTGTTCCTGATGATATGGGTCTGGACATCAGTGTTGAGTTGGCATTAGCCAACATGGATTTCAATTATCCAGTGCTAGAGCCTGTTAGTTTTGATGACTTAGAGGGGTCATCCTCCACACTAGCAGATGCAGAGTTGACTTAATGAGAAATCTACAGTTGTCAGTGTGTTTATCTTACTATCTTGTAGTTGTAAGTTGTCTTTCAGTTATGAATTATGAATCATGATTTATGTGACCAATACCACTGACATGTATTTGAATTTTGTATGTACTATGCATGCTAATAGCTATAGATGAAGATCTATGTTTGAAATCAATAAATTTGTATCATTAATTAAAATTTGTGTAAGAAATATCTAATTTTTATATATATATATATATATATATATATCTATATATATAGCTATATATGTCTATATATATATTAATAAAATAATATATAACGAATCCTACGTGTCCTGTTCCGGGGGGTGAACGTGTCCGAATCTGACACCACGAATCCCGAATCCTACGAATCCCGAATTCCCGTGTCAGGTGACTTAGCCTGCCACTGTTTAGTTTCGTGCTACTCATGGGTTTGTCGCTGCCTTTACTGTTGTCTGTCACTGCTTGGGGGTTCTTTGATGCTGCTGCCTTCATCCGTCTAGCAGCTGACATCAATGCTAATTGCCATTCTCTTCAACTATTACTTTTTCATAAGATATAATGTGATCATTTTGCCCTCCAATTTAGACTAAAGTGATTTTTTCTCCAACTCAATAATAACTATATCAGCCTTTTTTTTCCATGCACAATTTTTGATAGACTGTGTGGTAACTCCAGAGCTTTGTGCCAAACTTTGTCTTAGGGACAGCTCTTGGATGTCTCTGTATTGTGTGCTTCTTTCGTACCACTATAAAAAATATTCAAACTTACATTGGCAGAGTTGTGAAGAGAGAATCAATGCTGTATTTCATTCTATTCAGTAACATGTGGTGAATGCATATGCATATGGAAGAAGCCTTGTTTCACTTTTCCTGTAAGGAATCACTTGTACCTTTGTTACAACTTTTCCCTAACACATCATGAACTTTGTCCTAACATTACACCATATTAACCATTACCTTTAAAACTAAACAATAATGATCTCCTAGGATCCAAGTGTTACAAAATAAATATTACAGTAATTTTATTTAACAGTTCTTTTGCTTTGCCCTTCTATACTATCATGCATGAAATTTTTATCCCTACTCTAAGCTTGATATGGATACTAGATAACTTGTAGTTGTGTATGAGCTTTATGATGGTGTGCATTTCAAACTGATAATTTTCTTTTTGGCTAGAAATACCACTATTAAAAGAATAAGGGTACAATTAAGCATAACCCTCAGTTCAAATTCTTTAAGAAATATAAATGTTTATTTGTAAGTTTCAACACTAAAGCAGGAGGCCGCAGTCCTCAATTGCAGCTAGAGAAATTTTCTTATAATGATCCAAAGAGAAATCTTACAATAAATGAGTCTGTTTTATTAAATTCAGGTTGGGACATCTTGATGAACTTTTGAGATCCACTCAACTTGCAGGCTACTTGTATACTCGAACAGTAATTCTCTCCTCTTATTCTTCGCTTTTATTGGCATTTCTAACTTCTTTTTTGCCCCTGTATATTGTACCATCTGATATCAACTGGAAGGTGCTGAATCTGTTTGATATTTTTTAGTATTCTGGTTGATTTTGTTTTGTGTGCTGTCTATAATATATATTACAGAGATGGATAGCTCTGCCAGGAGAACCTCCAATAGATGATACAGATGTTGACGACTGGGTACAAAGATTTGTTGTTCTTCAAGGATCGTGTGTTTTTTTCTATCTCCGTTCAACAGGTTATAAGCACACCATATAGAGTTTGTTGCTTTATATGCTGCATCCTTTTTATTTTTGTATATTTCTGATACTATGTAACATTTATATAGTTTTAAAAGCGTTTTGGTTAATTTACTTTTTAATATTTAACATAAATTTAATTCTCTAATCTGCTGATAAAATTATTTTGATTAAAAACTTATGTGAGATAGCTTAGCACATTGTTCTTTACATATTTCTGCTATTTATATGCTTGCTGTCCACTTATTTCATGAATAAATTTTCTAAGATTTATTATGGCTGAAATGTGTCCCTAAATGCTTATTCCATATTTAATAAATCAGATTATTTGCATAAATTTAACTTAATCATATCGACAATAAATAGACAAAATTTTAAGGTGTTTATTTTTATTTCAAAGCCATTTTCGTGCACTTTAAATTCTGATTTATGTATCTTTGAGCATTTTATTTTACAATGCAAGTTATGATGGGTTTCATGATGATGAATATTTTTCTGGTCAAGACCATTAGTCAATTTTAGGCTAGAAAACATGTTCTAGTGTTTCTAAATAACAACAAGAATACGTTGTTAAGCATTTAAAACTGTGGTTTGGAAAGCATACACTCAGGGATACCCAAGACATGAGGCTACTCATTGATCGTAAGGCTCTCCTTGTTGGAGGTCTAGGAAACCCTTGTTAGTACTCATTTGTTAAAAATATGCAACTGTGGTCAAGTCCACTTTGGATAGCTCATCTGATGGGGATAATGATTGCATTGAATTCATCTTTTCGAGAGGACCAAAATTGACCTAAAGATCACTCAAATCGGATAAGGGAAAGTGTATTTATGAAGAAAACCCCACATGCACATTTGATAAGGTCGGCCCTAAAGAAAAGTGGACCACCTTGAAAGGCTATAAATACAAGTGCCCTTTGCCTCATTGAGACACAATGATGAGACATTCTTCTATCTTGTTTTTGGCTTGCACAGGTCTGAGGCTCGTCCACAATGCTTTTTCTATTGTTCCTTTTATGTTCCGCTGCATTGATGATGATGATATTGTTCTTTCTACATAGTTGCATATGATGATGAATAATGATGTAAATCTAAATAATGTTATGATGTTATGGGGTGAACTTAATGTGTTAATGAAGAAATGCAATTATCAAAGCAAAGAACAATATAGCCCTATGAAAAATTAACATGGTATCAGAGCTAGGCTGAAGAAAAGTCATGGAGATCACCCCCATGGAGACACCTTTGATGGAAGCAAGAGAAGATGGAGGAGACCTAAAAGAATTCTAGGGTTTGAAGAAAACCTTAGGCAATTTGTGTATTAGGGTTTGATGGATATTATGAGGTTAGGGTTTGAGAAACCCTGGTTTGTGGCAAAGATATGAGATATGAAACCTAGCATGATCAATGTGAAGATGCTCAAGCACTTGTGACAGATTTGATGAAGCCCTAGATGGGATAGTCTCTAGTAGGCCTAGTTGTTGATAAAGTTGATTGAAATAGTGAAGGCATCAAGTGGACTATGGATAGTGATGGCTCTTGAAGGCTGGTTCAAGAGGGAGAGGATCACCTCTCATTAAAGATAAGTATTTCTTGACTTATGATGCTCCTTTATGTCTTTACTTTTGTCTAGACTTATAGATCTGATTATTGTTTTGATCATTACTTATACTTCCTGCATGTATATTTGAGTATTTGGATGTTTCTAACCTCCTTGATGAAATGTAATAAGAGGATCCTTCTTGAGGATCATTTGAGATGCAAGAAAGAAAATTTAGAGTGGAAAAGGTAAAGAGACACCTAATGAAAAGATGATTAAGTGCTAGAAGCTGCCTATGTCAACTGAAAAGATGCACGAGTATTTGAATACTACAAGGTATGCATGGTATATTATTTCAATATTGGATGGCAAGGTAAGCCCTAAGGTATGTTGAGAATATCTCCTTCTCAAATGGTTCATGCATGCATATGAAAGTGATTTGGATTCTTGGTTCTTATGATGAAATGGTGCACTTGATATTGAACACAAGGTTACTTGGGAGCGGGAGCGAAAACGAGGAGCTGAAGTTGAAATGACATTTTCAGAAGCTCCCGGTTTGGGAGCGATTCCAGGAGCGTTTTTCATATAATATATATATGTATATATATATATATATATATTATATTTTGATGCATATATGTCAACAAAAGCATGTAGAATGATGAATTAGATATAAAAAAATAAAAAACATAGATTGAACCATATAACAACAATCATCTAGAAGTTATAATCTTCATCAACCACGTCCACAAGTTAGTAACATTGTAACATACAACATATTGAGTCTCATGATTCATCAATCTTAAAGTTTCAAGCTTTAAAAATTCCATATATAACATTTATCATCATTGATCACCAAAGTTGTACTTGTAAGCTAAGTGTAACCATTACAACAAATAATATCTAACATGAAATGAAATGTTATAAAATGAAACAACTTTCAACTTTCACGAAGCATCATATTCATAATTCATTACTAATGAGTTATAATTGCCAAGTTCAAACTTCAAACTTAAATTGTCATATATTATTTACAAAAATATCATAATAAATATGAAAGAGTCAATAGTTATAAAAAGTAAAACTACTAGAAACTAGAAAATACAGTTAATTCTATTATCTATTGCAAATGGTTGGGCCTCTTGCCGCCACGAGAAATGTCTAATTTTTTAGTCTTGTTGGAAAATCATGATCTTTGTCATTAATATCACCCTCTAAGCCTTAATATCCAGAGGTATCTTTGTCATTACCTCTGGATCTGTATAGGGATCTTTTTCATTAATATCACCCTCTAAGCATTAATATAAGATAGAAAAAGCATAGCATGTCAAGTCAAGATTTTGTTTGAGTGATGTGTACATTTTTAGGAGGGTCATCATGATAGAGGAGTTCGACAACCAATGTTACTAACATCAAGGTACACAGAGGGATTGGTGCTCGTGATTAAATACGAGTTTGTTAAATTATGGTATGTTCTATGCTTAGAGCAGTTTACTTTCAATTATTATCCATAGATTAGCAATCACATGTACATTAAGTGAAGTGTAGATAGAACATTAAACGATCGACAGAAAACAAGCCAAGGCAAGAGACACAAGATGTGGCAGCTAGCCAGGGATAAACCCCAATATGGGGAAACCCTTTGATCAAATCTTCTTTTATCTTCAATAATTTAGTAGAGAGAAATAGTATATAAATCTGATTTACATCAGCAACAACAAACTCTAGATCAGCGCTCAACTAGGGCAAACAATATCTTGCAAACCGACCGTCGGATCGGCTTGATTCCTTCACCAAAAAATGTGGCTTTCTGAGGAGAGTCAATTCCACCTACAACGCAGTTTTGAGAGAGAGAAATATGGTCAACGCTGGTCAAACTTTTGATCTGTAGTTGCAGCCCTAAATCTGCTTCCTTCCTTCCACAAGTGTGAGAGAAGAGTCTCTTTCTGCGCAGTAGGAGAAGAGCCTCTTTTCTGTGCAAGAGAGAGAGAGAGATGTGATGAGATGAGTGTGTCTAAATGAAGAAAAGACCTAAATTTATATACAAATGTTGATGATTGAATCGCTGCACTGTTGGGCTTTTGAGCCTACATGAGTTGTTGGTCGGCTTGATAATTATTCCATAATCAGAATAAATTCATATCTCCATAAATACTTATCGGAATCGAATGATCTTTTGATCATTCCTACACCTCTCGACGAGAGGGATCCAATAAAAATATTATCAGCCATGAATAAGATGACCCATATGGAGTTTGGCCCTAGTTGCCAATTTTAACACTCCCTCTCAACTAGGGAGAACTCCATCTGCAATTCGTCTGTCGGTTGCTAATATTCATCCATCAAATGCATTGCCTTGTACAGCTTCACCCTTGCTCTGCTCTGCTTTGCTCTGCTCTGCTTTGTCTGAATTATGAAGAAGAAGAAATGATCGAGGATGTATCATACCATCCTCCACTGACTCAAAGTCAGTCTCAGAGTGTGCACCATTGGTTCCAGACCAGTCCTCAACCGACCCGAAGTCGGTGTCATAGTGGGTACAACTCCTACCACTGGTCCCAGACCAATATCATTGATCCCAGATCAATGAAGGTCATCCTAACATAAGGAGTATGGTAGATACAACGATGCGTCCATCGGTACTACTATGGTCCCTATCTTCATTTCCCTGCTCATTGATCATATGAGAGGTACTTCCCATGAGTCTCAGACTGTATGGGTAGGATGCCTCGACAGGAGAACTAATCAATCCTGTCCACAGGAGAGCGAATCATCCTATCCCACAAGAGAGCGAATCATCTTGTCCATAGGAGAGCGAATCATCCTGTCCACAGGAGAGCGAATCATCCTGTCCCACACGAGAGCGAATCATCTTGTCCACAATCGCCATGGAGAACACATCATCCAGGCCTCACAGGAGAACTAATCATCCTGCTACACAATCATCATGGAGAACACATCATCCAGACCTCACAGGAGAACTAATTATCTTGTTACATAGTCGCCACGGGGTGTCACAGGGAAAGTTTTGACTCTTTTACCCTGTACACGTACAACACCATGGGATGGTGAGTCACCCTGTGGTCATATGTCACTCCAAGAAGTACCCTACGTCCCCTCGGAGCTCCCGGAGCTCAATACATCATACAGGACCCTCATCAGAGGGTCTTTGAACGACACCAAGTCATTCTTGGAAAGTCAGGAATTTGACCTTCCCTAGGGGCTTTGTCAGAATGTCGGCGACCTGTTCATCTGTACCGATATGTTGGAGCCTTATTGCTCCTCGCTGCACCATATCTCGAATATAGTGGTACCTGATATCGATATGCTTGGAGCAATCATGAAATACGGGATTCTCTAACAGACGAATCCCCCTGTGGTTGCCACATAGGATCACGGTGGTATCCAATGTAAATCCAAATAGGTCAATGAAGAGCTTTCTTAACCAAACTGCCTCACAGGAGGCCATGCTAGCAGCGATATACTCTGCCTCAACGGTGCTCAAAGCCACCGACTTCTGCTTCCTGCTCATCTAGGATATCGAAGTAGATCCCAAGGAGAAACAACACCCGAAAGTGCTCTTACGATCCACCACACTACCTGCCCAATCAGCATCAATGTATCTAAGTAGTCTCACATCTCCAGCAGTGTATCTTAACCCATATGTAATTGTGCCACGAAGATATCTTAACAGATTCTTGGCACCAATCCAATGTATGTGGTGAGGTTCAACCATATGTTGACTTAATGTGTTGACTGCAAAGCATATATCTGGATGGGAGTTCACTACGAACATTAATGCTCCGACGATTTGCCGATACTCTGTGGCTATTCGTAAAACAGGTCTAGCAGCACTACCGCTTAACTTCTTGAAGTCAAGCTCCATTGGGGTAGTTACAGGCTTGCAGTCCACCATACCAAATCTTTCCAATATCTTCACCACATATTTTTCTTGAGATAGGAAAATTTCCCCTGGCTTCTGCCACACTTCAAGTCCTAGGAAATAGTGCATCAGTCCTAGGTCCTTCATTTCAAATTCAGAAGCCAACTCCCTCTTACATTTGTGAATGAGAGGGTCTGCACCTGTTAGAAAGAGGTCATCCACATACAACACCAGTATGAGAGGTTTGTCATCTTCAACCTTAAAGTAAAGGTTAGGATCGGCTTCACTCCTAGTGAATCCCAACTTCATCAAGTAGCTATCGATCCTCTCATACCATGCTCGGGGTGCTTGCTTCAGCCCATAGAGAGTCTTCTTCAACCTGCATACATGAGATTTTCGATCATACATCTCAAATCCTTCGGGTTGCTCCACGTAGACCTCTTCTTTGCTTGAACCATGCAAGAACGCGGTCTTGACATCCATCTGATGTAGGTTCAATCCTTGTGAAGCCGCAAGGGCTATGATCGAGCGGATGGTGGTATATCTAGCAACAGGTGCAAATATCTCGTCATAGTCTATACCTTCCTTCTGGGAGAAGCCATGAGCTACAAAACAAGCCTTATACTTTTCCATACTTCCATCTGTTGCATGCTTTATCTTGTAAAGCCATTTAGAAGTGACAACTGTCTTGTCTTGGGGTATGGGAACTACTTCCCACACATCATTCTTCATAATAGACTCATATTCTTCGGTCATAGCATCTTTCCATACTTGATGCTTGACGACATCTGAGAATGATGAAGGCTCATTTTGTATTATCGTGCTCATGATGGTCAGGTATCCCTGATACCTGTTAGGTTTCTTACTTTCACGGAAGGTTCCTCGGGGTGTAGTGTGTCCTTCAGCATCATCGAGTAGCCCTCTAAGCCAAGAGGGCCTCTTCCTAGAAGAGGAAGGCTCAGGTGGATCAATAGGATCCATGGGTTCATCCACATCGGGCATTGTTACATCATCTTTTTCTTTTGGTACCCTGTTGTCAGCTTCTTGAGAGCTCCTCAAAGTAGGAAGATTGTCCACCTTGCTGAGATGCTGAGAGCCATATCTTCGTCAAAGGTGACATCATGACTAATCACAACTTCCCTTTGACCGGCTACATAGATTCTATAGCCCTTAGTATTTTCACCATAGCCCACGAAGATTCCTTTCTTTCCAGATGCACCCAATTTATTCCTTTTCTCTTTTGGCACACGAAAATATACAGGGCTTCCAAAAATTCTAAAATGAGATACTTTAGGTTTCTTATTGGTGAACATTTCTTCAGGAGTCTTGGAACCCAATGCTTGATGAGGGCATCACTTTTGTACATATACGACGGTGTTTGCAGCTTTGGCCCATAGAAACTTCGGAAGTCTTTGATCATGGAGCATGGCATGGACAACTTCCATAATCGTACGGTTCTTCCTTTCCGCCACACCATTTTGTTCAGGAGTATATGGTGTAGTAGTCTCCCTCTTAATGCCAGCCTCTTTACAAAAGTCATGAAACTCGTTAGATTCATATTCAGTCCCATTATCAGTCCTTAAGATCTTGATCTTCTTTTCGGTTTGATTCTCGATCAAGGCTTTGAAGTGTTGAAACCAAGAGAACACTTCATCCTTCTTTTTCAAGAAGTATATCCAAGTCTTTCGAGAATAGTCATCTGTAAAAGTAAGGTAATATGAATATCCTCCCAAGGAGTTCACAGGCATCATACTAGATATGTCTGAGTGAACCAACTGTAATATATCGGAGGTCTTGCTTTGGCTTGAGGGGAATGGTCCCCTTTTGAGCTTTCCTTCGGCACATCCCGGACATACACCTTCTTTCTCTACTCGGAATTCGGGCATCCCTGTCACCATTTGTCCTACATCGAGTAGAGCTTTATAATGAAGGTGTTCAAACCTCCGATGCCAAAGTTCGAATTGAAGAGATGTGTCACAAGACATGACACCTAGCGGACTTCCACCGACCTGATATAATGAATCAACTTGAAACCCAAGAGTGAAGGCATTTTTAACATTGTTTTTCCATACATGTACCTTGCCATCACTGAAGGACACCTTGTAGCCTTTGTCTTCCATTTCCGAGATGGACACTAGGTTCATTTTGAGGTCAGGTACATATAATACATCCTGTAAGTGGATCGTATTACCTTGATTCAATTTAAGAGAGACATTGTCTACACCTTTCATGGGATATTTCATATTATCTCCAAGGACAATTTCCAGGTTAGTTTCTTTCTCTATCAGATTATGGAGAACTTATTTGTAACCAGTGAAGTGCCTCGAGGCACAACTATCAATAAGCCAAATTCCCAGCGAGTCTGAAGGAGTAGAGGTAGATAGAGCAGTTGGTAGATAATATTAATCTTGCTTATTGTCAACAGTGTTAGATTCATACCTGGAATTTCTAGCCTTCTTGAATGATTGTCCTCTTCCTTGATTTCCAGCACTCATTTTACCTCTGCTATTAGATTTGCCATTCCTTTCATTGCCATGAGAGGGATTTTGATCATCGTCCCGGTGTGAGTCCCTTCTATTAGGGCACTCCCTTGCATAGTGACCTGCTTTATTGCAAATGTAACATTGTCCTTTTCTTCCACCCTTAGGTCCAACCTTTCTTTTAGATTTAGTCCCGGAATTATTTCTTTTTTTAGCATGAGAAGAAAAGGCAGCAGGAAGACCTTTATGCATGGGCATTTCTTGCTCTTCTATTAAAATTGGCAATTAGGGCAAAACTTCATGTGGGTCATCTTAGTCATGGCTGATAATATTTTTACTAGATTCCTTTCGTCGAGAGGTGTAGGATTGATATAAAGATCATTCGATTCCGTTAAGTATTCATGGAGATATGAATTTATTTTGATTATGGAATTATTATCAAGCCGACCTATAACTCATGTAGGCTCAAAAGCCCAACAGTCGCATCTATTCAAACACCAACGTTGTGTATAAATACATGAGGACTTTTCCTCATTTGGACTCACTCATCTCATCACATCTCTCTCTCTCTACTGCACAGAAAAGAGTCTCTTCTCTACTGCGCAGAAAAGGGTCTCTCCCTCACACATGTGAAGCCAGAAGCTACTGAAACTGAAGATGCAACTGCAGAAGTAAAGATTGACTTGCGTGGACTAGAAAATCTCCTCATCTAAACTACGTTGTAGGTTCATCTGAACCTCCTCTAAAATCCGCAACTTTTGGTGGTGGAATCAAGTCAATCCGATGGACGGTTTGCAAGATATCGACTGCCCTAGTTTGAAGCCGGAAGCTGCTGACACTGAAACTGCAACTGTAGAAGTAAAGTTTGACCCGCGTGGACTGGAAGATCTCCTCATCTGAACTGCGTTGTAGGTTCATCTGAACCTCCTCTGGAAGCCGCAACTTTTGGTGGTGGAATCAAGTCAATCCGACGGACGGTTTGCAAGATATCAACTGCCCTAGTTTGAAGCCGGACGCTGTCGAAACTAAAACTGCAACTGCAGAAGTAAAGTTTGACCTGCGTGGACTAGAAAATCTCCTCATCTGAATTGCGTTGTAGGTTCATCTGAACCTCCTCTGGAGGCCGCAACTTTTGGTGGTGGAATCAAGCCGATCCGATGGTCGGTTTGTGAGATATCGTCTGCTCTAGTTTGATGATGAAGCCGCTAGTGCTGATGCTGCTGATCTAGGGTTTGCTACTGTTGATATGAATCAGATTTATTGTACTATTTCTCTCTGCTAAATTATTGAAGATAAAATAAGATTTGATCAAAGGGTTTCCCCACACATTGTGGGGTTTGTCCCTGGCTAGCTGCCACATCTTGTGTCTCTTGTCTTGGCTTGTTTTCTGTCGATCGTTTAGTGTTCTATCTGCACTTTACTATATGTACATGTGATTGCTAATCTGTGGAATATAATAAGGAAAAGAAGTAAACTGTTATAAGCATCGAACATACCATAACTTAACATCTTCTATCCTTGTTTCTTCTTGAATGCATCTTGCCATTAATTCCTCGAAACTAAGAATTACATTATTGTTGAGAAGAGTAGTCCTGACCACGTACCATTCGGATGGTAATCTTCCAAGAGTCGTGAGTTCCATTTCCCTATCAGTAATATTCTCCCCAATAGATAGGAGATCGTTTCTGATCTCGGTGATTCTTAAGAAGTATGCTTGCATACTCTCATCTTTGCCCTTCTTAATTTCCTTCAGCTTATTTCTAAGAAACAAAACTTGATTTGCATCATTAACTTTAAATAAACTCATCGGTCTATCATAGATTTCCTTGGAGGTGTTCAACTCAGAAACATAGGCCAACAAGCGCTTGTCAATAGAGTCCCGGATGATCTTCTTTGTTTTGACTTCACCGGTTTTCCATTTGTTCCTGGTAGCAGTGGGTGCATTTGATGGAGGCTCAACAATATTGCCTCTCACATGGTCCAACACTCCTTGATCTTCTAAGGTTAGATCAAGAGACATCTTCCATCCGTGATAGTCAGACTTCTCACGGAGCTTGTCTTCGGCAGGGAAGAGTGTTGAGGATCCCATAGTTCTTTTAGGATAGCCTTGCCAATGATTGCTCTTGCTCTTTCTTGGACTTTGTCTTCACCTTAGCTTTGATACCATGTTAAATTATGGTATGTTCTATGCTTAGATTAGTTTACTTCTTTTTATTATTATTATCCACAGATTAGCAATCACATGTACATTAAGTAAAGTGCAGATAGAACATTAAATGATCGACAAAAAACAATCCAAGACAAGAGACACAAGATGTGGCGGCTAGCCAGGGACAAACCCCAATATGGGGAAACCCTTTGATCAAATCTTCTTTTATCTTCAATAATTCAGCAAAGAGAAATAGTACATAAATCTGATTTACATCAGCAACAACAAACCCTAGATCAGCCCTCAACTAGGGCAGACAATATCTTGCAAACCGACCATCGGATTGGCTTGATTCCTTGACCAAAAAATGCGGCCTTCTGAGGAGAGTCAGTTCCACCTACAATGCAATTTTGAGAGAGAGAGAGATAAGCAATGCTGTTCAAACTTCCGATTTGCAGTTGTAGTCCTAAATCTGCGTCCTTCCTTCCACATGTGTGAGAGGAGTCTTTTTCTGTGCAGTAGGAGAAGAGCCTCTTTTCTGCGCAGGAGAGAGATGTGCTGAGATGAGTGTGTCCAAATTAAGAAAAGACCTCTTGTATTTATATACAAATGTTCATGATTTAATAGATGTGACTGTTGGGCTTCTGAGCCAACATGAGTTGCTGGTCGGCTTGATAATTATTCCATAATCAAAATAAATTCATATCTCCATAAATACTTATCAGAATCGGATGATCGTTAGATCAATCCTACACCTCTTGACAAGAGGGATCTAATAAAAATATCATCAGCCATGAATAAGATGACCCATATGAAGTTTGGCCCTAGTTTCCAATTTTAACAGAGTTCCATACCAATGTTGCACGAAGCAGGGACATTTTTTGGAAGTGAGGACGAAACGGGGACATTTTTTGGAAGCGGGGACGCGGAAGTGTCATTTTCCAAAAATCTAGGAAGTGAAGCATCTACTATATATATATATATATATTTTTTTTTTGTGTTTATACTCAAAACGAACATCCCAAATACCAAATTAGTTGTAGAAGACATGAAAACATGCATTTTTTTGTATAAATCAAGATAGATATAGCATTCATTGTACATTAATGATTAATTATTCGAGCATCAACCATTTAGATGCATCAATGTTACTTGGGAGCGGGAGTGGGGAGCGGGAGCGACCATTTTCAGAAGCTCCCGGTTTGGGAGCGAATCGGGGAGCGATTTTTTAAAAATATATATATTTATTATATTTTTTAATTTTTGATACATATATGTCAACAAAAACATGTAGAATGATGAAATAGACATAAAAAACATAAAAAAACATAAATTGATCATTGAACCATATATCACATCAATCATCTAGAAATTATAATCGTCATCAACCATGTCCACAAGTTAGTAAAATACATATTACAACTGCAACATATTGAGTCTTATAAATCATGATTCATCAAATTCAATATTAAAGTTTCAACTTCAAGCTTTCAGAATTGAAAATTCAATAACATTTATCATCATTGATCACCAAAGTAACAAGTTGTACTTGTAAGCCAAGTTTAACCATTACAAGAAGTAATATCGAAGATATTTCTAAGTCCTAACTTCTAACTGTTAACATGATATGAAATGTTAAAAATTTATCAAATGAAACATGAATAATGAGATGAAATGAAACAACTTTAGTCTTTCACAAAGCATCATATTCATAATTCACAATCATTACTAATGAGTTATAATTGCCAAGGCCCAACTTCAAACTTCAAATTTTCATTGTCACAGTGATATAATGTTTACAAAAAATATCATAATGTCATAATGATATGAAAGAGTCAAGAGTCAAGAGTCAAGGACTCAAAACTCAACAGTTATGAAAACTAAAGTCTAATAGAAACTAAAAAAGACAAGTAAACTGTAAATCTACAAGTGGCCCTTGCCACGAGAGTCTCCAGGAGTATAAGTAGGTCGTGGTGGTCTTCTAGGAGTCTCCCGCACAGACCGACGACTAGAACTAGAGCCTCCACGCGAGGGTGTCGATGGAGGTGGCGACAACAATGGAACAAGACTCGGGCCCCGAGAACTGCTACTGGATGGTGGAGGTGGAGGTGGCATGGCTGCTGCAGCTGCTTCATTTTCATCCCGTACAAGCTCCTCTTCTAGTTCTTCCATATGTACAATGCCATCCTCCAAATTGTTGTCCTCAGGGTGATTGTCCCAAATTTTATATGTGGGATCTTCATTAGCCCGATCACAGTAATGGCTCAACAACCTCAAATTGTAGTGCACATAAACCAAAGCTTTCTGCTCGGTTTTCGTTGAGCCTGTTTCTTTTCACATTATGTATATAACTGTAGGTGCTCCAACACCTCTCTGTAGAAGAAGAATTTACAACCTGTGAAAGAACTTTTTTTGCCAATTTTGGCAAAAGTCCGTGGCCACGATATGTTTCCCACCATGTGAGGGAATCAAATCTATATTTGTCGTCCATTGCATGGAAGTTACCATACAAACCACTGCCACTGAAGTATCTGCCTATTTCAAGGCGCACAGCTGCACATTCCTCCCTGTCAGGCACCAACTTTTCTAATGCTTCCAGATATCCTCGAGTTACCTCTTGATCTAAATGGGGTTTGGTCCTAACACCACCCCCTGCTGCAGGTTTGCCCAACCAAGATTCTGAGTAGTATTTTGGCGTAAGGATATACGC
Source organism: Pinus tabuliformis (assembly GCA_031772625.1). Lineage (NCBI taxonomy): Eukaryota > Viridiplantae > Streptophyta > Pinopsida > Pinales > Pinaceae > Pinus > Pinus tabuliformis. The sequence goes on along the minus strand of CM062811.1, from coordinate 1,020,919,138 downwards.
CAAGCAATGTAGTGGAAGGTTAAGCCTATTCCACCGTTCACACACACAATCATGAATCAGTTTGTACAAGTTGGGATCTTTATTATGAACAATGTCTTTTATTTCCCCCAACATGGTATCCATTTGCTCATACACCTCGCCAATCACTGGTTTGTCTGTATCTGCAAACCGAATCGTGTTATAAATTGGCTTGGTGAAATCCAATACCTGTCTCACAGTTGTCCAAAACTGCCCATCAAGAGCGGCCTCCTCCACCGTTTCAAAACCTGCCATGTCAGCTACATTTGTAGCCCTTTCCTTTAACACCTGCCAATGTGGACTTGATACCATGCTAGCTAATGCCTCTCTTACCTTCAAAAGGCGCCTGAAGGTGAGGTAATAGCTACCAAATCTAGTCCTCGCAATCTTCAGCAACTCCAATCTCGAGTGACTGCGGAAAAGGCCATGGGTATTGCTATGATTTGTAATAAATTTTATCATTTTTTTTCCTTTCTTGTACAAATCACCAATCCATTGGTATTGTTCATTCTTGTTTTTGACAATATCATGCAACAGAAGGTTCAATGTGTGAACCAAACATCCAGACCAAAATATGTTCGGGTATTTATCCTCAATAATTGCTCCCGCCGCCTTACAATTAGGAGCATTATCAGTGATGACTTGGATGACATTGTATGGGCCAATACGCTCAATTGTTTCAAGCAATGCTTCTGCAATGTTGATAGCGGTCTTGAACTTGTCTGAGTAATCATGTGCAGCTAGAAAGATGGGACCACTTCGGGACACAGCAAGAACACTTATCAATGGCTTGCCTTTTACATTTGTCCATCCATCAGATACAATGGACACCCCATTGTCAGTCCAAGAACTTGTCATTTTATTCAAAGAATGTGATATTTTTGCTTTTTCATGATCAAGGCCAACAGTTCTTGCCTTGTCATACCCAGGGCTCTTGTATCCTTTAGGGGCATCATTTATGGCAGAAAACATTTCGTGCCAATAAGGTGAGCGTAGAACATTGAATGGTATCCCACATGCATAGAGGAACCTGTAAACTTTTGAATCCACATCATTCCTACACCCCTCATCAAGGAAATCTGATATGGTTCTACGCCTTAAAGATGATGACCCTGTGCCTCCATCTCCATATCCACTGCCTTGGGAGGATGCTGAAGGAGTTCTTTGTGATGGTGAGATTGGTTCAAAGAAACCCCTTGATCTTTTTGTTCTGTATTGGGCATCCTCCTCTTCCTTTATGTATTTGGCTCTATCTGCTGTTGACACCTTGTCACAAGTTTTGATTCCTATTTGTTTCTCTCCATCCCATGGCCTTTTCCCGTAGAGGTGTCTTCTAGCACGGGTGTATGAGCCTGTGTAATCAGTGTTGCAATGGGGGCAATGAAATTTAGTGGTTCCACCCCCTCTCCCTGTTTCAGCCCTGTGAACATATTTCCACAATGGAGTTTGGTCTTGTTTAGTTTTTTGACCCTCATGTTCACCCTCCTCCACCTCCTCCTCACTGGGGTTTTCACCCATTTGACTTCCTCCGGCTTCTTCATCCACCTCTTCAGTTTGAGGCCCCCTCCGTTTCCTACTCTCCACCACCATAATAACCATAAAAGGGACCAGGAAGAGGAAAATGCCAATAAATATCCCCAGGTCCATGGTGTTTGATGTTTGTAGGGTTTGAGTCTTGAATCTGCAAATTAATTTAGTTTATTGGGATTAATTCATTTAATTTATTAATTTAATTTAAATTAATGATCTTTAAACTCAAACAGGTAAATTAAACTAACCAAATTAACTACCTAACCAGCTAAACTAACTAAATGATTAAGTTACTTACCTCTGCAGGCTTGCTCCTCGCTCCTTGGCACTTGCTCCTCGCTCCTCAGCTCTGGCTCCTTGCTCCTCAGCTCTTGCTCCTTGCTCCTTTGCTCTTGCTCAGTTCTCAATCTCTTGGTCAATGTAGTTGAAATGATTTTTTTTTGGCCCATTGGGCTTATAAACTAAAAAACAATTTCTAAAATTTTTGTAAATTTTGGGTCCGGAGGATTTTTTTTCTGCCGACCGCTCCCGGCCCGTTTAAAATCGCTCCCGGAGCGTTTTTTAATGCCCGGGAGCGATCAGGGAGCGATCGCTCCCCGATCGCTCCCGGGCATTAAAAAACGCTCCGGGAGCGCGGGAGCGATCGCTCCCTGAATTGCTCCCTCACAGACCAGGGAGCGCAAATTCTTTTACGGGAGCGCGCTCCCGACCCGCTCCCGCCCGGAGCGCGCTTCGGGAGCGGGTTCGAAGGGGGGGGGGGCGCTCCCCCGCAACACTGAGATGCATCAACCATCTAGAATCTAGATTCTTCTCCTCTTGTCTAGCCTTTGCCTCTACCTCGGTTGTCTAGGGATATTAGTCAACATTGCCCAATTTTGAACAAACTTTTTAATTCAAGACTTAAAATATGGTAGAAAAAGCCTAACATGCTTGATCGATGATTTTGACTTGATTGAAAGGTAATTTTTTGCTAAGGGCGTGATAAAAGAGTTCAACAATTAACACCACCAACACTAGGGTACATATAAGGCTTGGTGCTCTTGATTAAATGCTAATAGCATACCTTCATACTTGATATAATCTAATGAAATGCCACAATCCCATTGATCCTGAATTCCAGAAAACTGTTAAGTCTGCTAAATTTTGAATAAGATATGAAATTCTATTTTCTCCACATGAAGTCCAATGAGGCTGGAACCACTCTCAAACATTCTGAGTCATTTCATGGTAATGTTAAAAATTTAAGTAAAATGATGAAAATGAAAAATAAAGGAGAATGTCACTTTTACTTTAAGAATTTAACATTACCATGAGGGATCATCTGCTATATTTATATTTTTTTTGCCTTCATTCCTCACCCTAACCCACGGTGGACCCACCTCCAATATGCAAACTCACCTAAAATTAAAAAAAAAAAAAAAATCGATTTTCTAAATAGCGCGACGCTTTTTCCGGAACCGTGTATAGAACAGTACGATTCACCCTCCAAAGCGCCGCGCTTCGGAGATTTGGAAGCGCACTTCGGAGGGACGCTTCCAGAATTTCCAAGAAGCGTCCAAAATAGGCGGAACTGCACTTCCGAATTTTGGAGTCGCGCTTCTGGGGACGCTTCCTATACGAATCCGTACAGGATGCGCTTTGGGCATTAGATCCCGAGGGGGGGGGACATTTCCTACAACATTGTTCCATACCTAATACATGACAAAATCCAATGGAGACATTGCAATCACCCCAATCCTAAAATCTTGAAAAACTGATAAGTCTGTTGGATTTTGGATGAAATAAAAAATTCTACTTCTCCCAAGGTTACTTGGGAGTGGGAGCAGGAGCAGGAGTGACAATTTCAGAAGCTCCCGGTTTGGGAGCGATTCCGGGAGCGTTTTTGATATAATATGTATATATTTATATTTTTTATATTTCGATGCATATATGTCAACAAAAGCATGTAGAATGATGAATTAGATATAAAAAACATAAAAATACATAGATTGGACCATATAACAACAATCATATAGAAGTTATAATCTTCATCAACCACGTCCATGTTGAATTTTCTAAGTCTATCCGTTAGAAAATTAATCTGTATTTTGCTGGATTATTTCTTCTACTTGTTTAAATTCGAACAAGTTATTTAATAAATTTAAATACCGAAATAAACACAATACAATCACAACATCTATAGATCATCAATTGAAAGAAAACAAGCACACAAGTGACACTGTTGTTTTTGGACAAATGTCCCCAGAAAAACCCAATGCGGGAAAACGGTGCAGCTATTCAGAGGGTTATATTATTATGCAGTCTATCTGACTACAACTGGGTGCCTAACCGGCTCACCCGACAGAGAAAACTACATGGAAATGATACCTCTATATTCGGAAATAGGGATTCAGAAAACCTATCCCATGAAACCCTCTCCGGCACAACTGAACCTTAGCGCTGGTCCTTCTGGCCTCTGCGTCAACCTTCTGCTGACCTGCGTCAACCCCAGGACCCATTGTGTCAGCCCTTTGAGGCATTGTGCGGGCTCTGGGACCCTCTGCGCCACTACAGCAGCCTCTGCGTGGATGGCGCAATCCCTATGGCTTCTGCGCTGTCTCTGCTGGGCTCTACGTAGCCTAGACTGGCTACTGCTCTCACTCTCTCTGCTTCTGCGCTAGTCTCTCAGTATTGTCTCTGCCTCTCTGCCTTATACTCACTGCCCCTCATTGCTGATCACTGGTTCAACTTTGCTTAGCAACCCTCCTCTAGCAAAATGAATGACTGATCATTCTGGTGTATTCTCCAACTGACCCTCAAGCCTCTTCTTATACTTTTCTCGTTGGTCCTCCAATAGTCGAGATTAAATCTCTAATCAACGACTAAGATTAGATTTGGCTTGATCCATGACTTTTGGAACCTTCTAACCCAATTTTATATTAATACCCATTAATATTTTATTTTTCCTAAGTTTAGACTTAGGAACTCCATTAAAAATATTAATTATTTTAGTATCTCCCAAACCGGGTACAATTTGTCCAAACCATTTATGGGTCTTGGAGATCTCATGTGCTTTAGCCTCTTCACCAATTTTCATAGCTAGAGCACATCCGATGCTACCCTAAATCAACACTCCCTCTTTGCGAGGACTGTGCTCTAGTAATACTCCTCACCGAGTATCACACTGATTATCCGAACCGGTCCTTGTGCTGATGCTAGGCCTCCCCGCCCAACATCCTCTGTATTTCTGCATCCTATATTGCTGCGCATGGCCTTGCCACTGCCACTGTTGCATTTGTACAACTCCCTGTGCATCCGTGCTGTTGCTGGTCCATCCTCCCAACACTGCATCTGCACTGCATCCCCTCTCATCATGCTACATCGTGCTACTGCATACTACTACTGCATTGCAACTCAGTTACTAAGAAGTAAGTAACTAATCCACCCAACTTCTGACATACCTGTCAGGCTAGAAACACTCTCGATGCTGAAGCCCTCTCTGCCGCTAACAAGTACTCCCTCTACTAACCTCTACGCTGCTGCAACAACTTCCTGCATCTCGCACCATTGCACACCTCTTTGTGCCATCCCGCATTGGTGCAACACTCCCGTGCCTCTCGCATTGTTGCAGCCTGCTAGCCTCGCGCTGTCTGGGGCCTCCTGCACTATAGCACTCTCCGCCGCTTCATCCGCATCCGTTTCTACTGACATCCACCAGTCCTACTACTCCTCTTCGGGGCTCCTGTAGCAAGGTATAATCCAAGAGGTTGGGTACCTCAAGGATCCTGCCCCTCATCGCTTCTAGTCCTTCTGACTACAGCTCGATGTCTCCCCAGTTCTTCTCAAGTGGCACATGAGCACTCATGGCATAATCGTCATCCTCCTTGACTTCTTTCTCCACCCTCGCTGGCGTTGCCTTCGAGTCAGAAGCCTCTCCCTTACTCTTCTTCCTCGGACACTGGTTCGCATAGTGACCTAGTTCCCCACAATGGAAGCACTTGACCTTGGAGAGGTCCTTCTTCTTCCTCTTCTCCTGCTTTCCCGCAGATGCTAGAGCCGCATCCTCTTCCTCTTCCTTCTTGATCCTGACCCCTCTGCCGCTACTCCCCGCCTTGGTCAGTCGTTTGATCTCTTCTTGACGAAGAACCGCCGATAGTTCTTCCCAATCCGGAAGACTCGTCCTGCCGTATGCTCTGGACAAATATACCCCAATCCTCAGAGACTGCATTTAGTGCGGTCCTTGCCATCAACTCTTGATCCGGCGTGGCCCCTATGGAAGTTAGCTGGTCACGGATCTCCTTCAACTGACCGAGGAAGATATCTATCTGCTTTCCCTTCTGCATCTAGTATGACCTTAGCTGATTCTCTAGGAGCATCTACCTCTGCATGGAAGTATGCTGGTACAATGTCTTCAAAGTGTCCCACATTGTTGAAGTTTCTAAATTTACTTAGTTTAAAAACTCTTCATGCACTTTTTATGATTTATTCCTACCTACTTGTTATTTTTCTTTAACAAGTTATTTACAAAGTAAATACTGAAAATAAACACCAGTGCATGCTCAACATATTACAGATCAACAACTAAAAGAAGCAAGAACGAACACACCACATGACACCGTTATTTTTGGACCAATGTCCCCGGAAAAACCCAATGCGGGAAAATCGGTGCAGCTATCTGAGGGTTTTCTTATTAAGCAATATCAGAGTACAATATGGGTGCCGAAACTGGCCTACTCTATAGAGAATTTCCTTAGCAACTATACCTCACAGTTTGAGAGAAATCTCCTGGCTGAAACCCTGTAAAATCCTTTCGGCAGCTCCTCAACACAAAACTACTCTGCAACCCCAACGTCTGCCCAAATTGGACTGTGTCAGCCCCTCTCTGTCTCACGCTGGCTCTGCGTCAGCCCCAAGAGGCCCTACGTCAGCTCTGGGAGCCTCTATGTCAGCTGCGCTGGCCCCTCTGGTGCTCTTCGTAGCACTTGGCTGGTTCTGCGTGGCCCTGCATGAGCCCTTGCTGGCTCTGCGTCACCCTCCTTGGCTGCTGCGCTGCTCTCCCGACACAATCTCTACCTTCTCTGTTTCTCTGTACTCAATGCCCCTCAGCTGCTCTCTCGATCACTGATTCTATCTCTTTTAGCAAACCTCGCTTTAGAGAATAGAATGACTGATCACTCTGGTGTGGTCTCCAAGTGACCCTCAAGCCTCCTCTTATACTTTTCCTGTTGACGATTCAACGACTGAGATTAAGTCCCTAATCAATGGCTAAGATTAGATCTGGCTTGATCCATGTCTTTTGGACCACTCTAACATAGATTCATATTAATACACATTAATATTTTATTTTCCCTAAGTTTAGACTTAGGGACTCCATTAAAAATATTTATTATTTTAATATCTCCTAATCTGTTTAGAATCTTCCCAAACTCTTTCTGGGTATTGGAGATCTCATGTGCCCCAACCTCTCTACCAAATTTCGTGGCTAGGGCACATCCGATGCTACCCCAAATCAACACACATCTCCTTTGCCGTTTCCTTCTCGGCAATATGTGGTACCACATGATCCTTGACCCCATCAAGGATGATGCACTTTGCCTTAGCCATTGCCTCCTTGTACCTTTCATTAGCTACCGGGTCAACTGGGATAGCCATCACTCTCAAGGCGAAGCCCTTGATACGATGTCTGTCTAGAATGGACAAGATCCTGGCCTTCCAAACCACAAAGTTGGACACTCCGTCCACCCTGTCCTGATCTCTCAGCCTATTCGCGACCATCGCACTGCTCTTTTGTCGACTCTTTCGAGTCTTTCTACTTCCTGCCTGGAAGTTCTTGGTTCGACTCCTGCTGAGTCTCTCTACTTCCTGTCAAGAAGTTCTCGGTTCGACTCTTGCTGAGTCTCTCTACTTCCTGTCTGGAAGTTCTCTTCTGGACTCCCTCTGAGTCCCGATTTCCCTCCTAGAAATCCTTTTTCCAACCGTCAAGTTGCTCCTCTCCGATCGTTTGTGCAACTACAACACCGATCTGGATTCCTTGGCTAGAAATTCGCATTGGCAACAACTTCCTCTACCTTGGTCTTACCCTGTTAAGTACTGTTCTAACCATAGTACCCCACCAGCTTCACTCCGCAAACTACCCACGACCTCCTATTCCTCAACAACTGAAGGATTGAGCCTCTTGGCTCTTTGCAATCCTGACACCGACAAAACAGCTCCCTCAGCCAACTGTGTCAGCTCACCTGACCTCTGCGTGGCTCTACGTGAGCCTGTTTCTGCCCTCCTTAGCCTCTGCGTTGGCTGTCTCTGGCCCAGACTGATGATGCAGTCCCTCTGCGTCACTCCTTCTGTCACTTTTTGCAGGGATCAACTCTGTCACTCGGGACAGCTGAATCTGCTACAAATGTTCTGCTACGCTGATGCCTTCAAGTTTCCTATGATTTGCAGCCACGCTTTGATACCATGTTGAATTTTCTACACCTATCCGTTAGAAAATTAATTTGTATTTTGCTAGATTATTTCTTCTACTTGTTTAAATTCGAACAAGTTATTTAATAAATTTAAATATCGAAATAAACACAATATAGTGACAACATCTACAGATCATTAATTGAAAGAAAACAAGCACACAAGTGACACAGTTGTTTGTGGACAAATGTCCTCGGAAAAACCCAATGCAGGAAAATCGTTGCAGCTATTCAGAGGGTCTGCTCTCCCTTCTACATCTGGTATGACCTTAGCTGATTCTCCAAGAGCATCTTCCTCTGCACGGAAGTATGCTGGTACAGTGTCTTCAAAGTGTCCCACATCTCCTTTGTCATTTCCTTCTCGGCAATATGTGGTACCACATGATCCTTGACCCCATCAAGGATGATGCACTTCGCCTTAGCCATTACCTCCTCGTACCTTTCATTAGCTACCTGGTCAACTGGGATGGCCATCACTCTTAAGGCGAAGCCCTTGATACGATGTTCGTCTAGAATGGACAAGATCCTGGCCTTCTAGACCACAAAGTTGGACACTCCGTCCAGCCTGTCCTGATCTCTCAGCCTATTCACGGCCATCTCGTTGCTCTTTTGTCGACTCCTTCGAGTCTCTACTTCTCGCCTGGAAGTTCTCGGTTCGACTCCTGTTGAGTCTCTCTACTTCTCATCTGGAAGTTCTCGGTTCGACTGTTGCTGAGTCTTTCTACGTCCCGTCTAGAAGTTCTCTTTTGGACTCCCTCTGAGTCCCAATTTCCCTCCTGGAAATCCTTTCGCCAATGGTCAAGTTGCTCCTCTCCGATCGTCTATGCAACTACAACACCGATCCCGATTCCTTGGCTAGAAATCTGCCTTGACAACAACTTCCTCTACCTTGGTCTTGCCCTATTAGGTATTGTTTTAACCACAGTACCCCACCAGCTTCGCTCTGCAAACTACCCATAGCCTCCTATGCCTCAGTAATTGAAGGATTGAGCCTCTTGGCTCTACGCAATCCCGACACCGGCAAAACAACTCCCTCATCCAACTACATCAGCCCACCTGACCTCTGCGTGGCTCTGTGTGAGCCCGTTTCTGCCCTCCTTAGTCTTTGCATTGCCTCTCTCTGGCCCAGACTGATGACGCAGTTCCTCTGCATCACTCTTTCTGTCACTTTCTGCAAGGATCAACTATGTCACTCGGGATAGCTAAATCTGCTGCAAATTCTCTGCTAAGCTGATGCCTTCAGTTTTCCTGTGATCTGCAACCACGCTTTGATACCATGTTGAATTTTCTAAGTCTATCTGTTAGAAAATTAATCTGTATTTTGTTGGTTTATTTCTTCTACTTGTTTAAATTTGAACAAGTTATTTAATAAATTTAAATACCAAAATAAACACAATACAGTCACAACATCTACAAATCATGAATTGAGAGAAAACAAGCACACAAATGACACTGTTGTTTTTAGACAAATGTCCCCAGAAAAACCCAATGCGGGAAAACCGATGCAGCTATTCATAGGGTTATATTATTATGCAGTCTATCTGAGTACAACTGAGTGCCTAATTGGCTCACCCGACAGAGAAAAATACATGGCAACAATACCTTTATATCTGGAAACAGGTATTCAAAAAACTTGTCCCACGAAACCCTCTCCGACACAACTGAAGCTCAACACTGGCCCTTTTGGCCTCTGTGTCACCCTTTTGCTGACTTGCGTCAACCCCAGGACCCCCTGTGTCAGCCCTTTGAGGCACTGCACAGCCTCTAGGACCCTCTGCGTCAGTCCAACAGCCTCTGCTTGGATGACGCAGTCCCTTTGGCCTCTACGCTGTCTCTGCTGGGATCTGTGTAGCCTGGACTACTCGCTGCTCTCGCTCTCTCTGCTTCTGCATTGGTTTCTCAATATTGTCTCTGCCTCTTTGACTCATACTCACTGCCCCTCGCTGCTGATCACTGATTTAACTTTGCTTAGCAACCCTGCTCTAGCAAAATGAATGACTGATCACTCTGGTGTATTCTCCAACTGACCCTCAAGCCTCTTATTATACTTTTCTCGTTGGTCCTCCAATGGTCAAGATTAAATCTCTAACCAACGACTAAGATTAGATTTGGCTTGATCCATGACTTATGGAACCTTCTAATCTAGTTTTATATTAAAAAGTAATTTTCCTAAGTTTAGACTTAGGAATTCCATTAAAAATATTAATTATTTTAATATCTCCCAAACCGGGTACAATTTGTCCAAACCATTTCTGGGTCTTGGAGATCTCATGTGCTTTAGCCTCTCAACCAATTTTCATGGCTAGAGCACATTTGATGCTACCCCAAATCAACAGTCCACAAGTTAGTAACATAGTAATATACAACATATTGAGTTTCATGATTCATCAATCTTCAAGTTTCAATCGTTTAAAATTCAATATATAACATTTATCATCATTGATCCCCAAAGTTGTATTTGTAAGCTAAGTGTAACCATTACAACAAATAATATCTAACATGAAATGAAATGTTATAATGAAATGAAATGAAACAACTTTCACAAAGCATCATATTCATAATTCATTACTAATGAGTTATAATTGCCAACTTCACACTTCAGACTTAAATTGTCATATATTGTGTACAAAAAATATCATATTAAATATGTAAGAGTCAATGGTTATAAAAACTACTAGAAACTAGAAAAGACAAGTAAATCTATTATCTATTGCTAATGCTTGGGCCTTTTGCCGCCACAAGAAATGTCTAATTTTTTTAGTCTTGTTGGAAAATCAGGATCTTTGTCATTAATGTCACCCTCTAAGCATTAATATCCAGAGGTATCTTTGTCATTACCATTGGATCTATATAGGGATCTTTGTCATTAATATCACCCTCTAAGCATTAACATTAGATAGAAAAAGCATAGCATGTCAAGTTAAGATTTTGTTTGAGTGATGCGTACATTTTTAGGAGGGTCATGATAGAGGAGTTCGACAACCAATGTCACTAACATCAAGGTACATAGAGGGATTGGTGCTCTTGATTAAATATGAGTTCCATACCCTAATACATGACAAAATCCAATGGAAACATTGCAATTCCCCCAATCCTGAAATCCTGAAAAATTGATAAGTCCGCTAGATTTTGAATGAAATCTAAAATTCTACTTTCTCCATATGAAATCCAATGAGGTCAGAACCACTCTCAAACATCTTGAGTCATTTCATGGTAATGTTAAAAATTTAAGTAAAAGGATGAAAATGAAGATTAAGGAGACATAATGAACTTAGATTACCATAAGGAGACTGTCGCTTTTACTTTAAGAATTTAACATTACCATGAATCTCATATCAATACTAGGGCCATAGGCTTGATCATTAGGTTGCCCCACTCAAAACTTATTTGTTTCTTTGAAAAAAAATTGCATTTGTAATATTACTGCAATTTTTTTTGCAAAAAAGAGTAAACACTCCCGAAAAACCAGGGAGTGTTTTTTTTGTCGGGAGCATGCTCCCAAAATCACTCCCTCTTTGGGAGCGCGCTCCCGACTAGATCACAAGTCGCTCTTGCTCGGAGCCCGAATTGGGAGAGGGGGTGTGAGGGGGGGGGGGCTCCCCCGCAATCCTGATTGAACTAGTATCTTACCCTCTAGACATAATGAACTTCTTGATTCTATGAGGCTACTTAATGTTGATCTTTGATATAGTGGCATGCTTGATGTTTGGCTAACATCTTATCATTTTGGATATCTTGATCCCATAAAAAAGTTAGCACCTTGATTCTAGTAGATGGTAACTAGACACTATTTGTTTGTGAAATGCATGGTAGTCATGATGATAGAAGTCTAACAATGAGATTGATATTTAGGATCTCTTGTTGGCCATGGTTATGCTTTGACGTGCTTAGTGATTATGGCATATGGTAAAATTGAATGCCCTAACTTGATGGATTGAGATATGTGTCAAAGAAGTAATGCTTGTGATCATGATTCTTGTAGTCTACTCCTATTAACTATATTGACACTAACCCTTGATGAAAGACTGATGTCATGAAGTCATGATGAAGTAGATGATGATAACTTAATATAATCATGATGAATATGATATATGGCCTGACTTTATGATCTAACAGATCTACTGATGCATGACAGTATTATAGACAAGTTGATGGCATGAATGAAGATGACCAAAGTTGATTCACATTCAGAGTTAGAACCTCTCCATAAGATCCCTTCTCCTATTGTTATTCGCATTATATACTCTTTTCTATTGAAGTATGATTTATGGGCATGAATAGACAAATATCTGACATTGTTGATCTGTAACAAATTTCTGATTTGAGGTAAGAGAGTTTTTTCTTACTCTAAGCTTCAGTCGCACGAAAGAAAGCCTATAGGTGCGACTGTAGCCTCCCAGCCACACGGAAGAAAGCTCAAGGGTGCGACCAAGGCACTGAGATAGTTCTAAACAGATCTGACCATAGTTGCTCGCATAACATATTGAAGGATGTGACTGTGATCTCTCAACCGCATGGAGGAAGGTCCATGGGTACGAGTATGCCTGTAGGACACAAAAATGAAGCTTTGTGCATGAGATCAGATGTTCACCTGAAAGATGTTAGTCCTACAGATGTGGAGTAGACAACAAAAAGATCTGTGAGTAGGAAAGTTTGATTGTTTACTATAATATGAATATGTAGACTGAACTTGTGTTTGCAGGTGACCGGGACATGCATATAGATATGTCATTATGTTGGAAGTTTGTGCTATAAGAGTTTGACATAATTTGGCTGATTGATATAGATGAGCAATGTTTGATTTTTGACATGATGTCTAATAATGACTTAGAACTTTGACTTGATATGTTTTGGACTATAAATCTCACTATGATAGCAAAATTGAGATTTGACCTAATGACTAATGATTTGACTTGATGAATGATGATTTGCATCGATAACAATGCTATATGGGCATAGTGACCTTCAGTGGCTAATATTGGTGTTTGTTTTGTATTGGCCTCATTATTCTTAGCACAATGGTTGAAGCATTGACAAATGTGATTCAGTATGAAGTAACCTCATGGATGGAACCTGCATGACTTATTCTTGGTGTATGCATTTGCATCTAGTGACTTATATTATGATCATAAGGATGACTTGATGAAATTTGGATTGATATTGTTTGATAAATGACAACTTGTTGGCATGATAATAGATGAATTCATGACTTGATGAGAGCTCTACCTTTCACCTGGTCTAAAGAATCTGATGCTATGATACTATGATGATTTTGATATTCGTTCTGATTTGACATCTAAGCTTTGATGAACTCACTTAGTTGATTTGATTGTACAATATTGATTTATGTGAGGCTGAGCATATTAGTTTGGAAAAATGTTATGTTTGCAGTGAGCTTTCACTGAAGCTAGCTCCTCAATCCAAATATGTCCGCATTGACAGTTATCTGGTGAAGTCAAGAGGATGTGTTGATCCAAACCTCTACTTCAAGAAGTGTTCCAAGGTATAACTTTGATTTTGGTTTTGGTTTTATATGCTGATGGTCTACTATTGATAGGTAATGAGCCTTTGATGATCCAAGTAAGAGGGAGATGACTTCTGAAGCTCGAAATGATGAATCATGGCATGATGAATTGATTTCTGAAGTTGGGAAAATAAAATCTATATTGTGAAGCTATTTGGAAATGCAAATCCTTGGACACTCCGATTGAATTTCAAGATGTTGTGAAGAAATATTGTTGAACTCATCTTGGCAACCAACAGTTGATTGAAGCAATGATGTTCCGTTTTGAACACCCGTTTATATCTATATCTATATATATATATATATATATATATATATATATATATATATATATATATATATGATGTGCATAGAAATTGAATGAGTTCATGATTGATCCGCTTCACTCACAAAGAGATGCCACCAAGCATCCTTCGAGATATTTGCATGAGATGATCAATTTTTGGTCTGAGACATTCCTCCTATATGTGACTACTTGGATGCACTGATGATGATTAGGGTCATTATTGATGAGACGAGCACACTTGGATGTTGCCTTAGTATGAGATCTGCCATGATATCTTAGATGAGAGGTCCGTAGCACAATCGAGGTTGAGTACGATGTTGCTATCATGGCTAGCTGTGAGGTAGGATGAAGAAGCTCCTTAGAGAGCCGTCTGAGCAGGATCAGGATATGACACAGATACATTATGATTGGTAGAGAATGCCACATATAGCTGGGATTGAGATACCTTCATATATTGAGACAATGTCGTTGTACGAGACAAGCTCAAGATTGGGGTTAGCACCTCCTTGATGTTGAAGAAAATTGTAACTAGGTTCGATATTTGTCAGTAATTTTGATCTGTGTACTTGTCAAGAAAAATAAATATTATTTTTGTAAATTACATGAATGAGTTGCTTGCTCATTCCATAGGTCTAAGAAATTCAAAGAGTCAAAATCATGTTAAAGAGCTCTTCTTGAGCATTTATGTAATGTACACGGGTCGACCTACTGTCAAGCAACCCTCCAAGACAAGCATCATCCTCCAAAGAAGAGAACTGCTAACCAAACGATGTGAAAAATAGTGAAGATGACTTCAAAGCATACATAGATTATATGTTGGCTCAATGAGATCAAACTAGGGCAGATGATATCTCACAAACCGACCGTCGGATTGACTTCATTCCACCACCAAAAGTTGCGGCTTTCAAAGGAGGTTCAGATGAACCTATAGCGCAGTTCCAAAGAGGAGATCTTCTAGGCCACGCATGTCAATCTTTACTTCTGTAGTTGCAGCTTCAGTTTCAGCAGTTTCCGGCTTCAAACTAGGGCAGTTGATATCTTGCAAACCGTTCGTCGGATTGACTTCATTCCACCACCAAAAGTTGCGGCTTTCAAAGGAGGTTCAGATGAACCTATAGCGCAGTTCCAAAGAGGAGATCTTCTAGGCCACACAAGTCAATCTTTACTTCTGCAGTTGCAGCTTCAAATTCGACAGCTTTCGGCTTCACATGTGTGAGAGAGAGAGACCCATTTCAGCGCAGTAGAGAAGAGACTCATATTTGCGCAGTAGAGAGAGAGATGTGATGAGATGAGTGAGTCCAAATGAGGAAAAGTCCTCTTATATTTATACACAACGTTGGTGGGTGAATAGATGCGACTGTTGGGCTTCTGAGCCTACATGAGTTGTAGGTCGGCTTGATAATAATTCCATAATCAAAATAAGTTCATATCTCCATGAATACTTATCGGAATCGGATGATCTTTATATCAATCCTACACCTCTCGATGAGAGGAATCTAATAAAAATATTATCAGCCATGAATAAGATTACCCACATGAAGTTTTGCCCTGGTTGCCAATTTTAACACTCCCTCTCAACCATGGAGAACTTCATCTGCAATCTGTCTATCGGTCGTTACTATTCATCCATCAAATGCACTGCCCTGTATAGCCTGACCCTTGCCCTGCTCTGCTCTATTTTGCTTGTTCTGCCCTGCACTCATTTGTACTGTTTTGTTCTGTTCTGCTCTGCTCTTGCATTGTTCTGTTCTACTCTGCTTTTGTCCGAATTATGAAGAAGAAGAAATGATCGAGGATGTATCATACTGACTCAAAGTCAGTCTCAGAGTATGTACCATTGGTCCCAGACCAGTCTCAACCAACCCAAAGTCAGCGTCATAGTGAGTACAACTCCAATGGTCCCAGACCAATATCATCCTCCACTGACTCAAAGTCAGTTTCAGAGTATGTACCACTGATCCCAGACTAGTCTCAACCGACCCGAAGTTAGCGTCATAGTATGGTACAACTCTTACCACTGGTCCCAGACCAGTATCATTGATCCCAGATCAATGGAGGTCATCCTAGTGTAGGGAGTACGGTAGTTACAACGATGCGTCCATCGGTACTACTATGGTCCCTAACTTCATTTCTCTGCTCATTGATCAGATGAGAGGTACTTCCCATGAGTCCCAGACTGCATGGGTAGGATGCCTCGACAGGAGAACTAATCAATCCTGTCCTCACAGGAGAACACATCAATCCTGCTACAATTGCCATGGAGAACACATCAATCCAGGCCTCACAGGAGAACACATCAATCCAGGCTGCCATGGAGAACACATCAATCCAGGCCTCACAGGAGAACTAATCATCCTGCTACATAGGAGAGCGAATCATCCTGTTCCACAAGAGAGCGAATCATCTTGTCCCACAAGAGAGCGAAACATCTTGTTCCAGTGTGCACCACCAGGGGAGGGTGAGTCACCCTGTGGTCATATGTTGCTCCAGTAGGAACCGCAAGCCCTTAGAGCTCCCAGAGCTCAATGTATGCAACATGCAGGACCCTTGTACAAGGGTTTCTTGCCGACTCCAAGTCGTTTGGGAAAATCACAGATTAGATCTTTCCTTGAGGCTTTGACAAGGTGTATCAACCTGTACATCATCTTAATGTGATGGAGCTTCCTTGCTCATCGACTTACCATATCCCAGATGATGTCTATCTGCTGGAGCAATTGACGAATACGGGATTCCTCAATAATCAAATCCCACCTCTGGTTGTTACAGAGAATCACAATGGTATCCAATGTAAATCCAAACAGCTCACTGAAGAGCTTTCGCAACCAGACTGCCTCACACGAGGTTATGCTAGCAACAATATATCCTGCTTCGGCAGTGCTCAAAGCCACCGACTTCTGCTTCCTGCTCATCCAGGATATCGAAGCAGATCCCAAGGTGAAACAGTACCCGGAAGTGCTCTTACGGTCCACCACACTGCTTGCCCAATCAACATCAGTATATCCAAGTAATCTCACATCTCCAGCAGTGTATCTTAATCCATGAGAGATTGTGTCCTGAAGACATCTCAGAAGATTCCTGGCATCAATCCAGTGAGGCTCAACCAAATATGAGCTCACAATGCTAACTGCAAAACATGTGTTCGGACGGAGGTTCACCAAGAACATCAATGCGAATGAGTTTTGAAACTCGGAGGCATTTCCCAAGTTTGGTCCAACATCACTACCATATAACTTCTAAAAGTTAAGATCCTCGAGGTAGTCACAGGCTTGCAGTCCATCATACCGAATCTTTCGAATATATTTACCACATATTTTCCTTGAGATAGGAAAATTTCCCTTGGCTTCTGCCACACTTCAAGTCCTTGGTCCTTCATTTCAAATTCAGAAGCCATCTCCCTCTTACATTTGTGAATGAGAGGGTTTGCACTTGTTAGAAAGAGGTCATCCACATACAACACCAGTATGAGAGGCTTGTCATCTTCAACCTTAAAGTAAAGGTTAGGATCGGCTTCACTCCTAGTGAATACAGCTTCATCAAGTAGCTATCAATCCTCTCATACCATGCTCGGGGTGCTTGCTTCAGCCCATAGAGAGCTTTCTTCAACCTGCATACATGAGATTTTCGATCATAAATCTCAAATCCTTCGGGTTGCTCCACGTAGACCTCTTCTTTGATCGAGCCATGCAAGAACGCAGTCTTGACATCCATCTGATGTAGGTTCCATCCTTGTGAAGCGGCAAGGGCTATGATCGAGCGGATGGTCGTATATCTGGCAACAGGTGCAAATATCTCATCATAGTCTATACCTTCCTTTTGGGAGAAACCTCGAGCAACAAAACGAGCCTTATACTTTTCCATGCTTCCCTCTGCTGCATGCTTTATCTTGTAAAGCCATTTGGAAGTAACAACAGTCTTGTCCTGGGGTCTGGGAACTACTTCCCAAACATCATTCTTTATGATAGACTCATATTCTTCGGTCATAGCATCCTTCCATACTTTATGCTTGACGACATCTGAGAATGACGAAGGCTCATTTTGTATGATCGTGCTCATGATGGTCAGGTATCCTTGATACCTATTAGGTTTCTTACTTTCACGAAAGGTTCCTTGGGGTGCAGCATGTCCTTCAACATCATCAAGTAACCCCTTAAGCCATGAAGACCTCTTCCTAGAAGAGGAAGGCTCATGTGGATGAGAATCAATCAGATCCATGGGTTCTTCTACATCATGCATTGATTCATCATCCTTTTCTTTCGGTTCCCTGGTGTCGGCTTCTTGAGAGCTCCTCAAAGTCGGAAGATTGATCACCTTGCTGAGAGCCATATCTTCGTCAAAAGCGACATCATGACTAATCACGACTTCCCTTTGACTGGCGGTGAACATTTCTTCAGGAGTCTTGGAACCCAATGCTTGATGAGGGCATTGATTTTGTACATATACAGCAGCGTTTGTAGTTTCAGCCCATAGAAACATCGGAAGTCTTTGATCATGTAGCATGGCTCGGACAACTTCCAAAATCGTGCAGTTCTTCCTTCCCGCCACACCATTCTGCTCAGGAGTATGTGGTGTAGTAGTCTCCCTCTTAATGCCAACCTCAGGTATGCCTGAGTGAACCAACTGTAATATATCGGAGGTCTTGCTTTGGCTTGAGGGGAATGGTCCCCTTTTGAGCTTTCCTTCGGCACATCTTGGACATACACCTTCTTTCTCTACTTGGAATTCGGGCATCCCTGTCACCATTTGTCTTACACCAAGTATAGCTTTATAATGAAGGGGGGCAAACCTCCGATGCCAAAGTTCGGATTGAAGAGATGTGTCATAAGACATGACACCAAGTAGACTTCCATCGACCTGTTATAATGAATCAACACTAAACCCAAGAGTAAAGGCATCTTTAACATTATTTTTCCATATACGTACCTTGCCATTGCTGAAGCTTACCTTGTAGCCTTTGTCTTCCATTGTCGAGATGGACACTAGGTTCTTTTTGAGGTCAGGTGCATTTAATACATCCTGGACTTTCTAGCCTTCTTGAATGGTTGTCCTCTTCCTCGATTCCCAGCTCTCTTCTTACCTTTGTTATTGAATTTTCCATCCCTTCGATTACCATGAGAGGGATTTTGATCATTGTCACAGTGAGAGTCCTTTCTATCAGGGCATTCCCTTGCATAGTGACCTGCTTTATTGCAAATGAAACATCGTCCTTTTCTTCCACCCTTAAATCCAGCCTTTCTTTTCGATTTAGACCCAGAATTATTTCTTTTCTTAGCATGAGAAGAAAAAGCAACAGGAGGACCTTTAGGCAAGGGCATTTCCTGCTCTTCTACCCTTGTTTGTTCTTGAATGCATCTAGCCATTAATTCCTCAAAATTAGGAATTACATTATTGTTCAGAAGAGTAGTCCTGAACACATACCATTCAGATGGTAATCCTCCGAGAGTTGTGAGTGCCATTTCTCTGTCAGTAATGGTTTCCCCAATAGATAGGAGATCGTTCTTGATCTCGGTGATCCTTAAGAAGTATGCTTGCATACTTTCATCTTTACCCTTCTTGATTTCCCTCAACTTATTTCTAAGAAACAAAATTTGATTTGCATCATTAACTTTAAATCAACTCACCAGTCTGTCGTAGATTTCCTTGGAGGTGTCTAGATCAGAGATGTAGGCCACCAAGCACTTGTCGATAGAGTCCCGGATGATCTTTTTTGTTTTCACTTCTCCATTTTTCCATTTGTTCCAGGGAGCATTAGATGAATTTGATGGAGGCTTAACAATATTGCCTCTTACATGGTCCAGTACTCCTTGATTTTCAAGGGTTAGATCGATAGACATCTTCCATCCGTGATAGTCAGCTTTCTCACGGAGCTTGTCTTCGGCAGGAAAGAGTGTTGAGGACCCCATAGTTCTTTTAGGATAGCCTTGCCAATCTTCTCTTCAATGATTGCTCTTTCTCTTGCTCGGGCTTTGTCTTCACCTCATCTCTGATACCATGTTAAGTTATGGTATGTTCTATGCTTATAACAGTTTACTTCTTTTTCTTATTATATTCCACCGATTAGCAATCACATGTACATAAAGTAAAGTGCAGATAGAACATTAAACGATCGACAGAAAACAAGCCAAGACAAGAGACACAAGATGTGGCGGCTAGCCAAGGACAAACCCCACAATGTGTGGGGAAACCCTTTGATCAAATCTTCTTTTATCTTCAATAATTCAACAGAGAGAAATAGTACAATAAATCTGATTCATATCAGCAGTAGCAAACCCTAGATCAGCAGCATCAGCATTAGCGACTTCAAACTAGGGCAGACGATATCTCACAAACCGACCGTCGGATTGACCTCATTCCACCACCAAAAGTTTCGGCTGCCAGAGGAGGTTCAGATGAACCCACAACGCAGTTCAGATGAGGAGATCTTCTAGGCCACGCAAGTCAATCTTTACTTCTGCAGTTGCAGCTTCAGTTTAAGTAGTTTTCGGCTTCAAACTAGGGCAGTTGATATCTTGCAAATCGTTCGTCGGATTGACTTCATTCCACCACCAAAAGTTGCGACTTTCAAAGGAGGTTCAGATGAACCTACAACACAGTTCCAAAGAGGAGATCTTCTAGGCCACGCAAGTCAATCTTTACTTCTGCAGTTGCAGCTTCAGTTTCAGCAGTTTCCGACTTCAAACTAGGGCAGTCGATATCTTGCAAACCATTCGTCGGATTGACTTCATTCCACCACCAAAAGTTGCGGCTTTCAAAGGAGGTGCAGATGAACCTACAGCGCAGTTCCAAAGAGGAGATCTTCTAGGCCACACAAGTCAATCTTTACTTCTGCAGTTGCAGCTTCAAATTCGACAGCTTCCGGCTTCACATGTGGGAGAGAGAGAGACCCATTTCAGCGCAGTAGAGAAGAGCTAAGTTGCAGGAAACGTGGGCAGGGGGTCCGTTTCCCCAGGGGAAACGAAACGAAACTCGTTTCCCCATACCGTACGGCCTGGAAACGCGTTTCCGGCCGTACGGCCACGTTTCCCGAAACGGAAACGTGGCCGTAAGGCCGGAAACGCGTTTCCAGGCCGTACGTGCCACGTTTCCCCAAAAAAACACTTGTTTTTTAAATTTTTATTTTTTTAATTTGTTTTTAAATTTTTTTAGGGTTTCCAGGTAGTTCTAGAAACCTGTTCTAAAGTTATAAAAGAGCAGCTTGGCTCATTCTCTCATCACATCATTCATGCTTTATGATTGCACATATATATAATAATAATTTTTAAATATTTTTAATATATATATATATATATTATATATATTTGCGTTTCCCCGTTTCCAAAATTTGGGGAGGTCACGTTTCGTTTCGCTTCCCGTTTCGGAAACTCGTTTCCGTTTCCCCGTTTCGTGCAACTTAGGAGAAGAGACTCATATCTGCGCAATAGAGAGAGAGATGTGATGAGATGAGTGAGTCCAAATGAGGAAAAGTCCTCTTATATTTATACACAACGTTGGTGGGTGAATAGATGCGACTGTTGGGCTTCTAAGCCTACATGAGTTGTAGGTCGGCTTGATAATAATTCCATAATCAAAATAAATTCATATCTCCATGAATACTTATCGGAATCGGATGATCTTTATATCAATCCAACACCTCTCAACGAGAGGAATCTAATAAAAATATTATCAGCCATGAATAAGATGACCCACATGAAGTTTTGCCCTGGTTGCAAATTTTAACATGTCTCCACGCAAACGTTGTCTCGGTAACATAATCACTGTCTCGGTCTTTAATGATTACAACATTCAATGCCATCACAATCATTGTGAGATATATATTCGATATTCAAACATAGTCAAGGTATATTCTCAACATTCAAACTCAGTCATACTCTGTCTCGGTTTCATCGTGATTGCAGTCTTCAACGAAGTTATTCAAAACGCAGTCACCACGTAATAGGTTCTCGACATGATCATGGATGAAAAGATACACTAACATCATCTGTCTAGGTTATATGTATATACGCAGTCTTGATGTATATAAGATAGAGAGAACCATACTGTTCTGAAGCAGTTATACAGTGATGACAGTTCTGATGCATTGGTAAGTATGATCTCAATGCAAGAAGAGCACAATCATAATAAAAGGAAGGAGGAGGATCGTAGTAATCATTGTTATGAAAAAGATCTAAGTAATCCTATAGCGATACTCTGTCTTGAGATGCAACAACAATCAAGATCTTGGTGGTGCAGACACAGTGATGATCTCGGAAAAGGTGCAGTGATGATGACGATCACAACAATGCAAGAAGAGGATTGGTGTCTTGGTCTTGGAGTGGCTCAATCAGTCAAGGGTCATGCTCTTGGTGTTCATCAATTGGAATCTCTATAAGAAGAATTTTGTGCGGGTTTTCCTCTCCAAGAGGGAGAGGTTTTGGCCCTGGCAGAATGCCATATCTTGTGCTCTTGTCTCTTTGCTTTGATAGCTATTTGTTGAAGCAAGAAATACACGCACTAATGATAATAAGCAAAAGATTGTGCTAATAATATAAAGACTAAATTCCTCACAAATAGTTATCATGATAAGAAGAATCTCATTAACTCAATCCGTCCTAGATTCTTCAACACGGAATTAGAGCTACGGTGTTGAAGTCAAAGGAAGGGTAGAAAAAGAGACATTCAAGGACCAGTCTTCAAGAAGGGCATCAAAGCAAGTTGAAGGAATTGAAAGATCAATCTACAACAACAGTCTACAATAGCAAAGGATTTTTGTCTATGCAATCTAGAAAACAGTCTACAACAACAAGAGCTTCTATGCTCACAAGTCATCCTCACAAGGCCATCAAGACCCTCATAAAAGTTGTCTACAAAGCAAGACCTCACCTTGGAACAGGTTGACACCATGTAAGCAATCCTGATCTACACTACAAAAGAAGGCATAGCATATTGAAAGCAAGAAGGCATTGTCATCTTCAAGGTTATAATCAAGCAAGGATCATTTCCTTATCCGAGAAGAAGATCATTCAAGGAAGCAACAAATCATCCCTATTAAAAGGAGCAAAGGATTTCTCATTTGAATGAAGATCCTTCAAGAAGAGGCCCTCATACATCTTCTTCAACCATCATCAAAGCAAGCAAGGTGAAGATTTCATCTTCACATGACAAGTAAGTATCTTTTCAATTTATAAATTTGGTTAAATGACTTCATGATTGCAAGGACATCTATAGGTTGGATGGGTCATGAAGATTCCTTGCATGAAGAGGGAGGATAGACATAGTTCTCTAAGTAGCTGAAGTCATTAAACATATCAATAAGTCTCCTCTGAATTTATGGAAGGGGATGTTTATGAAAGATCCCCTCACATAGAAATATGGGAGACATCAAAGTGATGTAGATGATAAACTCATTATCTAAAGATGCAATGAAGAAGATTTCATGAAATCTGATCTACATAAAAGTAAAGGGTATCAAAGGATGTAGGATATCTTCATAAGGTCTCATCTACAAGATCTAGGAAGGAAGATAACCATCATTGATCTATAATGCACTAACAGACAATCAAGGTAACAAATATCCATGGGATAAGAAGGTTACCTCATTCGACAACTTATGGTCTCTATGCTAAATAGAGAAAGACAAGTTGATGGCAAAAGTATTGAAGGGTAAAGGACTAAATCATGTACAGAAAGGAAAGGGAAGTTTGGTCCTCAACAAGGCAGAATAGGTATAGCTAAAATTATGAAGCTCATATCACCAAATAAATTGAGGAAGCTGAAGAAAAGGGCCAAGGAAAGAGGAGTAACACATCTCTATGATTGGGATAGTATCCCACACAAGAGGGTCCTATCATAAGCTTCTGTTATAAGATATGACAATAATGATAAGATGCATCATAGCATCATGGAAGCATCAAAAACAAGAGCTCATGACATCACCATGGGAATCATAAAAGACAAAATCCATGGCAGACAAACATGAAGGATATAGCTCTTGGGAACCTCAGTGGACATTGAAGGAAAAAATCATCTAGGACAAGACTCATCATACATCAAGTCAAAAAGGAAACATCTGCCAGTTGGGGATATACAAGATCCTCAAAATTCTCTGATGGAATCCTCATCGGAGGGCTCAGGAAGCAAGTGTTTCAACAAGAACTCCAACTTATGGAATCCATGAGATAATGATGTGATGACATGAAGCAGATCAAGGGATTGAAGATCTCTTCAATCAAGGAAGTTGCTGGAAGATGGCCTCGATGACCTGAAGATAAAATGAGGTATGTATGCTTGTATTTAAATTTTTATAATGTCATGTCATATGGTTGCAGGTAATATAGATCATCACTTCTATCTTAAGAAGCATGATCGAGGGAAAAGGATCTCCTCCTATGAAAGGATGCAGAAGGGCATAAATCACACTAGATGAAATCAACATAATATGTCCTCATATGAAATATGAGGTGATTAACTACAATGAAGAAACTTTGATTAAAAGTTGTTGCGAATGGAATTTGTGAGGAAGAAATAGATCGTGAGATATGCAACCATGATGAAGGTAATCAACATCCAAATGACCAAGAAGATTTGAATAAGAAATCTCCTGGAAAGATATGAAGATTCTGATGAAAGTCTGAAAAAGATGAAGACCCTTTACAATGGATATCTTTGGGAGATATGTCAGTATGTGATACCTACAGAAAGATGTCATGACAAAGATCCACCTAGTAAGGTACGATTTAATTTAATGATATATTTGATTTCTTGAATAATCTCTAGATATGTTCATGTAGGGCTACTTACAAGTACAACTAGCATTCATGTAACGAATGGAAGAAGCATGATGAGAAAGTAGTCATATGACGAAGGTTCCAGATATGAGGAAGGCCACTTTCCATGAAGAAAGGAATGACATGACGAATTAAGGAGGAAAGTGATCGATGACTATTTCCCTACAAGAAAGAAGCTCAACTAACTTTCATGACATCAAGGAGAGAAGTTGATCAAGCAACTGAAGAACTGACAAAGAAGAAGTTGTTGATGTATAGAAGAGTCCCTAGCTAAGAGGGAGCTTTGACAGGTCCCTGATCAAGAGGGAGCTTGAATTAGATCACTCTTGATTACAAAGGAGTGATAGTTGTGTTTTTCTATTTCATGTGTCATGCACTAGACTAGGAATAATAGCCGTAAGTCTGGGTGAAGGCCATGAATGGAAATGTAAACACATGATAGACACAACATTCTTGTCTTCACCTGGGAAGAAAGAATGGAGGATTGGGTAATAATATAGCATATGATACTCTTTGAGGATAAGTAGGGCATCCAAGATAAGAGTAGGCGAGAGGACCGATATTCTTTGAGAGTTGGGAACCCAAGATAAGAATAGTCCTAGAAGGTCATACTTAGTGAACACCTGGGTGGGTATGTACCTTGAGAGACAATGATGAAGGTGTCTATAAATCATTGGTCTCGCCAGCATTGTAGCTCATGGTCTCGTGGAGAGATGGAGTTGTTAGTCAAGGCCTTGCACTGTGACAATGCTGATTGATATGATGCTATACAGATGAGATTACCAATCTGATTCTTCTTATGAGAAATTCTTTAGATTGAGAATAACCAAGTACCATTGTACATACCTCCCTAGTTAAGAGGGAGTGTTGAAGAAAAGTGTAATTAGGTTTTGTATTGTCAATGTAATTTTGATCTTTTTACTTGTCAAAAAAAAGAAATATTATTTTTGTAAATTATATGAATGAGTTTCTTGCTCATTCCATAGGTCTAGGAAAGTCAAAGAGTCAAAATCATGTTAAAGAGCTCTTCTTGAGCATTTATGTAATGTACATGGGTCGACCTAGTGTCAAGCAACCCTCCAAGACAAGCACCATCTTCCAAAGAAGAGAACTGCTAACTAAACGATGTGAAAAATAGTGAAGACGGCTTCAAAGCATACATAGATTATATGTTGGCTCAATAAGAGAGTCACCATGACACACCTACTTAAATGAGTGGGTCAAACCACTATGAATAAGCATATAAGCTCAGAGTCAAAGTCAAGAAATCTTTCAGACACACATTGAAACTTCATATGGCATAGTGGGATCTCGCATGAAGCGAAGGGTGCAGGTTTCGATTAAAGAAGGTTTCTATAATCTTCGATGAATATTACAATGGTACATGCTCTCAACATATATATGATTACACTGTAATATTGGTTCTTTGTCTCAGTGGAGGAAAAACACTCTGTCTCGGCATCCCTACACTATCGCCACGCAAAAGTTGTCTCGATAACGCAATCACTGTCTCGGTATTTAATGATTACAACATTCAACACCATCGCAATCACTGTGAGATATATGTTCGATATTCAAACATAGTCAAGGTATATTCTCGACATTCAAACTCAATCATACTCTGTCTCGGTTTCATTGTGATTGTAGTCTTCAACGAAGTTGTTCAAAACGTAGTCACCACGTAATAGGTTCTCAGCATGATCATGGATGAAAAGATACACTAACATCATCTTTCTGGGTTATATGTATATAAGCAGTCTTGATGTATATAAGATAGAGAGAACCATACCATTTTGAAGCAATTATTCAGTGATGACAGTTCTGGTGCATTGGTAAGTATGATCTCAATGCAAGAAGAGCACAGTCATAATAAAAGTAAGGAGGATCGTAGTAATCATTGTTATGAAAAGGATCTAAGTAATCCTATAGTGATACTCTGTCTCGAGATGTAACAACAGTCAAGATCTCAGTGGTGTAGACACAGTGATGATCTTGGAAAAAGTGCAGTGATGATGACGATCACAACAATGCAAGAAAAGGATTGGTGTCTTGGTCTTGGAGTGGCTCAGTTAGTCAAGGGTCATGGTCTTGGTGTTCATCAATTGGAATCTCTATAAGAAGAATTTTGTGCGGGTTTTCCTCTCCAAGAGGGAGAGGTTTTGGCCTTGGCAGAATGCCATATCTTGTGCTCTTGTCTCTTTGCTTTGATAGCTATTTGTTGAAGTAAGAAATACACACACTAATGATAATAAGCAAAAGATTGTGCTAATAATCTAAAGACTAAATGCCTCACAAATAGTTATCATGATAAGAAGAATCTCATTAATTCAATCTGCCCTAGATTCTTCAACACTTGAGAGAGAGGGGATGAATATGATATCCTTTTTGTGATATATATATATATATATATATATATATATATGATTGTTTATGTTCTAATACGATATTTAATTTGATGTCCTGCATGAACAAGAGATTGCTGCTATTGCTACATGATGATCAAGTTGGTACCATATATGAGTATGATAAGAGCATCGCTGATTGAGGACACTGAACCAACTCTTCCCTGTTGTCTGAGCTCCCAGGGTGAGAAATTGAGATAGAGGGCTCTTGGGGTTGAGGGAACTCTAGACAATACGGTATCACCCCTACATTTTACCCATAGGTTTGGAGTAGCAACTCACCCTATCTTGGTCTTTGTAGAGTATACCCTAGTTGGCATCATACCCACAAGCTGGGCTTGTTGGGAATACTGATCCTTGTCTGGCCAATGGGTTGAGAGTGTACTTTGGGTGTACAACCCAAGTCGATTATGATGCAGGTGTTCTACCACATGACTACTTAGAGTCATCGATGGGAAGATCGACAAACAATAGGATTAGGTTGAGATTTGCTCCCCTATGCAGTTCCGAGTTGAGATTGAGCTCCCTGATGTGATTCCAAGGTTGAGATGTGCTCCCCTGTGTGTTTGGATATCCTATTGCTCGATATGGGGTCGTAGTAGTAGCTCCCCCATGAGATTCCGAGTTGAGATATGCTCCCCGATGTGGTTCCAAGTTGAGATATGCTCCTTGATGATATGCTCTTCGATGATAATGCGAGTCATAGATCTGACTCCTCGACAATATTCCTGGGTAGTAGCTTGTTGACAGAGATTTTGGGTAGTAGCCTGCTGACAGAGATTCTAGGTAGTAGCCCGTTGGCAGAGATTTCGGGTAGTAACCTGATGGACAAAGGGTGGTAGATTGAGCTCCCCTCCGATGTCAAAATTATTCTTCTTTTAGATTCAAGAATGTTCAACATATGAGTAGGGACAATCAAGAGATAAGCAGGAATAAGCAAGAAATGAATTGAGATGATCAGTGATGGTACATGATGACGAGGTATTTTGAGACTGGATAGAATATGATGGCAGGATGACATGTTGATCAATGGTTAGATATTCGCAGGTGGAATTCTCCCTAGGGAGGGACTGTTAAAAATATGCAACTGCGGTAAAATTCCACTTTGGATAGCTCCCTTGATGGAGATAATGATTGCATTGAATTCCTCTTTTCGAGAGGACCAAAATCGACCTAAAGATCACTCAAATCAGATAAGGGAAAGTGTACTTATGAAGAAAATCCCACATGTGCATATTTGATAAGGTCGGCCCTAAAGCAAAGTGGACCACCTTGAAAGGCTATAAATACAAGTGCCCTCTACCTCATTTAGACACAATGATGAGACACTCTTCTATCTTGTTTTTGGCTTGCACAGGTCTGAGGCTCATTTGCGGAGGATCAGGTTTGCTCTGAGGTGAAATTGTAGGGTCCGAAGCATGCATCTCTTATTTAGGTTTTTGGGCCCTAGTCGCAGGCATAACACATGAAGGATTCGAATGTAGTCACACTCACAAAAGCTCATCCATGCAACTAGAGCCTTCCAGTCGCACGGACAACTCTCCATCCATGCGATTGGGAGTTTAGGGTTTCCACAGTCCAGATTTGACCCTAGTCACTCGCATGCCAGGCTTAAGGGAGCGACTGGGAAAGCTATAGTCACTCGCATGTCACCTCCTCTGTGCGACCGGGACCTTAAAGATGAAATCTCAGGCTTTCGAAGATTTCGCTCAGTGACCGCAGGTTCGACAATTGATTGCAGACAATGAAAATTCATTACAGTCTTCAGAATCAAAGTTTTGAGTATATACATTGTTGGGTTCATTTCATGAATGTTGTAGTTGTTTTGCTGGTTAGTTGCATAGATAAAGATGTGGATCATTGTACTCTCTTTTGTCGAATCATTTGATGACAATCTAATAAGAAGAAGAATTTGAAAGGGTTTTCCCCATTGTGGGTTTTACCCTAGTCACTGACCAATCCTGGTGTCTTTTGTGTGAATGTTTTTTCTATTGTTCCTTTTATGTTCCACTGCGTTGATGATGATGAGATTGTTCTTTCTACATAGTTGCATATAGTGATGAATAATGATGTAAATCTAAATAATGTTATGATGTTATGGAGTGAACTTAATGTGTTAATGAAGAAATGCAATTATCAAAGCAAAGAACAATACAACCCTATGAAAAATTAACACCATTCAAGCAATATTGCATTAGATAGACTTGAACACAAACATTACTTCCACATATCTCGAGTGTATAGAAAGTCCCCTTAGGTATGTTGAAACCATCCATTTAGCCACTGGAATATTATAATGCACCAAAAACAACATTTGGGAAGGTTACCCTCTTGTACTGTGGTGATTGGGTGGCATGGCCAAGGGTACAATCTATCCTCCTTGGTTTGTGCTCTAAGAGATTGGGCCAAGTACCACTGTTCGAGCCATATCAATATATTTGAGGAATGTAGCACAAGGCACATCTTTTGACTAGAAGCTAATTTATCTTTTTCTTTAGTGTGTTGTCTAGGACACTTTCATTTTACAAGTACTTGCATATGCATGACCTTGGAATACAATGTTTAAGGATTAATTTCTTGACTCATACATATTGAACACTACCATTTGAGGCATTTGAATCAATAAATATTTTTGTCAACCCATTTATATATTCAAACCCTAGCCACCTTCACTCACTCATACAAAAACGATAGGCTTAGGATTTAGTCTAATGGATACCCCTTTAGGTAGGAAGCCATCTTTAGAGACCTAGAAGTAAGGAAAAGGATGCCAAATGTTGAAATATGTAACTAGGTTCGATCTTCATAATGACATGTGTAATGATTTTATGTATTTGATGTAATAACTTTATTATTGTTTTCTTGACACATGGGTTTCATGCTCAAGAGGAATTTATTTTTAGGTCAAGCTCCCATTGTGAGCTTCTAGGGCTTGTCATTGAGTCTACAAGTCATCAAGCTATTGTCATGTATGAAAGACCCATTTGGGCAAGTCCCATATTGCAAAAGAAAAATTATTTGAGTCAAAATTGAGTCAAGGAACCCTCCAAGATCAAGTCAAAAAGTTTGCAACAAGTCGGCCTTCCAATCATGACAAGTCATCCTAGAAGCTGGGAGAAATCGGCCTAGAAGCTTGGAGAAGTCGACCTATTTTGAAGGGACCAAAAGATTATATAATGAAGTCTAGTTGATCACCTTGAGGAGTATACTATACACAAGAATCTCGACTAAGAGTACTGCAATCAACGAAGAGAAGAATAGGATGAGTAAAGAGAAAAAGAGATTTTCAGGACTATTGTTTGGGCTGGAACCTTCACATGTGCAGGTTGTAGCTAGGGCATCAATTGCAGAAAGGAGATCAAATTACAGTCATCCAAAAAGAAGCTGAGATCAGTGCCAAAGTTGTCCATGTCAAAGACCAAAGTCTGGAAGAGTAGAAGCTGAGTCAAGCGAAGGAAAAAGGGCTGAAACTACCCTTATTACCTCACACGTGCAAAAAAGTGCTGAGATCTACCGGAGGCCGAAAATTGCAGGAAGTAAAGTCAACTAGTATTGTAGGACCAAAGTCAAGAAGAAGAAGAAGTTGCAATAGCTTGAAGTCAAGATTTAGATTGTTTGAATTGACAAGTAAAAGGCAAAATTTGACTTGGTCTTGAAGTAGTTTTGGTCAAGGGTCTAGGTCTTGGAATTCGGAAGAAGATTTCTCGTGGGTTTTCCTCCCAGATTGGAGAGGTTTTGTCCCTGGCTGATAGCCTATATCTTGTGTTCTTTGTGTTATTGTTCTTTACAGTTTGGTAGTTGTTTGATGAAAGAGAATAATAATAATAATCAAATAAAAGAAGAAGCTAATCAAGAAAACTAAAAATACACCACAAACAATTATCATACAAGAGAAATCACCTTCAGTTGTTGCCCCTGGATTTCTCAACATGGTATCAGAGCTAAGGTTTCAAGACAAGGAAAGGAAAGGTAGCTTAGTAAAGAACACTCAAGGGTTGAAACACTAAAAGGAAGGAGTCAAAGAAAGAACAAGACATCAACAAGGACATCCCTAAAGCAGACTTGATCCATAATAAAGGCAGTAAAGAAGTATACCGTCAAGATCTTTTGAAGGATGAAATCATTACATAATGGAACAAAAGTCTGGACTGTTTTCGTCATTCCTATCTTAGTAGCCACATAACCAAAACTCTGAGGTAAGTATAATTGTTTTTCTCCATTCAAGAATCTGAAATCTCCTAGCAAGAAGTAATAAAGGAAAATTCTACAAGAAGGCACAGTCAGAATTTAGATCCTCTTCTGTAAGAAAGAAGTCCGAGAAATCATCTTATATTGAAGAAGAACTGAATACAAAACAAGACAAGGAAAGATGATATATGACAAGACAAGGCTAGTTGAAATAAAATTCCGGGCGCAAAAATTCTCAAGATCTGATAGCAAGGAAGTTACAGCAAGCTACATTTCTCTCTTAGGACATTGAAAAGACCCAATCTCATTTCAAGGTCAAGCAAAGTTCTATCTACAATCTCAAGCCCTTCACCAAGTAAGAAGGCCTCCACATTTAGAGTGACACTACATCACTGTTTCAAAAGACTTATGGTATAATTCAAGAAAAGCGAAGTCTGTTTTGCTCTTGTGGCGCTCCAACCTCCAAACCCTGAACCCTAGGGATTGGATTACCTCCCAAGCCACCACATCTCATCTCTTCATCCTAAATACGAAGAAGTTTTTGACATTTTCCTACAAAAAGAAAAAAATAATAGTACAAGATGTTATATTGAGACCATATCCAATAACACTAGAAGATGTAAAAGATATCTCAAAACTAATTCTTCAAGAAAACTAGAATTCAATGCAAAATATGCAGAAAGAAAGATTATTGCAGACAAAAATGAAGAAGTTACTCGCCTCAAGGACCACAATGAGAAATCGTTGATGCAAATTAAGAAACTTAAAAATAACAAAAAATCATTGAAAAACAAATTAGAAGAAACTATGTCAAAAGAAGCATCAAAGTCTTCAGACGTAACAGTCCAAGTTGAAGAAAAAAGAACAAATATTGATGCAATCAATATCACAAGTCAAGAAAATGACAAATCAGTTGAAGTAAATTCATATTCAGATATTGTAGTTCAGAAGATGAAAAATCCAAGTGAAGATTCTGCAACCAATTCAACAACATCAATACTTGAAGTAAATCAGGGAATTGTCCACACACATGATAAGGGAAAATCAAATCACAAGAACTCCTTATCGACATTCGAATCACAAGAGCAGATGTCTCAATCAACTTGCGTATCTATATCACTCAGAAAAGAAACAACAAACTTATGTTCCGAAGAATACTGATGTCAACACAAACCAGTCTTATGATAACTATTTATCCCAGGCTCCAGCTATCAAGTGATTGCATAGTTTCACAGAAGCTCGATTTAGGATGGTTTGATCCCCTTCTCAGTTCGGCAATTTTGCTTGTCACTCAGAGGATCCTATCATCTTGTATCATCGAGGATGACAACTCGAAGAAATTCGAAAGATGCGAATAGATTACAAGACAAAGAAACAAATGACACATCTTATCAACAATAAGCTTTGAGGACAAAAAGCTTTTTGAAGAGGAAGGCAATGTTATGAATATAATTTATATAAACATAATAATAATGATCATAATAATAATTAATTAAATAATAATTAGTACTAAAGAGACATGTCTAAGGGACATGACCATTGATGAAGGGGCACCTGCCTAGGTAAATAAGCGGGCCCTAATTTATAACATCAATCATCTCACATCAATTCTTTTATTCACTATATATATATATATATATATATCCTCAATGGATGTCATCATATTCCAAGTGTTTTGAAGATTACTACATAGTACAAACTTTGTTCGTTATAGGGGGCATGTTGAAGTAGTTTATTTTCTTGATTTTATTTAACTTTTCACCTCTTTGGTCCTTTATTTGGCTTGATTTGACCTTTTTGAGGCTTGCATTTTTCTTTTAAACTTTCTTGATGACCTTTTTTGGATGATCTTTGGTAAGTTAACCATAGGTTATGGGGATTTTGTCTCTTATGGAATGGATGGGAAATGAAAAGTGTTAAGTATGGAAAGGATATGTTCACTATATCCAACTTGATTCCTCGGTAGTACCTACTGCTCTAGCTTAATGGCACCCTAATCCAAAAGTAGTTATGTCCTAGTGGTTAGAAGTAGTAACATGGTAACATTCTTACTAAGTTAAAAGTGATAAATAATCCCTCTAATGCCAACATCTATACAACAAGATAAAACCTTAGCATCATTTTCAGATGAGGAGGTTAAACAATGAAACCACACCAACCACTAATCAAATCAACATGAAAGATCATCTAGCACATCTAAGATCAGGGGCATGGGGAAATGATACACCACTGTGAATCACTGATGAGCACAAGAATGTAACTGGTGAGTGGAGAATAACAGGTTGAGGCTGATACGAAATCTCATCCAAGCAACAACAAATCACACGAACTAAGTGTGCCTCTATGGGAGTTGCCAAAAGGGCAAAAATTCATATGGGGAATAAAAAGTAGGCATTCTATGATAATGATGAAATGGGTGTTTCCACCCTTACATAGTGAAATCACCTTCATAGGGCCAATAATAATAAGTGTTCTTGTAAGTCATGTGTCCTAATAGATCACAACCGTACCTAAGACATAATAATTCTCGTCTAGGTAGGGAGTTGCCCCTTACCATATGGTAGTGAGTGCAAGCACCATAAACCCATAGATTATGAAGATGGGAACTAAGAGGACCAATCATGTCCATCCACCTAAATGGAAGTAGGAATAACACTTGTACACTTCATCCCACATGGCCTACAGGGCCATATCATTGCAAACATTTGGGCTTACAAATGGTGTTTCCTTTGGCCAAAAAATGTAGGGTAGCCCTATTGAGAGGGGTAATAAGTCAAAATGGGGTGAGATTTTTTCGATGATAGATTTTGAACATAATATAACTATGCCTAATTTCTTTTATGACCACATTTTCGAAATACCATGGTTATGCTACATCTAATGGCAATGATTTTACGGAAATTTGGGTAGTTTGTCAAAAGATAAGTACTTCTAACGCCAAGTCACTCTTAGAATTTGTAATGGAACCCTAGATTTAGGGATTGAAACCTCCTAGATCTTCTACATTGTGGGATATCTTCAACCATGAGTCCTATTGTTGCTCAGATTGTATAGGCACCGCGACCACTGCTCAGAGCAGGGGCTATCACTTTGATCCCCGCCCACTTTGTTTTAGCTGTCTCCCAAGAAAACAAGCTATGTGGGGCAGTCCCTATGGAAATGAATGAAAACAAGTTGGAAACCAACTTGCCTGGGAGACCCAGTTGAGTAGCCCAACTACTTGGTTAATTTAAGCGAGATACAAGATTGGATTTACTATTGAGACCAATGACTTATGGAGTCAAATTTTCGCTTATCTACAAATTAGATGCCAAGTAACTGGATGGACAACTGCTGCCTAGGTGCTTGTGTAAAGGATAAGTGATGCTTTAGGTTAGGATTGCTTTTAAGTACTTTAGTTATGGTTATTCTTCTAAATAAGTACTTATTAATTAAACTTAGGGGCAATCCTTAAACACAAGATAACGTGCCAAGATAACAAATGCTAAAATAAACAAGAAATAACAATTATATAAAGAGTAACCAGAAGATTAACGTATCTAAGAATGATTTACTCTAAATTTTCATAATAGGCAAGCACCTAGGACATAAATTATATACCATGAACAATTAGAGCCAAAGATCTTCTAGAGACAACGTCAACATGATGAAATTGCTCAAGAGAGATGACTATATTGCTTAAATAATCAAGTTCAAACACAATTAGCAAGCTAGATCCCAAAGTCACAAGATGTTGGCATATTAGGGATCATTCGGCAATATGTGATTAAATGTATACTTAGACACAAAAAACACCCAAGGTGCTAAATGCTTTTAGAGAGTGTTCTCAATGCAGAACTTGAAGCTTTGGAGCATTTGCAATAGATGTGTTAGGATGTCAGACCAATAGAAACTTAATCCAATA
Organism: Pinus tabuliformis; assembly: GCA_031772625.1. Lineage (NCBI taxonomy): Eukaryota > Viridiplantae > Streptophyta > Pinopsida > Pinales > Pinaceae > Pinus > Pinus tabuliformis. The sequence continues at coordinate 1,020,884,086 of CM062811.1, read as the reverse complement.
TAACCATGACAAATGATATCAATATAGAACAACAATAATGAACCTCTTGTGTGCCACTTGAGTTTCAATGACTTCGAATGATTATTTTGGGACAGCAGTAAATAATTCAATGTTAAAATTAAGCATCTCATATAAATGTAGACAGTGAATACTTATGGATACAAGGATGCAATTGATGAGTTTTAAGGGGCAGTAGAAGATGACCATAACAGTCCTCTAAACTGATGATATGCAAACAATAAGAGACCCAACAAGACAAGCTCATACAAGAGTGCAATGGAATTGGGAAAGTAATATTTCAGATCAGTTCACTGTCATGCCTGAACATTTCTTAGCCACTGTAACTTGTATAAGTGAAAGAGAATAATTTTAACTCAAAGGCTTTCAGACCTTAGTACATCAGACCTCAAAATAGTTAGATAATTATGCTCCAATGCTATCAATGATGCAGTAAACGAACTTTTGTAATGAATTATGACATCAATGAGATTACCAACTAAAAAGACACCCAAAACATTCATAACTGAATTGTATCTCTGTATATGAGAAATGCAAACAGTGAGACAATTTTTTTGATGAATACGAGCATGTAAGAGATGAAGGAGACAACCCTGTTAAGTTCCTTTATTCACACAGTCTCTCACCGATGGTGTTAAGTACCAAATGCAAAGCCAATGTAGAAGCATTTGTGAGTATTTTATGAGTCAAATGTCTTTTAAGATGCCACTGTTTAGTAAATTCAGACCTTTGTATGACTTCAGAAAAATGTGACTGTCATCAAACAGTGAGTATCATTTTGATGTGTTGAATTAGTGTTGAAAATATCGGTATCGGCAAAATATCGGCAAGGGTCCAGAAAATATCTTATCGGCAATATCGGCAAGCATAAAAAATATTTTTTTCAAATTTTTAAATATAGCCGATATTTTGCCGATATTTTCAAAATATCGCGATATTTTGCCGATATTTTCCGATATTTTGAAAATATCGCAATATTTTCAAAACAGAAAATATCGCGATATTTTCTCGGCGATATATCGTTTTGCCGATATTTTCGAATATCGCCAATATTATCAACAGTGTGTTGAATTATTTAATTAAGATGAAATGAATAATTTTGTTAGGGCATTTGTGATTGGTTATTATGGAGATCTTTAACCACTGTTTAGGAATGGATAAGAATGCTGAGCAAAAGACAGAGGGCGCTTTGAGAGTTTAGAGAATCAAACCAGTGATCCTAGGCCAAGTTGAGTCACTTGCCCAAGACCTCTTCAATAGACGGAACACCTACAAGGCACTAGAACAACCACTCCAATTCTCTCCAATGATTAGTTCAGGAAATTCATGCCCACAAATAGCGATTGATATAATGGAGGAGAGGGGATAAGGCAAAGAGGAGAGGCCTATAAAAGTCTGCGCTGAGAGAGACAAGCCAAGGAGACCTTATCACAGTGAGGGTAGAGGCCTAAGAGACCTGTTGATGACTAGGAGAAGCCCAAATAGGCTTGCCGCAAATGAAGAAAGACCTGAACAGGCTTGTGTTTGGAGGCCAGTGGAGAGAGAAGGGGTGTCCCAGAGAATAAAGGGATAGCAGAAGCAAGCAGCGAGGACCTTGGGGCCACGACAAGCTTGAAGAAGGGCTGACGAAGATAGGAAGGCAAGGAAAGAGGAGAAGCGGAGGGAGAAAGGGCATAGGGCAGGCAACAAAGAGGAGAGGGAAGCTGAGTGAAGGCAAGGAGGGAGAGTGGAGAGGGATGAGATGTCAGAGATGAGCTGATGGAGGAGGAGGAAGCCACGCTAGGCCCACGTTGGGCTTGAATGCTGAACTTGGAGAGGAAAAGGTGGTGGATCTTGCCTTCCTAGGCCTAAATCCACCACTAGAAATTCCACATTCCACGAAAATATTCCAAGGACTGAATATCTTCAAACCCTCGAAATAACTTGCACAAATAAAATTACAAGACCCCAAAACCGCTGTTAGAAATAATAAAATTAATCAACAAATTTATTTACAAAATCTACAAATATATAAGGGTTTTAAAAAATTTAAATTTTGAGAAAAAAATATTTTTATGGTTTTTCTATTTTGATGAATGGCTAAAAACACTTTAAAACCCCAATGTACACTATAGCCTTAGTGAAGATTTAATCCACAACACAAATATTTGGGATCCAAGCAACAATGAGTCCTACCCAAGTTTGTGAACTTGGAGGCCAAGGATTGAAGTAGTTGCAAACACTATGTATTTATCTCAAGACAATTGTTAATCACATGGGGAATCAAACCACCTAAAATTAACCCAAAACTATCAATAACATGATTTTATCTCCTTCTAATGAAAAAATAGATCTTATCAATATTCAACACAACATAGGAATGTTTGTAGTCAGTACATACCACAAATCATGAACATGAACACCTTGAATTGCACCCCAAAGCCTTTATTATGATAGAAAAAATATTTCCCAGTGGGACAATAGTGTTACAAAGATGCTTCCGCAACAATTTTCTAACCCAAGATCATCGTGCTGGAGACTCAAATGACTCTCTAATTTATAGATCAATCCTCAAAGTGGAAAAATAACAGCTAGTTTCTTTGATCCTTGTCAAAGTAATCTTGGCCGTTGAAAAATATTTGATTATCTTTTAATCTTGGCCTTTGATTTTTTATTTTTGAGGAATTTTCGAATTTATCATTTAATTCCATTTTTATTAGCTCAAAATTAATTATTTTGTGCTAATTTCCTAAAAAATTTGACTTTGACTTAAACACTAAGGTCCAAGGATCCAAATTTTCTTGAAATATACAATATTCCCTTGGTGGAGGACCTTTAAAAATTGATTCATTTAAGACCCACGAATTTTTCCACTTGGAGAATTAATTTTCCTAAGAAAACTTAATTTGGCTCTAATTAATTAATTTTTTGGCTTAGGATTTTAATTTAATTTTGCCAGAAAATTTAAAATTGACACGAGGAGATTAATTATTTTTTCCACCCTCTAATAGTTTAACCATGGTGTCTAAGTATGAAAGACCATGCATTAAAATATTTTTTGCACAAGATTTTTTACAATTCAACTCTCAAAGCAGGAATACCTGTTCGGCTTAGACCCTCGAATTACATACCCAATCTACGATACAACATGATCTAGTAGAGCAAGTGATTTGTAATAAAACAATTTAGCCAACTAGCTTAAATTATTCCCAAATAACTTTTACATAAGATTCGACTAGAACACTAGGACTCATGTAAGATTTTGACGAAGAATTCCACCCTATTTTTGGGGTGACACTGAAGGGAAAAACTTTGCCAACCATCCGTGTCTAGAAACACAAATGAATCAGTGAGATGAAAAACCTCCTAGGATGAAACTCTTGCCAAAATAATAGGCTTACCTAAGTTGTTACATACATTCATGGTCTTACTAGTATCATTTACATTACATAACTTGCAGAATGGGTTTACAATGACATATGAATTGTTGATAGATGATCTGATCTTGTTGAAATAATTTGGTACTTCCGCTTCCTTGGAACTTTGACAAAATGTGTGCAACAAGTGCAAACAACCTTCTTCAAGATGGACATCTCCTCAAAATAGGGCATGAAACCATGAAGAACCTTTTCAAGAGACTCATGGCATCTCCCAAGGTGGATGTCCTCAACCACAAAATAGATAAGTGGTGCAATAATGTTACAAAAAAGGTGTCTATCCTCCTCAAATCAAGTGCTAAGGAGGTGGATCCATGAAACAAGGCACCAAATCCTTGAAGAGGATGGGGGGAATGTCATCAATGTAGATGTGGATAATGCTCCACATGAGGGTGCAATCCATGCCATAAAAAACCATAATATGTGTTGAAAACCTTCAACAAGAGCAAGAGTGTTAGCGTCAAGAACATCACACCATGCTAGACCATATCAACCCAAATGAATGTGAAATCGAGTGATAGCAAGCGGAAATTACCAAGTGCTCTATACCATTCTGTTCGAGCAAATGAACATACCAATACACTAATTGCTTAGCCTAAAAGTTCTAGGGTGTTCCATCAAGGGAGTCATACATAAACATGTATCATTAACCATTTGATGATCGTAGGGCTTCACAATGAAGTGTAGTAGCAATGAAAGTAAAGAAATCACCATGACAACCAGAGCAGCAACATCATAAAGCTATCCATGGCTACATCACCAACAATCTCATCAAGTGAAAGGCTGAATCACGACTCTCAGACAATCCGAAATATCAACATGTAAGCCTGCCTTTCTGATGAAAATCACAAGAGTAGAACCCATCATGCAAAATGATGGGTAAAATGGTGCATAGAAAAAGTAGAACCCAAAGATTTTGCTCATGAGCAAAAATCTAGCCTAGAGAAATGAATTAGGAAAGTGTAATTTATAAATGTATGACCTACAAACTAACTAGTGGTTCAGTATAAATGATAGGCAAACACATGCTAAAGGATACATTATACTCCAAATTGTTAATATAAATTTTTGCAATTTATCATTGTTTTTGCATGAGATTTTTGTTCAAACTGAGTTGTGAGTGGTTAGTAATACCAGGATACATAATGGAACACACTCTAAATGAAGAAGTGGTTCATCTCATGATAGGAGGATCAAAACCACATACTAGAGGATTAATATGGGGGTGTTTGTTCATCCATCTTTATGTCCATTCAACTCCATATTTAACTTCTTACAATATATCTAAAATGTATTTTTAGTTTTAGTAGCTGATTCTGAAGATGCATCTTTCGAATTATTTATCACCTGAAAAAGTGTGATCAATGAAAATTAATTAGCTTGATAATATCTATAATGCACTATACATAGAAATTATTACTTTTTAATTATTTTGGGAAACAGTATATGGATTTTTGTAAAACTGAAGAATAAATCCCAAAATATATTTTTCTTGAGTCCAAATATACCTCTACCATGTTGTGGGGCTTATTAATCTTTTCAACTTTCATATTACTTATTCTGATGATAACTTCTAAGTCTCAATAAATATGACACTGAAATTGCGCACACACATCAGAGGATGATTGGCTCATAATAGGCTTATAGTCAATTGTTTAAATAAAATTAATTTTTTAGCATACACACATGCACTGTGTAATGTAAAGAAAAGACTAATCATACCTTTACACACACACATGTGCATTCACACACTCACTTCTCCTTGACCATAATTAACTACTGTTCAAAATAGACTACTAATAACCACAATTGGTATTCAAGACAACTGCTAGAAACTGAATGCAATCTAAAGTTGACCATACTTAACTCTTGGTTAGAAATGAACAGAATTAATTGCAGTTATATTCCATTGATACCTACGAAATGCATCTCAGCTGTTATTTCTCATCGTATGCTTTGCCTGTGGAATTATGCATAACTAATACAAAGAAATAGATATCAGATTAAGAATATGGCTAACAACGAGATTGGATATGGCTTATCCTTGAGAGAAAAGGCTATTGTCTCTGCTCAAGATATTGGTACTCAAGAATATAGTTACATAAAATTAATCGCTTCTACTGGAATATATAGCCACTTGATCCCACCCCTTTTAGATCATGATGTCACTTATAGTGTAAAATGTGCATCGTCAAAGCACTCTACAAAATAGAGGTAAAAGATATTATAATACAATTCCTCAAACTATAGTTAGCTAGGATGATATACTTTTAACTAAATTTGCCATTTGGAAACTCTACTTCCTTAGAAAGGTTCCTAAGAGTTCATAAATTTTATTTAGCGTAAGGGTGATTATAAAAAGAATATATATAAACAAATTCACTACATATTCCTTATTGCAAGTTCTAGAAGGCAACTTCCTAACTAATGTCATTTCTTTTGTAGATATAAGCCCACAGGATTCAATTCTTTTGGAAGAAATTGTTGAGGCTGGACCTATGTCGACTCATGCACAAGAAGCTGGTGATGAATGCTGGTTTTCCTTTCACATGACATCTTGTCATGGCCTTCGTTTTGAATGTTCTAGCCCCTACAAGTTTCAGGTGAATCTCTTGTGTTGGAGCTTCCCAATGCTTTCCCTAGTTAATTTATGCCATATCTGTTGTTTTGATTTTATTCTTTTGCTTCAAGTGTGTCCTGTACTGCTACGAAAAGTGATGTATCTGCCTGTTTAAACCATAATTTTTAAGATAAAATTCATGTAACTAGTTTGCAAACAAATCATAGTTGTAGTAGATGACAAGGTCTGAGAAAACTGATTTTTAGATGGCTAAGGCCATAATATTATCCATTTCTAAATGCAATCAAGTGCAATGTGAACAATGCCATGTAGGAAACAGTAAAATAGCAAACAAAAATTACACATGATAATAAATGTGTCTGTTAATAATAAATATAGATTGGTAATTAGTTATGTATCTAGTTTCTTTCCATCATTCAAGTAAATTTAGAAGTAGTCCTTGCCATGTGTCGACCTAGGTCATACAAAAAGAAAGGCAACTATGGACTTGTGAAATGAAAACGAAAGTAATCATGAAATCCTTGGGGAGTAAGGATATCAGATTGAGTGGATTCATTGATGTAGATTGGACTGGAAGATCAGTAGATCGAAAAAGTACCTCTGGGTACTATTTCAACATTGAATCAGGAATGACCTCTTGGTGCAGTTGGAAATAGAAGTTCGTAGCTTTGAGCTCAATTGAGGCGGAATACATGGCTGCAAGCATAGCTTCGTGCGAGGCCTTATGGCTTAGAAAACTGCTTGTGAACCTATTCAGAAGAAAGATGGAGGCGACTAGGGTCATGTGTGATAATTAGAGTTGCATCAAGCTCTCTGAGAATCCAGTGTTTCATAATCATTCGAAGCATATTGATATCTGGTGTCACTTTGTCAGAGACTGTGTCCAACGAGGAGCTGTACAGTTGAGCTACACTCCTAGAGGAGAACAGGTGGCAGACATCCTCACCAAGGCCCTTGGAAGAACAAAGTTTGATTATTTCAGGGAAAAGATGGGGATGATAAAGAATCCATTTCAGTAGCAGAAATGGGGGTGATGTTGCAGTGCAATAGCAATGAGCAGTAGCATGATGCAACATGACAAGAAGAGATTGCAGTGTAGATGCATTGTTGGGAAGAAGGACCAACAACAGCACGGATGCAGAGGGAGTTGTAGTGTTGGGAGAAAGGACTAGCAGCAGCACGGATGCAGAGGGAGCTGCCGTATGGACGCAGCAGTGGCAGAGGCAAAGCCATGGGCAACAGTGCAGAGGATGTTGGGCGGGGAGGTCTAGCATCACCACAGGTACCGGTGTCGTATAGTCAGAGTGATGCTCAATATGGAGTACTACTAGAGCATAGTCCTCGCTAAAGAGGGAGTGTTGATTTGGGGTAGCATTGGATGTTCTCTAGCCATGAAATTGAGATCTCCAAGACCCATAAATGGTTTGGGTAGATTCTAACCAGTTTGGGAGATATTAAAATAATTAATATTTTTAATGGTGAACCTAAGTCTAAACTTAGGAAAAATAAAATATTAATGGGTATTAATATAAAACTAGGTTAGAAGGTTCCAAAAGTCATGGATCAAGCCAAATCTAATCTTAGCCATTGATCAGAGATTTAATCTCGGTCATTGAAGGACCAAATGAAAAGTATAAGAAGAGGCTTGTGGGTCAGTTGGAGGACACACTGAGGGAGACCAGTCAGTTCGATTTTTGGAGCGGGGTTAGCTGAGAAAATCAAACTAGTGGTCTGGAGAGCAGCAAGAGGCAGCAGGTACGAAACAGAGAGTCGGGAACAACACCAGAAGACCAGTGCAAAGGTTGGAGAGGCAGACGCAAAGGAAGCAAACTGTGCAGTCACTGGAGGGCCTGCGTGGGTGACACAGAGAGGCCCAGTGCTGATGCAGAGGCCAGCAAGGCTGACGCTGTGACCGGGAGAAGTGCTGGAGAATTTTTCTATGTTGGGTAAGCCAGTTTGGCACCCAGTTGTATTGAAGAATTGCTGAATAATAAAATCCTCCTCTGCTACACTGGTTTTCCCACATTGGGTTTTTCTGGGGACAATTGTCCAAAATATCTGTGTTGATGTGTTGATTCTTGTGCATGTGTTTGTTTCTATATTATGGTGTGATATCTGCAACAGAATTTATTTTAATGTTTACTTAAGGGTTTTTGTAAATAACTTATTGAGAAATAAGTAGGTAAAATAAATCACTTGTTGCAGTGATAGAATTTTCACAATATCGATGTGCTTGGAGTGATCATGAAATACGAGATTCTCAGATAAACGAATCCCACTCTGGTTGTCACAGAGGATCACGGTAGTATCCAACGTATGTCCAAACAACTCACTGAAGAGCTTCGTCAACCAGACAACCTCACAGGAGGCCATACTTGTAGCAATGTACTCTGCCTCAGTGGTGCTCAAAGCCACCAACTTCTGCTTCCTGCTCATCTAGGATATCGAAGCAAAACCCAAAGAGAAACAGTGCTCGAAAGTGCTCTTTCGGTCCACCACAATGCTTGCCCAATCAGCATCGGAATAACCATGCAGCCTCACATCTCCGACAGTGTATCTCAGTCCATGAGTGATTGTGCCCTGAAGATATCTCAATAGATTCTTGGCACCAATCCAATGTGAGTGATGAGGCTCAACCACATATTGGCTCAACGTGTTCACTGCAAAAAATATATCCAGACGGGAATTCACTAAGAACATCAATGCTCCTATGAGTTGACGATACTCAGAAGCATTTCCCAAAACAGGTCCGACAGCATTACCGCATAACTTCTTGAAGTTAAGCTCCATCGGGGTAGTCACGGGCTTGCAGTGTACCATACCAAATCTCTCAAATATCTTCACCACGTATTTTCCTTGAGATAAGAAAATTTCTCTTGGCTTTTGCCAGATGTCCAGCACTAGGAAATAGTGCATCAACCCTAGGTTCTTCATCTCAAATTCGAAAGCCAACTCCCTGTTACATTTGTGAATGAGAGGGTCTGCACCTGTCAAAAAGAGGTCGTCAACATACAACACCAGTATGAGAGGCTTATCATCTTCAACCTTAAAATAAAGGTTCGGATCGACTTCACTCCTAGTGAATCCCAACTTCATCAAGTAGCTATCGATCCTCTCATACCAAGCTCGGTGTGCTTGCTTCAGTCCATAGAGAACTTTCTTCAACCTACATACATGAGATTCCCTATTATGAATCTCAAACCCCTTAGGTTGTTCCACATAGACTTCCTCTTTAATCGAACCATGCAAGAACGTAGTCTTGACATCCATTTGATGTAGGTTCCATCCTTGTGAAGCGACAAGGGCTATGATTGAGCGAATGGTGGTGTATTGGGAAATAGGTGCAAATATCTCATCATAATCTACACTTTCCTCTTGAGAGAAGCCTCGAGTAACAAAGCGAGCGTTATACTTTTCAGCACTCCCATTAGCTCCATGTTTGATTTTGTAAAGCCACTTCGAGGTGACGACTGTTTTGTCCTGGGGTTTGGGTACCACATCCTAGACCTCATTCTTCATGATGGACTCATATTCTTCATTCATAACATCCTTCCATACTTGATGCTTCATGGCTTCTTCGAACGATGAAAGCTCATTTTGAATGATGGTGCTCATAATGGTCAAGTATCCCTGATACTTGGTCGGCTTCTTACTTTCATGGAAAGTCCCTCTGGGTGCAATATGTCTCTCGGCATCTTCAAGAATCCCCTTAAGCCATGAGGGCCTCTTCCTAGAATAGGAAGGCTCTTACAGAGGGGGATCAATAGGATCCATAGGTTTTTCCACATCGGACATCGTCTCATCTTTCTTCTCATCTGGCTTCCTAGTGTCAGCTTCTTTACCTTTCCTAAGAATAGGAAGATTGTCAACCTTGCTAAGAGCCATATCTTCGTCAAAGGTGACATCATGACTTATCTCGAATTCCCTTTAACCAACCACATAGATTCTATAGCCCTTAGAATTTTTGCTATAGCCCACAAAAATTCCTTTCTTTCCAGATGCACCCAATTTGCTTCTTTTCTCTTTTGGCACATGAAATATACGGGACTTCCAAAAATTCTAAAGTGTGAGACATTAGGTTTCTTACCAGTGAACATTTCTTCGAGAGTCTTGGAATCCACTGCTTGATGAGGGCATCGATTTTGAACATATACGACGGTGTTTGCAACTTCGGCCCATAGAAACTTCGGAAGCCTTTGATCATGGAGCATGGCACGAACGACTTCCACAATCATACGATTCTTCCTTTCCGCCACACCATTCTGATCTGGAGTGTATGGTGTTGTGGTCCCCCTCTTAATGCCAGCTTCTTTGCAAAAGTCATGGAACTCATTGGATTCATACTCAATTCCATTATCAGTCCTTAAAATCTTGATCCTCTTCTTGGTTTGATTCTCGATCAAGGCTTTGAAGTGACGGAGCCAGGTGAACACTCCAGCCTTGTTTTTCAAGAAGTATATCCAAGTCTTGTGAGAATAATCATCTGTAAAAGTGATATAATATAGATATCCTCCCAAAGAGTTCACGGGCATCATACTAGATATGTCGGAGTGAACCAACTGCAAAATGTCGGAGATCTTGCTATGGCTTGAGGGGAATGATCCCCTTTTGAGCTTTCCTTCGGCACATCCCGACATACACCTTCATGCTCTACTTTGAACTCGGGCATCCCTATCACCATTTGTCTCACATTGGGTAGAGCCTTATAATGAAGGCGGGCAAACCTATGGTGCCATAGTTCAAATTGTAGATATGTGTCACAAGACATGACTCCCAACAAACTTCCTCCAACTTGATATAAAGAGTCAACCCAGAACCCAAGAGTGACAACATATTTAAAATTCTTTTTCCACAAGTACCTTGTCATCGATGAAGGCTGCCTTGTAGCCTTTGTCTTCCATTGTCGAAATGGACACCAGTTTCTTCTTGAGATCAGGTACATATAGGACTTCTTGCAAATGAATTGTGTTACCTTGATTTAATTGAAGAGTAACATTCTCTACACCCTTTACGGGATAGGTGGAATTGTCTCCAAGAATAATCTCCAAGTTTGTCTCCTTCTCTATTAGATTAGAGAGAGCTTCCTTGTAGCCAGTGAAGTGCCTAGAGGCACCACTATCAATAAGCCAATTTCCCAACGAGTCAGGAGGAGAGGTAGTGGAGAGGCCTGATATCAGATAATACTCATCTTGCTTATTGTTAACAACATTTGATTCATACCTGGAGTTCCTTGCTTTCTTGGAGGGTTGACCACTTCCTTGATTTCCTGCATTCCTCTTTCCTTTGCCATTGAACCTGCCATTCCTTTGATTGTGTTTAGAGTTGCCCCTGTAGTGATTTTGATCATCATCATGTGACGTTTCCTTTCTATTTGGACACTCCCTCGCATAGTGGCCAAATTTATTGCAAACGAAGTATCTTCCCTTCCTTCCACCCTTCGATCTGGTTTTTCCTTTGAAGTGACCCTTAGACCCAAAATTATTTCTCCTTTTGGCATGAGAGGGGAAAGCAGTGGGGTTGCCTTTGCTTGAAGGCATTTCTTGCTCCACCATCCTTGTCTCTTCTTGAATGCATCTCGACATCAATTCTTCAAATCCCAGAATTCGATCATTGTTGAGAAGAGTGGTTCTAAATATATACCATTCGGATGGGAGCCCTCCAAGGGTAGTGATAGTTAGTTCCTTGTCAGGAATGACTTCTCCAATCGATAGGAGATCATTTTTGATCTCAGTGATCCTTAAGAAGTAGGATTGAATATCTTCATCCTTGCCCTTCTTAATATCCTTCAACTTATTTTTGAGGAACAAAACTTGATTTGCATCACTAATTTTAAACAAGCTTACCAGTCTATCGTAGATCTCCTTGGAGGTGTTCAATTTGGAAATGTAGGCCACCAGAGGCTTGTCAATAGAGTCTTAGATGATCTTGTTTGCTTTGACTTCACCCTTAGTGTACTTGTTCTTTGTAGCAGCCGGTGCATTTGATGGAGGCTTCGAAATTCTGCCCCTCACATAGTCTAATACTTCTTGCTCTTCCAATGTCAGATCAAGAGACATCTTCCATCCGTGATAGTCAGACTTCTCATGAAGCTTGTCTTCGACTGGGAAGTGTGATGAGGAACCCATGAAGCCTTTTTGAATTTTCCAACTGTTTTAGGTGATTGCTCTTGCTCTTGTTTGGGCTTTGTCTTCACCTCACCTTTGATACCATGTTAAGTTATGGTATGTTCTATGCTTAAGAGCAATTTACTTCAAATCTTCTTATTAGCTCAATATCAATTTCTAGTATTGCAATCCATCAACATGATAGTAAAATGCAGATAGAACATAAATGTAAACAACAAAAGACAAGCCAAGACAAGAGACACAAGATGTGGCACCAACCAGGGACAAACCCCAATGCGGGGAAACCCTTTGATAAATTCTTCTATATTCTTCAGTAATTCAGCAGAGAGAAAGAGAGATAGTACAATATCACAAATCTGTGATTTTACAACAGCAACAATAAGACCCTAACTAGCAAAGTCAAAGCTAGTCAAACAACTTCCAAATGACCTCAAGTCAACCTTGGAGAACTCGGCCTCCAACAGCAATAATAAGCAGCCCAAAACAGTCAACGAAAGGTGGTCAAACAGCAGTCAACACATCAACAATTCTGCAGCCAGCCCTAACCAGTCAACGCTGGTCAAATCTGTGGTTAAACAGGTCAACGTTTGACTGCCCAGAATGCGGTTAGCCTAGAAGAGGCTGCCCAACCCAAAAATGCAGTCAAACCTCCTCTTTGTTGGTCAATGCATGCAAAAATATAGCCCTGCTGCTCCACGGTCAACCCCAGGTCAACGCTGCCCTAAAAACAGAAATAATGTGTCCTCCTTTCAGCCACACGTGTGAGAGAGATGCTCTTCTAATGCATAGGAGAGAGAAGATGTGTGGTGAGATAAGTGGAATAATGCCACAAGGTCTCCTCCTTTTATATGAATCGTGGAGGATAAGTTGGGGGTGTGAAACACTGCTTTGTTTGCTGGCTGACCTTGACAAATTGTCAAGAAATACAAATAAATCCTTATCTCCATGAATACATGTCGGAATCAGATTATCATTAGATCAATCCTACACTTCTCGATGAGAGGAGTCCAAGAAAATATCAGCTGCCATAAATGAGGTGACCCACATGGAGTTTGGCCCTAGTTGCCAATTTTAATAGTGTTGGAGGGTATTTTGACACTTGTGACTTCTTGACCTAGGAAAAACCCTAGAAGCACTAAATGGGTACTTGACCTCTAAAATAAAAGACCTTGAGCATGAAACCCATGCTCCAAAAAAAAAAAAAAAAATTCTTTCATTTTACAATATACAAGAATCAAAAGTACATTTCATATTTATGAAGACTGAACCTTGTTACATAGTTTTCAACACTCGCTCTTAACTAGGGAGGTATTCAAAAATGGTACATGGACATTCTCAATCTAAAGAGAGCTCATAAGAAGAGTCAGATTGGTAACCCATCTGTTTAGCATCATATCAACTAGCATTGTCACATAGCAGGGCCTTGACTAACAACTCTATCTCCCCACAAGATCAAAGCACAATGGTGGCGAGACCAATGATTTATAAACACCACCATCGTTGTCTCTCAAGGTACATACCCTACCCAGGTGTTCACAGGGTATGACCTTCCAGGACTGTTCTTATCTTGGAATCCTAGTCCTCAAAGCATATCAGTTCCATTCGACTACCCTTATCTTGGATGCCCTACCTCATCCTCAAAGAGTATCGGATGCCAGATGCTTATCTAATCCTCCATTCTTTCTTCCCAAGTGAAGAGAAGAATGATGTGCCTATCTCTCTCTCTCAACTAGGGAGGATATATCAACTAATCCAAGGTTGTCTTTCAAATACACAAGCTTCTTATTACAAAGAGATTTTGTAAATATGCCAGCTATCTGTTCATTGGTGAAGATATGTCGTAGCTGCAACACACCATCCTACACCATCTTTCGAATGTAGTGATACTTGTTATTTATATGCTTTGTCTTTCCATGAAACACTGGGTCTTCAGAAAACCTTATAAAACTGGTGTTGTCACAATGTATCATAGTAGGGTCAATTGCTCCTTCAAACAAGTTTGACAACAACTTTCTCAACCAGACAACTTCTCTGCTTAGTTCACAAGCTGCAATATATTCAAAGCAACTGATTCTTTCTTTTTGGTCATCCATGAGACCATGGAGGATCCCAAACTAGACCATCCTCCTGTAGTGCTTCTTCCATCCTGCTCACTGCCTCCCTAGGCAGAATCTGTATATCCAATCAAGTGGAAATCATTCCTCCTATCGTACATCAGGCAATAGTAGATTGTTCCTTGCAAATATCTCAGTGTGTGCTTGGCTGCTATCCAATGATCATGCTTTGGCTCAACTTGGAACTGATTGAGAACATTCACTGGAAAACATGTCTAGTTGAGTATTCACCAAGTACATCAGTGAGCCAATCAATTGTCTATACATGGTTGGATCTAGTGGGCTTGATTCAAAACTCCTTAGTCTTTTCAAGTTTGTGATCATGGGGGTTGTCATAGTTTTGCAATTTATCATGTCAAACCTCTTCAGCAGCTCAATCACATACTTTCCTTGACCTAGATAAATCTCATCAGGTCCCTGCCAAAATTCCAGTCCTAGATAGTAGTGCACCAACCCTAGATCCTACATGTCGAATTCTGCTGCTAGTTACTTCTTGCACTCTTGGATTCACACTTGTCAAGAGAATATCATCCACATACAGAAGAATGATTACAGGCTCATTCTTCACAACCTTGATATAGAGATTCAGATCGACAAAACTCTTTGTGAGGCCCAATCTTTGTAGGTATGCATCCATCCTTGCATACCATGCCCTTGGTGGTTTCTTGAGGCCATATAATGCCTTCTTCAACCTGCAAACATAAGCCTCTCTATCTTTGACTTCAAATCCCAAGGGTTGCTCTAGATAGACTTCTTCATCAATCATGTCATTCAGGAATGTAGTCTTGAAATCCATTTGATGAATGTTCCATCCATCGATGTTGCCAAAAGACCAGTGAACGTATAGTTGTATACCTTGTTGTAGGAGAAAATGTCTCTTCAGAGTCGATGCCTTATTATTGAGAGAAGTCCCTAGCCACAAATCTTGCCATATACTTATCAATACTTTCATCTGCCGCAAAGTTACCATAGATTTGTCTTCAAGCCTAGGTATGATCTCCCGAACTCCATTTTTCAGTATCGATTGATACCCTTCATTCATGGCATCCTTCCATTCTTGATGTTTGACAACCTCTTCAAAGGTAGATGGCTCTGATTCTATCAACTTTGTCATGTATGCTGCATATCCAGAATATCTTTTGGGCTTCTTACTTTCCCGAAATGTGCCCTGGGTTGTTCCATGTCCTTCTACATCTAGTAGAGTAGACTTCAACCAGTTAGGTCTCTTTCTAGTTTCGGGTATGACCACTAGTTGCAGTGGGGTTTTGATCTTCATGATTTAGTTCTTCTTCCTCCCTTGTACCTTCCTCTTCAAATATAGGAAGTTCTTCATCATCAGAGTCCATCGGGAGATCCTTTGATTTCTTACATGCAATACTTTCTTCAAATATCACATCTCGACTAACTTCTATTTGATGTCCTCCTTTTACGTAGATCCTATATGCTTTTGAAGTATCACTGTAGCCAACAAATGTTCCTTTCATGCCTTACGGATCCATTTTCTTTCTCGTCTTTTGGTATATGAATATAAAAAGGACAACGAAAACTTCAAAGATGGTCCACACTCGGTTTCTTCCCAGTGAATACTTCTTCAGGAGTCATGTTATCTAGAGACCTGTGGGGACTTCGATTTTGAATGTATACAACAATCTTAGTTGCTTCACCCCACAAAAATTTCAGCAAATCTTGATCATGTAACATGGCTTTTACACTTTCTTCAATCGATCGATTCTTTCGTTCTGCAATTCCATTTTGTTTTGGATTGTATGGGACTATCAACTCCCTCTTAATCCCAACCTCCTTATAGAAAGCTATTAGTTCCTTTGAAGTATATTCTCCTCCATTGCCAGATCTTAAGATTTCTATCCTTCTTTCTGTAAGGTTCTCTACTTCAACTTTGAATTCTTTAAATTTGTTGAATACTTCACCCTTGGATTTCATCAAATAAACCCAATTTTTCGTTGAATGGTCATTAATGGATGTTTCATAATATAGATGATCTACAACAGACTTTGGAGTCATGGGATCACAAACATCAGGATGAATGAAATCTAGAATTTCTTTTGACCTTGAAGCACTGCTTCCAAATGGTCTCTTGATGTTTTTTCCCAATGCACAGCCCTTGCATACTCCTTCATGATCTTCCTGGAGTTCGTGGATGCCATTTACTATTGTATTTAAAGTTGGTAAGATTATGTAATGAAGATGACCAAATATCTTATGCCAAAGTTCACATGGGCTAACTTCAATGTGAACCAAGGCTTGAGTAAGGGGAGTTATCAATCTGTAAAGTCTTCCTTCCTAGATCCCAATCATTCTTGCATCTTCTATGCTTGAGTTTTTGTCCCATATTGCAACCTTTCCATCTATGAAAGCTTCTATCACCCTTATCTTCTAGACATGAAATGGAAAGTAAATTCTTGTGCAAACCTGGAACAAACAGGATATTGTTGAGATGAATATTTCCTCCATTCTCCAGCTCCAATGAAGTTGATCCAATTCCTCTCATAGGGTAGCTTTTATTGTCACCAAGCTCTACGAAGTAAGAGGACTTTTCTTTTGACAATGTTTTTTAGTTGCTTGTGTTGACTAGTCATATATCTTGATGCTCCACTATTGATTACACAAATATTCTCGTCTTGAAATGTGCCAGTGAGTGCTAAGAATAGTCCTTCGTCCTTTGTAGATGTCTTGGTCGCTTCCTTCTTAAGAGAAAATAAGAGATCCCATACTTATTTGATGCCTTTCTTGAGATGACTTGCCACTATTGTAGACTTCTTTAAGAACTTCTTCAATGTAGAGGAGATCTTCATTATGCACTTAGCCAACCTTACCTTTGATACCATGTTGATTAAATCTATAGGGCAATAGTTAGGATGATTTCTCTTTATTTGAAAACTGCTTGTGATGTCTTTTTACTTTTCTTACTTATTAGCTTCTTCTCTTATTATTATGTTTATTCTTATCATCAAACAACTACCAAAACAAGAAGAACAATAGTACACAAGAACACAGAATATAGGCTACAAGCCAGGGCCAAAACCTCTCCACTTGAGAGGAAAACCCATAAATCTCTTCTCTTCTTATAGATTCTTCAATTGACGAATTCCAAGACCTCTAAACCAAGACAATTATTCTTCCAAGACCATGTCTGACCTCTTGATGATGTGCTTTCTTTTTCCAAGTCAAACCCAATCAAATCTCTTCCAGTAGCACAACTTCGACCCCCAGCTACAAAATTTCAGCCTCTACTACAGGTTTGAAATTTTCAGCCCCTGTAGCAATTACTGCATCCATAGGTGTGAGCAAAATTTAGCCTTCCAAGGCCTCCCAACAACTTCGCTTGCCTTGCTTCCTTGTCTAGGGCTAGAAGGTGACCTAATAGGCTCTTCTTCCAGCAACTTCGATCTTCTTCCAGCAACTTGAAAATTTTGGCCTTGAAGCAGCAAACCCAAGCTCTTCTTCTTCGCATGTGTGAGAGAAAATTAGCCCAAAAACTTCTTCCTTCGTCCTTCTCCTTCTTTGCTACCCTTCTTGTTCTTCTCCTTCGCTTAGATGATGAGAAGTGTGTGACCAAGGGAGGTCGTGTTTCTAACTTTATATAGGCTTCTAAGGTGTGGACAAGGCTCCTCAAAATAGGTCGACTTCTTATCTGCCAAGCTAACTTGGTCTTGGAGAGTATTTTGACACTTTTAAATACAAAAATAATTCTTTTTACAAGTTACAATGTGCTCAATGGGGTCTTCAACATATGACAATGACCCTTTTGACTTTTTGACCTAGGACAAACCCTAGAAGCACTCAATGGATGCTTGACCTCTAAAATAAAAGACCTTGAACATGAAACCCATGCTCCAATAATAATAATAATTTTCTTTCATTTTAAAATATACAAGAATCAAAAGTACATTTCATATTTATGAAGACCGAACCTAGTTACACATTTTTCCACAGTTATTGGTTATTATAGTATTTGAAAAGCTATATTGTTTTAGTGCATGCTAATAGAATAGCCTCTCCAACTCATTAATATCAATTAAAAATGTGTTTCATCCTTAACTTGTTCTACCTTATATGGCGTAAACTCCATGGAGGCCCTAAACTTTACAGGGTAGAACAAGTTAAGGATGCAACTTACAAACTATTTTCATAGTAAGTTGCCACATATTCTGCAAAAATGAAATTTTGTGTGAGTTTGTTATTGGAAACCCAATAAAGTCTCTCCATTAAAATCTAAAACTTCTCATCAAAGGGCCATTTCCCTACAAAGAATGAGATGCAGGAAATTCGTCTTGTGTATTTGCTGCCGTACAATAAACACGGGGCATTATGTGAAAGGACATGCTACCTTGCACAGAATTTACTTGTTTCGTTTTAAAACACTAGGAGAAATGCTAAATAATTTATTGATTTGTCCTCTCTCTTGCAAAATAAAATAAGGGTCTTTTATTTGACAAGTTGCAAACTGAATGTCAACCATTTAATTTTGTGTGAATGCGATATTGTAGTCACCTGTCTCATCTAAATACAATTGTGATGCAAGGGTTGTAGTTAAGTAACGTAAGAATAAGTTTATTGGCAAATTTGTTGACTTTTGATTCTTTGGATAACCATCACTTGTGTGGATTAACCACTAGTGCGCTGGTTAATGGTTGACAAACAGTTAAGTCTGATAGTCAATCAGATCAGGTAGAAAAAAGTAAGAATTATCATGATTTTGCGAAGCGATGCAGTAACTTATCTGTGAGTGCCATTTTAAAAATAAGAAAGCATCCTTCGACATCTCTTGTTCTCAGTGGTCAGGATGAATGCTTGGTGTTGGAAAAAATGGAAAGTGGCAGCTATTAATCTTATTTTCCTTAACCTTGATATTTATTTGTGAATCTTATTTAACTTCTTTATGTTCTTTACTTAGATCATTTCATCAAACAATATCAAGAACAATAATAGAAACAATAGAGGACATAGATATTAGGCTCTTAGCTAGGAAAAACCCCTCCAAGGGGAAAACCTAGAAACTCTTTTCTTCTTAGAATTTGCATCAAATGAAATACAAAGACCCAAGCCCTAGACCAAGGCATTCTCCAAGTACCAAGTCGGCCCTCTAACAAGTCCTACTAGCTTCAATACTGCAATTCATCCTGCAACTTCGTCCTTGCAGCTTCTCTAGAAACCCTAATCCATCCTCCTCCTAAGACCTACCTAGAGCAAGACAACTCTCCCAAGGTCAACGAGGTCAAGGTAGGGCTTTCTTCCTTCTAGCTACAAGATTCTGCACTACATTCTTTTGCGACTTGGACCTGCACTTTTGGTCTTCTTCTGCAGCACCAAAAACCCTAGATCTTTGCAGGTGTGAGAGAGACAAAGCCCAAAAACAAGAAATTCCATCCTTATTCCTTCTTTTAAACCTTCGCTCTTCTTTTCTGCTTCTCCCAGCTTCAAATCGAACGCTTTCTTGGTAGATCGAACTTGTGGGTGAGTGTGTCCAAATGAGATCAAACTGCTTCTTTATATAGCCTTCTCAAGCGGTCGAATTCCCTCCTTTAGGCCGACTTGATGTTCCTAGGGATAACTTGTACTTTGGAGCTTCCAAAACATTCTAGACTCAAAAAGTTTGTGTTTACAAATATATTTTTGCCCGGAAGGATCTTATAAACATGATGTTGACTCCTTTGACTCATGACAATTCTAAGACCTAACAAACTCTAGAAGCATGAAGAACATGCTTTTACCTAGAAGACCATCAATAAAGAGCATGGAACCCATGCTTTAATAATAATAACATTTTTCTTTTTCTTTTCTTGTTTGTTACATAGGATACATATTGAAATGAGTACAATTATGAAGACCGAAACTAGTTACATTTCTCAACAGTCGGCACATAGAAAGAAAAACTGCTTGCATTCCTTTCTTTCTTACACTGTCATTGTCTTGGATTTGTGAGAACAGTTAACAGACAATGGGCAGTTGGCACCTTATAAGAGATTCAAAAATGGCTCCTGTGTTCATAAAGGATTTGTTCATTCCGCAAAAAAGATTTTACTAGCATATGTGAAGGCCTCTTGCATGATTTATATGATACGAAGCTTTAGTTGTGCCATAACAGATAAAACATTACTGCGCCCTTTATCCATTAAAATTTGGAAGGTACTTTCCTTTTTTGTGGCATCGCTAACACAGGGTTAGTCAAGTACATTAGTGTTTCCTCTTGTAGGATTGTCTCAATTTTCTGGATGCATATAGAAATAAGTTTCTCCTCTTAGTTGATGAGAAGTGTACACTGTAGAGTACAGAATAGTTCCGCTATACCCTATATATCCTCCTGCCAGATTTCTTATTGTCTTTATTATGAAAATTGGGATACTTACCTAAATAGTTTGAAATGTGTTTGTACTGTTAACAAACTAAGATGGCAATATTTGTGCTCTTTCTTCAGGTTGACGCTTGGTTGACAGCTATCGGAGCTGACTACAAAGCTCCTTCTCTGCACAGATCATCAGACCTGTAGGGGTTTGGCTGTGCAAAATTCCATGTTCTATATTGTATAATATGATGTAAAATTGTAAATTAAAAACGTAGAATATAAAAAACTCATCAAGCTGGCAGGCGTATGGAGTCTTCTTTTGATCATAGATGCTCAGAAAACTGTATTTGAGTGCTTATTTATTGGTGGAGTCTGATAGAGAATGTAACTGAAGAACTTTCTTGGAAAACCACGTTGCTGTTGATTGTTCATATTGTATTCAACAAGATCATTTGAAGGAGTATATGGTACCTGCAGGATAAACGAAAGATGGCAGCCTTTCATGTAAAATTATTGAATGTCATGAAATAATGAAAGTATATGAATCAATATCTTCATCCTGGAAGTAATCTCAGGCATTACATTTATTACAATTTAAGTAATGATTATTCTTTTGGCTGTTTATGGAAAAATATCATTTCAATAATTATCATTCACAAATAAAAAACATGTGCAGTACAATGTGGGACTCATTATATCACACCCCGAAGCCAAAATTTTAGTAATTTGATTCATGCAGGTCCAATATTTGAAACAAAAGGCCTTGATGATGTCTATGTACATTATTCTGATGGATCACATCCCAATATGGAGATTTCTAGCATCTCATATTTTAGAGACTTAGTTCCATATACTTGAACAAACATTAAGGAGAAAGAGGTAGATATAGGACTTGGCACACATTAACTGTTGACTCAATCAACGATGGAATTTTAATTCTTGTTAATACATTGTCAGGTTTCAACTTTCAACGAAGTCTATAGTTCTACATAGGTGGTCAACTTGCAAATCTCCCACTTTAAACCCTACTCCAAAGGTCCCCACTATTTCTTCATCACCCTCTAGGGTAAGTAGATTAGAGGTAGTAAAAATCCTCTGGGGCTTGGGGTGTCTGATTTCTCATAGTGAATGGGTGAGGGAAAGTCAATGTCAAAGCAGTAAGTCAAGCTAGGAAGGCTCTAGAGGTTCAATTTGATAAGCAGAGTCAGTTCAGATCCATGCAACAGCTCAAAATCTATGAGGAATATAGAGCTAATGGTGCTAGAGCCAAAGTCAAAATCAACTAGGACAGAGCAGCCCATGATGCCACTTAATTGCTCGAACAAAAATAGCCAACCAAATGGATCATGTCCCTCCAATGTTGCAATAGAGGGAAAACGAAGGATGGAAATAAAATAAAGGAAATATTTCCAACACACTTTCAAAGAATATGGAATAAAGTGCCAATCAAAATTCCCATTATAAGCAGGAGCCCTTTTTCTTCCATCTTGTCAATGCTGAGTTTTTCCTGGCCATTAAAAGTGTGGCTAGAAGTAAATCCCCAAGACTGGGTGGTCTACTATGTGGGTTCTATCTAGCAATATGGCAAATACTTGGAAATGACATCCTAAAGTTGTGCCAAGTGTCCTCAGACATGGGACTTATTGGAGAACATTTTTTATGTGGGGCTCATCAAATTGATACTAAAAGGCTCTAAGGATGTCATAGGAGGCTGGAGACCCATCACCTTGTGCAATGTGTCCTACAAGGTATGATTAGCTGGAGCATTAACCAATCATATTAAAGATGCAACAATGAGAATATCCTGTTGAAACCAAAAGGGCCTTTAGTTGCTTGAGAGATAATTAGCCAAGCTTAACCAACCTTTGTAATGCTTTATAATGTCATCTTTGATCCATCTTTTTTCAAAATGAGCTTAGAATCTCTAAGACTCATCTAGAAATATTGTAAGCGGTTCCACAAGCGGTCCTTTTTAGCTATCATACCAAGCAAATTTATCTTACTGTTCAAACTTGCTTCTCGCTCATCAAGAAGCTAGATAGAATATAGGTTATTCAAAATGGTGATGCTGGGTGAAAAATTAAAATGAAGGTGCCTAAGTATTTGGAAACCTCATTCTTCTTTTAAGTCCAATGTGCAAGGTTGGTTAGCTCTCAACAACAATCTTGCATTCAAGTGTAGGCTCCCGTACTTTGGACTCACAAAAAGTAGTTGTGTGATTTGTCAGTAACTTGAAATGGTTAAGCATGTTTTATAGGAGTGTAAGGTAGCTAGAAGAATTTAGGAATGGATTAGCGATTGAACACTTCACTTTTTCTTTTCCCCTCCATTGGAAAAGTGTCATCTATGGAGACCAATGGTTGATTAGATAGACAATAAAGTGTATATGGGATACCATATAATTAATTTACTACTCCTCGTTGAAAATGAATTCCTAGACATTCCTTGATGAAGATGTCATAATTTTTTACTTGGATGAATTGTTGACTTAAAGATTAGATTTATCATTTAACCATTCAAGATCATGCTAGGGTAGGCATTTTTAGGAAATGGTTGGACTCTCACAATGGGTGCCAAAATAGAGATTTGGCTCTTCTTGCTTATATAGTAAGGGGAAACTTTGATGACTTGGTATTATAACATCATTGATGTATCTCATCTTTTGCATTAATGAAATACAAAATGGTTCCATTACCCCTCATGTTGTACGAGGATTTTCATCATGTCCTACCTGAACTTAGCTGGCATTTTCTAATCATATAGGTTATTTAGCATTCACATGCAGGAGAAGGTAATTATGGATGCAAAAACTTTCCTCAGCGTTACCCTTATGGTATCACTAACAACTGTTTCAGTAGTGGGTGTGTGATGTCTACAAAATGGTTCCATTACCCCTCATGTTGTATGAGGATTTTCATCATGTCCTACCTGAACTTCGCTGGCATTTTCTAATCATATAGGTTATTTAGCATTCACATGCAGGAGAAGGTATTTTATGGATGCAAAAACGTTCCTCAGTGTTACCCTTATGGTATCACTAACCACTGTTTCAGCAGTGGGTGTGTGATGTCTAGTGGAAAGTGTAAAGTGATGTCAACTTAAAGATTAGATTTAACCGTTCAAGATGTTGCTAGGGCAGGCATTTTAGAAAATAGTTGGACTCTCACAATGTGGGCCAAGGCAGAGATTTGGCTCTTCTTGCTTGTGTAGGACCGAGAAAATTTGATGAGTTAGTAGTATAACATGATATAATCATTGGTGTATCTCATCTTTGTGCATTAATGAAATACAATATGCATTCTTTTTAATGTAGTTAAAATGATTCTATTACCCCTTATATTGAATGGGGTTTTTCATCATGTCCTAGTTGCACTTAGTTGCCATTTTCTAATGCTATAGGTAATTTAGCATTCATATGTAGGAGAAGGTATTTTATGGACACACTTTTCCTAGCGTTACCTTTATGGGATCACCAACCATTGTTTCAGCAGTTGGTGTGTGATGTCTAGAGGAAAATGAAAATTCATAATTTTATACCCCCACATTCTGATAAGATTTATATGTTAGTTGATTATCAGCACTAGAGTTACTATGATTCATTCAGTGTATTTCCCTATTGTAAGACTTGCCGCTGAAGGAGCTGCCATCTATGAAAGCATACCTATCCCTCAAGCTCCAAATTCTTCCAGAGCTGTTAGCCAAGAAGTCATTAGACACTCTATGCCATGGGCTTATTTTGATGGGGCTTCAGATACTAATGGTCGTTGTGGGGCTAGCTTGATCATACATTTTTCAGAGGAGAAGATTGTTAAAGCGTCAGTAGGTCTGGGACAGGGTGCAAATAATTTTGCCGAATTGAAAGCCCTTCATCTCCTCCTCTGCTGGCTTATTATCCGTAATGTGAGAGAAGCTCAGCTTTTCGGGGATTCCATGAATGTGGTGCAATGGTTCAATGGGGCTCATCGCTGCAACAATCTCACTCTGCTTCCTCTATTTAGAGAAGTTTCTCGGCTTAGGAATCGTTTCATGGAGATTTCTCTTAGTCATATATACCGGGAAAGGACTTCTGAAGCGGACCGTCTTTCTAAAGAAGGAGTAGGCCTTGAGATGGGGTTGTGAACTGTCTCGGAGGTAGTTAATGGGGTTGTTCGGCTTGTAGAACAACCCATCTTTGCTTAAATTTTCTTCTCCTTTCTTCTGTTCATGTAAATATTCGTGTGTTGTTCTGTCTTTGTTCCCTGTTTTCATCGCCTTTTTTCTCCCCTGCCGGATTTCTTGGGCTGTTTTCCCTATATGCGGATGCCCGGGCAGAGGTTCCAGTCTCTTTGCAGCGGCTTCCAAATCCTCAATGTTTATTGTGGATGTTTACTGTGGAGCCGCGTGGTCTTTTCTTCCAACGTTTCGGTTGGTTTTGGAGGATTTATTCCCCTGCGGTGGCTCTTCTTTGATTTAGTTGTGGGTCGTTTGGCCTGTGTTCAATTGAATTGAGCGGTTTGGGAGGGGTTTCTTCCTTCATGCGATGACGTGCTCTGTCAATGAGCATTTTTGGTAGCTGAGTCTTGCCCTGTTTGCTGGCGTTTTCAGGCTTGGTGATCTGCTTACATATATTTATGTAACCTTTTTTATTAATAAAGGTTGGAATTTTTCTGTGGAAAAAAATGATTCATTTAGTGTTGCAATGATGTGTTAGTGATGGCCTTGATTTATATGTTGAGGATGTATAGATTACTTCGCTAGATGATTTCCTTAGCATATTGGTGTTATATGGTAGGATGATGGCACATTTTTATAGTTCTTTTCATATCTTAATTGAGTGTCTAGTATTATTGATCACTTTTATATGGTTCCACTATGGTTTTGGCGGTGTTTTGATGAAGTTCTCTATGATGGAGGCTTTCTAACTTAACATCCTAGCCTTTCTTGATATAGTTCACACATGTTTTATGTTGTGATATCATATACGGTTATCCTAGGTGGAGTGCTTGCATTATGCACACATTTGGGGGTTGGTCTTAGTGATTTAATGGTGGTTTGACTATGATTTGACATCATTCATGGTTTACACATGAGGCATGTTTTCTTATGTGGTTACTTTTCACACCTAGACATGTTTATTATGAAGTTTAAGGTTTAACTAAGTGGATCACTCACCTTTGTTGCACATATATTGGGGCATTTTATTTATTCTATTCATATTTGCTTGGTTTGAGGGGTCATATTATTCTCCATGACAATTAGTTACTCCTTTGCACATAGATTCATGATGTGGTTGATGAGTGGACTCCTCATATTGGTAATATGACGATTAGCCCTTGTTTAGAGGGGTGGTTACACCTTGGAGACCTCACCTTGACCATTTTCTTTTTTTTTTGACGAAACAACCACCTTAGAGAGGGCCACATGTGCCACATATGAGATTTTTCACTTGGTCTTTGCACATTCTTTTAGGCTTATTGATGGTATGCGCACTTTGGGGGGTTCATCCACCATTTCAAATAGTTTGTTAGAACATGTTTTGATAAGTTAGTTGTTGGATTGATTTTCTTTGGAGGATTCCTTGGAGGATATTAGGGGTTATGACTTGGTCTTTTGCTCATTTGAGGGATGAACTCATCCTTGATGTGTTGAAAAATCAATGGTAGTCAAATTAGGGTTTGATTTCTCTTTCGTGATAATTACTTGTGAATTATGTTGGCTTCTTTTACTTCTTTATTATATTATCTTTCATCAAGAAATTACCAAATTATATGCGTATATAGATCATAAGAACAAGAGACACAAGATGTAGGTATTGTGCCAGGGCAAAACCCCTATCTAGGGTAAAACCCAGTCAAACTTCTTCCTTCAGTAGTCAAGACGAGATAATCCAAGACTCTTCAACCTAGACATAGAGTTCCCCCAACCACCAAGTCAGCCCTTCCTTCCAACAACTTCAATCTAGATTTTCAACCCTCTAGCAGCAACACTTCGACCCAACAAATCCAGAATTTTGACCTTCCCAGTAGCAAAACTTTGGCCTTCCCAGTGGCAGAACTTCGATCTAGCAAATAGCCCAATAAATTCACATAAAAGAGAGAAAGAGATAGCCTAGAAACTTCGACTTGCAATTCTGTTAAAATTTCTCATTTCCCACCCCGATTTTCAGTTTGACCTTATTTCTCCCATATAGTTAAATGCTCATTCCCATATCCATACATTCAACATTGGAAAATAAATTTTTGTTGAAAACACAAATTCTGGGAATTTTACAGAATGCTGGAAAATGCAGGAAAAAAAAATAAAATCAACAGGTACAAACAACCATTTAACACGTTTGAAATCAGTGATTTTTGGTCAAGGTGACCCTGGAAAAACCCCCTACAACTCTTGGGGAAAACCAATTCGAGAGCTCTTTCTTATTTCTGGAATATGTCTTTTTTTTTACAGTGAGAAATATTCAGCAAAAATCAGCAAGCAAATTTTACAACTTATCTCGATTTTCGTGCCTCACAACCAACTGGAAACACTGTAAAACTGTTGTACCGCCTATTGTACTGTTGTACGACCTTCTGCTGTTGTACGGTTGCTGTACGGACTGCTGCATTGTTGTACAACTTGCTGTATGGCCTTCTCCTGTTGTACGGTCTCCTCTTGCTGTACGACCTCCTCTTGCTGTACGGCCTGCTCCAAATTGTTGTAAAACTGCCTTGGAATGTGTGCCAAGCTGCTGCCTCCTTCTCCTCTTGCTCAGAAATCTCCCTTTCTCTCTTGCTCTCTCTCTCTCTCAATCTGCTCATGAAAGAATGAATGACCTTTTCCTCATTTTCCTCCCTTAATCTAACCTTAAGTGACTTTTGGGTAATCCCTAAATCCAATGGCTGAAATAGATTGAGATCTAGGGCTAAGATTAAATGCTCATTTAAATCTCACTTTTTGTTTTTTAATTCACCCCACTTTAATAAAGACCCACTTAGTCATTTATTTCCAAAGTCACTTTTCCTTTCTAATTCTACATTGACTTTAATAAAGTCACTTTAAAATTATACTTTAGTAACTTTATCACTTAAAGTCACTTTTAAATTAGATTTGAATTTATAAAAATTATAAAGTCACTTTAGGAGAAAAATTAAATTCTTTTGGACACTTTTCCCTAGGCCAAAGATCAAAGCCTTAGGGAACCACCTGTCCTCCGGTACCAAATTTCAACACTCCCTCTTACCGAGGAAGGTGTTCCTCACCACACCCATCTTGTCTCTGAAGTAGTCATGCTTGCCCCGTGGTAAGGCTTTGGTAAGAATATCTGCAACCTACTCATCAGTGGGAATATACTCAAGCTTCACAGCACCCTTCTAAACACAGTCTCTGATGAAATGATATTTGATCCCGATATGCTTTGACCTGTCATGAAATACTGGATTCTCTAGTGAGTTTAATGCAACTTTGATTATCACAGTAAATCACTGAAGGTCTCAACGACTAACCAAATAAGCCAAACAACATCTTGCGAAGCCAGATGGCCTCACAACTAGCTAGACTGGTTGCCATATACTTTGCTTCCGTTGAACTCAATGCTACTGACTGCTGCTTCCAGCTGAACCATGACACTACTACCGAACCCAACCCAAAACAACACCCTGAAGTGCTTTTCCTATCAGAAGCACAACCTGCCCAATCAGAATCAGTATAACCGGCCAATCTCACTCCATCCCCCTGCCTGTAGTCCAGATCATAATCCACTGTCCCCTGCAAGTACCGCAAAATGTGTTTTGCAGTCACCCAGTGAACCTTCCTAGGCTCACACATAAACTGACTCATCGTGTTGACTGCAAAACAAATATCTAGTCTAGTGTTGACCAAATACATCAAGGAACCAATCAGCTGCCTGTACAATGTGGGATACACCAACTCGGAATCCGAAGCATGAAGCTTCTTCCAGTTGGTGATCATTGGTGTCGACATGGGCCTACAATTCTCCATGTGGAATCTGCGAAGGATGTCCACAATATACTTCCTCTGCCCCAGGAAGAAATGCCCCTCCTCTGGCCACACCTCCAAACCCAAAAAGTAATGCATCAAGCCGATGTCCTTCATCTCAAACTCTGCCGCAAGATCTCTCTTGCAGTGATTTATGAGTCTCTCTGCACCTGTAATGACCAAGTCATCCACATACAACACCAGAATGAGAGGCTCCTCACCTATCACAATAAAGTAAAGGTTCAGATTTGCCTCACTCTTTGTGAAACCCATCCCCTGCAAGTAAGTATCTATCATGGAGTACCAAGCTCTGGGAGCTTGCTTCAGGCCATAAAGGGCCTTCTTTAGTTTGCACACATGGGACTCCTTCCCATGCACCTCAAAGCCCTGTGGTTGCTCAATGTACACCTCCTCCTGTATGAAGCCATTGAAAAATGCAGTCTTCACATCCATCTGGTGGATCTTCCAACCCATCTCTGCTGCTATCGATATAATGGAGCGGATCAAAGTATATCGAGCCACGGGAGCGAAGGTCTCCTCATAATCAAATCCCTCTACCTGGGAGAACCCTCTAGCCACAAACCTCGCTTTGAATTTCTTAATGCTGCCATCTGCAGCATGCTTTACCTTGTAAAGCCATCTAGAAGTAACCATGGATTTGCCCTTAGGCCTCGGCACCACCTACTAAACATCATTCTTCATGATAGAAGAATACTCCTCCTGCATGGCCTCTCTCTAGACCTGCTGGCTAGTTGCCTCCTCATAGCGAGAAGGCTCAGAGTCAAGGATGCTGGTAGCCATTACCATATAGCTACAAAACCTCTTAGGTGGTCTACTCTCTCTGACCGGCCTCTTAGGCTTAGCGAAAGATGTGGCATCTCTCAAGGTGTCCTGAAGCCACTTGGGCTTCCTCTTCCCGGAGTGCACTTCTCCCACAGGAGAATGAAACTACTCCTCCTCATCATCATCAGGAGCCTGAATTCCTGACTGCCTGTCTGTGTCCTCCTGCCTGCACGTGAACTTGTAGAAGCTGAGGTACCGTGTGAACTGTCCATTAGTGGACTCCCTAGTGAACTGCTCTGCATGCTGCCCGGAGCACCACCTCTCTGGCTCGGTGAGCCACTACTCATTGACGGACCTGACATCCTCATAGATGTACCTCCGGATCCTCCTGATCCCTGCCCACTGGATCCCTGCGACTGACTCAACTGCTGTTGAGGGTCTGGCTAATCTAGATACTCTAACTCCCGTGATCTCCTAAAGGCCCTGTACTCCTCGAACTTCACATTCTGTCTGACAACAACTTTCCTCTGTGCAGGAATGTAAATCTAAAAGGCCTTTGAGGTCTCACTGTAGCCCACAAAGATACCCTTCTCTGTGGTGGGCTCTAGTTTGGTCCTCTTCTCCTTGGGTATGTAGGAGTATGTAATGCACCCAAGGGTACGAAGATGACCAATATCAGGCTTCTTCCCATAAAAAGCCTCCTCCAGAGTCATGTGCCCCAAGGCACGATGCAGACTCCTATTCTGCAAATAAACAGTTGTGTTGCAGGCCTCTGCCCACAAGAACAATGACAACTCCTGATCATGTAACATGGCTTTGGCAGCCCCTACGATGGATCTGTTCTTCCTCTCTGCAACCCCGTTCTGTTGGGGGTTGTAAGGAACAGTGAACTCCCTCCTAATGCCTGCCTCCGCACAATAGTCAACAAACTCTCCAAGGGTGTACTCTCCCCCATTGTCTGACCTGAGGGACTTGATCTTCCGACCTGTCTGTGTCTCCACAAGAGCTTTAAACTCCTGAAACCGCTTGAAGACCTCACTCTTGGTCTTCAAGAAATAAATCCAGGTCCTCCTAGAGTGATCATCAATGAATAAAACATAGTACTCATATCCACTCAAGGAAACATGAGACATCTGACCGCTCACATCAGAATGAATCAAATCAAGTATCCCAGTCGCTCTGCTGTCACTGCTGGGAAAAGGGGATTTGGCAAACTTGCCCATCGCACATCCTCTGCAAGTATCAAAGTGATCAGCACTGAAATCTGGCACACCTGTAGTGATCTCCCGTAAGGTCCTCAAGGCTCCATGATACATATGCCCCATCCTGCGGTGCCAATTCTCACACAGCTCAGAACTGCTAGCTCTGTTGTCGGTACTACTGCTCAATGCCAAAAGAGGCTAGAATGCAAACTTGTACACCTTTGCATGGCGTACACCTATCACTCTAGCTGAATCAGCTGGAGTGCCCCTGGGATACATCAACACCTGTCCTCCCCTGAACAATACCTCATATCCTCTGTCCTCCAAAGTTGATACAGATATGAGGTTCTTCCTCATCCCTGGCACATAAAGAACATCTGTCACCTTCAAGGGAGGTTTGGACTCCCTCTGAAATGTCAGTGTCCCCACCTCGACTGCTCTAACAACTCTGTCATCACCGAGTACTACCTCTATATCAGTGCCACTCTTTGAAAGCTCTGAGAAGTACTCACGGACTCCTGTCATGTGACGTGAAGCCCCACTGTCCACATACCAGATACCCGAAGATGCTCCGCTAATCAAGGGAAAAGCATGCTCCCTCTGAACCTGTGTGGCAGGTGATCCTGCACTAGAGGACTTGCATGCAGTGAACGCAAACTCTCGGTCAAAACGATCTGCAAATTCCTCAACCTTTGTTGAAGCTGTCATGCTCTGGTTCTTCCCCTTCTTCTTCTTCTTCTCCGGACACACAACTGCATAGTGTCCCATCTTTTGACAATTCCAACACTTCACCTTGGAATAGCCCTTCTGTGTGTTATCCTGTTTACCTTTACCTTTGCCTTTGCCCCCACCATTGCTTGTGGAAGCCTGCTTCTTCCCTTTGCCTTTCTTGCCTCCTGCCACCAGTGCTACATCCTCATCCTGCTCAACTGGCTTGGCTGCCCCAAGCTGACCTTTCCTGATTTCTGTCTGAATGCAATCATCCCAAAACCTCTCCCATGTGGGAAGGGTCTTACGTGCACAAACCCCATCAGCAAAGTTCATCCATGAACGGGGGAGGCCATTCACTGCAATCCACACCAACTCAGTGGGTGGAATGACCTTTTCAACTGCTGCCAACTCATCTCTCACATTAGTAATCTTGGTGAGATATCCAGCTGCACTATCATTACCCATCTTAATAGTCTTCAACTTCTCCTTCAAGACCATTTTCCGGTTCTCATTGGTACTCTGGTAGAGATTGGACATTGTTGTCCACATCTCATGGGAATTTCTCTTTCCTCTCACATGAGGAATGCAATGGTCTTTGACTCCGTCTAAAATCAGTCTCTTACCCTTGTTGTTCTTTTTATTATACTCAGCCAACTAAGTAGCATCAGTAGGCACAACAACAGGGTTCTATGTGGTATGCACCATGATGTCCCAGACTTCTGCCTCCTCAAAGATACTCTGCATTCTCTCCTTCCAAACGTTGTAATTGCTATGCCCATCCAACCTATCCTCATCCCTCAATCCCAACGACATCCTGCTGTCCTAAAACTGAAAAAATCAGCAGGTTGTAATTTTCCTCCTTGCTGTCCCAAACTGCACTTCAGCACTCAAGCTCTGAAACCATGTTAAAATTTCTCATTTCCCACCCCGGTTTTCAGTTTCACCTGATTTCTCCCATATAGTTAAATGCTCATTCCCATATCCATACATTCAATGCTGGAAAATTAAATTTTGCTGAAAACACAAATTCTAGAAATTTTACAGAATGGTGGAAAATGCAGAAATTAGAAATTAGCAAGTACAAACAGCCATTTAACACATTTGAACACAGTGATTTTTGGTCAAGGTGACCCTGGGAAAACCCCCTACAACTCTTGGGAAAAACCAGTTCGAGAGCTCTTTCTTATTCTAGAAAATGCCTTTTTGTTTTTTACAGTGAGAAATATTCAGCAAAAATTAGCAAGCAAATTTTAAACTTATCTCGATTTTCGTGCCTCACAACCAACTGGAAACACTGTAAAATTGTTGTACGGCCTGTTGTACTGCTGTACGGCTGTTGTACGGACACTCTACAGACTGTTACACTGTTGTACGGCCTGCTGTACGGTCTCCTCTTGTTGTACAACCTCCTCTTTCTGTACGGCCTGCTCCAAACTACTGTAAAACTGCCTTGGAATGTGTGCCAAGCTGCTGCCTCTTCTCCTCCTGCCCAGAAATCTCCCTTTCTTTCTTGCTCTCTCTTTCTCAATTTGCTCATGAAAGAATGAATGACCTTTTCCTCCCTTAATCTAACCCTAAGTGACTTTTGGGTAATCCCTAAATCCGATCGCTGAAATAGATTGAGATCTAGGGCTGAGATTAAATGCTCATTTAAATCTCACTTTTTATTTTTTAATTCACCCCACTTTAATAATGACCCACTTATTCATTTATTTCCAAAGTCACTTTTCTTTTTTAATTTTACATTGACTTTAATAAAGTCACTTTAAAATTAGACTTTTGTAATTTTATCACTTAAAGTCACTTTTAAATTAGATTTGACTTTATAAAAATTATAAAGTCACTTTAGGAGAAAAATTAAATTCTTTTGGACATTTCTCCCTAGGCCAAAGATCAAAGCCTTAGGGAACCACCTGTCCTCCGGTACCAAATTTCAACAAATTCTTCCTTCTTCTCTATGAATTTCGCACATTTTCTGCACTTGATGTGTATTGAACTTGTTGAGTTGACGTCCAAATAGATCGAATTGCTCTTTTATATATAGCCTCTTCTGTGGGTCGAATTGTCCTCTTGTAGGTCGACTTCATCAAGCAAGGGTCGATTTGGTGTGGAGGTGACAAATTACATTTTTGACTCAATAATAAGTCTTTTTACATGATTCAAAAGCATAAGAAGGGTCTCATTAAATGGAAAATGACTTTAATGACTCAATATAAAACCTAGAAGTCCTAAATGGGGACTTTGACCTATAAAATAATGACCCTTTCATTAAACCCATGCTTTAATAAGTCATTGTAATAATAATAATAAAGTATTTTACATTATTTGAGTTCAATATAAATATGAAGACCGAACCTAGTTACATTCTTAACACTCCCTCTTAACTAGGTAGGTATTCATAATTTACACATGTATATACAAGTACAAGGAAGATCTCAAAACACAAAAACTACGAAGAACTTAGGCACACACAGTGCCACAAACTAGATTCCTAACTAGGGCAATCTATACTGGTGGGACTAAGATGGACTAAAGCTTTCAGCCTCTCTAGGTACCATTAGGCTTACTTGCTAACCATCAACCTAGGGAACTAGGTGGGTAATGCAACGTCAAAGCTCTATGACCAACGCCACCCTCCCTACATCGGGAACTAGGTGGGTAATGCAATGTCAAAGCTCTATGACCAACGCCACCCTCCCTACATCGGGAACTAGACATCAACACATATGCCGGCCAAATGACCTCCTAGACATTTTGTATCACACAAGATGCCTCCTCAAATCTCTTCCAAACACTTATCGTTAACAAGATCAATGATATCAACCAAACCAAGCATGCTTCTCAAATATTCAAGCTTCTTATTAGGAAGAGACTTTGTTAACACATCAACTACTTGTTCGTCGGTACACATCAACTACCTGTTCATTGGTTGAGACATATTGTAGCTTCATGATCCCATCCTATACCAAAGTTCTAATACAGTGGTACTTATTGTTGATATGCTTCGTCCTTGCATGGAACATATGATCTTCAGACATCTTAATGTTGCTTTGATTATCACAATTTATCATAGTAGGACTTAGAGGTTTCTCAAACAAATCTGATAGAAGTTTCCTCCACCATACAACCTCCTTTCCTACTTCACATGCAGCGGCATACTCAAATTCAACACTACTCAAAGCAACATGATCTTGCTTTCTACTCATCCATGAAATCATCGCAGATCCCAAACTAAAACATCCATCAGTAGTGATTTTTCCATCACTCTCACTGTCACCCCAATCAGAATCTGTAAAACCTGTCAGCTTGACTTCCTTGCTATCATACTTTAGGCAGTAATGTATAGTACCACATAGATATCTTAATATATTCTTGGCAGTCATCCAATGATCATGCTGAGGCTCCAACTGAAAATGACTAAGAATGTTCACATCAAAACATATATCCTGTCTAGTGTTTACCAGATACATTAGAGAACCCACCAACTTTTGATAGGTGGTAGGATCTACGAGACTTGAGTCAGAGCTTCTCAACTTCTTGAGATCGATGATCATGGGAGTAGTCACGGGCTTGGAATCCATTATACCGAATTTCCGCAACAACTTAATTTTATACTTTCCTTGCCCCAGATATATCTCCCCAGGTTTTTGCCATACTTCTAGACCTAGGTAATAATTCATCAGCCTCAAATCCTTCATCTCAAATGCAGTTGCCAACATCTTCTTGCATTCTTGTATCCTTCGTTCTACACTTGTAATAAATAGATCATCCACATACAGTAGAATAATGACTGTTTCATTATCCACACCTTGATATAGAGATTTGGATTAGCATATTTTTTTACAAATTCGATTCTTAAAAGGTATGCATCCATTCTTGCATACCATGCCCTAGGGACTTGCTTCAAACCATATAGGGACTTGTTAAGTCTACAAACATGAGTATCTTTGCCATTTACTTCAAATCCTTTAGGTTGTTCAATGAATACTTCTTCATTGATTGTTCCATTCAAAAATGTTTTTTTACATCCATTTGATGGATATTCCATCCCATTGTTGCAACCAATGAAACCATAGATCTTATAATAGTTTATCTTTTGGTAGGGGCAAAGGTTTCTTCATAGTATATGCCTTCCTTTTGAGAGAAACCCCTTGCAACGAATCTAGCTTTGTACTTGTCTACACTTCCATTATAGCCTTCCTGACCTTCTTCCATACTTCTTGATGGGCAACTTCCTCAAATGTAGTTGATTCAACTTCTATTAGTTTTGTCATGTATGCAACATATCCAAAATATATTGTTGGTCTTTTTCTTTCTTTAAAAGTTCCTTTTGCAGCTCCATGTCCTTCAACATCTTCAAAAGTAGCTTTTAACTAATTTGGCCCCTTCCTTGTGTCGGGTATGATCACAGGTTGAATAGGCTCACTTGGTCCTTCTTCTTCTTCTTCTTGATTTGTAGTAGGATTTTCATGATGCTCTTCTTTGAATAGTGGTATGTTTTCGTCATCAAAATCAATACAAATATCTTTGGATCTTTTGTAAGCATGATTTTCATCAAATATGACGTCCTTTCTTACTTCAATATGTCTTCTTTCCTTGATGTAGATTCTAGATGCCTTTGAAGAAAGATTGTAGCCAACGAAATCCCTTTAATGCTTATAGAATCTAGTTTCTTTTGTTTGTCCTTTGGAACGTGGATATAGGCGGGACACAAAAGATTCAAAGATGGTCCACGCATGGCTTTCTTCCTGTGAATGCTTCTTCATGTGTCATATTATCGAGGATTCTATGAGGACTTCTATTTTGTATATATACAATGGTCATTGTTGCTTCAAAAATCATTGTTTGTATACATTCTTCAAGTGTTCTATTTTTCCTTTCTGCAACTCCATTATGTTTGGGATTGTAGAGAACAATAACCTCCCTACTAATTCCTGTGCCTTTGCAATATGAAATTATTTATTTTGAAGTGTATTCTCCACCATTATCGGATCTCAAAGTCTTTATTCTTCTTTCGGTTAAGGTCTCTACTTCAGATCTAAATTCCTTGAACTTTTCAAATACTTCGTCCTTTGATTTGAGTAGATAGAGCCATGTCTTTCTAGAGTGATCATCAATGAAGGTTACATAATAAAGATGACCTCCAAGTGATTTGTCAGACATAGGCCCACACACATCTAAATGAATGAGGTCCAATATTTCTTTAGACCTTGTTTCACTGCTTGTAAATGGCTTCCTTGTATTCTTTCCCAAGGCACATCCCTTGCATATTCCTTCACGATCTTCTTTGATATTGGGAATGCCATTTACCAATTTATTGAGAGAGGGAATAACCTTATAATGTAAATGTCCATATCTTCTATGCCATAGTTCAATGGGATTGATTTCCATGTGAACTAGGGCTTGAGGAGATGGTGTTATGACTCTATATAGACTTCCTTCACGTATTCCAATAACCCTAGCTTTATCAATGCTTCACTCCTTTCCCAAGCCAAAACATTTCCATTTACAAAAGCAATTATATCGGCTTTATCTTCTAAGCAAGAAATTGAAAATAAATTCTTTTTCAAATGTATAACATAGAGTATATCGTTGAGATGTAGCTTTGCTCCATTGTCCAGCTTCAAAGAAGTTGATCCCAGGCCTTTAACAACACACATTTTGTTGTCTCCCAATTCCATTGCATGAGAAGATTGTTCCTTTGATAGAGTGTGAAGTTGTTTTGCTCTTGTCATGTGTCTTGATGCTCCACTCTCAATAATCCATGCATTGTCATCATTGAGTGAACCTATGAGTGCAGCCAAAAACCCTTTTCTTTTGACCTTATTGAATAAGTTGTAGATGATTCTTTTGATCCAACTTGTTGCAATATTGAATCCCATTTTCAAGTATCTTATCATAGAGGGAGTAGCCCTTTCTTTCATGTCAATAGAGTGATCTCCAATCTTCCTTGACCTTAGCTTTGATACCATGTTGAGAAATCAATGCTAGTAGAATTAGGGTTTGATTTCTCTTTCTTGATAATTACTTGTGAATTATGTTGGTTTCTTTTACTTCTTTATTATATTATCTTTCATCAAGCAATTACCAAATTATGTGTGTATATAGATCACAAGAACAAGATACACGAGATGTAGGCACTTTGCTAGGGAAAAAACCCTATCTAGAGGAAAACCCAGTCAAACTTCTTCCTTCAATAGTTAAGACGAGATAATCCAAGACTCTTCAACCTAGACACAGACTTCCCCCAACCACCAAGTCAACCCTTCCTTCCAGCAACTTCGATCTAGATCTTCGACCCTGTAGCAACAACACTTCAACCCAACAAATCTAGAATTTCGACCTTTCAACAGTAGAACTTCGACCCAACAAAATCCAGAACTTCGGCCTTCCCAGGAGCAGAAATTCAATCTAGCAAATAGCCCAGTAACTTCGCATAAAAGAGATAGAGTGTTAAATTATGGTATGTTTTATGCTTAGAGCAGTTTACTTATTTTTCTTCTTATTAGCCACAGATTAGCAATACATTAAGTAAAGTGCAGATAGAACATTAAATGATCAACAGAGAACAAGCAAAGACAAGAGACACAAGATGTGGCGGCTAGCCAGGGACAAACCCCAATGCGGGGAAACCCTTTGATCAAATATGCGTTTATCTTCAATAGTTCAACAGAGAGAAATAGTACAAAATTTGAAATCTATAATTTTATATCAACAGCAGCAAACCCTAGATCAGCAAAGTCAAACTTGGTCAAACTAGCTGAAATTGACCTCTAAAATACTTTCAATTTCTGGTCAACTTGTCCTCGAACATCCAAAGAAACAACCCCAAAAGTTCAGTCAATTTGTAGATTTCTGAAGTCAACTTGCAGCCGTAAATTAGGGCAGTCAACACCGGTCAAACTAGAGGTCAGATCACCTCGATTTTCGTGCCAAAAATTGCGGCCTTCCTAGGAGAGGCAACCACACCCAATTCGCACTTCTGGAAGGTCAACGCTTGGTCAACGTTGGTAAAAGAGATGACCTGCTTCCCTAGCATCCTTCTTTCTGCGTCTTTCTTTCCCTAGGACGTCTTCCTTTTAGCCACACATGAGAGAGAGAGAGAGAGGCTCCTTTTATGTGTAGGAGAGAGAGAGAGAAGATGAGTGAATTGAATTGTCCAAATGAGGAGAATGCTCCTTGTATTTATATGCAAACGTTGAGGTTGAATAGACATGATTGTTGGGCTTTTCAGCCTACATAAGTTTGCTAGCCGACCTTGACAATTTGTCCATAATCAAAATAAATTCATATCTCCATAAATACTTATCGGAATCGGATGATATTTAGATCAATCCTACACCTCTCGATGAGAGGAATCTAGGAAAAATATCAGAAGCCATAAATAAGGTGATCCACATGGATTTTGGCCCTAGTTTCCAATTTTAACACCTCCTCTCAACTAGGGAAAACTTCATCTGTAATCCGTCAGACTGTCACTACTATCCATCCATCAAATGCACATGTCCTGTACATCTTGACCCCACTCTGCTCTACTCTGCTTTGCTCGAACTATGAAGAAGAAGAAATGATCGAGGATGTGTCATACCATCCTCGATTGACCCGAGTCAGTCTCAGAGTGTGAACCACTCTCACTGATCCTAGATCAGTATCATTGATCCCAGATCAATGGAGGTCATCCTAGCATAGGGAGTACGGTAGATACAACGATGCGTCCATCGATAGAACTACTATGGTCCCTATCCTCATTTCCCTGCACATTGATCAGATGAGAGGTACTTCCCATGAGT